>CM042694.1:31358842-32608842 GCA_023614405.1 Avena insularis
TGATTGTAGCTTCAAAAGCGAAACATCTATATGGGCATCATATCAACTATAAGGACGGAGCATGCTTAACCTTTTCGGTCTGTGTTCCGAGGCTATGTTTGTACATGTATAGGCTCGTCCAAGTAAGAATTACTTAGTATTTAAGGTGTAAAATGCCTTGTTCCTTTTAATTCACCGGAATTGTATGAAAGCGGTGAGAGTTGAAAACACCCGTAATCATCACAAGTGATGCCTCAAAAACATGATCCACAAAATGGTGCATACTTAGGAAAGAACACATTTTATCTTGATATCTAAATGAGGGATCATCATCTTATAATGCTAAATAAGCAACGCTTAAACTAGTAATGACCTAAGATGCTAACATCTAATATGTGGAAGTGAGGTGATATGGTCCATGCATTTGGATCTCTATCATTTGCATCAGTGGTATGATCCTATCATTCCTTTGTGTGAAGGCCAAGGTCTATGGAACTTACACGTTATTGAGTTGTGAGTATCTATTATACATCTACTTACAACAATACCATATCAAAACACTAGCCCACTCAACGATCTAAACTAGGCAGCCTCTAATTTATCAATTGCCAAGTTTTACGTGGCTTAGGGGCTTTAGATAGAACACATCGTCAACTCGGACAACATGAACCACAACTTGAGGATAACAAAGTTATTATTAACAACTTCGTTGTAAATGAAGCATTGACTATAGTAGGAGAGGCAGACACCCGCCAACGACTTATGCAAAACAAGTTGCATATGGGTCGGCCTATGGAACCGGTCATGCGTAATGCGATGATTTATGTAAGGTTGGTGGGCCGAAGCCTATCTCCCACTATGCCACAAATATCCAAAGTATTATTATGTTAGAAGATGGCAATAACATGATCATCATCGCCTACATAGCAAACATATATGTACTCAACCCGTTACGCAAAAGCACCTACGCGAGATCGGGGCTACCCGATACCGCTCGTTGGGGTCCATGCAAACATAGAAAAACAAAAATTCCTACCAGTGTGAATCTACACGCCAAGATCTATCTTATCAGGTACAGAAGCAAGCGGGTGGACATACATTCATAGAGAACTTACCCTCAAAGAACAACGAGCTTTGTTAACGGGTAGGAACTCGTGTGGGTTGATGTAGTCGTACACTTAGAGATCTCAAGATCGTGAGGGAAGTCAGAAAGCATTAGCAATCTCAGCCAGATCCGCATCACTCGCACACACACGCTCAAGCGCATCACAGGACCCAAACCCACTTGGACAACCTCCACCTCCTCGCCTTCCAGCGATCCAAATAAGGCAACAACTCCTTCCTCAGATCTAAATGCCACCAGAACATGTAGTATCTAGCTAATCAAGAGACCATGGGGGGAATAATTCTAGAGGAGAGAGATCCTTCACAGGAGGTGTGAGGATGAAGGAGGAATGGAGTGGCCTTTATAGGAGGAGGGGGTGCCCCCTCTCCATGGCAGCGGCGCGATGGGGGTGACCCTCACCTCCCCATTCATGTGGTAGTAACTCCTCCACATTAAATGCCTCTTCACATTCCCTTTTAAAGTCTCCCACTTTAAATCCATTAAGTTTCTCAAATTTAATGCTCTCTCATTTAATAAAACTCTTTTATTAAATTTATTCAGAATTTTGTTAATTACTTTAATTAACAAACATTCACATATAGCCCTTTTGCAATATTTCAATATCACATGCGAGAACCACTTTTACGCAATTTCACCGAAACAATTTCCGGTTTCTATTGAAACAATTCCTGCGCTTTTGCAATTCTTTCATCGAAACATATGTGCTCCCAAAATGGTGTCACGATAACTCTTAGAAAGTGTGCCACCCTACGGTTTCGCAATAATGCAGAACATGATCGAGACCCTTCTCCGATCAATAATCAGCGGGACACAAGATCCGTGCTTGACCGACCTTTCACACATTCAACGATGACTCCACGTGGATCGTGAGAACCTTTCTTAACAACTTAACTAAATCCCTTTGTCTCTCGATATATTACATGTCCGAGATTCGATCATCGGTATCTCCATACCTAGTTTGATCTCGCTTCGACATGCACTCTTTTCTCGTTCATTGATATAACATTCTAGTGATCACATCACTTGCTTGCAAGCTATCCTAATGTGATATCACCGAGAGGGCCCAAAGTATATCTATCATCATGCCATCTCGATTGACAAATTCCACTCTTGATCCATGATCCTCAACATAACACCTTCAGAAAGTAATCGAACCCATCTTTATAGTCACCTCTGTTGGCCTATGGTGCGACGTTTGATGTTATCAGATACTCTTCCGGTGTTAGCAATTAACATGATGTCATGGTCTATGGATAAAGATTACTTATGATGTTATAGCAATATAAACACAATGACTTGATAGTAATGCTATACTTCGGATGAATGTTCATCACATCATTCCACCAATGGTGTGACCTTGTTATTAACAACATCCAATGTCCATGATCAGGAAACCTTGATCATCTTGTTAATCAACAAGCTAGTCTATAAGAGAGGCATGACTAGAACCCTTTTGTTTATTAAACACACATGTATTGATGTTTCTATCAATACAATTATAGCATTAAAATAAACATATATCATATACAAGGAATACATAATAACAACTTTATTATTGCCTCTCGGTGCATATTTCCTTCAATATTTATAGTCCATCAACTTAAACAGTGGTATTCTAGGCATAAACAAGATGTTCTAGACGACATGGGGCGTGACATGAGCCAGACCAAACTTCAAGGCTCGCATGCTTGTTCACTTGGGCCGGAGTCTCCAGGGCTGTGAGGGCGGAGACATCGGTTTGGCGGCGGAGACTTCGGATGGACTCCAGAATCTTGGGATGTTGGCGGTTCAAGGTGAGGCGGAGACTCTGGCGTCAAGGAAGACTCTAGACCTGGAGAGGCGGAGACTCTGTGCACTTCAAATACTTCTTCTCCTCTTTTAAGCCTCTTGCTTGGGTGTCTTGGCTCTGGGAATCCTTGTCTCATCCTCTTGGCTTCATGGTCATGGGCCTAGTCATACAATAGAATTCATCTCAAGTAGGATCCCATTCACATCATAACCAAAGGAAGGCAAGAGATGGAAGGAATTCACCTTAGTCGGAGTGGTTACGTGACATGATGTGGTCCAATGGTGATTTCCATAGGTTGGGATGCATCACCAGGATGTACCTCGCCTCGTTGCATCTACAGTAAAGCCCATGAAAGTTTAGCCTGAACACACTAGAAGAAGGATTGGTTCGTTACCTCACAACCACCCACAGCGACTAGTCCTCACAACTTCACAAGGAAAACCATGGTGATCTAGTTAGGGCGCTACGGTGAGGCGATATCTAGTGATTGAGAGGCAGAGTCACCGATGAGGGTGCCCACCGCCCAGGCCTCAACCCCATCCCAAAATCCCCAATCGGTCAAATCCTCCGATTCTCCCCAGGCGCAAGTGACAGGTAACTCACTTCCCCAAATCAATTCATGGGAAATCTCGATACCAATTTCCCTGTTGGTTGTAGCAACTAATTTACTTGTTGACAATTTAGTGGCATGAATAATTTATTCATTGTTTCTTACAAATTGCAATTTAGGCCTAATGGGCAAGGATAGTAAAAGAAGAATTGGTTTGGTTTTCAAAAGAAAAAGTAATGATGCAATATAATTATAGCATGTAAAATAAACATCTATCATATACAAGGAATACATAATAACAACTTTATTTTTGCCTCTTAGGGCATATTTACTTCTGTCTCCCACTTGCACTAGAGACAATAATCTAGTTCACATAGTGATAAATCTAACACCCATGGAGTTCTGGTGTCGATCATGTTTTGCCCTAGGGAGTACTTTAGTCAACGGATCTGCTACATTTAGGTCCGTGTGCACTTTACAAATCTTTTATCTCCATCCTTGACATGTTCAAGGATGGAGTGAAACCGGCGCTAATATGCTTGGAATTCTTATGAGACCTTGGTTCCTTGGTTGGCTATGGCTCCATTGTTATCACAATAGATCACCATCGGGTCCAACGACCGGAACCACACCCAGCTCCGTAATGAACTCTTTCATCCAAATCGCTTCCTGCTACCGCTCTCAAGCAACATATTCCGCCTTTCGTTGTTGATCCAGCCACCACAAAGTTGTTTGAACTCCTCCAACTAACTGCTGCTCCGTTCAAGAGAAATACGATCCGGATTGAGACTTAGAGTCATCCGGATCGTCAAAGCTAGCATCGACATAACACTTGAAGCGACTAGCTCTTCTTCACCTCGATATATAAGAAACATATCCTTAGTTCTTATCAAGTACTTAAGGATATTCTTGACCGCTATCCAGTGTTCCGAACCTGGATCAGATTGGTACCTACTAGTCAAACTAATAGCATGTGTCACATCCGGTCTTGTACATAGCATGCCATACATTATAGAGCCTATGGCTGAGGCATAGGGGATCCTATCCATTATCTCTCTTTCTTCCGTGTAGTCGGACTTTGAGTCTTAGTCAATGTCTTGCCTTTTGCAACATAGGTAAGAACTCCTTCTTACTTCCATCCATATTAAACTTCTTTAATATCTTATCAAGGTATGTACTCTGCGATAGCCCAATTAGGCGTCTTGATCTATCTCTATAGATTTTAATGCCTAATATATATGAAGCTTCACCAAGGTCCTTCATCGAAAATTTGCTGTTTAGATAACTTTTAACACTGTTTAAAAGATCTAAATCATTTCCAATCAATAATATGTCACCCACATATAATATCAGAAATGCCACATTGCTGCCACTCACTTTCTTGTAAATACAAGCCTCTCCATAAGTTTGGACAAATCCAAACTCTTTGATCACCTCATCAAAGCGGAAATTCCAACTTCGTGATGCTTGCTTCAGTCCATAGATGGATCGCTGAAGTTTGCACACCTTATTAGCATCCTTAGGATCGACAAAACCCTTAGGTTGTATCATATACAACTCTTCTTCAATCTTACCATTGAGGCAGCTTTTGATATCCATCTGCCATATTTCATAATCAAATATGCAGGAATTGCTAACATAATCCAAACCGATTTAAGCATCGCTACGGAGAGAATGTCTCATCGTAGTCAACTCCTTGAATTTGTCGAAACCCCTTTGCATAAGTCGAGCCTTATAGATGGTCACATTACCATCAGCATCAATTTTCCTTTTGAAAATCCATTTATTCTCAACGGTCTTTCGGTCGTGAGGTAAGTCCACCAAGTTCCAAACTTGGTTCTCATACATGGATTCCATCTCGGATTTCATGGCTTCTAGCCATTTTTTGAAATCTGGGCTCATCATCGCTTCTTCATATGTCGCAGGGTCATCCATTTCATCAATCATGAAATTCATAACAGGATTGCCGTACAGTTCAGGAGATGCACGTGTCCTGCTTGACCTGCGAGGTTCGGTAGTGTCCTCTTTCGGAGTTTCATGATCAATATCATTAGCTCTCTCTTCATTAGGTGAAGTCAACTCCGAAACAACTTCTGGAGCTGCGCTACTCGCCATTTCATGAAGAGAAGGTTCAATAACCTCTTCAAGTTCTACCTTCCGACTACTCACACCTTCGCAGAAACTCCTTCTCAAGAAAGGATCCATTCTGGCAACAAAGACCTTGCCCTCGGATCTCGATAGAAGGTATACCCAATCGCTTCCTTAGGGTATCCTATGAAGACGCATTTTTCCGCTTTGGGTTCGAAGTTTATCCGGTTGAAGTTTCTTCACATAAACATCGCATCCTCAAACTTTAAGAATGACAGCTAGGTTTGTTTCCAAACCATAATTCATACGGTGTCTTTTCAACGGATTTAGATGGTGCCCTATTTAAAGTGAATGTAGCGGTTTCCAGTGCATAACCCCAAAATAACAATGGCAAGTCAGTCACAGACATCATAGATCGAACCATATCCAATAAAGTACGATTACGACGTTCTAACACACCATTACGTTGTGGTGTTCCGGCGGGCGTGAGTTGTGAAACTATTCCACAGTCTTTCATATGTGTGCTAAACTCAGAATTCAAGATACTCTCCTCCACGGTCGGACCGAAATTTGATCTTTCATTACGATGATTTTCCACTTCATTCTAAAATTCTTTGAACTTTTCAAAGTTTCAGACTTGTGTTTCATCAAATAGATATACCCATATCTACTCAAATCATCCGTGAAAGTAACAAAATAACGATATCCACCTCGCTACCGACATACTCATTGGTCCACACATCGGTATGTATGATTTTAATAAATTGTCGCCTGCTCCATTGAACCGAAAACGGCGTTCTAGTCATCTTGCCCATAAGGCATGGCTCATATGTATCAAATGATTCAAAATCAAGTGATTCCAAAAGTCCATCAGAATGGAGTTTTCATGCGCTTAACGCCAATATGATGTGTCTAGATACATGCGGTTTTATAGAAAGAGTAAAATATCTTATATTTGGAAACGGAGAGTAGCAGAAATTGACATGGATGGGCAGGGAATGCAGTTCAACGCCGTGTCAAATGTCAATACCACCCGATACATGTTAATTATCAGACGCAAACCGAAGAGGCTGTGAATTAATCTGATGACGGCTGAGAAATTTGTCGTATGCAGCCGCCCTACGTCACGTAGGCGCCCATTAATTTATGCATTGTATTTTTTTTCACCCTATTTGAAAAGTGGATTTCCTCGTACGTATACGCAGGTGTGCATAGCTGAGTGTTCACATATAGTACTCCGTACTTATGTAGTCTAGCTTCAGCATAGAGAAACAAAACGGAAACCTGACAAACCTACAACAGATCGAGCTTAAACCGTACCTGGAGCCGCCGCTGACTTTCATCGGTTTCGTCGATCTCGCGCCGCGCCGGCCCACGACAGAACTTCTATATAAGCGCCCACCGTTTCACCGGTTTTCGTCAGTGGCCTACCCTTCTCTCCTCGACAAGATTATTAGCTAGATTGTGCATCTCCCATGGAGGCTCACTACGACTACAACTACTACGACCTCTCTTACACACACCAACGACAAGAACAGCAATACGGCCACAGCCACCACCACGTCCACCCTGCTGAAGCATCACCTCCTTCCTACCATGCCCAGTCCGACTTCTTCCCCATATGATCACTACGACCATACCTCCTCCTCCTCCCCCATGGCCTCTTTCGTGCACCAGCAGCAGCTTCATTTCGGCGGCGCCAGTAACTACCAGGAGTACGACATGCAAGCAGCAAGCCCCAGCTGGGAGGAGCAGAACTACGCCGCCGTCGTCCACAACCACGGCGGCGAGGCGGCCACGATGCACCACCCCATTGCCAATGCCAGTTCGGCGCCGGCCGTAGAAGCACCATACGCGAGCAGCAGCGAGTCGTCACTGATTGGGGTGCGGAAGCGCCCGTGGGGCAAGTACGCGGCGGAGATCCGGGACTCCACACGCAACGGCGCGCGGGTGTGGCTCGGCACGTTTGATACCCCGCAGGCGGCCGCGCTCGCCTACGACCAGGCTGCATTCGCCCTGCGTGGCCCCACCGCCGTGCTCAACTTCCCCGTCAACCGAGTGGAGGAGTCACTCAAAAGGCTGGGAATCGGCTCCGCCGCCGCTGCTGCTGCCGGGGAAGTGGACTCGCCTGCTCTGGCTCTCAAGCGGCGGCACTGCATAAGGAAGAGAAAACCCAAGAACATCGAGACGGCTGCCGCGTGTAGGGATCAACAGGGCACGGGCACGGCGGCTGCGGGGAGGAAGCAGAACCGACACAAGCCACAGGCGGTTGCAGCAGCTGCATCGTCCTCGTCGTACGTGCTGGAACTGGAGGATCTGGGAGCGACTACCTCGAGGAGCTGCTCAGTTTGTGCGATGGATGATCGAAATGGTGTCTAACGTCGGTCATCCGCCGTCCAAATTTTTCCCCGATTGGTGCTAGCCTCCTCTGTCGTATTGATATGACATATATACATCTCCTATTTTTATACCAAACGGTAGTGAAATCCTGTAAAAAGTTTTTCCAAAGATTTGCCACAATTTTAATGGAAAATAACTGAAATGATACAAATATGTGCTAATTTTATTACTATTTCATTTAAGTGGGAGAGATTTCAAACAAATACCGTATCCATATAAGATACAAGAATGATGTGTCGAGTGAGCTTGAACACCCGATATTTTGAACCCTCAGAAGATTTGCGCGTCTTAGTATTAAGCCGAAAAAGAAAAAAAATACATCAAAAAAAAAACCAGCAGCTACAACACACTCCTACAAAAGGTTTAGAGAGTACAGTTCGTATTATCCAATCCCTGTCAAGAATGGTAAGGAGACGGACACCGAGCCACAAGACCACATCACGACCACAAACACCACCAAATCACTACAGCGACTCCAACGCTGCTCAGACCAATGTAACACTACTGCACCTAGAGGATCGGCAAGCCAGTGGAAGGATCCGATCAAACATGAGGAAGCTATTTCAATATCACATGCAGAACCACTTTCTGCAAATTCTTCCGAAACAATTCTGGTTTTTATCGAAACATTTCCTACGCTTTGCAAACCTTTTGTCTGAAACATATGTGCTCCTAAATGGTGTCCGGCAACCCTTAAGTGTGTCACCCTACGGTTCGCGAATAATGCAAACATGATTGAGACTCCTCTCATATCAATAATCAGAAGCGGGACCTGGAGTTCCATACTGACTCCTGCACATTCAACGATGACTTCTGTGATCGTGAGAACCTTTAACGCTAGTAATTTAATCCCTTTGTCTCATGATATAATACATGTCCGAGATTCGATCATCGGTATCCAAATACCTAGTTTGATCTCGTATCGACATGCACTCTTTTCTCGTTTCCGTGATATAACATTCTAGTGATCACATCACTTGCTTGCAAGCTATCTTAATGTGATATCACCGAGAGGGCCCAGAGTATATCTATCCGTCATCGGGATTGACAAATTCCACTCTTGATCCATGAGCCTCAACATAACACCTTCATAGCACTGAACCCACCTTTATAGTCACCCTGTTACGGTGTGACGTTTGATGTTATCAAGATATTTTTCTGGTGTTAGCAATTAACATGATCTCATGGTCTAAGGACTAAGACTACTTCGTATGATGTTATAGCAATATAAACATAATGACTTGATCGTAATGCTATACTTCGGATGAATGTTCATCACATCATTTCACAAATGTTGTGACCTTGTTATTAACAACATCCAATGACCATGATCAGGAAACCTTGATCATCTTGTTAATCAACAAGCTAGTCTATAAGAGAGGCATAACTAGGAACCCTTTTTATTTATTAAACACACATGTATTGACGTTTCCTATCAATACAATTATAGCATGCAAAATAAACATCTATCATATACAAGGAATACATAATAACAATTTTATTATTGCCTCTCAGGGCATATTTCCTTCAGTTCTGGTCAACCTGTGAAGGCTGATGGGCATAGTTTTTGATAATAAAATCAATCTTTGAAGAAATGTTCTTAAAACTGCATAGCGCCAAAGACTTATAGTCTGAGGTGGTAGTTAGAGCATCAAAGTTCCCACCATGCATATAATGAACTTGCTGGGTAACGCTGTTACTCACCCTTTTCTTTGACCCTTTGCTTAGACTCTGAGGAATAGAATGATAACCAGGTGTATGCTACAGAAGTCCAGAACGACGTCTACTACGAAGAGATGGACCTGTCTGGTGGAGTCGAAGGGGTGGACTACGGGATACACTATGGAGCTGAAGACAACGAGTCAAAGTAGTTATGACGCCGGAACTTAGTTATCTAGAATGAGCCGAGCAGCATGAACCCTATACAATAAGCTGTTGAGCTCATGTCTTACTTTATCGTTGTGTTTTTCTGCTGAACTTATTAAATAAGTTGTATGATTTATAAGTTTGAACCTTTCAAAGATCTTGATCTTTTAGTATTGTAATAATAATATCTGAATGTTTGTAATTTGAACCCGCAATATTTCTGTTGTACCACTCTGAGGGATATAATATTTATGGAATGGTGTTCCGTGAGTGTTATGTCAATGACTACAGTATATTATAAAATACAGTGGTATACTAGATCACCACACTGAAGCTGACTGGTCTCGTAGCAAGTGAAACCGACTAATGCTAACATTAATTCCAGATCCAAACACGCCACGTAAGATACAGACGGAGTGTTTACCTGTGTAGTATGAAACGCCGACAGGGTCTTCGTAAAAACACATTGAATACTGTCTAACTAACTAGTACTAGTAGTTATTAACCAATGGCTCATTATAATCACATGCAGCCAGATAAGTATACTCCCTCCGTCCAGAAATAACTAACGTTAGTTTGTCTAGATTCAAATGTATCTATAACGGAGGGAGTACTTTTTTTAGCGGGCAGATACCGTGTACTTTAGAAGTGTACTATGTATGGCAGTCAACTAGATTCTTCATGTGGTGCAATCTAGCTAGCTCCTCCATACAATGTACAACAACATCGATGATCCCTGCACACTGTGGCGGTTAACTGTTGCCTTCCCAGCGCCATCATCGAAGGATCCCTGTGCATTTGTGCAATCTAACTAGCCGCTAAGGGCCTGAGGTTACCTGTTGCCTTCCCAGCACCATCAACGAAAGATCTTGTGTAGTCTAACTAGCCGCAGAAGTGTGCTATAGGAAAGAACCAACGAAGCTGCTGATCTGGTCAAGATATTCAGTACGTACATACAGTACCTAGCAGCGCATTGAAGATCACCTCATGCATGCAGATGCAGGGCGTCTTTGTTTTATACTATCACACCTGCAGCTCAGTGGAAAGTGTCATGCGCTAGACCGGTCATGTGAAAGTGCTAGTCGAGTGAGGTCGATTGGAGGTTTTCCATTACTTACTAGTACCCCCTTCTTAAAACAGGCTCATTTTTTTTCAGTCAAACAACGTTGGTCTTATCTTAACCAAGCTTCTAGAAAAAAAATAGTTGACAACTATAATACCATGTAAACATGATACTCCCACCGGTCCAACTGGAATCAGGTGTTTAGATTTGGATGTATCTAGCACTAAAAAATGATTAGATACATTCGAATTTAGATAAATCTGAGTCGTATTTATTTATTGATGCTGATTCGATATTGCATGATATTGCAAATGTTAATATAGTTTTTATAAATTTGGTCAAATATATATTGTTTAACCTTGACTAAAATTCTTAGGAACGGAGAGATGAGTACTAGTTATCCCGAAAGTATAGTTCATATGCTACATTTGCCGAATAGTTTTTTTTTAGAAGTACATTTGCCCAATAGTTGTGAGACTGATTTGAGTACTTCTTCCTTAAGGGCCACTCCAACTCCAACGGTGCCCCACGTACGAATACGGAGGGCACGACCTAAAGGGAACCGCAACCGGACGGAGGCTGCGGTTCTGTCTGTCTGTTTGACCCCTATTTTCAGCCTAAATTTGGACTGCATTTGCAGGGACGCGGACGACCGGCGCGTCCACGCGTGTCCTCCCCGGTCCTCCCATGGCCCGCAAGTCAGCGAGCGAGGAAGGGGGAGGGACCAGGTCCACCAACTGCTCAGGTCCTTTGTCATCCACCGTCGATATCCGTCCACACTTTTAGTCCCCCACTGGAAGCTTTCATCCCCACGCGTGCACAACAGAAACCCTAGGAAAACCCTAGGGATCCAATGGTGAAAGGTAGGCCGCATGGGCTGTTCGGCCGCCCCAGCCACAACGACCAAGAAGTAGGGTCCTCCAACCGCGGTGAACACCATTTCTACGCATCGCCTCCCCCACGTTCGGTGCCAAGGCCACCGTGGCCGCCTCCACAGCTCTTCTCCGAGCGCCAGGTGTACATGGAGGTGGAGGCCGCCCCACGAGTGGCATCTAATTAGGTGTGCGTACCGGTGTCCGCCTTTTCGACATGGTCCATCCCGCCACTGCGAGATCCTTCATCGTTGGGCCTTCCTCCCGTAGGATCTATGGCGGGATCCCGCGTATTCCATTGACCCACCGTTGTGGAAGCTGTGGTTCGAGGCCGAGCACGATGCTCAGCGGCAGACCATTGAGTCCCACCTGGAGGACCTGGACAACGAGGATGAGGACTACGAGGCCTTTAAGTCGGTGGAGGAACCACCATCGCCACCAAAGGAGGACTATCGACCTTTGAGCAATAGCGAGAGAACTGGGCGGGGTGGGCATTCCCACCCCACAGTGTAGGCTGCTGGAGTGTTCGCAGTACCGCGGTGTGACCATGTAGTTTGTGGACCTCCAGCCATTGCTGCCACTCGACGCCCTGCTACATCGAGGAGGAGGCGCAACTCGTCGCCACCATCGAGCTCTCCTAGTAGGAGGAGGAGGCCAAGTGGAATGGCCTCCTCCAAACCATGGAGGACTTCGTGCATATGGGCTACACCACCGTGACCCTCCAGCTGAGCCACTCGCCTCCACTAGCCGTTGAAGGATTTTGGCTGCTGCAAGCCTTTATCGTCGTCGACGAGGACTAGGCCGCCGATCTCCGGTGTCACTGGCAGAGCCATCGCAAGAGGACTATGTCCTCATTATCTATATGTTTTGCTTTTTTTTAGTTGAACAATGCCCCCTTTTGTAATCTATCATGTAAATATATTTCCTACATCTTTTATTTCTTCTGTGCACCTTTTTTGCG
The DNA here is from genome assembly GCA_023614405.1 of Avena insularis. Taxonomy (NCBI): domain Eukaryota; kingdom Viridiplantae; phylum Streptophyta; class Magnoliopsida; order Poales; family Poaceae; genus Avena; species Avena insularis. Next base: position 31,371,537 of record CM042694.1, read on the forward strand.
GGTAGCCGTTGGGTGCACAACCACCCGCAAATAGACGAGACGAGGACATGGGCGTGTAGTTGTTCGCCACTGCAAACGGACCGATTTAGATAGAATCGGCGTTTAAAATGTAGACGTCTTTTAGCAGGTTCACTCATTTTGTTCTGAACTCATATTCTAAAAAGTGTCTAGATACATGCGGTTTTATAGAAAGAGTAAAACATCTTATATTTTGGAAACGGAGAGTAGCAGAAATTGACATGGATGGGCAGGGGAATGCAGTTCAACGCCCTGTCAAATGTTAATACCTCCCGATTACAAGTTAATTATCCGACGCAAACCGAAGAGGCTGTAAGGAGACACGGTGAATTAATGTGATGACGGCTGAGCAATTTGTCGTATGCAGCCGCCCTACGTCACGTAGGCGCCCATTAATTTGTGCATTGTCACCGGTTTTCGTCAGTGGCCTACCCTTCTCTCCTCGACAAGATTATTAGCTAGATTGTGCATCTCCCCATGGAGGCTCACTACGACTACAACTACTACCACCTCTCCTACACACACCAACGACAGGAAGAGCAATACGGCCATGATTTTAGCCACAGCCACCACGTCCACCCTGCTGAAGCACCTCCTTCTTCCTACCATGCCCAGTCCGACTTCTTCCCATATGATCACTACGACGATACCTCCTCCTCCTCCTCCTCCCCCCTATGGCCTCTTTCGTGCACCAGCAGCAGCTTCATTTCGGCGGCGCCAGTAACTACCATGAGTACGACATGCAAACAGCAAGCCCCAGCTGGGAGGAGCAGAACTACGCCGTCGTCGTCCACAACCACGGCGGCGAGGCGGCCACGATGCACCACCCTATTGCCAATGCCAGTTCGGCGCCGGCCGTAGAACCACCATACGAGAGCAGCAGCGAGTCGTCACTGATTGGGGTGCGGAAGCGCCCGTGGGGCAAGTACGCGGCGGAGATCCGGGACTCCACACGCAACGGCGCGCGGGTGTGGCTAGGCACGTTTGATACTCCGCAGGCCGCCGCGCTCGCCTACGACCAGGCTGCATTCGCCCTGCGCGGCCCCGCCGCCGTGCTCAACTTCCCCGTCAACCGAGTGGAGGAGTCACTGAAAGGGCTGGGAATCGGCTGTGCCGCTGCCGCTGCCGGGGAAGTGGACTCGCCTGCTCTGGCTCTCAAGCGGCGGCACTGCATCAGGAAGAGAAAACCCAAGAACAGTGACACGGCGGCCGCGTGTAGGGATCAAAAGGGCACGGGCACGGCGGCGTCGGGAAGGAAGCAGAACCGACACAAGCTGCAGGTGGCGGCGGCAGCTGGGTCGTCGTCGTCGTGGTCGTCGCTGTCGCCGCCGTCGTCGTCATCGTCGTTGTCGTCGTCGTCGTGCGTGCCGCTGGAACTTGAGGACCTTGGAGCGGACTACCTCGAGGAGCTGCTCAGTTTATGCGAAGGATGATGGATGATGGATATATCATATATATCTCCAGTTCTCCACTCGTGACTTGCCAGCTGCTAGCTAGACTCCACATCTTGACGATCCAATGATAGATATCGATGATGCCAGGTTTCCCATACGAAATATCGCTATCAGCTCGTACCGTACGCAGTGTTATCATTAGTTCATTCGTTTATTCATGAATGCATGCTTAGTTACTTGTGACACTGGATCGTTCCATTAATCTCTTCACTGCTGCACATGCACTTGATATGTATATTTTTTCAAGAAAATATTGAGTATATTGTGCTCAAGTATTGTTCTGTCCTTTCTCTCTGAATTTCCATATTTGCTATCAGTATTTTCCATCTTCCATATATAGAGAATTTTTGACCCTCAAGATCAATTGTTTGCTTCCTTGCTTATACCAAATAGAAAATTCAGATTCAGGTATGTAGTGTCAAAGGTTTGATCTCCTCGTGTGTGTTTTCGTGACCATATCGATAAGTACACATCTACTACAGATTTAACGACATGAGTAAATTTAATCCAGTTATTTCTGTAACTAGCTAGAACACGTCTACAACTGATTTAATCAAAGGAGTAAAACTATTAACCTGCTTTTGTTTAATGTTATTTCATTTATATTGTTGATTTCTAAAATACAAAGAAGTTTGTTATTTTGCTTATATATAGTGAAGTATGTTAGTTTGTGAAGCAAGATGCAGTGCTACCACTCAACGGGCTCTCACGTAGCTCGGATGGGTGACATGAGAGGGATCCCAGAGCCGCCGAGCCATTCCCCTCCCCGCCGCCGACCCTCGCCGCTGCCTCCGGCCCTCGCCATGGTGGTGGCAGGCCCTCTATCCCCAAAGGTGGGTAGGGGTCTTCTGCGACTGCCTGTAGAACTGGAGGCCGAGGCGGCGGCCCAGTCATGGGTGTTAGCGCATAGCTTCATGTTGCTGCAAGGCGGCATGGTGGTGTGCACTGGTGGATCTTAGTTAGGCAAACCTAGGCCATGACCTCCTAACCCAGTTGATATGGGTTCCCTTGTGGATTTACCCTTAGGGTGGTCTCACCTTCACGGATTTGAGGGGAGAGTCAGGGAAACCCGATGAACACGATGGCGAACTCACTCAAATGCAAGTTAAATATACAATCAAATGCAAAACACACATGCTTTGGTTGTCCTTGTTGGTCCTAATCACCAACTCGAGCAGAATCCTTGTGGAACGGGCTTAGGTAGAGAGATCCACAAAAAAAGATCTAATCCAGACCCGCTAGAATCTACTCGTGAAGAGATTGCAATCAATAGAAACCCAAAGGGAGAGATCGACGCAATAGAGATCACGAGATATAAAGAGCGCTCGTACGGCGAGGGTATTGTACAACCTAGGTATTGATGTAGTTCCTAGAGAGGTTCCCCCTATGGGAAGATGGAGGCTAACCCAATTCTACTCAGTATTTATTCTAGGGTTTCTAGGAGGAGTTGGTGGCATATTTGTTGGGTCCGCAGCATAGAAAACAAAAAAATTCCTACGGTGTGAACTACACGCCAAGATCTATCTACTAGGTACAAAGCAAACGGGTGGACATACATCCATAAACTTACCCTCAAAGACAACGAGCTTTGTTAACGAGTAGGAACTCGTGGTTGATGTAGTCGTACACTTGTCGATCTCAAGATCGTGAGGAAATCCGAGCGCCGCAACTCAGCAGCGCATCCGCACTCGCACACACGTTCAAGCCACCGGACAACCTCCACCTCCTCGCTCCAGCGATCCAGTAGAAGCAGCAACTCCTTCCGCATTTAAATGCCACCGGAAACATGTATCTCGCTAATCCGAGACCATGGGGGAATAATTCTAGAGGGGGAGAGAGATCCTTCACAAGGAGGTGTGAGGATGAAGGAGGGAATGGGTGGACTTTTATAGGAGGAGGGGGGTGCCCCCTCTCTCCATGGCCAGCGCATGGGGGGGTGACCCCTCACTTCCCCCATTCATGTGGTGGTAACTCCTCCACATTAAAATGCCTCTTCACATTCCCTTTTAAAGTCTCCACTTTAAATGCATTAAATTTCTCCAAATTTAATGCTCTCTCATTTAATAAAACTCTTTTATTAAATTTATTCAGAATTTTGTTAATTACTTTAATTAACAAACATTCACATATAGCCCCTTGCAATATTTAAATATCACATGCAGAACCACTTTCCGTAATTTCACCGAAATAATTTTCGGTTTCTATTGAAACAATTCCTGCGCTTTGTAATTCTTTTCTTCAAACATATGTGCTCCAAAATGGTGTCCGCTAACTCTTAAGTGTGCCACCCTACGGTTCGCGAATAATGCAGACATGATCAAGACCCTTCTCCGATCAATAATCAGCAGCGGGACCTGGAGATCCGTACTGACTCCTACACATTCAACGATGACTCGTGATCGTGAGAACCTTTAACGCTTGTAACTAAATCCCTTTGTCTCTCGATATATTATATGTCCGAGATTCGATCATCGGTATCTCCATACCTAGTTTGATCTCGCAATCGACATGCACTCTTTTCTCGCTCCTGATATAACATTCTAGTGATCACATCACTTGCTTGCAAGCTATCCTAATGTGATATCACCGAGAGGGCCCAGAGTATATCTATCCGCCATCCGGATTGACAAATTCCACTCTTGATCCATGAGTTCAACATAACACCTTCGTAATCGAACCCATCTTTATAGTCACCTGTTACGGTGTGACGCTTGATGTTATCAAGATACTCTTCCGGTGTTAGCAATTAACATGATCTCATGGTCTAAGGATAAAGATTACTTCGTATGATGTTATAGCAATATAAACACAATGACTTGATCGTAATGCTATACTTCGAATGAATGTTCATCACATTATTCCACCAATGGTGTGACCTTGTTATTAATAACACCCAATGTCCATGATCGTGAAACCTTGATCATCTTGTTAATCAACAAGCTAGTCTATAAGAGAGGCATGACTAGAACCCTTTTGTTTATTAAACACACATGTATTGATGTTTCCTATCAATATAATTATAGCATGTAAAATAAACATCTATCATATACAAGGAATACATAATAACAACTTTATTATTGCCTCTTAGGGCATATTTACTGCCTCCCACTTGCACTAGAGACAATAATCTAGTTCACATAGTGATAAATCTAACACCCATGGCTCGTGTCGATCATGTTTTGCCCTAGGGAGTACTTTAGTCAACGGATCTGCTACATTTAGGTCCGTAGCACTTTACAAATCTTTTTATCTCCATCCTTGACATGTTCAAGATGGAGTGAAACCGCGCTTAATATGCTTGGAATTTTATGAGACCTTGGTTCCTTGATGCTATTATGGCTCCATTGTTATCACAATAGATCACCATCGGGTCCAACGTGACCGGGAACCACACCCAGTTCCGTAATGAACTCTTTCATCCAAACCGCTTCATACCGCTCAAGCAAAGAACATATTCCGCCGTTGTTGATCCAGCCACCACAGGTTGTTTGGAACTCCTCCAACTAAATGCCGTCTGCTCAAGAGAAATACGATCCGGATTGAGACTTAGAGTCATCCGGATCAGTGTCAAAGCTAGCATCGACATAACACTTAGCGACTAGCTCTTCTTCACCAGATATAAGAAACATATCCTTAGTTCTTATCAAGTACTTAAGGATATTCTTGACCGCTATCCAAGGTTCAACCTGGATCAGATTGGTACCTACTAGTCAAACTAATAGCATGTGTCACATCCGTCTTGTACATAGCATGCCATACATTATAGAGCCTATGGCTGAGTGCATAGGGATCCTATCCATTATCTCTCTTTCTTCCGCCAGAGCGGACTTTGAGTCTTAGTCAATGTCTTGCCTTGCAACATAGGTAAGAACTCCTTCTTACTTCCATATTAAACTTCTTTAATATCTTATCAAGGTATGTACTCAAGGAGCAGCCCAATTAAAGGCGCCTTGATCTATCTCTATAGATTTTAATGCCTAATATATATGAAGCTTCACCAAGGTCCTTCATCGAAAATTTGCTGTTTAGATAACTTTTAACACTGCTTAAAAGATCTAAATCATTTCCAATCAATAATATGTCACCCACATATAATATCGTAAATGCCACATTGTCGCCACTCACTTTCTTGTAAATACAAGCCTTCCATAAGTTTGGACAAATCCAAACTCTTTGATCACCTCATCAAAGCGGAAATTCCAACTGTGATGCTTGCTTCAGTCCATAGATGGATCGCTGAAGTTTGCACACCTTATTAGCATCCTTAGGATCGACAAAACCCTTAGGTTGTATCATATACAACTCTTCTTCAATCTTACCATTGAGGAACGAAGTTTTGACATCCATCTGCCATATTTCATAATCGAAATATGCAGGAATTACAACATAATCCAAACCGACTTAAGCATCGCCACGGAGAGAATGTCTCATCGTAGTCAACTCCTTGAATTTGTCGAAACCCCTTTAAGCATAAGTCGAGCCTTATAGATGGTCACATTACCATCCGCATCAATTTTCCTTTTGAAAATCCATTTATTCTCAACGGTCTTTCGGTCGTGAGGTAAGTCCACCAAGTTCCAAACTTGGTTCTCATACATGGATTCCATCTCGGATTTCATGGCTTCTAGCCATTTTTGAAATCTGGGCTCATCATCGCTTCTTCATATGTCGCAGGTCATCCATTTCATCAATCATGAAATTCATAACAGGATTGCCGACAGCTCGTGAGAGATGCACGTGTCCGCTTGACCTGCGAGGTTCGGTAGTGTCCTCTTCGAGTTTCATGATCAATATCATTAGCTCTCTTCATTAGGTGAAGTCAACTCCTAAACAACTTCCGAGCTGCGCTACTCGCCATTTCATGAAGAGAAGGTTCAATAACCTCTTCAAGTTCTACCTTCCGACTACTCATACCTTTCATGAGAAACTCCTTCTCAAGAAAGGATCCATTCTTGGCAACAAAGACCTTGCCTCGGATCTGTGATAGAAGGTATACCCAATCGCTTCCTTAGGGTATCCTATGAAGACGCATTTTTCCGCTTTGGGTTCGAGTTTATCCGCTTGAAGTTTCTTCACATAAACATCGCATCCTCAAACTTTAAGAAATGACAGCTTAGGTTTGTTTCCAAACCATAATTCATACTTGTCTTTTCAACGGATTTAGATGGTGCCCTATTTAAAGTGAATGTAGCGGTTTCAAGGCATAACCCCAAAATGACAATGGCAAGTCACACGTATATCATAGATCTAACCATATCCAATAAAGTACGACACGACGCTCTAACACACCATTACGCTGTGGTGTTCCGGGCGTGAGTTGTGAAACTATTCCACAGCCTTTCATATGTGTGCTAAACTCGTAATTAAGATACTCTCTCCACTGGCCGGATCAAGAAATTTGATCTTTCTGTTACGATGATTTTCCACTTCATTCTAAAATTCTTTGAACTTTTCAAAAGTTTCAGACTTGTGTTTCATCAAATAGATATACCCATATCTACTCAAATCATCCGTGAAAGTAACAAAATAACGATATCCACCTCCCGACATACTCATTGGTCCACACACATCAAGATGTATGATTTCCAATAGATCGCCTGCTCCATTGAACCAGAAAACGGCGTTATAGTCATCTTGCCCATAAGGCATGGCTCACATGTATCAAATGATTCAAAATCAAGTGATTCCAAAAGTCCATCAGAATGGAGTTTCTTCATGCGTTTAACGCCAATATGACCTAGACGGCAGTGCCACATATATGCAGATATATCATTATCAAGTTTAATCCTTTTAGCATCAACATTATGAATATGCGTAATACTACTATCGAGATCCAAATGTAAATAAAACATTCAACATAGGTGCATGACCATAAAAGATATTATTCATATAAATCGAACAACCATTGTTTTCAGACTTAAATGAATAACCACTTTGCATCAAACATGATCCGGATACAATGTTCATGCTCAGTGCAGGCACCAAATAACAATTATTTAGGTTTATAACTAATCCCGATGGCATATGGAGAGGCAGCGTTCCGACGGCGATCACATCAACTCTTGATCAATTGCCGACCCGCATCGAGACCTCATCCCTTGCTAGTTGTCGCTTGTTCCGCAGCCCCTGAACCGAGTTACATATATTAGCAACCGATCCCGTATCAAATACCCAGGTGCTACTGCGAGTACTAGTCAAGTACATATCAATAACATGTATATCACATATACCTTTGTTTGCCTTGCCGGACTTCTTGTCCACCAAATACTTGGGGCAGTTGCGCTTCCAATGGCCAGTCCCCTTGCAATAGTAGCACTCGATGTCAGACTTAGGGCCAGCTCGAGGTTTCTTTTCAGGCATGGCAACAGACTTGCCACCCTTCTTTCCCGTGTGCTTGCCTTTCTTGTCCTTCTTGAAACCGGTGGTCCTATTGATCATTAACACTTGATGTTCTTTCCTAATCTCCACTTCTGCAGTCTTAAGCATTGACAGAAGCTCGGGAAGAGACTTCTTCATGCCCTGCATATTATAGTTCATAACGAAGCTCTTGTAGCTAGGTGGCAGAGATTGGAGAACACGATGTATGCCTAAGTCAATGGTAATCGTTATTCCCAAGGACACAAGATTATCGGCGTACCCAGACATTTTGAGTACGTGCTCACTAACGGAGCTGTTTTCCTCCATCATGCAGCTAAAGAAGTTTTCTGTAGCATTATAACTCTCTACGGCAGCATGGGTATCGAAAATCATTTTCAATTCTCCCATGGTATCAAAGGCATTGCCATTTTCAAAACGCTTTCGAAGTTCTTTAGCCCATACATTTATAGAAAGAGTAAAATATCTTATATTTGGAAACGGAGAGTAGCAGAAATTGACATGGATGGGCAGGGGAATGCAGTTCAACGCCGTGTCAAATGTCAATACCACCCGATACATGTTAATTATCAGACGCAAACCGAAGAGGCTGTGAATTAATCTGATGACGGCTGAGAAATTTGTCGTATGCAGCCGCCCTACGTCACGTAGGCGCCCATTAATTTATGCATTGTATTTTTTTTCACCCTATTTGAAAAGTGGATTTCCTCGTACGTATACGCAGGTGTGCATAGCTGGAGTGTTCACATATAGTACTCCGTACTTATGTAGTCTAGCTCTAGCATAGAGAAAACAAAACGGAAACCTGACAAACCTACAACAGATCGAGCTTAAACCGTACCTGGAGCCGCTGCTGACTTTCATCGGTTTCGTCGATCTCGCGCCGCGCCGGCCCACGACAGAACTTCTATATAAGCGCCCACCGTTTCACCGGTTTTCGTCAGTGGCCTACCCTTCTCTCCTCGACAAGATTATTAGCTAGATTGTGCATCTCCCCATGGAGGCTCACTACGACTACAACTACTACGACCTCTCTTACACACACCAACGACAAGAACAGCAATACGGCCACAGCCACCACCACGTCCACCCTGCTGAAGCATCACCTCCTTCTTCCTACCATGCCCAGTCCGACTTCTTCCCATATGATCACTACGACCATACCTCCTCCTCCTCCCCCATGGCCTCTTTCGTGCACCAGCAGCAGCTTCATTTCGGCGGCGCCAGTAACTACCAGGAGTACGACATGCAAGCAGCAAGCCCCAGCTGGGAGGAGCAGAACTACGCCGCCGTCGTCCACAACCACGGCGGCGAGGCGGCCACGATGCACCACCCTATTGCCAATGCCAGTTCGGCGCCGGCCGTAGAAGCACCATACGCGAGCAGCAGCGAGTCGTCACTGATTGGGGTGCGGAAGCGCCCGTGGGGCAAGTACGCGGCGGAGATCCGGGACTCCACACGCAACGGCGCGCGGGTGTGGCTCGGCACGTTTGATACCCCGCAGGCGGCCGCGCTCGCCTACGACCAGGCTGCATTCGCCCTGCGTGGCCCCACCGCCGTGCTCAACTTCCCCGTCAACCGAGTGGAGGAGTCACTCAAAAGGCTGGGAATCGGCTCCGCCGCCGCTGCTGCTGCCGGGGAAGTGGACTCGCCTGCTCTGGCTCTCAAGCGGCGGCACTGCATAAGGAAGAGAAAACCCAAGAACATCGAGACGGCTGCCGCGTGTAGGGATCAACAGGGCACGGGCACGGCGGCTGCGGGGAGGAAGCAGAACCGACACAAGCCACAGGCGGCCGCAGCAGCTGCATCGTCCTCGTCGTACGTGCTGGAACTGGAGGATCTGGGAGCGGACTACCTCGAGGAGCTGCTCAGTTTGTGCGATGGATGATCGAAAATGGTGTCTAACGTCGGTCATCCGCCGTCCAAATTTTTCCCCGATTGGTGCTAGCCTCCTCTGTCGTATTGATATGACATATATACATCTCCTATTTTTATACCAAACGGTAGTGAAATCCTGTAAAAAGTTTTTCCAAAGATTTGCCACAATTTTAATGGAAAATAACTGAAATGATACAAATATGTGCTAATTTTATTACTATTTCATTTAAGTGGGAGAGATTTCAAACAAATACCGTATCCATATAAGATACAAGAATGATGTGTCGAGTGAGCTTGAACACCCGATATTTTGAACCCTCAGAAGATTTATGCCCTTTAGTATTGTCAAAAAAGAAAAAAATACATCAAAAAACCAGCTACAACACACTCCTACAAAAGGTTTAGAGAGTACAGTTCAGATATCCAATCCCTGTCAAGAATGGTAAGGAGACGGACACCGAGCCACAAGACCACATCACGCACCACAAACACCACTAAATCACTAAAGCGACTCCAACGCTGCTCAGACCAATGTAACACTACTCGTGCACCTAGAGGATCGGCAAGCCAGTGGAAGGATCCGATCAAACATGAGGAAGCTATTTCAATATCACATGCAGAACCACTTTCTGCAAATTCTTCCGAAACAATTCTGGTTTTTATCGAAACATTTCCTACGCTTTGCAAACCTTTTGTCTGAAACATATGTGCTCCTAAATGGTGTCCGGCAACCCTTAAGTGTGTCACCCTACGGTTCGCGAATAATGCAAACATGATTGAGACTCCTCTCATATCAATAATCAGAAGCGGGACCTGGAGTTCCATACTGACTCCTGCACATTCAACGATGACTTCTGTGATCGTGAGAACCTTTAACGCTAGTAATTTAATCCCTTTGTCTCATGATATAATACATGTCCGAGATTCGATCATCGGTATCCAAATACCTAGTTTGATCTCAAGTATCGACATGCACTCTTTTCTCGCTTCCGGATATAACATTCTAGTGATCACATCACTTGCTTGCAAGCTATCTTAATGTGATATCACCGAGAGGGCCCAGTATATCTATCCGTCATCGGGATTGACAAATTCCACTCTTGATCCATGAGCCTCAACATAACACCTTCATAGCATGAACCCACCTTTATAGTCACCCCGTTACGGTGACGCTTGATGTTATCAAGATATTTTCTGGTGTTAGCAATTAACATGATCTCATGGTCTAAGGACTAAGACTACTGTATGATGTTATAGCAATATAAACATAATGACTTGATCGTAATGCTATACTTTGATGAATGTTCATCACATCATTTCACAAATGTTGTGACCTTGTTATTACCAACCTCCACTGACCATGATCAGGAAACCTTGATCATCTTGTTAATCAACAAGCTAGTCTATAAGAGAGGCATAACTAGGAACCCTTTTTATTTATTAAACACACATGTATTGACGCTTCCTATCAATACAATTATAGCATGCAAAATAAACATCTATCATATACAAGGAATACATAATAACAATTTTATTATTGCCTCTCGTGGCATATTTCCTTCAGTTCGTCAACCTCGTGAAGGCTGATGGGCAGTTTTTGATAATAAAATCAATCTTTGAAGAAATGTTTATGAAAACTGCATAGCGCCAAAGACTTATAGTCCGAGGTGGTAGTTAGAGCATCAAAGTTCCCACCATGCATATAATGAACTTGCTGGGTAACGTCTATTACTCACCCTTTCTTTGACCCTTTGCTTAGACTCGAGGAATAGAATGATAACCAGGTGTATGCTGTAAGTCCGTAGAACGACGCCTACTACGTAAGAGATGGACCTGTCTGTGGAGTCCTAAGGGTGGACTACGGGATACACTATGGAGCTGAAGACAACGAGTCAAAGTAGTTATGACGCCGGAACTTAGTTATCTAGAATGAGCCGAGCAGCATGAACCCTATACAATAAGCTGTTGAGCTCATGTCTTACTTTATCGTTGTGTTTTCTTCTGAACTTATTAAAAAAGTTTTATGAATTATAAGTTTGAACCTTTAAAAGATCTTGATATTTTAGTATAGAAATAATAATATATGAATGATTGTAATTTGAACCCGCAATATTTCTGTTGTACCACTCTGAGGGATATAATATTTATGGAATGGTGTTCCGTGAGTGTTATGTCAATGACTACAGTATATTATAAAATACAGTGGTATACTAGATCACCACACTGAAGCTGACTGGTCTCGTAGCCGTTGAAACCGGGACTAGCGCTAACATTAATTCCAGATCCAAACACGCCACGAAGATACGGAATGTTTACCTGTGTAGTATGAAACGCCACAGGGTCTTCGTAAAAACACATTGAATACTGTCTAACTAACTAGTACTAGTAGTTATTAACCAATGGCTCATTATAATCACATGCAGCCAGATAAGTATACCCTCCGGCCCAGAAATAACTAACGTTAGTTTGTCTAGATTCAAATGTATCTATAACGGAGGGAGTACTTTTTTTAGCGGGCAGATACCGTGTACTTTAGAAGTGTACTATGTATGGCAGTCAACTAGATTCTTCATGTGGTGCAATCTAGCTAGCTCCTCCATACAATGTACAACAACATCGATGATCCCTGCACACTGTGGCGGTTAACTGTTGCCTTCCCAGCGCCATCATCGAAGGATCCCTGTGCATTTGTGCAATCTAACTAGCCGCTAAGGGCCTGAGGTTACCTGTTGCCTTCCCAGCACCATCAACGAAAGATCTTGTGTAGTCTAACTAGCCGCAGAAGTGTGCTATAGGAAAGAACCAACGAAGCTGCTGATCTGGTCAAGATATTCAGTACGTACATACAGTACCTAGCAGCGCATTGAAGATCACCTCATGCATGCAGATGCAGGGCGTCTTTGTTTTATACTATCACACCTGCAGCTCAGTGGAAAGTGTCATGCGCTAGACCGGTCATGTGAAAGTGCTAGTCGAGTGAGGTCGATTGGAGGTTTTCATTACTTACTAGTACCCTTCTTAAAACAGGCTCATTTTTTTCAGTCAAACAACGTTGGTCTTATCTTAACCAAGCTTCTAGAAAAAAAATAGTTGACAACTATAATACCATGTAAACATGATACTCCCACCGGTCCAACTGGAATCAGGTGTGTTTAGATTTGGATGTATCTAGCACTAAAAAATGATTAGATACATTCGAATTTAGATAAATCTGAGTCGTATTTATTTATTGATGCTGATTCGATATTGCATGAAATTGCAAATGTTAATATAGTTATTATAAATTTGGTCAAATATATATTGTTTAACCTTGACTAAAATTCTTAGGAACGCAGAGATGAGTACTAGTTATCCAGAAAGTATATTTCATATGCTACATTTGCCGAATAGTTTTATTTTAGAAGTACATATGCCCAATAGTTGTGAGACTGATTTGAGTACTTCTTCCTTAAGGGCCACTCCAACTCCAACGGTGCCCCACGTACGAATACGGAGGGCACGACCTAAAGGGAACCGCAACCGGACGGAGGCTGCGGTTCTGTCTGTCTGTTTGACCCCTATTTTCAGCCTAAATTTGGACTGCATTTGCAGGGACGCGGACGACCGGCGCGTCCACGCGTGTCCTCCCCGGTCCTCCCATGGCCCGCAAGTCAGCGAGCGAGGAAGGGGGAGGGACCAGGTCCACCAACTGCTCAGGTCCTTTGTCATCCACCATCGATATCCGTCCACACTTTTAGTCCCCCAGTGGAAGCTTTCATCCCCACGCGTGCACAACAGAAACCCTAGGAAAACCCTAGGGATCCAATGGTGAAAGGTAGGCCGCATGGGCTGTTCGGCCGCCCCAGCCACAACGACCAAGAAGTAGGGTCCTCCAACCGCGGTGAACACCATTTCTACGCATCGCCTCCCCCACGTTCGGTGCCAAGGCCACCGTGGCCGCCTCCACAGCTCTTCTCCGAGCGCCAGGTGTACATGGAGGTGGAGGCCGCCCCACGAGTGGCATCTAATTAGGTGTGCGTACCGGTGTCCGCCTTTTCGACATGGTCCATCCCGCCACTGCGAGATCCTTCATCGTTGGGCCTTCCTCCCGTAGGATCTATGGCGGGATCCCGCGTATTCCATTGACCCACCGTTGTGGAAGCTGTGGTTCGAGGCCGAGCACGATGCTCAGCGGCAGACCATTGAGTCCCACCTGGAGGACCTGGACAACGAGGATGAGGACTACGAGGCCTTTAAGTCGGTGGAGGAACCACCATCGCCACCAAAGGAGGACTATCGACCTTTGTGCAATTTCGAGAGAACTGGGCGGGTGGGCATTCCACCCCACAGTGTAGGCTGCTGAGTGTTCGCAGGTACCGGTGTGACCATGTAGTTTGTGGACCTCCAGCCATTGCTGCCACTGACGCCTGCTACATCGAGGAGGAGGCGCAACTCGCCGCCACCATCGAAGCTCTCCTAGTAGGAGGAGGAGGCCAAGTGGAATGGCCTCTCCAAACCATGGAGGACTTCGCATATGGGCTACACCACCGTGACCCCTCCAAATGAGCCACCGCCTCCACTAGCCGCTGAAGGATTTTGGCTGTGAAGCCTTTATCGTGCCGACGAGGACTAGGCCGCCGATCTCCGTGTCCTGGCAGAAGCTATCGCAAAGAGGACTATGTCCTCATTATCTATATGTTTTGCTTTTTTTTAGTTGAACAATGCCCCCTTTGGTAATCTATCATGTAAATATATTTCCTACATCTTTTATTTCTTCTGTGCACCTTTTTATGGTAGCCATGGGTGCACAACCACCCGCAAATAGACGCAGACGAGGACATGGGCGTAGTTGTTCGCCAGTCATCAGAAACGGACCGATTCAGATAGAATCGGCGTTTAAAATGTAGACGCTTTTTAGTGTATGTGTTCACTCATTTTGTTCTGAACCTATATTCTAAAAAGTGTCTAGATACATGCGGTTTTATAGAAAGAGTAAAACATCTTATATTTTGAAAACGGAGAGTAGCAGAAATTGACATGGATGGGCAGGGGAATGCAGTTCAACGCCCTGTCAAATGTTAATACCTCCCGATTACAAGTTAATTATCCGACGCAAACCGAAGAGGCTGTAAGGAGACACGGTGAATTAATGTGATGACGGCTGAGCAATTTGTCGTATGCAGCCGCCCTACGTCACGTAGGCGCCCATTAATTTGTGCATTGTCACCGGTTTTCGTCAGTGGCCTACCCTTCTCTCCTCGACAAGATTATTAGCTAGATTGTGCATCTCCCCATGGAGGCTCACTACGACTACAACTACTACCACCTCTCCTACACACACCAACGACAGGAAGAGCAATACGGCCATGATTTTAGCCACAGCCACCACGTCCACCCTGCTGAAGCACCTCCTTCTTCCTACCATGCCCAGTCCGACTTCTTCCCATATGATCACTACGACGATACCTCCTCCTCCTCCTCCTCCCCTATGGCCTCTTTCGTGCACCAGCAGCAGCTTCATTTCGGCGGCGCCAGTAACTACCATGAGTACGACATGCAAACAGCAAGCCCCAGCTGGGAGGAGCAGAACTACGCCGTCGTCGTCCACAACCACGGCGGCGAGGCGGCCACGATGCACCACCCTATTGCCAATGCCAGTTCGGCGCCGGCCGTAGAACCACCATACGCGAGCAGCAGCGAGTCGTCACGGATTGGGGTGCGGAAGCGCCCGTGGGGCAAGTACGCGGCGGAGATCCGGGACTCCACACGCAACGGCGCGCGGGTGTGGCTAGGCACGTTTGATACTCCGCAGGCCGCCGCGCTCGCCTACGACCAGGCTGCATTCGCCCTGCGCGGCCCCGCCGCCGTGCTCAACTTCCCCGTCAACCGAGTGGAGGAGTCACTGAAAGGGCTGGGAATCGGCTGTGCCGATGCCGCTGCCGGGGAAGTGGACTCGCCTGCTCTGGCTCTCAAGCGGCGGCACTGCATCAGGAAGAGAAAACCCAAGAACAGTGACACGGCGGCCGCGTGTAGGGATCAAAAGGGCACGGGCACGGCGGCGTCGGGAAGGAAGCAGAACCGACACAAGCTGCAGGTGGCGGCGGCAGCTGGGTCGTCGTCGTCGTGGTCGTCGCTGTCGCCGCCGTCGTCGTCATCGTCGTTGTCGTCGTCGTCGTGCGTGCCGCTGGAACTTGAGGACCTTGGAGCGGACTACCTCGAGGAGCTGCTCAGTTTATGCGAAGGATGATGGATGATGGATATATCATATATATCTCCAGTTCTCCACTCGTGACTTGCCAGCTGCTAGCTAGACTCCACATCTTGACGATCCAATGATAGATATCGATGATGCCAGGTTTCCCATACGAAATATCGCTATCAGCTCGTACCGTACGCAGTGTTATCATTAGTTCATTCGTTTATTCATGAATGCATGCTTAGTTACTTGTGACACTCGGATCGTTCCATTAATCTCTTCACTGCTGCACATGCACTTGATATGTATATTTTTTTCAAGAAAAATATTGAGTATATTGTGCTCAAGTATTGTTCTGTCCCTTGCTCTCTGAAATTCCATCTATGCTATCAGTATGTTCCATCTTCCATATATAGAGCATTTGTGACCCTCAAGATCAATTGTTTGCTTCCTTGCTTATACCAAATAGAAAATTCAGATTCAGGTATGTAGTGTCAAAGGTTTGATCTCCTCGTGTGTGTTTTCGTGACCATATCGATAAGTACACATCTACTACAGATTTAACGACATGAGTAAATTTAATCCAGTTATTTCTGTAACTAGCTAGAACACGTCTACAACTGATTTAATCAAAGGAGTAAAACTATTAACCTGCTTTTTGTTTAATGTTATTTCATTAATATTGTTGATTTCTAAAATACAACGAAGTTTGTTAGTTTGCTTCTATATAGTGAAGTATGTTAGTTTGTGAAGCAAGATGCAGTGCTACCACTCAACGGGCTCTCACGTAGCTCGGATGGGTGACATGAGAGGGATCCCAGAGCCGCCGAGCCATTCCTCCCGCCACGACCTCGCCGCTGCCTCCGGCCCTCGCCATGGTGGTGGCAGGCCCTCTATCCCCAAAGGTGGGTAGGGGTCTTGGCTGCGACTCTGGTAGAATCCGGAGGCCGAGGCGGCGGCCCCGAGTCGCGGGTGTTAGCGGCATAGCTTCATGTTGTTGCGGCTGCGCAGGCGGCATGGTGGTGTGCACTGGTGGATCTTAGTTAGGGCAAACCTAGGCCATGACCTCCTAACCCAGTTGATATGGGTTCCCTTGTGGATTTACCCTTAGGGTGGCCCGACCTTCACGGATTTGAGGGGAGAGTCAGGGGAAACCCGATGAACACGATGAACTCACTCAAATGCAAGTTAAATATACAATCAAATGCAAAACACACATGCTTTGGTTGTCCTTGTTGGTCCGAATCACCAACTCGATAGAATCCTTGTGGAACGGGCCGCTAGGTAGAGATCCACAAAAAAAGATCTAATCCAGACCCGCTAGAATCTACTCGTGAAGAGATTGCAATCAATAGAAACCCAAAGGGAGAGATCGACGCAATAGAGATCACGAGATATAAAGAGCGCTCGTACGGCGAGGGTATTGTACAACCTAGGTATTGATGTAGATCCTAGAGAGGTTCCCCCTATGGGAAGATGGAGGCTAACCCAATTCTACTCAGTATTTATTCTAGGGTTTCTAGGAGGAGTTGGTGGCATATTTGTTGGGTCCGCAGCATAGAAAACAAAAAAATTCCTACGGTGTGAACTACACGCCAAGATCTATCTACTAGGTACAAAGCAAACGGGTGGACATACATCCATAAACTTACCCTCAAAGACAACGAGCTTTGTTAACGAGTAGGAACTCGTGGTTGATGTAGTCGTACACTTGTCGATCTCAAGATCGTGAGGAAATCCGAGCACCGCAACTCAGCAGCGCATCCGCACTCGCACACACATTCAAGCCACGGACAACCTCCACCTCCTCGCCCATGATCCAAATGAAGCAACTCCTTCAGCATTTAAATGCCACGGAACATGTATCTCGCTAATCCGAGACCATGGGGAATAATTCTAGAGGGGGAGAGATCCTTCACAAGGAGGTGTGAGGATGAAGGAGGGAATGGGTGGACTTTTATAGGAGGAGGGGGGTGCCCCCTCTCTCCATGGCCAGCGCATGGGGGGGTGACCCCTCACTTCCCCCATTCATGTGGTGGTAACTCCTCCACATTAAAATGCCTCTTCACATTCCCTTTTAAGTCTCCACTTTAAATGCATTAAATTTCTCCAAATTTAATGCTCTCTCATTTAATAAAACTCTTTTATTAAATTTATTCAGAATTTTGTTAATTACTTTAATTAAAAAACATTCACATATAGCCCCTTGCAATATTTAAATATCACATGCAGAACCACTTTCTGCAATTTCACCCGAAACAATTTTCGGTTTCTATTGAAACAATTCCTGCGCTTTGTAATTCTTTTCGTCTCAAACATATGTGCTCCAAAATGGTGTCCGCTAACTCTTAAGTGTGCCACCACGGTTCGTCATGAATAATGCGTATATGATCAAGACCCTTCTCCGATCAATAATCAGCGGCGGGACCGGAGATCCGCATCGACTCCTACACATTCAACGATGACTCTGTGATCGTGAGAACCTTTAACGCTTGTAACTAAATCCCTTTGTCTCTCGATATATTACATGTCCGAGATTCGATCATCGGTATCTCCATACCTAGTTTGATCTCGCATCGACATGCACTCTTTTCTCGCTCCCGTGATATAACATTCTAGTGATCACATCACTTGCTTGCAAGCTATCCTAATGTGATATCACCGAGAGGGCCCAGTATATCTATCCGTCATCCGGATTGACAAATTCCACTCTTGATCCATGAGCCTCAACATAACACCTTCAGAAATCGAACCCATCTTTATAGTCACCTGCTACGGTGTGACGTTTGATGTTATCAAGATACTCTTCCGTGTTAGCAATTAACATGATCTCATGGTCTAAGGATAAAGATTACTGTATGATGTTATAGCAATATAAACACAATGACTTGATCGTAATGCTATACTTGGATGAATGTTCATCACATTATTCCACCAATGGTGTGACCTTGTTATTAATAACACCCAATGTCCATGATCAGGAAACCTTGATCATCTTGTTAATCAACAAGCTAGTCTATAAGAGAGGCATGACTAGGAACCCTTTTTGTTTATTAAACACACATGTATTGATGTTTCCTATCAATATAATTATAGCATGTAAAATAAACATCTATCATATACAAGGAATACATAATAACAACTTTATTATTGCCTCTTAGGGCATATTTACTGCCTCCCACTTGCACTAGAGACAATAATCTAGTTCACATAGTGATAAATCTAACACCCATGGAGTTCGTGTCGATCATGTTTTGCCCTAGGAGTACTTTAGTCAACGGATCTGCTACATTTAGGTCCGTGCACTTTACAAATCTTTTTATCTCCATCCTTGACATGTTCGCGCATGGAGTGAAACCGGCGCTTAATATGCTTGGAATTCTTATGAGACCTTGGTTCCTTGGCGTTGGCTATGGCTCCATTGTTATCACAATAGATCACCATCGGGTCCAACGACCGGGAACCACACCAGCCCGTGAATGAACTCTTTCATCCAAATCGCTTCGCTACCGCTCAAGCAAAGAACATATTCCGCCTTCGTTGTTGATCCAGCCACCACAGGTTGTTTGGAACTCCTCCAACTAACTGCTGCTCCGTTCAAGAGAAATACGTATCCGGATTGAGACTTAGAGTCATCCGGATCAGTGTCAAAGCTAGCATCGACATAACACTTAGCGACTAGCTCTTCTTCACCTCAGATATAAGAAACATATCCTTAGTTCTTATCAAGTACTTAAGGATATTCTTGACCGCTATCCAAAGGTTCAACCTGGATCAGATTGGTACCTACTAGTCAAACTAATAGCATGTGTCACATCCGGTCTTGTACATAGCATGGCATACATTATAGAGCCTATGGTCGAGGCATAGGGATCCTATCCATTATCTCTCTTTCTTCCGCCGTAGTCGGACTTTGAGTCTTAGTCAATGTCTTGCCTTGAAACATAGGTAAGAACCCCTTCTTACTTCCGTCCATATTAAAATTCTTTAATATCTTATAAAGTTATGTACTATGCGATATCCCAAATAGGCGACTTGATCTATCTATATAGATTTTAATGCCTAATATATATGAAGCTTCACCAAGGTCCTTCATCGAAAATTTCTGTTTAGATAACTTTTAACACTGTTTAAAAGATCTAAATCATTTCCAATCAATAATATGTCATCCACATATAATATCGAAATGCCACATTGCTGCCACTCACTTTCTTGTAAATACAAGCCTCTCCATAAGTTTGGACAAATCCAAACTCTTTGATCACCTCATCAAAGCGGAAATTCCAACTTGATGCTTGCTTCAGTCCATAGATGGATCGCTGAAGTTTGCACACCTTATTAGCATCCTTAGGATCGACAAAACCCTTAGGTTGTATCATATACAACTCTTCTTCAATCTTACCATTGAGGAACGCAGTTTTGACATCCATCTGCCATATTTCATAATCGAAATATGCAGGAATTGCTAACATAATCCAAACCGACTTAAGCATCGCTACGGGAGAGAATGTCTCATCGTAGTCAACTCCTTGAATTTGTCGAAACCCCTTTGCATAAGTCGAGCCTTATAGATGGTCACATTACCATCAAGATCAATTTTCCTTTGAAAATCCATTTATTCTCAACGGTCTTTCGGTCGTGAGGTAAGTCCACCAAGTTCCAAACTTGTTTCTCATACATGGATTCCATCTCGGATTTCATGGCTTCTAGCCATTTTTTGAAATCTGGGCTCATCATCGCTTCTTCATATGTCGCAGGGTCATCCATTTCATCAATCATGAAATTCATAACAGGATTGCCGTACAGTTCAGGAGATGCACGTGTCCTGCTTGACCTGCGAGGTTCGGTAGTGTCCTCTTTCGGAGTTTCATGATCAATATCATTAGCTCTCTCTTCATTAGGTGAAGTCAACTCCAAACAACTCGAGCTGCGCTACTCGCCATTTCATGAAGAGAAGGTTCAATAACCTCTTCAAGTTCTACCTTCCGACTACTCACACCTTTCAAGAAACTCCTTCTCAAGAAAGGATCCATTCTTGGCAACAAAGACCTTGCCTCGGATCTGATAGAAGGTATACCCAATCGCTTCCTTAGGGTATCCTATGAAGACGCATTTTTCCGCTTTGGGTTCGAAGTTTATCCGTTGAAGTTTCTTCACATAAACATCGCATCCTCAAACTTTAAGAAATGACAGCTTAGGTTTGTTTCCAAACCATAATTCATACGGTGTCTTTTCAACGGATTTAGATGGTGCCCTATTTAAAGTGAATGTAGCGGTTTCCAGTGCACACACCCCAAAATGACAATGGCAAGTCAGTCACAGACATCATAGATCGAACCATATCCAATAAAGTACGATTACGACGTTCTAACACACCATTACGTTACGCCAGGTGTTCCGTGGCGTGAGTTGTGAAACTATTCCACGCCTTTCATATGTGTGCTAAACTCGTAACTAAGATACTCTCCTCCACGGTCGGACCGCAGAAATTTGATCTTTCTGTTACGATGATTTTCCACTTCATTCTAAAATTCTTTGAACTTTTCAAAAGTTTCAGACTTGTGTTTCATCAAATAGATATACCCATATCTACTCAAATCATCCGTGAAAGTAACAAAATAACGATATCCACCTCGGCGACATACTCATTGGTCCACACATCAAGTATGTATGATTTCCAATAGATCTGTCGCCTGCTCCATTGAACCGAAAACGGCGTTCTAGTCATCTTGCCCATAAGGCATGGCTCACATGTATCAAATGATTCAAAATCAAGTGATTCCAAAAGTCCATCAGAATGGAGTTTCTTCATGCGTTTAACGCCAATATGACCTAGACGGCAGTGCCACATATATGCAGATATATCATTATCAAGTTTAATCCTTTTAGCATCAACATTATGAATATGCGTAATACTACTATCGAGATCCAACAGAAATAAACCATTCAACATAGGTGCATGACCATAAAAGATATTATTCATATAAATCGAACAACCATTGTTTTCAGACTTAAATGAATAACCACTTTGCATCAAACATGATCCGGATACAATGTTCATGCTCAGTGCAGGCACCAAATAACAATTATTTAGGTTTATAACTAATCCCGATGGCATATGGAGAGGCAGCGTTCCGACGGCGATCACATCAACTCTTGATCAATTGCCGACCCGCATCGAGACCTCATCCCTTGCTAGTTGTCGCTTGTTCCGCAGCCCCTGAACCGAGTTACATATATTAGCAACCGATCCCGTATCAAATACCCAAAAGCATCTGCAGTACTAGTCAAGTACATATCAATAACATGTATATCACATATACCTTTGTTTGCCTTGCCGGACTTCTTGTCCACCAAATACTTGGGGCAGTTGCGCTTCCAATGGCCAGTCCCCTTGCAATAGTAGCACTCGATGTCAGACTTAGGGCCAGCTCGAGGTTTCTTTTCAGGCATGGCAACAGACTTGCCACCCTTCTTTCCCGTGTGCTTGCCTTTCTTGTCCTTCTTGAAACCGGTGGTCCTATTGATCATCAACACTTGATGTTCTTTCCTAATCTCCACTTCTGCAGTCTTAAGCATTGATGTAAGCTCGGAAGAGACTTCTTCATGCCTGCATATTATAGTTCATAACGAAGCTCTTGTAGCTAGGTGGCGAGATTGAGAACACGATGTATGCCTAAGTCAATGGTAATCGTTATTCCCAAGGACACAAGCTTATCGGGCGTACGGACATTTTGAGTACGTGCTCACTAACGGAGCTGTTTTCCTCCATCATGCAGCTAAAGAACTTTTCTCAGCATTATAACTCTCACGGCAGCATGGGTATCGAAAATCATTTTCAATTCTCCCATGGTATCAAAGGCATTGCCATTTTCAAACGTCAAGTTCTGGCTCTAGCCCATACAAGATGTCCGCAATGAACTAAGTTGTGGTCCTCTGACGAGTTATATAGACGTTTTTTCTCGCCAGGCATCAGGAGCTGGTGGGGCCTAGCGCATCTAGCACATATTGCTTTTGTGCAACAAAGGAGGAGAATCCTCAAATTCATAGCCTTGCTTGGTGAAGTTGCTACCATTCGCAGCAAGTTTCTCTTTCTCCATGAACACATTAAAATTAAAAGGTGTGGTGCCATCTACAACAGAATTTGTAAAGTATATTTAGACTAAGTTTATGATAGATTGAGTTCAACTAATCCAAATTACTAATGAACTCCCACTCAAAAACGACATCCCTCGTGTCCTTTTGGTGATTACATGAACCAAATCCACTACACCAAGTCCGATCATCACGTGAGTCGGTGTAGCTTCAAAGGCGAGCATCTATATGGGCATCATATCAACTATATGACGCATGCTTAACCTTTCGGTCTGTGTTCCGAGGCCATGTTTGTACATGCTAGGCTCGTCAAGTAAGAACATTAGTATTTGCGTGTGTAAAACTGTCTTACACCCGTTGTATGAAAGCGTAGAGTTGAAAACACCCGATCATCGCGTGATGCCTCAAAACATGATCCACAAAATGGTGCATACTTAAGGAAGAACACATTTTATCTTGATATCTAAATGAGGGATCATCTTATAATGCTACCAAACGCGCCAAACTAGTAATATAAGATGCTAACATCTAATATGTGAAGTGAGGTGATATGGTCCATGCATTTGATCTCTATCATTTGCATCGTGGTATGATCTCTATCATTCCTTTGTGTGTAAGGCCAAGGTCTATGGAACTTACACGTTAAGTGAGTTGTAAGAGTATCTATTATACATCTACTTACAACAATACCATATCAAAACACTAGCCCAGTAACGATCTAAACTAGACGCCTCTAATTTATCAATTGCAAGTTTTACGTGGCTTAGGGCTTTCGGAGATAGAACCTGTCTAACCTACGAACATGAACCACAACGAGGATAACAAAGTTATTAGCAACTCGTTGTAAATCAGATATTGACTATAGTAGGAGAGACAGACACCCGCCAACGACTTATGCAAAACAAGTTGCATGTCAGTCGTGGAACCGGTCTCATGTACGATGACATGTAAGGTTGGTCCGAGCCGCTTCATCCCACTATGCCACAAATATCCAAAGTACATAGAAGATGCAATAACATGATCATCATCGCCCACATATAAACATATGTGTACTACCCGTGCAAAGCACCTACGCATAGATCAGGCTCTGATACCACTGTTGGGTCCGCAGCATAGAAAACAAAAAAATTCCTACGGTGTGAACTACACGCCAAGATCTATCTACTAGGTACAAAGCAAACGGGTGGACATACATTCATAGAGAACTTACCCTCAAAGACAACGAGCTTTGTTAACGGTAGGAACTCGTGGTTGATGTAGTCGTACACTTACTGATCTCAAGATCGTGAGGAAGTCCGAGCGTCGCAACTCAGCAGCGCATCCGCACTCGCACACACGTTCAAGCCACCGGACAACCTCCACCTCCTCGCTCCAGCGATCCAAATGAAGCAAAGAACTCCTTCTAGACGAAATGCCACCAGGAACATGTATCTCGCTAATCCGAGACCATGGGGGAATAATTCTAGAGGGGGAGAGAGATCCTTCACAAGGAGGTGTGAGGATGAAGGAGGGAATGGGTGGCCTTTTATAGGAGGAGGGGGGTGCCCCTCTCTCCATGGCCGGCGCATGGGGGGTGACCCCTCACCTCCCCCATTCATGTGGTGGTAACTCCTCCACATTAAAATGCCTCTTCACATTCCCTTTTAAAGTCTCCACTTTAAATCCATTAAGTTTCTCCAAATTTAATGCTCTCTCATTTAATAAAACTCTTTTATTAAATTTATTCAGAATTTTGTTAATTACTTTAATTAACAAACATTCACATATAGCCCTTTGCAATATTTCAATATCACATGCAGAACCACTTTCTGCAATTTCACCCGAAACAATTTCCGGTTTCTATTAAAACAATTCCTGCGCTTTGCAATTCTTTCATCTGAAACATATGTGCTCCAAAATGGTGTCCGGTAACTCTTAAGTGTGCCACCCTACGGTTCGCGAATAATGCAGACATGATCGAGACCCTTCTCCGATCAATAATCAGCAGCGGGACCTGGAGATCCGTACTGACTCCTACACATTCAACGATGACTCCTGTGATCGTGAGAACCTTTAACGCTTGTAACTAAATCCCTTTGTCTCTCGATATATTACATGTCCGAGATTCGATCATCGGTATCTCCATACCTAGTTTGATCTCGTATCGACATGCACTCTTTCTCGTTCCGTGATATAACATTCTAGTGATCACATCACTTGCTTGCAAGCTATCCTAATGTGATATCACCGAGAGGGCCCAAAGTATATCTATCTGTCATCTGGATTGACAAATTCCACTCTTGATCCATGATCCTCAACATAACACCTTCGTAGCACTGAACCCATCTTTATAGTCACCCTGTTACGGTGCGACGTTTGATGTTATCAAGATACTCTTCCGGTGTTAGCAATTAACATGATCTCATGGTCTATGGATAAAGATTACTTCGTATGATGTTATAGCAATATAAACACAATGACTTGATAGTAATGCTATACTTCGGATGAATGTTCATCACATCATTCAACCAATGGTGTGACCTTGTTATTAACAACATCCAATGTCCATGATCAGGAAACCTTGATCATCTTGTTAATCAACAAGCTAGTCTATAAGAGAGGCATGACTAGGAACCCTTTTTGTTTATTAAACACACATGTATTGATGTTTCCTATCAATACAATTATAGCATTAAAATAAACATCTATCATATACAAGGAATACATAATAACAACTTTATTATTGCCTCTCGGGGCATATTTCCTTCAATATTTATAGGCCATCAACTTAAACAGGGGTATTCTAGGCATAAACAAGAAGTTCTAGACGACATGGGGCGTTACATGAGCCAGACCAAACTTAAAGGCTCGCATGCTTGTTCACTTGGGCCGGAGTCTCCAGGGCTGTGAGGGCGGAGACATCGGTTTGGCGGCGGAGACTTCGGATGGACTCCAGAATCTTGCAGATGTTGGCGGTTCAAGGTGAGGGCGGAGACTCTGGCGCGACAAGGGCGAAGACTCTAGACTGGAGAGGGCGGAGACTCCAGGTCTGCTTCAAATACTTCTTCTCCTCTTTTAAGCCTCTTGCTTGGGTGTCTTGGCTCCTGGGGAATCCTTGTCTCATCCTCTTGGCTTCATGGTCATGGGCCTAGTCATACAATAGGAATTCATCTCAAGTAGGATCCCATTCACATCATAACCAAAGGAAGGCAAGAGATGGAAGGAATTCACCTTAGTCGGAGTGGTTGGCGTGACATGATGTGGTCCAATGGTGATTTCCATAGGTTGGGATGCATCACCAGGATGTACCTACGCCTCGTTGCATCTACCTGTAAAGCCCATGAAAGTTTAGCCCAGAACACACTAGAAGAAGGATTGGTTCGTTACCTCACAACCACCCCTGGCGACTAGTCCTCACAACTTCACAAGGAAAACCATGGTGACTGCTAGCTAGGGCAGCTACGGTGAGGCGATATCTAGTGATTGAGAGGCAGAGTCACCGATGAGGGTGCCCACCGCCCAGGCCTCAACCCCATCCCAAAATCCCCAATCGGTCAAATCCTCCGATTCTCCCCAGGCGCAAGTGACAGGTAACTCACTTCCCCAAATCAATTCATGGGAAATCTCGATACCAATTTCCCTGTTGGTTGTAGCAACTAATTTACTTGTTGACAATTTAGTGGCATGAATAATTTATTCATTGTTTCTTACAAATTGCAATTTAGGCCTAATGGGCAAGGATAGTAAAAGAAGAATTGGTTTGGTTTTCAAAAGAAAAAGTAATGATGCAAATGAAGTTGAGGAAGTCCAGTCACGGTCAGTACCAACAGATCATCCAATTGCTTTTAGTTAAATTAGAACATCAACTGCAAAACAATCATGATATCGAACATCAATCAAATGAAGATCAATCGAATTAGAACGAAGCAACCTCAATAATGATAGTTGTCGCAAAACCTACAACCTTGATGAAGGGGGGAATGCCAGGGCCATTTCCCTAACCTCACACGTACGTACATCATCATAAAATTGGAGGCCTCACCCAAAATCCCGTGCTCTAGAAGTCTCCAGCGCCATCATCCGCTGACCCATCTTAAGAACAAGGATCAAGGAATTGACCGAGCTAGGAGCACAAATGGGTTTGGCAGGCCTTCAACGTGCTAACGCATGCCTCCACCGCCATCATCCATTGACCCATCTTAAGAACAGAGATCAAGGCATTGAACTATCAATGGACCTACCGTCGATGTTGCTAGAACGCTGAAGAACACCACCGCCCAATGCTTGTCCATCAAATGCACCCTTCATCGATACTCCGCTGCACCACGCAACCGAGACCCGCTCAGCATAGTATATTGAAGACTTCTCCACCAGTAGGCCCCTACAAGCATCACATGCTCCAAAACGATGTCACAAGAGGTATACAACACCGAAAGCGTTGCCCTCTCCCGATCCAGAAGACCCAGATCTAGGTTTTTCCCCGGAGCACAACGAGAAAGGAAGTGACATTTGCAAAAAAATGACGCATTGACAAGGGACCGACACCAAAGAACAATGAATAATTTAGCAAAGGATATTTACATGTTTTTTTACTCTATGGAGAACAATGAACACTTATTTCTCTCGTGTCATTTTGCTCGGACTATTTGGCGCATGGTTTATTTTACATATAACATTCCATCTCCAACCAATATCACAAATATATTTGAGAATTGGTTAAATGAAATTGATAAAGAGAATCAAGATAGAGTACGCACTGGTAGAAATAACTTTATTTTTCACAAGGCAAGTGGAACAAAAGAAATGCAGGTCATTCGCTTGATTGGCCAATCGGATTCAACTAGGTCATATCTTCTCCTAGCGGATCAGCGAGATGCTATTGTTATTGGATGCAACTGACTACTAACGGTTGCACATAATAATATACCGACTACTAATGGTTGCACATAATAATATTTACTTTCAAGCGGGTTGACGACATATTAGTAGACTTCATGGCTAGCTACTTTATGCTTTTTAGATGGTTAATTCATTTGTCAACACTCTGTGATCCTTGATTGTAGTACTTTTGAACTCTTTGAACTATGCAATAAATGAGTATGTGTGCATCTATTGATGCAGCGGCCGGGGCTATTTTATCCATTTTGGAAAAATAGTCATTGCTGACCATGTAAGGATTTTCTGATGCGACATTATCTCCTTGTTGATCCCACAATAAATGAAGGGGAAGTAGGCCACCCCATGGACCATGGTATTGGTGGTACCATGACCATATCTCTTTGTATTTATCATCGTTTTAGACCGAATGAGCTGCCTACATGATTACGAAATTATTATTATTATTCCTAGTTATGTACAGATGAAAATAGTATAAATATTCCTGGATATGTATTTTCCCCAATGGAAGCAAATATGGTACTACTCCCTCCGTTCGGAAATATAAGACGTTTTAGTTTTGTGAATCGAATGTATCTAGACATCTTTTAGTATATAGGTTCGCAGAGATTCGAAGTGAACCTATACACTACAAGGTGTCTAGATACATTCGTTTCACAAAGCTAGAATGTCTTATATTTCCAAACGGAGGGAGTATGTTTTAACTTTCTTTTCTGTTGCCCAGATATGTCTTTCCCCAATGAGTTGTTTAGTTTTGGTTTGTTGTATTCATCCCCCCAAATCAAAAACCAGATGTTGTATTTGTTTATTGTATTGTATTTATGTCCTTGTCTCTCCTGGAATGCACATGCATAGAAAATTATATGTTCACCTACAATACGTTTAACCAAAAGCTAAGTGATAAACAAGATCAGAAAACAATAAATCTTATTTTTGCTCCTAGCTTGCTAAGGATTTACTCATGCGCCATTATCTCCTCGCCGATCCCCACAATAAATGAAGGGAAAGTAGTCCACCCCATGGACCATGGTTTTGTGGTGGTACCATGACCTTATCTCTTTGTATGTTATCATTGTTTTACACCGAGTGAGTTGCCTACATGATTACAAAATTATTATTATTATTCCTAGTGACGTAAATGAAAATAGTATAAACATTCCCGGATATGTATTTTCCCCAATGGAAGCAAATATGGCACTATGTTTTAACTTTCTTTTCTGTTGCCCAGATATGTCTTTCCCCAATGAGTTGTTTAGTTTTTGTTTGTTGTATTCACACCCCCCCCCCCCCCCCCAAATTAAAAACCAGATGTTGTATTTGTTTATTGTATTGTATTTATGTCATTGTCTCTCCTGGAATGCACATGCATGGAAAATTAGAAAATTATATGTCCACCTACAATATGTTTAACGAAAAGCTAACTGATAAACAAGATTGGAAAACAATAAATCTTATTTTTGTTCCTAGCTTGCTAAGTGAGAAATTAAACAAGGGGAGATAAGGCCCTAATGGCCACTTATCGATCTTAACACATAGTACGAAGATACTGACGAAGGCTTACCGATCTGTGCAATATGAAACGCAGACAGCATCTGGTCTTCGTATAAACAAATATTGCATACTGTCTTAGCTAGCTAATTATTAATCAACGGCTTATTATCTCTACAGTTGTCAATCACATGCAGCTAGATAGGGTGTACTTTTTTTGTGTGGGCAGATACAGTGTACTTTAGAAGTACTACTATGTATGGCAGCTAGCCAACTAGATTCTTCATGTGATGCAATCTAGATAGCTCCTCCCTAAAATGTACAACATCCCTGATCCCTCCACACTTTGGCGGCTAACTGTTGCCTTCCCAGCACTATCATCGAATGATCCTGTGCAATCTAACTAGCCGCTAAGGGCCTGAGGCTACCTGTTGCCTTCGCAGCACCATCATGGAAATATCTTGTGGAGTCTAACAAGCCGCAGATATGCTATTAGGAAAGAACCAACGAAGTTGCTGATCTGGTCAAGATATTCAGCACGTACCTACTATAGTACCTAGCCGCGCGCAGAACATCTCTTCTCATGCATGCAGATGCAGGACGTCTTTTGTTTTATACTACTCACACCTGCAGCTCAGTGGGAGCTGCCATACGCTAGACCTGTCGGGACAAAGTGCTAGTCGAGTGCAGCTCAAGAAAAAGTGCTAGTCGACTGGGATCGATTGAGGTTTTCTACCATCTCGACATGTCCTGAAGATGGGTCGGACAAAGATGGCAGCGGCTACTTCTGGAGTGTACGCTGGCGCGCGCTGAGGATCTGTTAGTTTATGCTATCGGCTTGTGGTTGGTCGTGTTGTTGACGCCTCCGGTTTTCAAAGATGTGCATAGGTCTGAAGTTAATGATGCACCTGACATAGCCACCTCCTTCATCATGTTTTAGGTGATGCGATAACTATCGTTTTGTAAGGTGGCTTTCATTTGTTGGAAATATTGCCTAAATGGTTCAGCCCATATATTATTTTAATAATTTCTGAAAATTCTAGAGACCCATGTGACTCATTCATGCATTGCAAGAGGTGGAACAAATGTTTAGTCTCACATTTCTAGTTGAAGGAATATTTCACCACCTTATAAGGGGCCTCTTCCACCACTTGATAAAAGGATGAGAAAGAGAAAGACGTACACGTGCGCTCCTTCTTCGTTGCCCGCCTCGCCTCGTCACGACGCGGGTTGCCTTGAACCGAGAGCTTCTCTTTCTTTTTGCTACGCATGAATGGATTAATAATTTGAACGGTCTGCGTAAGTGGGTGTTTAATATGCATTCAATGGAGATTTAATTTGAACATTTTCTCTGAGATTTAATTTAATTCAAATGTTTCCTCGGAGAATTAATTCGAACGTTTCCTTAGAAAATTAATTCGAACGTTTTCTCTTCCGACGCTCCCTGTTCGCCTGCCTACCCGAGCCTATAAGAGTGAGTGGTCGCTCCTCTCCTTTTACATGTTTCTGTACATCGCCTCCAGTTCCAGAATATTGCAATGCCGCTCTGTTCCTTCCCATCCCGTCTTGCGGCGTGCACCGCTAGCCGGGACAGTAGGCCTCCGAGACCCCGCTGCTTCGAGTCTATACGGAAGAAGGGCGATAAGTTTTTTGGGGAGCGCTATTGGCGCGACTACTGGCTTCATCACGGACTCCTTCACGGATAACGACTGCACCGACGCCTTCCCCAACGAGGACTTCTTTCCCGACATCAGCAACCTCGTCCTCGACGACATGGCTGACGACGGTGCCAACGCCAACACCGGCGGTTCCTCTAGCTGTCCCTCTTCTATGATGTACATCCTCTTACTAAATCTTGTTTATCTTAGTCAGATAGTACGTCGTTCTCTTCGATTTTCTATAGATCTTGCTCTGATCTTATCTCAAGTTGTATGCTTTGCAATCCTCTTGGATATCTGCCTTAATTTGTATCCGCTAAATCATATGATTAGTTTAACTTCTGTTATTCTATTCATGTTTTATTTAGCGTTTATCTTGGGTAAATTGCTCTTTTTCTCAACACCAGTTGATCTCCGTTTTTACTTTGTAAGCCTTTATTCAATAATAAATAAAAAAGTATGTGTTTATCATTTTGATAAAGAGATCGGGTATCATCTCCATTTCAAAATATATATATATATATATATATATATTTATTTATTTTGACTTTGACTAAAATTTGTACTTTCTCCGATCTATATTAATGGCTTTAAGTTTATCTATATTCACATGTATCTAGTTAAGCATTTATGGTAGATGTATTCGTATCTAGACAAAGTGTTGAGCCCATTAATATGGAGCGGAGGGACTAGGAATGGAGACTACTTATTCCCAAAGTATGGTTCATATGCTACATTTGCCCAATAGTTGTGAGACTGATTTGAGTACATCTTCCTTAAGACCTTGATCGGTTACACACGAGTTAATAACACTTAGCAGGGATTGACATGGAATGGCAGGGGAATGCAGCTCAATTCCATGTGAAATGTCAATACCTCCTGAATCCTGATCAATGTTAATCCCACTAAAACCGAACAGGCCGTAAGGAGACACGGTGAATTAATGTGATGACGGCTGAGCCATTTGTCGTATCCAGCCGCCCTACGTCATGTACAAGCCCATTAATTTGTGCATTGCATTTTTTTTCTCCCTATTTGAAAAGTGGATTTCCTCGTACGTACTCCCTTTCCTATCCACAGATATACATGTCATGTGTGCATAGCTGGAGTGTTGTTCCCATGTATACTTATGTAGTCCAGCATAGAGAAAACAATAGGAAAACCTGACCGAGAGCTACTTAAACAGTACATGCAGCCGCCGCTGACTTCCATCGGTTTCCTCGATCTCGCGCGCTGCGGCCCACAACAGAGCTTCTATATAAGCGCCCACCGTTTCGCCGGTTTTCGTCAGTGGCCTACCCTTCTCTCCTCGACAAGAGGAATCATAGGACTACAGAAAAACGGCGTAGCTGATTAGCTAGATCTGTTTCCATGGAAGCTCACTACGACTACAACTACTACGACCTCTCCTACACACACCAACAACAAGAACAGCAATACGGCCATGATTTTAGCCACGGCCACACTGAAGCAGCACCTCCTCATTCCTACAATGCCCAGTCCGACTACTCGCCATATGATCACTACGACCATATCTCCTCCTCCTCCCCCATGGCTTCTTTCGCGCACCAGCAGCAGCTTCATTTCGGCGGCGCCATTAACTACCATGAGTACGACATGCAAGCAGCAAGCGCCTGCTGGGAGGAGCAGAACTACGCCGTCGTCCACAACCACGGCGGCGAGGCGGCCAGGATGCACCACCATATTGCGAGTTCGGCGGCGCCGGCCGTAGAACCACCCTCCGGGAGCAGCACCGTCAGCGATGCGCCGGGTGAGTCGTCACTGATTGGGGTGCGGACGCGGCCGTGGGGCAAGTACGCGGCGGAGATCCGGGACTCCACACGCAACGGCGCGCGGGTGTGGCTCGGCACATTCGATACCCCGCAGGCCGCCGCGCTCGCCTACGACCAGGCTGCATTCGCCCTGCGTGGCCCCACCGCCGTGCTCAACTTCCCTGCCGACCGCGTGGAGGAGTCACTCAAAAGGCTGGGAATCGGCTCCGCCGACGCCGCTGCCGGGGAAGTGGCGGACTCGCCTGCTCTGGCTCTCAAGCGGCGGCACTGCATAAGGAAGAGAAAACCCAAGAACAGCGAGACGGCGGCCGCATGTAATAAGAATCATCAGGGCACGGTCACGGCCGCGGCGGGGAGGAAGCAGAACCGACACAAGATGCTGGCGGCCCCAGCAGCTGTGTCGTCGTCATCGTCGTACGTGCTGGAACTGGAGGACCTGGGAGCGGACTACCTCGAGGAGCTGCTCAGTTTATGCGATGGATGATCGAAAACGGTGTCTAATAACGTCAGTCATCCGCCGTCCAAATTTCTTCCCGATTGGTGCTAGCCTCCTATATATGTCGTATACTCGTATTGATATGACATATCTCCTATTTTTATACGAAATGGTAGCTAGTGAAATCCTGTAAAATGTTTTCTCAAAGATTTGCCATAATTTTAATGAAAAAATAAAAATATGTGCTGATTTCATTACTATTTCATTTAACTATGAGAGATTTCAAACAAATACCATATTGATACGATATAAGAATGATACGTCGAGTGAGCTTAAATGGACGATATTTTGAACCTGCAGTAGATCTGTCGTGTTTGTATTAAGCTCAAAGAGGAAACACCCACTACGGGAAAAACTTCCTTTGCCGTGTGGCAAAACCACACGGCAAAGACCTTCTAGAACACGGCAAAGGCTTTGCCGTGTGTATACACACGGCAAATGCCACACGGCAACGTTTGCCACGGCAAAGGCTTTTTGTCGTGTGTTTTCTAAATAAGAAACGGCAAAGCCTTTGCCGTGTGTCTTACGCGTAGACACGGCAAAGTAAAGTGAGATGACGGTTCCCCTGACGGTGTCTATTTTTTGCCGTGTGTCATTCATAAATTCAACACGGCAAAGACAACCTTTGCCATGTGCCACCATAAAACACACACGGCAAAGGCTGCATTTGCCGTGTCGCCCATAAATCCTACCCGGCAAAGGCGCCTTTGCCGTGTGTCACGTACACGGCAAACAGGCTGCCTTTTCAAAATAAATTGAAAAAAAAATTCAATTTTTTTTCAAACTTTTTTGAATACTTTTTACTTGTTAATCTCATATGGGATACTTTTAATCCTAAGTATGCTTAATATTAGGTCAAATTACACTCATGATCAAACTACCCCTACGGTCACCCATCCTAACACTACTCTATCCCTAGCACGTTTAACTTCTTCGTTCCTTCCAAATGAGCTTCCGAGAAAGAAATCATACCTTATCGATAATACTTTCATATCAATCCTATTAACTATTAGACCATGATGTCACACATCTCAGTTTTAGATTCCAAACAATTATTTAAGTAGACAACAATGAATAAGTAATAATAATCTTGAATCTAAATAAAAAATAAAATGATTTTAATTTTTTACCTTTTTCTATTTAATATGGAATAATTCATATATTTAAATCAAGAATCAGAATTCGACAAATAAAATATCTAAATCGATCAGAAAAATGAGAGGAATCCAAATATGACATCCATATCATATTGTGAACCTAAAAATGATTTTTTTTTAACCATGAGCATTAGATCATGTACCTGTAGTTCATATCTTACCCACTTCCTACCGATTGGGTAGAAATTTGTCTTTTTCACCAGGGGTGGACGGAAAGGTTTTAAAATCCCCGCTTGGGACATTGTTCATGTAAGATGGTCTAGTATTTTTGAAAAATGAGGTGGTAGCATTTTTGAATTGAACATTTGGTGTTGCTTTACAAAACTTCTTGATTTTTGCGCTCCGAAAATAGAAAATGGCTTTTCTGTGCGACGAAAAGGAAAATTTTCTCCTGTAATTTTGTTCTCCATCCCATGATGCATATGCATGCACAATATGGACACATTATCACAAACTATGTCGTGATTCTGCCCATAACATTGATCATTTGAACCAAAAGCCAAGAAACCTCAAATGAGATAGATCATTTTGTGAAGATTTTTTTGAGACATAATCAATATACCAAGTTTGATATTTTTCCTTCCAACTATATCATAAAATATGACACCACGCGAAGGTATCGCATTTTTTTGATTTTTTTTGATTTTTTTTTATTTAGTTATGATCATTTGAAACTATCGTCAAACCATAATCGAACAGCGGGCATGACGATTCTTAGCTCCGGGCTGAGCCTCGCTAAACTTGCATTGGATCTATGAAGAAACATCATATTTTGAACCTAAAAATAATTTTTGTAAAAAATCATGAGCATCAGATCATGTACCTGCAGTTCATATCTTACCCACTTCCTACCGATTCGGCAAAAAATTGTCTTTTTCACCAGGGATGGACGAAAAGGTTTTAAAATCTCCGGTTGGGACATTGTTCATGTAAGATGGTCTAGTATTTTTTTAAAAATGAGGTGGTAGCATTTTTGAATTTAACATTTGGTGTTGCTTCACAAAACGCCCCGATTTTTGCGCTCCGAAAATAGAAAATGACTTTTCTGTGCGATGAAAAGGAAAACTTCCTCCTGCAATATTGTTCTACATCCCATGATGCACATGCATGCACAATATGGTCACATTATCACAAACTATGTCATGATTCTGCCCATAACATTGATCATTTAAACCAAAAGCCAAGAAACCTCGAATGAGATAGGTCATTTTGTGAAGTTTTTTTGAGAGATAATCAATATACCAAGTTTGATATTTTTCCTTCCAACTATATCACAAAATATGACACCACGCGAAGGTCTCGTATTTTTTTGATTTTTTTTTATTTAGGTATGATCATTTGAAACTATCATCAAACCCTAATCGAACAACGGACATGACGATTCTTAGCTCCGGGCTGAGCCTCGCTAAACTTGCATTGGATCTATGAAGAAAAATCATATTTTGAACCTAAAAATGATTTTTATAAAAAATCATGAGCATCATATCATGTACCTGCAGTTCATATCTTACCCACTTCCTACCGATTCGGCAGAAATTTGTCTTTTTCACCAGGGATGGACGAAAAGGTTTTAAAATCTCCAGTTGGGACATTGTTCATGTAAGATGGTCTAGTATTTTTGAAAAATGAGGTGGTAGCATTTTTGAATTGAACATTTGGTGTTGCTTCACAAAACGCCCCGATTTTTTCTCTCCGAAAATAGAAAATGGCTTTTCTGTGCGACGAAAAGGAAAACTTCCTCCTGCAATATTGTTCTCCATCCCATGATGCACATGCATGCACAATATGGGCACATTATCACAAACTATGTCATGATTCTGCCCATAACATTGATCATTTGAACCAAAAGCCAAGAAACCTCGAATGAGATAGGTCATTTTGTGAAGGTTTTTTTGAGAGATAATCAATATACCAAGTTTGATATTTTTCCTTCCAACTATATCACAAAATATGACACCACTCGAAGGTCTCGCATTTTTTTGATTTTTTTATTTAGTTATGATCATTTGAAACTATCGTCAAACCCTAATCGAACAGCGGGCATAACGATTCTTAGCTTCGGGCTGAGCCTCGCTAAACTTGCATTGGATCTATGAAGAAACGTCATATTTTGAACCTAAAAATGATTTTTGTAAAAAAGTATGAGCATTAGATCATGTACCTGCAGTTCATATCTTACCCACTTCCTACCGATTCGGCAGAAA
The DNA here is from genome assembly GCA_023614405.1 of Avena insularis. Taxonomy (NCBI): domain Eukaryota; kingdom Viridiplantae; phylum Streptophyta; class Magnoliopsida; order Poales; family Poaceae; genus Avena; species Avena insularis. Next base: position 31,408,203 of record CM042694.1, read on the forward strand.
TTTGTCTTTTTCACCAGGGTTGGACGAAAAGGTTTTAAAATCTCCAGTTGGGACATTGTTCATGTAAGGTGGTCTAGTATTTTTAAAAAATGGGGTGATAGCATTTTTGAATTGAACATTTGGTGTTGCTTCACAAAACATCCCGATTTTTGGGCTCCGAAAATAGAAAATGGTTTTTCCGTGCAACGAAAAGGAAAACTTCCTCTTGCAACATTATTCTCCATCCCATGATGCACATGAATGCACAATATGGGCACATTATCACAAACTATGTTGCGATTCTGGCCATAACATTGGTCATTTGAACCGAAAGCCAGGAATCCTCGAATGAGATAGGTCATTTTGTGAATAGTTTTTTGAGATATAATCAATATACCAAGTTTGATATTTTTCCTTCCAACTATATCACAAAATATGACACCACGCGAAGGTCTCACATTGTTTCGCTCATTTTTGTATTTTTTATGCCTGTTTTAAACTATGGTCAAAATGGCGAGTATGGAGATTCATATTCAACATAAATATCTAATATTTGAGTGTAGATAGATAGATCTTATTTTTATGCAAATTTTGATATATTATTTCTATTTTTCTAAACTAGAATGATTTTTTTATGATTTTCCTAAGAGTAATGTGATAAAAGAGAAAAAAGAAAAAAATAGAACTTTTCCGTGTATATATCGGAATACACACGGCAAAGGCCCTTTGCCGTGTATATTGCGGAATACACACGGCAAAGACCCTTTGCCGTGTATACTGCGGAATACACACGGCAAAGGGCTGGCGAGGGCACATGGCAAAGAGGCCACCGTTGCTGCCGTTAGCTCATTCTCGTCAAGTGGACCTGTGGGGTCAAGGGTCCCACTTCGTTGCCGTGATAACACCTATGTCGTGTGCCGCTATCAACTTTGCCGAGTGTTTTTTCTTTGCCGTGTTCCTTTGTATATCTTTGCCGTGTATATTTCTTTACCGTGTTCTTTTTCAGAAATTTGCCGTGTTCGCGTACTTTCAGGTGCTTTCTAGGTTGTATACGGCAAAGACAAACTTTGCCGTGTTCCAGCCTATTTGGCACACGGCAAAGCTGTGTCTACACGGCAGCGGCAATTTTTCCCGTAGTGGACGTCAAATATGGCTACAACACTAGACACACCCAAAACAAAGCCAACAGCTACGACACACTCTCCTACAAAGGTTAGGCGGTAGAGTTCGTGTTTCCCAATCCCTACCAAGTATGGTAAGGAGACGGCGTCATGACCAGACAAACACCACCAAAGCACTACAACGACTCCAAGTCTGCCCTGACCAACGTACCACAAGTCCACAACTCATGCATCTAGAGAGGCGAAAAGATGGCAGATCCGATCAAACTTGAGGAAGCTATTGACTAGGGAGTGTTGGTGAAGACGTACATAGAGCTCAGGAGACCCCCCGTCTTGAGTAGTAGTCACCACTAGTGATCCATCACATTTTTTTCCGAAATAGAGAGCGGAGCCCCGGCCTCTGCATCAAGCGATGCACACAGCTTTTATTTATTATTAGAACCACATTATTTAGCAAAGGTCATTACGAAGATCATACAAACTGGAACCGCCAAAACAAAACACCGAGCAAAAACGATAACCGTATCGCCAGCTCCCCAACAAGATCTATCAAACACCTAACTACCTGTTTCGACCCCGCCCCATGGTCACTCACAATGTTGCCACTCGCCAAGAGAAGCTGGAGTGTCTTGGCGTGGCGGCTCAAACTCAAGCAAAAGGAGCCCTAGAACCGCACATCATATCCACGGAGCGGCGCCCACGCACATGCTCCGGATGTCACCGCCTTCATTATCTTTCGTCAACCCGTCGTCAGCATGTAGATCGATACGCAAACTCTCGCCACACCAGCCACCGACACCACCGCGGTGCCAAGCAGCACCACCCCCCGCGCGCTAGCCGCTCCACCCCTCCTGCCACTTCCATCCAACACTGCTCCACAAGCGATGCTCCTAGAAGAGAACATGATACCGACACCGTGGCACCGCCATCGCCTGACCGAAGATCTTAGGGTTTGCCCCAGAGTAGCACAAGTGAGGTCGACACAAGGTGCACGGTGATGCCTTCATCAAGGTAACGGCATGGTAACGCCGTCATCGCCTGCCAATGGCTCGGTTATTATCGGCACCTAGGTCTCCCCGTCTCGTTCCTGGGACTGGAACACAGATCGCAAGATCTGCCAATCCAGCCGCAGGCCGGCCACCTTCGACAGAGAAGATGCCCACCTCAACCAAACTCAGGGCCTCCGCCCTGGGCATCCTCATGATGCAAAGTGGACCCCAGAAGATGTCCGGACAACACCTGTCGATGTCAAGGAGGCGAAGAAGTTAGGATCTAGGAACCCTAGATCTCGCCATCATCCGCCGCCCCATAGCAGGGACCGCTGTCGCCAGAACTCACCGGCCTCTGCCCACTCACCATCACTGCTGGAGTTCCGCAGGAGAGCCGCCGCCGTTGCCCGGAACTCGAGCCGCCGCTACCATGGAAGGGGCGCGTGTGAGGGTCAGCCTGCCACTGCCGCACCATCGAACTTTGTCCTGACGGATCTAGCAGCGTGGAGGGGGACGCGGGTGGGGGGGGTTGGCTGGGGCGAGGCGACGACCCGGTGAAGCGGCGGCGGCGCCGCACGGGGTCGTGAGGAGGAGGAGGAAGAGAGGGAGTACTAGTGATCCATCACTGAGGAGGAGAAAGAATGATCAAGGTCAAGACCACACCTCCAATAAGGAAGCGACACCTATGGGAGTCGCCATCGTCAACGTCCGAAACCACTTACTATAGTTCTCACCCAGGCCAAAGACCGTGTCCCTGTAGGCTATGGAAGAGGAACATGGAGATGTGTTGCAGGCGGTACCATTACCGCAGAAAGTAGCCATCGCCGACGAAGAAGGGAGTCGTGACGTCCACCACTTCAACACAACAACCACCCCAAGGAAGGCCGCCAGAGGTCCGAATCGTGGTGCAGAGCGCAAGGACCTAGGGAGGAACCACCGAGCCCACGCATGCGCCAACAGATTTGTCACTAGGAAGACGCAGTCCACCTCGGCCTAGATTAGGCCACCTTGGTCCAGATCGAGGCCACGTGGGTCGATCATTATCGCAGCACGGCGCCTCATGTCGCTCCCACTGCCATGCTTGGTCGTGCTTCTCTCACCATGTTGCACCCACCAACACTGCCACCTTGTCATCCCGATGGCCGCTACCTCCATACACCAGCCACCAAACTCCACCTTTCCGCTCTGAAATGCGCCGCACGGCGTGTCTCCAAATCCCTTCACTTTTGATGGACGAGCGCCACCAACACCGCCGACATCGGTGGGAGAGCGCGTGTGAGGTGGTTGTTTGGGTTAGGGTTTGGAGGGACCCCAAAGTTTCCCGAGCGAGTGAACCAAAGGTAGTTCCTCATCCTTTTAAATGACTTATTTGAGAGAGGTAGGAAACGGAACCGTAAGAAAACCACGTTTGATGGATATGGATCATGGATATTGTTGGAATTTTCTGTTGGGATTTAGGCTCATAGACAATACAAATTCTGAAATTTACATATGGGAAATCAAAAAATGGAAAACCACCACCAAACATCATTTTATGTGACCTAGTTGTGAGAAAAATAACAAACGTGGGTTGATTAACATAACTAAGCTACAATGAACGAGGTCAACGGTTAGACCTCCCTTTTCACTTTTAAGAGGGTCAATACCATATTGAGCTATAACAATTTAGAAATACCTGAAACACTTGGCCAACGATTAGATCTCACTTGTATTGACAACAAACACGAAACACATTTAGTAGGAAAATGTCCTTTCACCACATTAAACTCATAGTCAGTTGCTTGCAAGCTATTTAGAATGTTGTGTTACCCAATGGGCCTAGAGATACACATGGAGTGACAAAATTCTACTCTTGATCCATGCAACTAAATAAGTACTTTTCGAGATACCTGAAAATACCGTATGATCACCTTGTTACAAGGAGCTTGATGTTCCCAAATTATTCTTCGGTGCTAGTGAGTAACATGATCTCATGGCCTAGGAAATAGGATACTTTACATGAAAATGCTTTTGCAATTTAAACTTAGTGATGCAATCGAATTGATATGCTAAGGATGGTTATGTTCGTCACATCATTCTCCTAATGACATGACTTTTATTAACTTACAACTCATGTCCATGATTAGGAAATATTAACCATCGTTTAATCAGTGAGCTAGTCTAGTAGCATCTTACTATGGTGTTGTTTATGTAACCACACATATAATATGTTTCCATTGATACAATTATAGCATAGAGAATAAAAACTTATCATAAACACGAAATATGATAATAACAACTTTATTATTGCCTATAGGAATCAATAATCTAGTTTGCATTGGTATAAATATAACACTCATGGAATTATTGGTGTTGATCATGTTTTGCTCGTGGAAGAGGTTTAGTCAATGGATCTGCGACATTCAGATCCGTATATACTTTGAAAATCTTTATGTCACCTTCTTTCACATACTCATGAATGGTGTGAAAACGTTTTTTGCTATGCTTGGAATTCTTGTATGACCTTGGATCCTTGGCATTGACTATAGCACCAGATATCACAAGAGATAGCCATGGGATCCAATGCACTAGGAACCACACACCTAGTTAGGATATGAACTCCTTCATCCAAACTTCTTACTAGGCCCCTGCATGTGCCGCTTCCAAAGCAACTAAATACTCCACTTCAGTTGAATATACTGCAATAATGCTTTGATTGGAACTCCTCTAGATGACTTCCTCACCATTCAAAATAAATAGATATCCTCATTGAAATTTTGAGTCATCTGGGTTGGTGTCAAAGCTAGCATCAATATAACCCTTTACAACGAGATCTTCGTCACCACCATAGATTAGAAACATTTCCTTAGTCCTCTTTAGGTACTTAAGGATATTCTTAACTGTTATCTAGTGCTCCATTACTGAATCACTTTGGTACCTACCAGTTAAACTAATAACATGACACACATATGGTCTAGTACATAGCATGGCATATGATGGCCTGCAAGAGCACATGTTTGTCAGAACACGTTTTCATGGAAGTATTATTTCCAGTTTTAATATCAAATCCCAACAAAAAGCTTAAGAAAGTTTTTGTCTACGATGTTTCTGTCGCACTCAAGGTATTAGTGGTCTTGAGTGAATTGACTGCAAGAGTTGGGGTGGAAAAGGGGTGAGTGTGAATAAAGAAGTTTTATATATTGAACGGTGCTTAAAGTAAAGAACATAAAAGTAAACAGTACAAAGGTTGTTTGGGATTTCCTACAGATGAAAGATTAGGCGCGGAGAGATACGGTTCATGGTGATAGTGAACATGCCAAATAGAATAAGCGGAGTAAGTGATCATAATACTTCTTATAAATATGTGAGTAGGCAAGTAAACTATGTGATAATCAATACTCCTCTTGGTAGATTTGCCTGACTCCAATGATCTATCTGTCTACTACCAAAACCATGGTCATCATATCAATTAAGGTCGTGAGACCAGATCAAGGCTTTAAGCTTAATGGCTTCTTTTTATCCTCGAGTTATACTAGCTCCTCTTTGATATCGGACATGTCACTCGGGGGTCGCCGATTCGCTAGCAAAAAAGTACATGTCTATGAGTTCTCAATATCATGTTACCTGGGCACTTAAATTAGATAACAAGCATTAGTCGTGCATAAACAATCATTCTCATAAAGAATAATTACGACAATAATCACAAATAGATGAAGGTAAAATAGGCACATACACTCTCACCAATTTCCTACATCTCCCACGCCTAAGGGGATTTACTCGCACATGAGCGCAGAATAACACAATGATATTATAACAATGTAAATGGAGTTCATCTCCATATTGCCGTAGCAAGCCACAATAAAGTTGAAGATCGAATAAAATACAAACCAGAATAGGATTAGAGTTTCAAATCCCTAATATTATAAATGTGAATATCTCTCTCAATACAAGTGAGAAATTGTGGAGGAATGGATGGTCTAGAGGTTGGAGATATTGGGAAAAGTTGATAGAATTCTTCTTCTCCTTTAGATTTGATTTCTCTGCTTTTGGGGTGTTTCATGGAGGTCGTGGTTCGCAATTCGCTCTCTCCTCCTTCACTAAAAGTGCTTGGTTTGATAGTAGAAGACGATGGCACATGGTACGGGCGGGAAATACGCGCAAGGCTCGCCCATATTGATGGTCGTTAAGGCCCTTGTACTCGTCGAATCAAAAAGTCTTCAATTGGGGATTTGCTTATTTTTTTCTAAATAGCTCATAAATGTCCTGGTATCCTTCCATAATTGTATAATACCTGGCACACACATTGTAGAACAATGTTTCGTTAAATTGTGATATTAGCGTTAGTTAAAAGGTGAAAATCCAACAAAACCCAATGAAAACCAATGGAAAACCTCGTGAAAAGTGTTAACATTTGGAGCTATCGATACATAATTGAGCATGGACGAGGCATAGGATTTTACCCATATTTTCTCTATCATCTTCGTACCTAGACACTAAGTCTTACTCAGTGTATTACCTTGAAACATGGGTAAGAACCCTTTCTTTGACTGATCCATTCTGAACCTCTTGAGAACTTTGTCAAGGTATTGTTGGAAATATGCCCTAGAGGTAATAATAAGTTGTATTATTCTATATTTTTATTTCATGATTAAGTATATTATTATATGCTATCATTTTATTAGTTTCAAATAATGAGTATCTGGAGGAAAGCCCAAATACATGTGTGCAATTATAAACACCATTTAGATACCCCTAGTCTCGCCTCTAAGACTAGTTCATATATTATTCATACTTCCGATCTCCTAGCTATTTGGCAAATACACTATGTTGTGAAGATATGTCGATAATATATGTGATCGGAGTTGTTGAGAGAACAACGATGATGGATAGACCCAGTTTTATATACTATGAAGCGCATCATCAATATTGTTATTAGTAGTTTCTCATAAAAAGTGTTACCATTACTAAATGATCCTTGGACCATAATACATATACATACATGGATACGATATAGATGTGGAGGAGTCCTTCGTAACTAGTTAATTATAAAGTTGGTCTTTGCTCTTACCAGATAGTATACCAGGGTTATGTATGGTGTAGTTATGAGAATTGTTACACCTAAAGATGGAGAGATATACTCTGGACCCATTCATGTATTATGATGTTCGTCATCGTCTAGCCAGACAAGTGATCGAAATATTGATCACAGGAACATTGATAATACTGGGATGAGTAAAAGAGTACATGTCGGGTGACGAGGGAAAACCTAATGTTTCACCTCGGTTTATGTCAAGTATCGAGAAGAATGCGACATGTATAGATAAGTGTCGTGATTTTCGACACCAGGGATGGGGATACACTTTGTTAGTTTGGCTAGGGGCGCAATATCTGGCGATCTTGATCGGCAAGCTAGACAAACACACACACACGCGCATGGAGAGACACATGGTTTTTTACCGAGGTTCAGGTCCGCGATGTGTGGATCCCTACGTCCTGTAACTATCAACTATCTGGTGGATGATCACACTCACAATGGTTCCTTCCCCGGGAGCACTCAAGCTTGAAGGTCTCTCTCTTCTCTTGACCAACCTAGGCCTTCTTTTATAAGGGAAATGGGACACCACAAGGGTCGGTCACAATGCTAGTGAATACAGAGTGCATGGCCTCAACATGGCAGTGCGATCCTATAACCACATCGCGTGTCTCTCAACGCATATACTAAGCGGCCTAACATTGGCGCATGTCCCATCAGTCTAGGTCCTGCCAAGGGTTGGCTCCCCAGACGCATGATCCTCGGGCTCCCAGTCGGGACCCTGGAGGAAATCTCGTCTAGGACCCCGTGAGCCACATGGTTTGCATGACTACGACGTGGTGCACTACTTCCACCAGCAGGCACGACATGGCTTAGTCATGTTGTCTATATCCAAGGTGGGCCAAACGAAGTACGGCCACAAGGCAATATGTCCCCTAGGTCAGAAATCATCAGCCAACTGCCCTTCTTCCTTCTCCGGGTAGCCGTTAGCTCCCTGTCCTTGAGACCTGCTCCCGGGGTACTCTTCTCAGGCGGATTCTTCGAGCTCTGGCACCACTTCCTCGTGAGCGCTTGGTCCGAAGCCCGTCGAACAACGAACCTCTAAACCCGTAGGGCCCAAGATTCAAAGGCAAGGTCCTCGACTCTAAATCGGGTTCCTAGGGGGATGTCTCGACCAATCCCCCACGGGGGTACTACAAGGGTCGTGGACCACCCGTCGGCTCTTGGGTACCCTGGATCCATGGATGCGACAATATCCCTCAGGTGCGCCACAGCTGGAGCGAGTGGGGCTGGGGCCGCATCCTTATCCTAGGTGGGCCCGTGACCTTCATCATAACTTTATCATGTGAGTCACTGCTTTGCCACCCTAGAGGTGTCGCGTTTGCCTTGAGACGTATGATAAGGACGTCCCGCCATTCGCTAGCTAGTCTTGATAGTAATTATGAGTAGTGGGTGGTTGGATAGGTTTCCTAGGACTGTGCCTATAAAGAAACGGTGTTGTCTGCCCCCTTACTCATCACATTCTTCGCCATTTCTTATCTTCCCTTGGACCTTGACCTAACGCATCTCCATGGCGTCGATGCTAAGCCGAGGACTCAAGGGGTGTTTAACTAGGACTCGATCTAGAGCCTCGAGGCGTCGGAAGCTCATCAGAGCTTGCCTTACTCCCATGGTAGACCAGCACAAACTCTCGGCCCTGAGGTTCCAGTTGGCCTATGAGCGCCATGAGCTCGGAGACACCATGCTCTTATTTCTAGGAGGAGGCATCAAGGAAGGTGAGATTCCCATCTATAACCGTTTCCTTATGATAGGGTGAAGGAAATATGCCCTGAGAGGCAATAATAAAGTTGTTATTATGTATTCCTTGTATATGATAGATGTTTATTTTACATGCTATAATTGTATTGATAGGAAACATCAATACATGTGTGTTTAATAAACAAAAAGGGTTCCTAGTCATGCCTCTCTTATAGACTAGCTTGTTGATTAACAGGATGATCAAGGTTTCCTGATCATGGACATTGGATGTTGTTAATAACAAGGTCACACCATTGGTGGAATGATGTGATGAACATTCATCCTAAGTATAGCATTACGATCAAGTCATTGTGTTTATATTGCTATAACATCATACGAAGTAATCTTTATCCTTAGACCATGAGATCATGTCAATTGCTAACACCAGAAGAGTATCTTGATAACATCAAACATCACACCGTAACAGGGTGACTATAAAGATGGGTTCAGTGCTACGAAGGTGTTATGTTGAGGCTCATGGATCAAGAGTGGAATTTGTCAATCCAGATGACGGATAGATATACTCTGGGCCCTCTCGGTGATATCACATTAGGATAGCTTGCAAGCAAGTGATGTGATCACTAGAATGTTATATCACGGGAACAAGAAAAGAGTGCATGTCGGTAACGAGATCAAACTAGGTATGGAGATACCAATGATAGAATCTCGGACATGTAATATATCAGAGACAAAGGGATTTAGTTATAAGCGTTAAAGGTTATCACGATCACAGGAGTCATCGTTGAATGTGTAGGAGTCAGTACGGATCTCCAGGTCCCGCTGCTGATTATTGATCGGAGAAGGGTCTTGATCATGTCTGCATTATTCGCGAACCGTAGGGTGGCACACTTAAGAGTTACCGGACACCATTTTGGAGCACATATGTTTCAGACGAAAGAATTGCAAAGCGCAGGAATTGTTTCAATAGAAACCGAAATTGTTTGGTGAAATTGCAGAAGGTGGTTCTGCATGTGATATTGAAATATTGCAAGGGGCTATATGTGAATGTTTGTTAATTAAAGTAATTAACAAAATTCTGAATAAATTTAATAAAAGGGTTTTATTAAATGAGAGAGCATTAAATTTGGAGAAACTTAATGCATTTAAAGTGGAGACTTTAAAAGGGGATGTGAAGAGGCATTTTAATGTGGAGGAGTTACCACCACATGAATGGGGGAGGTGAGGGGTCACCCCCCCATACGCCGGCCATGGAGAGAGGGGGCACCCCCCATCCTCCTATAAAAGGCCACCCATTCCCTCCTTCATCCTCACACCTCCTTGTGAAGGATCTCTCTCTCCCCCTCTAGAATTATTCCCCCATGGTCTCGGATTAGCGAGATACATGTTCCCGGTGGCATTTCGTCTGGAAGGAGTTGCTGCTTCCGCTGGATCGCTGGAGCGAGGAGGTGGAGGTTGTCCGGTGGCTTGAACGTGAAAAGTGATGCGCTGCTGAGTTGTGGCGCTCGGACTTCCTCACGATCTTGAGATCGGCAAGTGTACGACTACATCAACCACGAGTTCCTACTCGTTAACAAAGCTTGTTTTCTACGAGGGTAAGTTCTCTATGGATGTATGTCCACCCGTTTGCTTTGTACCTAGTAGATAGATCTTGGCGTGTAGTTCACACCGTAGGAAATTTTTTGTTTTCTATGCTACGGACCCAACATAGGGATGGTTCCTCCTTTCTTAGACTTTTTCCTAGAGGTGATGGCGGCGTATGGCTTGTATCTGGTTCAGATCCATCCCAACGCTATGTTGGAATTGGCGGCCTTCCCCCACTTGTGTGAAGGATTCTTTGGTGTAATGCCTTTCATGGCACTTTCCACCACTATTTCGCCCCTCGGGTCGAGAAGAAACCGAGGATAGCAGGCGGCATCACCTTTCGCCTCTAAAACAACCTCTCCAAGAGGTACCTCCTAGGGAAGTTCAAATCCAAATGGATTTCTATGCTACGGACCCAACAGTGGTATCAGAGCCTGATCTATGCGTAGGTGCTTTGCACGGGTAGTACACATATGGTTGATATGTGGGCGATGATGATCATGTTATTGCATCTTCTATGTATTTTGGATATTGGTGGCATAGTGGGATGAAGCGGCCCGGACCAACCTTACATGTCATCGTACATGAGACCGGTTCCACGACTGACATGCAACTTGTTTTGCATAAGTGGCTGGCGGGTGTCTGTCTCTCCTACTATAGTCAATATCTGATTTACAACGAGTTGATAATAACTTGGTTATCCTCGTTGTGGTTCATGTTCATAGGTTAGACAGGTTCTATCTCCGAAATCCCTAAGCCACGTAAAACTTGCAATTGATAAATTAGAGGCGTCTAGTTTAGATCGTTGCTGGGCTAGTGTTTTGATATGGTATTGTTGTAAGTAGATGTATGATAGATACTCTTACAACTCACTTAACGTGTAAGTTCCATAGACCTTGGCCTTACACACAAAGGAATGATAGAGATCATACCACGATGCAAATGATAGAGATCAAATGCATGGACCATATCATCTCACTTCACACATTAGATGTTAGCATCTTATACTGCTAGTTTGGCGCGTTTGATAGCATTATAAGATGATCCCTCATTTAGATATCAAGATAAAATGTGTTCTTCCTTAAGTATGCACCATTTTGTGGATCGTGTTTTGAGGCATCACGTGATGATCGGGTGTTTTCAACTCTACGCTTTCATACAACGGGTGTAAGACAGTTTTACACACGCAAATACTAAGGTTCTTACTTGACGAGCCTAGCATGTACAGACATGGCCTCGGAACACGGACCGAAAGGTTAAGCATGCGTCATATAGTTGATATGATGCCCATATAGATGCTCGCCTTTGAAGCTACACCGACTCACGTGATGATCGGACTTGGTGTAGTGGATTTGGTTCATGTAATCACCAAAAGGACACGAGGGATGTCGTTTTTGAGTGGGAGTTCATTAGTAATTTGGATTAGTTGAACTCAATCTATCATAAACTTAGTCTAAATATACTTTACAAATTCTGTTGTAGATGGCACCACCTGCTTTTAATTTCAATGTGTTCATGGAGAAAGAGAAACTTGCTGCAAATGGTAGCAACTTCACCAACTAGGCTATGAATTTGAGGATTCTCCTCACTGCTGCACAAAAGCAATATGTGCTAGATGCACCGCTAGGCCCCCCACCAGCTCCTGATGCCCCTGACGAGGAAAAGAACGTCTATAACTCGTCAGAGGACCACAACTTAGTTCATTGCGGCATCTTGTATGGGCTAGAGCGAACTTGAAAGAGTTTCAAAATGGCAATGCCTTTGATACCATGGGAGAATTGAAAATGATTTTCGATACCCATGCCGTCAGAGAGAGTTATAATGCTACGAGAAAGTTCTTTAGCTGCATGATGGAGGAAAACAGCTCCGTTAGTGAGCACGCACTCAAAATGTCCGGCACGATAAGCTTGTGTCCTTGGAAATAACGATTCCCATTGACTTAGGCATACATCGTGTTCTCCAATCTACGCCACCTAGCTACAAGAGCTTCGTGATGAACTATAATATGCAGGCATGAAGAAGTCTCTTCGAGCTCACAATGCTTAAGACTGCAGAAGTGGAGATTAGGAAAGAACATCAAGTGTTGATGATCAATAGGACCACCGGTTTCAAGAAGGACAAGAAAGGCAAGCACAAGGGAAAGAACGGTGGCAAGTCTGTTGCCACGCCTGAAAAGAAACCCCGAGCTGGCCCTAAGTCTGACACCGAGTGCTACTATTGCAAGGGGACTGGCCATTGGAAGCGCAACTGCCCCAAGTATCTGGCGGACAAGAAGTCCGGCAAGGCAAACAAAGGTATATGTGATATACATGTTATTGATGTGTACTTGACTAGTACTAGCAGTAGCACCTGGGTATTTGATACCGGATCAGTTGCTAATATATGTAACTCGGTTCAGGGGCTGCGGAACAAGCGACAACTAGCAAGGGATGAGGTCACGATGCGGGTTGGCAATGGATCAAGAGTTGATGTGATCGTCGTCGGAACGCTGCCTCTCCATATGCCATCGGGATTAGTTATAAACCTAAATAATTGTTATTTGGTGCCTGCACTGAGCATGAACATTGTATCCGGATTGTGTTTGATGCAAAGTGGTTATTCATTTAAGTCTGAAAACAATGGTTGTTCGATTTATATGAATAATATCTTTTATGGTCATGCACCTATGTTGAATGGTTTATTTCTATTGGATCTCGATAGCAATATTACGCATATTCATAATGTTGATGCTAAAAGGATTAAACTTGATAATGATATATCTACATATATGTGGCACTGCCGTCTAGGTCATATTGGCGTTAAACGCATGAAGAAACTCCATTCTGATGGACTTTTGGAATCACTTGATTTTGAATCATTTGATACATGTGAGCCATGCCTTATGGGCAAGATGACTAGAACGCCGTTTTCCGGTTTAATGGAACGGGCGACAGATCTATTGGAAATCATACATACTGATGTGTGTGGACAAATGAGTGTGTCGGCGTGAGGTGGATATCGTTATTTTGTTACTTTCACGGATGATTTGAGTAGATATGGGTATATCTATTTAATGAAACACAAGTCTGAGACTTTTGAAAAGTTCAAAGAATTTCAGAATGAAGTGGAAAATCATCGTAACAGAAAGATCAAATTTCTGTGGTCCGACCGTGGAGGAGAGTATCTTAGTTACGAGTTTAGCACACATATGAAAGACTGTGGAATAGTTTCACAACTCACGCCTGCCGGAACACCACAACGTAATGGTGTGTCGGAGCGTCGTAATCGTACCTTATTGGATATGGTTCGATCTATGATGTCTCTGACGGACTTACCTCTGTCATTTTGGGGTTATGCACTGGAAACAACTGCATTCACTTTAAATCGGGCACCATCTAAATCCGTTGAAAAGACACCGTATGAATTATGATTTGGAAACAAACCTAAGCTGTCATTTCTTAAGGTTTGGGGATGCGATGTTTATGTGAAGAAACTTCAACCAGATAAACTCGAACCAAAAGCGGAAAAATGCGTCTTCATAGGATACCCTAAGGAAACAATTGGGTATACCTTCTATCACAGATCCGAGGGCAAGGTTTTTGTTGCCAAGAATGGATCCTTTCTTGAGAAGGAGTTTCTCGCGAAAGGTGTGAGTAGTCGGAAGGTAGAACTCGAAGAGGTTATTGAACCTTCTATTCATGGAATGGCGAGTGGCACAACAACGAAAGTTGTTTCGGAGTTGACTTCACCTGATGAAGAGAGAGCTAATGATAATGATCATGAAACTCCGAAAGAGGACACTATCGAACCTCGTAGGTCAAGCGCAGACACGTCATTCTGTCACGGCAATCCTGCTAGAATTTCATGGTTGATGAAATGGATGACCTCGACGTATGAAGAAGCGATGATGAGCCCGGATTCCAACAAATGGCTAGAAGCCATGAACCGAGATGGAATCCATACGAGAACCAAGTTTGGAACTTGGTGGATTTACCTCACGACAAAAGGCCGTTGAGAATAAATGGATTTTCAAAAGGAAACTGATTGATGGTAATGTGACCATCTATAAGGCTCGACTTGTCGCAAAGGGGTTTCGACAAATTCAAGGAGTTGACTACGATGAGACATTCTCTCCCGTAGCGATGCTTAAGTCGGTTAGGATTATGTTAGCAATTGCTGCATATTTCGATTATGAAATATGGTAGATGGATGTCAAAACTGCGTTCCTCAAAGGTAAGATTGAAGAAGAGTTGTATATGATACAACCTAAGGGTTTTGTCGATCCTAAGGATGCTAATAAGGTGTGCAAACTTCAGCGATCCATCTATGGACTGAAGCAAGCATCACGAAGTTGGAATCTCCGCTTTGATGAGGTGATCAAAGAGTTTGGATTTGTCCAAACTTATGGAGAGGCTTGTATTTACAAGAAAGTGAGTGGGAGCAATGTGGCATTTCTGATATTATATGTGGATGACATATTATTGATTGGAAATGATTTAGATCTTTTAAACAGTGTTAAAAGTTATCTAAATAGCAAATTTTCGATGAAGGATCTTGGTGAAGCTTCATATATATTATGCATTAAAATCTATAGAGATAGATCAAGACGCCTAATTGGGTTATCGCAGAGTACATACCTTGATAAGATATTAAAGAAGTTTAATATGGACGGAAGTAAGAAGGGGTTCTTACCTATGTTGCAAGGCAAGACATTGAGTAAGACTCAAAGTCCCGGCAATGGAAGAAAGAGAGATAATGGATAAGATCCCCTATGCCTCAGCCATAGGCTCTATAATGTATGTCATGCTATGTACAAGACCGGATGTGGCACATGCTATTAGTTTGACTAGTAGGTACCAATCTAATCCAGGTTCGGAACACTAGATAGCGGTCAAGAATATCCTTAAGTACTTGAGAAGAACTAAGGATATGTTTCTTACATCGGAGGTGAAGAAGAGCTAGTCGCTAAGTGTTATGTCGATGCTAGCTTTTGAAACTGATCCGGATGACTCTAAGTCTCAATCCGGATCGTATTTCTCTTGAACGGAGCAGCGTTAGTTGGAGGAGCTCCAAACAACCTATGGTGGCTGGATCAACAACGAGGCGGAATATGTTGCCGTGAAGCACAGAAGCGGTTTGGATGAAGGAGTTCATAACGAACTGGGTGTGGTTCCGGTCGTTGGACCCAATGGTGATCTATTGTGACAACAATGGAGCCATAGCCAAAAGGAACCAAGGTCTCACAAGAATTCCAAGCATATTAAGCGCCGGTTTCACTCCAACCGCGAGCATGTCAAGGATGGAGATATAAAGATTTAGAAGTGCACACGGACCTGAATGTAGCAGATCCGTTGACTAAAGTACTCCTAGGGCAAAACATGATCAACACCAGAACTCCATGGGTGTTAGATTTATCACTATGTGAACTAGATTATTGTCTCTAGTGCAAGTGGGAGACTGAAGGAAATATGCCCTGAGAGGCAATAATAAAGTTGTTATTATGTATCCCTTGTATATGATAGATGTTTATTTTACATACTATAATTGTATTGATAGGAAACATCAATACATGTGTGTTTAATAAACAAAAAGGGTTCCTAGTCATGCCTCTCTTATAGACTAGCTTGTTGATTAACAGGATGATCAAGGTTTCCTGATCATGGACATTGGATGTTGTTAATAACAAGGTCACACCATTGGTGGAATGATGTGATGAACATTCATCCGAAGTATAGCATTACGATCAAGTCATTGTGTTTATATTGCTATAACATCATACGAAGTAATCTTTATCCTTAGACCGAGATCATGTTAATTGCTAACACCGGAAGAGTATCTTGATAACATCAAACGTCACACCGTAACAGGGTGACTATTGGGTTCAGTGCTACGAAGGTGTTATGTTGAGGATCATGGATCAAGAGTGGAATTTTTCAATCCATATGACAGATAGATATACTCTGGGCCCTCTCGGTGATATCACATTAGGATAGCTTGCAAGCAAGTGATGTGATCACTAGGATGTTATATCACGGGAACGAGAAAAGAGTGCATGTCGGTAACGAGATCAAACTAGGTATGGAGATACCGATGATCGAATCTCGGACATGTAATATATCGAGAGACAAAGGGATTTAGTTACAAGCGTTAAAGGTTCTCACGATCACAGGAGTCATCGTTGAATGTGTAGGAGTCAGTACGGATCTCCAGGTCACGCTGCTGATTATTGATCGGAGAAGGGTCTCGATCATGTATGCATTATTCGCGAACCGTAGGGCGGAGACTCTGGCGCGACAAGGGCGAAGACTCTAGACTGGAGAGGGCGGAGACTCCAGGTCTGCTTCAAATACTTCTTCTCCTCTTTTAAGCCTCTTGCTTGGGTGTCTTGGCTCCTGGGGAATCCTTGTCTCATCCTCTTGGCTTCATGGTCATGGGCCTAGTCATACAATAGGAATTCATCTCAAGTAGGATCCCATTCACATCATAACCAAAGGAAGGCAAGAGATGGAAGGAATTCACCTTAGTCGGAGTGGTTGGCGTGACATGATGTGGTCCAATGGTGATTTCCATAGGTTGGGATGCATCACCAGGATGTACCTACGCCTCGTTGCATCTACCTGTAAAGCCCATGAAAGTTTAGCCCAGAACACACTAGAAGAAGGATTGGTTCGTTACCTCACAACCACCCCTGGCGACTAGTCCTCACAACTTCACAAGGAAAACCATGGTGACTGCTAGCTAGGGCAGCTACGGTGAGGCGATATCTAGTGATTGAGAGGCAGAGTCACCGATGAGGGTGCCCACCGCCCAGGCCTCAACCCCATCCCAAAATCCCCAATCGGTCAAATCCTCCGATTCTCCCCAGGCGCAAGTGACAGGTAACTCACTTCCCCAAATCAATTCATGGGAAATCTCGATACCAATTTCCCTGTTGGTTGTAGCAACTAATTTACTTGTTGACAATTTAGTGGCATGAATAATTTATTCATTGTTTCTTACAAATTGCAATTTAGGCCTAATGGGCAAGGATAGTAAAAGAAGAATTGGTTTGGTTTTCAAAAGAAAAAGTAATGATGCAAATGAAGTTGAGGAAGTCCAGTCACGGTCAGTACCAACAGATCATCCAATTGCTTTTAGTTAAATTAGAACATCAACTGCAAAACAATCATGATATCGAACATCAATCAAATGAAGATCAATCGAATTAGAACGAAGCAACCTCAATAATGATAGTTGTCGCAAAACCTACAACCTTGATGAAGGGGGGAATGCCAGGGCCATTTCCCTAACCTCACACGTACGTACATCATCATAAAATTGGAGGCCTCACCCAAAATCCCGTGCTCTAGAAGTCTCCAGCGCCATCATCCGCTGACCCATCTTAAGAACAAGGATCAAGGAATTGACCGAGCTGGGAGCACAAATGGGTTTGGCAGGCCTTCAACGTGCTACAACGCACAGTCTCCACCGCCATCATCCATTGACCCATCTTAAGAACAGAGATCAAGGCATTGAACTATCAATGGACCTACCGTCGATGTTGCTAGAACGCTGAAGAACACCACCGCCCAATGCTTGTCCATCAAATGCACCCTTCATCGATACTCCGCTGCACCACGCAACCGAGACCCGCTCAGCATAGTATATTGAAGACTTCTCCACCAGTAGGCCCCTACAAGCATCACATGCTCCAAAACGATGTCACAAGAGGTATACAACACCGAAAGCGTTGCCCTCTCCCGATCCAGAAGACCCAGATCTAGGTTTTTCCCCGGAGCACAACGAGAAAGGAAGTGACATTTGCAAAAAAATGACGCATTGACAAGGGACCGACACCAAAGAACAATGAATAATTTAGCAAAGGATATTTACATGTTTTTTTACTCTATGGAGAACAATGAACACTTATTTCTCTCGTGTCATTTTGCTCGGACTATTTGGCGCATGGTTTATTTTACATATAACATTCCATCTCCAACCAATATCACAAATATATTTGAGAATTGGTTAAATGAAATTGATAAAGAGAATCAAGATAGAGTACGCACTGGTAGAAATAACTTTATTTTTCACAAGGCAAGTGGAACAAAAGAAATGCAGGTCATTCGCTTGATTGGCCACTGGATTCAACTAGGTCATATCTTCTCCTAGCGGATCAGCGAGATGCTATTGTTATTGGATGCAACTGACTACTAACGGTTGCACATAATAATATACCGACTACTAATGGTTGCACATAATAATATTTACTTTCAAGCGGGTTGACGACATATTAGTAGACTTCATGGCTAGCTACTTTATGCTTTTTAGATGGTTAATTCATTTGTCAACACTCTGTGATCCTTGATTGTAGTACTTTTGAACTCTTTGAACTATGCAATAAATGAGTATGTGTGCATCTATTGATGCAGCGGCCGGGGCTATTTTATCCATTTTGGAAAAATAGTCATTGCTGACCATGTAAGGATTTTCTGATGCGACATTATCTCCTTGTTGATCCCACAATAAATGAAGGGGAAGTAGGCCACCCCATGGACCATGGTATTGGTGGTACCATGACCATATCTCTTTGTATTTATCATCGTTTTAGACCGAATGAGCTGCCTACATGATTACGAAATTATTATTATTATTCCTAGTTATGTACAGATGAAAATAGTATAAATATTCCTGGATATGTATTTTCCCCAATGGAAGCAAATATGGTACTACTCCCTCCGTTCGGAAATATAAGACGTTTTAGTTTTGTGAATCGAATGTATCTAGACATCTTTTAGTATATAGGTTCGCAGAGATTCGAAGTGAACCTATACACTACAAGGTGTCTAGATACATTCGTTTCACAAAGCTAGAATGTCTTATATTTCCAAACGGAGGGAGTATGTTTTAACTTTCTTTTCTGTTGCCCAGATATGTCTTTCCCCAATGAGTTGTTTAGTTTTGGTTTGTTGTATTCATCCCCCCAAATCAAAAACCAGATGTTGTATTTGTTTATTGTATTGTATTTATGTCCTTGTCTCTCCTGGAATGCACATGCATAGAAAATTATATGTTCACCTACAATACGTTTAACCAAAAGCTAAGTGATAAACAAGATCAGAAAACAATAAATCTTATTTTTGCTCCTAGCTTGCTAAGGATTTACTCATGCGCCATTATCTCCTCGCCGATCCCCACAATAAATGAAGGGAAAGTAGTCCACCCCATGGACCATGGTTTTGTGGTGGTACCATGACCTTATCTCTTTGTATGTTATCATTGTTTTACACCGAGTGAGTTGCCTACATGATTACAAAATTATTATTATTATTCCTAGTGACGTAAATGAAAATAGTATAAACATTCCCGGATATGTATTTTCCCCAATGGAAGCAAATATGGCACTATGTTTTAACTTTCTTTTCTGTTGCCCAGATATGTCTTTCCCCAATGAGTTGTTTAGTTTTTGTTTGTTGTATTCACACCCCCCCCCCCCCCCCCAAATTAAAAACCAGATGTTGTATTTGTTTATTGTATTGTATTTATGTCATTGTCTCTCCTGGAATGCACATGCATGGAAAATTAGAAAATTATATGTCCACCTACAATATGTTTAACGAAAAGCTAACTGATAAACAAGATTGGAAAACAATAAATCTTATTTTTGTTCCTAGCTTGCTAAGTGAGAAATTAAACAAGGGGAGATAAGGCCCTAATGGCCACTTATCGATCTTAACACATAGTACGAAGATACTGACGAAGGCTTACCGATCTGTGCAATATGAAACGCAGACAGCATCTGGTCTTCGTATAAACAAATATTGCATACTGTCTTAGCTAGCTAATTATTAATCAACGGCTTATTATCTCTACAGTTGTCAATCACATGCAGCTAGATAGGGTGTACTTTTTTTGTGTGGGCAGATACAGTGTACTTTAGAAGTACTACTATGTATGGCAGCTAGCCAACTAGATTCTTCATGTGATGCAATCTAGATAGCTCCTCCCTAAAATGTACAACATCCCTGATCCCTCCACACTTTGGCGGCTAACTGTTGCCTTCCCAGCACTATCATCGAATGATCCTGTGCAATCTAACTAGCCGCTAAGGGCCTGAGGCTACCTGTTGCCTTCGCAGCACCATCATGGAAATATCTTGTGGAGTCTAACAAGCCGCAGATATGCTATTAGGAAAGAACCAACGAAGTTGCTGATCTGGTCAAGATATTCAGCACGTACCTACTATAGTACCTAGCCGCGCGCAGAACATCTCTTCTCATGCATGCAGATGCAGGACGTCTTTTGTTTTATACTACTCACACCTGCAGCTCAGTGGGAGCTGCCATACGCTAGACCTGTCGGGACAAAGTGCTAGTCGAGTGCAGCTCAAGAAAAAGTGCTAGTCGACTGGGATCGATTGAGGTTTTCTACCATCTCGACATGTCCTGAAGATGGGTCGGACAAAGATGGCAGCGGCTACTTCTGGAGTGTACGCTGGCGCGCGCTGAGGATCTGTTAGTTTATGCTATCGGCTTGTGGTTGGTCGTGTTGTTGACGCCTCCGGTTTTCAAAGATGTGCATAGGTCTGAAGTTAATGATGCACCTGACATAGCCACCTCCTTCATCATGTTTTAGGTGATGCGATAACTATCGTTTTGTAAGGTGGCTTTCATTTGTTGGAAATATTGCCTAAATGGTTCAGCCCATATATTATTTTAATAATTTCTGAAAATTCTAGAGACCCATGTGACTCATTCATGCATTGCAAGAGGTGGAACAAATGTTTAGTCTCACATTTCTAGTTGAAGGAATATTTCACCACCTTATAAGGGGCCTCTTCCACCACTTGATAAAAGGATGAGAAAGAGAAAGACGTACACGTGCGCTCCTTCTTCGTTGCCCGCCTCGCCTCGTCACGACGCGGGTTGCCTTGAACCGAGAGCTTCTCTTTCTTTTTGCTACGCATGAATGGATTAATAATTTGAACGGTCTGCGTAAGTGGGTGTTTAATATGCATTCAATGGAGATTTAATTTGAACATTTTCTCTGAGATTTAATTTAATTCAAATGTTTCCTCGGAGAATTAATTCGAACGTTTCCTTAGAAAATTAATTCGAACGTTTTCTCTCCCGACGCTCCCTGTTCGCCTGCCTACCCGAGCCTATAAGAGTGAGTGGTCGCTCCTCTCCTTTTACATGTTTCTGTACATCGCCTCCAATTCCAGAATATTGCAATGCCGCTCTGTTCCTTCCCATCCCGTCTTGCGGCGTGCACCGCTAGCCGGGACAGTAGGCCTCCGAGACCCCGCTGCTTCGAGTCTATACGGAAGAAGGGCGATAAGTTTTTTGGGGAGCGCTATTGGCGCGACTACTGGCTTCATCACGGACTCCTTCACGGATAACGACTGCACCGACGCCTTCCCCAACGAGGACTTCTTTCCCGACATCAGCAACCTCGTCCTCGACGACATGGCTGACGACGGTGCCAACGCCAACACCGGCGGTTCCTCTAGCTGTCCCTCTTCTATGATGTACATCCTCTTACTAAATCTTGTTTATCTTAGTCAGATAGTACGTCGTTCTCTTCGATTTTCTATAGATCTTGCTCTGATCTTATCTCAAGTTGTATGCTTTGCAATCCTCTTGGATATCTGCCTTAATTTGTATCCGCTAAATCATATGATTAGTTTAACTTCTGTTATTCTATTCATGTTTTATTTAGCGTTTATCTTGGGTAAATTGCTCTTTTTCTCAACACCAGTTGATCTCCGTTTTTACTTTGTAAGCCTTTATTCAATAATAAATAAAAAAGTATGTGTTTATCATTTTGATAAAGAGATCGGGTATCATCTCCATTTCAAAAAATATATATATATATATATATTTATTTATTTTGACTTTGACTAAAATTTGTACTTTCTCCGATCTATATTAATGGCTTTAAGTTTATCTATATTCACATGTATCTAGTTAAGCATTTATGGTAGATGTATTCGTATCTAGACAAAGTGTTGAGCCCATTAATATGGAGCGGAGGGACTAGGAATGGAGACTACTTATTCCCAAAGTATGGTTCATATGCTACATTTGCCCAATAGTTGTGAGACTGATTTGAGTACATCTTCCTTAAGACCTTGATCGGTTACACACGAGTTAATAACACTTAGCAGGGATTGACATGGAATGGCAGGGGAATGCAGCTCAATTCCATGTGAAATGTCAATACCTCCTGAATCCTGATCAATGTTAATCCCACTAAAACCGAACAGGCCGTAAGGAGACACGGTGAATTAATGTGATGACGGCTGAGCCATTTGTCGTATCCAGCCGCCCTACGTCATGTACAAGCCCATTAATTTGTGCATTGCATTTTTTTTCTCCCTATTTGAAAAGTGGATTTCCTCGTACGTACTCCCTTTCCTATCCACAGATATACATGTCATGTGTGCATAGCTGGAGTGTTGTTCCCATGTATACTTATGTAGTCCAGCATAGAGAAAACAATAGGAAAACCTGACCGAGAGCTACTTAAACAGTACATGCAGCCGCCGCTGACTTCCATCGGTTTCCTCGATCTCGCGCGCTGCGCCGGCCCACAACAGAGCTTCTATATAAGCGCCCACCGTTTCGCCGGTTTTCGTCAGTGGCCTACCCTTCTCTCCTCGACAAGAGGAATCATAGGACTACAGAAAAACGGCGTAGCTGATTAGCTAGATCTGTTTCCCATGGAAGCTCACTACGACTACAACTACTACGACCTCTCCTACACACACCAACAACAAGAACAGCAATACGGCCATGATTTTAGCCACGGCCACACTGAAGCAGCACCTCCTCATTCCTACAATGCCCAGTCCGACTACTCGCCATATGATCACTACGACCATATCTCCTCCTCCTCCTCCTCCCCCATGGCTTCTTTCGCGCACCAGCAGCAGCTTCATTTCGGCGGCGCCATTAACTACCATGAGTACGACATGCAAGCAGCAAGCGCCTGCTGGGAGGAGCAGAACTACGCCGTCGTCCACAACCACGGCGGCGAGGCGGCCAGGATGCACCACCATATTGCGAGTTCGGCGGCGCCGGCCGTAGAACCACCCTCCGGGAGCAGCACCGTCAGCGATGCGCCGGGTGAGTCGTCACTGATTGGGGTGCGGACGCGGCCGTGGGGCAAGTACGCGGCGGAGATCCGGGACTCCACACGCAACGGCGCGCGGGTGTGGCTCGGCACATTCGATACCCCGCAGGCCGCCGCGCTCGCCTACGACCAGGCTGCATTCGCCCTGCGTGGCCCCACCGCCGTGCTCAACTTCCCTGCCGACCGCGTGGAGGAGTCACTCAAAAGGCTGGGAATCGGCTCCGCCGACGCCGCTGCCGGGGAAGTGGCGGACTCGCCTGCTCTGGCTCTCAAGCGGCGGCACTGCATAAGGAAGAGAAAACCCAAGAACAGCGAGACGGCGGCCGCATGTAATAAGAATCATCAGGGCACGGTCACGGCCGCGGCGGGGAGGAAGCAGAACCGACACAAGATGCTGGCGGCCCCAGCAGCTGTGTCGTCGTCATCGTCGTACGTGCTGGAACTGGAGGACCTGGGAGCGGACTACCTCGAGGAGCTGCTCAGTTTATGCGATGGATGATCGAAAACGGTGTCTAATAACGTCAGTCATCCGCCGTCCAAATTTCTTCCCGATTGGTGCTAGCCTCCTATATATGTCGTATACTCGTATTGATATGACATATCTCCTATTTTTATACGAAATGGTAGCTAGTGAAATCCTGTAAAATGTTTTCTCAAAGATTTGCCATAATTTTAATGAAAAAATAAAAATATGTGCTGATTTCATTACTATTTCATTTAACTATGAGAGATTTCAAACAAATACCATATTGATACGATATAAGAATGATACGTCGAGTGAGCTTAAATGGACGATATTTTGAACCTGCAGTAGATCTGTCGTGTTTGTATTAAGCTCAAAGAGGAAACACCCACTACGGGAAAAACTTCCTTTGCCGTGTGGCAAAACCACACGGCAAAGACCTTCTAGAACACGGCAAAGGCTTTGCCGTGTGTATACACACGGCAAATGCCACACGGCAACGTTTGCCACGGCAAAGGCTTTTTGTCGTGTGTTTTCTAAATAAGAAACGGCAAAGCCTTTGCCGTGTGTCTTACGCGTAGACACGGCAAAGTAAAGTGAGATGACGGTTCCCCTGACGGTGTCTATTTTTTGCCGTGTGTCATTCATAAATTCAACACGGCAAAGACAACCTTTGCCATGTGCCACCCATAAAACACACACGGCAAAGGCTGCATTTGCCGTGTGTCGCCCATAAATCCTACACGGCAAAGGCGCCTTTGCCGTGTGTCACGTACACGGCAAACAGGCTGCCTTTTCAAAATAAATTGAAAAAAAAATTCAATTTTTTTTCAAACTTTTTTGAATACTTTTTACTTGTTAATCTCATATGGGATACTTTTAATCCTAAGTATGCTTAATATTAGGTCAAATTACACTCATGATCAAACTACCCCTACGGTCACCCATCCTAACACTACTCTATCCCTAGCACGTTTAACTTCTTCGTTCCTTCCAAATGAGCTTCCGAGAAAGAAATCATACCTTATCGATAATACTTTCATATCAATCCTATTAACTATTAGACCATGATGTCACACATCTCAGTTTTAGATTCCAAACAATTATTTAAGTAGACAACAATGAATAAGTAATAATAATCTTGAATCTAAATAAAAAATAAAATGATTTTAATTTTTTACCTTTTTCTATTTAATATGGAATAATTCATATATTTAAATCCGTAAATCAGAATTTGACAAATAAAATATCTAAATCGATCAGAAAAATGAGAGGAATCCAAATATGACATCCATATCATATTGTGAACCTAAAAATGATTTTTTTTTAACCATGAGCATTAGATCATGTACCTGTAGTTCATATCTTACCCACTTCCTACCGATTGGGTAGAAATTTGTCTTTTTCACCAGGGGTGGACGGAAAGGTTTTAAAATCCCCGCTTGGGACATTGTTCATGTAAGATGGTCTAGTATTTTTGAAAAATGAGGTGGTAGCATTTTTGAATTGAACATTTGGTGTTGCTTTACAAAACTTCTTGATTTTTGCGCTCCGAAAATAGAAAATGGCTTTTCTGTGCGACGAAAAGGAAAATTTTCTCCTGTAATTTTGTTCTCCATCCAATGATGCATATGCATGCACAATATGGACACATTATCACAAACTATGTCGTGATTCTGCCCATAACATTGATCATTTGAACCAAAAGCCAAGAAACCTCAAATGAGATAGATCATTTTGTGAAGATTTTTTTGAGACATAATCAATATACCAAGTTTGATATTTTTCCTTCCAACTATATCATAAAATATGACACCACGCGAAGGTATCGCATTTTTTTGATTTTTTTTGATTTTTTTTGATTTAGTTATGATCATTTGAAACTATCGTCAAACCATAATCGAACAGCGGGCATGACGATTCTTAGCTCCGGGCTGAGCCTCGCTAAACTTGCATTGGATCTATGAAGAAACATCATATTTTGAACCTAAAAATAATTTTTGTAAAAAATCATGAGCATCAGATCATGTACCTGCAGTTCATATCTTACCCACTTCCTACCGATTCGGCAAAAAATTGTCTTTTTCACCAGGGATGGACGAAAAGGTTTTAAAATCTCCGGTTGGGACATTGTTCATGTAAGATGGTCTAGTATTTTTTTAAAAATGAGGTGGTAGCATTTTTGAATTTAACATTTGGTGTTGCTTCACAAAACGCCCCGATTTTTGCGCTCCGAAAATAGAAAATGACTTTTCTGTGCGATGAAAAGGAAAACTTCCTCCTGCAATATTGTTCTACATCCCATGATGCACATGCATGCACAATATGGTCACATTATCACAAACTATGTCATGATTCTGCCCATAACATTGATCATTTAAACCAAAAGCCAAGAAACCTCGAATGAGATAGGTCATTTTGTGAAGTTTTTTTGAGAGATAATCAATATACCAAGTTTGATATTTTTCCTTCCAACTATATCACAAAATATGACACCACGCGAAGGTCTCGTATTTTTTTGATTTTTTTTGATTTAGGTATGATCATTTGAAACTATCATCAAACCCTAATCGAACAACGGACATGACGATTCTTAGCTCCGGGCTGAGCCTCGCTAAACTTGCATTGGATCTATGAAGAAAAATCATATTTTGAACCTAAAAATGATTTTTATAAAAAATCATGAGCATCATATCATGTACCTGCAGTTCATATCTTACCCACTTCCTACCGATTCGGCAGAAATTTGTCTTTTTCACCAGGGATGGACGAAAAGGTTTTAAAATCTCCAGTTGGGACATTGTTCATGTAAGATGGTCTAGTATTTTTGAAAAATGAGGTGGTAGCATTTTTGAATTGAACATTTGGTGTTGCTTCACAAAACGCACCGATTTTTTCTCTCCGAAAATAGAAAATGCCTTTTCTGTGCGACGAAAAGGAAAACTTCCTCCTGCAATATTGTTCTCCATCCCATGATGCACATGCATGCACAATATGGGCACATTATCACAAACTATGTCATGATTCTGCCCATAACATTGATCATTTGAACCAAAAGCCAAGAAACCTCGAATGAGATAGGTCATTTTGTGAAGGTTTTTTTGAGAGATAATCAATATACCAAGTTTGATATTTTTCCTTCCAACTATATCACAAAATATGACACCACTCGAAGGTCTCGCATTTTTTTGATTTTTTTATTTAGTTATGATCATTTGAAACTATCGTCAAACCCTAATCGAACAGCGGGCATAACGATTCTTAGCTTCGGGCTGAGCCTCGCTAAACTTGCATTGGATCTATGAAGAAACGTCATATTTTGAACCTAAAAATGATTTTTGTAAAAAAGTATGAGCATTAGATCATGTACCTGCAGTTCATATCTTACCCACTTCCTACCGATTCGGCAGAAATTTGTCTTTTTCACCAGGGTTGGACGAAAAGGTTTTAAAATCTCCAGTTGGGACATTGTTCATGTAAGGTGGTCTAGTATTTTTAAAAAATGGGGTGATAGCATTTTTGAATTGAACATTTGGTGTTGCTTCACAAAACATCCCGATTTTTGGGCTCCGAAAATAGAAAATGGTTTTTCCGTGCAACGAAAAGGAAAACTTCCTCTTGCAACATTATTCTCCATCCCATGATGCACATGAATGCACAATATGGGCACATTATCACAAACTATGTTGCGATTCGCCATAACATTGGTCATTTGAACCAAAGCCGTGAATCCTCGAATGAGATAGGTCATTTTGTGAATAGTTTTTGAGATATAATCAATATACCAAGTTTGATATTTTCCTTCCAACTATATCACAAAATATGACACCACGCGAAGGTCTCACATTGTTTCGCTCATTTTTGTATTTTTTATGCCTGTTTTAAACTATGGTCAAAATGGCGAGTATGGAGATTCATATTCAACATAAATATCTAATATTTGAGTGTAGATAGATAGATCTTATTTTTATGCAAATTTTGATATATTATTTCTATTTTTCTAAACTAGAATGATTTTTTTATGATTTTCCTAAGAGTAATGTGATAAAAGAGAAAAAAGAAAAAAATAGAACTTTTCCGTGTATATATCGGAATACACACGGCAAAGGCCCTTTGCCGTGTATATTGCGGAATACACACGGCAAAGACCCTTTGCCGTGTACTTGCGGAATACACACGGCAAAGGGCTGGCGAGGGCACATGGCAAAGAGGCCACCGTTGCTGCCGTTAGCTCATTCTCGTCAAGTGGACCTGTGGGGTCAAGGGTCCCACTTCGTTGCCGTGATAACACCTATGTCGTGTGCCGCTATCAACTTTGCCGAGTGTTTTTTCTTTGCCGTGTTCCTTTGTATATCTTTGCCGTGTATATTTCTTTACCGTGTTCTTTTTCAGAAATTTGCCGTGTTCGCGTACTTTGCCGTGTGCTTTCTAGGTTGTATACGGCAAAGACAAACTTTGCCGTGTTCCAGCCTATTTGGCACACGGCAAAGCTGTGTCTACACGGCAGCGGCAATTTTTCCCGTAGTGGACGTCAAATATGGCTACAACACTAGACACACCCAAAACAAAGCCAACAGCTACGACACACTCTCCTACAAAGGTTAGGCGGTAGAGTTCGTGTTTCCCAATCCCTACCAAGTATGGTAAGGAGACGGCGTCATGACCAGACAAACACCACCAAAGCACTACAACGACTCCAAGTCTGCCCTGACCAACGTACCACAAGTCCACAACTCATGCATCTAGAGGAACGGCGAAAAGATGGCAGATCCGATCAAACTTGAGGAAGCTATTGACTAGGGAGTGTTGGTGAAGACGTACATAGAGCTCAGGAGACCCCCCGTCTTGAGTAGTAGTCACCACTAGTGATCCATCACATTTTTTTACGAAATAGAGAGCGGAGCCCCGGCCTCTGCATCAAGCGATGCACACAGCTTTTATTTATTATTAGAACCACATTATTTAGCAAAGGTCATTACGAAGATCATACAAACTGGAACCGCCAAAACAAAACACCGAGCAAAAACGATAACCGTATCGCCAGCTCCCCAACAAGATCTATCAAACACCTAACTACCTGTTTCGACCCCGCCCCATGGTCACTCACAATGTTGCCACTCGCCAAGAGAAGCTGGAGTGTCTTGGCGTGGCGGCTCAAACTCAAGCAAAAGGAGCCCTAGAACCGCACATCATATCCACGGAGCGGCGCCCACGCACATGCTCCGGATGTCACCGCCTTCATTATCTTTCGTCAACCCGTCGTTAGCATGTAGATCGATACGCAAACTCTCGCCACACCAGCCACCGACACCACCGCGGTGCCAAGCAGCACCACCCCCCGCGCGCTAGCCGCTCCACCCCTCCTGCCACTTCCATCCAACACTGCTCCACAAGCGATGCTCCTAGAAGAGAACATGATACCGACACCGTGGCACCGCCATCGCCTGACCGAAGATCTTAGGGTTTGCCCCAGAGTAGCACAAGTGAGGTCGACACAAGGTGCACGGTGATGCCTTCATCAAGGTAACGGCATGGTAACGCCGTCATCGCCTGCCAATGGCTCGGTTATTATCGGCACCTAGGTCTCCCCGTCTCGTTCCTGGGACTGGAACACAGATCGCAAGATCTGCCAATCCAGCCGCAGGCCGGCCACCTTCGACAGAGAAGATGCCCACCTCAACCAAACTCAGGGCCTCCGCCCTGGGCATCCTCATGATGCAAAGTGGACCCCAGAAGATGTCCGGACAACACCTGTCGATGTCAAGGAGGCGAAGAAGTTAGGATCTAGGAACCCTAGATCTCGCCATCATCCGCCGCCCCATAGCAGGGACCGCTGTCGCCAGAACTCACCGGCCTCTGCCCACTCACCATCACTGCTGGAGTTCCGCAGGAGAGCCGCCGCCGTTGCCCGGAACTCGAGCCGCCGCTACCATGGAAGGGGCGCGTGTGAGGGCTGGGGCCCTGCCGCTGCCGCACCACTGGAACTTTGTCCGGCGACGGATCTAGCAGCGGTGGAGAGGAGGGGGACGCGGGAGGGGGTGGTTGGCTGGGGCGAGGCGACGACCCGGTGAAGCGGCGGCGGCGCCGCACGGGGTCGTGAGGAGGAGGAGGAAGAGAGGGAGTACTAGTGATCCATCACTGAGGAGGAGAAAGAATGATCAAGGTCAAGACCACACCTCCAATAAGGAAGCGACACCTATGGGAGTCGCCATCGTCAACGTCCGAAACCACTTACTATAGTTCTCACCCAGGCCAAAGACCGTGTCCCTGTAGGCTATGGAAGAGGAACATGGAGATGTGTTGCAGGCGGTACCATTACCGCAGAAAGTAGCCATCGCCGACGAAGAAGGGAGTCGTGACGTCCACCACTTCAACACAACAACCACCCCAAGGAAGGCCGCCAGAGGTCCGAATCGTGGTGCAGAGCGCAAGGACCTAGGGAGGAACCACCGAGCCCACGCATGCGCCAACAGATTTGTCACTAGGAAGACGCAGTCCACCTCGGCCTAGATTAGGCCACCTTGGTCCAGATCGAGGCCACGTGGGTCGATCATTATCGCAGCACGGCGCCTCATGTCGCTCCCACTGCCATGCTTGGTCGTGCTTCTCTCACCATGTTGCACCCACCAACACTGCCACCTTGTCATCCCGATGGCCGCTACCTCCATACACCAGCCACCAAACTCCACCTTTCCGCTCTGAAATGCGCCGCACGGCGTGTCTCCAAATCCCTTCACTTTTGATGGACGAGCGCCACCAACACCGCCGACATCGGTGGGAGAGCGCGTGTGAGGTGGTTGTTTGGGTTAGGGTTTGGAGGGACCCCAAAGTTTCCCGAGCGAGTGAACCAAAGGTAGTTCCTCATCCTTTTAAATGACTTATTTGAGAGAGGTAGGAAACGGAACCGTAAGAAAACCACGTTTGATGGATATGGATCATGGATATTGTTGGAATTTTCTGTTGGGATTTAGGCTCATAGACAATACAAATTCTGAAATTTACATATGGGAAATCAAAAAATGGAAAACCACCACCAAACATCATTTTATGTGACCTAGTTGTGAGAAAAATAACAAACGTGGGTTGATTAACATAACTAAGCTACAATGAACGAGGTCAACGGTTAGACCTCCCTTTTCACTTTTAAGAGGGTCAATACCATATTGAGCTATAACAATTTAGAAATACCTGAAACACTTGGCCAACGATTAGATCTCACTTGTATTGACAACAAACACGAAAACACATTTAGTAGGAAAATGTCCTTTCACCTGTTACTAAACTCATAGTCAGTTGCTTGCAAGCTATTTAGAATGTTGTGTTACCCAATGGGCCTAGAGATACACATGGAGTGACAAAATTCTACTCTTGATCCATGCAACTAAATAAGTACTTTTCGAGATACCTGAAAATACCTGTATGATCACCTTGTTACGAAGTGACAGTTGATGTTCCCAAATTATTCTTCCGGTGCTAGTGAGTAACATGATCTCATGGCCTAGGAAATAGGATACTTTACATGAAAATGCTTTTGCAATTTAAACTTAGTGATGCAATCGAATTGATATGCTAAGGATGGTTATGTTCGTCACATCATTCTCCTAATGACATGACTTCGTTATTAACTTACAACTCATGTCCATGATTAGGAAATATTAACCATCGTTTAATCAGTGAGCTAGTCTAGTAGCATCTTACTATGGTGTTGTTTATGTAACCACACATATAATATGTTTCCATTGATACAATTATAGCATAGAGAATAAAAACTTATCATAAACACGAAATATGATAATAACAACTTTATTATTGCCTATAGGAATCAATAATCTAGTTTGCATTGGTATAAATATAACACTCATGGAATTATTGGTGTTGATCATGTTTTGCTCGTGGAAGAGGTTTAGTCAATGGATCTGCGACATTCAGATCCGTATATACTTTGAAAATCTTTATGTCACCTTCTTTCACATACTCATGAATGGTGTGAAAACGTTTTTTGCTATGCTTGGAATTCTTGTATGACCTTGGATCCTTGGCATTGACTATAGCACCAGTATCATCACAGTAGATAGCCATGGGATCCAATGCACTAGGAACCACACACCTAGTTAGGATATGAACTCCTTCATCCAAACTTCTTACTAGGCCCCTGCATGTGCCGCTTCCAAAGCAACTAAATACTCCACTTCAGTTGAATATACTGCAATAATGCTTTGATTGGAACTCCTCTAGATGACTTCCTCACCATTCAAAATAAATAGATATCCTCATTGAAATTTTGAGTCATCTGGGTTGGTGTCAAAGCTAGCATCAATATAACCCTTTACAACGAGATCTTCGTCACCACCATAGATTAGAAACATTTCCTTAGTCCTCTTTAGGTACTTAAGGATATTCTTAACTGTTATCTAGTGCTCCATTACTGAATCACTTTGGTACCTACCAGTTAAACTAATAACATGACACACATATGGTCTAGTACATAGCATGGCATATGATGGCCTGCAAGAGCACATGTTTGTCAGAACACGTTTTCATGGAAGTATTATTTCCAGTTTTAATATCAAATCCCAACAAAAAGCTTAAGAAAGTTTTTGTCTACGATGTTTCTGTCGCACTCAAGGTATTAGTGGTCTTGAGTGAATTGACTGCAAGAGTTGGGGTGGAAAAGGGGTGAGTGTGAATAAAGAAGTTTTATATATTGAACGGTGCTTAAAGTAAAGAACATAAAAGTAAACAGTACAAAGGTTGTTTGGGATTTCCTACAGATGAAAGATTAGGCGCGGAGAGATACGGTTCATGGTGATAGTGAACATGCCAAATAGAATAAGCGGAGTAAGTGATCATAATACTTCTTATAAATATGTGAGTAGGCAAGTAAACTATGTGATAATCAATACTCCTCTTGGTAGATTTGCCTGACTCCAATGATCTATCTGTCTACTACCAAAACCATGGTCATCATATCAATTAAGGTCGTGAGACCAGATCAAGGCTTTAAGCTTAATGGCTTCTTTTTATCCTCGAGTTATACTAGCTCCTCTTTGATATCGGACATGTCACTCGGGGGTCGCCGATTCGCTAGCAAAAAAGTACATGTCTATGAGTTCTCAATATCATGTTACCTGGGCACTTAAATTAGATAACAAGCATTAGTCGTGCATAAACAATCATTCTCATAAAGAATAATTACGACAATAATCACAAATAGATGAAGGTAAAATAGGCACATACACTCTCACCAATTTCCTACATCTCCCACGCCTAAGGGGATTTACTCGCACATGAGCGCAGAATAACACAATGATATTATAACAATGTAAATGGAGTTCATCTCCATATTGCCGTAGCAAGCCACAATAAAGTTGAAGATCGAATAAAATACAAACCAGAATAGGATTAGAGTTTCAAATCCCTAATATTATAAATGTGAATATCTCTCTCAATACAAGTGAGAAATTGTGGAGGAATGGATGGTCTAGAGGTTGGAGATATTGGGAAAAGTTGATAGAATTCTTCTTCTCCTTTAGATTTGATTTCCTCTGTTTTGGGGTGTTTCATGGAGGCTGTGTCTGCAATTCGCTCTCTCCTCCTTCACTAAAAGTGCTTGGTTTGATAGTAGAAGACGATGGCACATGGTACGGGCGGGAAATACGCGCAAGGCTCGCCCATATTGATGGTCGTTAAGGCCCTTGTACTCGTCGAATCAAAAAGTCTTCAATTGGGGATTTGCTTATTTTTTTCTAAATAGCTCATAAATGTCCTGGTATCCTTCCATAATTGTATAATACCTGGCACACACATTGTAGAACAATGTTTCGTTAAATTGTGATATTAGCGTTAGTTAAAAGGTGAAAATCCAACAAAACCCAATGAAAACCAATGGAAAAACCTCTGTGAAAAGTGTTAACATTTGGAGCTATCAGCATACATAATTGAGCATGGACGAGGCATAGGGGATTTTACCCATATTTTCTCTATCATCTTTCGTACCTAGACACTAAGTCTTACTCAGTGTATTACCTTGAAACATGGGTAAGAACCCTTTCTTTGACTGATCCATTCTGAACCTCTTGAGAACTTTGTCAAGGTATTGTTGGAAATATGCCCTAGAGGTAATAATAAGTTGTATTATTCTATATTTTTATTTCATGATTAAGTATATTATTATATGCTATCATTTTATTAGTTTCAAATAATGAGTATCTGGAGGAAAGCCCAAATACATGTGTGCAATTATAAACACCATTTAGATACCCCTAGTCTCGCCTCTAAGACTAGTTCATATATTATTCATACTTCCGATCTCCTAGCTATTTGGCAAATACACTATGTTGTGAAGATATGTCGATAATATATGTGATCGGAGTTGTTGAGAGAACAACGATGATGGATAGACCCAGTTTTATATACTATGAAGCGCATCATCAATATTGTTATTAGTAGTTTCTCATAAAAAGTGTTACCATTACTAAATGATCCTTGGACCATAATACATATACATACATGGATACGATATAGATGTGGAGGAGTCCTTCGTAACTAGTTAATTATAAAGTTGGTCTTTGCTCTTACCAGATAGTATACCAGGGTTATGTATGGTGTAGTTATGAGAATTGTTACACCTAAAGATGGAGAGATATACTCTGGACCCATTCATGTATTATGATGTTCGTCATCGTCTAGCCAGACAAGTGATCGAAATATTGATCACAGGAACATTGATAATACGGGATGAGTAAAAGAGTACATGTCGGGTGACGAGGGAAAACCTAATGTTTCACCTCGGTTTATGTCAAGTATCGAGAAGAATGCGACATGTATAGATAAGTGTCGTGATTTTCGACACCAGGGATGGGGATACACTTTGTTAGTTTGGCTAGGGGCGCAATATCTGGCGATCTTGATCGGCAAGCTAGACAAACACACACACACGCGCATGGAGAGACACATGGTTTTTTACCGAGGTTCAGGTCCGCGATGTGTGGATCCCTACGTCCTGTAACTATCAACTATCTGGTGGATGATCACACTCACAATGGTTCCTTCCCCGGGAGCACTCAAGCTTGAAGGTCTCTCTCTTCTCTTGACCAACCTAGGCCTTCTTTTATAAGGGAAATGGGACACCACAAGGGTCGGTCACAATGCAACGTAGATACAGAGTGCATGGCCTCAACATGGCAGTGCGATCCTATAACCACATCGCGTGTCTCTCAACGCATATACTAAGCGGCCTAACATTGGCGCATGTCCCATCAGTCTAGGTCCTGCCAAGGGTTGGCTCCCCAGACGCATGATCCTCGGGCTCCCAGTCGGGACCCTGGAGGAAATCTCGTCTAGGACCCCGTGAGCCACATGGTTTGCATGACTACGACGTGGTGCACTACTTCCACCAGCAGGCACGACATGGCTTAGTCATGTTGTCTATATCCAAGGTGGGCCAAACGAAGTACGGCCACAAGGCAATATGTCCCCTAGGTCAGAAATCATCAGCCAACTGCCCTTCTTCCTTCTCCGGGTAGCCGTTAGCTCCCTGTCCTTGAGACCTGCTCCCGGGGTACTCTTCTCAGGCGGATTCTTCGAGCTCTGGCACCACTTCCTCGTGAGCGCTTGGTCCGAAGCCCGTCGAACAACGAACCTCTAAACCCGTAGGGCCGTCAGTATCCAGTGCAAGGTCCCTGGGACTCTAAATCGGGTTCCTAGGGGGATGTCTCGACCAATCCCCCACGGGGGTACTACAAGGGTCGTGGACCACCCGTCGGCTCTTGGGTACCCTGGATCCATGGATGCGACAATATCCCTCAGGTGCGCCACAGCTGGAGCGAGTGGGGCTGGGGCCGCATCCTTATCCTAGGTGGGCCCGTGACCTTCATCATAACTTTATCATGTGAGTCACTGCTTTGCCACCCTAGAGGTGTCGCGTTTGCCTTGAGACGTATGATAAGGACGTCCCGCCATTCGCTAGCTAGTCTTGATAGTAATTATGAGTAGTGGGTGGTTGGATAGGTTTCCTAGGACTGTGCCTATAAAGAAACGGTGTTGTCTGCCCCCTTACTCATCACATTCTTCGCTTGCCATTTCTTATCTTCCCTTGGACCTTGACCTAACGCATCTCCATGGCGTCGATGCTAAGCCGAGGACTCAAGGGGTGTTTAACTAGGACTCGATCTAGAGCCTCGAGGCGTCGGAAGCTCATCAGAGCTTGCCTTACTCCCATGGTAGACCAGCACAAACTCTCGGCCCTGAGGTTCCAGTTGGCCTATGAGCGCCATGAGCTCGGAGACACCATGCTCTTATTTCTAGGAGGAGGCATCAAGGAAGGTGAGATTCCCATCTATAACCGTTTCCTTATGATAGGGTGAAGGAAATATGCCCTGAGAGGCAATAATAAAGTTGTTATTATGTATTCCTTGTATATGATAGATGTTTATTTTACATGCTATAATTGTATTGATAGGAAACATCAATACATGTGTGTTTAATAAACAAAAAGGGTTCCTAGTCATGCCTCTCTTATAGACTAGCTTGTTGATTAACAGGATGATCAAGGTTTCCTGATCATGGACATTGGATGTTGTTAATAACAAGGTCACACCATTGGTGGAATGATGTGATGAACATTCATCCTAAGTATAGCATTACGATCAAGTCATTGTGTTTATATTGCTATAACATCATACGAAGTAATCTTTATCCTTAGACCATGAGATCATGTCAATTGCTAACACCAGAAGAGTATCTTGATAACATCAAACATCACACCGTAATGTGGTGACTATAAAGATGGGTTCAGTACTACGAAGGTGTTATGTTGAGGCTCATGGATCAAGAGTGGAATTTGTCAATCCAGATGACGGATAGATATACTCTGGGCCCTCTCGGTGATATCACATTAGGATAGCTTGCAAGCAAGTGATGTGATCACTAGAATGTTATATCACGGGAACAAGAAAAGAGTGCATGTCGGTAACGAGATCAAACTAGGTATGGAGATACCGATGATAGAATCTCGGACATGTAATATATCAGAGACAAAGGGATTTAGTTATAAGCGTTAAAGGTTATCACGATCACAGGAGTCATCGTTGAATGTGTAGGAGTCAGTACGGATCTCCAGGTCCCGCTGCTGATTATTGATCGGAGAAGGGTCTTGATCATGTCTGCATTATTCGCGAACCGTAGGGTGGCACACTTAAGAGTTACCGGACACCATTTTGGAGCACATATGTTTCAGACGAAAGAATTGCAAAGCGCAGGAATTGTTTCAATAGAAACCGGAAATTGTTTCGGGTGAAATTGCAGAAGGTGGTTCTGCATGTGATATTGAAATATTGCAAGGGGCTATATGTGAATGTTTGTTAATTAAAGTAATTAACAAAATTCTGAATAAATTTAATAAAAGGGTTTTATTAAATGAGAGAGCATTAAATTTGGAGAAACTTAATGCATTTAAAGTGGAGACTTTAAAAGGGGATGTGAAGAGGCATTTTAATGTGGAGGAGTTACCACCACATGAATGGGGGAGGTGAGGGGTCACCCCCCCATACGCCGGCCATGGAGAGAGGGGGCACCCCCCATCCTCCTATAAAAGGCCACCCATTCCCTCCTTCATCCTCACACCTCCTTGTGAAGGATCTCTCTCTCCCCCTCTAGAATTATTCCCCCATGGTCTCGGATTAGCGAGATACATGTTCCCGGTGGCATTTCGTCTGGAAGGAGTTGCTTCCATTTGGATCGCTGGAGCGAGGAGGTGGAGGTTGTCCGTGGCTTGAACGTGTGTGCGAAAAGCGGATGTTGCTGAGTGGTGGCGCTCGGACTTCCTCACGATCTTGAGATCGGCAAGTGTACGACTACATCAACCACGAGTTCCTACTCGTTAACAAAGCTTGTTTTCTACGAGGGTAAGTTCTCTATGGATGTATGTCCACCCGTTTGCTTTGTACCTAGTAGATAGATCTTGGCGTGTAGTTCACACCGTAGGAAATTTTTTGTTTTCTATGCTACGGACCCAACATAGGGATGG
Source organism: Avena insularis (assembly GCA_023614405.1). Classification (NCBI taxonomy): domain Eukaryota; kingdom Viridiplantae; phylum Streptophyta; class Magnoliopsida; order Poales; family Poaceae; genus Avena; species Avena insularis. The sequence goes on from CM042694.1 coordinate 31,446,226, forward strand.
TTCCTCCTTTCTTAGACTTTTTCCTAGAGGTGATGGCGGCGTATGGCTTGTATCTGGTTCAGATCCATCCCAACGCTATGTTGGAATTGGCGGCCTTCCCCCACTTGTGTGAAGGATTCTTTGGTGTAATGCCTTTCATGGCACTTTCCACCACTATTTCGCCCCTCGGGTCGAGAAGAAACCGAGGATAGCAGGCGGCATCACCTTTCGCCTCTAAAACAACCTCTCCAAGAGGTACCTCCTAGGGAAGTTCAAATCCAAATGGATTTCTATGTCATGACCCAACAAAGGGTATCAGAGCCTGATCTATGCGTAGGTGCTTTGCACGGGTAGTACACATATGGTTGATATGTGGGCGATGATGATCATGTTATTGCATCTTCTATGTATTTTGGATATTGGTGGCATAGTGGGATGAAGCAGCCCGGACCAACCTTACATGTCATCGCATATGAGACCGGTTCCACGACGACATGCAACTTGTTTTGCATAAGTGGCTGGCGGTGTCTGCCTCTCCTACTATAGTCAATATCTGATTTACAACGAGTTGATAATAACTTGGTTATCCTCGTTGTGGTTCATGTTCATAGGTTAGATGTTCTATCTCCGAAAGCCCTAAGCCACGTAAAACTTGCAATTGATAAATTAGAGGCGCCTAGTTTAGATCGTTGTCGGGCTAGTGTTTTGATATGGTATTGTTGTAAGTAGATGTATGATAGATACTCTTAACTCACTTAACGTGTAAGTTCCATAGACCTTGGCCTTACACAAAGGAATGATAGAGATCATACCACGATGCAAATGATAGAGATCAAATGCATGGACCATATCATCTCACTTCACACATTAGATGTTAGCATCTTATACCGCTAGTTTGCGCTTGATAGCATTATAAGATGATCCTCATTTAGATATCAAGATAAAATGTGTTCTTCCTTAAGTATGCACCATTTTGTGGATCGTGTTTTGAGGCATCACGTGATGATCGGGTGTTTTCAACTCTATGCTTTCATACAACGGGTGTAAGACAGTTTTACACACGCAAATACTAAGGTTCTTACTTGACGAGCCTAGCATGTACAGACATGGCCTCGGAACACGGACCGAAAGGTTAAGCATGCGTCATATAGTTGATATGATGCCCATATAGATGCTCGCCTTTGAAGCTACACCGACTCACGTGATGATCGGACTTGGTGTAGTGGATTTGGTTCATGTAATCACCAAAAGGACACGAGGGATGTCGTTTTTGAGTGGGAGTTCATTAGTAATTTGGATTAGTTGAACTCAATCTATCATAAACTTAGTCTAAATATACTTTACAAATTCTGTTGTAGATGGCACCACCTGCTTTTAATTTCAATGTGTTCATGGAGAAAGAGAAACTTGCTGCAAATGGTAGCAACTTCACCAACTAGGCTATGAATTTGAGGATTCTCCTCACTGCTGCACAAAAGCAATATGTGCTAGATGCACCGCTAGGCCCCCCACCAGCTCCTGATGCCCCTGACGAGGAAAAGAACGTCTATATAACTCGTCAGGAGGACCACAACTTAGTTCATTGCGGCATACTGTATGGGCTAGAGCCAGAACTTCGAAAGAGTTTTGAAAATGGCAATGCCTTTGATACCATGGGAGAATTGAAAATGATTTTCGATACCCATGCTGTCGTAGAGAGTTATAATGCTACAGAAAAGTTCTTTAGCTGCATGATGGAGGAAAACAGCTCCGTTAGTGAGCACGTACTCAAAATGTCTGGGTACGCCGATAAGCTTGTGTCCTTGGAAATAACGATTCCCATTGACTTAGGCATACATCATGTTCTCCAATCTCTGCCACCTAGCTACAAGAGCTTCGTGATGAACTATAATATGCAGGGCATGAAGAAGTCTCTTCCCGAGCTTCTGTCAATGCTTAAGACTGCAGAAGTGGAGATTAGGAAAGAACATCAAGTGTTGATGATAAATAGGACCACCGGTTTCAAGAAGGACAAGAAAGGCAAGCACAAGGGAAAGAACGGTGGCAAGTCTGTTGCCACGCCTGAAAAGAAACCCCGAGCTGGCCCTAAGTCTGACACCGAGTGCTACTATTGCAAGGATCAGCCATTGAAGCATAATCGCCCCAAGTATCTGGCGGACAAGAAGTCCGGCAAGGCAAACAAAGGTATATGTGATATACATGTTATTGATGTGTACTTGACTAGTACTCGCAGTAGCACCTGGGTATTTGATACCGGATCAGTTGCTAATATATGTAACTCGGTTCAGGGGCTGCGGAACAAGCGACAACTAGCAAGGGATGAGGTCACGATGCGGGTTGGCAATGGATCAAGAGTTGATGTGATCGTCGTTTAACGCTGCCTCCATATGCCATCGGGATTAGTTATAAACCTAAATAATTGTTATTTGGTGCCTGCACTGAGCATGAACATTGTATCCGGATTGTGTTTGATGCAAAGTGGTTATTCATTTAAGTCTGAAAACAATGGTTGTTCGATTTATATGAATAATATCTTTTATGGTCATGCACCTATGTTGAATGGTTTATTTCTATTGGATCTCGATAGCAATATTACGCATATTCATAATGTTGATGCTAAAAGGATTAAACTTGATAATGATGTATCTACATATATGTGGCACTGCCGTCTAGGTCATATTGGCGTTAAACGCATGAAGAAACTCCATTCTGATGGACTTTTGGAATCACTTGATTTTGAATCATTTGATACATGTGAGCCATGCCTTATGGGCAAGATGACTAGAACGCCGTTTTCCGGTTTAATGGAACGGGCGACAGATCTATTGGAAATCATACATACTGATGTGTGTGGACAAATGAGTGTGTCGGCGTGAGGTGGATATCGTTATTTTGTTACTTTCACGGATGATTTGAGTAGATATGGGTATATCTATTTAATGAAACACAAGTCTGAGACTTTTGAAAAGTTCAAAGAATTTCAGAATGAAGTGGAAAATCATCGTAACAGAAAGATCAAATTTCTGCGGTCCGACCGTGGAGGAGAGTATCTTAGTTACGAGTTTAGCACACATATGAAAGACTGTGGAATAGTTTCACAACTCACCCGCTCGCCGAACACCACAACGTAATGGTGTGTCGGAGCGTCGTAATCGTACCTTATTGGATATGGTTCGATCTATGATGTCTCTGACGGACTTACCTCTGTCATTTTGGGGTTATGCACTGGAAACAACTGCATTCACTTTAAATCGAGCACCATCTAAATCCGTTGAAAAGACACCGTATGAATTATGATTTGGAAACAAACCTAAGCTGTCATTTCTTAAGGTTTGGGGATGCGATGTTTATGTGAAGAAACTTCAACCAGATAAACTCGAACCAAAAGCGGAAAAATGCGTCTTCATAGGATACCCTAAGGAAACAATTGGGTATACCTTCTATCACAGATCCGAGGGCAAGGTTTTTGTTGCCAAGAATGGATCCTTTCTTGAGAAGGAGTTTCTCGCGAAAGGTGTGAGTAGTCGGAAGGTAGAACTCGAAGAGGTTATTGAACCTTCTATTCATGGAATGGCGAGTGGCACAACAACGAAAGTTGTTTCGGAGTTGACTTCACCTGATGAAGAGAGAGCTAATGATAATGATCATGAAACTCCGAAAGAGGACACTATCGAACCTCGTAGGTCAAGCAGGACACGTGCAGCTCCTGAATCACGGCAATCCTCATGTGAATTTCATGGTTGATGAAATGGATGACCCTGCGACGTATGAAGAAGCGATGATGAGCCCGGATTCCAACAAATGGCTAGAAGCCATGAAATCCGAGATGGAATCCATGTACGAGAACCAAGTTTGGAACTTGGTGGACTTACCTCACGACCGAAAGGCCGTTGAGAATAAATGGATTTTCAAAAGGAAAACTGATGCTGATGGTAATGTGACCATCTATAAGGCTCGACTTGTCGCAAAGGGGTTTCGACAAATTCAAGGAGTTGACTACGATGAGACATTCTCTCCCGTAGCGATGCTTAAGTCGGTTAGGATTATGTTAGCAATTGCTGCATATTTCGATTATGAAATATGGTAGATGGATGTCAAAACTGCGTTCCTCAAAGGTAAGATTGAAGAAGAGTTGTATATGATACAACCTAAGGGTTTTGTCGATCCTAAGGATGCTAATAAGGTGTGCAAACTTCAGCGATCCATCTATGGATGAAGCAAGCATCACGAAGTTGGAATCTCCGCTTTGATGAGGTGATCAAAGAGTTTGGATTTGTCCAAACTTATGGAGAGGCTTGTATTTACAAGAAAGTGAGTGGGAGCAATGTGGCATTTCTGATATTATATGTGGATGACATATTATTGATTGGAAATGATTTAGATCTTTTAAACAGTGTTAAAAGTTATCTAAATAGCAAATTTTCGATGAAGGATCTTGGTGAAGCTTCATATATATTATGCATTAAAATCTATAGAGATAGATCAAGACGCCTAATTGGGTTATCGCAGAGTACATACCTTGATAAGATATTAAAGAAGTTTAATATGGACGGAAGTAAGAAGGGGTTCTTACCTATGTTGCAAGGCAAGACATTGAGTAAGACTCAAAGTCCGGCAAGGAAGAAAGAGATAATGGATAAGATCCCCTATGCCTCAGCCATAGGCTCTATAATGTATGTCATGCTATGTACAAGACCGGATGTGGCACATGCTATTAGTTTGACTAGTAGGTACCAATCTAATCCAGGTTCGGAACACTAGATAGCGGTCAAGAATATCCTTAAGTACTTGAGAAGAACTAAGGATATGTTTCTTACATACGGAGGTGAAGAAGAGCTAGTCGCTAAGTGTTATGTCGATGCTAGCTTTGAAACTGATCCGGATGACTCTAAGTCTCAATCCGGATACGTATTTCTCTTGAACGGAGCAGCAGTTAGTTGGAGGAGCTCCAAACAACCTATGGTGGCTGGATCAACAACGGAGGCGGAATATGTTGCTGCTTCAGAAGCAGCACAGGAAGCGGTTTGGATGAAGGAGTTCATAACGGAACTGGGTGTGGTTCCCAGTGCGTTGGACCCGATGGTGATCTATTGTGACAACAATGGAGCCATAGCCAACGCAAAGGAACCAAGGTCTCACAAGAATTCCAAGCATATTAAGCGCCGGTTTCACTCCATCCGCGAGCATGTCAAGGATGGAGATATAAAGATTTAGAAGTGCACACGGACCTGAATGTAGCAGATCCGTTGACTAAAGTACTCCCTAGGGCAAAACATGATCAACACCAGAACTCCATGGGTGTTAGATTTATCACTATGTGAACTAGATTATTGTCTCTAGTGCAAGTGGGAGACTGAAGGAAATATGCCCTGAGAGGCAATAATAAAGTTGTTATTATGTATCCCTTGTATATGATAGATGTTTATTTTACATACTATAATTGTATTGATAGGAAACATCAATACATGTGTGTTTAATAAACAAAAAGGGTTCCTAGTCATGCCTCTCTTATAGACTAGCTTGTTGATTAACAGGATGATCAAGGTTTCCTGATCATGGACATTGGATGTTGTTAATAACAAGGTCACACCATTGGTGGAATGATGTGATGAACATTCATCCGAAGTATAGCATTACGATCAAGTCATTGTGTTTATATTGCTATAACATCATACGAAGTAATCTTTATCCTTAGACCGAGATCATGTTAATTGCTAACACCGGAAGAGTATCTTGATAACATCAAACGTCACACCGTAACAGGGTGACTATTGGGTTCAGTGCTACGAAGGTGTTATGTTGAGGATCATGGATCAAGAGTGGAATTTTTCAATCCATATGACAGATAGATATACTCTGGGCCCTCTCGGTGATATCACATTAGGATAGCTTGCAAGCAAGTGATGTGATCACTAGGATGTTATATCACGGGAACGAGAAAAGAGTGCATGTCGGTAACGAGATCAAACTAGGTATGGAGATACCGATGATCGAATCTCGGACATGTAATATATCGAGAGACAAAGGGATTTAGTTACAAGCGTTAAAGGTTCTCACGATCACAGGAGTCATCGTTGAATGTGTAGGAGTCAGTACGGATCTCCAGGTCACGCTGCTGATTATTGATCGGAGAAGGGTCTCGATCATGTATGCATTATTCGCGAACCGTAGGGTGGCACACTTAAGAGTTACCGGACACCATTTTGGAGCACATATGTTTCAGACGAAAGAATTGCAAAGCGCAGGAATTGTTTCAATAGAAACCGGAAATTGTTTCGGGTGAAATTGCAGAAGGTGGTTCTGCATGTGATATTGAAATATTGCAAGGGGCTATATGTGAATGTTTGTTAATTAAAGTAATTAACAAAATTCTGAATAAATTTAATAAAAGGGTTTTATTAAATGAGAGAGCATTAAATTTGGAGAAACTTAATGCATTTAAAGTGGAGACTTTAAAAGGGAATGTGAAGAGGCATTTTAATGTGGAGGAGTTACCACCACATGAATGGGGGAGGTGAGGGGTCACCCCCCACCCATGCGCCGGCCATTGAGAGAGGGGGCACCCCCCCCCCCCTCGTCCTATAAAAGGCCACCCATTCCCTCCTTCATACTCACACCTCCTTGTGAAGGATCTCTCTCCCCCTCTAGAATTATTCCCCCATGGTCTCGGATTAGCGAGATACATGTTCCCAGTGGCATTTCGTCTAGAAGGAGTTGCTGCTTCCACTGGATCGCTGGAGCGAGGAGGTGGAGGTTGTCCGGTGGCTTGAACGTGTGTGCGAGTGCGGATGCGCTTTGAGTTGGCGGGCGGACTTCCTCACGATCTTGAGATCGGAAAGTGTACGACTACATCAACCACGAGTTCCTACTCGTTAATAAAGCTCGTTGTCTACGAGGGTAAGTTCTCTATGGATGTATGTCCACCCGTTTGCTTTGTACCTAGTAGATAGATCTTGGCGTGTAGTTCACACCATAGGAAATTTTTTTGTTTTCTATGCTGCGGACCCAACATAGGGATGGTTCTTCCTTTCTTAGACTTTTTCCTAGAGGTGATGGCGGCGTATGGCTTCTATCTGGTTCAGATCCATCCCAACGCTATGTTGGAATTGGCGGCCTTCCCCCACTTGTGTGAAGGATTCTTCGGTGTAATGCCTTTGATGGCACTTTCCACCACTATTTCGCCCCTCAGGTCGAGAAGAAACCGAGGATAGCAGGCGGCATCACCTTTCGCCTCTAAAACAACCTCTCCAAGAGGTACCTCCTAGGGAAGTTCAAATCCAAATGGGAAGAGTGGCGCAATGATCACTGTGTGGTGCGCATGGATTGCCGCTTCTCATGGATGTACGACCCTTAGGAGGTAGTGTAGCCCCTACCTTGGTGGGGAGTGTGAGTGCCGAGGACGAGGATCTAAAGCATGTGGCCGATAGGATTCAGGTCCTCACGAAAAAGGGCCTGATGGTGCATGTCGTCATCTCGAACTATCTTCAACGTTGTTTGGCGTCGCTGTAGAGGAGGTCTGTTTGGCCTTGAGGCCCGGATGACCCCACTCGGCTCTGACCCGGGAAAGACCAGGATCTAACTTGGGAATAACACGCTAGGCTGATAAAGGAGCTTCTCTTTACTACGGCCATTGGTGGCCGTCCTAAAGGGCTTCTCTCTCTGTTCTTCGATAGGGGTCGGGATGAGATATCACCGGGATTCCACCTTGCCATGCTAAAGGCCTCGTTTGTAGGGAGGATACATCCTCTGTCATGGCTGGCGTGTCGGGTGAAGGCAGAGCACCTTAGGATGACAGCACGGATTCGTTGCTCGCGGTTCACTCTTCCATGGAGGGGGGGAGTCTTCCCGGGAAGAGTCCCCTCTATGAGCTGAGAAAGAATCAGGCAGCGATGCTGCCCTCAAAGATTTCTTCAGTGTTATAACAAGCTCGTAGCTCCCCAAGGCGGGGGGAGCGGCCTGCGCAGGTGGCTCCAACGCTTACTCCTCCCGGGTTGACCTCAACTTTACGCCTGAGGAGTAACCCGGGGAGCTCGGGGATGCCCTAGGGATCCCCCATCGTGCGACGCAAGCGGACAACCACATTGCTAGGAGGCCTTACCGTCCCTCCTCCTGACAAGAGGGGGAGGCGAGATGCAGGGATCGCGTGTTGGGAGTGTCCCTGCATTCATATTCCTCACATCATTTAGCTCACATCCTAATGAACTCGTATCACTAGTGGAAAACGGGCCTTTAGTCCCTGGTTGTAACAGCCTCTAGTCCCGGTTTCTAAAGCCGGACTACCAAATCGGTACTTGAGACCCCTATCTCTAGTCTCGGTTTGTTACGATCCAGGACTAGAGGCCACCACGTGGTAGCTGGAAAGCGGCGGGGCTGGAGGACCTCTATTCCCGGGCCATAACACGACCCGGGACTAAAGAGTTCCTGCCGCGGCAGAGAATCATGAGTTTTCTCTACCGTGGCACGATTTGTGTTTTCCTTTTAATTTTGTTTTTCCATTTCGTTCCTTTTTCAATTTTTATTTCATTATAGTTTCGAACATGTTTGCATACACATATTCTACGCTACTATATGCATAGTACACATTGATGCATATATAATTAATATTCGATCTCTTGCGAGCCTTCATCGCAATCAAAACTCCTTGGCATTTCATTTCTTTGTTCTATCTCCATTCTTTCACTGGACTCATTCAAAAACTGTGAGCCATCTTCGTCTCCACCCTGATATGCTCCACCATCTCCACCCTGATATATATATGCTCCACCGTCTTCTGCTCCAGCAAGGGGATTCCGTATTATGTATCCTCCTCACCTTCTCTGCCGTTGAAGTCCATAGATTCACTAATATAGAAGATAAAACAGTACTAATGAAACAATAAGTAAATTTATTACATCTTGAATAATATAGTTAATGCAACAATAATATCTGATCTCTGAAGAAACAATAAGTAAATTAATACATCTCGAATAAGACATCACTAATACATATCTATCTCAATCAAACTAGACATCGATTCCTGGGTTCTAAGCCGCGGGCGGTGAACACCCAAAGATAAGGAACCATCACACGAGCATAGCTCGGATGAGATCTTAAAGAACCTACCAGGTATTGGAGAACCTGACGTCCAACACAGTCATATAGCGATAGACATGCTCGTACTCCCCCCTAACACGATTATGTACCACCTCCTCGTGGGTTGGCTCCCTCTTCACCGCTGGTGGACCATGCGACCGCCACCAAAGAAGATTCAGGTTGATGACGAGACCCAGATTCCTCACCAAGCTACGTGTCCCGGAAGGTAGCACCTCCGAGTGCCAACCCAGCGGAGTCCAGGCTCGGACATCCTCGGTGGAGCCCAGTACTCCGTCGTTGTCGTCGAGTCGACGACGAGGATACGATATGGGCATCACCGCTGATAACAAATTCCTATCGAAATAAAATCAAAGTTTTACTAAATAATCCATAAAGTAAAATAACTAAGTAAAACAACTAAGTAAACAACTAAGTAACTAAACAACTAACTAACTAAAATAACTAAGTAACTAAGAATACTAAGTAATTAAAATAACTAAACAACTAAATAACTAAACCAGACCATGCTTGATCCAATAATTATAGCTGGGCATGAAACCAGACCGAAACAGGTGGATGTGAAGGATTTTTGACACCGGGGATGGGTATCCCCTTCGTTAGTTCGGCCAGGGGCACAACATCCAGCGAGCTCGATCGTCAAGCTAGACGAACACACACATACAAGGGGGTTTTACCTAGGTTCAGGTCCGCAATGCTCGGATCCCTACATCATGCAACTATCGACTATCTGCTGTGGATGATCACAGTTACAATGGTTCCTTCCACGGGAAGGCTCTAGCTAAAAGATCTCTCCCTTCTCTCGACCGACATGGGCCTCTATTTATAAGGGCAAGGGTACACCACAAGGGTTGGTCACTGATAATCCACAAGTATAGGGGATCGTGTGTAGCCTTTTTGATAAGTAAGAGTGTCGAACCTAATGAGGAGCTAAAGGTAGGATAGATATTCTCTCAAGTTCTATCAACCACTGATACAACTCGACGCATACTAAATGTTTGCATTATCTAGGAAATAAAACTAGAGCAATAATACGAGTAATAGAGATAGCTTTGCATGATAATAAATAACAAGAAAGTAAAGCTAGTTGCTGCAGTAATAAAATACACTAAACTAACAGAACCATGAGTGTGGAATAGTGGTAGTAATTGTGGTGGCTTTGTCCAAGTTTAAATAGCGAATAGATCGGGTTCATTGTCTTTGATGCAGTTTTCTATGTGGGAGAGGCTAAATATACATGTGCTTCACTACTTGGAATTACATGTACTATATGATTGGATTGTTAGAAAACATCCGTAAGTACTAATCAATGCATTAAGGTTTCCCCAACCATAGTCTTAAGTTTAATGGTCCTCTTACTCCCATACGTGCAACATTCCGGTTCGCGTCCTCAGGTTTCTGTCACTCCGACAGAACTTACCCCTTCCTCTTACACATACTACAAACCCTATGATGTTTAATCCATGCGCGCACAAATATAATGGACACCAAAAGACTGTACCATATCAACATACAACTCTAATGAACCAAAGACGTTCAACCATTCAATCTAAGAACAAAGGAACTATACAAACATGACATAGATCATATGATTATAACTTATAGCATCAAACACCATGTTTACATAGGACGGGACAGAGGTGTGTGGGAGGATAAACCACTGCATACTAGGAGGATTAGGTGATGGAGATGGCGGTGAAGATGGTGAAGATGGCGAAGAGGGCGGCGGCGATGACACGGGGGACTCCTTCCCCGCCGCCGGTATCATGGAGGAGAACCACCCCTTAGCCCCCCTTCTTTCATGGCTTCTTGGGAGCCCTCCCCCACGGAGATGGAATCCATGAGGGAGGCAAAAACGTGGCTTTGGTGGCTGTAAATTCGTTGGTAGAGATGCCCTGGGCGAATTAGGTTTCCTCCCTTTATATAGCTTCTCGGATTCCCGTCACCCCATCTTGGGCTACAGTAAATCGGGCCTAAAAAGTCCGTCCGGACTCGGAATCAGCTAAATTTTATGTCCAGAACTTTTGTCGTGAAATTTCCAATAACTTTGTAGTTGAAGAGTTTTCCGTTTGACGCCGTCTTCTCGACCCAAAACATGACCATCTTAAAAAAGAGTTCTGAGACAGATTTCTTGAAAAATCCCAATTTGACTCCAACAAGATTCTCACTTGTATTTTTGGTAATTCCTACACATCAAAGTGTAAAACAAGAACATTGTGCACTTTTGCAACTATTAGTAGGTTAGTCGAAATAAATCGTAAACTTTATATAAAAAGGAGTGTCAAAAGCATATTATTAGTATAAAACCATCAAAAATTATAGATACGTTATGGACGTATCAATATACCCAAGCTTAGTTCCTGCTCATCCTCGAGTAGGTAAATGATCAAAACAATATAATTTTTGAGGTGACATGCAGATAACACAATCTTGATCATCATTATTGTAAAAATATTGATAGTTGGGATTAAGGTACTCTAAACATGAATCATGAAAGATAGAGTTCTAACAATAAGACATAGCAACTATGTTGTAACATGAAAAGGCACAAACAAAAGATTTATGAATAACAATGCTTTGCAAGACGTTTGTTTGTTTCACATAAAGAAAGCATAATGTGAATGGTATTCAGCTTGTCCCTCATAGAGTAGCAAAACATAAATGCATAGGACACCTTCAAAGTTCATAAAGGTGACTGGATACAAATAGTTTAGGAACAAGCAATATCAAAGTTATGCATCAATCAACAAGTCTTTGGACAATGCACATAGAACTAAGAATGACAACTGTGCTCTCTTAATTGGTGCATAAAGATAGAAGGTGGAGACTCAATATAAAGTGGAAGAAAGGCCTTCATAGAAGGAAGCAAGGATTCAAGTCTCATAAAGAGCTTCCAAAAATTATGGTACTTATTAGCTTTCAGCTCTCATTGCCCCTATCATAAGCATCTTGAAGTGATTAAGGTTAAAGTGAACAAACTATGGAGTATATGCTTGACAAAGTATAAGTTGGAAATATCATGTCCCTTGAATACGAGGGTCACTCCTCATGCTACTCAAGTTTAGTTATCGGTAAGTTCTTGTCATAGTAAGTATATGTGTATCATAGAGAACCGCCAACGGGGTACCCCTTGCCCGATGATACGGAAGAATCCACATATCAAAATGACAAGGCAAGCAGACAATGAGCATCTCAGCAATCTTCTTATTTACCATGGGAAAATGGTGCTTTTTTCTCTCTTTCCTCTTTTCTCATCTTTTTTTTCTTTTTTCTCAATCTCTATCTCTTTTTTTATAAGAAGAATGCTTCATAGATTGTTCATTATGGTTAAGCTGCAGGTTTCCACCATGATTAGGCATGGATTAGACCGGTGGCCCAGGCGTTTCTCTAACACACATACATAACTCCATGGACTTACAAGCTCCCCTTTCATTTCATACCGACGACATCCATAGACAAAAGAGCATGATATCAACTAGGTACAATGTACAAGTGCAATGTTGAAAGCGTTCCCATGACAGCATGGTTCTGCTAATCCCCAACATATAAGTGCAAGCATATAGAACATAGATGACACAATGGTTCAAGTTTATTAGGGGCAAGAAAAGTAAAGTGTGTCATCAAGTTCGTGAGAGCTTTAATCACTAGTTTTCTCATAACAAGTTTAATTCGGAAGGTAGATAAAAGCATGAATATACCTGGAAGAGCAAATGCTAATAAGTAGGTATGGTGGACCCTTTGGGATAACTTGGTTTTATTTGGAGTTGGATGCACGAGCGGAACTCATACTTGGTTATGGAGGCTAGCAAAAGACTGGGAGCGATCAACTAAAAGAGCAATAATGGCCATAATCATGTAAAGCGACAAAACATCATTAATTAAAGCATAAAGTGATATTATAAGTCAAAAACTAAAGGATCATAAAGGATATGGTGACTTGGGATAGTCATAACATGGTGTGAGCACGCGCCAGGTCAACCCAAATAAAGCATCAAAAGAGAATACCACAATACTATGCTTTAATATGCTAAAACAACGCATGATTCTTTCAAGGCACATTAAGCAATCTCAATTGTTTATAACATGTCATGCTACAGAAAAAATCACTAAGCATAAATCCAAAACAATATCAAGCATGACATGACAAAGCATAGGCCACTATAAAAAACGAGCTCCTTTTACCGCTTAAGCATAAACTTTTCCTACTCTTTTCCAATCCAAACCACACTTATTTGAAAACTAATGTATGAAAGAGGGGGTCCAACCAATTTATTTAAGAAAACTAAGCAAACCAAGCAAACGAAAACCAAAAACAAAAACGAAGATGCTCCAAGAACAACACAATTATGCATGAAATAATAAAAATGAAGTGTTTCGGAGAACCTGAGATTTTTATTGATGAAGAAGGGGATGCCTTGGGCATCACCAACCTTTGACGCTTGTACTTCATCGATATTTCTTGGGGTGACGTGGGGTGGCATCCCCAAGCTTGAGTTTTAGTCCATTCTTCATCTCATTATATCATTCTTTCCTTAACATCTGAAATTTTTCTTTCATACAAAACTTCACATAATCTTCATTAGCAACATTAGTGTACTCAAGATAATAAGTCTTTGGGTTCAGTTTCAACACCAATAAAAATTCCATTAAAACACAAGCTACTGTAGCACTTCCCTTAAAAAGCTCAATTCCCCTAAAGAGAACCCAAAAAGGAATCAATAAGAAGCAAATGCAAATAATGGCAGAAATCTGTCAAAACAGACCAGCAGAGAGAAACCATTTTTTTCGAAGATCTTCTGTTGCTCAAATCGAAAAGCGTTGAACTAACGAAAGTTGGATAACAACCTGGGGCAGAAGCATAAAAAAATTCAGCTCAAACCGACGTACAGAGATTTTACACGAATTTTTACAGCGAAGCACAAAAATATGTTTCGGGACAGCAACTTTTCCAAGCATTACTTCTCTCTCATTAGAGGTTACTCTTGGCACAAAAAGCAAATAAAAAGGATAAGGAGAGGTTATTACTGAAGCAATAACTTCCAAGACTCAACTAAATCTTTTGGGTTATCTCCCAATAAGTACTTTTCTTTAATGCCTTTAAGTTAGGCATAGGATCAAGATTCAAGTATTTTCGAATGAATAAGCATTAAGATCAATACCAGAAATATCTTTCTTTTTCAAGGCTTGATGCATTCCTACAAGTTTTTAACTGAAAAGCTTCCATGGAAAGATTCGTTTTGGTTTCATAGGCATGAACACAAGTGTTCAAGGTCAACCCCCACTTAACCATTACTCATCTTTCCAATCACTTTCCTTTTTTAAATCGCTTTTAGGTAACAAGTACAACTAAATTTTTTTTTGTAATTCGCATTCCCTATCCATACTAAGATAGAGAACAACTTAAAATTGAAAGTAAAACCTACTTAGAGATAAAGCAAACAAGTGCACACAAGAATATTCACCCACACGCTATTGCTCCCCGGCAACGGCACCAGAAAAGGTCTTGATAACCCACAAGTATAGGGGATCGTGTGTAGACTTTTCGATAAGTAAGAGTGTCGAACCCAAAGAGGAGCTAAATGTAGGATAGATATCCTCTCAAGTTCTATCAACCACTGATACAACTCTACGCACACTAAACGTTCGCAGTATCTAGGAAATAAAACTAGAGCAACAGTACGAGTAATAGAGATAGCTTTGCATGATAATAAATAATAAAAAAGTAAAGCTAGTTGCTGCAGTAATAAAATATACTAAACTAACAGAACCATGAGTGTGGAATAGTGGTGGTAATTATGTGGCTTTGTCAAAGTTTAAATAGCGAATAGATCGGGTTCATTGTCTTCGATGCAGTTTTCTATGTGGGAGAGGCTAAATATACATGCGATTCACTACTTGTAATTACATGTACTATATGATTGGATTATTAAGCAAACATCCGTAAGTATTAATCAATACATTAAGGTTTCCCCAACCATAGCCTTAAGTTAATTGGTCCTCTTACTCCCATACGTGCAACATTCCGGTTCGCGTCCTCAGGTTTCTGTCACTCAGGCAGAACTTCCCCTTTCCTCTTACACATACTACAAACCCTATGATGTTTAATCCATGCGCACACAAATATAATAGATACCAAATGACTGTACCATATCAATATGCAACTCTAATGAACCAAAGACGTTCAACCATTCAATCTAAGAACAAAGAAACTACACAAACATGACATAGATCATATGATTATAACTTATAGCATCAAACACCATGTTTACATAGGACGGTACAGAGGTATGTGGGAGGATAAACCACTGCATACTAGGAGGATTAGGTGATGGAGATGACGGTGAAGATGGTGAAGATGGCAAAGAGGGCGGCGGCGGTGCCGGCGGTGACACGGGGGACTCCTTCCCCGCCGCCGGTATCATGGAGGAGCACCATCCCTTAGCCCCCTTCCTTAATGGCTTCTTGGGAGCCCTCCCCCATGGAGATGGGATCCATGGGGAAGGCAAAAACGTGGCTTTGGTGGCTGTAAATTCGTGGGTGGAGATGCCCTGGGCGAATTAGGTTTCCTCCCTTTATATAGCTTCTCGGATTCCCGTCACCCCATCTTGGGCTGCAGTAAATCGGGCCTAAAAAGCCCGTCCAGATTTGGAATCAGCTAAATTTTATGTCCAGTATGTTTGTTGCGAAATTTCCAACAAATTTGTAGTTGAAGAGTTTTCCGGTTGATGCTGTCTTCGACCCGAAACGTGACCATCTTAAAAAAGGGTTCTGAGACAGATTTCTGGAAAAATCCCAATTTGACTCCAACAAGATTTTCACTTGTATTCTTGGTAATTCCTACAAATCAAAGTGTAAAACAAGAACATTGTGCACTTTTGCAACTATTAGTAGGTTAGTCCCAAATAAATCATAAACTTTATACAAAAAGGAGTGTTAAAATCATATTATTAACATAAAACCATAAAAAATTATAGATACGTTATGGACGTATCAGTCACCATGTAGAGTAGATATAGAGTGCATACCCTCAACGTGGCAGTGCGCTTCTGTCACCACACTGCATGTCTCTCAATGCCTGTACTGAGTGGCCTGACACTAGCATATGTCTCGTTAGTCTAGGTCATGCCGGTGGTTGGCTCCCTGGACACACGATCCTCGGGCTCCTAGCTGGGACCCTAGAGAAAATCCTGTCTAGGACCCCATGAGCCGCATGGTTTGCATGACTGCGACGTGGCGCACTGCTTCCAACAGCGGGCGTGACGTGTCTTAGTCGTGCTGTCGATATCCAAGGTGGGCCAAACGAAGCGTGGCCATAGGGAAGTATGTCCCCTAGGTCAGGCATCATCGGTTAGCTGTCCTTCTTCCTTCTTCGGGTAGCTGTTGGCTCCCCGTCCCGAGACCTTCTCCCGGGATACTCTTCTTAGGCGGGTGCTTCGAGCTATCGGCACCATGTCCCCGCAGAGCACTCGTTCTGAAGCCCGCCGAACCACGAACCTATAAAACCCGCGGGACCATTAGTATCATGCGCAAGGTCCCCACGAGGGTAATATGCAAGGGTCATAGACCACCCGTCGGCTCCAGGGTACCTCGGATCCATAGATGCGACAATAAGTAGGTTCATATGTTAAAGATCTTCGTGTTATGACTAGGGATCTTAATGGCTAGCCAAATGCCCTCTGAGATCATTGTCATGAAAAGTGTTCTGGACATGTCTATGCATATCGAACCCATATGGCCACACACTTAAGAGTTAGTGACATTAAGAACGTAAGTGTGAATGAAGGTTTTTTAGAGAACTAATTCCAAAAGTGTTTAGAAGGTCTCGAAATATACCAGAGGTGTTCGAAACATAACTGAGAGTATTCAAAATAAGTTTTGAGCATTTATCAAAAGAGATAAGGATTCCAAGAGTGTATCTGATGATCGCGGAATGGTTCTGAGAGGTCCCTAATGATCCTGAAAGTGTCTAGACTCGGGAGGATATGAAAGGACTAGAAGGGTCCGGAAGGTTATGCCTAGAATGGTTCGGGATAACCCAGGCTATCTAAGGATGTCCGGAAGGTTCCATAATATGTGCATACACATTTCTCCAAGGGGCAAGGAAAGTTTCCCTATCCCAACTCAAATTGGCAAAAGGAAGCAGTTTTCTAGTAGGTTTCGTTTAACAGAAACCTATCGGAACTCGTCCAAACATTGGGGTGGGTTTATGGGCAACCCAAGGGGATTGGGGAACTATTTAAAGGGACAAAAGGGTACCCCAAAGGTGTAAAAATTCGCAGCCCAAGCTCCCCTAGCTACCGCGCCAAGCTCCCCTAGCCGTCGTGCCACCGCTCCGCGCAAAACCTAGCTTCCATCGCCACTGTGCGTATTGCCGCCTTGTGAGCCACCATCCACATCCTCCTATCATCATCACATAAATTATGGTGATCTAAATCCTAGGGGAGGAGTTCCTTAGGCTCTTCTTCTACTTTAACGCTGGAGCACTGCCCAAGTTCTACTTCTGCCTAGATCTTATCTAGTCAGACTACGGAAGCGTTGCCGGATTTTCATCGAAATGTGCTCGCTTTGACCGTGAGTTTGTCCTCACCTCTATGCGGTGTTTCTACTATTGTATGTGTGGATACCATTCGCAACATGTTTTATATTATTATTTTGCACTGTAGTTGTAGAATCTTGGTATTTTACGGCGTTCGCGCGCACATTTTATGTCTATTTTCACCAGGATCAGGAAAGATGATGGATACAATGGACACAATGCTTGGAGCAGTTGTATTGGGGAGAAAAGGAGTCAAAAACAACGTAAATCTCTTATTTGGGAAATATCAATAACACCAGAAGAAAACCCGAAGCGATCGAGGCAACCAGAAGGTTTAACGACCAACTATACGGCGGGAATTAATTTTTCGGACGTATAGTTCCCGCCGTGTAGTTGGCGCCGCCACCTCCTCCTCAAATAGTTTCACCCCGTACAACTGGATGAGAGAGACGACATATAGAATAACCAGAAATCACCGAAACCTCACCTCTAGAAGGCATCTGGAGGGGAAACTCGTCCACTAGGGATCCATCTTCGCCCTGCGCAGATCCGGGAGGCTAAGGCATCAATCTTCATCATCAACCGCTGCATCACCACCATCTCCATCCATTCCATCTACATCTTGTCTAGATCTTGTTGTAATTTCCATACTCGTTGTGGATTTATACAAGTACTATTCATCTATGATAGATTCTATTGTTATTGCCATGATGTTGATTGTCTCCATGTCTAAGTAGATCATTAGTTCTTGGGGAGATGGAGAAACCCAAGTATGAGATTGAAATAAGATAAAGTTTATTATGATATTCATCGCTGTGACCATTTGTTAGATCTTCTTCATCTTGACGTTGGGAGAAGTCAACCTCTCAATATTTGCCTCTTGTAGGGACTTGATGGAGGGAACTACTTGTTGGTAGATGGAGGTGTGTTAGCACTTACAGTGACTATAAAGTTGTTGGCACCCCTTGCGTATCAACTTGGGAACCGAGGAAACTCATGGAACACTATCCATGCCATGGGATACGTCCTACAGGATTAATTTCCTTAATAGCGTAGTAATTCGATTGATATCGATTGCTGACTGTTGTGGTTATGAGGATGATGTGAGCAGTGATTGTTGCCTATTTATCCAAATATAGTGTTCCTCCCACACATACATAGTTGAGAATGTTTATGATAATAATCTTTACCTTAGTTCGTTATAATGCTAGTGGTGTATCCGCTACTCCCTGAGAACGCCTTTTTCCCATTGCAGTTTCAAAACTCTTTTACATATGCGATACTTACTTTCTGTGATTAGTTGTTTTACTTTACTTATTGTTCTCTTATACCAAAAATCCAAAAACACTTTTTTTACACAATACTCCATTTTATCTTGTTACTTAGAACTTTATTTAGCATTTCTATTGTAGTATTTAATTCAAAAGTTATTAGACTCCTGCTTCCTGTGGGATCGATATCTTTATTTCTAAACTAGCTACAAATGATATGTGTACTTGCAGTCATCAATGTTGCATATGCGACATTTATTCGTGCGGATCTACGCAAAGGAGAATCTTCTCATAGCTAATCGACTAGCTGCAGGAATCAAGAATCGTGGAGCGTTATGTGGGATAGTACATATCCTCGCGACTTGATAAGTCTCGTTGTCGGGATCGACGCATGTCTTCATCAACCTCATCATCGACAACTTCTTCTAGACTGATCTTCGAGGGTATGATATGTTGCCTCCCCTTCCCACATAATTGGTCTAGGTTATGCGCTAGAAACTTTTTGTTTTATGTAGTGCATTTTCCAACAAGTATGTACTAATATATATGCGGTTTTACCAAGGTTTTTCATTTAAAAACTCTTATTCAAATAACCTTTTACACTTTCAAGAAGTTCTATTGAATTTTCAATGAGCAATATGCCATCCACATATAGTATTAGATATGTCACAGAGCTCCCTATCACTTTCTTGTAAATACAATCTTCTCCATAAGTTTGGAAAATCCAAACACATTGATCACCTCATCAAATCGAAGATTCCAGCTCCACAATCCTTGCTTTAGTCCATAGATGGATTTTGAAGTTTGCATACTTTATTAGCATCCTTAGTATCAAAAAACTCTTTGGTGTGCACCATGTGCAACTCTTTTTCAATGTAGCCATTAAGTAACACAGTTTTGATATTCATCTAGCAAATTTTATAATCAAAAAATATAGCAATTGCTAATAGAATCCTAACAGACTTTACCATCGCTACGGGTGAGAAATTCTCATCGTAGTCAGCTCCTTGAATTTGCATCTGTCGTCGCGCGACCCCATCCCCAGCCCTGCCTCTACCATATGATTCCTCCCTATAGGTGAGCTACCCCGCGACCACTCTATGTTTAAATGTTTGAAAATAGTTTTAATTTGGTATTGTGGCACATTGGCATTGTGTGAAATTATTTTGAAAAGTTTGAAATGCAATTTATTGGTGGAACTTTGTGAAATGTATATGTGTTGATTGTGAGATCATTGACAATATATATGATTTGTGCCTGCGGGGCTTTGTGCTGAGGTAACCTAATGTTGCCCGCAAATCATTTTGATTCACGTTGTGTTTCTTTTTATAGGGAATATACCAAGAGTTGCCACAGAATTGATGAAATGTTGATTAATTTTGGTTTTCTCAAATTTTGGCACTCATTAGGACCGTCGAAGGACAAGAGCGAGCCGAGGGCCCCACAAATTTGGGGCCCCAAATCCTGATTAGGTATTGGTATTAGGCAAGAAAAGGAATGAAAAAGGGAATTTCTTGTCCTCCCACAACTGCCTTATTCGATTCATTGGGACTAGTCTATGACCGTGGATACAATTCTCTATCCATGGCCGCCAAATCTCCTTGCCCCACAAATTTAGTATATACCCACGAGCCCATCGATCCCCATTGATCGAGCCCGAGGTCTTGCTCGTGGCACCTCGCCCTCCTCCTGCACCCGCATCACTCGATCATCCACGGATCAGGGCTTCATGCACCCTGGCTGCTCTGCCACGTCTACCGTCTTAATCACGTGACCCGCGTGCTCCATCTAACCACTGGCGGTAGTCCCAGTCAGCAGGCAGCGGCCGTTTCTATCAATAAGCAGCGTTGTGTGAGAGTAACTCCAACAGCCGCGCTAAAACCCAGCGCTGTAAAAATAACCGCCGATATAGCGCGCGCGGCATTTTTCCCTCCTCCAGCAGGCGCGCGATAATCGTGCGCACGGTAAGAAAAATCCGGCGCGCGTCAATTTGCCCCGTGCACGCCCCAAATTTGGTGTTAGGCCGCCTACGCACGCTATCTCTCCTGCTCGCGCGTGAACGCCCAACAGCCGCTGAAACTTCCCCCGTGCCGCGATTCCCTCCTCGCCTGCGTGCACGCCGGCGACTTTTCGGGATGGATCCTGCCTCCTCGTCGCCGCAGTACTTGGTCCCCGGCGATGACATCGGCGCGGGAGTTTCGGCGGCGGCGAACCCTAACCCTACCGCTGGCGTCGCCGTCGACGCCACCGCGAGCTCCAACGCGCCAACTCTTCAACTTTGTGTCGCCGCGCGTGACCACGACTACCTCCACCGCCAGCGCCTCCACCGTCGAAAGGAAGGGAAAACACGGGCAAGCGCCCGGCCGCGGCCGCGGCAGCCGGCGCCAACAAGCCGGCCAAACGGGTTACCTCGCATCGCCCTCCTGCAGCCGCGCGTGCACAGGCGCCTGCGGTAGGGTTATGGTTAGGATGTGCACAGCCGTGATGGGTTGGATGTGCACAACTTAGGGATGAATGCCACCGAAGCAAAAGCTACCACAATCATAGATGATGATGCATCAAGTGATGAAAACAAGAAGAGAAGCTCCACTCCTGACTCGGTTGCATTCACGAATAGACCCGTGCTCGGAAGGAAGGCTACCAAGTAGTTGATGAGGGGGTGATGATGATATAGCAAAAGCTATGGATAGGATGGCCAACGCAAGGTTGGAGTACAACGAAGATAAAAAGTTGGCGAGGACTATGGAGGCCGAGGCCGAGGCGCGTAGGGTGGCTTTGGAGGTGATTGTTGAGAGCCATTTGTTGTTCTATTTATTTTGTTTTGTTTAACCTTGTTGATGCATTGTGAGCTTGAGAAAGCTGTTTGCGCTGGCACGCGTTGCATTTTAGCGCGTCTGGTGGAGGCATATTTTATTCTATTTTAGCGCGTCAGATTTAGCGCCTCCGTCGAAGGAGAAACAGACGTCACGCGCTAAACACGAATTACTCGCGCTGCAAAGCAATTATAGCGCTGGGTTTTAGCGCGTCTGTTAGAGATGCTCTGAGGCAATTGTGGCGGCAGATCGCATGATGCGCCTGCCCATCGTGAAGTACAGGTTCAAAAGACATATCAGTCGATCTATCAATATTGAACCACAAGGTCGGTACAAAGCCTGTTTCCATAGAATAATCCAGGACTCGATCAATGATCATCCACCGGTTATGTAATTTGCACGGTAGCTCAGCAAGCTATTTTTTTTTGCTTTCGCATTGTGTATTCGTGCGGTACCATAAGTTCCGAATTTTGATAATAATAATAATAATAAGTAACTTATAAATTTCTCTGTTGTCGATTTTTTTGCGAAAGATCGATGGTCGAAGTAGAGGCGTAGTGATGATGAGCGACTCAATCCGATCTATGATCGGTAAACCAAAAAAAGACCGGCCAAGCGATCGGCAAAAAGAAAAACCGATCTAAAGATCGGAAAAGCCTCACCAAGGCACAACCCTACGACAAATCGTGCGATCTCGACAGAGATCATGGAGATCGGTTCTCCCGGCGGCGGCACAGCGAAAGCGTGCGGCTAGGGTTTGGACCTGTTATAGGCTAAAATCATGAAAGAGTATGAGGTTGGCGAAATATGATGGATAAATTATTGAGCCTTATAGTCGAGTATATGATGGATGAATCTCAACCCGTCCCGCGCCTTGACGACGACGCCGAAGCCACCCTTCCTGAACACGCGCGTCAGCTCGTAGTCGTCGGTAGAGTTTAGGGCTCGTATTCGTAGTAGCCGGCGGCGTGGTCCTGGATCATGGCGTGAATGGCGTCTTCGGCAGCGGCAGCTTGGACGGCAGCCATGGGATGTTGGTTGGGGCCAGAGGGCAGAGGCGGCCGCGATTATGTTTGTGCCGGGGGTGGCACCTCCCGACCGATCCTGATAAAGTTTTCGTGGCCCGCGCGCAACTCATGTGTTTGAATCGGACTCGGACGGGAATGAGGACGCGCTTGAATCCGTAATCGCGCCGACTTCGATCCTGATTCATACTCCGAGCTAAATCAATCAATATAAGCCGAGGGAATTCCACGCTTTCTTGATCGCCCGCGTCCCTGTTCTGCATACATCCACCGGCTTGAGAGCCCTAGATCTGCAAGCTCGCCCTTCGCTGCCATGGCCGCGCCCGCTCAGAGCCCGCTCCGCCGGTGGAAGCGCTTCTTCGGCGCCTTCAACTCCGTGGACGCCGCCATCGAGGCCGCCGACCCCGTCCTGTCCCGCCGCGAGTTCCGGGGCGTCAGGGGCGACATCTTAGAACTCCTCTGCGACGTCGACGACGACGACCACGCGAAGGCGGAGCGTCTCTGCCTCGTGCTCGACGACCTGATGGCGGAGTCCCTCGAGACGCTCAGGCTGATCCCGGCGATGCCCACGGTGCTCGCCACCACCGACCTCGCCAAGTCGCTCCGCGCGCTGCGGAAGCACGAGTCGGAGCGCGTCCGCGTCCTCGCCAGCGGCATCGTGAGCGGGTGGAGGGCGTCCATGCAGGACGACCTCGCCAAATGGCTCAGCTCAAAGTTGTAAACATTACTGCAACAATTATTAACTACTAGCAGGAATTGCTTGCCTGATCTGTAATCGTGAACTAATCTGCGACGCCTGATGCTAATAAAATTCTCGGTCTCTAGCGTATTCTGTACTAGTCGCGTTCAAATTTCTGCGATATTCGAAACCATTTGCCTGCAAGACCTAACGAGATTGCCGAGGAAGAAGTGGGAGTGTTGGTGTGATGCCAAATGTGGGCATGGCTAATGGTAACTCCACTGTAAACAGGGTTCAGAACTCGTATAACCTTGTCGATGAGCAGTATAATCACGACAGCAAACCGTGTCAGGGACACTAACATCTCAAGTGAACCCAAGGTAATTAATATGGCAAGATTTATATATCTGACTCTGACTGCCCTACCCATACTGCACTAAACTCTTCACAAATAGGATTGGATGATCTCAAAGGAAAGAATGAGTCTCACCACTCCATCCCTTGTATCACCCAAGCTTTGTTCTTCCTCAGGTCATCCACACCACATGTAAATCTTACAAACTTATGCACTTTCTTTTGGTGCCTTTGGAAAGCTAGAAACGACGCCTCTTTGGCAGGAAAAAAAACCTCCCACGTGTTAGCTGACACTAACATAATAGTAAGACGATGTTGCGTCTTCTGCCGATAGCTCTCTGGCAAATTCAGAGTTCATTCTGCTAGAGTTTCGATTTTCATGACCTCTCATCCTTTGCAGGTACTCCAATCTTCTCCGACTCGGCTTGGAAACCGAAGGGGGAACTCTGAGCCTTCTCCTGCAGGAATTGGCATCTTAATCCAGGTGGAACACAACCAGCAGCACTACAGTCAGTCAGGTTGTACATCTCGGGCCTTGTCCCCTTCAGCTTCTTCAGCACTGCAGGCTGGAGCCTTCGTGCTGCTCCTCGTCGCCATGCTAGCTGAAGTTCTTCAAGCCCAGGAACCTCAGTTCTTCATCAGTTGCTCAATCTTGGTCTCGGCAGCAGCAGCAAGTGACATCATTTTTTTTTCCATAGTGCGAGGCCGGAAGATGGCGGGACTGCCCATGGAGCATAAAAAATTGTTTCACATGTTGAGCAATCAAATTTTTTGAACCCTGTTGGCCAAGTCAAAAGCCCAAGATCGTAGAAAACAGTCAAATTGCCTAAGAACAAGAATGCACATTATCAATTGTCCAGTTGCTTTAACTTGTAGGAGGGTGTGTTTTTCTTCTGCTGTAAGACTCAGGTGGTTTCATTTTTTCTACTACGTATAAAAATGCAGCCAGGGCGAGATCATTTTGATCTAAAAAAACAATAGGAACCTCAGTTGTTCTTCATCAATTGCTCAATCTTGGCCTCAGCAGCGGCAGCAAGTGACATCATTTTTCCATAGTGCTAGGCCGGAAGACGGTGGCAGTGTGGCACTGCCCATGGAGCATAAAAAATTGTTTGACATGTTGAGCAACTAAATTTTTTATCCCTATTTGGCTAAGATAAAAGCCCGAGATCGTAGAAAAATGTCAAACTGCCTAAGAACAAGAATGCACATTGTCAACTGAAGTTTACATCCTACAAACAATAGGCAGAAATTGGCATCGTGGGTTCAGTTTTTTAGAACAAACGGCGTGAACGCATCTCACAACCAAGTCCTCAGAACTTATCAGGGTTAAAAGGAACGAAAATTTATGTTCTAGCGAAGGGAAAATTTCGTGTTCCAGTTTAAAAAGAAGAGAAAAGGCACCCCGTAGACTCCATAGTATTTTTCACTTATCAAGAATTTCCCGTTGACAGGACGATGGGCCCAGAATCTGAACTAAGAATTTCTGGTTCTTAGATCTCTTATCTTTTCTAGACTCGACACAACAATCTGTATGTTCAGACATCACCATCTGCCAGATATATCCCGTCTGGCACTCCACGGATCAGGATAAAGATGAACTATGCATTATGTTTAATGCCACGGACGGTGTCAAGACGACAGGGGGTGTGACCAGAAAATAATCTAGAGAATGGCGCACGGTCGGCGTCATGCACATTTACAATCTTTTAGTCAGCCTTGGCCAATCATAGAGCGCATTTGCATCACAACGCAGCATACTTATATCTTCCATAGCATGTACTACGACAATACCCTGAATTTAGAATCAACACGTGATGGTAGGATCAGAAGAGATATTCCAATACCAGAACCAAAACGCACCTTTCCTGATCAGACAGACGCGAGACACAGCACCAGCCGACATGCAAATGAATTCAGGCAATCATGTTACTTTTAGCGCCAGGCAAAGGACAACTTTCGCGTGCATGTCTGTCAGGCATTGCACACTTGTACTACACCTGTGACTTTCCGAACACTCGTTCGAAGCTGGAAGATTCACCTCGTAAAACACCAATTATATGTGTCCCATGTTGTCTGAAGAGAACACAAACCAGATCTGGTAACTGTAACGGAACCTCGGACTCTGGTGAGACAGGAGTCGCTCCAAACAAACCCCTCAGAATGAGCTCAAGTTTGCTATGGGATTCCCTGTGAGAGTTTCGCTACATCCGAGCAGGAGCAGCATTTCCAAAAAGAAAAAGAAAAACTTTCTCACCGACATCACTGTAGAGATGGGTGCTAAATATATACAAAATGGAAACTAGGATAATTAAATCTATTGCAAATGGATGACGATGGAGGGTTTCTGTTGCTACTTCTTATGCACAGGAAGTTTGGGCTGGAGCGGCGCCTAGCAACGACCGGTGCGGTAAAGAAACAAAAAAAGAGCGGGGGTACGATGTCTTGACGGTTGCGGCATCACATGTGGGCTACAGATCCTCATTTCCTTTAATAGCTGGTTCTATAAGTAGGCAGATCACCGGCCATATCTTGTATCCCTGCATCCATTGAGAAAGCATCAGACAAGAGTAGGAGTTGAAAAGGGAAGAAAACTTGATCAAGGTCTAAATACAGAAGCAAGTTCAACTGTTAACAGGGAGACAGTTATGCTGAATTTGATGGGCAATTGGGCAGTCTCAAAATGTCAATCCTTACAACATAAATTCTCGCAAGTTCTGTTATACGCACCTAAAACTAATATACGCTGAAGTCCTAAACAGCTAACTCATGAATACAGAATTGATAGGAGATAGTTAATTAGGGGAAGCACTCGTATAGATTAAGTTTTTTCGACAGATACCTATTGTCCGGGCTAGTATGTCCTAGACTAATATTCTCTGGGCTAGTATGTGCCCATTTGTTTTTTTGACAGATGCCTATTGTGTATTTATGTACTTCAGGGATAGCACTCCAATACTATGGTACAAAATACTAGATTGTCTCTACTGACCTGTAGTGGAAACTGGCCATTCTTCCAGGCGTTGACATACTAGGTAATGCCCCCGTGACAATGTATTCATCATCGATTTCATCAAATCTGAGCTCCCTCAAGTCAACAGCTTGTGTCGGAACCTCGAGACTGAAGTTCTCCAGATGAGCCTGATTACTGTTCCTCCTTCCACTGCCTCTACTTTCCCTTGATCTTCCTCTTCTTCGGCGTCTTGGATATCTGCAGAAGGCTTTGCAACAGATAAAGGACCACCACTTCCTCCTAACCCTGCGGAGAACCTCGTAGTCTTCTCCAGCTTCATCGTCCCCATATTCGATGACATAATCTCCGAGAACAATACCGTTGGGAACTTGTGCATGTATTGTGCTGAGGACATCTACAATATCAGAAGATTGCTGGAAGTTGTCCCAATCAACTTGCCTGGCAGGATCGATTTCCGAAGGGCGTGAATCTGGATGCTTTAGTTGAGTGTGCTTCTGAAGCTCGTTGAAGTTGCCAGTAAAGGTACAGCAATCCTCTTCACAGCATCTCTTTTTTTGGTTAAGATGCAGACGAGCCTCGCCAATAACAATCCACCCAATAACATCACCTCTGCACAACGGGCAACTCGGGCGGTTGTTCACTTGAGACGACACAATGTGGATGCTATCAAGAGGAGCCACAGCTATAGACGAGACTTTCACATTGGCAGGCAGCTCGTAAGCACCTTTGAACCTCTCAAGACAGTTTGAGCGAGTCTGGTCTGTGTCACACACAAACGGCCTGCAACCCTTCTCATAAGACGTGCATCTAAGTAGGACCGCGTTGTGAGGATAATCTAGACAGATCGGGCAAGTCACATCCTCCTTCCAGCTTTTATCAAGGTGTAAGTCCAGATCAAAAGAGCTGGGCCTCACCACCTTCTTCATCACCAGGTTTCCTGAGCCCATGTCGAACTCCGTAGCAGAGCTCCTATCCCCTAGCAGGTGCAACTTATCATTACAACCTGCACGAAATCAACAAGCAAACAGATACAGATGATTAGCTGAAAGTTCCTCCATATAAATGTGTTCGATACACAGCAACAAGGCATGTTTAGCATTTCCATGGGTATAGAACATGGTAGCTGATGATGGTCTATCTATGACAGAACTACAGACATCTTCAGTACCCAATCAGTCCATGTAATCATTCATTTTCCAATAAGCTCTTATTAGCCTATCTGGAGATGATAAGCACGGAGGCATCTCGTCTCTGTAATGATTCGCTAAAAGTTTGTCCAATTTATGCCCAAACTCACCCAAAAAAAAGCCCAGCCACCCTCTCCGCGCAAACAATACAAAACCAGCGACCTCTAGTTTTTATCCTCATCTGATCTCCGCGCCCCAAAACGCCACATCCATCTGGTTAAACCCGGCCACCTATCCAATCAACCGAAAATTCCTAACACGAAACATCCAGCACTCCAGATACGAGAGAAATGGGCATCAGTAAAGCAATCCCAACAGAACTCGATCTGTGGCTACTGAACGAAACCAGCTAGTGATAAAATTCCTAAATACAGGGGCTCTTTCAATCCACATCTGAAGAACAGCGCGCCGACAAGCGGAGGAGATCGGGATGGAGCCCCCACAAATCACGCCTAAACCCTGAGCTCCAGGAATTCATTCACGGGAACCCAATAAAAAAAGCGTCGGTGAGTTGAACACAACGACCAGGCCCCCGCAAATCCGCCGGAACTAAATCCGCAGCCGCAAAATCTCTCCCCCGAAATCCAGTCCGCGTCACGCGAAACGACGAGGGGAGACGCGCATCGATTCGTCAGGAGCGCCGATCGATCGCGTCGAAATCGAACGGGGGCGGGGGTTGGGAGGGAGGAGGGATGGGAGAGAGGTGCCGTACCGTCGCTGCCGCTGACGCCGCGGCCTGGGGTTGGTGGCGGTGGTGGGAGAGGGAGAGGGGTGGAGACGAGTTGAAAAACCGTACCCTCCCAGCTCTGGCTCGCGGAGGCCGAGGACTTGGAGAGGTGGTGGTGGTGGTGATGATGATGATGCAGCCACCCTCCCCCTCTCTCTCTCCCTCCCTCGCTCGCTATCTATCCCTTCTTTTTCTACTCGCGCAAGTCGCCCTCCATTTCGGCTCTTCTGTTGAGTTTTCTATTGCCGAGTCGCACTCGCCTTTTCTCCACCTTTTTCCCCTTTCTTTTTATTTATTTATTTTTTTGTGACGCAGACACTCCTCTGAGTTCCAAATTAATTGACTTCGATTTATCTAGATTCGGATACTTCCTCCGATCCAAATTAATTGACTTGGATTTGTCTAGATTCAGATGTATCTAGCATTAAAATATGTCTAGATACATCCAATCTAGACAAATTCGAGTCAATTAATTACATCCAATCTAGACAAATCCAAGTCAATTAATTTGGATCGAAGGGAGTAAGTCAATTAATTTGAATCGGAGGGAGTATATTTTTTCACGAGGAGATCCCACCGTTCACATTTGCAATGACATCGCAACTCCGTGTATTCCAGAATACGACTACTGTTCAGTTCCGCCTCCCGTTTTAGAGAAGATGGATGGATGGATGGATGGATGGATCATGGTTGGTGGTTGCTCAATTTAAAACGCCATATATACAGTGTCAAACAAAATCACTGGGATGTCAACTCTTTTGCAGTGTCTGGTTATGAAAGTGCTGATCGTGTCCGCTCAATCTGCAATCGCGGTGCTGGCATCTATGATCAGTTCCTCGGAAAGAGCTCAGGATTCGAGGCCACATCTGGAACAGAGACCTGTTGGAGAAATAGTAGCACCAGTAGTGATTAATTATCTTTGTTCCAGATTAAGTCCCTACGAAACTTCCAAATGGGATTGGCCCTTCCCAGTGAGATGGAGTGCACGAGTAGGGAAGCATTTTCCGGCGTAGAATAAGCTTGGGAAAGGGACGGCCAAGCTGGTGACGTGGAGGAAGAGCAGCCACGGCAAATGCCAACATGGGAACCCATCTCTGAACATAAAATTTTCAAAACTATCCCATCTACTCTCAGTAGAAAAAAAAATTAAATGATAATTACTGCTATCATCAAACATTGAAACGGCAACTCGTGTTTGTTGCGTGGAAAAAACGCGTCGGCGTCTGCCGCTCGTCCCAGGATGACACAACCGCGTCGCTACTTGTGTTAGGTGAGACCCTGACATTTTTGATACATCAGCAGTTGATTTGACCATACCTCGTTTCGCATCTGTGTTGGAAAGTCTGCTCTTGGGATTCTTGAAACAACGGTGCCAAAAGAAAGCCGCAGCTCAAGGTACAGCTTCAAGCGACAGAAACAGAAAATCCAACAACGCATATGGTATACCATGGTTTCTGAGAACTCTGTATGCTGGACACAATCTAGTCTTCCGGCGTAAGACGCATAGTAGGTTCAACTGGACTGAACCGAACACTGAAGAACAGCGAGTCGAATTCAGCAGCCACATAATAACTCAACATAAAGACTGCGTTTTGTTCTAAATACTGTAAGGCCCTGACACGGCAGGTAGATCGGCAAAACACGCCCATGGGACAGGCCATATAGGCGAGCTCCACGGGCTTTGCTCCCGCGTCGAGTGAACTAATACGGGACGTTCTTGGGCAGATTGCGGATTACGTTGCTCTTCATACCGATCTTGGTTCTCATCGTCTCCACCCCGCTCTTGTTCATTGCTCGCAGCACCTTCAGCCTCACCATCTGCTCCTTGGACTGAACCGTCACCAGACCCATGCTCTTGTAGCTGAAGAGGATAATAACAGGAACATCATTAAGCCTAAGGGTCTTGCCATTTAATGAATGAATGCAACGTGACAAGGATATCTAAATGGAAGAATGGAGGAACACTGGGATGCAGACCTGGAAGCCAGGGAAAGCGCGAGAGCACGATCTGCTGCAACAGAAGGCCGTGGCTTCTGGCGGTAGTAGCGGATGAACTCCCGGGAACCGAGAGTCGTCACGCGTGTCCCTTTCTCGCTCTTGTTTGTTATCACAAGCTCAGATCCACCACCTCCCAGTTCAATGCTGTTGTCCATGTCGTCTGCAGCAACCAACTGCTTGCCCTCCACATCAACATAGCTGCAATGAGAGAACAAAACCACAATGTTAGGAGTTAGATGTATGCAGACTACACAGTAACCACTGAAGAATACCTGGTATCAAACACCTGACCACAGATGCTATACGATTCAGTGGACAGAGGAAAAAATTATTTAAAAAGCATTGATTTTATTTTTTACTTTTTCTCAAAAATATAGAATTAAGACTGTCTCACATATGCATGGCATACTAACAGTCTGAGAATGCAATTCTCAACATCATTTCTGCTTCAATCCAAGCATTCATTGAGATAAGTCACAACTGAAAAGCAAAACCCAATGCAAAGAGAGCCCCAATTCTCAAACATGGAAAAGATGTGCCAAGACAAGTATGTTATTGAACAGGGTGTTCAGGGAAAAAAAAAGGTCCCTGAAAAGCCAAAACTGAAAATCCTTATAACAAAAATAATCATTTCATTACGAGAAACAAGAAGCTAGGTCTAACACTATTGTAAGAAGAAACTTATTGATGCAAAGTTTACTAGATACCTGCTGCTGTAATCGTAGAAGTCCTCGAGGTCAGCATCTTCATCATCCCCACCATCTCCATAACGTAATTTGCAGTGACCTTTTGCATCCATGTGCTTTCTGACGGCCTCAAGACTTTGAAATGGCTGGCATCTGTCGTTGCAGTAGGGGCACATAAAATCACGCTTCACCTGCAGGCAGAATAACCAATACGACATAATGGTAAAAAGCACGCAACTAGCAAACATCGACACACTAGTACTGATGGGAAAAAAAACACCTACCTTCAAACCAACATATGTAAGAAGGCCACTGGGATCTTTCAAGTATTCACTATCAGGTATGAAAAAACCATGTTTCTTGTGCATGTGAATCATGCAGTCCTCTATGTTGTCATGCTTGAGATCACACATGAAGCAGAACGAGGGATCCAAAACTTCAAGATCATCCATGTCATCATCTGACTTGGAGTCTTCATCTACTTGCATGTTTGAAGTAGACTCCAACTCACTTGGGTCCATTTCAACCCACTCATCCTCATCCTCGTCCTCATCTTCATCTTCTTCCATTGCAGAGGGGGCTCTACGAGGACGAGGAGCTCGCTCAGGAAGTGGCTTGATTACTGCATCAGTGGAGGCATTGGGGTCCTGAGAAGCTCTCATCAGATGTGATCGTGTCTTAAGATGCTCGGCATGAGCTTTAGAACTCCTGTACCCCTTCCCACAAAGAGCACAGCTGTAAGACATTGGAGCAGGGGTAGTGGAAGAGTTGCTCCCCTCTGCTAAAGCAGTTTGCCTAGCCATAAATAGAGCCTCAGTAACACCAGGAACTCCAGCCACCTGAAAAACAATGGATATCAAAATGATGCACAACAGAAGTACAACATTGAAGGAAGGAAGAAGCAACAAAATGCCGGACAGTGTACATGCGGAATTGTGATGATGATAAACAGAAATAGAATATCAAGTTTCCTGCTAGGATTTAGTGGCCAGCTAATATAGTACCCAGAATCAGCCCCAATCGACTTGCATCCATTTTGTTCACTAAAATTGGCCTAACATGAAATGGTTTATTTACAAGATGAGGAAAATAGTTTTTCACCAAAAAGTAAGGTAAATCTCCCTCATCCTCCAACAAAGCTGCACATGCATAACCTACAGCAGGGCATGTTCTCATGAACAAAACAGGCTCGTACAGTGCTTCTACGAGGAACAGATGAGGTCATACCGGAAAGAGAAATCAGCGCTAGCCCTTTCCTATAATCTTAACAGAAGCCAAGTAAAGAAGCTTGCACATATAACCTC
This sequence comes from Avena insularis, assembly GCA_023614405.1. NCBI lineage: Eukaryota > Viridiplantae > Streptophyta > Magnoliopsida > Poales > Poaceae > Avena > Avena insularis. The sequence continues at coordinate 31,478,849 of CM042694.1, forward strand.
CTTTCTTGGATTGACCAAATACCTAAACAGTCTAATTCAAACTATTGCCCTAAGATAATGACTTCGGCTGCCTCAAAACACAGAGACAATATCCACGTTCTAATCATTCATGAACGCTAGTAACACACAAAGCAGAGAAAACAAGCAACAAAACCCCACAGATAAAGTATTCGTGTAGGCCTTTTCTAGGCATAATCTCCGCTCCAGAACAACGCGGCACATCATATATCCACATCGTCTACATGAGGCATCATCTGGCACATAGCAGGAACCCTAACGGTAAATACATACTGATCCCGCGAGGCCGGCGCGTGGAGAAGGTGCCGGCGAAGGAAGACGATTATACCTTGCGCTTGAGGTTGTAGCGGTGCCACTCGGAGCGGTAGTGGAGGCGCTGCTCCTCCTCCTCCTCGAACGCCGCGTTGCAGGCGTTGCAGGTGACCGTCGGCATCGTGGCCGTCCTTGCTCTGCTCGGTTCCGGCTTAGATCAGCTCCGGCGGCGGCGGAGGGGTGGTCGCGAGTCCTCGCTGTGTGAGTTGCGTTTCTCTCTTCTTCGGTGGGGTGGGTTGGAGGTGGTGAGTTGCGGGGGGAAAGTAGAGGGGGTAGTGGCGGCGGGGCGGGGGCGGCTGGAGGAGAGGAAGCCAAGTAGACGAGGGTGAGGAAGGGACGCGTTCGGCGGTGACGTGGGCGCTTGGATCATCAGGCCTCTACCGCCTTTAGATTTGACTTGGGCCTTTGTTGGGCTCAGCCGTTAGCGCCAAGGCTTTACTCGTAAGGCAGAGAAAACCCAATTACAGCTTTAGGCATCGCGCGGTCTTCCAGTGCCCCGACCTATTCGGACAGACGCGTCTGACTCATCCGTACATCTAATTTGGACAACGGTTGTGTCGGTCCGGACAGCGTGAGGTCTTCCGTGTCCGACCATCATCTTTGGTGGCCCCTCCCGACAGTGGCACACGGATAACTCCACTTCTCCCTCCAAAAACCCTATCCCAAATTTCCACTGGCGGGAGCGACGGGGAAGGCGATGGATCTCGCCGCCATGGTAGATGTTGCGCCCTCCGGCATTCCCACCGATAAGAAGCACGGTCGGCCGAAGAAGCTTGCCAAGGACCTGACAGCGGAGGAGCGGAAAACTGATAGAGGTGGAGCCGACCTGCTGTTGAAGATAAAGAGTATAAGTCGGTGGTAGAGATCCATGATCGGGCCGCTTCTAGGGACGAGGGGAACAAGTGGGTGATGGAGTTAGGACTGAAGATTTGTGAAATTAGAACCGTCGGAGCCGTAGATCTAAATCACAGCCGGTGATCGACTAAGAGGAAGGTGACACCATATTACGGGTCAGACTGCGCAACCAATATTTCACCTCCCACCATCTTCATGCATCCTCCCCCGTGCATGATATTCCTCTCTTTGCACCTGTTGGCGCATGTGTGACTCGAAACGGACGATTCGTCCGTTCCTATTGAGCTTGTCCCAACGCTGGTTTAAGTTTCGCGCGATCATAAACCTGGGTCTCATGTAATCAACCAAACAGTGATTTTTTCTGAGTAAAAACCTGAGTCACTCGGCACAGGTTACGGGCAACCAAATGTGTGCTAAGTTTGTAGCGTTGGTATCACTAGTAGAAAACTGGCCTTTTGTTCGGAGCATTAGTTCTGATTTTGCTATGAACCGAGACTATTCCAACAGCTAGAAACGGCCGCAGGGTACGGCACCCACTAGTCCCAGTTCGAACGGGACCTTTAGTCCCAGTTTGGGACACGAACCGGAACTAAAGGGTTTTTAGCAGGCTGGGCCTGGCACTAGAGCCTTTAGTCCCGGTTTATGATACGAACCGGGACTAAAGATGGACCTTTAGTTCCGGTTGATGTCTTCAACCGGGACTAATGTCTATCCTATATCATCTTTCTCCCTGCTCGAGCCACACTCCATTTCAAGCTACTTCTCATCTCTCTGTTTCCTCCCTTCAAGCTCGAGTTCATGTCCATTTTTTCACAAGATTTGTCAAGATTTGGCGGCGCCCTATCTATCCAAGGATTCTAAAAGGTTAGCAACTTAATCCTTTCATCTTTTATTGCTAGTTTAGCTCATTTCATGCTCTAGAAGTAGAGTGATTTGTGGGTTTAGTTTGGAAGTAATTTTTGCAATAATAATATGAGATGAACTTGTATTAATTTGGATTCTATCTATCTCGTATTCATGTAATGAACTCCAAGCTCAATATTATTTTCTATACGTGGATTCTATCTATATCTTGTTTTGGCACATAGTCTCAAAATGCATTTTATGCATAGAAGAACATAGATACATGAGTTCATCCTAGCTAGCTACTATAACTACTACAGCACGGAGAAACATTGGTTCATCCTACTACAACTACTACAACATAGAGATACATGGGTTCATCCTACTAGAACTGTTAGTGCACACACTCACAGATACATCATGCCACCATCCAACAACAAAATGCCCTTCTTCTTCTACCTGCCTTCTGCAAACTCATAAATTGTAACAAAAATAGGGTTAATTCACAAAATCTTCATAAGAGGACACACTAGCTCAGTACATCTTTGAGAAGCTCCTCGAGATCAATATATGGGAGTGCCTCTATGGTGAGCTCCTCGAAGATGTTTGAGGACGGGATCCTAAGACATCTTCGAGAAGCTCCGCCGTAATGGTGTCCCTCTTGCACTATCTTGTAGTTTATAACTTCTCTATCTAGATCAATATGCTGGGGAGCTAACAATTTCACATATTAGGGAGTGCATGTATGGCGAGCTCCTCGAAGATGTCTAAGGACGGGATCCTAAGACATCTTTGACAAGATCCGTCGTGGTGGTATCCCTGCTCTCGCACACCATCTTGCGGTATATAACTTCACAAGGATGCATCTTGCCTATTTATAGATTAAGCAGCACAACATAGTGTTCACACTCAGCTCTGTCATAGTGCTGCCTGATGGCTCAAAATATATCGAGCTCGTTGGGAACCCCAAGAGGAAGGTATGATGAGCACAACAGCAAGTTTTCCCTCAGTTATGAAACCAAGGTTATCGAATTAGTAGGAGCAAGGAAACAACTCCAAGGTGTTGCTAGCAACTTGGAATCCTGCACAACACAACCACGGAACTTTGCCCCAACTTACAGTGAGGTTGTCAATCTCACCGGTTTTGCTAAAAATAAAGGATTAAACATATAGTGTGAAAGATAGTAATTGCTTGCAGAAAGTAAACAGTAAACGATAAATAGTAGATGGTATATCAATGGTAAAAGCATGGACCGGGGTCCATAGTTCACTAGAGGTGTTTCTCCTTAAGATAGATGACATGTTGGGTAAACAAATTACAGCGACGCAATTGACAGATTTGAGAAAGAATAACAATGCATATACTAGACATCTTGACTCCTACGAGATTTGATTGCGCATTACAACATTATACATAGACTGTAATCCAACTACATCTATGACTAATAATCCATCTTCAAGTTATCATCTGAACCCTTTCTAGTATTAAGTTGCAAGCAACAGATAATTATATTAAGCAAAGTGTGTAAAGTAAACAATATGATCGCCCCATGGACAAAGGATTGTTGTTTTCTCCCTAGTAGCAACATTACATCTACAACCTTAGAGATTTCTGTCACTTCCCCAGATTACTAGAGGCATGAACCCACTATCGAGCATAAATACTCCCTCGTGCCGTTGCTAGCATCTACTTGGCCAAGATAGCTACTAACGACGGAGAGCATGTAAGATCACAAATAACATAGACATGATAGAATCAATAATCAATATGAAATAGTATCTCAATATCCATTGGATCCCCGCAAACACAATATGTAAGATTACAAATAGATTATCTTGATCATGAACAGAGCTCACAAGATCTAAACATGATAGCACAAAGGAGGAGAACCAACCATCTAGTTACTACATGGACCCATAGTCCAAGGGTGAACTACTCATGCATCACTCCGAGGCTTGCATGGTGATTAAGAAGGCCTCCAGGGTGATCTCTCCCCTCCGGCAGGGTGCTAGTAAGAGCTTCGGATCCCCCCGATCTAGGGATGGAGATGGCGGCGACTATAGACTCTTTCGTAGATTTTTGATCGGGTCCCTAGGGTTTTCATCCTGGGAGGCTTTTACAGGCGAAGGGGCAAGGTCGGTGGAGCACCAGGGGGCCCACACACCCTGGTGGCGCCCTCCCAGGCCACGCCGCCACCAGGTGTGGCCGCCCTGGTGCGCCATTTCGTCTCCCCTTCGGTCTCTGTATTGCTATGGATAAAATATTGACTTTGTCTTTTGTCCCGTCCAATTCCGAGAATATTTCCTTACTAGCTTTTCTGAAACCAAAAACAGCAGAAAACAGGCAACTGGCACTGTGGCATCTTGTTAATAGGTTAGTTCCAGAAAATGTATAAAAATACCTCAAAGTGTGAACAAAACATAAGAAAGTAGATATAAAACAAGCATGGAACATCAAAAATTATAGATAAGTTTACGACGTATCAACATCCCCAAGCTTACTCCTGCTCGTCCTCGAGTAGGTAAGTGACAAAACGAATAATTTTTTAAGTGACATGCACCATCATATTTGTAAAGCATTGATATCTAGGATCAAAGTACTCTAATCATAAGCATGAAAGATAGAGTTCTAACAATAAGACATAGCAACTATGTTGTAACATGAAAATGTATAAACAAAAGATGATGAATAACAATGCATTAAAAGACGTTTGTTTGTTTCACATATAGAAAACATAATAAGAGTGGTATTCAACTTGTCTCTCATGGTATAGCAAAACATAAATGCATAGGACACCTTCAAAGTTCATAAGGGTGACTAGATACAAATAATTTAAGAGCAAGCAATATCAAAGTTATGAATCAATCAACAAGTTTTAGGACAATGCACATTAAACTAAGAATGACCACTATGCTCTCTCAATAGGTGCATAAAGACAGAAGATGGAGACTCAACATAAAAGTAAAAAAGAAAGGCCCTTAACAGAGGGAAGCAGAGATTCAAGTTTCATAAAGAGCTTCCAAAAATTATGGTACTTATTAGCTTTCAGCTCTCATTGCCCCTATCATAAGCATCTTGAAGTGATTAAGGTTAAAGTGACACAAATATGAGGATATGCTTGACAAGTTATAAGTTGAAAATCCCATGCCCCGTGCTTACGAGTACCGAACCTCATGCTACTCAACTCTAGTCACGAGTAAGTTCTTGTCATTGTAAGTACATGTGTATCATAGAGAACGCCAATGTGGTACCTTGCCCAAAGGTGATGTGAGCTATCCAATATAAAAATGACAAGGCAACAGACAATGAGCATCTCAGCGATCTTTTTATTTGCTATTTGCATAGGTTTTTATTGAGGATGCTTCATAGAATGCTCACTATGGTTATGCTGCAAGTTTCCACCATAATTAGGCATGGCTTAGGCTAGCCACCTAGGCGTTTCTCTAACACACATACAAACTCCATGAGCTTATAAGCTCCACTTTTATTTCACATCGCCGGGATCCATAAGCAAAAGATCATGATATTAATGGAATAATAAGTGCAATGTTGAAAGTGTTCCCCATGACAACATGGTTCTGCTAATTCACAACTTATAAAGCGTAAGCATATACGCAACATAGATGGACACGATGGTTCAAGTTTATTAAGTGCAAGAAAGTAAAGTGTGCCATCAAGTTTGTGAGAGCTTTAATCACTAATTTTCACATAACAAGTTTAATTTGGAAGGTAGATAAAAGCATGAATATACTTGGAATGGTGTAACACACTATGCATAGGAATTTATAGTGGACTCTTTGGAATAACTTGGTTTTATTGGGAGTTGGATGCATGAGTAGAACTCATAGTTGGTACAGGTGGAGGCTAGCAAAAGACTAGGAGCGACCAACTAAGAGAGCAGTAATGGCCATAATCATGCAAAGCGACAAAATATTATTAATTAAAGCATATAGTGATATTGCAAGTCATAAACTAAATGATCATAGAGGCTAAGGTGACTTGTTCATAGTCTTAACATGATGTAAGAATGTGCCAAGTCAACCCAAATAAAGCATTGATGTCTACACACTTCTATTCTTGTAGACAGTTGTTGGGCCTCCAAGTGCAGAGGTTTGTAGAACAGCAGCAAGTTTCCCTTAAGTGGATCACCCAAGGTTTATCGAACTCAGGGAGGAAGTGGTCAAAGGTATTCCCTCTCAAGCAATCATGTAATCAAGATACAAGAAGTCTCTTGTGTCCCCAACACACCCAATACACTTGTTAGGTGTATAGGTGCACTATTTCGGCGAAGAGATAGTGAAATACATGTGGTATGGATATAAGACAACGGTGGCAAAAAAATAGCTTGATGGCGTGGAAGAGACTAAAGGCAAACTGAAATAAAGATGGAAGCAAGCAAACATGTAACAGATCTAGTTGCAAATGGTGTTTCAATGCTTAGAAACAAGGCCTAGGGATCATACTTTCACTAGTGAACACTCTCATATAAATATCTTCTCTTCATGATACTACCCTGAACTACTCTCCGGTTGGACACTCTAAACCATGGTAGGGCTATAACAGCACTCCTCAAAGTTCGCATTCCCCATCTAGATAACCCCACACTGTCACCTTGAGCGCTAGATGGGTCCAAAAAACACCACAATTTCATAGAGACATCCAACTCCAAATATAACTGATGGCCCAAAATATATCGAGCTTGTTGGGGAACCCCAAGAGGAAGGTATGATGAGCACAGCAGCAAGTTTTCCCTCAGTAAGAAACCAAGGTTTAATCGAACCAGTAGGAGCAAGGAAACACCCCAAAGGTGTTGCTAGCTGAGCCTTGGTAGGGCGCACTACCGGTGCTAGTAGCAATGTGGAGACCTGCACAACACAACCACAGAACTTTGCCCCCAACTTGCGATGAGGTTGTCAATCTCACCGGTTTTACTGAAAACAAAGGATTAAACGTATCGAGTGGAAGGAAGTAATAGTTTGTAGAAAGTAAACACAAAGCAGTAAACAGTTTGTAGATTGTATGTAAAAGAAAGGACCGGGATCCATAGTTTACTAGAGGTGGCTCTCCTTAAGATAGATAACATGCTGGTGAACAAATTACAGCGAGGCAATTGACAAAGATCGAGAAAGCAATACATGCATATACTAATCATCTTGACTCCTTTGGAACTTGATTGGGCATTACAACATTATACATAGACCGCCATCCAACTGCATCTATGACTAATAATCCACCTTCAGGTTATCATCCGACCCCCCTCCAGTATTAAGTTGCAAGCAACAAATTATTTCTTTACGAATTGCGTGTAAAGTAAACAATACGATTGTTCTATGAACAAAGGATTGTTGTTTTCTCCCTAGTAGAAACAACACATCTAGTACCTTAGAGATTTCTGTCACTTTCCCAGATTACCAGAGGCATGAACCCACTATCGAGCATAAATACTAACTCTTGGAGTTGATAGCATCTACTTGGCCAAGATAGCTACTAACAACGGAAAGCATGCAAGATCACAAATAACAAAGACATGATAGAATCAATAATCAATCTGAAATAGCATCTCAATATCCATCGGATCCCCGCAAACACAACATGCAGAATTACAAATAGATGATCTTGATCATGAACGGAGCTCACAAGATCTAGACATGAAAGCACAAAGGAGGAGAACCAGCCATCTAGCTACTACATGGACCCGTAGTCCAGAGATGAACTACTCACGCATCACACTGAAGGCTTGCATGATGATGAAGAAGGCCTCCAGGGTGAATTCCCCTCTCCGGCAGGGTGCCGGGAAGAGCTTCAGATCCCTCCCGATCTAGGGATGGAGATGACGGCGGCTACAGACTCTTTCGTGGATTTTTGATCGGGTACTTAGGGTTTTGGTCCCGAGGGCAATATATAGGCGGAAGGAGAGGCCGAGGGGGTGCTGGGGTCGGCCAGACCACCCCCTGGCGCGGGCCAGGCCTGGCCACACGGCCAGGTAGTGTGGTCGGGCCCCAGCCCTTCTCCGTCTCATATTCTGGCATCAGATGTCTTCCGGAAAAATAAGCACTTTGGCTTTTGTCCCGTCCAATTCCGAGAATATTCATTTTCTGACTTTCCTGGAACCAAAAATAGTAGAAAATAGCCAGCTGGCGCTGTGGCTCTTGTTAATAGGTTAGTCCAAGAAATCATATGAAAAGTACTCCAAAGTGTGGACAAAACACAAGAAAGTAGATAAAACCAAGCATGGAGCATCAAAAATTATAGATACATTTGCAATGTATCAACATCCCCAAGCTTAACTTTTGCTCGTCCTCGATTAGGTAAGTGATAAAAAGAAAGAATAATTTTTGTAAAACATTCAAAGCTGGGATCATAGTACTTCAATCATAACATGAAAGACAAAGTTCTAGCAATAAGACAAAGAAACTATGATGCAACATGAAAAGGCACAAACAAAAGATTCATGAATAACAATGCTTTGCAAGATGTTTGTTTGTTTCACATAAAGAAAACATAGCATAATAGCATTCAGCTTGTCCCTCATAGAGTAGCAAATATAAATGCATAGGACACCTTCAAAGTTCATAAGAGTGACTAGATACAAATAGTTTCAAATAAGCAATATCAAGTTATGCATCAATCAACTAGTCTTGGGACAATGCACATAGAACTAAGAATGGCCACTATGCTCTCAAAGTAAGTGCATAAAGATAGAAGGTGAAGACTCAATATAATGGTGGAAGAAAGGCCTTCATAGAAGGAAGTAGGGATTCAAGTTTCATAAAGAGCTTCCAAAAATTATGGTACTTAATAGCTTTCAGCTCTCATTGCCCCTATCATAAGCATCTTGAAGTGATTAAGGTTAAAGTGAACAAACTATGGTGTATATGCTTGACGAAGTATAAGTTAGGAATCTCATGTCCCTTGAATACGAGGGCTGCTCCTCATGCTACTCAAGTTTAGTCACCGGTAAGTTCTTGTCATCGTAAGTACATGTGTATCATAGAGAACCGCCAACGAGGGGTACCCCTTGCCCGATGATACGGAAGAATCCCCATATCAAAATGACAAGGCAAGTAGACAACGAGCATCTCAACAATCTTCTTATTTACCATGGGAATATGGTGCTTTTTTCTCTCTTTCCTCTTTTCATAATCTCTTTTTCTTTTCTCTTTTTCCTCAATATTGGACTCTTTTTTTAAGAAGAATGCTTCATAGACAACTCATTATGGTTCTGTTGCAGGTTTCCACCATGTCGGCATGGATGAACCCAAAGGCGTGCGCTTCTAACACATATACATAACTCCGTGGACTTACAAGCTCCCCTTTCATTTCACACCGACGACATCCATAGACAAAAGACCATGATATTGAAGGGAATATGCCCGAGAGGCAATAATAAAGTGGTTATTATCTTATTCCATGTTTATGATAAATGTTTATTTTACATGCTAGAATTGTATTGATTCGGAAACATCAATACATGTGTGTTTAGTAAACAAAAAGGGTTCCTAGTCATGCCTCTCTTATAGACTAGCTTGTTGATTAACAAGATGATCAAGGTTTCCTGATCATGGACATTGGATGTTGTTAATAACAAGGTCACACCATTGGTGGAATGATGTGATGAACATTCATCCGAAGTATAGCATTACGATCAGAGTCATTATGTTTATATTGCTATAACATCATACGAAGTAATCTTAGTCCTTATACCATGAGATCATGTTAATTGCTAACACCGGAAGAGTATCTTGATAACATCAAACGTCACACCGTAACAGGGTGACTATAAAGGTGGGTTCAGTGCTACGAAGGTTTTATGTGAATATTTGTTAATTAAAGTAATTAACAAAATTCTGAATAAAAATAATAAAAGAGTTTTATTAAATGAGAGAGCATTAAATTTGGAGAAATTTAATGCATTTAAAGTGGAGACTTTAAAAGAGAATGTGAAGGGGCATTTTAATGTGGAGGGGTTACCACCACATGAATGGAGGAGGTGAAGGTCACCTCCATGCGCCGGGCCATGAAGGAGGCACCCCTCCTCCTATAAAAGGCCACCCCCTCCTCACTTCTCACACACCTCCTTGTGAAGGATCTCTCTCCCCCTCTAGTATTATTCCCTCATGGTCTCGGATTAGCGAGATACATGTTCCCGGTGGCTTTATCTGGAAAGGAGTTGCTGCTTCCGCTGCTTTGCTGGAGCGAGGGATAGAGGTTGCCGGACGGTGTGCGATCACGGATGCACTGCTTAGTGCTGGACTTGGTGGTGCTGGAGCTGGATCGATGGACGTCTTTGGGCGGACCTGGACTTCATCACGATCTTGAGATCGGCAAGTGTACGACTACATCAACAACGAGTTCCTACTCGTTAACAAAGCTCGTTGTCTACGAGGGTAAGTTCTCGTTGGATGTATGTCTACCCGTTGCTTTGTACCTAGTAGATAGATCTTGGCGTGTAGTTCACACCGTAGGAATTTTTTTGTTTTCTATGCCGGACCCAGCGGTGTTATCGAGCTGATCTATGCGTAGGTGCTTTGCGGGTAGTACACATATGTTTATATGTGGGCGATGATGATCATGTTATTGCATCTTCTATGTATTTTGGATATTGGTGGCATAGTGGGATGAAGCGGCCGGACCAACCTTACATGTCATCGACATGAGACCGGTTCCACGATCGACATGCAACTTGTTTTGCATAAGTGGCTGGCGGGTGTCTGTCTCTCCTACTATAGTCAATATCTGATTTACAACGAGTTGCTAATAACTTGGTTATCCTCGTTGTGGTTCATGTTCGTAGGTGAGAACGGTTCTATATCCGAAAGCCCTAAGCCACGTAAAACTTGCAATTGATAAATTAGAGACGTTTAGTTTAGATCGTTGTTGGGCTAGTGTCTTGATATGGTATTGTTGTAAGTAGATGTATGATAGATACTCTTACAACACACTCAACGTGTAAGTTCCATAGACCTTGGCCTTACACACAAAGGAATGATAGTGATCATACCACAATGCAAATGATAGAGATCAAATGCATGAACCATATCATCTCACTTTACACATTAGATGTTAGCATCTTATACTGCTAGTTTGACGCTTTCTGTAGCATTGTAAGATGATCCCTCATTTAGATATCAAGATAAAAATGTGTTCTTCCTTAAGTATGCACCGTTCTATGGATCGTGTTTCGAGACATCACGTGATGATCGGGTGTACTCGACTCTACGCTTTCATACAATGGGTGTAAGACAGTTTTACACACGCGAGTACTAAGGTTCTTACTTGGCGAGCCTGGCATGTACAGACATGGCCTCGGAACACAGACCAAAAGGTTAAGCATGAGTCATATAGTTGATATGATGCCCATATTGATGCTCGCCTTTGAAGCTACACCGACTCACGTGATAATCAGACTTGGTGTAGTGGATTTGGTTCATGTAATCACCAAAAAGATACGAGGGATGTCGTTTTTGAGTGGGAGTTCATTAGTAATTTGGATTAGTCGAACTCAATTTGTCATAAACTAAATCAAGGTGAATTTGCATAATTTGTTGTAGTCATTGGCGTCTGTTCACTACCTTATGCTTAGTTTTAATTGAGATAACAGAACTATAGAATTCTGGATATTTACTTTACGAACTGGTATCGTATTGTTTTGAATGTCAATTTAAAGTTTATAAGTCCTATTGCAAACTTTCAGCAAACTCTATTTACTCCATGAAGTTTAATAAGTAGTATTAAATCAAGAGTAAGAATTCCAATGTTAGTATCTAAAGTATCATGTTTGCCTCCATGATTATTGATATTCAAAAGGTTGTTTTAATATCAAGATTATATTGGAGCTGAAAATTGTTTCAGAAACAATCATGTGGGAAAGATATTGTGATATCTTAAACAATGTTTTTGGTTGCATTATGATAGAGTATAATTTAGCAAAATACATGTTCTCATATTGTATGAGAATTTGTGAAGGATGGAGATGCTAGGCATCCGAATCTACCAAAAGGGTTTTGGGAACTGATATTATACTCGCGATTCTTCCTTATAGGCTATAGTAGCTTGATCATGAAAGTTGTCATGATAAGGATGAATAGAAGATGTAAGTAAAATGTTTACTACACTAATAGATTACTAAAGAATGGATTTTTGAAAGAACACCAAACATTTGATGATGGTGATCCACTTCAAAGTGCAAGTCCAAAGGTATTAGTATTTGACTATATACGCTTGTACCATGTGTCATGTTGATGACACCACTATTGATGTTGATAGATTCTTTTAACAGAAAAGGAATTGCTGAAAGAGAATCTATAAAATATTTGGCAGAAAATAAAAGGTTGGAGATGTCCAACTTAGGTATATAGAAGATATACATGTTATGGCTATATTCCTTGCTTGTTAAACAATGTGGTTCTTAGGTATTGGATACCGGTATTGGATACCGAATTGGTTGGTATGAAGTGTCATACAGGACAACGCAATTCATGAACTACAATGGCCTAAATAACCAGCAAGAGAATGAGTGATGATGTTCATCGAAAACAAATAAAGTGTTATTGTGTTTTTTGTTGTCATCAAACCAAGCCTTCAATATTTGTTTAAATAATTGTTATTTTGTTCCGGTATCATGAGAACAGTGGTTGTTCAAATAATTACCGTATTCCATAAAGGATGGATGAACTTTTAGAAGTCTAGTTGGAGAAATCACATCCATAAACACTATTGCTAAAATGTCACAAGACAAATATTGAAAGATCACTTATGAAGTGACATCGCTGTTTAAATTATATTTGAAAGAAAATATGAAGAAACTCCATGTTGATGGATTTTTGGAGTCTTTGATTTTGATCAATTGACGCATGTGAGACTTTCCTCGAGATAATTGAAACTCCGTCCATAGGCCAAAGAGGAACGAATGACTGACCTATTGGATATTATGCATGTTGATGTATATAGTCCATTATGTGTAGCCATATGCGATGGATCTTTTTGCTTCTCCAGAAATTTGAGTGAATATATCTATATATTTACTTAATAAGGAAGAAGTATGAAATATTTGAAAATTGTTCAAAGATTTTCAAGATGAAGTGGAAAATCATTGTAACAAGAAAATAAAGAGTTTATGATTCGATCATAAAGGAAGATATTTGAGTTACATGTTTAGCAAAAACACCTAAGAATTGAGGAATTGTTCCATGATTTGTGTTTCCCGATAAACCATAGGAGTATGGCATATTCGAGAGATAAAATCAAACCATGTTTGACATGGTAAGATCAAGGGTGTCATTTATAAAACTGCCATTATGTTTTAAGGATTAAAGCTTTAGAGACTACCGCTTTTTCACTGAAAAGAGCACCATCGTGATCCGTTGAAATGACACCATATGAGTTATGGTTTGGGATAAAACCCGAATTGTCTTTTCTTAAATTTTGGTATGATATGCATAAGTAAAATGTTTACAACCAAAGTCGGATAAGCACGTCTTTGTAGGTTATCCCAAAGAATTTGTTGGGAATTCCTCCATAACACTGAGGACAAAAGAGTTAGTCGCTTAGAACGTCAAGTTTCTTGAGAAGGAATTTTTCGCGAAAAGTTAAGTGGGAGGACAATAGAACTTTGATAAGGTTGTTGAACCTTAGCTATATGTGCTAAGTAGCGCAGCGCCGGAAAGTGTCCTGGTGGTGGCCACAATGCTCATGGCTCTCGTGATTACAAAGGGTGTGATCTTGGAGATTAGAGTTTTATTGAACCATGTGGGTCGGTAAGAATCAAATAGTAAGATTTGAAACAGAAGTCGTTATTGTTTTAACAATGATGAACCGACTGCATGCAAAGAAGCAATGATGGGCCCTGACTCCATAAACTGACTAGAAGTCATAGAATCCGTGATAGTATCCATACACGAGAAATCAAGTTTCTGGACTTGGAAGACCCTCCGGAAAGGCGTGAAGCCTATCGGTCGTGTTTGGATCTATAAAGAAATAGACATGGATGTTTGACATCTATGAAATAGTCGACATGTCGGAAAGAAGTTTACGGCAATGTTCAAGGAGTTGACTATGATAAGATATGATCTTTCATAGCGATATATAGTCTTGACGGATTAATGTAGCAACCACTACATATAATTTGGTATATGGTAGTGGAATAAACAAAAGAAGGTTCTTCTAATAGAACGGTAACCTAGGACATGTACATGACATGGTCCGAAGGGTTTGTTAATTCAAAGGGTGCTAAAAGGGCATGTAAACTTCAATAGTTAAAGGTGAGCATAGCGGAGTTGGAATCTTCACCATGATACACTTGGTGAGTAAAATCACATGAAGGTTCTGATCGATTATACCATGATATGTATATATCCAGAATGTCCTATGCTCTAAATGTTATGAGTATATACCAGAATGATTCATAAGATGATCATTGGACAATAGTAAAGATATTCTTATGAGCTTTGGAAGAACTAAGAATATATCATGTATAAGTGACAAATAGTTAAAGGTAGTTCATTGTAAAGTGTTACATTGATACTAGTTTTATCACAAGATACAAATTAAATTTATCTCAATTTAGACTATGGGTGGCACAATATAATGGAAAGGATGTTCCATGATGGATTTGGATGAGTTCCAAAGTTGAGATATTGTGACGGATACTACAACAAAAGGCTAAGTATATAACTGCTATAGTAGCGACAAGGAGGGCATTTGTGTTAAGTAGTTTGTTATCAAACTAGGTGTGGTTCAAAGTGGGCTAATACTATGAAGATATATTGTGTGACAATAATATCAACATATTTTGAGCCGAACGAACTAAAGGTCTCACTAGAGCACCAAATTTATACAATGCCATCTCATTTGAGAATGAGTGATGCGTAGAGACGCAAAGACATGCAAATACACACGGATCTGAAATTGTCACATCCGGAGATTATGTTAACCACTAGCAATAGCATATATGCAACACCAGAAAGCCATAGGTGTTCAATGCGCAAAGTTTTTCAAACTAGATTATTGACTCTAGTGCAAGTGGGAGACTGAAGGGAATATGCCCGAGAGGCAATAATAAAGTGGTTATTATCTTATTCCATGTTTATGATAAATGTTTATTTTACATGCTAGAATTGTATTTATTCGGAAACATCAATACATGTGTGTTTATAAAAAAAAGGGTTCCTAGTCATGCCTCTCTTATAGACTAGCTTGTTGATTAACAAGATGATCAAGGTTTCCTGATCATGGACATTGGATGTTGTTAATAACAAGGTCACACCATTGGTGGAATGATGTGATGAACATTCATCCAAAGTATAGCATTACGATTAGAGTCATTATGTTTATATTTCTATAACATCATACGAAGTAATCTTAGTCCTTAGACCATGAGATCATGTTAATTGCTAACACCGGAAGAGTATCTTGATAACATCAAACGTCACATCGTAACAGGGTGACTATAAAGGTGGGTTCAGTGCTACGAAGGTGTTATGTTGAGGCTCATGGATCAAGAGTGGGATTTGTCCATCCCGATGACGGAAAGATATACTCTGGGCCCTCTCGGTGGTATCACATTGAAATAGCTTGCAAGCAAGTGATGTGATCACTAGAATGTTATATCACGGGAACGAGAAAAGAGTGCATGTCGGTAACGAGATCAAACTAGGTATTTGGATGCCAATGATCGAATCTCGGACATGTAATATATCGTGAGACAAAGGGATTTAGTTACGACGTTAAAGGTTCACACGATCACAAGAGTCATCGTTGAATATGTGGGAGCCAGTACGGATCTCCAGGTCCCGCTGCTGATTATTGATCAGAGAGGGGTCTCGATCATGTCTACATTATTCGCGAATCGTAGGGTGACACACTTAAGGGATACCGACACCATTTGGAGCAAATATGTTTCAGATAAAGATTTAAGAAAGCGCTGGAATTATTTCAATAGACACCGAAATTGTTTCGGGTGAAAATGCTGAAATTGGTTCTGCATGTAATATTGAAATGTTGCAGGGGGTTTTATGTGAATGTTTGTTAATTAAAGTAATTAAAAAAATTCTGAATAAAAATAATAAAAGAGTTTTATTAAATGAGAGAGCATTAAATTTGGAGAAATTTAATGCATTTAAAGTGGAGACTTTAAAAGAGAATGTGAAGGGGCATTTTAATGTGGAGGGGTTACCACCACATGAATGGAGGAGGTGAAGGGTCACCTCCATGCGACCATGAAGGAGGGGCACCCCCCGTCCTCCTATAAAAGGCCACCCCTCCTTACTTCTCACACATACCTCCTTGTGAAGGATCTCTCTCCCCCTCTAGTATTATTCCCTCATGGTCTCGGATTAGCGAGATACATGTTCCCGGTGGCTTTATCTGGAAAGGAGTTGCTGCTTCCGCTGCTTTGCTGGAGCGAGGGACGGATGTTGTCGGGTACCGGACGTGTGTGCGATCACGGATGCACCGCTGCTTTGTGGTGCTGGACTTGGTGGTGCTGGAGCTGGATCTGATGGATGTGCTGGAGGCGGACCTGCTGGACTTCATCACGATCTTGAGATCGGCAAGTGTACGACTACATCAACCACGAGTTCCTACTCGTTAACAAAGCTTGTTGTCTACGAGGGTAAGTTCTCGTTGGATGTATGTCTACTCGTTGCTTTGTACCTAGTAGATAGATCTTGGCGTGTAGTTCACACCGTAGAATTTTTTTTGTTTTCTATGCTGCGGACCCAACAGATATCAACTAGGTACAAAGTACCAAGTGCAATTTTGAAAGCGTTCCCCATGACAGCATGGTTCTGCTAATCCCCAACAAATAAGTGCAAGCATATACAACATAGACGACACAATGGTTCAAGTTTATTAAGGGCAAGAAAAGTAAAGTGTGCCATCAAGTTCGTGAGAGCTTTAATCACTAGTTTTCTCATAACAAGTTTAATTCGGAAGGTAAACAAAAACATGAATATACTTGGAATAGCATATGCTAGTAGGTAGGTATGGTGGAATCTTTGGAATAACTTGGTTTAGGGAGTTGGATGCATGAGTGGAACTCATACTTGGTTGCGGAGGCTAGCAAAAGACTGGGAGCGACAAACTAAGAGAGCAATAATGGCCATAATCATGTAGAGCGACAAAACATCATTGATCAAAGCATAAAGTGATACTACAAGTTGAAAACTAAAGGATCATAAAGGCTATGGTGACTTGAGATAGTCATAACATGATGTGAGCATGTGCCAAGTCAATCCAAATAAAGCATCAAAGGAGAATACCACTATACTATGCTTTAATATGCTAAAACAACGCATGATTCATCCAAGGCACATTAAGCAATCTCAATTGTTTATAACAAGTCATGCCACAGCAAAGAATACTAATCATAAAGCCAAAACAATATCAAGCATGGCATGACAAAGCATAGGCCATAGTCAAAAACAAGCTCTTTTTACCGCATAAGCATGAACTTTCCTACTCTTTTCCAAACCAAACCAAACTATTTGCAAACCAATGTATGAAAGAGGGAGTCTAACCAATTTATTCAACAAACTAAGCAAACAAAAGCAAACGAAAAACCAAAACGAAAATGAAAAAGAAGACGCTCCAAGAAAAACACAACTGTGCATGAAATAATAAAAATGAAGCGTTTGGAAGAACCTGGGATTTTTATTGATGAAAAGGGGATGCCTTGGGCATCCCCAAGCTTTGGCGCTTGTACTTCTTGGATATTTCTTGGGGTGACACGCGTGGCATCCCCAAGCTTGAGATTTAGTCCATCCTTCATCTCATTACTCATTCCTTCCATACACCTGAAATCTTTCCTTCATACAAAACTTCACACAATCTTTATTAGCAACATTAGTGCACTCAAGATAAATAAGTCTTAAGGTTCAGTTCTAACACCAAATAAACTTCCATTAGAACACTAGCTACTGTAGCACTTCCCTCAAAAATCTCAATTCCCCAAAATAACTCAAAAAGGAACTAACAAGAAGCAAATGCAGAAAATGGCAGAAATCTGTCAAAACAGACCAGCAGGTAAAGACGAACTTTTTCGAAGACCTTCTGTTGCTCAAATCAAAAAAATTTGAACTAACGAAATTTATATAACAACCTGGGGCAGAAGCACAAAAATTCATGCCTCAAAAGACGTTCAGAGATTTTACACGTTTTTTTACGGTGAAGCCCAGAAATCTGTTTCGGGATAACAACTTTCCCAATCATGACTTCTCTCTCATTAGAGGTTACTCTTGGCACAGAAAGCAAATAAAAAGGATAATGAGAGGTTATTACAGAAGTAATAACTTCCAAGACTCATCTAAAACTTTTGGGTTATCTCCCAATAAGTACTTTTCTTTAACGCCTTTAAGTTAGGCATAAGAAGCAAGAAAAAAGAATCAAGTATTCTCAAATGAAGAAGCATTAAGACCAAATTTTGTTTTCATAGGAGAAGCAAAAGAAATCTTTTCTCTCTTTTTAGGGAAGTGTTCTATACCTTTCTTGAATGGGAGTTGATATTTAATGGTGCCTTCTTTCATATCAATGATGGCACCAACAGTTTTAAGAAAAGGTCTTCCCAAAGTAATAGGACAAGAAGCATTGTATTCAACATCCAAAACATAGAAATCAACAGGGACATAGGCATTGTTAACCATAATAAGAACATCATTAAGACTCCCCATGAGTTTCTTTTTAACATTATCATCAAGTGGGACATTCAAATAACAATCTTCAATAGGAGGCAAATCAAGCATATCATAAATCCTTCTAGCCATAATAGAAACACTACTATCAAGATCACATAAAGCTTTGAAATCAAAGTCATCACTTTCACATTAATGATGGGTTCCCAACCATCTTCTTGTTTTATAGGAATAGAAGCTTTATGTTTCATCTTTTCTTCTTTAATCTTTATGAGAGCATCAGTAATGTGTTTTGTAAAGGCCATGTTCATAGCACTAGCATTAGGACTTTTAGCAAGCTTTTGTAGGAACTTAATAACTTCAGAGATGTTGCAACCATCAAGATCAAAATCAAATTTATCATCTAAAGTATTAGAACTATTACTAGCCTCAACACTAGTGGTGGTAATAGTAGAAACACTAATGTTTCTAGCAATTTCATCTTCTCTTTCCCACTTAGCATGTAATTCAGCTAATAGTCTAATATTTTCATCAATTCTTACTTGTATAGCATGAGTAGATGCAAAGGTATTCTCATTAGTTTCAGGTTTTGCAGCCATTTTATTCAAAGAAGATTGAGCTTCAGCTAAAGATGCTATATTTCTTTCAGCATTAGAGAGTTTTTCCTCAATAGTTTTATTGAAAGCAGTTTGCTAACTAATAAAGTCTTTAAGCATAACTTCAAGTTCAGAGGGAGCACTCTTATTATTGTTGTAAGAATTTCCATAAGCATTACCATTGTTGGGAGGATATGGCTTATAATTGTTGTTACCAAAATTGTTCCTATAAGCATTGTTACCATAAGCATTGTTGCCAAAATTATTATTTCTTATGAAGTTCACATCAACTTGCTCTTCTTGAGCAACCAAAGAAGCTAAAGGAACATTATTTGGATCAATATGGGCTTTCCCATTAACAATCATAGACATAATAATATCAATTTTATCACTCAAGGAGGAGGTTTCCTCAACAGAATTTACCTTCTTACCTTGTGGAGCTCTCTCAGTATGCCATTCAGAATAATTAACCATCATATTGTCCAAAAGTTTTGTTGCAGAACCCAAAGTGAAGGTCATAAAGGTACCTCCAGCAGCATAATCCAATAGGTTCCTTGAGGAATAGTTCAATCCTGCATAAAAAGTTTGGATGATCATCCAAGCAGTCAGTCCATGAGTGGGACAATTCTTAACCAAAGATTTCATTCTTTCTGAAGCTTGAGCAACATGCTCATTATCAAGTTGTTTAAACTTCATTATTTCACTTCTCATGGATATAATCTTAGCAGGAGGATAGTATTTTCCAATAAAAGCATCTTTGCACTTAGTCCAAGAATCAATACTATTCCTAGTTAAGGAATTCAACCATTCTTTAGCTTTTCCTCTCAAAGAGAAAGGAAACAATTTCAGCTTAATAATATCACCATCTATATCTCTATGCTTTTACATATCACAAATTTCAACAAAGTTATTTAGATGGGAAGCAGCATCTTCATTACCAATACCAGAAAATTGTTCTCTCATACCAAGATTGAGCAAAGTAGGTTTTATCTCAAAGAAAGTATTTTCAGCCACAGGTAGAGCAATAAGTGTGCTCATAAAATCATTGTTGTTGGTGCTAGTGAAGTCACACAACTGACAAACACCGAGAAAGCAATACATGCATATACTAATCATCTTGACTCCTTTGAGACTTGATTGGGCATTACAACATTATACATAGACCGCCATCCAACTGCATCTATGACTAATAATCCACCTTCAGGTTATCATCGAACCCCTCCGGTATTAAGTTACAAGCAGCAGTTATTGCTTTACTTAACTGCGTGTAAAGTAAACAATATGATTGTTCTATGAACACAGGATTGTTGTTTTCTCCTAGTAGCAACACATCTAGTACCTTAGAGATTTCTGTCACTTCCCAGTTACGGAGGCATGAACCCACTATCGAGCATAAATACTAACTCTTGGAGTTGCTAGCATCTACTTGGCCAAGAAGCTACTAACAACGGAAAGCATGCAAGATCACAAATAACAAAGACATGATAGAATCAATAATCAATCTGAAATAGCATCTCAATATCCATCAGATCCCAGCAAACACAACATGCAGAATTACAAATAGATGATCTTGATCATGAACAGAGCTCACAAGATCTAAACATGAAAGCACAAAGAAGGAGAACCAGCCATCTAGCTACAACATGGATGCGTAGTCCAAGGATGAACTACTCACACATCACACCGGAGGCTTGCATGGTGATGAAGAAGGCCTCCAGGGTGAATTCCCCTCTCCGGCAGGGTGCCGGGAAGAGCTTCAGATCCCTCCCGATCTAGGGATGGAGATGATGGCGGCTACATACTCTTTCGTGGTTTTTTTGATCGGGCCCTTAGGGTTTTCGTCCCGAGGGCAATATATAGGCAGAAGGAGAGGCCGAGGGGGTCCTGGGAGTGGCCACACCACCCCCTGGCGCGGGCCATGCCTGGGCGCGCGGCCAGGTGGTGTGGTGGCCCCCTGGACCCTCTCCGTCTCGTATTCTGGCACTTGATGACATCCCGAAAAATAGGCACTTTGGCTTTTGTCCCGTCCAATTCCGAGAATATTCATTTTCTGACTTTCCTGGAACCAAAAACAGCAGAAAACAGGCAGCTGGCACTGTGGCTCTTGTTAATAGGTTAGTCCAAGAAATCATATGAAAAGTACTCCAAAGTTGGAACAAAACACAAGAAAGTGGATAAAACCAAGCATGGAACATCAAAAATTATAGATACATTTGCAATGTATCACTGCCCATGAGTTTCTTTTTAGCATTATCATCAAGTGGGACATTCAAATAACAATATTCAAGTGGAGGCAAATCAAGCATATCATAAGTCCTTCTAGGCATAATAGAAACAGTACTATCAAGATCACATAAAGCTTTGAAATCAAAGTCATTCACTTTCATATTAATGATGGGTTCCTAACCATATTCTTGTTTTATAGGAATAGAAGCTTTACGTTTCATCTTTTCTTCTTTAATCTTTATGAGAGCATCAGTAATGTGTTTTGTAAAGGCCATGTTCATAGCACTAGCATTAGGACTTTTAACAAGCTTTTGTAGGAACTTAATAACTTCAGAGATATTGCAACCATCAAGATCAAAATCAAATTTATCATTTAAAGTAGTAGAACTATTACTAGCCTCAACACTAGTGGTAGTGATAGTAGAAACACTAATGTTTCTAGCAATTTCATCTTCTCTTTCACACTTAGCATGTAATTCAGCTAATAGTCTAACATTGTCATCAATTCTTACTTGTATAGCATTAGTAGCTGCAAAGGGATTATCATTAGTTTCAGGTTTAGCAGCCATTTTATTCAAAGAAGCTTGAGCTTCAGCCAAAGATGCTATATTTCTTTCAACATTAGAGAGTTTTCCTCAATAGTTTTATTGAAAGCAGTTTGTTTACTAATAAAGTCTTTAAGCATAACTTCAAGTTCAGAGGGAGCACTTCTATTATTGTTGTAAGAATTTCCATAAGCATTACCATTGTTGGGAGGATATGGCTTATAATTGTTGTTACCAAAATTATTCCTGTAGGCATTGTTGCTAAATTTGTTATTTCTTATAAAGTTCACATCAACTTGCTCTTCTTGAGCAACCAAAGAGGCTAAAGGAACATTATTTGGATCAATATGGACTTTCCCATTAACAAGCATAGACATAATAGGTTTACTCAATAGAATTTACCTTCTTACCTTGTGGAGCTCTCTCAGTATGCCATTCAGAATAATTAACCATCATATTGTCCAAAAGCTTTGTTGCAGCACCCAAAGTAATGGTTATAAAGGTGCCTCCAGCAGTAGAGTCCAATAGGTTCCTTGAAGAATAGTTCAATCCTGCATAAAAGGTTTGGATGATCATCCAAGCAGTCAGTCCATGAGTGGGACAATTCTTTACCAAAGTTTTCATTCTTTCCCAACCTTGAGCAACATGTTCATTATCAGATTGTTTAAACTTCATTATTTCACTTCTCATAGATATAATCTTAGTGGGAGGATATTATTTTCCAATGAAAGCATCTTTGCACTTAGTCCAAGAATCAATACTATTCCTAGTTAAGGAATTCAACCATTCTTTAGCTTTTCCTCTCAACAAGAAAGGAAACAGTTTCAGCTTAATAATATCACCATCTATATCCCTATGCTTTTGCATCTCACAAAGTTCAACAAAGTTATTTAGATGGGTAGCAGCATCTTCATTACAAATACTAGAAAATTGTTCTCTCATGACAAGATTGAGTAAAGCAGGTTTTATCTCAAAGAAAGTAGCTTCAGACACAGGTGGAGCAATAGGTGTGCTCATAAAATCATTGTTGTTGGTGTCAGTGAAGTCACACAACTTAGTATTTTCAAGAGTATTCATTTTTTTGCGTTTTCAATAAAGAAAGCAAACTTGTAAAACTATTTTTTTTGTGTTTTTGATAAAGAAACAAGCAAACAAAGCAAAAGAAACAAAGCAAAACAAAAATAACAAAGTAAAGAGATTGGTTATGAGGGACTCCCCTTGTGAAGATGTCCTTGACTCCCCGTCAACGGCGCCAGAAAAAGTAATTGATGGCCCAAAATATATCGAGCTCGTTTGGGAACCCCAAGAGGAAGGTATGATGACCACAGCAGCAAGTTTTCCCTCAGTAAGAAACCAAGGTTTAATCGAACCAGTAGGAGCAAGGAAACACCCCAAAGGTGTTTCTAGCTGAGCCTTGGTGATGGCTCGGTGTTGATGTATTGCTCGTTGGGAACCCCAAGAGGAAGGTATGATGAGCACAGCAACAAGTTTACCTCAGTTATGAAACCAAGGTTTAATCGAACCAGTAGGAGCAAGGAAACATCCCAAAGGTGTTACTAGCTGAGCTTTGGCAGGGCGCACTACCGGTGCTACTAGCAACGTGGAGACCTGCACAACACAACCACAGAACTTTGTCCCCAACTTGTGATGAGGTTGTCAATCTAACCGGTTTTTTTGAAAACAAAGGATTAAACGTATCGAATGGAAGGAAGTAGAAGTTTGTAGAAAGTAAACACAAAGCAGTAAACAGTTTGTAGATTGTATGTAAAAGAAAGGACCAGGATCCATAGTTCACTAGAGGTGGCTCTCCTTAAGATAGATAACATGCTGGGTGAACAAATTACAGCGGGGAAATTGACAAACATCGAGAAAGCAATCATGCATATACTAATCATCTTGACTCCTTTGAGACTTGATTGGGCATTACAACATTATACATAGACTGCCATCCAACTACATCTATGACTAATAATCCACCTTTAGGTTATCATCCGAACCCCCTCTAGTATTAAGTTGCAAGCAACATATTATTGCTTTACGAATTGCGTGTAAAGTAAACAATACGATTGTTCTATGAACAAAGGATTGTTGTTTTCTCCCTAGTAGCAACAGAACATCTAGTACCTTAGAGATTTCTGTCACTTCCCCAGATTACTAGAGGCATGAACCCACTATCGAGCATAAATACTAACTCTTGGAGTTGCTAGCATCTACTTGGCCAACATAGCTACTAACAATGGAAAGCCTGCAAGATCACAAATAACAAATACATGATAGAATCAATAATCAATATGAAATAGCATCTCAATATCCATCGGATCCCCGCAAACACAACATGCAGAATTAGAAATAGATGATCTTGATGATGAACGGAGCTCACAAGATCTAGACATGAAAGCACAAAGGAGGAGAACCAGCCATCTAGCTACTACATGGATCCGTAGTCCAAGGATGAACTACTCACGCATCACACCGGAGGCTTGCATGGTGATGAAGAAGGCCTCCAGGGTGAATTCCCCTCTCCGGCAGGGTGCCGGGAAGAGCTTCAGATCCCTCCCGATCTAGGGATGGAGATGACGGCGGCTACATATTGTTTCGTGGATTTTTGATCGGGTACTTAGGGTTTTGGTCCTGAGGGCAATATATAGGCGGAAGGATGAGCCAGGCTGCAAGCCTGTGGCAGTGGTTGTTGGAGATATGCCCAAGAGGCAATAATAAAGTGGTTATTATTATATCTTTATGTTTATGATAAATGTTTACATCCCATGCTATAATTGTATTAACAAGAAACATTAATACTTGTGTGTTTTGTAAACATAAAAGAGTCCCTCGTAAGCCTCTTGTTAAACTAGCTTGTTGATTAATGGATGATCATGGTTTCCTGATCATGGACATTGGATGTCGTTAATAACAAGATCATATCATTAAGAGAATGATGTGATGGACACACACCCATAGTAAGCATAGCATAAGATCAAGTCATTAAGTTCATTTGGCTACAAGCTTCAAATGCATAGTAACCTAATCCTTCGACCATGAGGCTATGTTAATCACCATCACCGGATGGGTACTTTGATGACATCAAACGCCGCTTCGTAACTGGGTGGTTATAAAGGTGACATTGGGTATTCTGAAAGTATGTGTTGAAGTGCATGGACCAAGATTGGGATTTGTCCATCCATATGATGGATAGATATACTCTGGGCCCTCTCGGTGGAATGTCATCTAGTTAGCTCGCAAGCATGTGACTAGGTCACAAGGGATGACATATCATGGAATGAGTAAAGAGTACTTATCAGTAACGAGGTAGAACTAGGTATGGAGATACCAACGATCAATCCTCGGATAAGTAGAGTATCGCGTGACAAAGGGAATTGGTTTCGTATGTTAAATGGTTCTATCGATCACAAAGTCATCGTTGAGTATGTGGGAGCTGTTATGGATCTCTAGATCCCGCTAATGGTTATTGATCGGAGATGTGTCTCCATCATGTCTGCATATTCACGAACCGTAGGGTGACACACTTAAGGTTCGAAGTTGTTTTAAGTAGATATGGAATGTGCGTTGGAGACCGAATGTTGTTCGGAGTCTCGAATTGGATCCGCGACATCACGAGGAGCTCCGGAATTGTCCGGGAAGTAAGATTCATATAATGGGGATCATTTTCTAAGGTAGGAAATGTTCCGGAGTATTTGTATGGGGATTCTAGAAGGTTTCGGAATGTTCCGGAAGGTTCTGGAAGATTTCTTGGACTTTACTTGAAAACCAAGAAAGGATCAAGGAATCCATGTGGGGTAAGACAAGGATTCGTGGGGGGGAGTAGGATTCTCCCCCCACCTCCTTGATCCGCCGGCCAAGGGAGAGGGGAGTCCTACAAGGACTCCACCTCCCCATGGCGCCTCCGTCCTTTAAATAGAGGGGTGGAGGCGCCACCCCTTGCCCCCCTTCCACTCCAAACCATAGCTGCCTCTCTCCTCCTCCTTCCCTCTGCTCTGGCTTAGGCGAAGCCCTGCAGAATTCTCTACTCCACCACCACCACCACGCCGTCGTGCTGCTGGGATTCCGTGGAAAGATCTACTACCTCCGCTGCTCGCTGAACGGGAGAGGAAGGTCGCCGACCGCACGTGTGACCGATTGAAGCGCTTTAACGCTGGCGCCGGAAGGATCGTCTACTCGATCTTGAGATCGGCAAGTGATCGACTACATCAACCACGAGATCCGATCTTGTAACGCTTTCGGATCTACAAGGGTTAGTACAGATCTATCTCGTTGCACATGTCTAATAGATTAGATCTTGGCTTTTATCTAGATTAGATCTGGGTTTTGTTAATTCTTGCGGTAGAATTTTTTTGTTTTCCATGCTACGAACCCATCAGTGGTATCAGAGTCGTGTCTATGCGTAGATCTATTGCACGAGTAGAACACAATGGTTTTGTGGCGTTGGTGCTCGTGCCGTCTTTTGCTTTGTGTACTTTGCATCTTGCGGTATGGTGGGATGAAGCGGCTCGGGCTAACCTTACATCTCATCGCACATGAGACTTGCTCCACGCTTGACGTGTAACTTGATTTGCACAAGTGGCTTTGCGGGTGTCTCTCTCTCCCACCATAGTATAGATCCAATCTACACTTTGCATTTGATAGCACTTGTATCAACGTTGTGGTTCAGTTTCGTAGGTAACATCCGTTCTTATTCGAAAGCCCCAAACCACGTAAAACATGCAAAGAAAATTAGAGGCGTCTAACTTGTTTTTGCAGGGGTTTTGTGATGTGATATGGCCATTATGTGATTGTGATTATATTTGATGTATGCAATGATCCTTGTTGTAATATGGCAACCGGCAGGAGCCTAATGGTTGTCTTTAATTCTGTTAAGACCTGCGTGTCTATTCATCTTGTAATAGCTTTATTCCAAAGTAGTTGTAATAGTTGCTAGTGATGATGGACAACCATGAAGCGGCGCCACTGACCTTGACGCAATGCTGGTGATGATGGAGATCATGTCCGTGCTTTGGAGATGGAGATCAAAGGCATAAGAAGAAAGGGCCATATCATATCACACTAATTATGAATTGCCTGTGATGTTAATCCTTTATGCATCTTGTATTGCTTAGATCGCGACGGTAGCATTATAAGATGATCCCTCTCACTAAATATCAAGTAATAAAGTGTTCGTCCTTAGTAGGCACCGTTGCTAAGACTCGTCATTTCGAAGCATCTCGTGATGATCGGGTGTGATAGATTCTATGTGTGCATACGATGGGTGCAAGCCACATTTGCACATGCAGATACTAAGGTTAACCTTGACGAGCCTAGCATGTACAGACATGGTCTCGGAACACGGAATACCGAAAGGTAAAGCATGAGTCATATGGATGATATGATGAACATGTTGATTGTTCGCCTTTAAAGCTACATCATCTCACGTGATGATCGGACTTGGTGTAGTGGATTTGGTTCGTGTTATCACTAAAATAACTGGAGGGATGTTGTTTTGAGTGGGAGTTCATTTGTAATTTGGATTAGTCAAACTCAATTTATCATAAACACAATCAAAGTGAATTTGCATAGTTTGTTATAGTCATTGGCATCCGTTCACCACCTTACGCTTAGTTATAGTTGAGATAGTGGAACTATATAAATTCTGGATATTTGCTTTACGAACTGGTATCGTATTGTTTTGAGTGTTAATCTAAAGTTTAAGAGTCCTGTTGCAAACTTTCAGCAAACTCTATTTACTCTGTGAAGTTTAATAAACAGTATTAAATCAAGAGTAACAATTCCAGTGTTAGTATCTAATGTATCATGTTTGCCTCCATGAATCTTGATACTCAAAAGATTGTTTTTAATATCAAGTTTATCTAAGAGCTGAAAGCAATGTTTCAGAAACCATCATATGTGAAATGTATTGCGATATCTAAAACAACGTGTTGGTTACAACATGATAGAGTATATGTCCTCATATTTGATGAGAATTTGTGAAGGTTGGAGACGCTGGTCGTCCTAATCCTCCAAAAGGTTTTGGAAAAGAAACATTATACTCGCAATTTACCTTTATAAGCTATAGCAGCTTGATCATGAAAGTTGTCATGATAAGGATGCATAGAAGATGTAAGTAAAATGTTTACTACACTAAAAGATTACTAAAGAATGGAATTTTGAAAGAATGCCAAACATTTGATGAAGGTGATCCACTTCAAAGTGCAAGTCCAAAGGTATTAGTATTTGACTATACACACTTTGTACTATGTGTCATGTGAATGACACCACTATTGATGTTGATAGATTCTTTTAAAAGAAAAGGAATTGTTGAAAGAGAATCTATAAAATATTTGGCAGTAAAGAAAAGATTGGAGATATCCAACTTAGGTATATAGAAGATACATGTTATGGCTGTATTCCTTGGTTGTTAAACAATGTGGTTCTGCGATATTGGATACCGAATTGGTTGGTATGAAGTGTCATACAGGACAACACAATTCATGAACTGCAATGGCCTAAGTAACTAGCAAGAGAATATGTGATGATGTTCATCGAAAACAAACAAAGGCTTGTTGTGTTGCTCGTTAACATCAAAGATTACCTTCAAGATTTGTTTCAATAATTGTTATTTTGATTAGGTATTATGACGACAAAAGGTTGTTCAAATAATTACCATATTCCATAATAGATGGATGATATACAAGTCTGGTTGGAGAAATAACGACCATAAAACTAATGCTAAAATGTCGCAAGACAAATGATTGAAAGATCACTTGCGAAGTGACATCACCGTTTAAATTATATTAGGGATACATGAAGAAACTCCATGTTGATGGATTTTTGGAGTCTTTGATTTTGATCAAATGACGCTTGTGATACTTTCCTGGAGATAATTAAAACTCCGTTCGTAGGCCAAAAGAGGAACAAACGACTAACTAATTGGAATTTGTACATATTGATGTATATAGTCCATTATGTGTAGTCGTGGGCGATGGATTTCAACTTCATATGCTTTCTCCAAAGATTTGAGTGAGTATATGTATATACTTACTCAATAAAGAAGAAGTATGAAACATTTGAAAATGTTCAAAGAATTTCAAGATGAAGTGGAAAATTATAGTAACAAGAAAATAAAAAAGTTTATGATTGGATCATAAAGAAAGATGTTTGAGTTACAAGTTTAGCAAAACACCTAAGATTTGAGGAATCGTTCCATGGATTTGCATTTCCCAAAACACCATAGGAGTATGGAGTGTTCAAGATATGTAATGAAACCTTGTTTGACATGGTAAGATCAACGGTGTCATTTATAAAACTACCATTATATTTTAAAGATTAAAGCTTTAGTGACTACCGCTTTTACACTGAAAAGAGCTCCATCGTGATCCGTTGAAATGACACCATATAAGTATGGTTTGGGATAAAACCCAGGTTGTCCTTTCTTAAATTTTTGGTATGCTAGGCATAAGTAAAATGTTTACAACCAAAGTCGGATGAGCATGTCTTTGTAGATTATTTTGAATAACCATTGGGTATTCCTCCATAACACCGAAGACAAAAGTGTTTGTCACTTAGAATGTCGAGTTTCTTGAGAAGGAATTTTTGGTGAAAAGTTAAGTGGGAGGACAATAGAACTTTGACAAGGTTGTTGAACCTTGGCTAATATGTGCTGAGTTGCGCAGCGTCGGTAAGTGTCCCAGAGGCAGCAACAATGCTCATGGCTCACGTGCCTCAAAGGATGTGGTCACGGGGATCTAAGTTCCTATTGAACCAAGTAGGTCAGGTAAGTAATCAAATGCCAAGATTTGAGAGTTAAATCATTGTTGTTTGACAATGATGAACCGACTACATGCAAATAATCAATGATGGGACCTGACTTCGTTAAGTGGCTTGAAGCCATAAAATCCGTGATAATTCCATACACGAGAAATCAGGCTTTGAATTTGAAAGACCCTCTGGAAAGGTGCAAGACCTTACAGTCGTATATGGATCTATAAAGAAATAGACATGGATGTTTCACGTCTATGAAAAAGTCGACATGTCGGAAAGAGTTTACGACAATGTTCAAGGAATTGACTATGATAAGATTTGATCTTTCATAGCGATATTTAGTCTGGACGGATTAATGTAGCAACCACTACATATATTTTGGTATATGGTAGTTGAACAAACAAAACAAGTTCTTCTAATAGAATGGTTACCTAGTACGTGTACATGACACGATCCAAAGGTTTTTTTGTTAATTCAAAGGATGCTAAAAGAGTATGCAAAACTTCAATGGTTGAAGTGAGCATCGCGGAGTTGGAATCTTCACCGTGATGAAACCGTTAAAAGGTTTAATTTCGTCAGAGACGATGAAGATGTTTGCATTTTGCAAGAAATTAAGTGGGAGCGCTAAGACATATTTCTAATACATTATGTGAAAGACATATTGTTGATTAGAAATGATGTATCTTTTATTAACACAGGTTAAGAATTTCATTTCGATGAAAGACTTAGGCATAACCCAAGAATTAGGTATCAATGTCTATATGGATAGATTGAGGCGCTAATATGGTTTTGCCAAATGTACATAGATAAGATGTTGAACGAGTTCAATATGGAAACAACAAGAAAGGTTCTTGATGCACGGAAAGGACTGAATCAAGATTCAAGTGTGTTGACATGAGATTCAAGTGTTTTGACACTTGGTGAAATCACAAGAATAATTTGATCAATCATTCTTTGAGATGTACACATCCAGATATGTCCTATGCTCTAAACGTTATGAGCATATACCAGAATGACTCATAAGATGATCATTGGACAATAGTAGGGATATTCCTATGATCTTTGGAAGAACTAAGAATATATTATTTATATAGTGGTGACAAATAATTCATTGTAAATTGTTGCATTGATACTAGTTTTGTCACAAATTAAGTTTATCTCAATTTAAACTATGGGTGGCACAATGTAATGGAAAGGAAGTTCCATAACAGATTTGGTTGAGTACCAAAGTTAAAACATTGTGACAGATACTACAACAAAAGGCTAAGTATATGACTGCTATAGTAGCAGCAAATGAGGGCATTTGCGTCAAGTAGTTTGTTATCAAACTAGGTGTGGTTCATAGCGGGATAATACTATGAAGATACATTGTATGACAATTGTATCAACATGATTTAATCCCAAGGAACTAAAGGTCTCACCAAAGGACCAAATTTATACAATGCCATCTCATTGGAGAATGAGTAACGCGTAGAGACGCAAGGAAATGCAAATACACACGGACCTGGAAGTGTCAGATCGAAGATTATGTTTACCACTAGCAATAGTGTCTATACAACACCAGAAAGCCATAGGTGTTGAATGCACAAATTTTTAACTAGATTATTGACTCTAGTGCAAGTGGGAGACTGTTGGAGATATGCCCAAGAGGCAATAATAAAGTGGTTATTATTATATCTTTATGTTTATGATAAATGTTTACATCCCATGCTATAATTGTATTAACAAGAAACATAAATACTTGTGTGTTTTGTGAACATAAAAGAGTCCCTAGTAAGCCTCTTGTTAAACTAGCTTGTTGATTAATGGATGATCATGGTTTCCTGATCATGGACATTGGATGTCGTTAATAACAAGATCATATCATTAGGAGAATGATGTGATGGACACACACCCATAGTAAGCATAGCATAAGATCAAGTCATTAAGTTCGTTTTGCTACAAGCTTTTCTAATGCATAGTAACCTAATCCTTTGACCATGAGGCTATGTTAATCACCATCACCGGATGGGTATTTTGATGACATCAAACGCCGCTTCATAACTGGGTGGTTATAAAGGTGACATTGGGTATTCTGAAAGTATGTGTTGAAGCGCATGGACCAAGATTGGGATTTGTCCATCCATATGACGGATAGATATACTCTGGGCCCTCTCGGTGGAATGTCATCTAGTTAGCTTGCAAGCATGTGACTAGGTCACAAGGGATGACATATCATGGAACGAGTAAAGAGTACTTATCAGTAACGAGGTAGAACTAGGTATGGAGATACCCACGATCAAACCTCGGATAAGTAGAGTATCGCGTGACAAAGGGAATTGGTTTCGTATGTTAAATGGTTCTATCGATCACGAAGTCATCGTTGAGTATGTGGGAGCTGTTATGGATCTCCAGATCCCACTAATGGTTATAGATCGGAGATGTGTCTCCATCATGTCTGCATATTCACGAACCGTAGGGTGACACACTTAAGGTTCGAAGTTGTTTTAAGTAGATATGGAATGTGAGTTGGAGACCGAATGTTGTTCGGAGTCTCGGATTGGATCCGGGACATCACGAGGAGCTCCGGAATTGTCCGAGGAGTAAGATTCATATAATGAGGATCATTTTCTAAGGTAGGAAACGTTCCAGAGTATTTGTATGGGGATTCTAGAAGGTTTCGGAATGTTCCGGAAGGTTCTGGAAGATTTCTTGGAGTTCACTTGAAAACCAAGAAAGGATCAAGGAATCCATGTGGGGTAAGACAAGGATTCGTGGGGGAGTAGGACTCTCCCCCCACCTCCTTTATTCGCCGGCCAAGGGAGAGGGGAGTCCTACAAGGACTCCACCTCCCCATGGCGCCTCCCTCCTTTAAATAGAGGGGTGGAGGCGGCACCCCCTTGCCCCCCTTCCACTCCAAACCCTAGCTGCCTCTCTCCTCCTCCTTCCCTCTGCTCTGGCTTAGGCGAAGCCCTGCAGAATTCTCTACTCCACCACCACCACCACGCCATCGTGCTGCTGGGATTCCGTGGAAAGATCTACTACCTCCGCTGCTCGCTGGAACGGGGAGAGGAAGGTCTGCTTCGACTCCGCACGTGTGACCGATTGCGGAAGCGCTGCTGGAACGCGGCACCGGAAGGATCGTCTACTCGATCTTGAGATCGGCAAGTGATCGACTACATCAACCACGAGATCCGATCTCGTAATGCTTTCGGATCTACAAGGGTTAGTACAGATCTATCTCGTTGCACATGTCTAATAGATTAGATCTGGGTTTTGTTCGTTCTTGCGGTAGAATTTTTTTGTTTTCCATGCTACGAACCCATCAGTGGTATGGTGGCCCCCAGGCCCCTCTCCATCTCGTATTCTGGCATCTGATGACTTCCAGAAAAATAGGCACTTTGGCTTTTGTCCCATCCAATTCCGAGAATATTCATTTTCTGACTTTCCTGGAACCAAAAACAGCAGAAAACAGGCGGTAACTTTGTGGCTCTTGTTAATAGGTTAGTCCAAGAAATCATATGAAAAGTACTCCAAAGTGTGGACAAAACAAAAGAAAGTGGATAAAACCAAGCATGGAACATCAAAAATTATAGATACATTTGCAATGTATCAATAACTCATAACAAATATTTGTAATCTCTAGCCTAAGTGCCACCATGGTGTGCATGCTGTCACTTTCACACACATGGGGAGAGCCAGAGATCTATTAAAGCACTTGAGTAGCAAGGTAGATCTACTTGATTACAAAGCTCATGATCACAATATGATCATGCATAGAGAGAGATGAACACATAGGTATCGGTAGAACCCTTAGCGTCGAGGAAGAACTACTCCCTCATCTCATGGGAATCAGCAACAGCGATGGAGATGGTGGTGGAGATCGATAGAGATGGCTCCAGGGGCACTTCCCCGTCCCGGCAGGGTGCCAGAACAGAGACTTCTGTCCCTCGAATCACCTCTTCGGTGGTGGCGGCGCTACAGAACTTTTCGTGGCTGGAGGCTGGATCCTTTAGGGTTTCTGCATCGGAGGCTTCTTATAGGCGAAATGGCGATGTCAGAGGGTGGACCAGAGGCCCACACCACCTTGTGGTGCGGCCAGGGGGACCCGCGCCACCACATGGTTAGTTCCAGAAAATGTGTAAAGTACTCCAAAGTGTGGACAAAACATAAGAAAGTAGATATAAAACAAGCATGGAACATCAAAAATTATAGATACGTTTACAACATATCACTGCAACCCACCGAACTAGTGTCTCTACTCACTCGCATAGTGCCGCCACTCACGATATAGTGTCGATCTCACCCATGATGTAGTGCCTCCACCCACCGAATATTTTCGCCACCCACGATTAAATAAATCTAAACGTTTAGTCCCGGTTGGTGTCTCCAACCAAGACTAAAGGCTTCATATTTAGTCTCGGTTGGAGACACCATCCAGGACTAAACGGGCTCGTGTTGGCCCCATCCTGTCGCAACCCCTTAAGTCCCAGTTGGTGTCTCCAACAACCGGGACTAAATATGGAGTAGAAAGTTTCCAAATTAGTTCATAGTTTTAGTACGTAGTATGTCATGGCATCTAGAGCCGAAGTATCGTTGTGTGCTTTTATTTTTAGACCGCTGATACATTGCAAATGTATCTATAATTTTTGATGTTCCATGCTTGGTTTTATCCACTTTCTTGTGTTTTGTTCCAACTTTGGAGTATTTTTCATATGATTTCTTAGACTAACCTATTAACAAGAGCCACAGTGCCAGCTGCCTGTTTTCTGCTGTTTTTGGTTCCAGGAAAGTCAGAAAATGAATATTCTCGGAATTGGACGGGACAAAAGCCAAAGTACCTATTTTTCCGGAAGGGATCAAGTGCCATAATACGAGACGGAGAAGGGCCAGGGAGCCACCACACCACCTGGCCGCGCGGCCAGGCCTGGCCCACGCCAGGGGGTGGTGTGGCCGCTCCCGGCACCCCCTCGGCCTCTCCTTCCGCCTATATATTGCCCTCGGGACAAAAACCCTAAGTACCCGATCAAAAATCCACGAAAGAGTCTGTAGCCGCCATCATCTCCATCCCTAGATCGGGAGGGATCTGAAGCTCTTCCCGGCACCCTAACAGAGAGGGGAATTCACCCTGGAGGCCTTCTTCATCACCATGCAAGCCTCCGGTGTGATGCGTGAGTAGTTCGTCCTTGGACTACGGATCCATGTAGTAGCTAGATGGCTGGTTCTCCTCCTTTGTGCTTTCATGTTTAGATCTTGTGAGCTCCCTTCATGATCAAGATCATCTATTTGTAATCCATACATGTTGTGTTTGCGGGGATCCAATGGATATTGAGATGCTATTTCAGATTGATTATTGATTCTATCATGTCTTTGTTATTTGAGATCTTGCATGCTTTCCGTTGTTGTTAGCTATCTTGGCCAAGTAGATGCTAGCAACTCCAAGAGTTAGTATTTATGCTCGATAGTGGGTTCATGCCTCTGGTAATCAGGGGAAGTGATAGAAATCTCTAAGGTACTAGATGTGTTGTTGCTACTAGGGAGAAAACAACAATCCTTTGTTCATAGAACAATCATATTGTTTACTTTACATGCAGTTCGTAAAGCAATAATATGTTGCTTGCAACTTAATACTGGAGGGGGTTCGAATGATAACATGAAGGTGGATTATTAGTCATAGATGCAGTTGGATGGCGGTCTATGTATTATGTTGTAATGCCCAATCAAGTCTCAAAGGAGTCAAGATGATTAGTATATGCATGTATTGCTTTCTCGGTGTTTGTCAATTGCCCCGCTATAATTTGTTTACCCAGCATGTTATCTATCTAAGGCGAGCCACCTCTAGTGAACTATGGATCCCGGTCCTTTTTCTTTACATACAATCTATAAACTGTTTCTGCTTTGTGTTTACTTTCTGCAAACTTTTACTTCTTTCCATTCGATACATTTAATCCTTTGTTTTCTGCACAACACGGTGAGATTGACAACCTCATCGCAAGTTGGGGACAAAGTTCTGTGGGTGTGTTGTGCAGGTCTCCACGTTGCTACTAGCACCGGTAGTGCGCCCTGCCAAAGCTCAGCTAGCAACACCTTTGGGGTGTTTCCTTGCTCCTACTGGTTCGATTAAACCTTGGTTTCATAACTGAGAGAAAACTTACTGCTGTGCTCATCATACCTTCCTCTTGGGGTTCCCAACGAGCTCTACGTCGAAAGTCGAGCGCATCAACCGGTACTAATTTTAGCATCGTGATTGCCTTTGATATACTTATATAATGCATATGAGCCAGCCATGGATGTACGTTGATCGATGCTCTGGCGAGTTTATTAAAGGCGTGCATTCTTTTCTCGTTGTGGCTGAGGCAAACAAGCAAAATGGTTTTATGTGTTGCGCATGTGATGTTTGTCAGAATCAGAAGGAATACTCTTCCTGAAGAGTCCTTCACGACCACCTATTTCGGTCCGGTTTCATATCCGACTATAATTGTTGGACCAAGCATGAAGAAAGAGGGTTATGATGGAAGACAACAAAGAAGAAGAGAATGATAAAAACTATCATATGTTCCCTGAATACGGTGGTACTACAATGGAAGACAATGATAAAGAAGAAGCTGAAGTACGGGCATCAGATGAGCCCGCTAATGATCTTGATCGGGCCATTGCCGATGCAAAGAGAGAATGCAAAAGTGAAAATGAGAGGTTGAAGTTCGAGCAGATGTTAGAGGATCACAACAAATTGTTGAACCTGAATAGCGAAGATGGCCACAAAAAGCTGGATAGCACACTGGAATTGCTGCAATAGAAGGCAGAGAACGGTGTGACTAACAAGGGATTTGAAAAGTTTTTAAAAATAATAAAGAAGTTTCTTCCAAGGATAACGAACTGTCTGCCAGTACGTATGAAGCAAAGAAGGTTGTCTGCATCTAGAATTAGAGGTGCAGAAGATACATGCATGCATTAATGACTGCATCATCTACCGCGATAAGGAGTACGAGAATTTCGATGCATGCCTGGTATGCACTGCATTGCGGTATAAGATCATACGAGATGAACCTGGTGATGTTGAGGGCGAGCACCCTAGGAAGAGGGTTCCTGCCAAGGTGATGTGGTATGCTCGTATAATACCACGGTTGAAACGTTTGTTTAGAAGCAAAGAGCATGCCAAGTTGTTGTGATGGCACATGGAAGACCGTAAGAAAGACGAGATGTTGAGACACCCCGTTGATGGGCCGCAGTTGAGAAAAATTGAGAGAGAGTTCCCGGACTTTGCAGGTGATGCGAGGAACTTATGGCTTGGTCTAAGTATAGATGACATGAATTCTTTTGGGGAGCAGAGCTGCAGTCATAGCACATGGCATGTGACTCTATGTATCTATAACCTTCCTCCTTAGTTGTGCATGAAGCGGAAGTTCATTATGATGTCAGTTCTCATCCAGGCCCGAAGCAACCCGACAACGACATTGATGTGTACATAAGACCATTAGTTGAAGAACTTTTACAGTTGTGGCACGGACAAGGTGTACGTGTGTGAGATGAGCACAAACATGAGGAATTTGACCTACGAGCATTGTTGTTCATAACCATCAAAGATTGACCTGCTCTTAGTAACATTTTAGGATAGACAAACAAAGTATACAATGCATGCACACATTGTTTATGTGAGACTGAAACTATATATTTGGGTAAATGTAAGAAAAATGTGTACCTGGGGAATCGTCGATTTCTTTCGCCCAGGCATCCCTTAAGAAAGAAAGGCAAGCATTTAAATGGTGAGGCTAATCACTAGAGTAAGCCTATCCACCGCACTGGTGATGATGTATTTGATATGGTGAAGGATTTAAAAGTAATATTTGGAAAGGATCCTGGCAGACAATCTGTTCCAAATAACACTAGCAGACACGCACCGATGTGGAAGAAGAAATCAATATTTTTGGAGCTACCCTATTGAAAATTCCTAGAGGTCCGCTCTGCAATCAGCGTGATGCACCTAACGAAGAATCTTTGCGTGATCCTGCTAGGCTTCCTGGGCGTGTATGAGAAGAATAAAGATACACCGGAAGCACGACAGAACCAGCAACATACTAAAGACTGAGACAGCATGCATCCAGAGCAGTTTCAAAGTCCTGCCAGCTACGCTCTTACTAAAGAAGAGAAGGAAATATTTTTTGAATGCATGAGCAGTATCAAGGTCCCGTCTGGCTTCTCATCGAATATGAAGGGAATAATAAATATGGCAAAGAAAAATTTCCAAAACCTAAAGTCTCATGACTGCCACGTGCTTATGACACAATTGCTTCTGGTTGCATTGAGGGGGCTTCTACCAGAAAATGTTTGACTACCCATTGTGAAGCTATGTGTGTTCTTCAATGCAATTTCTCAGAAGGTAATCCATCTAGAAAGTCTAACAAGGTTACAGAAAGATGTGGTCTAATGTCTTGTTAGCTTCGAGCTGTTGTTCCTACCATCCTTCTTCAACATTATGATGCACCTCCTAGTTCACCTAGTCGAAGAGATTACCATTCTCGGTCCAGTGTTTCTACACAATATGTTCCCTTTTGAGAGGTTCATGGGAGTCTTAAAAAATATGTTCATAACCGTGCTAGGACAGAAGGAAGCATCGCCAAGGCTATGGAACAGAGGAGGTCATTGAGTTTTGCATTGACTTTATTCCTGACCTTAATCCGATTAGTGTTCCCGAATAGCAACATGAGGGGATACTGTGTGGAAAAGGCACACTAGAAAATAAAGCAATGATAATTATGGACGGGAATTCTTTCACTCAAGCACACTACACGATTCTACAAAATTCCACCTTGGTGTCTCCGTATATCGAGAAACACAAGAATATTGTACGCTCCAAAAACCCAGGACAATCTGACTCCTGGATTAAAGATCAACACATGGTGACTTTCGACGGTTGGTTGCAGACACATCTCATGAATAACACCACTATTGGAGATCAGCTATACTTGTTGACCAGGTCACCATCTTTGACTATATCGACTTTTCAAGGGTACAAGAAAATGGGAATACATTTGACATGATCACCCAAGAGAAAAAGAGCATCAACCAAAATAGTGGTGTCCCTTTGATGCAACAAATGATAATGGGCAAAAGGACACATATTATGGTTACATAGAGGATATATGGGAACTTGACTATGGACCTTATTTTAAGGTCCCTTTGTTTTGGTGCAAATGGGTCAAGCTGACAGGAGGCAGGGTAAAGGTAGACCAGCAGTTCGAAATGACAATAGTGTATCTCAACAATCTTGGGTTCAGAGACGAAACATTCGTCCTAGCCAATGATGTGACTCAGGTTTTCTATATGAAGGACATGTCTACCAAACCAAGAAAAGGAAAAAAATAAGCAAATGAATACATCAAAAGATGAGCCAAAGCGCCACATTGTTCTTTCAGGCAAAAGAAACATTGTGGGAGTGGAGGACAAGATAGACATGTTAGAATATTATAATAAGTTTGATTAAACTCCTCCCTTAAGAGTGAACACTGGCCCAAGCATCATGTTAAATAATGAATATGCTCCATGGCTACGGCTCAGAAGAAAACCCAACACTAGATAGGGATGTTGATGATGTCTAATAATGTATTAAATCTTTTATGTAATTTTATGTAATGTATATATTAAACCTTTATGTCAGGAACATTCTGAATAGTTCCCAAAACAATCTCAGAGTGAACATTGTCCATTCATTTCTACCTGAACTCAGTGACACTTTCTTGCAGTACCCTCCTTATCTCGCCTCCTCAGCTCTATAAAGATCAGCAGCTGGTTCTTCCAGGGCAAGCCTCCAACGCATTGTCTCTCCACAGTCTAATACACTTATAGTCCTCGAGGCCGAAGCTCAGCAACGGCACATGAGCATTGGGCCTCCGCATCAAACCGAGTTATCTACTACATATTTCCTTGTAAATTTTCCTTGTGCATTTTTATTGAAAATGGCAAAATGGTTCAGAGTTTGAATAGTTAGAATAATTATTTTAGAAAATAGAAAATGGTTTTGGATTAGTTATTCAAATTCAAACATTTTTCATGTTGAAAGTTTTATCAGATTCGAAAATATGGAAAAGTTATTCAAATTTATATTCAAACACTTTTCAAATATCCAAAAGATGCCAGATTAGGAAACAATATATGAAATATTATATTTTTAATGGGTATATTATTTTTTGTGATCATTTTGGTATATTATATGTATTTATTATTTTTAAATAATAAAATATGTCTTTCCAAGATTTATACTCAATATAATATTTGTTAAACAATAAATTATTTCATTTTTCTTGTATAATAGAGTATGATGATAGATTTTAATTATAGATCTTCTGTTTCTAAAAAAATTATATATAATACATAATTTTCTTAATTATAGTAAGATAGATATTGATTTAATAATATTTACATTTTCTGGATATTCTAAATAAAACAATTACAAAAGACCCTTTAGTTCTGGTTTGAGCCACAAACTGGGGCGAGGTCATTGTGCTCGGAGAAGATGAAGAGGAAGCATCCCGGGTCGTGGCTCGAACCGGGGAGGAGGGCGGTGGGTATTTGTACCCACCCACCTTTAGTCCCCATAGAGGAGCCCAGCGCCACCCGCCTCGCACCGCCAGGGAGGAGGGAGCCCCGCACCGCCTCACGGGAGCTCACTAAGGTGAGCTCCATCTCTCTTTTTTCTTTTTTTCTTTTTTAGATTATAGGAATGATTTAGGAATTGCTTTTTGGAATGATTTAGGTATTGTTTTTATTTTTTATTTTCAGTTATTAGAATATTACAATGATTATAGGAATGATTTAGGTATTATTAATATTATTATTAGGTATTATTATTATTGTTATTATTATTATGATTATATGTGTTTATGATTATTATTATTATGATTGGGTATTATTATTTTTGTTATTATTATTAGATAGTATTATTATGATTAGGTATTATTATTATTGTTGTTGTTGTTTTAGGTATTTTTTCTTTTTGGAGAGGAATTCCCGGCTTATTTGATTAAGATCACAGAGTGAAATACAACACACGTATGAAACTCTCTAGAAATACCCAGAGATCACATGTCCTGACAGCTTTGCACACAGACCCCAACATAAAAGGAAAATTACACGTAAGCCCTTGGACTGTTCTATACACAACACCACCCATCGATAAACAAAAAAATTCCCTACCCGGTGCACCCAAGATCCAGCTCAGGTAATAGGCCACGAGATTACCGCCAAACGCGCAGATGCGGAAGTTGATGTAGCGCGTCAAAGCAGTGCCGATCGATCCCACGGATAGTCCTCCGGATTCCACGAACTCCTTCGCCAGATCCCCACGAGCTTCCCTGTCTCTAGCGCCGCACGTGCAATGCCTCTATCGGTATACATACATATAGGAAGGAGCTTTGGATAGAGGATTGCTAGATCCTGTCTAGCCCGAAATGGAAGTGGAGAGAGTGACAGCTAGGTTAGGGACTATCCCTTGTCACTCTACTTATATACACTCCTAGCTAGGCTCAATGCTTGAGGCCCATCTAGGCCGTATCCCAATCTCCACATGGATCGAATCCACATGGGCTCATTTCCCTTAAGTGTGTGACCATGTAGGTTCACGTACACCAGGACACGACACGAGTCACCACTCCGAGTCGATAGCTGGTAGCGGCCTCTAGCAAGACATGCCATCTCCCAAGCGCCGTAAAGTCAGAAGACAAACCTTTCTCAATGTGACTTTTGTCTAATTCCTTTTTGCCTCACGATACGCCTTGTCAAACTATAGACGAGTAATCGTCATCCCTTAAATAGTTTGACTCTCTTTCTCGATATGAGATAAGTGATTCATCCGACTAACTCTTAGTTGATCGCCTTGGTTAACACTTAACCGAGTCACGCATGGCCATGTTTTCCGAATCATATCTTCCGAGAGGGCCCAGAGAATATCTCTCCAGTTGGAGGGGCAAAATCCCATCTTGGTAATCCACGTCACGCTGCTTGCTTCACAACCAGCCCGAACCCTACCTTTATAACTGCCCATTTACGGAACATCGTTTGATAGAACTAAGCTGGCCGTCCACAACTTGAATCATGCGATCACCTAAAGTCGAAGGATTCCGTTGCTTGAGACTACAAATGACAACATGCTCGTTGCATCTCAACTGCGGGTTAGTCCAACTCGCTGAACTCTTTAGCCGAGTCCGTGTAAGTCGGAACGACGTCACCATGCCCATGACAAGTGGAACCGAGTCATCAGCCGACTTTCACATTAGTCTAAGTTGTGTGTCCAACACAACCTCAACGACCAAGGACAACTAGTATGAATAACATGAATATATAGTTCCATAATCGAATCACATATTCAATGATATATATCAGTAGTTCATACATGGATAATAACTTTATGAATACATTGGGAATAACATCATACATGATTGCCTCTAGGGCATATTCCCAACACCACGTCGCTTGCCATCGGCAGGAGAACAGATCGATGCCAACCACCAGCCTAAACTCCGAGAGGACACCCTCGCAGATCATCTACTTTGTGATCGCATGAAGCCCATCACGAACGACGGGACTAGCCCTTTTGGGGCATATCGGTCGGGAAAATCCCCGATGCCGCTTGGATCTTAGCTTTGCCACTTCTGGTCGACTGAGTCGAGGAAGAAAGACAATACCGCTCTCCATCTCCCATCCCCATGCTCCAGAGATGTCGTACTCCAAGCCATGTAATCACTGCCACCGGGAAAGAGCCCAGCAGGAACTTCTTCCCAAGGGGCCTCAAATCTAAGCCATAGAAGCCTCCTTCCACCGCCATGGCTACTCAAAGGTTCTAGGTGGCCTAGATCGAGACCACCACCTGCCGCTAGACCAAGATCTGGCCACCCGACCACGAGCTTATTGAGGGGAAGAGCAGTGGGAGGGTATTCCGATAGTCGCAGGCACCACGTTGCCACCACCATCAACCTCACCACCGTATGCCATCAGCCGCCGCCCGTAAGTGCCGCCAGCATCCTCCTGAACGGCATCAAATCATAGACTAGAATCAAGCCAACACCGACAACAACTGAGACACCTAAACTACCTATGTACAAGGTAATGGGTCCCTCACCACACCAGGACGTCGGTGACCGCCGGAGAAGGGAGGGGGAGGGGCCTGCTAGCCAGGATTTTGGGGAGAACTAGAGGAGGAAGAAAAGGGAACGGTGCATGGGAGATAGAAGACTCGGATGGACCCATTTATGATTAGATTAGATTATTATTATTAATGAGAAAAATAAGTGTAATATATCAAAATGTTTGAACCACGGCCTGGATTATTTAGGATTATATGCATATGAGGTTTCGAGGAATGCTATACTTAGAGCATCCCAATTGTAATATTCCTTTATTTTAATGCAAATTATTTTATCTTTCTTCTGTATTAGTGAAGCTATGGATGGC
This sequence comes from Avena insularis, assembly GCA_023614405.1. Lineage (NCBI taxonomy): Eukaryota > Viridiplantae > Streptophyta > Magnoliopsida > Poales > Poaceae > Avena > Avena insularis. The sequence continues at coordinate 31,522,044 of CM042694.1, forward strand.
TACGATGGTGAACAACAGTTGTTCGACATGATAGAAGAGGGTGGAGGTTATTACGATGGAGTATACGATGGTGGAGATGATGGCTCTCAATATCTTAACTTGTCTAGTGATGGAGCAGATGAGTGTGGAGACGATGATGGAGACGCCTTAACAAAGTCCGCCAAGGTATATAAAGCCTCTTCTGATCACTAGCACTCCCTCTGTCCCGGTTTAAAGGGCCTACGCGTATACCTAGGTCGTTTATTTGACCAATAAAATATAAATTATTTAACACAAATGTTATACCATTACAAAGTATAATATCTAAATTTTCTAATGATATAATTTTTGTTTTAAATAATTAACATTTTATTAGTCAAATTAATAACCTAGGTATATGTGTAGGCCCTTTAAACTGGGACAGAGGGAGTAGATGCATTAATTGATTTGTATATATATATATGTACATATTAACAAATATTTCTTCTCTTAGACCTCTGCATTAGGCCAATCTTATAGAAGGAAACGAGGCCCGACCAGAAAGTTGACTGATGGTGTGCGTCTAACAATTGAATCAGTCTCCAAGCTGGGCCAACCGTTGGAGCCCAAAGCGGACGCATCTGCAATTGAACATCAATGCGGAGTACAATTGGAATAAGCTAGGAAAAATGGATCAAGCTAGAGCTAGTTTTGTCGACGATAGAGCCAAAGATTGTCTTTGGAATTCGCTCATGACATATTTCACCCTACTAGTCTGCGAAACTGACAAGCTCAAACAGGCACAGGTATTGAAAGTCAAGGAGTGGGCTCTTAAGAAGATGGTCACACAATTCTAGACCTAGAAGAAAAGATTATACCGAACTTATGTTAAGGAGAAAAAAGCTCCATAATTCATTCCCGCACTAGACAAGAACCAGGATAACTGGGCCGCATTTGTGGAGTACAAGGATTCGGAGTAGCTAAGGCAAGGTCAGAAAAGAATAAGCTAAATGCTTCCAGAAAGAAATATCACTACAATATGGGGATAGGTGGCTACAGGAGTGCCATGCCTAAGTGGGCAGAAACTGAGGCCACCTTGCGTCCTAGAGGGATCACTCTAGCTACACAGGATTGGCCCTAGAGGTCAAGAAATTGGTTACATGGGAATGGGGCATCGTATGACCCACAAACAGGGGACATTATTGCAAATAAAGAAATTGATGAACCCAATAATGCACTTATTAAAGTGATAAAAGAGGTTCAAGAGGGAAAGTTCCATCCCGAGAGAGAGAATGATGAGCTGACAAAAGCCCGCGGGAATCCAGAAAAGGGAGGATGAAAAGTGGCCTGATACGTCCATTTTGCATCACTATTCTATGTCATAATTCACTGTTATTCATTGATATATTTCATATTAAGAGATTATACTTATGTTATTTCATCTGCTTTTGCATGGTTGATGACTTTTGGAGCATGGACCGCTGCAGTCAGGATTCTGATGGAAAAGGTCTTGTTTGGAGGCAAAATTCGTAAGGATCAGAAAATCCGGGAAAATATACGGAAAATCCTATTTTTCCAGAAGACGAAGGAAGCTAGAAGGAGGAGTGGAGATGGGCCACAGGGGGCCCACACCACCCCCAGCGAGCCACCCTAGTAGTGCCACCGGTGGTGTGGCATACAGCCCACCTCTGGCGTATATATTTCTCTCGAAACCCTAAGACTCGGGGAGCGACCACAGAAAGATTTCGCCACCTCTACGGGACGGAAAACACCAAGAGAGAAAGATTTCTGCCGGGGGAATTCCTTCCCGGAGAGGGAAGATCGTCACCATCAACACCACCATCAAGCTGGACTTCATCGGGATCATCATCATCACCACCACCATCATCACCATCAGCACCCTCATCACCATCTCCATATTGCTGTAACAATTGGGTTGAATCTTGCATAGTTCTTAGGGAAAACTTTCCCGGTGTTGATTACTCTTTGTATTTGATGCTATTGAGTGAACCATTGAATTATCATTTATGTTCAGATTGTTATACATCATTATTCCATCTCTGATCATGATCCATATGATGTCTTGTGAGTAGTCATTTTGTTCTTGAGGACATGGGAGAAGTCATGTTGTTAGCAGTGGAATTGTGTTGAGAAAGATTCAATAGTTTGATATTTAAGTTGTGGTGTACTTCTTCTAGTGGTGTCATGTGAACGTCGACTACATGACACTTCACCTATATGGGCCTAGGGGAATGCATTGTGTATTTGGTTACTAATCATAGGGGTTGCCGGAGTGACAGAAACTTGAACCCCCGTTAGGAAACCATTGCACAAGGGACGTAAGGGTCTTAGAGTTTAAAGTTGTGGTTAGGTTTGTACCTTAATTACTTTCTTGTACTTACGGATGTTTGCAAAGGGTATAATCACAAGTATGTATTAGTCCTAGGAAGGTCGGTACATTAGCACAGGTTCACCCACACAACACTTAGCAAGCTAAAGAAGATTAATCAACTATATGAAGCGAAAGCACTTGACAGTCTTCCCATGTGTCCTCGAGAACGTTTGGTCATCTTAAGTAATACAACCGGCTTGTCCTTTGCTGCATAAAGGATTGGGCCACTTGCTGCATTTATTCTTATTGTCTTCTGTTTACTCGTACTTAGTTTACTTGCATTATCAAAAACCCCTAAAAATCCGTTTGCTAAGTATTTGCAGAGAATTCCTGATCCATACCACTAGCCAGTACCTTCTGCTCCTCGTTGGGTTCAACACTCTTACTTATCGAAAATACTGCGATACACCCCCTATACTTGTGGGTCATCAAGGCCTTGGACCTTCTTTTCCATGGAAGCTTGGGTTTCCCTAGGACATTGACACTTATAGAAGCCGATCGAGAAAAACAAAGCGGTACCAGGCAGAGGAGGAAGAGCGGTTGGCAAAGGTTGAAATAAAGAACGAGGAATTTCAAGCCATGCTCAAGCAGTAGTAGGAGAAGATTAATGAACTTAGTGCATTGACCTGACATCAAGATCCTGCATTCGACAGTACGACCGACCCATCTTAGTGGAAAAGCAGCGTGGCCTCCACGGTGGTTCAGGCTGATGATACACTGATGATCGAGAATGCAACGATGGATGGCCACCCTGTTAATGCTATCAAGGAGAAGACAAGTTGGAGCTACATGTGGAACTAAAGAACATATCCATGAAGGTGGCGGTCGGCTATGATTTACCTTCTGCACCTGGAGCGACCTACCATTTCCGTCCAATTCCAGCTGGCTATCCTCATGTTCGTGTGGATGAAGTTCACCCGGCATTTCAGTCACTGGAGCTTGACATCCCTGGAGGTGAAGGGGAGACGACACTGGGAGAAGTCACGATTGGTTTCATTCTATGGAGAAAGGAAAACGTTGTGTTTCCAAGGACACCATCTCCTCTGAGAAGCAATCCATCACCTCCAAGGCCACCGTCTCCTTCGAGAAACAATCCATCACCTCCAAGGCCACCGTCTCCTCCGAGAAACAATCCATCACCTCCAAGGCCACCATCTCCTCCGAGAAGCAATACATCACCTCCACAGCCATAGTCTCCTCCGAGAAGCATTAGTCCACCCTCCCTGAGAGGGGCCAAAAGCGAAGGAGTACCACCACTTTGTTGATGGATAACCGATGCGGAAAGCAACAGCCGCCCCTCCCAAGATTACCCACCGACTCTTACCAAGTTAGCTTATCACATGACTGATGAGGAAAACTGGGTGATCATAGACGCCGAAGTGAAGGCCCATTTTGCATGGAAACGACCCGAGCCAAAGGAGCCAATACCTCCGAAATTCAGGAAGCACTTTCAGGATCTTCTTGCGCAACCATCCCAATATGAGTTAAATAAGAAAGATGACTATACACATTGTCTCACGAAGAAATTGAAAGAGAAGACATCAAGCAGCAGTAGTGCAATCAGGAAAAGAGACGTTCCCCAGCTTGGAAAATAAGCAAAACAATCGATCCCCTCGCTCAAGGTGTTACCTGGGCCCAAACTGCAAATAGATATGGAAACAGTTAAGCAATTAGCCAGGAAATGTAATATGAGTCTTAATGAAATTCTAGGCGGCGTAGATATCGCCAAGGCTGATGTAGCATGGAAATATATCCACGTGGAGCCTCTGTTCACCCATGAGATAATCCGGAATATGCCAACACAAATGCGAAATTTGCATGAATGGTACTTGAAAGCCGCAAGTGAAGGGCGACAAATGCTCATAGCAAAAGTTGGAGAGAAGCACTGCTTCCGTAAAGACGAGATCCATATTGATTTTCCTAATTTTTTCAGTTATTCAACCAAGGTTCCCTCGACAAGTCCCTCATCAGTTTCAATTGTCTTTAAGTGAATTTATTTCTGTAATTAATTCTCTAGCTTAGCTCATTCAATTCATTGTCTGTAACTATCCTCACTATATCCTTTTATACGCTATTATGCAGAATGAAGGTTCTAGAATGTAAAAGAAAAGGAATCTATTCCATTGGGTTCATTTACCCATATCGAGTTAATGAACCTATGCTAAAGATGAAATCCGTGGAAACGGAGCGTAACTTGCTAACATTTTTTAAGGAGCAAGATTTCACTAAGAAGATACTATTTTCTTACAACTTTAGGTGAGAGTGTTATTGTCTTGTACACATTTACTTTTACTTACTCGATGTTAAGTGTAATTTATGAGTTACTGACATATATAAACGTTCGCAGCTTCCACTAGATCCTGCCAAGCATTGACATTGACCGTGAAAGAGTTGAAATCATGGACTCATTAAATAAAAGCATGGAAGAGTACCGTGACATGCTTAATATGATCTACAACTAATTTCAATCATTATCGCACTATATCGTTCTCTTTCTTTCATTCTCTAGATATCAAGTAATTAATAACTCATTCATTCATTTCTTTTTTGTCGGGCGGTGTTTGGAAACGGTTCAAGAAGGAGGTTGTCGATGAATGGCGCGAGGAGCTGTATTTTCATCCGGTCCCGGTAAGTAGTAGTAGCTAGGTCCGCGCATATCTTAAATTGTAGTTTCAATATAATTATCATGCTTTTGATTATTATTTGATTGAATTCTATTCTCGTAAAGTACACGAGGCAGCCACAAGAGACTAATTTATGTGGATACTACGTCTGCGAGTTCATTCACTCGGCTACTGAGTAGGGCACGAACTTTATTCAAGTACGTAAATAATATATTCACAATTTATTATATTACCATAATTTGTGTTGAGTTCCATTCATAATTTTTGTTATGATTATTCATATTGATCTCCTTCTTTATAATTGAATGCGCTGCGGGATCAGCTCCTACCACGGGAGCGCCTATTAGCAATTCAAGAGGAATTGACGGGATTTTTGCTTGACGAGATCATAGCCCCAATTGGAGAATATAATCTAGATATATAGTGTCTAAAGCATCCATGTAATCCAATGATCTCCATGTAATCAAATAGACGGGCTCTAGTCTCAGTTGGAACTCGAATACCAAGTTGTATATATATATGTGTGCAAAATAGTGAGCTGCCTAGGGTGGTAGCAGCGCACCCCCATCCAGCCATCCAATCTGTTCTATAGGGCATTTCCACCGTTCATCTAGCTTAACGTCGTCAGCTACTTTTTTCCTCTCGATCAAAACCCACTAGGCCACCAGGGCAGTCGCCTATCTCTCTCTATTTTTTCCCACGCCCGCTTCCCTTATCCCCACCACCATCCCCGTTCCCCACCATCCACCGCCGCTCCTTCAACCTACCGCGGAGCGGTCGGTGTCCCCCTTCCACAAAGGCATGGTCTTCCTCGCAAAAAATGGAGCCGCCAACTCCGTTCGCCGGGCATCAGGCACGATCACCGGTTAGAGAAGGACGGGGTCAGGGTTTGTGACGCGCTAGGAAGGCTGAGAAGGGGCGGTGGTGGACTAGAGATGCCGAGAAGAGGTGATGGGGACGGCGCAACCGCTGTCAGACATGCAGGTGGAGGAGCGGGATGCCGCCGACCGTCCGGGATGCAACCCTTCTTCGTCGACCACGGTCAGGCCAAGCCTGATCCCGCCACGCCCTTTGCGTTCGCCTCACCGTCCGGTTCTTGGTGGGGGATGTGCCGCCCTCGATATGGCCAAGAAGGCCAAGTCCATGTGTGCGTGTGAGCCGAAAGATTGGCTTCTCCGTCGCGGCTACTGGACGAGGGAGGAGAGCGGGAGTCCAGGCTGCGAGATAGGGTGTGGTGTCGGGTGCAGGAGGAGATCAAGGAGGGGCTCTAGTGCGGGAGCAGAGCTAGGGGTCACGGCCTCACGGGCGCCTCCATCGGCCTCCCTCTCTCTCGATCTGCGGCCATGGTGGCAGGCATGCGCCGCTGGATCCGTTGAGTGAAGGCCTGTCGGGATCATGGGAAGGAGGTGGGGGCAGACGGCCGCACGGTGGAGGGGATCGCCCACTATTTTTGATCTAGCGATTCGTTTCTTCCAGGTTTAATTCCAGATTTATTTTTTGGTGGCCGTCAGATTAAGCTGCAAAGTGTTCCCAGATTTCTGCATCTTATTCTATCTCAGAACCCCGTGGATTGGTTTGGAGCCGATGCATGTCATTTGTTTTTGGTGTTGGTGCACGGGCAGCTCGACCACCAGCGTCGTTTTTGTGATGGATTCTTAATCTGAACTGATTTGATTAGCTTCATGTGATGGAGTTCCAGGCGTCAGCGACATTTCTCCAAAAGACTCACCCGGGATTCTTTGATTCATTTGTCTTGCTAGATTTCTTGTAAAAAGAGGCTTGTACCAAGTGTGCCACTCCATTAATGTCGAGAGAGAGAGAGATCAGGTGTGGCTCAGCGTGTGAGACCATCAAGAATTTATTTTCCTATGCTGGTCCCATAATATAGCCTCGTTAATTCCAGACTCGAGAGCGATGGAAGAATCAGCTTAAAATAGATCAATATGTTGTTTCAAATTTGCTTCCTCATCTTTTCTGTTCTCGTTTAGATAGAGTATGTGGACAATACTATCTATTTTTGCCACCAAAGACTTGCCAGATGCTGCAGCCGGGAAAGCAAAGGTTAGCTTGCTCTACCAGAAACTATTCAAATGTTAAGAATTTTTCCTTGTGCCACTCCGCGCGTTGGGATCCGCTTTGTTTTTTTGTAGGATGTAGGTTTTTTGTTAAAAAAGTTAGTTGTACAAGGCAGTAGCATGCACGGGGGCATGTTATTTGGTATGCAAGGCCTAAGCGTTAAGTTCCCGTTAGTTCACCGTTTAAGATGGACAATATCCAACGGCTCTTATGGCATGCACCGCTGCCACCCCGGGCAGCAAATCCGCGTCGATATATATAGGTAAAATAACTGGGGCACCATGGTGTCCAGGCACCATACGTGATACGCGTAATTTTGCTTTGAACCACGCATACCTGAGGATATACGTACCTAACTTAGATATACCTAGGTATCACATACCTAAGATATGCCTTCCGGATGTAACTACACTCACGTCTCATATACTATCTTACGGAAGTATTTGTAATACTTTATCTATTTGAGTATGTTCATATACTATATCTAAGATACTTACAAGCAAGTTAGGTGAAAAAATTGCAAGTGCACCCATAGTTTGCACTATATATATAAAATACCGTCATATTTATACGTACAAAAGGAGTATGTGAATAAAAATTACATACTATCAAAAAAGTGTATATACTGTCCAAATATTCTTATATACTTCATACTACACGTACATACCTTTTGGTATGGTAGATACTGCCTATATAGTGTGAAGCACGTATGGGTGTAACTACATCCGGGTGTAGTATGAATATGTCCTATATAGGAAAAATACTTCTTACTCCTATATGTATGCTCGTAAGAGAAATTATATTATATATGCATCAACGTGTACAGTATGTACTAGTATAAATAAAAAGGAAAACACAAAACACAAAATACAAAATGAAAATAAAAACACAAAAACCTAAAACCCATCTCCTGCCGCGGCAGCCGATTGCCTCAAAATGCTGCCGTGGCAGACACCTTTACCAACCGGGACTAAAGGTCCTGCAGCCCAGCGCACTCCGGAGAGTCACGTGGATGCCCTTTTGTCCCGGTTTGTAACAGAACCGAGACTAAGGTCGGACCTCTAGTCTCGATTCGGCAGTCCCGGTTGCGCAAACGGGACTAGAGACTTGTTTTCTACCAGTGTATGAGTTATGTTTGATACTTCCATTTTTTGCTTTGAGCTAAAAAAACACTCACTGCAGGGTAAGGTTTTCTCTTTTTACCATGCATACTAATCATTGAGATGTACTCCCTTCATTCACTAACATAAGATATTTAAGCTTTTCTCTAACATGCACATAGTAGACATGTTTAAGTGTGCAGGTTAACTCATTTTAGAATGTATCTAGTCCACTTGAAATATCTAGATGTCTTATATTAGTAAATAGAGGAGTACGATCATAGCACATTTTGTACGCGGATGGATGGCATTTGGTTGTTTCACGAACATTTATGCTAATCGGTAGACATAGGATTTCATGTACTAAAACTAAGTGCTATTATTAGACTTGTATCCATTGAAATATGTAGGTTTCTTGCAAAGATCAATACAAATTCTACATTATCGAGCATGTGCAATTATATTTGTTTAGTACCTCCATTCCACAATATAAGCATTTTTAGCAAACTAAAACAGCTTTCTAAAAATGCTTATATTATGGAACGGAGGTACTACAATGTCCGTTGTTGGTGCAGGTGTAGCATAGTACTCCCTTATCGCATGTATAAGCAAACTTTCCGTTGTCATATTGGTTAAAATATTGTTCGGGCAAACTCATGTTGGCCACCAAGGGTGGCGCGCTCTGCCTTGGCGTGGTCGGACTCGGTGTTCAAACTCTTGTTATGTTTGTAGCTTTGGTACCCGCTTTGTAGATAGCGGGACAAGGTGCAGCTAGACGTGATTCTTTGGTGTCTTATGGAGGTGGCACGGCGTCTCCCCTCCTAATCGAGCGTAGCGTTGCTTTTTTCGGTGACTCTCGCTTAGCGAGTGAGTCTTTTAGTTTTTGTCTTGGATTGTGTTGTGTTGTGACCCCAATACACTATTTGTCGTGGTTACTTTTTCTGGATGATTGAGTTATTTATAAAGCGAGGCGAAAGCCTGGTTCGAGAGAGACATGTCCTAAATCCGTTTTCGGTCCGGTATGCTCTAATAGCATGTTCGACACGCTGAGGCCATCGCCGCTCCACAGGGGACGTGCTCGGCGCCCCGGATGCAACGCACTGACTACGTGGCACTTGGAGGCCAGCCCTGCCATTGGCACAACAGATGTTCAGTGTTAATTATTAATGGTGGCATTGGTTCCTGTCGTCACAGCAGCGCATGGCTGACGCGGAGGGGTGTCCCATCGTTGCAATGTCGTGTGGCCGGCACAGAGAGGTGTCCCGTCATCGCAATGGCGCGTGGGAAACGCAGAGACTAGAGGCATCTAGTCATCGCCTTCTGCGGCAGTCTTAATGCGAGCCAATGCTCCTTCTCGCCACGACCAGCGTTAAATACCGACCCGACGCCTCTCCTCTATGCACACTCACCTTTCGTTTACTCCTAGTCATCATCGTTTACGCACCATGCCTTGCTGCCTCCCTACTTGGTGGGACAAGCTTCTCATTCCCGCGGCATCATAGTGCGCCCCACTGCCAGAGCCAACTCCTCCGCCCTCCTCGGACGATGACTCCGTCCTGCTAGACTTCTCCTCGACCGATGAGGAGAAGGTGGAGGGGAAGTGCTTGATCTGCTGCAGCGTGTCGTCCTCGACTCTTACAAGAGTGAGCGGGAGACGACCAACAAGGTCCGTAGTCTCGACGAGATCGAACGATGCCTTAAGGCCCGTGGCGCGGAGATCTCCCTATATAGGACACGTGTGGAGGGAGAGCACTTGTCTCCTCATGGAGAGGGAGCGACAGACCATTCTCCGCATCAATGCGGAGAATTAGCCGGCTGCTGCCGCTCGCGAGGATGTCTGTATTGCTTAGAATGACTATCATGGGCAGTTGCTCGAAGCAACTGAGGTGGCGCAGAACGATCGGCGACGCGCTGAAGGGCGCCGCCCAAAGACGGCGACGCGCCGACAGATGGTGGAAGCACGGCAGGGCTAGACATGCCGAATGGGAGGTCACGATGCGTGGTGCTAGGAACAACGAGGCCGGCCGATCTAGCCGGAACAACATGCTTAGCACCCTTTAGATGTAGTTTTAGTTTAAGTTTAGTTAAATTTCATTAATATGAATGAATTTCTAGCGAATTTCGGCCTGCGTAGCACTGTTTGGGGCATCTGGTTGGGAACAGACGTGTCCCAAACACGAAGCGACGCTCCTGGTTACCAAACACGAAACGAAAACGAAACGACGCTCCTGGTTGGGAACGTACGTGTTCCAAACACAGCAAGGCACAACAACGTCCCCCAAGCACCAAACATGGCAAGGCTGCCAAACACGAAACGACCCTCCTGGTTGCCAAACAAAAAACGACACTCTTGGTTGGGAACTGACGTGTCACAAACACAGCAAGGCACAACAGCGTCCCCCCAAGCCCCAAACACGGCAAGGCACAACAGCGTCCCCCAAGTGATCGAAACACGACGCTCCTGGTTGGGAACTGACGTGTCACAAACATAACAAGGCACAACAGCGTCCCCCAAGCCCCAAACACAGCATCCCCCAAGCGATCGAAACACGGCAAGGCACAACGGTATCCCCCAAGCGATCGATGTTGGACGTCATACAGGGGACGCGAATGGAGATGCTCTTAACAAGGGTCTTCCGTCCTCTTCCCGCCACCGAGTCACCCGGTTGAGCTCTTTAAGCTCGGCATTGCTTAACCTCTACACTCGGCACTTAGAATGCTACAAGTACACACTGCAATACGTCTTAGACATTTCATTCCCTACAGAATCACACATCACGACATCTGTTTCATGAATAAGAAAACAAGCTGTTTGTTACCACAATTATTTTCCAGAATTACAAACCAAGCATAAGTTATCACGCGGTGAATGAACAACCAGCAGACTACTCGTTACTACCACCTTCAGCAGCGTCAGTGGCATTCCTGGGCTTCTTCACTCAAAAATTAGGGCGAGTGTCTAGTGTTTTCCTCGCAACACGGGGATTAGAAGGTATCCGGATCGTCGACAACGGTACCATTATAGGGTCAGACTCGGGTGGCGGTCCTCTAATGCTCACAAGACAGAGTCCCCTGTTATCAGCTTGCCTTAAAACATTCGCTCGTCTCCATTTCTGACCGATTCTCACTTCAACGGCAACCCATGGCGGCTTTGCATAGAGGGCAGCGACCAACCTCCTAGGGGCGTGGCCCATTTCAGAACCTGCTGTTCTACCTGGAAAATGTTAAAACATAGTGGATTAGTTCAGTTTTTATGGATACATGGTAAATCAGTCGTATACCTTTCTTCTGAAGAAATGACAGCGCATAGTTTTTTATCATGTATACGAGTAGTAATAAGCAAGGAGATGAGTGAAATGAACGTTAGACTTCACAGAATCCTGAGATAGCTTGAGGAAGGCAATATGCATTTCCAGTAGTAGTACATTATAATGGACTTCCATCACAGTTAGCCCTCTCTTAGACTAGTTATAGTGGGAGTAACTTGGCTAGTAACATGCATGTCCATACAATCCGAACTAAGCAAATTGGTGACACGGTATGATAATTAATGGAAAAAAGACAAGGTAGTAACTTAGCTAGTTACCATAACATCACATATATCAAGACAATATGAGTTTAGAACCCTAATTAATTCAGCTTTGTATGACATCACACATGTTATTACCCACTATGAAAATAGTAACATGGACTAGTAACATGTTAGACTAGACATAGCAGGGAGTAACTTAGACTAATAACATAATTACTACCTCCATATAGATGTGGTATCATGCAAAGTGTCATTTATTGCAATGTAGACTTATTTTTTCTTGAAATGTGTGATGTTATGGTAACATGGCTAGTTACCACAAGGCTCTCTCTCATCATTTAATCGCATGCCATGTCATCTAATTGCTTAGTTGGCAATACATGTAGGACTATGTTACTATCCAAGTTACTCCCACTATGACTAGACTTACTAGTCTAAGTTACTTAGCACTATGACCAGTCTTAAGGCTAGTCACAATGGAAAGTATCATATAGGAGTATCATATAGGAGTATCATGTATATGATACTAGTATATGATACCATCTCCATAACGTATAGTATCATGTAGTAGTATCATAGTCTTAGTATATTTATTGTTTTGTAGAATCTCAATGTAAAATTATGTACAAGATTCATTTGTGATTGCTTTTTCTAGTTCTACGTGCTATGATACCAACACAATCTCTTTCATTGTTAATTAGTATGCCACGTCAGAATTTTGCCAACATGGCATGCATGATACTACCTATGATACCCCCATTAGGGCTAGTCTAATAATTAGTACTTCATCAGTGTCATTGATTTAGTATAAATTATACTAAATCAGCGACACTTATAGGAGGGAGTAGTATAATTGCTATTTTTAATTTAACATCCTATGAGTCATAAAGAATGCTAGGAATTCAGCATTACATGATTTACCGGAGATCATTTTCCCTATTTCCATATAAGATATGCTCCATTACTAAATTATTAGGTTAAAGCTATTTTCTGAAATGATTTCCACACGACGATAGTCATTAGAACACATGTGACTTGGCCACTTAACACTCATTACATGGGATTTGAGATGACAAAAACAATGGTACTTGATAGCTCCTACAATTATCACTTACCTTAAAGATCCGATGAACTATGTTCAAACTGTTGAAAAAAAGCAGCAAATGGATATTGATCCGACATGCCGACATAGCCACTGCTAAAATAGATGATTCAAATCTACACATGGAGTTTTGAGAGGCGCAGCCTCAGCAGAGTGCCTCATTTCTACTTAGCAACGTACAACCAAGGAGGGGACTCCCCCCTTTATCCACATTTTAAATCTGCACATAGGGTTTCAGTGCCATGTAGTACTCCCTCCGACCCAAATTAATTGACTTGGATTTGCCTACATTCGGATGTATCTAGCACTAAAACATGTCTAGATACATCCGAATCTAGACAAATCCAAGTCAATTAATTTGGGTCGGAGGGAGTATTACAAAATGAAATTGTTCTGCACTGCTCCGGGAATATGCAGGGAAGGTCTGTAACCCTTTTCTGCACCTGCATAGACTGCATTCTGTGAGTCAATCAAAGATTTCATCTTCCTATTCTAGAGTAGACCAGATATGGCAGCATGGTCTCATGAATTCAGCATTCCACAAATAGCCTAATCCAAAGGCCAGAGTGCAGAAAACCAAACCACAGTAAATGCATGTGATGGAAGCCCCAAACCAAACCATATTCCAGCCTCAAAATCTGACCACGGAACGCCTCTCAACGAACTAGATGGGGAACCAGAACGTGAATCCGTTCGGTTTACTGGGCTCAAGCCCGGAGCCCCGTGGAATCGGATAATACACATGGAAGTCTCGTATCCATGGATCCCCGTATGCGAGATGGAGAAGAGGAAGTGAGAGTGAGGGTACCGAGCGGATGGCGGCGAGGATTCGCCGAGCGCCGGGGCAGCCGTAGACGGCGCGAATCCCGGTGCACCGCTCAGTCCGCCGGATGCGCTCTCGGTTGACCCGAAACAGGGCGGCGGTAGTGGGTCGTTTGATATTTCTCCGAAAGCGGTCAGGCTCCCTGCCCTTTCCTTCTGTCTTTTTTTCTGAAACTGGAACGGCCTCGAAGGGACCAGAAACTGCCGCTAGTCAAGCGGTGCGCATGCAAAATTAGAGCATCTCTATTCGGTCCTCCGGATCCTAGTCAGCACTACAGGACAGCGATACATGGCTATGCGAGCTGTGTATATATAAATTTGAAGAGGGGCTGTCCACACCGACGCTGCTCCTATGGCCAAGCCGATACTAGGAACATAATGATTACGAATTAATATAAATTCACACATAATATGAATTCAAATGATTACGAATATAAATTTTTAAGAAGTTTAACGCACAACATTAAACAAGTTCCGGCCACATCCACGAGAGCTACCAAATAGCCATCAAAGTCCAGCTATCAAAATAACATATGGCACCATTAATCAGATGAGAACGATACTAGAACGGCCAGCCGAACGACGCAAGGACGACGAGGTGGAGTAGGAGCGATTGAGGACTTGAAGTCGAGGCTGATACTAGGGCGGGCGATCGAACGACGCAAGGACGATGAGCAGGGCCGGACTTGACAAGTCGGAGGCCCGGTGCAAAGATAAAAAATGGCCCCCCTATACACAAACAAAAGAGCAAAAAACTTATATCACTATTAGTTAAACATTTAACAGGTTTCTTCTTGAATTTTCAATGGATGCATTACATAACAGGAAGTATGCAAAATCTTATTACATAACTCAAAAAGATGCTACGGTTGTCTAAGAAAATGAATCAAGGCACTTCATCTCGCACTTTGCGCTCCACATCTTGCACTTCAGCTCAAACCCCATCCCGCACTCCATCTCACACTCAGTTCTTGTATTGACTCGCAAAACAGACAAGTATAACAGTTATGTAAAACATTTTCTTCTAATATTTTTTGAGGCAAAGTCACTATAATATTATCAACATTAATTTGGTCTAATAGCTCCTTCTCAATGCATACAGTAGCTAGACCATTCAATCTCTCTTGTGACATAGCTGACCTTAGATAATCTTTTAACAATTTCAATTTATAGAAAGATTTAACTTAGAGAACGAGGGGCGGAGCCGCGGAGGAAGGAGATCGAGGAGACTGTGCGGTATTGCGGTGCCAGTCAACGGCAGTAAGTATACCCGGTGCGTGCAGCATGCGATTGGGATAGGGTAATTTTTTTTGCCAACTTAACCTGTACAACGTTGTACGTATACCTGTATACCTGGGTGGAGGCCCCGTGCGGCCGAAGGCCCCGTGCGACCGCACCGGGTGCACCTGCCCAGGGCCGGGCCTGACGATGAGGTAGAGTAGGAGTGGTTGAGGTCGAAGTCGATACTAGGACGACGTTGAGGAGCCGCCATAGACGAGTAGATGTTGTTCAGATCGGCCATGACATCGTTGTCGGCCGTCTAGGGAGAGAATTCGATCCGCGAGAGCAGCGTCGAATCGTACCTCTTTGTGTAGTACCCCGAGTATATAGCGAGTTCGTGCTCCCTCACGTGACGACAAGGGAGGTCTGGTACACGTGAGCGTCTTCGGAGACGCCGAGGCCGAGGTCGGGCAACGTAACCGTCGCGCCCATCGCGCCCACGTACACCATCACCGCTATCAACACGTGTCGACGCTTCTTGCAGTCCAAAGTCGCGTACTTGACTCTGGCGACCTCCTCGTCCCACTCCTACCTAGACATGGTGGGCGGCTGCTCCTTCAGCATCTGCTTGCGTGGCTTTGTCGGCTTCGCCAACCCCACCGACTTCTTCTTTGGAGGCATGCTAGCGGCGAGTGGCAGGGAGGAGGGACAGCGAGCCCTAGGAGAGTTGGAGGGGCAGGAAATGGAACGTTGGGAAAGAAGGTGGAGTGGCGGGCAGGAGGAAGGATTGGAGGAGATATGGAGGAAATTGAGGGAAATGAGATTGGGAATGGAGGGAAATGGTTGGAATTTTGCTTGTGCGACTTCCAAGAAGGTCTCGCAGTCGAAATCCAACGTGGCATGGAGGGCTGGTTCCCCGATCCAGCCCTTGCATGTAGGGACCGATGTGGGCGCGACGACTATTCTATTGGGATCCAAAACTAGTCGGCGGGTATTGGGGAGCGCCGGTGTGAGCCAAAATTTGGGTCGGTGCCCAAAAGTCCTGTAAGGATCACTATGGGGAGCACCAGTGGAGATGATCTTACAGGAGGGACAAATCAAAAGTTCTTACAAGAAAGACCCAAAGGAAAATAAAAATTATAGAGCGGTCCTCTACTTCTACAAACATGACCCTAAAACAACTTCTTGGAGCATAATCGATTCCATCATATTCACCGCTACATCCAGATGATCTCGAGGTCGAGACACCATCACCACCGCTAGGGACATAACCACTTGGGGCAACACCGACAAGGAATCCTAGACCAAGATTGAAGATCCTCTAGCAAAAAAGGAAGAAAATGCCCGGGCACATCTTGCAACCGAGCACGAAGGCCCCTCGATGGCCACGGATAACGATGGCACACAGTTGTTGTTGTTGAGGAACTCCACCAGTCGGCATCACAACTTCCGAGGTGCACATTGAGAAGAAGAGGAAGAAGCACCAGATCGGATAGCTCGCTCTACCAAGATTATTCAAGAACACACGCTCAAATCGACCTCCCCATCGTGCCATCCACCATGGAAGATCAGAGGGAGGAAACTTCTCTAAAGTAGTGGCCACTACTCGAAAGCAACCATGCGAGGCATAGAGAAAGATAAAGTATAGGCTTATTGTTAGAGATGACTTATTGTAGATCTACCGCCTACGGCAGCTCCTACCACCGGAGCAGCACAACACAATGATGAAAACAAAGACAAGGACACACTAGATCTAGCCATCGGGATCTGGCACCCTCCTCCAAACGCCACAAAGGGATGAGACGACCTACATATACTACTGGTGTATAGAGGAGGAGGCCCGGCTGTCGGCAATTTGCACAAAAATAACCTAGAGTTGAAAGAAATTCACAGAATGAACTCTGGCTAAAACAAATTCACTAGACTGACCCTTTTTGCAGCATCGTACACCATGGCACCGCACTCTGCAGTGCAACACCATCTACCATCTAAAGTGTTGTATAATGTTATGGCGGTGCTAGTTTGCTTTTAACGTAGAATGATGTGTCCCAGGGCATAGTGCCCATGAGAAAGTGATACGTTGCTAACGTATTCATAATTTTTGATGTTCCATGCTTGGTTTATCTACTTTCTGATGTTTTGTTCCAGCTTTGGAGTACATTTCATATGATTTCTTGGACTAACCTATTAACAAAGAGCCATAGTGTCAGCTGCCTGTTTTCTGCTGTTTTTGGTTCCAGGAAAGTCAGAAAATGAATATTCTCGGAATTGGACGGGACAAAAGCCAAAGCCAGTTTTTCACCGAGGGACACACGGAGCCAGAATACGAGACGGAGAGAGGCCAGAGGGCGGCCACACCACTTGGCCGCGCGGCTAGGCCTGACCCGTGCCAGGGGGTGGTGTGGCCAGCCCGGGCACCCCCTCGGCCTCCCGTTCCGACTATAAGATGCCTCCGATACAGAAACCCTAAGGACCCGATCAAAATTCCACGAAAGAGTCTATAGCCGCCGTCATCTCCATCCCTAGATTGGGAGGGATCTGAAGCTCTTCCCGGTACCCTGCCGGAGAGGGGAATTCACCTTGGAGGCCTTCTTCATCATCATGCAAGCCTCCGGTGTGATGCGTGAGTAGTTCATCTCTGGACTACGGGTCCATGTAGTAGCTAGATGGCTGGTTCTCCTCCTTTGTGTTATCATGTTTAGATCTTGTGAGCTCCGTTCATGATCAAGATCATCTATTTGTAATCCTACATGATGTGTTTGCGGGGATCTGATGGATATTGAGATGCTATTTCAGATTGATTATTGATTCTATCATGTCTTTGTTATTTGTGATCTTGCATGCTTTCTGTTGTTAGTAGCTATCTTGGCCAAGTAGATGCTAGCAACTCCAAGAGTTAGTATTTATGCTCGATAGTGGGTTCATGCCTCTAGTAATCTAGGGAAGTGATAGAAATCTCTAAGGTACTAGATGTGTTGTTGCTACTAGGGAGAAAACAACAATCCTTTGTTCATAGAACAATCGTATTGTTTACTTTACACGCAATTCGTAATGCAATTATCTGTTGCTTGCAACTTAATACTGGAGGGGGTTCAGATGATAACCTGACGGTGGATTATTAGTCATAGATGCAGTTGGATGGCGGTCTATGTATAATGTTGTAATGCCCAATCAAGTCTCAAAGGAGTCAAGATGATTAGTATATGCATGTATTGCTTTCTCGATGTTTGTCAATTGCCCCGCTGTAATTTGTTCACCCAGCATGTTATCTATCTTAAGGAGAGCCACCACTAGTGAACTATGGACCCCGGGCCTTTATTTTACCATCAATCTACAACTATTTACTGCTTTGTGTTTACTTTCTGCAAACTATTACTTTCTTCCACTCGATACGTGTAATCCTTTGCTTTGCCAAAGTCCAGCTAGCAACACCTTTGGGGTGTTTCCTTGCTCCTACTGGATTGATAACCTTGGTTTCATAACTGAGGGAAAACTTGCTGTTGTGCTCATCATATCTTATTCTTGGGGTTCCCCAACGAGCTCGATATATTTTGGGCCATCAGAAAGCCCTCGAGGTTGATCTAAAGTCACTGTAGGCTCCTGGAATCAGGCCTTGTTCTGCTGCCATAGCGACGATGCATACACACAGATGTTATCATGTGATGATAAAGTATTAATGTCAATCAAGCTTACATTAGTCAGTTGCAAAGGATTTGGGACTATAAAGTACAGGCCCAAGACTCAACCTCTTCCATGAGAAAGCATGTTCAGGGTACCGGATATATGGTGCCAATGATTAAGAACAAATGCAGCTAGTTTATTTGTACTCTAGTGCAAGTGGGAGACTGTTGGAAATATGCCCTAGAGACAAATAGTTATAAGGACTATTACCATATTTCGTAAAGTTTATGATTAAGTTTTATATCATGCTATAATTGTATTGAGTGGAAACATCAATACACATGTGATATATAAACAACCAGGGATTCCTAGTGAAACTCTAGTCACTGGTTCATTGGTCAACAGATGATCAAGTTTCCTGATCATGTGGCATTTATGCCAGTTGGAAATGGAGTCATCTCATTCTGAGAATGAGATGATGAACCAATACCCAACCTAAACATCGTGACCCGATCATGTCACAAAGTTCAAGTTATGATGATTAGAAATGGATCCTCGTAGACTATTCTTTAGACCGCGAGGCTATATCAATCACTGTCTCCCGAGAGTGCTTAGATAGCATCAAGCGCCATCTGGTAATACGGTGGTTATAAAGGTGTGTTCAGGTACTCGGAGGAAACCATAGAGGCAATATATGTCAAGAGCGGGATTTGTCCGTCCACGTGACGAAAGATACTCAAGGGCCCACTCGGAGAAGTTATATCCAATAGATGCGCGGCGTGTGATTTGATCACAGGGATATCACTTGTCGGAACGAGTCAAGTAGCATTGTTCAGTAACGAGATTGAACACGACATGGTGATGTCATTGATCAGATCTTGGGAAATGCAAGTATCGAGAGACAAAGGGGATAAGACACGACCGTCCTGGTTCGAACGATGAAAGATCTTCGTGGAACGCACAGGGGTCACATGGCCATCCAGGTCTCTCTGTCGATCATTGGTCCGGGAGTGTCCCGACCATATATGGAGTGTTCCCGAACTATAGGGTATCACGCTTAAGGATTTGATGATGCTTAGAGAGTGTTTATAGGATCGGAAGAATCGTCGAAGAATAGTAGAGAGAAAACCGGAAGGTTTTCGGTAAGTCCGGAGGATGTCCGGAATGGAAGTGGAAGGTGTTACATAGCCACGGAGGTTGAATAATATATGAATGAATGTTTGTAGGGGTTCGTAGCATGGAAAACAAAAATTTTCTATCGCATACAAACAAACAAGCCAAGATCTATCTACTAGATTGTAGCAACGAGTCGATGGAATAACTCACCCTCGAAGATTCCAAAGTGTTTAACGAGAGCAGATTCTCGTGGGTGATGTAGTCGTTTCTTCGATCTCAAGATCGCGTGAGACGATCCTTCCGCGCGTTCAAGAGCGCCCCGCAATCGGTCACACGTTCGATTTCGACGAAGACCTTCCTCTCCCTTGTTCCAGCAGCGGAGGTTGTAGCACTCTCTCGTGATTCCAAGACAACAATGCGTGGTACCGAGGTAGAGGGAGATCCCAGGCTTCGCTTAAGCCGTGCGAGTATGGTGGAGCTTATGAGAGGCTATTAGTGGTCTAGTAATTAGACACACCAATTAGAAGGCTCTAAGCCAATTAGAAGGCTCTAAACCGAAATAGCTCTAAACCGGGGTCTAGATCTAGGGTTTAGTTTAGAGGATAGGAAACTTGTGTGTGCTAGGAGGGGAGCCCTGCCCCTCCTTATATAGGTGGGAGGGCCGGCGGCCAAGGGAGGAGGAGTCCTCCCCAACTCGGCCTTGAGGTGGGCGCTGCTTGGGAGGAACCCTCCTCCAACTCGGCCTCCACCAATCCTCCTCTTTTCCCACTTCCCAAAATTGCCGTTTGACTTTCAAACTAGCCGTTTGACTTTTCAATTTAGGATTTAAATAAACCCTTTATTTTGGACAGCAAGAACACCTAGTTCTTGATGCAATCATTCCAATATGTAATGACACATTCATGTACCTTCCTCCGAGTGCCGGACATTCCGGACCTTCTAGAATGTTCCCGATGAAAACACCTAACCATTCCCCAACTCAAACGGGACTTTCCTTATATGAATCTTATTCTCCGGACCATTCGATCACCTCGTGATATCCCGGATCCCATCCGAGACTCAACAACATTCGGTTTCTTTCTCATAATACCATAACTACTCAAACAACGTCAATCCTTAAGTGTGTCTCCCTACGGTTCGTGAATTATGCGACATGATCGAGACACTTCTAACAATAACCAATAGAGGAATCTGGAAATTCATATGGCTCTACATATTTCCGACATTACTTTGCGATCGAATGAACCACTTACATACGATACCAATTTCCCTTTGTCTCACGATATGTTACTTATCCGAGGTTATGATCGTGGGTATCTCGCATACCTAGTTCAATCTCGCATCGATAAGTACTCTTTTCTCGTTCCCGTGATATGTGATCCCTAGTGACCAAGTCACATGCTTGCAAGCTAATTGGATGACATTTCACCGAGAGGGCCCAGAGAATATCTATCCGTCATATGGATGGACAAATCCACTCTTGATCCATGTGTTTCAACCAATACTTTCCTAACACTCAATGCCACCTTTATAGCCACCGTTACGGTGGTGTTTGATGACATCAAAGCATCCATCCAAAGAAAGGTGATATGCATGATCTCATGGTCGAAGGAATTAGGTTACTATGTATCGGAAAGCATATAGCAATTGAACTATTGAAATGACTTGATCTTTATGCTACGCTTATCTATAGGAGTATGTCCACCATATCATTCTCCTAACGATATGATCTTGTTGTTGATAACATCTCAATGTTCATGATAGGGAAACCACAATCATCAATCAACCAACAAGCTAGTGAAGTATAGAGGCTATACTAGGGACTTCAAATTAAGTTTACAAATCACACAAGTATTAATGGTTTCCTTGTTAATACTATTATAGCATGAATGTAAACATTTATCATAAACACAAAGATATATAATAATAACTACATTTATTATTGCCTCTAGGGCATATCTCCATGATCTCCCACTTGCACTAGAGTCATCTAATCTAGATTACATGGTAATATACCTAACACCCATGGCAGTTTGGTGTTGGTCATGTTTTGCCCTCGGGAGAGGTTTAGTCAACGGATCCGCCACATTCAGATCTTGTGTACTTTGCAAATCTTTATATCCCCATCCTGGAATATGTTCTCGAATAGCGTGAAACGCAGCTTGATATGCTTGACTTCTTGTGTGACCTTGGTTCTTGCGCATTGGCTATGGCGCCCATGTTATCACAAGAGATAGACATTGGGTCCAGCGCACTTGGAACCACACCCAGCTCTGTAATGAACTCTTTCATCCATATCGCTTGTGAAGCCTCCGGCAGCCATGTATTCCGATTCAGTTGAAGATCTCGCCACAACGCTTTGCTTTGCACTCCTCCAGCTAATCTTGCACATTCAAAATAAATACGTATCCGATTGTGATTTAGAATCATCCGGATCGGTGTTCCAACTAGCATCGGTGTAACCATTAACAACGAGCTGTTCATCACCTCCATAAGAAAGAACCATATCCTTAGTTCTTCTCAAGTACTTAAGGATGTTTTTGATCATGTCCAATGATCCACTCGATCACTTTGATATCTCGCTAGTTAGACTAACAAGATATGCGATGTCTGGTCTAGTACATAGCATGGCATACATTAGAGATCCTATGGCTGAGGCATAGGGAGTCTTACTCATCCTTTCTCTATCTTCGCCGATGTCGGACTTTGAGTTTTACTCAAGGTCGATAAGCAACATGGGCAAGAACCCTTTCTTGCTATCTTCCATTCCAAACCTCTTTAGAACTTTGTCCAAATATGTATTTTGTGACAATGATATTTGGCGTTTCGATCTATCTCTATAAATCTTTATGCCTAATATGTAAGCTGCTTCGCCAAGATCCTTCATTGAAAAACTATTATTCAAATATTCCTTGACACTATTAAGAAGGTCTACATCATTCCCAATCAACAATATGTCATCCACAAACATGATTAAGAATGCTACAGAGCTCCCACTCACTTTCTTGTAAATACAAGCTTCTCCATAAGTTTGTATAAAACCAAAACTTTTGATTACCTTATCAAACGTTGATTCCAACTTCGGGATGCTTACTTCAATCCATAGATGGACCGTTGAAGTTTGCATACCTTGTTAGCATCTTTAGGATCGACAAAACCTTTGGGTTGTATCATATACAACTCTTCATCAATGTCTCCATTGAGGAATGCTGTTTTTACATCCATCTGCCATATCTCATAATCATAATATGCAATGATTGCTAACATAATCCTCACAGACTTTAGCTTCGCTACCGGTGAGAAAGTCTCATCGTAGTCAACTCCTTGAATTTGTCGAAACCCTTTATGACAAGTCGAGCTTTATAGACAGAACATTACCATCAACATCTGCTTTTCTTCTTGAAAATCCATTTGTTCTCGATGTTCTTTCGCCATCTGGTAAGTCCACCAAAGTCCATACTTGGTTTTCGTACATGGATCCAATCTCGGATTTCATGGCTTTTTGCCATTTATTGGAATCTGGGCTCATCATCGCTTCCTCATATGTCTCGGGGTCATCGGTGTTGTCCACCAACATGACATTCATAACGGAATCATACCAATCTGGAGTGGTACGAGTTCTCGTTGACCTCCGAGGCTCTGTAGTAATCTCAACCGAAGTTTCATGATCACCATCATTAGCTTCCTCTCTTATTGGTGCAGCACCACAGAACTTCTTCCGTGCGCTACCGCAATTTCGAGAGAAGGTTCGACAACCTCGCCGAGTTCTACTTTCCTTCCAGTCACTTCTTTCGAGAGAAATTCCTTCTAGAAAGGATCCATTCTTAGCAACGAAGATTTTGCCTTCGGATCTATGATAGAAGGTATACCCAATAGTTTCCTTCGTATCCTATGAAGACGCATTTTTCCGCTTTGGGTTCAAGCTTGTCCTTGTAACTTCTTTACATAGGCTTCAGATCCCCAAACTTTAAGGAACGACAATTTAGGTTTCTTCCCAAACCATAATTCATACGGTGTCGTTTCAACGGATTTAGACGGTGCCCTATTTAAAGTGAATGCGGCTGTTTCTAATGCATAACCCCAAAATGATAGCGGTAAATCGTAAGTGACATCATAGAACGAACCATATCTAAGAGAGTTCGACACGACGCTCGGACACACCATTACGTTGTGGTGTTCGGCGGTGTCAATCTGCAAAAGTATTCCACATTTCTTCAAATGCTCGCCAAACTCAGAACTTAGATATTCACCTCCACGATCGTAACGTAGAAATTTAATCCTCTTGTTACGTTGATTCTCTACCTCACTTTGAAACTCCTTAAACTTCTCGAAAGTTTCGGACTTATGTTTCATGAAATAGATATACCCATATCTACTCAAGTCATCCGTGAAGGTAAGAACATAACGATAACCATCACATGATGCTACACTCATTGGACCACACATCGGTATGTATGATTTCCAATAAGTCTCAGAGCTCGCCCATCATACCGTAAAATGGAGTCTTAGTCATTTTACCCATCGACATGCTTCAGATCTTTCAAGTGATTCAAAATCAAGTGATTCAAGAAGTCCATCGAATGGAGTTTCTTCATACGCTTCACCCAATGTGACCAAGACGCAAAGGCCACATATAGGTCTAATTATCGCTTGATTTCAAACGTTTAGCCTCAATGTTGTTGATATGTGTATTTCCACTATCGAGATTCAATATGAATAGACCATCTATCAAAGGTGCATGTGCATAAAACATATTACTCATATAAATCGAACAACCATTATTCTCGGATTTAAACAAGTAATCGCCTCGCAATAAACAAGATCACGATATAATGTTCATGCTTAACGCAGCACCAAATAACAATTATTTAAGTATAAAACTAATCCCGATGGTAGATGAAGAGGTAGCGTCAACCGCGATCACATCAACCTTTGATCCGCTTCCTACGCCGCATCGTCACCTCGCTCTTCACTAGCTTCCGCTTATTCGCAGCTCTGCTTGAGTTACAAATATGAGCAACAACCAAGATCAAATACCCGAGCACTACTACGAATACTAGTGAGATACACATCAATAACATGTATATCAGATATACCTTTCTTCTTGATGTTGCCGTTCTTCAAATCCGCCAAGTACTTTGGGCAATTCCGCCCAAAGGACCTTCCCTTGCAAGAAAAGCACTCCTGGCTTAGGTCCAGCCTTGGTCTTCTTCGTCGGCGTGGTAACTTTCTTACCACCCTTCTTGAAGTGTCCCTTTGCTTAGACTTGCCTTTCTTGAATTTGGTGGTCTTATTGACCATCAACACTTGGTGCTCTTTCTTGATCTCCACTTCGCAGATTTTAACATAGCAAATAGTTCGCAACTCTTTGTTCATGTTACGCATGTTGTAGTTCATCACAAAGTTCTTGTAACTTGGTGGTAGTGATTGGAGGATGCGGTAAACCCCCAAAGTATTAGGAATCACTATACCCAAACTTTGAAGTTTATTTGCGTCTGGACATCTTAAGCACATGCTCACCGACGAGCTACCCTCTTCCATCTTGCGCTTAAAGAACTTTTCGAAGCTTATAACTTTCAATTGCCGCATGAGTCTCAAAGATTAATTTGAGATCCTCGACAATATCATATGGATCTGACTCTTCAAACCTTTTCAAGCTCGATTCTAAACCATACAAGATAGCACCTGAACTATGGAGTACCGATTCTTCCGAGGTAAACATTCTTTACTTCATCGGTAGCATCACCGCAGTGGGTCACCTAGCGTGCATCCAGACATAGGTCAAATTACAAGCTGTGAGGACAATCTCAAATTGCGGAACCAATCCGCCGGTTGCTTCCATTGTTTTTCAACTTTTCTTTCTAGGAACGCATTAAAATTGATGGTAAAGTGCCATTGATCCTCAACATATTTGCAATAGTTTAGACTAAGTTTATGACAAATTGAGTTCAAATTAATTAATGAAATTAAACTAGGTGAACTCCCACTCAAAACAACATCCTCACATTGTTTTAGTGATCACACGAACCAAATCCACTACATCAACACCGATCATCACGAGAGTTGATATAGTTTCAATGGCTAACAATCATCATGTTCATCATATCTACTATATGATTCATGCTTTACCTTCGCGATCCGTGTTCCCGAGGCCATGTCCGTACATGCTAGGCTCAAGATCAAACCTTAGCTACCGCATAAGCAAATCTGGCTTGCTTACGTTGTATTCACCAGCGAATCAAAGACACCCGATCATCACGTGGTGCTTCAAGCAGCAAGCTTTTGGCAACGGTGCATACTAAGGGTGAACACTTTAGAACTTGAAATTTATGTATGAGGGATCATCTTATAATGCTACCGCTGCCTACTAAGCAATACAAGATGCATAAAGGATTAACATCACATGCAATTCATAATATGTGATATGATATGGCCTTTCTTCTTTGTGCTTCCGATCTCCATCTTCAAGCACCTAACATGATCTCCATCATCACCGGCATAGCATCAAGGTCAATGACGCTTCTTCATGGTTGTCATCCACCAGCTTCAACTATTACAACTATTTTGAATAGACACGCAGGTCTTGACAGAAATTAAAGACAACCATATGGCTCCACGCCGTTGCCAACTTACAATAAGGAACATTGCATACATCAAATATAATCACAATCATGGCCATATCACATCATCGACACCCTGCAAAACAAAGTTAGACGCCTACTTTCTTTGCATATTTTACGTGGTTTGGGGCTTTCAATAAGTGTCGTTCTAACTTACGAACAAGAACCACAACATTGATACTAGCATTGTTGATCACCCGTTGTAAATTGGATCTTTACTATGCTAGGAGAAAGCACCAATAAAGCCACTTATGCAATACAAGTTGCATGTCAAGCGTGGAGCAAGTCTCATGAACGATGTCATGTAAGGTTAGCCCGGCCGCTTCATCCCAACATACCGCAAGATGCAAAGTACACAAAAGCAATCTACAATAAAAGCATCAACGCCCACAATGACCATTGTGTTCTACTCGTGCAACAGATCTACATATAGACACGGCTCGATACCCTTTGTAGGGGTTCAGAGCATGGAAAACAAAATTTTCTATCGCATACAAACAAACAAGCCAAGATCTATCTACTAGATTGTAGCAACGAGTCGATGGAATAACTCACCCTCGAAGATTCCAAAGTGTTTAACGAGAGCAGATTCTCGTGGGTGATGTAGTCGCATTTTCCGATCTCAAGATCGCAGGCGATCCTTCCGCCGCTGTTCCAGAAGCGCCCGCAATCGGTCACACGTTCGATGCTAAGACCTTCCTCTCCTTGTTCCAGCAGAAATGGAGGTTGTAGCACTCTCGTGATTCCGAAAGACAACGGCGTGGTACCGGAGGTAGAGGGAGATCCCAGGCTTCGCCTTAAGCCGGAAGTAGTATGGTGGAGCTTATGAGAGAGGCTATTAGTGGTCTAGTAATTAGACACACCAATTAGAAGGCTCTAAACCAATTAGAAGGCTCTAAACCAAATAGCTCTAAACCGGGTCTAGATCTAGGGTTTAGTTTAGAGGATAGGAAACTTGTGTGTGCTAGAGGGGAGCCCCGCCTCCTTATATAGGTGGGAGGGGGCGGCCAAGGGAGGGAGTGGAGTCCTCCCCAACTCAGCCTTGAGGTGGGCGCTGGCTTGGGAGGAACCTCCTCCAACTCGGCCTCCACCAATCCTCCTCTTTTCCCACTTCCCAAAATTGTTGCTTGACTTTCAAACTAGCCGCTTGACTTTTCAATTTAGGATTTAAATAAACCCTTTATTTTGGACAGCAAGAACACCTAGTACATGATGCAATCATTCCAATATGTAATGACACATTCATGTACCCTTCCTCCGGAGTGCCGGACATTCCGGACCTTCTAGAATGTTCCCATGAAAACACCTAACCATTCCCCAACTCCAAACGGACTTTCCTTATATGAATCTTATTCTCGGACCATTCTGGATCACCTCGTGATATCCCGGATCCCATCCGAGACTCAACAACATTCGGTTTCTTTCTCATAATACCATAACTACTCAAACAACGTCAATCCTTATGTGTCTCCCTACGGTTCGTGAATTATGCGGACATGATCGAGACACTTCTAACAATAACCAATAGAGGAATCTGGAAATTCATATTCTACATATTTCTACGATTACTGCATCGAATGAACCACTTACATACGATACCAATTTCCTTTGTCTCACGATATGTTACTTATCCGAGGTTATGATCGCCGGTATCTCCGCATACCTAGTTCAATCTACATCGATAAGTACTCTTTTCTCGCTCCTGATATGTGATCCCTAGTGACCCAGTCACATGCTTGCAAGCTAATTGGATGACATTTCACCGAGAGGGCCCAGAATATCTATCCGTCATATGGATGGACAAATCCCTCTTGATCCATGTGTTTCAACCAATACTTTCCGAACACTCAATGCCACCTTTATAGCCACCTGTTACATTGTGGTGTTTGATGACATCAAAGCATCCATCCAGTAAAGGTGATATGCATGATCTCATGGTCGAAGGAATTAGGTTACTATGTATCAGAAAGCATATAGCAATTGAACTATTGAAATGACTTGATCTTTATGCTACGCTTATCTATAGGAGTATGTCCACCATATCATTCTCCTAACGATATGATCTTGTTGTTGATAACATCTCAATGTTCATGATAGGGAAACCACAATCATCAATCAACCAACAAGCTAGTGAAGTATAGAGGCTATACTAGGGACTTCAAATTAAGTTTACAAATCACACAAGTATTAATGGTTTCCTTGTTAATACTATTATAGCATGAATGTAAACATTTATCATAAACACAAAGATATATAATAATAACTACATTTATTATTGCCTCTAGGGCATATCTCCAACAATGTTAAATATTGATTTAATCATTTATTCATAATGATTTAATAAAGAGAAAATCAATTTAAAAGGTCAAAGGCTTAATGGGCCAATTCCGAAGGGAAGAGGGCCCATTAGGGAAAAGGCAAGAGGGAGAAGGGCCAAGAGGGGAGGCCGGCGCCCTAGTGGGCCAGCCCTCCTGCGCGGGGCCCATGGGATGGCCAGCGGTGCCACCCCCTCCCCCTCTCCTGTCCTTTAGTCCCACCCCGGGACTTTGAGGGAGGTAGTACCTCCCCTCCCCCTATATATAGTGGGGGTATTTGGCCAGATAAATACACACAATATTCAATAAAGGTCTTCTCACTTTTGGGAAGACCTCCAATTGATATTCTCTCTCTCTCTCATGACCGTGGTCCCAAGTTCGGACTGCGCGAATGAGAGACATCTTCACTGGAGCCATCGCCAAGGGATTCGGATCCAGGAGCTCTACTTCCGCAACTACTGCTGGATCGGGGAAGCGGGAGTCATCGTCAGGCACCGGACGTGTGTAACTCCTCGCGAGGTGTCACACTTGAGGCATTTAGAGCCACAGGAGCGCAAGGACTTCATCACAACCTTGAGGTCGGCTTCGGCTCGTCTACATCAACCACGCTCTCCTGAGCGTTGACAACGCTTTTCGGTCTTCAAGGTAGATAGGTCCTGGCAACATCAAGGGTTTAGGGGCGTAGGGTAAAAATTTATTATTTTCATGCACGGAACCCCTATAGTGGTATCAGAGCTAGATCTATGCGTAGTAATGTTATTACGGGTAGAACACATGAATTGTAGCGTGTGGGCATTGATCTTTTAGTCGTTACCCTCCCACGTGTACTTGTATATACCGCAGCAATGCTTGATGAAGTGGCTTACGTGTTCATTCGCGAGACTGGTCCATGCTTGACAAACGGCTTGTACCGTATAAAGTGGTGATGCGCTCGACTTTCAACGTAGAGCTCGTTGGGAACCCCAAGAGGAAGGTATGATGAGCACTGATGTCTACGCACTTCTATTCTTGTAGACAGTTGTTGGGCCTCCAAGTGAAGAGGTTTGTAGAACAGCAACAAGTTTTCCCTTAAGTGGATCACCCAAGGTTTATCAAACTTAGGGAGGAAGTGGTCAAAGGTATCCCCTCTCAAGCAACCCTGCAATCAAGATACAAGAAGTCCCGTGTGTCCCCAACACACCCAATACACTTGTCAGGTGTATAGGTGCACTAGTTCGGCGAAGAGATAGTGAAATACAAGTGGTATAGATAATTATAAGTGGTAACAGTGATAGAGAATAGCTTGATGGCGTGGAAAAGACTAAAGGCAGACTGAAATAAAGATGGAAGCAAACAAACATGTAATAGATCTAATTGCAAACGGTGTATCAATGCTTAGAAACAAGGCCTCGGGATCATACTTTCACTAGTGAACACTCTCATATAAATATATTCTTCTTTATGATACTACGCTGAACTACTCTCCGGTTGGACACTCTAATTGATGGTAGGGCTATAACAGCACACCTCAAAGTTCATCTTTCCCATCTAGAAAACCCCACACTATCACCTTGAGTACTAGATGAGTACAACAAATGTTGGAATTATGCCCTAGAGGCAATAATAAAGATGTTATTATTATAATTCTTGTTCATGATAAAGTTTATATTCCATGCTAGAATTGTATTAAGCGGAAACTTTAATACTTGTGTGGTTTGTGAACAACACCGTATCCCTAGTACGCCTCTATGGACTAGCTCATTGATCAATGATGGTTAAGGTTTCCTAACCATAGACATGAGTTGTCAATTGATAATGAGATCATATCATTAGAGAATGATGTGGTGGATAGACCCAAACTAAGCGAAGCAATTAGATTGTGTCATCATGTTCGTCTTTGCGAAGTTTTTCTTATGTCAAATATTGTATTCCTTAGACCATGAGATAATACAACTCCCTGGTATCGGAAGAAAGCTTTGAGGTCATCAAACGTCATCCTATGAGAGGGTGATCATAAAGGTGTCTCTCAGGTGATCGGAAAGTATCTGTTGGGTTGTATGTATCGAGATGGGATTTGTCCCTCCCAAGTCGGAGAGATATACTTCGGGCCCACTCGGTAATCGATATCAACACCGCTTGCAAGCATGTGGTTAAGGAGTTGATCACAAAGTGATATTGGATTACGGAACGAGTAAAGTATTTGCTGTGAACGAGATTGAACTAGGTATGACAATACCGACGATCGAATCTCGGGCAAGTAAAATATCGCGAGACGAAGGGAATATATATATGGGATTGATTGAATCCTGGCATCGTGGTTCATCCGATATGATCATCGATGAATGTGTGGGAGTCAATATGGGTGCCTGCACTCACCGTTGATTATTGATAGAAGATCATGTCGCATATTCTCGAACCGCAGGTCACACACTTAACGTGTCTCGACGCTAGGATAGATTGGATAATTGGTTTATTAATTTTTGTTCGGAGTCTCGTTTGGGATCTGGGATATCACGAGAGGTTACGGAATGGTCCTGAGAATAAGATTCATATAATGCAGTGCATTTTTTGGAGTTCGAATAGTTCCGTTAATCGGTATTGTACCGAAGCTTCTAGAACCTTCCGGAAGGGGGCCAACGTGGTCCCACCTTCCGGAGGGGCATGGGCCTATGAGGGAGTGTCCTGGCATTGGGCCAGGGGCACAAGGCCCCATAGGGCCCAGCCGATCCTAGAGAGTTTAAATCGTTTAAACTAGAGATAAGATAAGATAGGATTTCTAGATAAGGGAGAGTTTAAATTGTTTAAACTAGAGATAGGCTTGGAGGAGAGGCTAGGGCTGTCCGCACACACCCTCTATATATAGAGGGCTGGTGCGCCTCTCACACTTCCCTTACACCTTCCTCCAAACCCAGTTGCCTGCTACCTTCCTCTCTCCCTCCCGATCGCTTGTAGGCGAAGCCTGCAGAAATTCTCCACCATATACACCACGCCGTCAGGTTGTAGATCCAATCTATCTCTCCACCATACTTGCTGGTCCGAGGAAGGAGGAGACGTCGAGGTTCCGCACGTGTGCATCTCACGGAGGCACCGCCACTTGTGGTGCTAGATCGGATCGGATCGCGAGGAGGAGAAGCGACTACATCACCCACGCTCCGATTTAACGCTCATTGCAGCGAATCTTCAAGGGTATGAAGATCTAATCCAATCTCTCTCGTTGTTTGCATCTCCTAGATTAGATCTTGGCTTTCCTCCGCTTCGCTCAGAGAAAATTTTGATTTACTATGCTGCGAAACCCTTCAAAGGGTATCGAGCTAGATCTATGCGTAGATGTGATTCACGAGTAGAACGCAACATGGTTGTTGCGGGCGTTGATGTTTTCTATTGCAAGCCTCTTGTTCGTGTTCTTCTTATGACGCGGGATAGTGAGATTGAAGCGTCCAGCCAACCTTACGCGACGCCGTTTCATGAGACCGGCTCAAGACTTGACGTGTGGCTTGTACCACACATGCGGCCGGTGGATGCCGTTTCTCACTATAGTTGTCATGGGATTAACACCGAGTTTGGCAACCATAATATCACCGCTGTGGCTTTCCGTAGGTAAGAATCGTTTAGCATCTACTCCCATGAGCCACGTAAAACATCCAACAACAAAGTAGAGGCGCCTAACTTGTTTTTGCAGGAGTGTTTTACGTGATATGGTATGGCCCAAGATGTGATGTGTATATTGTATGCGATGATCATGTTTTGTAATGTTTCACGACTTGCATGTCGATGAGTACACAACCGGCGAGCCATATGGTTGTCTTTATAATTGTGTATGACCCACGAGTCAACTTCTTATACGCCATGTAATAGCTTTACTTTATCGCTAAGTAGTTAGCAATAGTTGTAGTTGCTATTCGTGGTGGAGGCAATCATGGTGGAGTGATGGAGATCATGCGGAACGCACAAGATGGAGATCATTCTTGAAGATTGGCTATACCATGTCACATAAAGTTATATGCATGTGATGTTTATCCTTTTATGTATCTTATTATGCTTAGATCGCGACGGTAGCATTATAAGATGATTCCTCACTTAAAGATCAAGATAAAACTGTGTTCTCCCCAAGTATGCACCGTTGCGAAAGTTCGTCGTGTCCAAGCATCACGTGATGATCGGGTGCTATAGACTCTACTCACATACAACGGGTGCAAGCCAGTTTTACTGCGGAAATAGTTGGGTCTAACTTGACGAGCCTAGCATGTACAGACATGGCCTCGGAACACAAGAACCGAAAGGTTAAGCATGAGTCATATGAATGATATGATCGACACTTCGTTGTCCACCATTGAAACCACATCTCTTCTCGTGATGATCGGATTAGGTGTGGTGAATTTGGATCGTGTTCACTAAGCAACTTGAGGGATGTTGAATTTAGTGGGAGTTCATCTAGTAATTTGATTAAGTTGAACTATTTATCATGAACATAGTCTAAATTGTACTTGCAAATCAGTAGATCACATGGCCAAGTCCAACTTCAACTTCAACGTTTTCTTTGAGAAAGAAAAGCTTAGAAACAATGGGTCTAACTTCACCAACTGGTTCCGCAATCTAAGAATCATTCTGTCTGGCGGACAAAAGGACTATGTCCTTGAGAAAGCGTTAGGTAACCCCCCTGCTGCAACTACGCCGGCTGATGAGAAAGCCGTCTATCAGTCGCGCAAAGATGATTATGGTGTGATTAAGAGCACCATGTTGTTTGCTATGGAACCGGAACTTCAAAATCGTTTTGAAAACTATCCCGGCCCTTTGAGATTCTCGAGGAGCTGAAAACCATGTTTCGGACTCAGGCCCGTTCGAGAGATATGAGATCTCCGAAGTTCTTTAACCGCAAGATGGAGGAAGGAGTTCGTTAGTGAGCACGCCATTAAGATGTCTGCCTACACTCAACGCCTTTGAGCAACCGGATCGCAAGATTCGGAGGAGCTCAAGATTGACAGGTTCTGCAATCACTCCCTCCCTACAAAAGTTTTGTAGTGACTCACAATCAGATTGGTTCCCGATCGATCACCGAGCTCTTCGCAGTCAAGGCTGCGGAGGTGGACATCAAGAAGGATAATCATGTGTTGATGGTCAACAAGCCCTCCTTTAAGAAAGGTAAAGGTGCAAAGAAGCCCTTCAAGAAAGGCGGCAAGCGCGTTGCCCTGCGAGAAGAAGCTCAAGTCCGGTCCCAAGCCGGACACCGAGTGCTTCTATTGCAAGGACAAGGGTCACTTTGAGCGCAATCGTCCAAGTACTTAGCGGACAAGAAGGCTGGCACCATCAAAGGTATATTTGATATACATGTTATTGATGTTTTCCTTACTAGCCCTCGTTGTAGTGCCCGGGTATTTGATCTTGGTTAGGTTGCTAATATTTGTAACTCAAAGCAGAGCTACGGAATAGACGGTGGCTTGCGAGGGATGAGGTGACGATCTTGGCGTTAAAGCGGATCAAGAGTTGATGTGATGGCCGTCGACGCCTACTTAGTTTTACCTTGGGATTAGTTTTAAACCTTAATAAATGTTATTATGTGCTGCGTTGAGCATGAACATTATTTCTGGATCGTGTTTATTGCAAGACGGTTATTCATTTAAATCGGAGAATAATGGTTGTTCTATTTATATGAGTAACATCTTTTATGGTCATGCACCTCTTGTGAATGGTTTATTTCTTCTAAATCTCGAAAGGGATGAAACACACATCCATAACATTGAGGCTAAGAGATGCAAAGTAGATAGTGATAATACTACTTATTTGTGGCAATCGTCTCAGGTCATATTGGTGTAAAGCGCATGAAGAAACTCCATTCGATGGACTTTGGAGTCTCTTGATTTTGAATCATTTGACACATGCGAACCATGCCTCATGGGCAAGATGATCAAAACCCGTTCTCGGTATGATGGAGCGAGCAACGGACTTGTTGGAAATCATACATACCGATGTATGCGGACCGATGAGTGTTTCGGCCATGGTGGATATCGCTATTTTCTCACTTTTACAGATGACTTAAGTAGATATGGGTATATCTATTTAATGAAACATAAATCTGAAACGTTTGAAAAGTTCAAAGAATTTCAGAATGAAGTGGAGAACCATCGTAATGTAAAGATTAAGTTTCTACGATCCGATCGTGGGGGCGAATATTTGAGTTATGATTTTCTCACGCATCTCAAGGCAAGTGGAATCGTTTCACAACTCACGCCACCGGAACACCACAGCGCAATGGTGTGTCTACGAGCGAATCGAACCCTATTAGATATGGTCCGATCGATGATGTCTCTTACTGATTTGCCGTTATCATTTTGGGGTTATGCATTAGAAACCGCTGCATTCACTTTAAATAGGGCTCCATCTAAACTGCTGAGACGACACCATATGAACTGGGTTTGGTGCTAAACCTAAGTTGTCGTTTCTTAAAGTTTGGGGATCTGAAGCTTCGCCAAGAAGTTGATGCGGACAAGCTCGAACCCAAAGCGGAGAAATGCGCCTTCATAGGATACCCTAAGGAAACTATTGGGTATACCTTCTATCACGTAACTGAAGGCAAAGTGTTTGTCGCAAAGAATGGTTCCTTTCTTGAGAAGGAGTTTCTCTCGAAAGAAGTGAGTGGGAGGAAAGTAGAGCTAGACGAGGTTGTTGAACCTTCTCTTGAAATTGTTCCAGTGCCGCCTGCACCAACAATAGAGGAAGCTAATGACAGGGATCATGAAGCTTCGGACGATGCTGCTACTGAACGTCGCAGGTCGACAAGGTCACAGGCCCCTCCCGAGTGGTAATGCGGCAACCCTGTCTTGACCGTCTTGTTAGTAGAAGACAGTGAACCTACGAACTATGAGGAAGCGATGATGAGCCCAGACTCTGAGAAATGGCTAGAAGCCATGAAATCCGAATTGGGATCCATGAGCGAAAACCATGTATGGACTTTGGTGGACCCTCCTAGCGACCGAAAGGCCGTTGAGTGCAAATGGATCTTCAAGAAGAAAACGGACGCGGATGGTAATGTTACCGTCTATAAAGCACGGCTTGTTGCGAAAGGTTTTCGACAAGTTCAAGGTGTTGACTACGATGAGACTTTCTCTCCCGTAGCGATGTTTAAGTCCATTCGGATTTTATTAGCAATTGCTGCGTTTCATGATTATGAAATATGGCAAATGGATGTCAAGACTGCTTTCCTCAATGGCAACATTGATGAAGAGTTGTATATGATGCAACCCGAAGGTTTTATCGATCCTAAGGATGCTGATAAAGTATGCAAACTTCAGCGTTCCATTTATGGTGAAGCAAGCATCTCGGAGTTGGAACCTTCGTTTGATCAAGTGATCAAGAGCTTTGGATTTGTTCCAAATTGCTACGAAGCTTGCATCTACAAGAAAGTGAGTGGGAGCTCGGTGACGTTTCTGGTACTATACGTGGATGACATATTGATTATTGGAAATGACATCAACATGCTTAACGATGTGAAGAATTATTTGAACAAGTGTTTTTCAATGAAAGACCTAGGTGAAGCTGCTTATATATTGGGCATCAAGATCTATAGAGATAGACAAAGACGCCTGATAGCTTTAAGCCAGAGTACATACCTAGACAAAGTTCTGAAAAGGTTCGAATGGATAAAGCATTGAAAGGTTCAAGGCCTATGTTTTCAGGTAAGATCTTGAGCAAGGCTCGGTGTCCACCACGGTAAATGATAGGAAGCTATGAGCAAAGTGCCTTATGCCTCGGCCATAGGTTCCATCATGTATGCCATCTTGTGTACTAGACCGGATGTGTCCAATGCTCTTAGTTTGACGAGCAGATATCAAAGTGATCCAGAGTGGAACATTTGGACAGCCGTGAAGAACATCCTAAGGTACCTAAATAGGACTAAAGAAATGTTCTTAGTCTATGGGGGTGATGAACACTGTCAGTAAAGGTTACGTCGATGCTAGTTTCGACACCGACAAGGATGATGCTAAATCTCAGATGTGATACGTGTATATTTTGAATGGAGGAGCTGTGAGTGGAGAAGTCGCAAGCAAAGCGTGGTCGCGGGATCTACTGAGAAGCGGAATACATGGCTCTTGCGAAGTGTCAAGTGAAGGAGTTTGGATCGAAACTTCATCATCGAGCTTGGCGTGGTTCCAAGTGCATTGGACCCTTGGAGATATTGTGTGACAACATCGCGCCATAGCACTCGCTAAGGAACCAAGATATCATCCAAAGACCAAGCATATCAATCATAAGTTTCATATAATCCGAGATTATATAGCGGATGGAGATCGAAGATCAGCAAAGTACATACAGATCTGAATGTCGCAGATCCATTGACTAAACCTCTTCCACGTGTAAAATATGCTCAAGACCTCGATGCCATGGGTGTAAGATTGTTGCCAAATGTAAACTAGATTATTGACTCTAGTGCAAGTGGAGACTGTTGGAATTATGCCCTAGAGGCAATAATAAAGATGTTATTATTATAATTCTTGTTCATGATAAAGTTTATATTCCATGCTAGAATTGTATTGCGGAAACTTTAATACTTGTGTGGTTTGTGAACAACACCGTATCCCTAGTACGCCTCTATGGACTAGCTCATTGATCAATGATGGTTAAGGTTTCCTAACCATAGACATGAGTTGTCAATTGATAATGAGATCATATCACTAGAGAATGATGTGGTGGATAGACCCAAACTAAGCGAAGCAATTAGATCGTCATCATGTTCGCCTTTACAAGTTTTTCTTATGTCAAATATTGTATTCCTTAGACCATGAGATAATACAACTCCTGGTATCGGAAGAAAGCTTTGAGGTCATCAAACGCCATCCTATGAGAGGGTGATCATAAAGGTGTCTCTCGGTGATCGGAAAGTATCATTGGGTTGTATGTATCGAGATGGGATTTGTCCCTCCCAAGTCGAGAGATATACTTGGGCCCACTCGGTAATCGATATCAACACCGCTTGCAAGCATGTGGTTAAGGAGTTGATCACAAAGTGATATTGGATTACGTAACGAGTAAAGTACTTGCGTGAACGAGATTGAACTAGGTATGACGATACCGATCGAATCGCGGGCAAGTAAAATATCGCGAGACGAAGGGAATATATATATGGGATTGATTGAATCCTGGCATCGTGGTTCATCCGATATGATCATCGATGAATGTGTGGAGTCAATATGGGTGCCTGCACCTGTTGATTATTGATAGAAGATCATGTCGCATATTCTCGAACCCGCAGGTCACACTTAACGTGTCTCGACGCTAGGATAGATTGGATAATTGGTTTATGAATTTTTGTTCGGAGTCTCGGATGGGATTCGGGATATCACGAGAGGTTCCGGAATGGTCCGGAGAATAAGATTCATATAAGGCAGTGCAGTTTTTGGAGTTCGGAATAGTTCCGGGTTAATCGGTATTGTACCGGAAGCTTCTAGAACCTTCCGGAAGGATTTCTAGATAAGGGAGAGTTTAAATTGTTTAAACTAGAGATAGGCTTGGAGGAGAGGCTAGGGCTGGCCGCACCCACCTCTATATATAGAGGGCTGGTGCGCCCCCTCTCACACTTCCCTTACACCTTCCTCCAAACCCAGTTGCCCTGCTGCCCTTCCTCTCTCCCTCCCGACTGTTTGTAGGCGAAGCCCTGCGGCAGAAATTCTCCACCATATACACCACGCCGTCGTGCTGTAGATCCAATCTATCTCTCCACCATACTTGCTGGTCCGAGGAAGGAGGAGACATCGAGGTGCCGCACGTGTGCATCTCACGGAGGCACTGCCACTTGTGGTGCTAGATCGGATCGGATCGCGAGGAGGAGAAGCGAGTACGACTACATCACCCACGTTCCGACGAACGTTCCGCTGTGCGAATCTTCAAGGGTATGAAGATCTAATCCAATCTCTCTCGTTGTTTACATCTCCTAGATTAGATCTTGGCTTTCCCTCTGTTCGCTTCCGTAGAAAATTTTGATTTACTATGCTGCGAACCCCTTCAACAAACACCACAATTTCATAAAGACATCCAACTCCAAATATAACTCATAACAAGTATTTGTAATCTCTAGCCTAAGTGCCACCATGGTGTGCACGCTGTCACTTTCACACACATGAGGAGAGCAGAGATCTATTAAAGCACTTGAGTAGCAAGATAGATATATAGATTACAAGCTCATGATCTCAATATGATCATGCATAGAGAGAGATGAACACATAGCTACCGGTAGAACCCTTAGCCTCGAGAGAGAACTACTCCCTCCTCTTCATGGCAATCAGCAACGACAATGGAGATGGTGGTGGAGATCAATGGAAATGGCTCCGGGGGCACTTCCCCGTCCCGGCAGAGTGCCGGAACAGAGACTTTCTGTCCCCCGAATCTCCCCTTCGGTGGTGGCAGACTGTGAACTTTTCGTGGCTGGAGGCAGGACGATTTAGGGTTTTGGCTTCGGGAGGCTTCTTATAGGCCAGAGGGCAAGGTCGATGGAGTGCCAGGGGGCCCACACCACCTGGTGGCGCGGCCAGGGCTAGCCCGCGCCACCATATGGTGTGGCCAGGCCCGCCTCCTCCTCTCGCCGGCTCCATGAGTCTTCCGGTAAAATAGGAACTTCGGCTTTTGTCCCGTCCAATTCCGAGAATATTCATTTTCTGACTTCCTGGAACCAAAAACAGCAGAAAACAGGCAACTGGCACTGTGGCTCTTGTTAATAGGTTAGTCCAAGAAATCATATGAAAAGTACTCCAAAGTTGGAACAAAACACAAGAAAGTAGATAAAACCAAGCATGGAACATCAAAAATTATAGATACATTTGCAATGTATCAACATCCCTAAGCTTAACTCCTGCTCGTCCTCGAGTAGGTAAGTGATAAAAAGAAAGAATAATTTTTGAGGTGACATGCACCATCAAAGACTTGATCAAAGTATTTGTAAAACATTCATAGCTGGGATCATAGTACTTCAATCATAACACGAAAGACAAAGTTCTAGCAATAAGCAAAGAAGCTATGATGCAACATGAAAAGGCACAAACAAAAGATTCATGAATAACAATGCTTTGCAAGACGTTTGTTTGTTTCACATAAAGAAAACATGGCATACTAGTATTTAGCTTGTCCCTCAATAGAGTAGCAAATATAATTGCATAGGACACCTTCAAAGTTCATAAGAGTGACTAGATACAATAGTTTAAAACAAGCAATATCAAGTTATGCATCAATCAACTAGTCTTGGGACAATGCACATGGAATTAGAATGGCCACTATGCTCTCAAAGTAGGTGCATAAAGGTAGAAGGTGGAGACTCAATATAATGGTGGAAGAAAGGCCTTTTGTAAAAGGAAGTAGGGATTCAAGTCTCATAAAGAGCTTCCGAAAATTATGGTACTAATAGCTTTCAGCTCTCATTGGCCCTATCATAAGCATCTTGAAGTGATTAAGGTTAAAGTGAACAAACTATGGTGTACATGCTTGACGAAGTATAAGTTAGGAATCTCATGTCCCTTGTATACGAGGGACGCTCCTCATGCTACTTAAGTGTAGTCACCGGTAAGTTCTTGTCATTGTAAGTACATGTGTATCATAGAGAACCGCCAACGGGGTACCCCTTGCCCAATGATACGGAAGAATCCCCATATCAAAATGACAAGGCAAGCAGACAACAAGCATCTCAGCATTCTTCTTATTTACCATGGGAATATGGTGCTTTTTTCTCTCTTTCCTCTTTTCATAGTCTTTTTTCTCTTTTTCTCTTTTTTCTCAATATAGGACTCTTTTTTTATAAGAAGAATGCTTCATAGACAACTCATTATGGTTACGCTGCAGGTTTCCACCATGTCAGCATGGATTAGACCAACGGCCCAGGCGTTTCTCTAACACATATACATAACTCCATGGACTTACAAGCTCCCCTTTCATTTCACACCGATGACATCCATATACAAAAGAGCATGATATCAACTAGGTACAAGTACCAAGTGCAATGTTGAAAGTGTTCCCCATGAAAGCATGGTTCTGCTAATTCCCAATAAATAAGTGCAAGCATATACAACATAGACGACACAATGGTTCAAGTTTATTAAGGGCAAGTAAAGTAAAGTGTGCCATCAAGTTCGTGAGAGCTTTAATCACTAGTTTTCTCATAACAAGTTTAATTTGGAAGGTAAACAAAAGCATGAATATACTTGGAATAGCATAAGCTAGTAGGTAGGTATGGTGGACTCTTTTGGAATAACTTGGTTTAGGGAGTTGGATGCATGAGTGGAACTCATACTTGGTTGTGGAGGCTAGCAAAAGACTGGGAGCAACAAACTAAGAGACAAATAATGGCCATAATCATGCAGAGCGACAAAACATCATTGATCAAAGCATAAATTGATACTACAAGTTGAAAACTAGAGGATCATAAAGGCTATGGTGACTTGAGATAGTCATAACATGGTGTGAGCATGCGCCAAGTCAACCCAAATAAAGCATCAAAGGAGAATACCACTATACTATGCTTTAATATGCTAAAACAACGCATGATTCATCCAAGGCACATTAAGCAATCTCAATTGTTTATAACAAGTCATGCTACAGCAAATAATACTAAGCATAAAGCCAAAACAATATCAAGCATGGCATGACAAAGCATAGCCATAGTCAAAAACGAGCTCTTTTTACCACAAAAGTATGAACTTTCCTACTCTTTTCCAAACCAAACCAAAGTATGAAAGAGGGGGTCCAAACCAATTTATTCAGAAAACTAAGGAAACCAAGCAAACTAAAAACCAAAACAAAAACGAAAACGAAAAAGAAGACGCTCCAAGAACAACGCAACTGTGCATGAAACAATAAAAATGAAGCATTTGGAAGAAACCTGGGATTTTTATTGATGAAGAAGGGGATGCCTTGGGCATCCCCAAGCTTTGACGCTTGTACTTTTTGGATATTTCTTGGGGTGACACGCGTGGCATCCCCAAGCTTGAGCTTTAGTCCATCCTTCATCTCATTACTCATTCCTTCCATACACCTGAAATTTTTCCTTCATACAAAACTTCACACAATCTTTATTAGCAACATTAGTGCACTCAAGATAAATAAGTCTTAAAGTTCAGTTCTACACCAAATAAACTTCCATGAGAACACTAGATACTGTAGTACTTCCCTCAAAAAGCTCAATTCCCCAAAAGAACTCAAAAAGGAACCAACAAGAAGCAAATGCAGAAAATGGCAGAAATCTGTCAAAACAGACCAGCAGGTAAAGACGATTTTTTTCGAAGACCTTATGTTGCTCAAATCAAAAGGTGTTGAACTAACAAAAGATAGATAACAATCTGGGGCAGAAGTACAAACAATTACAACTCAATCTGACATACAGAGCTCTCTCACGAATTTTTACGGTGAAGCACAGAAATCTGTTTCGGGACAGCAACTTTCCCAATCATTACTTCTCTCTCATCAGAGGTTACTCTTGGCACAAAAAGCAAATAAAAAGGATAAGGAGCGGTTATTACTGAGGTAATAATAACTTCCAAGACTCATCTAAAACTCTTGGGTTATCTCCCAACAAGTACTTTTGTTTAACGCCTTTAAGTTAGGCATGATAGTTTGAGAAGATGCTCACATAAGAAATATGAATTGAAGTAAAAGAGAGCATCAAGAAGAAAATTCAAAGCACATTTAAGTCTAACCCACTTCCTATGCATAGGAATCTTGTAAAGAAACAAGTCATGAAAGCACAAAGCAACAAGCATAGGAAAGCAAAACAAGTGCAACTTCAAAAATTTCAATATAAAGAGGGGAAACTTAATATTATTGAGACGCATAAAACCATGTTTCCCTCTCTCATA
Source organism: Avena insularis (assembly GCA_023614405.1). Lineage (NCBI taxonomy): Eukaryota > Viridiplantae > Streptophyta > Magnoliopsida > Poales > Poaceae > Avena > Avena insularis. Next base: position 31,564,348 of record CM042694.1, read on the forward strand.
ATAACTTTCAGTAGCATCATGAATGAAACTAACAATATAACTATCACATGAAACATTCTTATCATGAGCCACATGCATAAAAGAATTAATACTCTCCACATAAACATAGTTATTCTTATTAATTGTAGTGGGAGCAAATTCAACAAAATAGCTATCATTATTATTCTCATCACCATAATCATCAAATATTGGAGGCATATTGTAGTCATAATAAATTTTCTCCTCAATAGTAGGTGGACTGAAAATATCATACTCATCATTGTAATCATCATATATTAGAGGCATAGTATCATCAAAGTAAATTTTCTCCTCCGTGCTTGGGGGACTAAATATATCATGCTCATCAAAACTAGCTTCCCCAAACTTAGACTTTTCCATAGCATTAGCAATAATGGTGTCCAAAGAATTCATACTAACAACATTGCTATTAGCATGCAAATAAAGTTCCATAGGTTTTTTAATTTTCTCTTCAAACACTTCATGTCCTAACTCAAGATAAATACTATAAAGCTCTCTAATTTTTTTGTTGTTTTCCATTAAGCCTAACTAGTGAGAAACAAAAAGACAAAATTGCAGAATCTAAAGGAAATAACTTCGAGTACTCACACCAGAAAATAGGCGTTTGCCGTGGAAGGTTCTTCTTGTTTAATCCTCCGGTATGAATACCTTTTACCTTACCTCCCCGGCAACGTCGCCAGAAAATAGCTTGATGTCTACACACTTCTATTCTTGTATATAGTTATTGGGCCTCCAAGTGCAGAGGTTTGTAGAACAGCAGCAAGTTTTCCCTTAAGTGGATCACCCAAGGTTTATCGAACTCAGGGAGGAAGTGGTCAAAGGTATCCCCTCTCAAGCAACCCTGCAATCAATATACAAGAAGTCCCATGTGTCCCTAACACACCCAATACACTTGTCAGGTGTATAGGTGCACTAGTTCGGTGAAGAGATAGTGAAATACAAGTGGTATAGATAATTATAAGTGGTAACGGTGATATAGAATAGCTTGATGGTGTGGAAGAGACTAGAGGCAAACTGAAATAAAGATGGAAGCAAGCAAACATGTAACAGATCTAGTTGCAAACGGTGTTTCAATGCTTAGAAACAAGGCCTGGGGATCATACTTTCACTAGTGAACACTCTCTCATATAAATACCTTCTCTTTATGATACTACTCTTAACTACTCTCCGGTTGGACACTCTAATCGATGGTAGGGCTATAACGGCACTCCTCAAAGTAAGCCTTTCCCATCTAGAAAACCCCACACTGTCACCTTGAGTACTAGATGAGTCCAACAAACACCACAATTTCATAAAGACATCCAACTCCAAATATAACTCATAACAAGTATTTGTAATCTCTAGCCTAAGTGCCACCATGGTGAGCACGCTGTCACTTTCACACACATGGGGAGAGCTGAGATCTATTAAAGCACTTGAGTAGCAAGGTAGATCTATAGATTACAAGCACATGATCACAATATGATCATGCATAGAGAGAGAGATGAACACATAGCTACCGGTAGAACCCTTAGCCTCGAGAGAACTACTCCCTCCTCTTCATGGCAATCAGCAACGACAATGGAGATGGTGGTGGAGATCGATGGAGATGGCTCCGGGGGCACTTCCCCGTCCCGGCAGAGTGCCGGAACAGAGACTTTCTGTCCCCCGAATCTCCCCTTCGGTGGTGACGGCACTGCGGAACTTTTCGTGGCTGGAGGCAGGACGATTTAGGGTTTTGGCTTCGGGAGGCTTCTTATAGGCCAGAGGGCAAGGTCGATGGAGTGCCAGGGGGCCCACACCACCTGGTGGCGCGGCCAGGGCTAGCCCGCGCCACCATATGGTGTGGCTAGGCCCTGGCCCTCCTCCGTCTCTGCTTCTGGCTCCATGAGTCTTCCGGTAAAATAGGAACTTCGGCTTTTGTCCCGTCCAATTCCGAGAATATTCATTTTCTGACTTCCTGGAACCAAAAACAGCAGAAAACAGGCAACTGGCACTGTGGCTCTTGTTAATAGGTTAGTCCAAGAAATCATATGAAAAGTACTCCAAAGTTGGAACAAAACACAAGAAAGTAGATAAAACCAAGCATGGAACATCAAAAATTATAGATACATTTGCAATGTATCAAGCACAGCAGTAAGTTTTCCCTCAGTTATGAAACCAAGGTTTAATCGAACCAGTAGGAGCAAGGAAACACCCCAAAGGTGTTGCTAGCTGAGCTTTGGCAGGGCGCACTACCGGTGCTAGTAGCAACATGGAGACCTGCACAACACAACCACAGAACTTTGTCCCCAACTTGCGATGAGGTTGTCAATCTCACCGTGTTTTGCAGAAAACAAAGGATTAAACGTATCAAATGGAAAGAAGTAAAAGTTTGCAGAAAGTAAACGCAAAGCAGTAAAGAGTTGTAGATTGTATGTAAAGAAAAAGGACCGGGATCCATAGTTCACTAGAGGTGGCTCTCCTTAGATAGATAACATGCTGGGTAAACAAATTACAGCGGGGCAATTGACAAACACCGAGAAAGAAATACATGCATATACTAATCATCTTGACTCCTTTGAAACTTGATTGGGCATTACAACATAATACATAGACCGCCATCCAACTGCATCTATGACTAATAATGCACCTTTAGGTTATCATCCGAACCCCCTCCAGTATTAAGTTGCAAGCAACAGATTATTGCTTTACGAACTGCGTGTAAAGTAAACAATATTATTGTTCTATGAACAAAGGATTGTTGTTTTCTCCCTAGTAGCAACAGCACATCTAGTACCTTAGAGATTTCTGCCACTTCCCCAGATTACTAGAGGCATGAACCCACTATCGAGCATATATACTAACTCTTGGAGTTGCTAGCATCTACTTGGCCAAGATAGCTACTAACAACGGAAAGCATGCAAGATCTCAAATAACATAGGTATGATAGAATCAATAATCAATCTGAAATAGCATCTCAATATCCATCGGATCCCTGCAAACACAACATGTATGGATTACAAATAGATGATCTTGATCATGAACGGAGCTCACAAGATCTAAACATGAAAGCACAAAGGAGGAGAAAACAGGCAGCTGGCACTGTGGCTCTTGTTAATAGGTTAGTCCAAGAAATCATAATAAAAGTACTCCAAAGTTGGAACAAAACACAAGAAAGTGGATAAAACTAAGCATGGAACATCAAAAATTATAGATACATTTGCAATGTATCAACATCCCCAAGCTTAACTCCTGCTCGTCCTCGAGTAGGTAAGTGATAAAAAGAAATAATTTTTGAGGTGACATGCACCATCAAAGACTTAATCAACAGATTTGCAAAACATTTAAGGCTAGGATCAAAGTACTTAAATCATAACATGAAAGACAAAGTTCTAGCAATAAGCAAAGAAACTATGATGCAACATGAAAAGGCACAAACAAAAGAATCATGAATAACATGCTTTGCAAGACGTTTGTTTGTTTCACATAAAGAAAACATAGCATAATAGTATCCAGCTTGTCCCTCAATAGAGTAGCAAATATAAATGCAGAGGACACCTTCAAAGTTCATAAGAGTGACTAGATACAATAGTTTAAAACAAGAAATATCAAGTTATGCATCAATCAACTAGTCTTGGGACAATGCACATAGAACTAAGAATGGCCACTATGCTCTCAAAGTAGGTGCATAAAGATAGAAGGTGGAGACTCAATATAATGGTGGAAGAAAAGCCTTTTGTAAAAGGAAGTAGGGATTCAAGTCTCATAAAGAGCTTCCAAAAATTATGGTACTTATAGCTTTTAGCTCTCATTGCCCCTTGATGGTGCGAGGTTGAGGTGGGAGCTTCTTCTTCTTCAGTCCCCAGCAATGGCGCCAGAAAAGATCTTGATGCACTCGATTTTCATTGTAGAGCTCGTTGGGAACCCCAAGAGGAAGGTATGATGAGCACAGTAGTAAGTTTTCCCTCAGTTATGAAACCAAGGTTTAATCGAACCAGTAGGAGCAAGGAAACACCCCAAAGGTGTTACTAGCTGTGCTTTGGCAGGGCGCACTACCGGTGCTAGTAGCAACTAGGAGACCTGCACAACACAACCACAGAACTTTGTCCCCAACTTGCGATGAGGTTGTTAATCTCACCGTGTTTTGCGGAAAACAAAGGATTAAACGTATCGAATGGAAGGAAGTAATAGTTTGCAGAAAGTAAACACAAAGAAAAAAACAGTTTATAGATTGTATGTAAAGAAAAGGATCGGGATCCATAGTTCACTAGAGGTGGCTCTCCTTAGATAGATAACATGCTGGGTGAACAAATTACAGCGGGGCAATTAACAAACACCGAGAGAGCAATACATGCATATACTAATCATCTTGACTCCTTTGAGACTTGATTGGGCATTACAACATAATACATAGACCGCCATCCAACTGCATCTATGACTAATAATCCACCTTCAGGTTATCATCCGAACCCCCTCTAGTATTAAGTTGCAAGCAACAGATTTTTGATCAGGTCCTAGGGTTTTTGTCCTAAGGGCAACTTATAGGCGGAAGGAGAGGCCGAGGGGGTGCTGGGGTCGGCCAGACCACCCCCTGGCGCGGGCCAGGCCTGGCTGCGTGGCCAGGTGGTGTGGCCGGCCCCTGGCCCCTCCGCCTCAGATTCGGCACTTGATCCCTTCCGAAAAATAGGCACTTTGGCTTTTGTCCCGTCCAATTCGAGAATATTCATTTTCCGACTTTCCGGAACCAAAACAGCAAAAGCAATTGGCACTGTGGCTCTTGTTAATAGGTTAGTCCAAGAAATCATATGAAAAGTACTCCAAAGTTGGAACAAAACACAAGAAAGTGGATAAAACCAAGCATGGAACATCAAAAATTATAGATACATTTGCAATGTATAAACATCCCCAAGCTTAACTCCTGCTCGTCCTCGAGTAGGTAAGTGATAAAAAGAAATAATTTTTGAGGTGACATGCACCATCAAAGACTTGATCAAAGCATTTGCAAAACATCAAAGCTAGGATCAAAGTACTTCAACCATAACATGAAAGACAAAGTTCAAGCAATAAGCCAAGAAACTATGATGCAACATGAAAAGGCATAAACAAAAGATTCATGAATAACAATGCTTTGCAAAACGTTTGTTTGTTTCACATAAAGAAAACATAGCATAAAGGTATTCAGCTTGTCCCTCAATAGAGTAGCAAATATTAATGCATGAGACACCTTCAAAGTTCAAAAGAGTGACTAGATACAATAATTTCAAACAAGCAATAACAAGTTATGCATCAATCAACTATTCTTGGGACAATGCACATAGAACTAAGAATGGCCACTATGCTCTCAAAGTAGGTGCATAAAGATAGAAGGTGGAGACTCAATATAATGGTGGAAGAAAGGCCTTTTGTAAAAGGAAGTTGGGATTCAAGTCACATAAAGAGCTTCCAAAAATTATGGTACGTATAGCTTTCAGCTCTCATTGCTCCTATCATAAGCATCTTGAAGGTGGTTAAGGTTAAAGTGACACAACTAAGAGGATATGCTTGACAAGTTATAAACCGAAATCTCATGCCCCTTACTTACGAAGACCGATCCTCATGCTACTCAACTTCAGTCACGAGTAAGCTCTTGTCATTGTAATGTATGTGTATCATTAAGAACCGCCAACGGGGTACCCCTTGCACATGATACGGGAGCTCTCCCATAATCAAAATGACAAGGCAAGCAGAATGAGCATCTCAGCGATCTTTTTATTTGTTATTTGCATAGGTTTTTATCGAGGATGCTTCCTAGAGTGCTCATTATGGTGATGATGCAAGTTTCCACCATGATTAGGCATGGCTTAGGCTAGCGGCCTAGGCGTTTCTCTAACACACATACAAACTCCATGATCTTACAAGTTCCACTTTTATTTCACAATCACGGATCCGTAAGCAAAAGAACATAATATCAACGGGGTACAAAGTACAAGTGCAATGTTGAAAGCGTTCCCCATGAAACATGGTTCTGCTAACTTCAACTTATAAAGCGCAAGCATATACGCAACAAAGAAGGACCCAATGGTTCAAGTTTATTAGAGGCAATAAAGTAAATTGTGCCATCAAGTTCGTGAGAGCTTTATCACTAGTTTTCTCATAACAAGTGGAAGGTAAACAAAAGCATGAATATACTTGGAATAGCATAAGCTAGTAGGTAGGTATGGTGGACTCTTTGGAATAACTTGGTTTAGGGAGTTGGATGCATGAGTGGAACTAATACTTTGTTGTGGAGGCTAGCAAAAGACTGGGAGCGACAAACTAAGAGAGCAATAATGGCCATAATCATGCAGAGCGACAAGACATCATTGATCAAAGCATAAAGTGATACTACAAGTTGAAAACAAAATGATCATAAAGGCTATGGTGACTTGTGACAGTCATAACATGGTGTGAGCATGTGCCAAGTCAACCCAAATAAAGCATCAAAGGAGAATACCACTATACTATGCTTTAATATGCTAAAACAACGCATGATTCATCCAAGGCACATTAAGCAATCTCAATTGTTTATAACAATTCATGCTAAAACAAAGAATACTAAGCATAAAGCCAAAACAATATCAAGCATGGCATGACAAAGCATAGCCACAGTCAAAAACAAGCTCTTTTTACCACATAAGTATGAACTTTCCTACTCTTTTCCAAACCAAACCAAACTATTTGCAACCCAATGTAAGAAAGAGGGGGTCCAACCAATTTATTCAGAAAACTAAGCAAACCAAGCAAACAAAAACCAAAACGAAGACGGAAAAGAAGATGCTCCAAGAAAAACACAACTGTGCATGAAACAATAAAAATGAAGCGTTTGGAAGAAACCTAGAATTTTTATTGATGAAGAAGGGGATGCCTTGGGCATCCCCAAGCTTTGACGCTTGTACTTCTTGGATATTTCTTGGGGTGACACGCGTGGCATCCCCAAGCTTGAGCTTTAGTCCATCCTTCATCTCATTACTCATTTTGTTCCACACACCTGAATTTTTTCCTTAATACAAAACTTCACACAATCTCATTAGCAACATTTGTGCACTTAAGATAAATAAGTCTTAAGGTTCAGTTCCAACACCAAATAAACTTCCATTAGAACACTAGATACTGTAGCACTTCCCTCAAAAAGCTCAATTCCCCAAAAGAACTCAAAAAGGAACCCACAAGAAGCAAATGCAGAAAATGGCAGAAATCTGTCAAAACAGACCAGCAGGTAAAGACGAATTGTTTCGAAGACCTTCTATTGCTCAAATAAAAAAAGTGTTGAACTAATGAAAGTTAGATAACAACCTGGGGCAGAAGCACAAAAAATTACAGCTCAATCCGACATACAGAGCTCTCTCACGAATTTTTACGGTGAAGCACAAGAATCTGTTTCGGGACAACAACTTTTCCAATCATTACTTCTCTCTCATTAGAGGTTACTCTTTGCACAAAAAGCAAATAAAAAGGATAAGGAGAGGTTATTACTGAATAAATAACTTCCAAGACTCATCTAAAACTCTTGGGTTATCTCGCAACAAGTACTTTTCTTTAACGCCTTTAAGTTAGGCATAAGAAGCAAAGAAAGAATCAAGTGTTCTCAAATGAAGAAGCATTAAAACCAACTTTCTTGCCCTTACCTCTCTTATTTTTATTCTTAACCTTTGGGAAAAAGTGATTGTTTGGTGGAGAAGAAAGGTGCATGGTCCCCTTTCCCACATCTATTATTGCTCCAAGAAGTTCCAAAAGGGACCTTCCAAGTGTAATTTGTCCTTTTCCTGCACATTCAATAACAAGATAATCAATAGAAATCATTTTCCCAAGGATCTTTGTAAACACTCCTTCAGCTATTCCAATAGGAAATAAGGTAGCATTATTAGCAAGAGATATTTATTTTCCTCCATCAGTAAGCCCCCAAAGATTCAAAGATTCATAAATATCTTTGGGCATAAGACAAAATTCAGACATGATATCGCAGCGGGCTTGAAAAGTTTCAGTGTTTATCTGAATCTTTACTGTAGGGAGCCACTTTGATGGTTCAGAATTTATTGGAACGTAATTGTGATGCTCTCTAAGCGTACTATAGCAACTTTCTAAGCTAGTAGTGCTAGCCTCAAGAGTGTTCAACCTAGCAAATATTTTTGCGAAAGAAATATCAGTTTGGCTAGGCATGTTGTAAGTGAGGATCAATTTCTTTATAGCATTAATAGCATCATCCTCATTACATTCGAGGAAATCTCCTCCCACAATTGTATCTAAAGCATATCTATAGCAAAGAGCAATCCCAAGGTAAAAACTGCTAAGGAACAAGCTTTGAGTCATTTTAGGCTCAGTTTTTTCATGTAGATCAGAGATTCTAGACCAAGCTTCCTTAAAACGTTCCTCAATTCCTTGTTTAAAAGTGAAAATCATTTCCTCGGGTGACATAGTGATTGGAGTAAGGCTAGACATGAAGGCAACTTAAGATAGGAACTAATTTTTTTGTGTTTTTCAAATAAGAAAGCAAACTAGTAAAACTAATTTTTTTGTGTTTTTGAAAGAACAAAACAAGCAAACAAAGCAAAAAGAAAACTAAGCAAAACAAAAACAACAAAGTAAAGAGATTGGTTATGAGGGACTCCCCTTGTGAAGATGTCCTTGACTACCCGGCAACAGCGCCAGAAAAGATCTTGATGCGCTCGACTTTCAATGTAGAGCTCGTTGGGAACCCAAGAGGAAGGTATGATGAGCACATCAGTAAGTTTTCCCTCAGTTATGAAACCAAGGTTTAATCGAACCAGTAGGAGCAAGGAAACACCCCAAAGGTGTTGCTAGCTGAGCTTTGGCAGGGCGCACTACCGGTGCTAGTAGCAACATGGAGACCTGCACAACACAACCACAGAACTTTGTCCCCAACTTGCGATGAGGTTGTCAATCTCACCGTGTTTTGTGGAAAAGTTTACAGAAAGTAAACACAAAGCAGTAAATAGTTGTAGATTGTATGTAAAGAAAAAGGACCGGGATCCATAGTTCACTAGAGGTGGCTCTCCTTAGATAGATAACATGCTGGGTAAACAAATTACAGCGGGGCAATTGACAAACACCGAGAAAGCAATACATGCATATACTAATCATCTTGACTCCTTTGAGACTTGATTGGGCATTACAACATAATGCATAGACCGCCATCCAACTGCATCTATGACTAATAATCCACCTTCAGGTTATCATCCGAACCCCCTCTAGTATTAAGTTGCAAGCAACAGATTATTGCTTTACGAACTGCGTGTAAATTTTTTTGTTTTCTCCCTAGTAGCAACAACACATCTAGTACCTTAGAGATTTCTGTCACTTCCCCAGATTACCAGAGGCATGAACCCACTATCGAGCATAAATACTAACTCTTGGAGTTGCTAGCATCTACTTGGCCAAGATAGCTACTAACAACGGAAAGCATGCAAGATCTCAAATAACAAAGACATGATAGAATCAATAATCAATCTGAAATAGCATCTCAATATCCATCGGATCCCCGCAAACACAACATGTATGGATTAAAAATAGATGATCTTGATCATGAACGAAGCTCACAAGATCTAAACATGAAAGCACAAAGGAGGAGAAACCAGCCATCTAGCTACTACATGGATCCGTAGTCCAAGGATGAACTACTCACGTATCACACCGGAGGCTTGCATGGTAATGAAGAGGGCCTCCAGGGTGAATTCCCCTCTCTGGCAGGGTGCCGGGAAGAGCTTCAGATCCCTCCCGATCTAGCGATGGAGATGACGGCGGCTACAGACTCTTTCGTGGATTTTTGATCAGGTCCTTAGGGTTTTCGTCCCGAGGGCAATATATAGGCGGAAGGAGGGGCCGAGGGGGTGCCGGGAGCCACCACACCACCCCCTGGCGCGGGCCAGGCCTGGCCGCGCGGCCAGGTGGTGTGGCCGGCCCCTGGCCCCTCTTCGTCTTGTATTCTGGCACTTGATCCCTTCCGGAAAAATAGGCACTTTGGCTTTTGTCCCGTCCAATTCCGAGAATATTTATTTTATGACTTTCCTGAAACCAAAAATAGCAGAAAACAGGCAGCTGGCACTGTGGCTCTTGTTAATAGGTTAGTCCAAGAAATCATAATAAAAGTACTCCAAAGTTGGAACAAAACACAAGAAAGTGGATAAAACCAAGCATGGAACATCAAAAATTATAGATACATTTGCAATGTATCAAGTGGCTTAGGGGGTGTTTGTCTCTCTCGCATTAGTTGGTATGCCATTTAAAACGGAGGGCCCCGAAAGGGGTGTAGTATAGACAACTACTTGATCAACATTGTGCTGAAAGTTCGTAGGTAAGAACGGTTCTTGTGCGAAAGCCCATTCAGCCGCGTAAAACATGCAAAGATAAAGTAGAGGCGTCTAACTTTGTTTTGCGAGGGGTGTTGCTTTGTGATATGGTTGTGGCAAAGGTAAAGTGATTACCTTATGTTATGTAGTAATAGATAGTCACGGAGGTGACGGACTACCGCGCCAGAAAGACACCGGTACCCTGGTGTCTACGGCGCCGTAACCCTGGTGCCAGAATCCGGTGACGACGGATGGAGATCACGACGTGAAGGACCATATCACATCACATTTACATTCAATGTTATTGTTTGTATATCTTATTGTGTGCTAGTATTAGATACTCGACGGTAGCCTAATAAGATGATCCCTGTTAAAATTACCAATGATTGCGTTCCCTCTTAGTGTGCACCACCAAGAAAGTTTTTCGGTATGAGGCGATCCACGGTACAGGCGTGGGTGTCAGACATATCTATGTTCACATACAGTGGGTATAAGCCATGTTGCACAGCGAATACACTAAGGTTGAGTTGGTGAGCCTAGCATATGTAGACATGGCCTCGGAACACGGATGGTCGAAAGATCGAGCACGAGTCGCATGAATGATGTGACCGACGTTTAGCGTCCACCCTTGAACCCACATTGATGGTCGTGACGATCGGGGGAGATGTGGCTGAAAGGGGTTGTGTTATCACTAGGAACCCTTCATGGGATAGGTGTTTCTGAGTGGAGTTATTATTAACTCATTTAATTATAAACTTAGTATAAATTCCTTTTGCAATTATAAATGTAGAAATGATTCTTCCCGATGCTACCTTTCCTATTGACGATTGGTTAGAAGGAGAGAGGCTCATACTAGATGGATCCAACTTTTCTATATGGGTTGCGCGTCTCCATGTTATCCTTAGCGAGAATAACGTGGTCGACTACATACTCGACGAGATGGATTTGGAGCAGTCCTGTTACTATGAGACCCCAGAACAGCGGGAAGACCGCGATTATCGTCATGAGATGTCCACCTTCATATCAGTTACAATGTGCTACGGGATAGTGGATGAGCTGTGGCCAGTCGTGGGTAATCTTGACCCTCGTGCGACTATGGTACATCTTAGGACACATTTCGTGGAACAAGCACGCATATGGGAGCATGAGCTGATGGGAGACTTCTTCTCCATTAAGATGGAGGAGAACTCATCACTTGACGACCACTTGGAGCGCATGCATGATGCGTACATGAGGCCTGCATACTTCCTGGATAGCTGGATGACGGGCTCTTTTGCAAATGGTGTTGTGCTGCGGTCACTGCCACCAAGCTACCAAGCACAAGTCAGGACTTGCATTATGAGAGGCGACGCCGAAACAATGGATTTCCACAGGTTCGTATCACATCTCAGGAATGTGATGGTTGAACCCATTGTCGCTGAGGTCATCAATGACAAAGGTATATATTTGATATACAATTTTATAAATGTTATAATCTTGCAAACACATTTGCAGTGTTAAGTATATTTGATACTTGTTCTGTTTTACTGAAAACAGGTCCTTCTGCATAGAGGTGCTTGCTGGAGAGGAGGTCACATTGCGTGTTGATGGGGAGCATGATGATGATGGCCAACGACACTCTCCCTCAACATTTATCATTTAGTTTATGTTTAGGATGATTATTGTAATCAAAATATTATGAACTTCTTTAGTGTGTCTCACACTTTGTGAGATGGTTATTCATATCAGTTTGTAACAAACAATTGTTCTACTTTTATGAATTATTTCTATTTGTGTTCATATCTTGTTTGATTACTTGAGAATTATCCTTATTGTTTGAAACTAATTGATAATGGATGAACATTTGTAAAATATTGAAATGCCTAAAAACACCCAACTTAATGATATTTCATTAGTGAATGAAACCATTGTTTAAATTCAAAAGTTATGCGATAATATGTGAAAGACACTTGTTTTCTTGTCACATATGAATCATGCCTAAGTTCGGCAAAATAACTTAAACACCTGGTATTACTTGAATACAAAGTGTTTTAATGAATTGTTAAAGTGAATACATATTTGATGTATTGTGTTCTGACAAAATGGTAATTATCATTATAAGATTGTTTAAATGTGTAAAGTAGTTTACCAAAGGAAACATAAGTATGAAACTATTTGATATGATCAAATTATTTCATCAACAAAGGGTACGAATATAAGAGAGAGTCTAATTACTATGATTTGATCAATAGTAATGGAATTCGACTTTATAAGAATGGCATAAAGAAAATTGTGGAATGCAATGCGTTTGAAATATCAAAATGCAAAGAATCACAATATGTGTTGGGGGGATAACCCCGGGTAGGGTCACTCCGGGGTATAAGGGCCGAGTTAGCCGAGGTTCAGCAAGGTCAAAGCGGATGCTGGCCGAGTCACCTCAAGGCAGGCCGGATCACGGGGTAACCCGGACCAGGGGGGTCGCCTAACATTGTCTCGTCCAACTCAAGGAGTAAGTCGGAAAAACTTGTCTAGCTTATATGCAGGAACAGGTGTGGCCGGATCAACTGTGATCCGGATCCTCGTTTGGCTTCTAGGAGAAGGAAGGAATATCTCTGGTCAAAAAGAAGGCCCGGTGCATACTGGATGAGCGAATAAAGCAAGGGCAGGACCACCGGATCGTGGTCGATAAGGGTGACGACGCTCACGTCGGCTGACACAGGCGCCACAGAGGCAACGTCGCTAAAGCAAGAGTGACGTGGGGGAAAAGCACCCCTGTCGGGTTACTACTTAGGGAGGAGGCATATTCTTAGGAATATGCCTCCACGTATGCCCTAGGCCAGGACCGAACCACCCCTATATAAGGGGGGTTGGGGTTCTGGTAAGGGGGTGGGGTCTTTTCAGATACATAGCAAGGAAAACACTAGAGGATCTAGGGTTCTTGGGCTAGTTAGTAGGCAAGAGTAAGAGAGTTTCTTCTTCCTCCTCTTGTCAATACAGCTCGAGGAGCACTTGTAATCTTAGGCGAACATCATCTGAAGCTTCTGTGTAGAGAATCACTCTACTATCCCTCCCTAGATTCCCCTAGCGCATATTAGTCCCCACCTTTAGCCTATCCATGGCATCTGCCGTGACTCCACCACGACAGTTGGCGCCCACCGTGGGGCTAGCAGCGCTAGCAGGGGTGAACATTCGGACGGGAAATTTCATCGGCACCGGTGAACGCATCGTCTCCGGGCTCGTTCAGCGCTTCGGTGCGCTGGACTATGTCAGCGACAACGTTGGCTGCTTCGGCACGCGCCACCTTCCGCGCAACGGCGTCTTTGTCAAGCTCGGCGCGCACAAGGTCTATGTTGCTGTGGACGTGTCTTGCGTTCATCCGCGTCACGTCGTCGATGCGGGGGAACCACCCCTCACTGTGGCTCATGGTAGCGTATCGCCGCTCCCGGACCATGCCGAGGTGATGATGATCAAGCTGCGCGGTAGCGAAACAAGATCCAGCACTGGACCGGAGGTAACACCCAAATCACCGAGGAAAGCTAGGGGTCCTCCGCTAGAGGCACGAGCGTCTTGAGGAAGCTATGGATAGCTTAGCTAACCCAAAGGCAGCGATGGTAGATCCGGCTCGAGCATAGGCGAGCTAGAGGAGACTGGCGAAAGATACCAGAGGCGCAAAGAAAATAGCGGCCCAGCGATCGTTGAACATGACGGCTGCGTGAGTACGCGAAAGCGAACAAGGTTGATGCAATGGGTAAAGGAGAAATCTCATAAGCGAGATGAACAGAGAAGGTGATGATGGACCAGAAGGGTCGGAAAACTATCTGTCTGTGGGGTTGCCGAAGTATAGTACCCCGGCGAAGAACCTTAGAGCAGCAGATGCCGCGGTGTCCGAGCTAGAGGGTCTGATGGGTGAAGCCCGCCAAAGACAGCAAGACCGGGTTAACGAGCTGGTTCGGATTGCGAACAGGCAGAATGAGGAGCTGTTGAGAGGTAACCCGGAGAGAGTTGGAGCTTCTGAAATCGTCCATTTGGTGATGGGTAACCCGGAGAAATCCGCTGGAGTCGCATCGTCGTCTCATGATGGCCCTAGAAGAGAAGAGGTAGTAACCTCGGCCAGACGGAACAAGCAGATCGTTCCGTATGATCCAACGCGTGCGGGAAAGGAAAAAGAGATGCGGAAAAACGACGACCGACGAAGTATGAGCCGAGGCGAAGCTGGCCGAGGTAACCACGACCAAGGCAATGCCAGTCAAGGGAATGCTGCCAATGGCAATGCCGGACAGCGAAACTCGGCAGGAGCAGGTCAACCGCAGCAGCGGAATGCACCAAGGCAAGAGCAAAGTGCCGGCCGTGGTATGCAACAGAGAGGAGCACAACGAGAGTAGGACCAATACAATGATGGAGACTCGGAGATGATAAATGCGGGATACGCAAGACCGGACTATCATGTGATAGGGTCGAGATTGGGAAGCAGAGATTTGATGCCGGATGACGCCAGGCTAAAACTGGATCGCCTGTATAGGTCGGAATAGATCGAATGTCAGGGTCCTCCGGGTCCAGCGTGCTTCGGACCCCGGATCATGAAGGAACTGCCAGTACCCAATTTCCAATTACCCAGAGGCACGACGACGTATGACGGCAGTACAAAGCCAGAGGATTGGCTAATAAACTACGCAACAGCTGTGAAAATTGCAACTGGCAACTTGAAGTGGATTGTACGATATGTACCCCAAATGTTGGAAGGTCCAGCTAGGGTTTGGCTGAATAATTTGCCACCCGGAAGCATCAATTGCTGGATAGATTTTGAAGAAATGTTCATCAGCAACTTCTCAAGTACGTATCAAAGACCGAATAGACCGTAGACCCTGGCAATGTGCAAGCAGAGATCTAACGAAACGGACCGTGAATTCTTGACCCGGTGGTGTACCGTGAGAAACTCGTGTGAGGGAGTCATAGAGTCACAGGCTATAGCATGGTTCGCACAAGGATGTAGATATGGCAGCGAGTTGTGGATGAAATTGCAAAGGAAAATGCCAGTCACATTGGCAGAGATGATCCGGATCGCGGATTCTTATGCTTTGGGTGATCCGACTCAACCTAGGATCGCGTCGAACGAGTCAAATGAGGAGTACTATCCGAGGGACGGATCCGGGTCATCCTGGAGGAACGATTACAGGGGAAAAAGGAGAGACGATAGACCGGACCATCGATATGGTTCTCAACAAGTTGCGGCCGTGAATCAAGATCAGCCCAGGGAGCAACCAACGCCAGAGAACGGGAGGGCAATGGACTCCTCGAAACGATGGCAAGAAAACGTGGACTCTGGAGCAGAAGAAGCAATGGCAAGAAAAGAAAGATTGTCCGAGGTATACCTACGAGTCAATGTTGGACCAGCCGTGCAAGTTTCACACGCCAAATCCGAACAGCCCGGCGGGTCACACGACGAGACAATGTGAGTGGATGCGCAAGATAGAACAAGGTGGTTCGGGGAATGCTCAGGCACCTCGGAATGATTAACCTCGGCAGGAGTTACCCCGGTAGCAATTGCTCTCCGGAGCAAACACGCAGCAACTGATGTTGCCTCCCCCTCCGCCGAGGTACGACAACAGTGAAAGAAGGCATGCAGTACATCAGGTGGAAAACCAGCAACAACCGGATCAGAGGTACTCCGGAAACGAGGGAAGAAATGAGTACAGGGAGCATCACCAGAGCTATTGTGTGTTCACAACAGAGGAAACAGATAGGAAAAGCTTGCAGCGCCGACATATGGAGGTTAACGCGGTTATGCCTGCAATGACGAGGTACATGTCTTGGTCGGACCAGGAAATTACCTGGAGCGTCAAAGATCATCCCAAGCTTATGCCAAGTCCGGGCTCGTATGCACTAGTGTTGGATCCGACGTTCATTGGACCAAAAATTAATGTGAGGTTCTCCAAGGTACTGATCGACAATGCAGTAGCATTAACATCATGTATCACGGATACGATCATAAGTTGGGCATCTCGGAGAACATGCTCCAGGCTACAAGAACAACTTTTCACGGTATCGTACTAGGCATATCCTGTGAGCCCATAGGCAAAGTCCGGGTCGACGTGTTATTCGGTACGAGAGATAACTTCCGAACCGAAAATCTGGAGTTTGAGGTGGTAAACTTGGAGAGCGCGTATCATGCATTACTCGGGAGACCAGCACTAAGCAAATTCATGGCAAGTTGCCACGTTGGTTATCTGAAGATGAAGTTGCCCGGGCCAAATGGAGCAATTACTATCGCTGGGGATTTCCGACGTTCTATTGAGTGCGCTTCAGCCGGGTCCAACCTAGCCGAGTCACTCGTAATTGCCCAAGAGAAAAGAAAAATCCAAGAAGTGGCAGCATTAGCTCAGTCTGCGCAGCAGTATATGCCGGCGTTAAGTAACCCGCATGGAAGCGTTTCATTTCAAGCCGCGAAGGACACCAAGAAAATTCCACTGGATAACATGTTTTCGGAGCGTACCGTAACAATTGGTGCCGGGTTAACTGACAAATAGGAAAGCGAGCTCGTCAACTTCCTCTGTGAGAATCGGGATATTTTTGCTTGGTCCACGCAGGACTTGCAAGGTGTTCCGAGGGAGTTGGCCGAGCACTCTTTGAATGTAAGACCCGAAGCAAGGCCGGTGAAGCAGCCTCTCCGATGCTTCGCCGAGGATAGGAGAAAGGTCATTGGTGACGAGATAGCTCGGTTGCTAGCAGCAGGATTTATCATGGAAGTGTTGTATCCGGATTGGATCTCTAATCCGGTGCTGGTAGAAAAGAAGAAGGATGATCCGAACGTGGCAGTGGTTTGGCGTATGTGTATCGATTACACGAACCTGAACAAGGCGTGTCCAAAAGATCCATTTCCACTGCCGAGGATAGATCAGGTCATCGACTCTACCGCAGGATGTGAACAGTTGTCATTTATTGACGCTTATTCTGGTTTCCACCAGATACCTCTGAACCCGGATGATCAAATAAAAACTGCCTTTATTACCCCGTACGGGGCTTATTGCTATCGCACTATGCCGTTTGGTTTATGAAACGTAGGAGCAACGTACCAAAGATGTATGCAAAAATGTTTGCACGATCAAATAGGTCAAAATGTGCAAGTCTACGTGGATGATGTGGTTATCAAGACCAAGGAAAGCGCAACGCTCCTTGACGACATAAGGTAAACATTCGCGAACTTGAGGAGATTCCGGATGAAGCTTAACCCGGAGAAATGTACCTTCGGTGTCCCGGCTGGGAAATTACCGGTTCGTCTCGGCCGAGGTATCGAGGTTAATCCAACTAAGATCCGAGCCATCGAACGAATGGAGCTGCCGAAGTGTCTCAACGACGTCCAGAAGTTCACTGGATGCCTGGCGTCGTTGAGTCGGTTTGTATGTCGGTTAGGGAAAAAGGCACTGCCTCTCTACCAACTCATGAAAAAATCAGATAAATTCGTTTGGACGCTGCAGGCTGATGAAGCTTTTGCCCACTTGAAAAAGATGTTGGCCACTACACCAGTGTTAGCTTCTCTACTGTCGAAGGAGCTAATGTTGCTCTACATAGCCGCAACCAACCGAGTTGTAAGTGCAGTGATTGTAGTGGAACGAGATGAAGAGGGTAAGTCGGTGCAGAGACCAGTGTATTACTTGAGCGAGGTATTGTCTACCTCAAAACAGAACTACCCGCATTTTCAAAAGATGGCATACAGAGTTTATATGGCGGCAAAGAAGTTAAAGCACTACTTTGAAGAGCATCCCATCAAAGTGATATGCGAAGCCCCCATATCCGAGATAATGGGTAACAAAGATGCAAATGGCAGGATTGCGAAATGGGCAATTGAGCTAGCACCATACGCGCCCCAATACAATAGAAGAGAAGCGATCAAGTCCCAGGCTGTAGCGGACTTTTTCGTGGATTGGGCCGAGGTACAATACGAACCACCGCCACCGGATCCGAACTACTAGAGGATGCACTTTGACGGATCGAAGACCAAAACCGGATTAGGTGTCGGGGTTGTGCTTACCTCGCCAAAGAGGGATCAGCTCAAGTACGTATTGCAGATCCATTTCGCGGCATCAAACAATGTCGCTGAGTACGAGGCTCTTGTGCATGGTCTAAAAGTGGCAAAGGAAATTGGCATACATCGGATAATCTGCTTTGGCGACTCGGATCTAATGTCTGACAAGTGTCCGGAGTGTGGGACGCCCTGGATCCAAACATGGCACTATACAAATTTCATGTGCAGAAAATCTCGGGTTACTTTGAGGGATGCGAATTTCATCATGTACCTCGCATGGAAAACGAAGCTGCCGACATGCTGTCGAAGCTCGGCTCAACCCGACAGGCAATTCCACCAGGTGATGCATTGGAGCACCTCAGAAAGCCATCTATCAGGCCGTCCCCAGGAACCGATTCAATCTATGTCCCGGAAAACGAGGAATCCGAAGCTGAGCCCATGGACATTGACATGGGAGGTAGTACGCCGAACCCGGGGATTACCTCGGCAAACCCGGGGACTACCTCGCCAGACCCGGGGACTGTTCAGCGTGATCCGGCTGAAGTTATGCCGGTGGATCGGATGGAAATTGATGAGGAGATGTTCCTGCTTGGCGATACCAGCTTGGGCACCGCTATATACAGTTCTTGAAAGATGGAACGTTACCCACTGAGGAAGTGCTAGCCAGGCAAACTCAGAGGAGAGCCAAAGCTTACACAATCATCAATTCCAAGCTGTACAAACGGAGTGTAACCAATGTCCTCCAGCGGTGTGTTGATCCGGAAGAAGGACTTGACATCCTCCGAGATATACACCAAGGAGAATGCGGGCATCACGCCTCATCCTGGGCCTTAGTGGCAAAGGCATTCCAGCATGGATTTTACTGGCCAAGCGCCTTGGAGCAAGCAGAAGATCTGGTGAGAAAATGCAATGGTTGCCAAAGATACGCCACCAAGACACATATGCCTATGTCAGAACTCAAAACCATACCAATTACATGGCCATTTGCTATGTGGTGCTTGGATATGGTTGGCCCGTTCAAACCAGCAAAAGGGAACATAACGCACATTCTAGTCATGGTGGACAAGTTTAGAAAATGGATCGAAGTGAAGCCTATAAGAAAATGTGATGGAGCTACGGCTGTGACATTTCTCAAAGACATCATCTTAAGATACGGTTATCCTCATAGTATCATAACTGATAACGGCACCAATTTTGCTGAAGGAGCATTTGCACGATTCTGCCGAGATAAGAAAATCCGACTCGACATAGCCTCAGTAGCCCACCCGCGAGCGGACAAGTGGAAAGATCCAACGGATTAGTGCTATCCGGATAAAACCCGGCTCATTGAGCCGCTGCAAAGATCGGTGAGTGCTGGATAGAAGAACTACCAGCAGTATTGTGGAGTTTAAGAACAACTCGAATCGATCAACGCTACACGCTGTTCTTTCTGGTATATGGGCAGAAGCTGTATTACTAGCCGACATAGAGCATGATTCGCCTAGGGTCACCCAATACACAGAAGCCGAAGTGCAAGAAGCCCGGCAAAATGATGTTGATCTCTTTGGAAGAAGCGAGAGAACTGCCATCCGGATCCGCCATATATCAGCAAAATCTCTGACGCTATCATAGCCGGAAAGTGTGCCCCCGAGTCTTCCGGGAAGGCGATCTGGTGCTCTGGTTGGTACAGCGTACCACTGGCATGCATAAATTATCCCCCCCATAGGAAGGACCATTTATTGTGAGCAAAGCATTGCACAATGACTCTTACTATCTCATAGATGCAAAGCCACAGGAAAAGAACAAGGCGGACAGGTCCGGAGAGGAATCCAAGCGACCGTGGAATGTAGCACTACTTCGTCCCTTCTACACTTAGCTAAAGAGTGTATGTACCCGAGTCATCCTCATATGTCGGTATGTATGTCGGCAATGAGCCTATCAATGAAATAGCGGAGCCTCGAGCAGTAACTCGGGGACTGCCTTAATAAATGATTGTTGTTACTTTTTTATGCGTTAGCTGGAATGACTCGTTTCGCTTAACCCGGATTAGTAATGTGTGAGCACCAAAAACACAACCCTTCGACTTGCTGCTGTCCAACAAGAATTGGCTTCATGGCGAGCAAGGGAACAAGTTTGGAATTGCGTAGCACATGAAACACTACTAACGAAACGATCCTATTCCAGCTAACGTTTCTTTTTCGGACTAACCCCGTATTTACTTTCAAGCTATTATGTTAAATTATTTTGAGCCAAGCCTCAAAGTTTCTCAGTATTGTTAAAACGGTTCTTGAGGCTCGGGTTCGTAAGTCGTAAAACCGAATCAAGGTAGACACGGATCGAGCCAGAGAATTGGATGAACAAGAAAATGAAACTCGGGGACTACGCCCAAGTTAATCCGGCATACAAGCATCGTAGCAAAATATTATGTATTCAGCATACAATTGCACCCGGCATACCGGGGATCTGATAAACTTTCAAGTTTTTTCAACTAAGGAGCGGCAGGAGGAGGAAGTTCGGCGTCATCGTCACTGTCTTCAATATCTGAAGCAGCATCTTCTCCATCATCGCCCGACCCATCCTCCACGTTCTCCATCTGCTCCTCCTCGCCGGATTCCAGCTCGGCTTCAACGATCATGGATGGAGAATATTCGATGAGGTCTGAGGCGCAAGCTGGCGCGAGCTACCCACTGGATCATCGGTCCATTTGGATCCGGTGCACCGACGGTGAGGAGGCTCAGATCGATTTTCTCGTACCATGAAAGGATATGATGGATAAGGGTATTCGCTGCACGCCATGCGGATTCCCTCAGAGGTCAAGTTGAGTCTCAATCTCCATCGGTTTCTCCGCAAGAGGCGTGATCCTTTAGGGCGTCCTTGGCGAGAATGTGCTGAAGATCCGGACCGCAACGTCGAGGAGATCTTTCCATAGTTCTTGATAGTTTCCACCCGTACACGCTAACCAACAAGTCCTCCATGTCAAGGCTCACCATCGGGAGGCGATGGAGTACCCTCTCTTGGCGAATTTGGCGGCTTGGCGAGCGGGCGATACCCGGAAAGTTATCTGAAAATTAGGAAAATAAGGAAAGGGAGGATTTTGAAGCAAGGCATATGAGCTAACACAGAAAACTAGGTCGGGCAAGGAGAAGAAACTTACGTGAGATATGGTGATGGATCAACTCCTTGATACAACTATCGCGTCTGGCGAAGTTGTTCAAGCTCGCAAGCGCCCAAGCGGACTTGATTCCTTGAGCAGATCCTGGTCCTTGGAGATCTGAAGGGTAAAGCGCTCACGCTCTTCGGTGAAGTTCTGGCCAACTTTCTGCAGCTCGGTTTTGTGTTGGGCCTTCATTTTCTCCATCTCGGCCTTGAGTTTGGCTATCTCGCCGTCCTTGGTCCGGAGGAGGGCAAGCTCATCGTCCTTCTTCTTCAGCTCGGCTTGATGCTGTCCTGCTTGTTCGAGAAAATGCAGCATCATATCAGGCACGAGCACACTATCCTCAAGCGATGCTGAAATAGTGTGTTCACCCGGCAAAGCCGAGGAGTGAATGTTTGCCGAGCCAAGAAGAAGAAAGAATGGAAAACACAGCAACGCCGGTCGAAAGGGGACATACCTCGGATTTCCTCCAAGTTTTTCCGCATAATCTTGTTTTCAGCCTCCACCCCAGCTGCAAAAAAAAGAATAAGGAGGTTAGTCCGGCAGAAACAGACGAAACGGCGAGGTGTTAAGAGAGGAAATTACCCCTCTTTTCATGCTCCACGCCAAGAGCAACGTGTTTTGCGCGCAAGATTTTGTGGGTATCAAGCAAGCGCTAGAACTCGACGCTTCGACGGTTGGTGGTTACCTGACAAAGGCACAGGCGTGTAAAGTTAGTTCGGTGCATATTCGAAGTCCACAAGATCCGGGCCAAGCGGAACTTAACCCGGCTCTAGGTGTGTGCATATTCGAAGTGTACGAGATCTGGGCCAAGTGGAACTTAACCCGGTGCTAGGTGTATGCATATTCGAAGTGTGCAAGATCCGGGCCAAGCGGAACTTAACCCGGCTCTAGGTGTGTGCATATTCGAAGTATATGAGATCCAGGCCAAGCGGAACTTAACCCGGCTCTAGGTGTGTGCATATTAGAAGTGTACGAGATCCGGGCCAAGCGGAACTTAACCCGGCTCTAGGTGTGTGCATATTCGAAGTGTACGAGATCCGGGCTAAGCGGAACTTCACCCGGCTCTAGGTGTATGCATATTCGAAGTGTGCAAGATCCGGGACAAGCGGAACTTAACCCGGCTCTAGATGTGTGCATATTCGAAGTATATGAGATCCGGGCCAAGTGGAACTTAACCCGACTCTACGTGTGTGCATATCTGAAGTTTACATGCAGCTACGTTGATCTTCTAAGGAGTATCCGGCCGAGTAACAAGTTACTCCGCCGGAGGCTCGGGGACTAATGGTTATTATCTACAACATGTAAAGAAGAAACGACGTACCTCCATCATACGCCCAGCGAGGTTAATGGCCTTGGCAGCGGTATTCATCTGAGCGGAAAATTCAGCTGGGCCGAACTTTTTCGGGAGATCGTCGTTGTAGACGAACTCCGCCTTATTCCAGTTCATGACAAACTTGATGAGGCTCGGAGGATACCGTTCACCAGTGGGCATGTGAGGCGCCACCAAGCCCTTAGCATGAGCTTCTTTCCTTTCAATCAGGGCAAGAGCCGGACTAGTGTGAAGAACCATCTGCTGCGAATCAGCTAGCTCGGCAGGAGGATCCGTCGCTGCTGGTGATTTCTTTGGAAGCATCGACGACAAGGTTCGCTGCCCAGCCTCGACGGAGGTGGACTTGCCTTTGGCCTGCTGGGAGGAAGTGACCATAGTGGATTTGCCCTTGGAAGCCGCTGGAGTGGGTCCTCGCCGAGCCTGACATGACTCGGACGAGGCAGATGAACTTGGCACGGGAGCTTTGGTGGCTGGCGCTGGAGCTGCTATTGGTTTCTTCGGAGCCAGGACAGGCGCTGGTTCGGTGGCTGGTGCTAGAGCTGCTGCTGGTGCTAGAGTTGCGGTAGACTTGGTAGTTGCTGGTTGCGGCAATGCCGAAGTGC
Source organism: Avena insularis (assembly GCA_023614405.1). NCBI lineage: Eukaryota > Viridiplantae > Streptophyta > Magnoliopsida > Poales > Poaceae > Avena > Avena insularis. The sequence goes on from CM042694.1 coordinate 31,587,716, forward strand.
CGGACACCATTGCCTCGGCCGATCCGACCCCTCCTGATCCGAGGTCGCGTCCCTCTGAAGGAGGTACTGAGGAACCCGGAGCGGCCACAGAGCCCTCCGGAATAGGGCTCAGCGGGCGTGACTCGTCGTCACGAGGAGGGGAAGGACTGGACCGAAGAGGAGAGGAGATGCTCGATCCGCTCTGAGGGACCTCCACAGGAGCCCTGCAAGAGAAAATAATGTCGGGAGTGAGATTACCCCGAAGCAGGGAGAAATGTGTTGCGCAGTGAAAAAAGAACTTACGCATCCGAGGTCTCGGCCTCCTTAGGTTTCCGGGCCCTCCGTGCCGGGGCTTTGCCTGCCCATTTGGAGGCAGTCTTGTCTCCGGCCTTCTTTTGCCTTTTGGAAGGCTGAGAAGGCTCGGAAGAAGAACTCGACGCGGATCCGCGCTTCTTCTTTGACGCCACCAGAACAGGCTCGCCCGTGGCAAGTGGAGAATCCTCGTGGATGTGCCCACCGGGGTTAGCTGATGCCGGGAAGGCAAAAGAAAGAGGGACAGCCTCAACGGGTTCAATCACATCGATATGCGAGTCATCCTCATCGCCGGGCCAATCTCAAAGAGAAGAGAATTTACCGCTGGGTCGTCTGGTGGCATCGGGTGTGGGGAGGAACATCTCCTGGTCCGGCTCCTCCTCATCTGGAATTTCTCGGTCCGGGGCCCACTTAAGGGTCAGATCCGGGCCATCCTCGAGGGTCTGCTAGAGAAACAGCTGAGAAAAAAGCAAGGGCAGGACCACCGGATCGTGGCCGACAAGGGTGACGACGCTCACGTCGGCTGACGCAGGCTCCGCAGAGGCAACGTCGCTAAAGCAAGAGTGACGTGGGGGAAAAGCACCCCTGTCGGGTTACTACTTAGGGAGGAGGCATATTCATTTCTTATGAATATGCCTCCACGTATGCCCTAGGCCAGGACCGAACCACCCCTATATAAGAGGGGTTGGGGTTCTGGTAAGGGGGTGGGGTCTTTTCAGATACATAGCAAGGAAAACACTAGAGGATCTAGGGTTCTTGGGCTAGTTAGTAGGCAAGAGTAAGAGAGTTTCTTCTTCCTCCTCTTGTCAATACAGCTCGAGGAGCACTTGTAATCTTGGAGACTGAACATCAATACGAAGCTTCTGTGTAGAGAATCACTCTACTATCCCTCCCTGGATTCCCCTAGCGCATATTAGTCCCCACCTTTAGCCTATCCATGGCATCTGCCGTGACTCCACCACGACAATATGATATTAGATATCAAAATGGGTGAATAGATGGCACCAAATAAATTGTTGTAGTGTAGATGTAAAAACCATTAGTTAGAAATAGTTAGCACTCAATTAGAATATATAGTGAACCATATGAATTCGCGAGATCGCCTCCATATCAAGTATGGATCGTCGTATAAGTTTTGGGGTTATTTGATATAACCAAAACAATAGCGAATAAGTCCTTGTAGAGTATTCATTGGAAACTTTGAATACGAAATCCATAGCTAAAACCAAAAGGAAAGCAAAACTTGTATTGCTTGGATTTTGGTGCATTCTTGAGGAAATTCGCAATCAGTGATATTTCTCGATTATGAAGCTTTTTGGAAGATAGTGAAAAACACGATGAGGATTCAAAACCCTGCATCAGAGTGTTGAGAAGTGTAACGAAAAAATGTTCCTGAACGATTCTCTTCGCAAAGGAAAGAATCAATGATAATGATCATTGTGTTTTCCCCACTGGTGTTTTCACTACATGAAGTAGGATTCAAAATGTAACCCATATCTTTTATGGAGACATTTGTGAAACATTTTTCATGATTACCAGAATATGACATACCTACAAACTACTAAGGAAATAATGGTAAACTAGAATTATGAGAAATCCTAAAAGCAAAATTCCCTTGAGATAAGGAGCAATTCGTTGCTGAATCTCGCAAGTAAAAGGAGTTACTTGGAATTTTCCCAAATGACTGCAAAGCCATAGTGGAAAAGGGGGTGAATGACAAAAGCACAATTTGTCAAGTATTGGATGAATTCAAATGAATTTGATTCAAGAGTGCTAAATGTCTAGTGGATTTAAAACTGGTAAAGTATTAATATCTCATAGTAAAACTCCAAGTTTGATATTTGATCATAGGATTTTGAAATTGTTCAAAATAGTGAGTAGATATGCAATTTGCATAAAATTGAGTGGGAGCTATGAAAGTCTTCCTAAAACAATATGTGAATGACATATTTTAAGTGGGAGCAATATAAGTCTCAAATTCAAATATGTAGGAACATAGTTTGAGTAAGAGTAGTGACTCATACCCAAATATGTTAGAACATATTTTGAGTGGGAGCGTATAGAGTGATTCTTAAGTATGTTAAGAATAAAAGCGCAAGTACCAATAAATAATAATTTATAAGGGGTATAAGTTGATAATAAGTGTATTATGATATTATGTAGTATTCCTTAAGGGATTTTGAAAAGGGTTTCAGAATAGAAGTTAATTAAGGAATTGGTCCTTAATAACTCAAATTAGGAATAGTATTAAGTTTAGCATCAATGGTTGAAAGAAAGAAAAGGATGATCATCATCCACTACGTTAATACATAGGTTCTATCTTAGAAAACCATGATGATAACTTAACATAATATATGATTTAATAAGAAACACTTGAAAAGTGATTAAGTTTAAATCATGGAACATTGAGCTAAGTTTGTCCATAGTGTCTAATAGAGAACTGTAGACATATTTTCCATATCCATAAAGGATGACATATCTTAAAACATAAAGGGTTATATTATAAGGGAATATGTTGGAAACTCCTGTAGATACCGATTAAAGTCAAGTAGGAAGCGAGGTGAACAAAAACATCGAAAGTTGCACAGAGTGCACTCGTATTTCGATGAATACATTTATAATAATAGATAAGGGTACCATCTAAAGTGTTGTATAATGTTATGGCGGGGCTAGTTCGCTTTTGACATAGAATGATGTGTCCCAGGGCATAGTGCCCATGAGAAAGCCCTCGAGGTTGATCTAAAGTCACTATAGGCTCCTGGAATCAGGCCTTGTTCTGCTGCCAAAGCGACGATGCATACACACAGATGTTATCATGTGATGATAAAGTATTAATGTTAATCAAGATGACATTAGTAAGTTGCAAAGGATTTGGGACTGTAAGGTACATGCCCAAGACTCAACCTCTTCCATGAGCAAGCATGTTCAGGGTACCGGATATATGGTGCCAATGATTAAGAACAAATGCAGCTAGTTTATTTGTACTCTAGTGCAAGTGGGAGACTGTTGGAAATATGCCCTAGATACAAATAGTTATAAGGACTATTACCATATTTCGTAAAGTTTATGATTAAGTTTTATATCATGCTATAACTGTATTGAGTGGAAACATCAATACACGTGTGATATATAAACAACCAGGGGTTCCTAGTGAAACTCTAGTCACTGGTTCATTGGTCAACAGATGATCAAGTTTCCTGATCATGTGGCATTTATGTCAGTTGGAAATGGAGTCATCTCATTCTGAGAATGAGATGATGAACCAATACCCAACCTAAACATCGTGACCCGATCATGTCACGAAGTTCAAGTTACGATGATTAGAAATGGATCCTCGTAGACTATTCCTTAGACCGTGAGGCTATATCAATCACTGTCCCCTGAGAGTGCTTAGATAGCATCAAGTGCCATCTAGTAATACGGTGGTTATAAAGGTGTGTTCAGGTACTCGTAGGAAACCGTAGAGGCAATATATGTCAAGAGCGGGATTTGTCCGTCCACGTGACGGAAAGATACTCAAGGGCCCACTCAGAGAAGTTATATCCAATAGTTGCGCGGTGTGTGATTTGATCACATGGATATCACTTGTTGGAATGAGTCAAGTAGCATTGTTCAGTAACGAGATTGAACACGACATGGTGATGTCATTGATCAGATCTCGGGCAATGCAAGTATCGAGAGACAAAGGGAATAAGACACGACCATCCCGGTTCAAACGACAAAAGATCTTCGTGGAACACACAGGGGTCGCATGGCCATCCAGGTCCCTCTATTGATCATTGGTCCGGGAGTGTCCTGACCATGTCTGGAGTGTTCCCGAACCTTAGGGTATCACGCTTAAGGGTTTGATGATGCTTAGAGAGTGTTTATAGGATCGGAAGAATCGCCGAAGAATAGTAGAGAGAAAACCGGAAGGGTTTTGGTAAGTCTGGAGGATGTCCGGAGTGGAAGTGGAAGGTGTTCCATAGCCACGGAGGTTGAATAATATATGAATGAATGTTAAATATTGATTTAATCATTTATTCATAATTATTTAATAAAGAGAAAATCAATTTAAAAGGTCAAAGGCTTAATGGGCCAATTCCGGAGGGAAGAGGACCCATTAGGGAAAAGGCAAGAGGAAGAAGGGCCAAGAGGGGAGGCCGGCACCCTAGTGAGCCAGCCCCCCTGCACGGGGCCCATGGGGTGGCCGGCGGCGCCACCCCCTCCCCCTCTCCTCTACTTTAGTCCCACCCCGGGACTTTGAGGGAGGTAGTACCTCCCCGCCCCTATATATAGTAGGGGTATTTGGCCAGATAAATACACACAATATTCAATAAAGGTCTTCTCACTTTTGGGAAGACCTCCAATTGATATTCTCTCTCTCCCTCTCTCTCTCTCTCTCTCTCTCTCTCTCTCTCTCGTGAGCGTGGTCCCAAGTTCATCATGCGAGAGACATCTTCACCTTGGAGCATCACACGTCATGGGATTCAGATCCAGAGCTCTACTTCCATAGCCATCGGATCGTGGAAGCGGAGTCATCGTCGAGCACCGGGATGTGTAACTCCCCGCGAGGTGTCACACTTGAGGCACTCAAGTCGTTGAGCCACAGGAGCGCAAGGACTTCATCACGACCTTGAGGTCGGCTTCGGCTCGTCTACATCAACCACGCTCTCCTGAGCATTGACAACGCTTTTCGGTCTTCAAGGGTAAGTTTGCGAAAAGCCCCTCCTGTTACTGTATTACTAATAGATAGGTCCTGGCAACATCAGGGGTTCAGGGGCGTAGGGTAAAAATTTATTATTTTCATGCGCGGAACCCCTACACACAAACCCTCTAAACAAACTCTCGCACTTGTCTCCACGAGGGTAAGTCTCGAAAGCTTCCTCGCATGCATCGGAAAACTTCCTTACCTCCGCGTGTTGTCATAAACAAGACTAATAAAGTTAGACAGCCTCATGAGGTGGCGGAATGAACAAGACTAAAAACAACATTCGGCACACATTACCACAAAGTTGACCAAAGGAGCAAAGGAGCTTTGTCGCCCTTCTCTAATTGCAAGCTCGTCAAATACCAATGGCTCCTACAAAATTTCTTCCCAAAAATCTCGTGGGTATATCTCCACTCGAGCGTGGTAAAGACACCATGTTAGGTAATTGTTGAAAGTATCCTGACTAAAATCCCTTTCTTGGGTTCCTTTTTATTTCTTAGCCTCGATCACACACTTCCTGAATTTGGCACAGTACTTGGCATGAAGCTTTCCCCAATCCTTCTCCTTCCTTTGCTTCTTCCTGTCCAAGCTGCACAACACAAATCCTACAGTGTTATTACAGGCGCAAATTACATCACAGATGAAAGATGAAATCTTACCCATGGAGTTGTATATCCGTGTCCTTCCACTGAGGTGGGATCACCTGAAATAACCCAAACTGGGTCATGACACGATGTGGATGGTGAAGGGAATATGCCCGAGAGGCAATAATAAAGTGGTTATTATCTTATTCCATGTTTATGATAAGTGTTTATTTCTCATGCTATAATTGTATTAATTGGAATAGTTAATACATGTGTGTTTAATAAACAAAATAAATAGTTCCTAGTTATGCCTCTCATATAAACTAGCTCGTTGATTAACAAGATGATCAAGGTTTCCTGATCATGGACATTGGATGTTGTTAATAACGAGGTCAAGGCATTGGTGGAATGATTTGATGAACATTCATCCAAAGTATAGCAATACGATCAAAGTCATTATGTTTAAATTGCTATAACATCATACAAAGTAATTCTAGTCCTTAGACCATGAGATCATGTCAATCACTAACACTGGAAGAGTAAATTGATAACATCAAACATCACACCGTAACAGGGTGACAATAAAGGTGGGTTCAGATACTACAAAAGTGTTATATGGAGGCTCATGGATCAAGAGTGGGATTTGTCCATCCCGATGACGGATAGATATACTCTGGGCCCTCTCGGTGATATCACATTGAGATAGCTTGTAAGCAAGTGATGTGATCACTAGAATGTTATATCACGGGAACAAGAAAAGAGTGCATGTCGATAACGAGATCAAACTATATATGGAGATACCGATGATCGAATCTCGGACATGTAATATATTGTGAGACAAAGAGATTTAGTTACAAATGTTAAAGGTTCACACGATCACTAGAGTCATTGTTGAATGTGTGGGAGTCGGTACGGATCTCCAGGTCCCGCTGCTGATTATTGATCGGAGAAGGGTCCCAATCATGTCTGCATTATTCGTGAATCGTAGGGTGACACACTTAAGGGAACGACACTATTTGGAGCAAATAAGATACCAGAGAAAGATTATGAAAGTGCTAGAATCATTTTGATGGAAACCGGAATTGTTTCGAGTGAAATTGCAGAAACTGGTTCTGCATGTGATATTGAAATGTTACAAGGGGTTTTATGTGAATGTTTGTTAATTAAAGTAATTAACAAAATTCTGAATAATATAAATAAATGTGTTTTATTTAAAGAGAAAAATGCATTTAATTTAGTGGACATTAAATGCAAGTGAGTGGAGTTGAAATTGATGTGAGTGGGCTTAGTGGAAGCTCCACCCACATGAATGAGGGAGAGGTGGGGGCACCCACCATGGATGGCCAACCTTGGCCATGGGGTTGTGCCCCATCCCCTAAAAAGGAGCCCCATGGCCCCTCTCCTATTGCAACACCTCCTCGTGAAGGATCTTTCTCCCCCTATAGAAATTATTCCCCATGGTCTCGGATTAGCGAGATACATGTTCCCAATGGCTTTGTCTAAAAGGAGTTGTTGCTTCAGTTTCTTTGTTGGAGCGAGGAATCGGAGGTTGTCGGGGTACCAAATGTGTGTGCGATCATGGATGCACCGCTGCTTTGCGGTGCTAGATTTGGTGGTACTGGACATGCTGGACTTTATCACGATCTTGAGATCGGCAAGTGCACGAATACATCATCCACGAGTTCAACCTCATTAACAATGCTTTGTCGATCTTCAAGGGTATGTTATCTATGGATGTATATCCACCCGTTGATTGTATCTAGGTAGATAAATCTTGGTGCTTAGTTGTTCACTTCGTAGGATTTTTTTTGTTTTCTATGCTACGAACCCAACAACTGGTGATGCTCAACCGCCCACATACATATCAAGGGGCAACGCATTAGCCATAGACGTGCTTCTTCCGTGCACTTCGGATTAAGCGCTTAGTCGTCCGGGAAACCAAAATTGCTCCTTGGACCGTATGGCTCCCATGTCACTGATGTCTACGCACTTCTATTCTTGTAGATAGTTGTTGGGCCTCCAAGTGTAGAGGGTTGTAGAACAGCAGGAAGTTTCCCTTAAGTGGATTACCCAAGGTTTATCGAACTCACAGAGGAAGTGGTCAAAGGTATCCCTCTCAAGCAACCCTGGAATCAAGATACAAGAAGTCTCTTGTGTCCCCAACACACCCAATACACTTGTCAGGTGTATAGGTGCACTAGTTCGGCGAAGAGATAGTGAAATACAAGTGGTATATATATAAGACAACAGTGCTAGAAAATAGCTTGATGGCGTGGAAGAGACTAAAGGCAAACTGAAATAAAGATGGAAGCAAGCAAACATGTAACAGATCTAGTTGCAAATGGTGTTTCAATGCTTAGAAAGAAGGCCTAGGGATCATACTTTCACTAGTGAACACTCTCATATAAATATATTCTCTTTATGATACTACTCTGAACTACTTTCCGGTTGGACACTCTAATCCATGGTAGGGCTATAACAACACACCTCAAAGTAAGCCTTTCCCATCTAGATAACCCCACACTGTCACCTTGAGCACTAGATGGTTCCAACAAACACCACAATTTTATAAAGACATCCAACTCCAAATATAACTCATAACAAGTATTTGTAATCTCTAGCCTAAGTGCCACCATGGTGTGCACGCTGTCACTTTCACACACAAGGGGAGAGCAGAGATCTATTAAAGCACTTGAGTAGCAAAGTAGATCTACTTGATTACAAAGCTCATGATCACAATATGATCATGCATAGAGAGAGATGAACACATAGCTACCGGTAAAACCCTTAGCCTCGAGGAAGAACTACTCCCTCCTCATCATGGGAATCAGCAATGGCGATGGAGATCGATGGAGATAGCTTCGGGGCACTTCCCCGTCCCGGCAGGGTGCTGGAACAGAGACTTCCTGTCCCCCGAATCTCCCCTTTGGTGGTGGCGGCACTGTGGAACTTTTCGTGGATTTATGATTGACGATCTAGGGTTTTTGCATCTGGAGGCATCTTATAGGCAAAGAGGCAAGGTCGGTAGGCAGCCAGGGGGCCCACACCACCTGGTGGCGCGGCCAAGGCTAGCCCGCGCCACCACATGGTGTGGCCGCCCTGTGGCCCCTCTCCGTCTGCCTCTGCCCGTGAGTCTTCCGGTAAAATATCAACTTTGGCTTTTGTCCCGTCCAATTCTGAGAATATTCATTTTCTGACTTCCTGGAACCAAAAACAATAGAAAACAGGCAGCTGACACTGTGGCTCTTGTTAATAGGTTAGTCCAAGAAAGTGTATGAAAAGTACTCCAAAGTTGGAACAAAACATAAGAAACTAGATAAAACCAAGCATGGAACATCAAAAATTATAGATACGTTTTCAACGTATCAACATCCCCAAGCTTAACTCCTGCTCGTCCTCGAGTAGGTAAGTGATAAAAAGAGAATTTTTTTTTGAGGTGACATGCACCATCATAAACTTGATCAAAGTATTTGTAAAACATTGAAAGCTGGGATCATAGTACTTCAACATAGCATGAAAGATAAAGTTCTACCAGTAAGACATAGCAACTATGTTGCAACATGAAAGGGCACAAACAAAAGATTCATGAATAGCAATGCTTTGCAAGACGTTTGTTTGTTTCACATAAAGAAAACATAGCATAGTGGCATTCAGCTTGTCCCTCATAGAGTAGCAAACATAAATGCATAAGACAGCTTCCAAGTTCATAAGAGTGACTTGATACAAATAGTTTAGAATAAGCAATATCAAAGTTATGCATCAATCAACAAGTCTTGGGACAATGCACATAGAACTAAGAATGGCCACTATGCTCTCAAAGTGGGTGCATAAAGTTAGAAGGTGGAGACTCAACATAAAACTAAAAGAAAGGCCTTCATAGAAGGAAGCAGGGATTCAAGTCTCATAAAGAGCTTCCAAAAATTATGGTACTTATTAGCTTTCAGCTCTCATTGCCCCTATCATAAGCATCTTTAAGGTGATTAAGGTTAAAGTGAACAAACTATGAAGTATATGCTTGACAAAGTATAAGTTGGAAATCTCATGTCCCTTGAATACGAGGGCCATTCCTCATGCTACTCAAGTTTAGTCACCGGTAAGTTCTTGTCATCGTAAGTACATGTGTATCATAGAGAACCGCCAACGGGGTACCCCTTGCCCGATGATACGGAAGAATCCCCATATCAAAATGACAAGGCAAGCAGACAACGAGCATCTCAGCAATCTTCTTATTTACCATGGCAATATGGTGCTTTTTTTCTCTCTTTCCTCTTTTCATATATCTCTTTTTTCTCAATATCTGACTGTTTTTTTTATAAGAAGAATGCTTCATAGACAGCTCATTATGGTTACGCTGCAGGTTTCCACCATGACAGCATGGATTAGACCAGCAGCCCAGGCGTTTCTCTAACACATATACATAACTCCATGGACTTACAAGCTCCCCTTTCATTTCACACCAACGACATCCATAGACAAAAGAGCATGATATCAACTAGGTAAAAAGTACAAGTGCAATGTTGAAAGCGTTCCCCATGACAGCATGGTTCTGCTAATCCCCAACAAATAAGTGCAAGCATATACAACATAGACGACACAATGGTTCAAGTTTATTAAGGGCAAGAAAAGTAAAGTCAGCCATCAAGTCCGTGAGAGCTTTAATCCCTAATTTTCACATAACAAGTTTAATTCGGAAGGTAGATAAAAACATGAATATACTTGGAATAGCATATGCTAATAGGTAGGTATGGTGGACTCTTTGGAATAACTTGGTTTAAGGAGTTGGATGCATGAGTGGAACTCACATTTGGTTACGGAGGCTAGCAAAAGACTGGGAGCGACAAACTAAGAGAGCAATAATGGCCATAATCATGCAGAGAGACAAAACATCATTAATCAAAGCATAAAGTGATACTACAAGTTGAAAACTAATGGATCATAAAGGCTATGGTGACTTGGGATAGTCATAACATGGTGTGAGCATGTGCCAAGTCAACCCAAATAAAGCATCAAAGGAGAATACCACAATACTATGCTTTAATATGCTAAAACAACGCATAATCCTTCCAAGGCACATTAAGAAATCTCAATTATTTATAACAAGTAATGGTACAGCAAAGAATACTAAGCATAAAGCCAAAACAATATCAAACATGACATGACAAAGCATAGGCCACAGTCAAAAACAAGCTCTCTTTACCACTTCAGCATGAACTTTCCTACTCTTTTCCAATCCAAACCAAACTATTTGAAAACTAATGTATGAAAGAGGGGGTCCAACCAATTTATTCAGCAAACTAAGCAAACTAAGCAAACGAAAAACCAAAATCAAAACGAAAAGGAAGACACTCCAAGAACAACACAACTGTGCATGAAACAATAAAAATGAAGCGTTTGGAAGAAACCTGGGATTTTTATTGATGAAGATGGGGATGCCTTGGGCATCCCCAAGCTTTGACGCTTGTACTTATTGGATATTTCTTGGGGTGACACGCGTGGCATCCCCAAGCTTGAGCTTTAGTCCATCCTTCATCTCATTACTCATTCCTTCCATATACCTGAAATTTTTTCTTCATACAAAACTTCACACAATCTTTATTAGCAACATTAGTGCACTCAAGATAATAAGTCTTTGGATTCAGTTTCAACACTAATAAAACTTCCATTAAAACACAAGCTACTGTAGCACTTCCCTCAAAAATCTCAATTCCCCAAAAGAACTCAAAAAGGAAGCAACAAGAAGCAAATGCAAATAATGGCAGAAATCTGTCAAAACAGACCAACAGGTAAAGACGAATTTTTTCGAAGACCTTCTGTTGCTCAAATCAAAAAGTGTTGAACTAACGAAAGTTAGATAACAACCTGGGGCAGAAGCACAACAATTCACGCCACAAAAGGACATACAGAGATTTTACACGAATTTTTACGGTGAAGCACATAAATCTGTTTCGGGACAGCAACTTTCCCAATCATTACTTCTCTCTCATTACAGGTTACTCTTGGCACAAAAAGCAAAATAAAAAGGATAAGGAGCGGTTATTACAGAGGTAATAACTTCTAAGACTCATCTAAAACTTTTGGGTTATCTCCCAATAAGTACTTTTCTTTAACACCTTTAAGTTAGGCATGATAGTTTGAGAAGATGCTCACATAAGAAATATGAATTGAAGTAAAAGAAAGCATCAAGAAGCAAATTCAAAGCACGTTTAAGTCTAACCCACTTCCTATGCATAGGAATCTTGTAAAGAAACAATTCATGAAAGCACAAAGCAACAAACATAGTAAAGCAAAACAAGTGCAACTTCAAGACTTTCAACATAAAGAGGGGAAACTTAATATTGTTGAGACACATAAAACCATGTTTCCCTCTCTCATAATAACTTTCAATAGCATAATGAATAAAAGTAACAATATAACTATCACAAGAAACATTCTTATCATGAGCCACATTCATAAAAGAATTAATACTCCCCACATAAGCATAGTCATTCTTATTGATTATAGTGGGAGCAAAATCAACAGAATAGCTATCATTATTATTTTCATCACCATAATCATCAAATATAGGAGGCATATTGTAATCATAATTAATTTTCTCCTCAATAGTAGGTGGACTGAAAATATCATATTCATCATTGCAATCATCGTATATTGGAGGTATAGTATCATCATAAGCAATAGAATAGTTATCTTCCAAAGTGTGTTCATTTGTAAATATATCTTCATTGGAAGGATCATGGATAACACTAATAGTATAGCAATTATTAATATCATCATTTTCAGAATTGGTACCGAAGAGATTTTCAATATCAAAGGTAGTGTGCTTTTTCCAATCATGATCACTACTATAGGTATTAGGCATAGGAACATCATCGAGTTCAGACTCATCAAAAACTATAATAGGAGCAACATGCTTAGGGGAAAATACTGTTTCCTCTCTCCTTTTACTCCTCCTCTTCTTCTTTTTCTTCTTCTCTTTAGGAGGGAGAGGCTTGAAAGGAAGCTTCTCCATATACCCTGGTTCATTGTTAGAGACAATATAAGAAACTTTGGAGGATTCCTCCTTTTCATTAATAAGGCCAAAACACATATTAGTCCTGTCATATTTTGGTAAAATCTCATCATTTATAATATTTTGAATATAAGTATTTGTGTGGCAATTATCAACACAATAAAGATGACAACCATGCAGGACGCTATTCATATCAAAAGCACTCATGTCTACCAAAGAGGTTTTTCTTGATAACTCTTCACACCCCAAAAAATAATATAAGTTGATCATGCTGATTAGGAGTGATCATGTCATCACAATACAAACTTGTAGTACTCAATTGATTAGAAGGGATATTATTATGGCCTGAGCATTGAAAATTGAAATGACCCACTTCAAAGCAAAGTTCACAAATAAAAGGATAGAGGGCACAAACTTTTTTACCAAGATCATTTAGAGCCCTATACCACGTTCTAGTTTTTTCATTCCTGTGGGTGATACAATATTCTTCTTCAATTTGATTATTCTCACAAGGTCTATGTATTCCACAAAAATTAACATGCTTATAAGAAATAGTACTTTCAGAGGTTTGAGGATGTTTATTGCTATCATTAACAACAATTTCATTTTCCATGCAAGTGTCTTTAAAAGGCTCATGATACATGTCCCACTTTTCTTTAGGAGCATTAATATGAGAAGCAATGGTTTTAAAACAATCAATAAGAATTTTAGGATCAAGACCATATTTAGCACTAAGCTCTTGAAAATCAGCAGTTTCAGCGAAAGACTTAATGCAATCATACTCATAGTTTATACCTGGTTCTTTACCTTTTGTTATCCCAATCTTCGGTATTGCTTTGAATTGTTTCAAGAAGATCCCACTTAGCTTTGACCTCCTTACTCGTGAAGGATCCCTCTAAACAAGTATCTATATAGTCCTTGTAATGTCCTGAAAGCCTTGCATAGAAATTATTAATAACAATATTCCTGGGGAGCTCATGAATGGGACATTTGAGCATTAGTGACTTCAATCTCCCCCATGCTTGGGCAATACTTTCTCTATCATGAGGATGAAAATTATAAATATAATTCCTATCTTTATGAATTTCACGAGGAGGATAAAATTTAGAGTAAAAGAGAGATTCAAGTTCCTTCCACTCCAAATGATGAGGATCATCTAGTAGCTCATACCACTCCCTTGCTTTGCCCTTAAGTGATAAAGAGAATAGTTTCCTCTTAACTTGGTTCATTGAAATACATGCACACTTGAACAACCCGCATAATTCATGTATAAAGAGTAAATGATCACCAGGACAGATAGTTCCATCTCCAAAATAAGAGTTATTCATAACACGTTCAACAATTTTTATAGGTATTTTAAAAGGGATGCTTTCAGTATGTGGATATAAAATATCACAAGTATCATTAGAATTACCACATCTGGGAGATAAAGTATCATCAGAGCAAATTTTCTTCTTTAAAACTACGGAAGTAAAAAGATCATTTTCATAAAAACTAACTTCCCCAAGCTTAGACCTTTCCATAGCATTAGTAACAAAGGTGTTCAAAAGATTCATACTAATAACATTGCTATTAGCATGCAAAGAAGGTTCTAAGGGTTTTTTAATTTCATTTTCAAAGAATTCATGTTCTACCTTAGGGAAAATACTAAAAAGCTCTCTAATTTTGTTGTTGTTTTCCATTAAGCCTAACTAGTGAAAACAAGAAACAAAAAGACAAAATTGCAGAATCTAAAGGAAATAATTTCGAGCACTCACACCAGAGGATGTGAGTACCTTTTACCTTACCTCCCCGACAACGGCGCCAGAAAATAGCTTAATGTCTACGCACTTCTATTCTTGTAGACAGTTGCTGGGCCTCCAAGTGTAGAGGTTTGTAGAACAGCAGGAAGTTTCCCTTAAGTGGATTACCCAAGGTTTATTGAACTCACGGAGGAAGTGGTCAAAGGTATCTGATGGCTCAATGCACGGCGCCCAGAAAAGTGCTGGTGCGGTGTTGATGTAAAGCTCGTTGGGAACCCCAAGAGGAAGGTATGATGAGCACAACAGCAAGTTTCCCTCAGTTATGAAACCAAGGTTTAATCAAACCAGTAGGAGCAAGGAAACACCCCAAAGGTGTTACTAGCTGAGCTTTAAGGCGCCTCATCGGTGCTAGTAGCAACGTGGAGACCTGCACAACACAACCACGGAACTTTGTCCCCAACTTGCGATGAGGTTGTCAATCTCACCGTGTTTTGCGGAAAACAAAGGATTAAACATATCGAATGGAAAGAAGTAAAAGTTTGCAGAAAGTAAACACAAAGAAGTAAACAGTTTATAGATTGTATGTAAAATAAAAGGACCGAGATCCATAGTTCACTAGAGGTGGCTCTCCTTAGATAGATAACATGCTGGGTGAACAAATTACAGCGGGGCAATTGACAAACACCGAGAAACACATACATGCATATACTAATCATCTTGACTCCTTTGAGACTTGATTGGGCATTACAACATAATACATAGACCGCCATCCAACTGCATCTATGACTAATAATCCACCTTCAGGATATCATCCGAACCCCCTCCAGTATTAAGTTGCAAGCAACAGATTATTGCTTTACGAACTGCGTGTAAAGTAAACAATACGATTGTTCTATGAATAAAGGATTGTTGTTTTCTCCCTAGTAGCAACAACACATCTAGTACCTTAGAGATTTTTGTCACTTCCCCAGATTACCAGAGGCATGAACCCACTATCGAGCATAAATACTAACTCTTAGAGTTGCTAGCATCTACTTGGCCAAGATAGCCACTAACAACGAAAAGCATGCAAGATCACAAATAACAAAGACATGATAGAATAAATAATCAATCTGAAATAGCATCTCAATATCCATCGGATCCTCGCAAACACAACTTGCAGAATTACAAATAGATGATCTTGATCATGAACGGAGCTCACAAGATCTAGACATGAAAGCACAAAGGAGGAGAACTAGCCATCTAGCTACTACATGGATCCGTAGTCCAAGGGTGAACTACTCACGCATCACACCGGAGGCTTGCATGGTGATGAAGAAGGCCTCCAGGGTGAATTCCCCTTTCCGGCAGGGTGCCGGGAAGAGCTTCAGATCCCTCCCGATCTAGGGATGGAGATGACGGTGGCTACAGACTCTTTCGTGGATTTTTGATTGGGCACTTAGGGTTTTCGTCCCGAGGGCATCTTATAGTCGGAAGGGGAGGCCGAGGGAATGCCAGGAGCGGCCACACCACCCCCTGGCACGGGCCAGGCCTGGCCACGCGGCCAGGTGGTGTGGTGGCCCCCTAGCCCTCTCCGTCTCGTATTCTGGCACTTGATGTCTTCCGGAAAAATAGGCACTTTGGCTTTTGTCCCGTCCAATTCCAAGAATATTCATTTTCTGACTTTCCTGGAATCAAAAATAGCAGAAAACAGGCAGCTGGCATTGTGGCTCTTGTTAATAGGTTAGTCCAAGAAATCATATGAAAAGTACTCCAAAGTTGGAACAAAACACAAGAAAGTGGATAAAACCAAGCATGGAACATAAAAAATTATAGATACATTTGCAATGTATCAACATCCCCAAGCTTAACTCCTGCTCATCCTCGAGTAGGTAAGTGATAAAAAGAAAGAATAATTTTTGAGGTGACATGCACCATCAAAGACTTGATCAAAGAATTTGTAAAACATTCAAAGCTGGGATCATAGTACTTCAATCATAACATGAAAGACAAAGTTCTAGCAATAAGCAAAGAAACTATGATGCAACATGAAAAGGTACAAACAAAAGATTCATGAATAACATGCTTTGCAAGACGTTTGTTTGTTTCACATAAAGAAAACATAGCATAATAGTATTCAGCTTGTGCCTCAATAGAGTAGCAAATATAAATGCATAGGACACCTTCAAAGTTCATAAGAGTGACTAGATACAATAGTTTAAAACAAGTAATAACAAGTTATGCATCAATCAACTAGTCTTGGGACAATGCACATAGAACTAAGAATGGCCACTATGCTCTCAAAGTAGGTGCATAAAGGTAGAAGGTGGAGACTCAAAATAATGGTGGAATAAAGGCCTTTGTAAAAGGAAGTAGGGATTCAAGTCTCATAAAGAGCTTCCAAAAATTATGGTACTTATAGATTTCAGCTCTCAATGCCCCTATCATAAGCATCTTGAAGGTGATTAAGGTTGAAGTGACACAACTAAGAGGATATGCTTGACAAGTTATAAACCGAAATCTCATGCCCCTTACTTATGAAGACCGATCCTCATGCTACTCAACTTCAGTCACGAGCAAGCTCTTGTCATTGTAAGTATATGTGTATCATTAAGAACCGCCAACGGGGTACCCCTTGCACATAATATGGGAGCTTTCCCATAATCAAAATGACAAGGTAAGCAGACAATGAGCATCTCAGCGATCTTTTTATTTAATATTTGCATAGGTTTTTATTGAGGATGCTTCATAGAATGCTCATTATGATGATGTTGCAAGTTTCCACCATGATTAGGCATGGCTTAGGCTAGCGGCCCAGGCGTTTCTCTAACACACATACAAACTCCATGATCTTACAAGTTCCACTTTTATTTCACACCGCCGGGATCCGTAAGCAAAAGAACATGATATCAACGGGGTACAAAGTACAAGTGCAATGTTGAAAGCGTTCCCCATGAAACATGGTTCTGCTAATTTCAACTTATAAAGCGCAAGCATATACGCAACAAAGAAGGACCCAATGGTTCAAGTTTATTAGAGGCAATAAAGTAAAGTGTGCCATCAAGTTCGTGAGTGCTTTAATCACTAGTTTTCTCATAACAAGTTTAATTTAGAAGGTAAACAAAAGCATGAATATACTTGGAATAGCATAATATAGTAGGTAGGTATGGTGGACTCTTTGGAATAACTTGGTTTAGGGAGTTGGATGCATGAGTGGAACTCATACTTTGTTGTGGAGGCTAGCAAAAGACTGGGAGCGACAAACTAAGAGAGCAATAATGGCCATAATCATGCAGAGCGACAAAATATCATTAATCAAAGCATAAAGTGATACTACAAGTTGAAAACTAAAGGATCATAAAGGCTATGGTGACTTGAGATAGTCATAACACGGTGTGAGCATGAGCCAAGTCAACCCGAATAAAGCATCAAAGGAGAATACCACTATACTATGCTTTAATATGCTAAAACAACGCATGATTCATCCAAGGCACATTAAGCAATCTCAATTGTCTATAACAAGTCATGCTACAACAAAGAATACTAAGCATAAAGCCAAAACAATATCAAGCATGGCATGACAAAGCATAGGCCACGGTAAAAAACAAGCTCTTTTTACCAGAAAAGCATGAACTTTCCTACTCTTTTCCAATCCAAACCAAACTATTTGCAAACCAATGTATGAAAGAGGGGGTCCAACCCATTTATTCAGCAAACTAAGCAAAAAAAAGCAAACAAAAAACCAAAATGAAAACGAAAAAGAAGACGCTCCAAGAACAACACAACTGTGCATGAAATAATAAAAATGAAGCGTTTGGAAGAAACCTGGAATTTTTATTGATGAAGAAGGGGATGCCTTGGGCATCCCCAAGCTTTGACGCTTGTACTTCTTGGATATTTTTTGGGGTGACACGCGTGGCATCCCCAAGCTTGAGCTTTAGTCCATCCTTCATCTCATTACTCATTCCTTCCATACACCTGAAATTTTCCTTCATACAAAACTTCACACAATCTTTATTAGCAACATTAGTGCACTCAAGATAAATAAGTCTTAAGGTTTAGTTCTGACACCAAATAAACTTCCATTATAACACTATCTACTGTAGCACTTCCCTCAAAAAGCTCAATTCCCCAAAAGAACTCAAGAAGGAACCAACAAGAAGCAAATGCAGAAAATGGCAGAAATCTGTCAAAACAGACCACCAAGTAAAGACGAATTGTTTCATAGACCTTATGTTGCTCAAATCAAAAAGTGTTGAACTAACTAAAGTTAGATAACAACCTGGGGCAGAAGCACAAAAATTCACGCCTCAAAAAGATGTTCAGAAATTTTACACGAATTTTTACGGTGAAGCACAGAAATCTGTTTTAGGACAACAACTTTCCCAATCATTACTTCTCTCTCATTAGAGGTTACTCTTGGCACAAAAAGCAAATAAAAAGGATAAGGAGCGGTTATTACTGAAGTAATAACTTCCAAGACTCATCTAAAACTTTTGGGTTATCTCCCAATAAGTACTTTTCTTTAACGCCTTTAAGTTAGGCATAAGAACCAAAGAAAGAATCAAGTGTTCTCAAATGAAGAAGCATTAAGACCAAATTTTGTTTTCATAGGAGAAGCAAAAGAAATCTTTTCTCTCTTTTTAGGGAAGTGTTCTATACCTTTCTTGAGTGGGAGTTGGTATTTAATGGTGCCTTCTTTCATATCAATGATGGCACCAACAGTTATAAGAAAAGGTCTTCCCAAAGTAATAGGACAAGAAGCATTGTATTCAACATCCAAAACATAGAAATCAACGGGGACATAGGCATTGTTAACCATAATAAGAACATCATTAAGACTCGCCATGAGTTTATTTTTTACATTATCATCAAGTGGGACATTCAAATAACAATCTTCAAGTGGAGGCAAATCAAGCATATCATAAATCCTTCTAGGCATAATAGAAATACTACTATCAAGATCACATAAAGCTTTGAAATCAAAGTCATTCACTTTCATATTAATGATGGGTTCCCAACCATCTTCTTGTTTTATAGGAATAGAAGCTTTATGTTTTATCATTTCTTCTTTAATCTTTATGAGAGCGTCAGTAATGTGTTTTGTAAAGGCCATGTTCATAACACTAGCATTAGGACTTTTAGCAAGCTTTTGTAGGAACTTAATAACTTCAGAGATATTGCAACCATCAAGATCAAAATCAAATTTATCATCTAAAGTAGTAGAACTATTACTAGCCTCAACACTAGTGGTGGTAATAGTAGAAACACTGATATTTCTAGCAATTTCATCTTCTCTTTCCCACTTAGCATGTAATTCAGCTAATAGTCTAACATTTTCATCAATTCTTACTTGTATAGCATTAGTAGCTGCAAAGGGATTATCATTAGTTTCAGGTTTAGCAGCCATTTTATTCAAAGAAGATTGAACTTCAGCCAAAGATGCTATATTTGTTTCAGCATTAGAGAGTTTTTCCTCAATAGTTTTATTGAAAGCAGTTTGTTTACTAATAAACTCTTTAAGCATAACTTCAAGTTTAGAGGGAGCACTCCTATTATTGTTGTAAGAATTTCCCTAAGCATTACCATTGTTGGGAGGATATGGCTTATAATTGTTGTTACCGAAATTGTTCCTATAAGCATTGTTACCATAAGCATTGTTGCCAAAATTGTTATTTCTTATGAAGTTCACATCAACTTGCTCTTCTTGAGCAACCAAAGAAGCTAAAGGAACATTATTTGGATCAATATGGGCTTTCGAATTAACAAGCATAGACATAATAATATCAATCTTATCACTCAAGGAGGAGGTTTCCTCAACAGAATTTACCTTCCTACCTTGTGGAGCTCTCTCAGTATGCCATTCAGAATAATTAACCATCATATTGTCCAGAAGTTTTGTTGCAGCACCCAAAGTGATGGTCATAAAAGTACCTCTAGCAGCAGAATCCAATAAGTTCCTTGAAGAATAGTTCAATCCTGCATAATTTTTTTGGATGATCATCCAAGCAGTCAGTCCATGAGTGGGACAATTCTTTACCAAAGATTTCATTCTTTCCCAAGCTTGAGCAACATGCTCATTATCAAGTTGTTTAAACTTCATTATTTCACTTCTCATGGATATAATATTAGCAGGAGGATAGTATTTTCCAATAAAAGCATCTTTGCACTTAGTCCAAGAATCATTACTATTCCTAGTTAAGGAATTCAACCATTCTTTAGCTTTTCCTCTCAAAGAGAAAGGAAACAATTTCAGCTTAATAATATCATCATCTATATCCCTATGCTTTTGCATCTCACAGAGTTCAACAAAGTTATTTAGATGGGAAGCAACATCTTCATTACCAATACCAGAAAATTGTTCTCTCATAACAAGATTGAGCAAAGCAGGTTTTATCTCAAAGAAAGTATCTTCAGGCACGGGTGGAGCAATAGGTGTGCTCATAAAATCATTGTTGTTGGTGCTAGTGAAGTCACACAACTTGGTATTTTCAAGAGTAGTCATTTTTTGGGGTTTTCAAATAAGAAAGCAAACTAGTAAAACTATTTTTTTTGTGTTTTTGATAACAAAACAAGCAAACAAAGCAAAAGAAACTAAGCAAAACAAAAATAACAAAGTAAGGAGATTGGTTATGAGGGACTCCCCTTGTGAAGATGTCCTTGATTCCCCGGCAACGGCGCCAGAAAAATGCTTGATGGCTCAATGCAGGCGCCAGAAAAAGTCTTTGGCGCGGTGTTGATGTAGACCTCGTTGGGAACCCCAAGAGGAAGGTATGATGAGCACAGCAGCAGGTTTCCCTCAGTTATGAAACCAAGGTTTAATCGAACCAGTAGGAGCAAGGAAACACCCCAAAGGTGTTACTAGATGAGCTTTGGCAGGGCGCACTACTGGTACTAGTAGCAACGTGGAGACCTGCACAACACAACCACGAAACTTTGTCCCCAACATGCGATGAGGTTGTCAATCTCACTGTGTTTTGCGGAAAACAAAGGATTAAACGTATCGAATGGAAAGAAGTAAAAGTTTGCAGAAAGTAAACACAAAGAAGTAAACAGTTTATAGATTGTATGTAAAAGAAAAGGACCGGGATCCATAGTTCACTAGAGGTGGCTCTCCTTAGATAGATAACATGCTGGGTGAACAAATTACAGCAGGGCAATTGACAAACACCGAGAAAGCAATACATGCATATACTAATCATCTTGACTCCTTTGAGACTTGATTGGGCATTACAGCATTATACATAGACCGCCATCCAACTGCATCTATGACTAATAATCCACCTTCAAGTTATCATCCGAACCCCCTCTAGTATTAATTTGCAAGCAACAGATTATTGCTTTATGAACTACGTGTAAAGTAAACAATACGATTGTTCTATGAACAAAGGATTGTTGTTTTCTCCCTAGTAGCAACAACACATCTAGTACCTTAGAGATTTCTATCACTTCCCCAGATTACCAGAGGCATGAACCCACTATCGAGCATAAATACTAACTCTTGGAGTTGCTAGCATCTACTTGGCCAGGATAGCTACTAACAACGTAAAACATGCAAGATCACAAATAACAAAGACATGATAGAATCAATAATCAATCTGAAATAGCATCTCAATATCCATCGGATCCCCGCAAACACAACATGCAGAATTACAAATAGATGATCTTGATCATGAACGGAGCTCACAAGATCTAGACATGAAAGCACAAAGGAGGAGAACTAGCCATCTAGCTACTACATGGATCCGTAGTCCAAGGGTGAACTACTCACGCATCACACCGGAGGCTTGCATGGTGATGAAGAAGGCCTCCAGGGTGAATTCCCCTCTCCGGCAGGGTGCCGTGAAGAGCTTCAGATCCCTCCCGATCTAGGGATGGAGATGATGGCGGCTACAGACTCTTTCATGGATTTTTGATCGGGCACTTAGGGTTTTCGTCCCGAGGGCATCTTATAGTCGAAAGGGGAGGCCGAGGGGGTGCTGGGAGCGGCCACACCACCTCGGGCGTGGGAGCCGAGGCTGGCAGCCAGGTGGTGTGGTGGCCCCCCCCTCCGTCTCGTGATTCCGGGCACTTGATGTCTTCCAGAAAAATAGGCACTTTGGCTTTTGTCTCGTCCAATTCCGAGAATATTCATTTTTTGACTTTCCTGGAACCAAAAACAGCAGAAAACAGGCATCTAGCACTGTGGCTCTTTTTAATAGGTTAGTCCAAGAAATCATATGAAAAGTACTCCAAAGTTGGAACAAAACACAAGAAAGTGGATAAAACCAAGCATGGAACATCAAAAATTATAGATACATTTGCAATGTATCAATATCCCTCTCAAGTAACCCTGCAATCAAGATACAAGAAGTCTCTTGTCTCCCCAACACACCCAATACACTTGTCAGGTGTATAGGTGCACTAGTTCGGCAAAGAGATAGTGAAATACAAGTGGTATAGATGTAGACAACGGTGCTAGAAAATAGCTTGATGGCGTGGAAGAGACTAAAGGCAAACTGAAATAAAGATGGAAGCAAGCAAACATGTAATAGATCTAGTTGCAAACAGTATTTTAATGCTTAGAAACAAGGCCTAGGGATCATACTTTCACTAGTGAACACTCTCATATAAATATATTCTCTTTATGATACTACTCTGAACTACTCTCCGGTTGCACACTCTAATCCATGGTAGGGCTATAACAGCACACCTCAAAATAAGCCTTTTCCATCTAGATAACCCCATACTGTCACCTTGAGCACTAGATGGTTCCAACAAACACCACAATTTCATAAAGACATCCAACTCCAAATATAACTCATAACAAGTATTTGTAATCTCTAGCCTAAGTGCCACCATGGTGTGCACGCTGTCACTTTCACACACATGGGGAGAGCAGAGATCTATTAAAGCACTTGAGTAGCAAAGTAGATCTACTTGATTACAAAGCTCATGATCACAAAATGATCATGCATAGAGAGAGATGAACACATAGCTATCGGTAGAACCCTTAGCCTCGAGGAAGAACTACTCCCTCCTTATCATGGGAATCAGCATTGGTGATGGAGATGGCGATGGAGATCGATGGAGATGGCTTCGGGGGCACTTCCCCGTCGCGGCAAGGTGCCGGAACAGAGACTTTTTATCCCCTGAATCTCCCTTCGGTGGTGGCGGCACTACGGAACTTTTCATGGATTTCTGATTGACGATCTAGGGTTTTTGCATCGGGAGGCATCTTATAGGCGAAGAGGCAAGGTTGGTGGGCAGCCAGGGGGCCCACACCACCTAGTGGTGCGGCCAGGGCTAGCTCGCTCCACCACATGGTGTGGACGCTCTATGGCCCCTCTCCATCTTGTCTTCTGGCTCCATGAGTCTTTCGATAAAATATCAACTTTGGCTTTTGTCCCGTCCAATTCCGAGAATATTCATTTTCTGACTTCCTGGAACCAAAAACAGCAGAAAACAGGCAGCTGGCACTATGACTCTTGTTAATAGGTTAGTCCAAGAAAGTGTAAGAAAAGTACTCCAAAGTTGGAATAAAACATAAGAAAGTAGATAAAACTAAACATGGAATATCAAAAATTATAGATACGTTTGCAACGTATCAGTCACGTGCAACATACCACACTCATGTCAAATGCGAGATTCTCAAGACATGGTATTAACCGACGAAATGGAAATTGTTACTTGATCCGGGGTTATCGCATCAAACTCGTTGGTGTACCTCCTGTATGCCTCCATGTCGCCTGGAACCTCGGAGGCCACGTCCCACTTGTAAGACCATGTGGGGAACCACACCTGGTTGTCGTGATCTACATAAGCGTCATAATGCAACAATCTCAGCCGTCCAACTGGGAAGCGTTCCCACCTCCACACCGAAAGAAGGAGCAAACAACCACCAATGCATGCTTTGGGTCCGCTCCTAAGACAAACATCATCCAACTGCACATAAAGACAAACACTGTTTGACAAGGACAATTTTTTGAGGTCATGTAGAGATATACCACATTGAAAAGAAGTGATTACCTGGCGGTACAAGAAGGCCAACACCGCCGAACCCCAACTCAACTTAGAGTCAAAAAAGGTTAGCACCTTAAGCCAATGCCATTGAGCACGATCCCTACTGCTGTCAGGAAAGAGAGTCCTCGTGATGATGTACCACACATACACACGAGTGTACACCATAATTGTCTCGTCGTCAGCGTCATTAGGGCAGATCTTGAAATTTTGTATGATCCAAGTGAAATAAGCCCTAGTACATACCCTCAATATTTCTCCCTTCTTGGTTATAGTCTTGGGTGGATCCTTCCCAATGAGGCTGACCATTTTCTCACGCCAACCATCTGAATCTGTGCTAATAAACAGAGGCTTTCCTTCGATTGGGAGTGCCAGGATCATGGACATGTTCTGTAAAGTCATCGTAATCTTCCTGGTCCTAAGGTGAAAAGTGTGTGTCTCTGGCCTACACCGATCGACAAGCGCGGTGATCACAGCGGGGTTCAAGTTTGGTGCCGATCGAGTGACCATATGGATAAAAGGGAGGAGTCCTAGCTTCTCAATGTACGGAGTGTACCGCTCATCATATGGCATCTTGTTGGACGAGACCACGTGATACCTCGAAAGGGTAAAAGCTCCTGCAAACATACAATGGCCAATGTTAGATTTCCATCTCAACATACCTAAACAATATGAACTAGCATGTGGGTTTTAGTACCTCTCTCTTCTCAGACAACTTATAGGCATGGTATTGAACATCGTAGTGAGGGTTGAGAAGTTCCATCCTACATATTCAAAACAATACAAATAATAAGAACAATTATTCTAATATGAACATATATTCCATCTTACTCTAACTATAGTTCTAACATTACAAAAGCCCATCCTACTCTACCTATAGTTGCAACATGAACAAATATTTCATCCTGCTCTACCTATACTTCTAACATAATGAAAGAGAATTGAAATATGAACAACTAACCTAACATGTACTCTACCTATAGTTTTACCAATGAGTACTATGCCATTCCTAAACCCAAAGATAAAAGAAAACCATACAATGAGGCATATCAATTTCAAAATCCAATAGAATCTAGGGTTTCAAAGATTATTGCAAATAGAGGATAAAGGATTGAAATATATAGGTGAAATTGAGATGATTGAGAGAGCAAGCCTGATGGAAGGGAGTGGGGTGGAGATCCTTGGAGTAATTCTTCAGATCTAGCCGATTTGATTGGGCCAAATCAATGGATGCACCGAACCCTAGCTGCCATGGTCCTTCTCTGTTTAATCCTAGGTGGGGAATGAGGTCGGGTCGGGGTCAGGGCCGACCATGTGCTGTGTTGGTAGATGTAAAGTGTGGTGCCACCGCTCCTGACGCTACACTATATAGTGCGGCACCGTGTGCCATGATGCCGCACTTATGAACTAGGGCCCACAAGGTTAAGTTGTCAGCATGTGCGGCACCACAGTGTACGACGTTGGAAAAAGGATTAGTCACATGAATTTATTTGGCTAGAGTTCAATCTATGATTTTTTTGAAGTTTAGATTATTTTTGTCTAAATTGTCCCGGCCGCCTGCCATAAGAAGACGATGGACTCTAGTTTTTGCAAGTCTGTTTTAATCTGCCAACTCTAGTTTGTGTTGTTGAAAAGAACCTCTCTTGTAATTTCTTTGTAAAAGACCTGAGCTACTTCAGATTTCGTTGATAAGTCAATGAAATCGGGGACGGGCTGCCCCTGTTGATTAAAAAAAGACGATGGACTCTCAAGGGGTGGAGAGAGAGGATCCAGCTTTAGTGACTTTGTGCTTCAAAGTCACTGCTAGACTTTGAGCCCATCTCAGCCATCCAAACCCAATCGAACGTACAGGAAATGATACAAGCAAATCCATCAACACTTGGATGTTTCCAGGCTGGAACTTAATATGCTGTTTATTCCCAAACCGTCTGTTCAAATTTGACCAAAATTTTCCAGAATGTTTAATACAACATGTAAGATTTTTTGGAAATTTTTCAAATTTTTCTGGACAGTTTGAATTTTGAGTTCAAAATTTGGTTGTGAAACTTAAAATAAGGTTTACTCACAAACCGTATGTTTAATCCAGCGAAATTTTCCCAAAATACATAATACAATATACAAGATGTTCTGGATTTTTTTTCAAATTTTTCTGGGCAGTTTGAATTTTGAGTTCAAAATTTGGTTGTGGAACTTAAAATAAGGTTTACTCACAAACCATATGTTCAAATCCAACGATTTTTCCCAGAATGCATAATACAACATACAAGATTTACTGGAATGTTTACATTGGTACTTGCTGATGAGATCTTATGAAAAAGCTCCTAGGTCCTTGCAAAAATGCCAGATCCTATGAAAAAGCTTACAACATACCAAGCATACAAGACTATAGTTAGCCCCCCAAAAATACATGTAGGCCTCACAATTGTACACTTTGGCCTCAAAAGACTAGTTAACCCCAAAAGACATCCAAAGTACTATCTCTAGCTCCAGAAGTACCATGTAACCTACATCTAGATACTAAAACATATTACCACCATAAAGACTACCATCATCATAAGTAGGAGCTGTGAGGAGCTGGGTAAAACTCTCGATAACATCGTACCTTTTGTTCCCCACATTGCCTTCTTTCTTATGGCCACCATCCCCCGCTTCTACTTGAGGTTGCATATCACCATTTTTCTTTTGTTGGTGTCAAATGAAAGTGTAGCTACTTAGTATAAAAACAATTTTTTTATGCCCAGATTAGAACATACCTTTGCTACCTTTTTGGTTGTGATGGCAGGTTTAGGTACCTTGCGCTTCCCTTTGTGCAACTTATCAAGTCAAGTTTTCTTTTTCTTAGAATTTTTGGATTGAACTTCTTTTTTTCTTTAGTTGCGCAGCTCGTAGAAAGTCATCTGTTAGCTGCACATTTCGGTCAACATTTTCTTGGCCATTACCTGGTTCATTTATAGCACTAGTAGATGCTTTGAGTTTTTCCTCCAACATTGGACCAACGGAATCAAGTGCATTTTCTAACAAAGAACAACATTCTATAGAGTAGGCCACTTTGTATGCCATAGTATGAAATTTATGAGATAGTTCCTTGTACCGAAGCATAGCTTCTAGTTTTGGGTTTTCTACCATATTCCTTCCTTGCTTGTCCAATATATTTCCTTTATGTGCTTCTCTAGTCTATCTCTTTAAGACATAATGTGTTAGCAATGTTTTTATGTTCATAAAGTCTAGAACTTTCAGTCCATGTCCACACAATATTCCTATCCTTTCAAACATCCCACAAGAACATGTTGTTGTTTTGTTTAGAGAATCACCTATCACTATGCGCTCATCCTCGTAAGTTAAATCACCACGCAAACTACCAATAGCAACAACATATTTGTCTACATCCAACATTTTACTGCATGCAGCCATGGATCTTTCATACTCACTTTGGAAAGCTTCAAAAATAATTGGAGTGAACACTTTGCTTGCTTGTACCAACATAGGGGTGCTCATCTTCATTCTTGGTATATTTTTCCTTGCTTGAAATTTTGATTGCAGCTCCTTGTTTCTTTTATCTTCCATTGTCCTTTCAAAATGCTTCAAAAATCCGACAATATGAAAATCAGATTTCAAATGGGTTTTTAATGAATTGTTGAAGCTCTCACTTAGTTGTGTACTTCTCACTCCCAAACTGAAGACATCTCTCATAAAACATTCAGCCCATTTTTCTTTGACCTTGTAGATACTATCTAACCAAGTTTGCTTATGCACTTTACACCTCATATTATTAAATGCTTCCTCAAATGCTACCTTGTCCTCATATCCATACATACAAGTACCAAAATCAGTGAGATTACTTGATTCTTTCTCTTCATCTTTCTCTTCGCCATCATTTTTCTCATGTGATTCTTTCTCTTCATATTTCGCTTCATCCTTTATTGGAGATAAATGTTTGACATCATTTTGCATTATATGAAAGGTATAAAGTCCATGATATGCTTCTTTGAACACAACATCTACAACTTTTCCCATAACAGCATCTTGATCAGTAAAAATAGTTCTAGGTTGCCTTTCATTGTGTGTAGCTAGAAAAGTTTCAAAGAGCCACCGAAATGATGCAAATGTTTCATCAAACAACAATGCATCACCAAAAATTGTTGTCTCCCTAAACTGATTGAGTCCAAGGAAAACACCAAATGGTCTATATTCTTTGTTGGTGCCAAACGTGGTGTCAAATGTGACAACTCCACCAAAGTGTGCATAGTCGAGCATCATTTTAGCATCAGTCCAAAAAATATTTGCTATATGCTCCTCATAATCTAGCTGCAAAGCATATTGAAATGATGGGTTTTCAGCAATTTTATCATGAAAATACTTTAACATGCTGCCCGCCTGACCAAAAGCTAACTCTCGCTGCCTTTTGGTTTGTAAATGATTTCTGTGGTCACGGCTAGTGTAGCCGAGATTGAATGTTCCACCAACTTGACGAGCAACAAGCTCATATGCAGCTTTAGGCATGATTCCAGAATCATCCATAACTTCAATTTCAAAAGCTTGAAATTCTGAAATTTTTCTTTGAGACACCATAAGATGGCAGGTTTGTGGCAAGTAGAGGAGGTGATTGTGTTCAAGAACTACATCGGTGACTTCAAAATTTCCAGACTCGCGATCCAATTGAATACACATCCGAGTTTTGCATTCAGTTCTTGTTTCATATCTAAAGATCTTCTGAATGGATTCTCTTTGCCCATGCTGCCTTTTACCTTCTTTTGCACAAACGTATTTGCATGAGGTTACCTTACCATCAATTCTGCTCACATTGCTGTACCTTTCCCTCACGTCAAATCCCGCATGACCACCATATGCTACCCAGAAAAGCCAAGCCTCCTCTCTACTTTTGAATATCATGCCAATTTGGGGCATCCTCTTATCGATTGTGCCATTGCCTCCACTTAATTTTTTCTGCACTGCCAAAACACATGATCGGTACACCAAGAACAGGAATATAAATACACCATCAGGCCAAAAACCAACGAGTCTGATACGTAATACATGAATCAATTAAGCAATAACGAAAATCAATCCTAGAAGTCATACATACAGAGACGAACATGGCAAGTTGTACAGGTCCGTAAAATTGGGTCTGAACCAAAATCGAAATTACCTTCAGCCGGCGGACGGTGATGTTCTTGTCGAAGCAAATGAGGGGAGATGAGCACCCGTTGAAGCCACAGGTGGCCACGGAGCAGACGACGAGGAGGCGGCGGAATCCCCGACGAAGATGGCGCAACTCTGGATGGGGCAGAATCCGGGTGAGGATGGCGCGCGACAGAGGCTATCTCGGCGCGGCGGCGCTTCTCCGTCGGCTGTCCAACCACTCGCCTCCGTCGCGGGTGGCGCGGGAGAACCATGTGAGCCCGCCAAAACGGCTCGCCCCTTCCCGCGCGTGGCCTGTGTGACTAAGTCTGGGAGATTTTGCCTGTATCGTTTCCTCTATGTTCGATTGGGTTTGGATGGCCGATACCGGCCCAAAGTCCAGCCGTGACTCTGAAGCACAACGTCACTGAAGCTGTGTCCGGAGAGAGAAGGGGGAAGATTAACCTTTTCCGTCCTTTCTAAGTTCAATTGAAATCCAAATCCAAACCCGATACTGACAGGTAGACCCCACCTAACTTTTTTTTCGGTGAGGCTGTCCAACCTTTTGACAACTTTAAGAGAAAATTGCACCTCACACCACCCTTTGTGGCAACCGTTGCACCAAACACAAAAACAAACTTTGTTTTGCAGCTAGCACAGGTTTGTGCCTTAATTGTTGCAGCTAGCCCAAATAAACTAAGTTATGGTGTTGATAAGGTTCCTGACTTGACATCAACAAAGAGGCCATGGAGTTGGCCATATAATAACATAAAAAATAGGGCATATTTTATAAACTGAATTTTAAAATATTAATTTGGTTATGAGTCCCGGTCATCTATTAACTGAAACAGCCGGAAAAAAAATAAAATATAACGTTCCAAAGCTGAACAATTCCATTTAGGTTTCTCTAATCTGCGTACATGCAAACCATAATACATCCATGTTCAATGTTACCTTTTCCTATCTACGAGACTCATACTAACTGGTACGTACCGCTGGAGTCAGGGAGAGGCGATAGGAGGTGTTGCGGACCACGACCTCTCGTCAACGAGAGGTTTTTTGTTTTTTGTTTAGCCTTTTTTTGGTGTCTTCTTTCCTGCTCTATCCTTGCTCCGGTGGTGGATCTAGCATCGACGGAGGACGCGTGGAGTCATTTGTCCTAGATCTCCTGAAATTCTATCCATTTTCGTGTTCGTTGGTTAGTATTTGAGATGGACGAATAATTGCTTCAGCTAGCCGGTCCTCGTCGACCTAGAGTTAGCTTCCAGCTTAGGCGAGTGGCTAGCTCTTATGAACCTGATATATAGATGTAAATTGTTGTCCGCTATTGTTATTTGACTTATATCCCAACAGTCTGGTTTTAATTTTAACCAAACACCGAACCCAATTGTTGGTTTAACAAACTACTAATTAATTAGAAAATCGTGGCAATTTTTTATGTCTATTTTGTATAAACCAGATTACAGAAAAAACAAAACATAACTGTGGGAGCAAAAAGCATCGTTAATGAGTTAACAAATTTATTTGAAAAACGTGCAATGATTAAGGAACAAACCTGTGCTAGCTGCAATAGAAAATTTATTTCTGTGTTTTGTGCAACACTTGCCACAAAGAGTGGTGCCTGCAATTTTCTCTAACCAAATTACTATTTTAAAATTTAATTTATAAAATATGCCCTATTTTTTATGTTATTATATGGCCAACTCTATGGCCTCTTCGTTGATGTCAAGTAGGAACCTTATCAACATTATAACTTAGTTTATTTGGGCTAGCTGTAACAATTAAGGCAAAAACGTACGTGTGCTAGCTGCAAAAGAAAGTTTGTTCGGTTGCCACAAATGGTGGTGTGAGCTGCAATTTTCTCCAGCTGTAAAGAACCCTGATCACATCGGCGTTTTCACTTCACGAACGGAACGGGATTCCATTTTTTTTCCCGCTCAAACAACCGCCGGATTCCATTCCGTTCCTCCTCGAAGCCGCTCCCACGCCGCCGCGGCGCCATGGCCGCCGCCGCGGCATCCTATTTCTCCGGCACGGCGTTCATGCTGTCGCAGCGTGCGGGGCCCGCTGCTGCACACGACTACGCTGCCTCGGGCGCGGCCACCCCTTCCCCCTCTAAGGTTCGTCTCGTGACCCTCCTCTCGCAGTACTAACCCTACCGCGCGCCGTCTCCGCCTCCCCCGGACGCTAACTCCGTCCTCTGTGTCCCTTGACAGTCGCGGGGCAACCCCCGCTACTCCGGCTGCGTCCCGGCCACCGTGCGCCACATCGCCCGCTCCCTCGCCGCCGCCGCGGCAGCCGCCGACGTCGGTGGCGACCCCGTCTTCTCCATCGACGGCTTCAAGACCAGCAACGTAAGCCCTCTTCGTCCCTCCGAGCACCGTTGGCCTTTATATCTGCTCGGCTTCGCGCAATTTTGTGTTCGTCTTGAAATCCCCAAACTCGTGCGTGTAGGTTAGGGTTTTGGGGAAGGTCGAGACCGTGGTGAGCGGGGAGACTGACGTGTCGTTCACGCTTGACGACGGCACTGGGAAGATCCCGCTCGTGCGGTGGTGAGTTACGATTTTTCATCTCTCCATGCTTAGCTAGATTCAGTGCTGATGCGATGCAGTCTGTCTGACCATTTCCTGGCACTGTAGGATCACCGACGAGGCAGATGCTCGCGACGCTGCTTTTGTCAAGTATGTGATGTGCATATACTCTGATATGTGTTTACTTTTAGCCGTTTACAAGTGTTTGGAGACATTCTAGTATGTTTATCTGGCTTATGTTTCTGAAGGGCTGGAGTGTACGTCAGGGTTCATGTGGACATCACGGGGTTTCAAGCT
Source organism: Avena insularis (assembly GCA_023614405.1). NCBI lineage: Eukaryota > Viridiplantae > Streptophyta > Magnoliopsida > Poales > Poaceae > Avena > Avena insularis. Next base: position 31,619,956 of record CM042694.1, read on the forward strand.
AATCAGCAGGGGTTTGCTCGATCTATCCGGTAAGGGTCTGGATTCTCTTGGTACTGAGCTGGCGGTACTCGTTTATTTGCTCATACTGCCTTTGTTATTTTTCCCACTAATTTTATTTTGTTCTAAGACTATGGACTGTTTCAAAGTTTAATACTTGAATACTGTTGTTGCAGATGTTTTCGTGAATTATCTCTATCGTTTAGATGGTATAATAATCTCGTTTGTAATATTGTATTGCTAGTGGGGTATTGAGTGCCAATTAAGCACGCTTTGAGGTAAAATCTGAGAGATACTAGAGATGAAGATTTTATAGCCCATGCTCCACTTTTCTATGTTTTACTGGCCATCTTCCTCCTTTTTAAAACTTGGGTTCAAGATTTTTAACTCTCATAATAGTTACTGGTCCTTATTATGTATCCGGCAGTTCTTCCACTTAACATGCTCATGGAATGAGAGTCTCAAATATTAACGTTCACTGGTTATGTTTTGTACTGAATGATGCATACTATTAGTAACAGCCTTTGTGGTAAAATGTGAGAGATACTGGATATTAAGGTTTTTAGCCTGTGCTCCACTTTTCTATGTTCTATTTGAGACCTTCCTCTTTTCTAAAACTTTGGTTCAGGTCTTTTAATTCTCAGAATAGTTATCTTTGTTTCGAGTATGTTCTAACTTGCCGTGTTATACATAACCTCAATGATTACATAGTTGGAAAATATCATTGTTAAGTTATTAAATATCGATTGTTTATGGAAAATAAATCTAATTTTACCTTAGTTGCACATCATTATTTTGTAGTCTTAATTTCAACTGTGCTTTGGCCCCATTCAGTTAACATGCTCATGGAATGTGATCTCAACACTAAGGTTCATTGGTCATGTTCTGTACTCAATGATGAATAATATTACTAATTACATCCTTATTATGTATCCGGCAGTTCGTCCACTAAACATGCTCGTGGAATGTGAATCTCAAATACTAAGTTCACTGGTCAGGTTTTGTACTGAATGATGCATACTATTGGTAACAGCCTTTGTGGTAAAATGTGAGGGATCCTGGAGATTAAGCTTTTTAGCCTGTGCTCCACTTCTCTATGTTCTATTTGAGACCTTCCTCTTTTCTAAAACTTTGGTTCAGGACTTTTAACTCTCAGAATAGTTATCTTTGTTTCGAGTATGTTCTAACTAGCCGTGTTATACATAACCTCAATGATTACATAGTTGGAAAGTATCATTGTTAAGTTATTAAATATCGATTGTTTATGGAAAATAGATCTAATTTTACCTTCGTTGCACACCATTGGTAGTCTTAATTTCAATTGTGCTTTGGTACCATTCATTTAACATGCTCATGGAATGTGATCTCAACACTAAGGTTCACTGGTCATGTTCTGTACTCAATGATGCATAATATTACTAATTACATCCTTATTATGTATCCGGCAGTTCTTCCACTAAACATGCTCATGGAATGTGAATCTCAAATACTGAAGTTCACTGGTCGGGTTTTGTACTGAATGATGCATACTATTAGTAACAGCCTTTGCGGTAAAATGTGAGGGATACTGGAGATTAAGGTTTTTAGCCCGTGCTCCACTTTTCTGTGTTCTATTTGACACCTTCCTAGTTTCTAAAACTTGGGTTCAAGATTTTTAACTCTCAGAATAGTTATCTTTGTTTCGAGTATCTTCTAAATAGCCGTGTTATACATAACCTCAATTATTACGTAGTTGGAGAGTGTCATTATTAAATTATTAAATATCGGTTGTTTGTGGAAAATAAATCTAATTTTACCTTCGTTGCACATCAGTATTTGGTAGTCTTAATTTCAACTGTGCCTTGGCCCATTCATTTAACATGCTCATGGAATGTGATCTCAACACTAAGGTTCACTGGTTGTTTTTTATACTCAATGATGCATAATATTACTAATGCCATCCTTATTATGTATCCAGCGTTTCTTCCACTTATCATGCTCATGGAATGTGAATCTCAGTACTAAAGTTCACTGGTCGTGTTATGTACTGAATGATGCATACTATTAGTAACAGCGTACTTATTATTTATCCAGCATTTTCTTCCTCTTTGATAATCTTTCTGAAATCTAGGTTTACTGCAATTTGAACTAAGTTCATATCACACAAGTTGGAAAGTGAACCACTCAAGACTCGATACGTGCTTTGCTGACTGTCCTGTAATTCCACTTTCTAGGTTTAAAACCACGTTATTTAACTGTTCCATGGACAGCTCGTGATTGTAGTTTTAATTTAGGAGTACATGAAGAAATTATATCTTGTTACCTGCTCTGGGAGATATTATGCTTCCACAAGTTATTATTTACTGACAGTATTTACTTTTGCCTGACTCTAATTCAATTAAACTTTGTCTATTTTCAGTCCAATTACCAATTTCAATGAAGTGGTGCTGCATTTCATCGAATGCATTCATGTGCACATGGAAAATACTCGGCCAAAGGTGAAAAGAGCAAATATCTCTATTTTATGACAGTACTCTACTTATAATTTGATAATGAGAGAAACCACTCATGCTAATTTCCTTTCCATTTTAAAGATGCAAGAGACATTCCCTCCAGCAGTTCAAACAAACGCCTATACTCAGGTGCCTTATGCTGGTGGAGTGAGAGAACACCAAGTCCATTTTGCTCCTCAAGTAAACCAAGGGCAACTCCTGCCTGCAGTTCGAGCAAACACATCTACCTATGCTCCTTTTAATGGTGGCATGGGAGAACATCAAGTTCATTTTACCCCTCAAGTAAATCAAGGACAATTCCGTCCCACAGTTCAAACAAATAGATCTACTCATGGACCTTTTCCTGGCGGAGTGAGAGACCATCAAATTCATCAATTTCCTCCTCAAGTAAACCAAGTATGGAATTTTATGATTACTTCAGTTTTGTGATTTCCTTAATAAAAGAAAATAGTACAACTACAAGTCTATGATTTTGTCGATATATTTGATTTTTCTTTCATGCTGAGCTGCTGATTATGAGCTCTAGCTTTACGGAACTGAGATAATAAATTACCTGGTTTCTTCTCTAATTTTCTTTAGTGCCTTCAGTTTTATCCACCAGCCTATATCCCTAGATGTCCTTGTCTGTAACCCCCTTAATTGATCTTGGGATCCTTTTTCCTTGGCACAGTATTCAGCTTACTCAGGCACTGGTGGACAACAGCATAGCCTGCAAAGTATGGTTTTGAATGTTTTGCAAGCACCTGATATCATGTAAGTTTAATTTCTCTGCTAAAAATTGTAGAAGGATGAAGATCTGTATGAAACTTAGCTTCTATTGTATGATTTGCTTAGTTAGGTGTAGGTGTGTTAACATTTTCCAAATTTTAATCCTGATAAAACGTTAACACATGGTTACAGTCTTTCCTTTGTTACATACTCACATTGACATATATTCTCTATTTTGGGGTCCAGGTATCTAACATTAACCTTTTCATGGTAATGTGGAATGATCTGAAAAGGGAAAGCTTGTTTTCATTTCGTTGCATCTTTAAGTCCAGTGGGTTTCATTGGATTGTAATGTTGTGCTGCTTTTGCCTGGGTAAAAAAGAACTCGATTGGTCTGTTAAACCGATGCAAAGTTGTGCCACATAAGACTAATGCTTCGTGTATGGTCCAGTAACTCAAATGGTATTGATAACACAGAGTTATCGTGAATGGCTGTAAACTCCTAATCATATCTAAAGAACAATGGGTGCTTATTGCATTTGGGTTTCTGTACATCCAATCATTTTTATGTTCATCATATATTAGTATATATACTCCCTCTTTCCAAATTAACTGACCCAGCTTTACCTAGATACACATGTATCTCACACTAAAACGCAACTAGATACATGCATATTTAAATAAGTTGAGTCAACTAATTTGGGACGGAGGGAGTACTATTTATCATGTTCCTGTACAAAAAGCTCACTATGTACTGTGAAGTTGTAGCCAGATTATCGAGCTCCACAATGATTCTACTGCTTGCATGATCCCTTTGTTGACGTATTTGTATAAATAATTCAAGGGAATTGTCGAGTATTATCTAAGTTCTATTGAATTGCAGAATATTATTTAGGAGATTTGGACTGACTATTTCTTTCCGCAGATCCCTTGAAAATGGCATACACATTGATGAACTGGCTAGGAGAACTGGAGCACCAAAAACAAATATCATGTATTACCTCTATCTTATGCTTTTTTCCCCCATCACGTGCAAGTTGCTGAGCCCGATCTTTTACTACACAGGGAGGTTGTCAGCTTACTCGCTGATTCAGGCTTTGTCTGTTGGACCATTGATGACTATCATGTCAAGTCTGTGTGTAACGGTTGATCAATGCAGTAATCTTCGGAAATGTGAGAATTAGTTCGGTAATAGATAATACTAAACTGTATTCATGGCACGCGTTGTAAGTATGCACCAGTGCAAATGCTCAATGGTTAACTCGGTCTTCCGTTTGTACAATCGTGGAGGGGATACCAATACCACCCAATTTCCACTAGAAAGGTACAGTTGGGTGGATCTACTTATTACTGCATAGTTAGCTTACTGTTTGGTGGGATATATAATGCTATCTTTTCATGTTTGCTTCTGCTTACCTTCATGCGTACATATATGCTTATTTTACTTTGCACTACTTTCTAGTTTGTATATGGGTCAATTCTCTGTGCTTATTGTATCTTATCCTTCTGTTCTTTTACTCTGTTGCTTTCCCTGGCATGGATCATGTATGTACACTTTTGTTTTGAACGATAGTTGTTCAGCCTAGTGTCTTTGTGGTTGAACTTGCTTCTCAAATTTTCTGTTTCTGTATAGTCTAATTCATCGCCCAACTGGAAATAAGAAACAATAGAGATGAAAAATGGGGGTTTGGTTTGACAATTCACACATCAATTTGTCAGGTCAACCACTTCTATTGGTTTTACTGGTTAGGACCATGGGTGCTATGCATTGTCTTCTAGTTTAGCTTATCTTCTTTTAGGCTGTCTTCCTAAAAAGGGTCTTGTCTACTTTGAGCAATAATTGTGTAAGTGAGCTTCTTCAGTATGCTTACCTAAGTTGAGTTTCTCAAATTTGCTGTACTGATCATAAACGTACACGTGCTATCCAAAAGCTAGTGTTAAGCATTCTTAATCCTCTTATCTAACTAACACTAGTTTGTTAGTACACGGGTTAGTGTCACAACCCTCTACAGGTTATCTTAGACCCTGTGTAATATATATGTTCAGAAGATCACATATACTAGTCTTTGCTAAATTAAAATATAGATCATGCATAGAAACAAGTCAATTGCCTGGATCAGGTACAGTGTACTTTGCGCTCTGCTCTGGTTACTGCTTGGACTACTTCATTATCTGTTCCAGGTTTGTTTCTATATAACCCACTCACATCAGGAAAGAAATAATTTGGGGTGGCACATGCCATCATAGCTCTTCATCAGGTCCATCAGGTCTTGCTTTCCTATCATTGTTTTCTGCTTTATTTTCAAAGGGAAATGTTTTCCTGCATTGTCAGAAAGCTGTAACATGTTTTGTTGCTTGACATCCTAAACTATTTACGAAAGCATAATATGGTAGTTCTCCGTGAGTTGCATTTTACCATTTTATTTTCTTTGGTCACACATTTGCATGTTAATAAATGTAGGATTATTTTCTTTGGTCACACATTTGCATGTTAATAAATACTCCCTCCGTTTAGAAATATAAGATGTTTTTAGCTTTGTGAAACGAACGTATCTGGACAACTTTTGTGTATAGATTCGGAGTGAACCTATACATAAAAGACTTCTAGATACATTCGTTTCACAAAGCTAAAATGTCTTATATTTCTGAACGGAGGGAGTATAGGAGTAGCAACTAACGTCGCATGCTTATTTGCATACTTAACTGCAGAAAACAATATGCTTATCTACATACTCAACTGCTTCTCAAATGTTCTGTTTTGATAACTGTAGGAGTAGTTCTTTTGATAGATAAAGACAATACTAGTCTATTTTAATTCATGCTATGAACATTTCTAAATTCGTCTTAATTGCCATCATTAACAATGCGGGTCCTTATAATGTGTGGTATTATCAAGCCTCACATTCTTTCAAACAGTTGCTGGTGGCCCGTCAGCAGCGAACCATCGTCAGTTACTGTCACGCATCTAGTTGGTGCAGCTGTGAACATCGAGTTCACTTTGCATGGTGTGATGCTTCTGCAAAATTTATTCGTTCAGAGAAAGAGATGGCTAGATTAGATCCTGCTAACGCAATATTGCTGATGTCCTTATTTTGATACTAGGTACAGTAGTATATTTGTTTTCCTGCCAGTCGTGAGAATTTTTCTGTTTCTAGTCATTACAGAAGGTTTCATTTGCTACACGAGCGAGCGTCACATTAGCCCATGTTAGGTTGGACTCTGCTTCAAGCCTTGAGTACGTATCGAACCCTACTCACCTGTCGTTTCCTGGAAAGAAGCTCTCGTTTCTTTATCCAGGTACAAGTAGCCAGATTAGGTCAGACTCTACACACGCTTGGACCAGGATTGGCCATGTGTCTTAGGTTTTGGGTCACCTAACCCAAAAGGCCGCTACTAGTACTAAGTAAGTAAGGGTAGTTTCGGTGACACTGTTTCCCTCGAGACATGTCGAAGCGGGTAATACTCCACCTGTTACGCCTTTCTGCACGATTCTTTTCTTGATGCCGATACCTGGGTCACAGGTGTAGCAAGTTCAGCATTTCAAATGATTTTGGCAGAGCACCAAAGCAAGCACCGAAAGGTGCGGAGCCTGGGCGCCACTGTTCCTGAACAGATTCTTACGACTGTACCAGTATATATCAGGCTTGAGGAGCACGCACGCAGCACCGGTGCCTACAGCTACAACTACAAGCCAACGCGACTGTACGTACTCCGCTTTACGCTTTCCGAGCAAAATGTCACTTTTCAGCACAGGTCGCTTCCAGTTTTATAAAAAATTAAACGACGAGTTGCTTGTCAACCAAACCTCTCCTCGGGACATGTCAAACAGCTTCCAGAGCCTTGAAAGAGATGAGCACGTTGCGCGGGAACGCCGAGAACATCACCACTTGCCACACTCGCAGCCTCGCGTTTCCTGAGGGGCATGCCGCTCAATTCCGGGAGCCAGCACTTGGCACTGGCAGACAACTCGGGCAAAGACGGGGTCCAGGATCGAGTCGTACTGGGCACTAGGGGCACAGCTGGGCTCGACCTATCCCGAACTACCATGCCACGGCACTGCGCTAGCTGCACCGCCTGTCGTTGACACGAACGCACCACCAAAGTAATCAAACCCAACTGCCCGCTCCGGCGCTCTCCATGGAGCACATACAACCTGTAACCCAACCCAACCGGAGCAGCCAAGTAGTACTACTACGTTCTTGGTAAGGTAGGGCAGTCCGGTCGGCCCGACAGAAATCTCAGTTTCCTTGCCACGTTAATACGTTTCGTGTGGACGCAAGTACGTATGTTCTTTTCTGTTCATGTCACGATCCATGGGACGGGGAGTCGGCGTCACTTCACTCGCTTGATCTTCACAGATATATATCCTTGTACAAATTCACAATCTAGCAAACCAAAAATGGAAATTGTAGTATATATGTACAAGCGGGTCCCTGTGGAGCATGTAGGAGTAGCAAAATCTTCGTGAAGCGTCACGCGGTCATCTGATGTACTCACTCTTACTAGATGCTAATTAAGTACTCGAGGTTGATATAGTTGAAGATGGGGACGGCGTGCAGAATTCCTCGTCGTCGTAGTCGTCGAGGTCGTCGAAGTCCCACGGCTCATCCACCTCGTCGCCGTCCACCTCCGCCTCGGGCATCGCCCACCGGTCGCCTTGCGGGACCTCGACGCCTTCCAACAGCTCCAGCACCTGTAGACGCACACGGTACCCACTGTCAGTCTGTTCATGACATTATCAGAGTCGTTGGTAATACACGCAAATTAAGCACGAGCAGAGCACGCGGCAGCTTGTTGTTTACTACTAACTACATCGAGACATGTGCTAGCTAGCTAATGTCACTTGCCGAGCTAGTATGGCCGTTTCCCTGGAGACGCTAACCACCGCGATTTGTGAAGTGAAAAGGGTCATCGGTAGACACTTGTAGCGCGCGCCATGGTCCAAGTCAGAATACTTCTTGTTCAAAAAAATAAAATCTGAATGCTTAGGAGATGGACAGCTGTTGCCTGCAACACTTGGCGTACCTCGGTCATGGACGGCCTCCACGGCGCCGACGCCCTGATGCAGAGCGATGCCACGAACGCGAGCCTCTTCGCCTGGTTGACGTCGTACCCGCCACCACCGCCGGCGGCTATCCTCGGGTCCACTAGCGCCTCCGTCTTGCCCTCGCTCAGCAGAGGCCTCGCCTGCGTCGCTCGCATTGCTTGTTAATTACTACAGTACAGTTACGTAGCAGGAGTGACAGTGGATGGCTTGTGAATGAATGGACGCACGTACGACGTACCCAGCTGAGTAGGCTCCTGTGCGTGCCGTCGACGGGCTTCCTCCCGGCCATGACCTCCAGCAGGAAGACCCCGAACGCGAAGACGTCCGTCTTCTCGTCGACGATGCCGTGCGTGTAGTACTCCGGCGCCAGGCAGCCGAAGGTGCCCTCGATGGGCGCGATCGCCCGGTGCGTCCACTCCGTCGGCAGCCACTTGGCCAGCCCGAAGTCGGATATCTGGCACCAGCTGGTACATATCAGGTTTCTCGCTCCGTCGTGGAAAACAGAGGATGGAGACGTGGCGCCTGACCGACTCACCTGGGGCTGGAGGTCGTCGGTGAGGAGCACGTTGGAAGCCTTGATGTCCCGGTGGATGATCCTCCGCCGGCACCCCTTGTGCAGGTACGCCAGTCCCCTCGCCGTGCCCACCGCCACGCCGTACCGCGCCTCCCACCCCATGACCGACTCGCCGTGGAGGCAGGCGGAGACGGAGCCGCGGGCGGAGAAGGCGAAGACGAGGTAGAGGTCGCGGTCGACGCAGCATCCCAGGAGCGGGCACACGTTGGGGTGCGTGGCGTGGCCCACGGTGCCCAGCTCCGCCAAAAAGTCCCGCTCCCGCCGCTCGCACGCCGCGGCGCCCAGCAGCCGCTTCACCGCCACCGCGCGCCCGTCGGGCAGCGTGCCCCGGTACACCTCCGACGACCCGCCCAGCCCCACCAGGTTGCCCGCGCGGAAGCCCTCCGTGGCGCGGTGGATGTCCTCGTACGAGAAGCACTGCCACGCCGGCTTTTCCGGAGACGGCGGCGAGTCGTTGTCGTCCTCCAGCGCCAGGGCGGGCTTCGGGGCCACGCGGTGGCCCAGGGAGAGGAACAGCCTCTTGAAGCTGCCGCTGCCGCTGCGCAGGTACCGATGCTTCTTCATTGGTCGGTCGATCGATCGGTTTCGCGCGCCTGGACAATGCAGCTACGCGACGCCGCTGCTAGTGCCACGGCTTGCTAGGTGGAGTAGCAACACGAGGCGTGGCAGGCTCGCCGGATTGGCTTGGCTGATTGTGCTCGACTGGAGAAGAAGAAGGGGGAGAAGAAGGAGACGAAGTGGCGGTGGTGGTGTACGGACTACGGGGGATCGGGGCATTGAAGGCTTGAAACCGAAGGGTGCTAACGCGGATCGAGGGACGGCGGCATATGAACGAACGCTACCGGGCGGTTCTGTTCTTCCCCGTCCCGCCTACGCGTGCGTGCGTCTGTACGTGGACGCGATCCTCCGTGGACCGCACGCAGCGCCGCCGCGGCAGCAGCAGAGAGGGAGAGTATCCGGCCGTGGGACGGGTCTAGGCGGGTGGGAGCGGAACGGGACGGGGGCAGTTGCTTACGAAGAAGGGAAGGAAGCGTTGCACTTGCACTTGCACTTGCAGCAGGGGAAGGGGACTCTGCCTCTGCTCGCGTTAGCTGGCGTTTCGCCACCGGCTCCCACTTGTTCCGTGCAAGACGGAACGGAACGGAACGCACGCCCGCGCGCGCTCCACGTCGGGAACAGCGAAAATGGACGATGAGCCTTGGCTAAGTTTTTACCAAAAGAGTGAGTGCAAAGCAACGGGATCGGTCGATCGTGATCTACTATTGCGTGTTCATGTAAGAACGTGAGTTACTATTGCGTTTGTCAAGTCAAAGAGCGTCCTTGCCATTTTGCCATCGTACGCCGTACGTGCCGGGAATGCCACCGCTGCTGCGGTATGGCAAGAATCTTATGACCTACTATGTTTTTTTGTTGCATTTCCACCCCTTTGTTAGGTTAATTTCCGTGGTCGTGGGTTTCATTCACCCTACGATCTTTTCACATGTTTATCAATAACATCAGGTCCTCGATACATACTTATTTTGTGAGAAAATTTCAAACGTTTCCACGGGGCCTTTTCCCACAATTTAGTTTTCACAAGATATTTTTCATATTATTAAGGCATCGACGAGAATGTAAAATACTACAACTCAAAGTTTTTTTCTTCAACATGCACCATACAAGGATATGATTCGATGGTGCCCTTGCTTAAAGTTGAGAAGATGGATGGATCGACAGATGTGCTTGCATATCCATTGAGATCATCAGTTTGTTGAAACATGATGAAAGATATGTCTTACTCCGATATAGATGTTCTCGGATCTCTCGTGGCCATTTTTATGGCGAAGCTTGCTCGTATTGCGGTTTGGCGAAGCTCAGGCCCGTCCAACATGGAGGAGTTGTATCAAAACCGTTGTAGCCACATTGTTTTAGCCACATCTATCAAAACAGTTGTATCAAAATGGAGGCAAATGTTACCTGCAAACAAAAAAAATGGAGGCAAATGTTACCCGCAAACAAAACATGGAGGCAAATGTGTCGGGATTCTCAGCTAAATTCCCGTAAAACTCTCCCCAAGTTCATTCATGTAGGAACTTCAGCTATGATTATCTTCAAAAAAAAAGTGACTGCGATTATATGAAAACACGAAGGGTGTTATAGCAAAATGGATATTTCGACGCATTTTTGCTACTACTAGAACAACCATGGCAATGGGCCCGTGAAACCCAACGCCCATATGGACACGGGGTTTGGGGCCTGGGGTTTCTGTGCTGCGCGGCAGTGAGGCCGGAGACCGGAGACGGAGAGGCGGAGTCGCCAAGCCATGGAGGAGAACTGGAGAAGCGAGACCACTCCTCCCCCTCTTCCTCCTCGATCCGCCATGGACCTCTCTCCGTACTCCGGTCCGCACCCATCTCGCGACCCGCCCCGTCTCCGCCCTGTACATTTTGTGCGTACTTTTTTTGGGGGGGGATTTTCTCTGGTCAGGCGCTGCGTACGGAGGCGTTTCTTAGGTTTCGATTCGCCGATCGGCGAGTCGTGTGGCCGATTCCTAGCATGCTGTTTTCGTGGGGGTGAGATTAGGCCTGTCTAGTCTGGCTGCGACTCAAGGGCTCGTCCCGTAACCGCGTCCTTGTCTTGCCTGCGTTTGCTTGTTCCTCCCCTGTTCGGCCGCGGGGATTCTGGGCCATGGGATGGATCATGGTCGGGAATCAGGACGCTGTCTAGGGTGCAATGCAGGCGTGTAGTTTTACTGACTGATCGCTAGTTTTAGGCTTGTCTGGAAGGTATACTAGTAGTAGCACCTCGGTGAAGATGAGCAGCTGGAAAGCAGAAAGTTCTTTTTGTTCCTGTCTAATGTTTAGGTTCCTATACATGCAGTTGGTCACAGTTGCTGCATTGTGTTCTTCCCTCTGCTTCGTGCTGGGAATGCGTAGGTGATTTATGGCTGTTACTGTCCGTGTCCCGTTTAAGAAGGGGTGAGGTATTGGTGGGAGACATGTCGGGTTTCCGTCATGTGTTAAAAAGTTGTGTCAGCAGAATTTTACTGGTGAGCTGATGATGGAGTTACTCAGCACATGTTGATATTATATGGGATTTTATTGAAATCGTACGATGAGTGATTTCCATCATTTTCTTCTTCAGTTGGTTAAATCACATATTTTATGAGTTCATTAGTTATGAGTTCCGTGTCTCACATATTTTAGATGCCTGAGCATATGGTTTAATCCACGGTAATGTATCAATGCATAGAATGCATAGCAAATCATTTTCTGACTGTATTTTTTAACGTTGTAGCATCTTTTATAGAACAGTATCATAGCATATCATATAATAAAAGATGCAGTGAGGAGTAGTACTGATTGTTGAGTGTAAGACATTCTTTCTAGATTGAGTTTACATGTATCTAGTGTACCTTTAATTTAGGGCGATGATCTATTATGTTTTGGAAGAGATCTGCAATACCTATAACGTTTCTTTTCTTTTCACCATTTGTGGGAGAGCTTAATGTTTGTTGCCACTCTACCACTACTGTGAGAAAGTTCTGATTTTTTCTGTGAGCAGTGACTGTACCCTTCTGGTTCTCCAGGGTTTATTGCTGATCCAGCTAAATGTCGTTTGCTGAGTGTCGATGCAAAGAGAAAACTTCTCTGTGAATTGTCAAAGTGTCCGGATAGGGCACTTGAACTGCTGCATGAATGGACACGCCCTGATATTATACAGATTTTCTGTTCTGAATTCTGTAAAGATAGAAAATATGAAGGGACATCAAAACAGTTGATACTACATTATCTCTTCAATGCTGTGAATGGGAAGTCATCTGGCCATGGGAGATGTATGAAGAGGTCAGGCCCTGAGCCGGACTCCAGTAATATCAAGTTATTACCTTACAAAAGACAGAAAAAGGGTGATGTTCTAGCACTTCCAGTTGTTGCAAGCACTCCAGTAACAGCTGTTATAAGTGCACCAACAAACAATGCACACCTTTGCGAAAATTCAGCTTGTAGGGCTAGTCTTGTTCCAGCAGATAAATTTTGCAAACGTTGCTCATGCTGTATTTGTTTTAAGTACGATGACAATAAGGATTCTAGCCTCTGGCTATCTTGTGATTCAGATCAATCCTTGCAAGAAGGGTCATGTGGTTTGTCGTGCCACCTAGAATGTGCATTCAGGGATGAAAGATCTGGCATTCCGCAGATTGGACAGTCAAAGAAACTTGATGGTGGTTATTACTGCACTCACTGTGGGAAACAGAATGATTTGCTTGGGTATTTTCTGAAACATTTTTCACTTACAATACTATGTACGCTAATGTTAAAATTAGCTAGTCACACATATCCGTTCCAGTACTTATGCTTCCAGTCTTACTTCTTTGCTGCCTTGTCGCATCAGTGCTATTCTTGCAAATATCCCCACCATGATTCACTCATTTGGAATGGTTCAGCTTTTAGCCTTTCATGATAACTACCCCCTCTGTTCCATAAATCTTGTCGTGGTTTTAGTTCAAATTTGAACTAAAACCACGACAATAATTATGGAATGGAGGGAGTAGTTTTCTTCTGGTACTATACGAATATTGCTTTTCATTTAAAGGTAGTTAAGAGTGAAAGAGTGGGATCAAAATTTTACTACGCTGCCCACGTGTCCTCCTTTCTCTCTTAGCAGGGTTTGTATTTTCAGCTTGTGTGGTTTACATGAACTTGAGGGCTGAAGTTAGACTTGTTTTGCCCTGATTCCCAGGTGTTGGAAGAAACAACTGTTGATAGCAAAAGATGCTCGGCGGTTGGATGTGTTGTGCCATCGGATATTTCTTAGTCATAAGATCCTCATATCCAGTCAGAAGTACTTGGTCCTCCATGAGATCGTGGACACAGCAATGAAGAAGCTGGAGAGTGAGCTTGGCCCGATTAGTGGCCTTCCAGATAAGGGCCGGGGAATTGTTGGTCGTATTCCTGTAGGTGCTGAAGTTCAGAAGCTTTGTGCCCATGCCATAGAAACTCTGGAATCTATTTTAAGTGGTGCATTAACTGCTGATTTGCAAATTCAGAGTAAGTTTCCATGTTTTTATTTATTTTTATCATCGTATACCTGTAATTTGTATTAATGTTTATCCACATTGTAATCCAGGTTCTCGTATGGTACCATCAGACTTCATAAAGCTTGAGGATATATCCCATGAATCTATCACTGTAGTTTTTGACCTGGATGTATGCCCCACTCTATCTCGAGGTTTAACTGGCTTTAACTTGTGGCACAGAAAGGCTAGTGAAGGAGATTATCACTCAAACCCAACAGGCATAATACCGATGCCATCGAGAATGTTAATGGTCAGAGGACTTGCTCCATGTACGTCTTATATCATCAAGGTTGTTGCATTCGCCAGCTCAAAGAAGATTGGGTCGTGGGTAGTCGGGGCAAGTACCATTGGCTGTCCCAAGGGGCTGGATGCAAAAGATTCAATGCCAGTAGATGCTAGAGAGGACCCAAATAACATAAGCGAGAAGGAAAATAGTAGTGGTCTGTCCAATCCTTCTTCAGAAGATGTGGAATCGGACGAAGTCAGCACCGATTTTGCTGATCTCAACAGTTCGTCAGAAAGTGATGTTGGACGTTGTAAAAGTCTTGATATCCTTTACGCAGTAAAGGCACCTCATCACTGCAATCAAACCACCAATTACTCTCGGGATAGAAAAATAGATGCTGCTATGGTAACTGAAGTTGATGGGCCGGACAAAGCTCTTAGGGTACCAGCATCAGCTTTGGACGACAACGAAGAAGAATTTGTTTCAGCTGCTCAAGCAGCTTTACTAAAGAGGCCCGCAGAGTTAATGGCGTGTAGTCAGAGAGCTTTGAAGCAATACGTGGGAGCGATTGGCCCAGAGATTGCATCGCATGCTCACACTGGAAACAAGCCTGTTGCTCCACCTGAATACCACGGCTCATTGGTACGCATCATGCAGAAAGAGACTGAAAACTGCAAGTGGGTTTCTGGAACGAGCATTGAAGCAAAATCTGGTGATCATATTCCTCGAGATGACAGTTCGAAGACTGAAACAGGCCCAGGGTGTTTGTCATGCAAAAGAACCCCGGGGAGAATTGAGGATGGTGGACACAAGGATGGACCTTCAGAACCGAATACATCTGCTCAAGTATCTTCTCTTCTGAAGTCCTCAAACTTGACGCGTCACAAGCAGCAGATCTTTTCGGAGAATGTACCTGGTTCACTGTCTCCCGTAGCAGGGAACGTTATTGAATCTGGCAATATGATTATCGTAACAAGCTCTAAATCAAACAATGATGACCATGTAACTGAATGTACAACTGTCAAGCCCAGAACAGAACCAAGGAGTACGTCAAGTAAGAACCCCTCAGGGAAACCGGCGGACATCGAGCAGACCGATGCAGATGCTTACTTGTTCTGTGTCAAGGTGATTAGGTGGCTGGAATGCGAGGGTTACGTTGAGGCCAACTTCAGGGTGAAATTCTTGACATGGTTGAGCCTACGAGCAACTCGGCATGAAAAGAGGGTAGTTAGCGTGTTTGTGGACACTTTCATTGATGATCCCGCAAGCCTTGCCAGCCAGCTAAGTGACACCTTCTCAGAGGCAATCTACAGCAAGAGGCCGCCTATAGCGCCATAGAGTCTGCATGAAACTTTACCACTGCAGTGGAGTTCATGTTTTTGTGAGCGAAAAGACAAAGGGAGTTTTGCATCATCCTACTTAAGATATATCGCTGGCCTCGTACTATATTAGCTGACCCTTGCATCAACTTCTCACTGGAACCTTATCCATTGTAAGTAGCTAGTTAAGTTTTTTTTTTTTTTTTTTTTGAGAAAAGTTAAGTTTTGTTAACCTTCCCCCCTGCCACTGAAACTTCAACATCAGCATGGAGCATCAGGAAATTTGCAATCCAGAACAGCCCTTACTTCTGAAATCTTGATGTGTATGTATGTGTGTGCAACTACAGATCTTAACTCAGGTTCTGTGGTTGCTGCTTGTTAAGTTTGAAGTTTGATGATTCTCAAGTTGAATGTGCTGGTTAAGTATCAAAGTTTTGGTTTGCCATTTGTGATCTCAGGAACTTGATTGATCCCGAGTGAGGTTCTAGGATTACTATATGTGAATACCTTAGAAAATACTCCCTCTGTTTACTAATACAAGACATTTTGTATTTGTGAACAGAGGAAGTAAGAACAATGGTATGCAGAGAGTAGTGCCAAATAGTGTGCAGGCTGTTAACAGTTTTCGGATCAAACCACCTATGATCAAACAAAGAAAAGAAATGAAAAAAAAAACTGAAAAGAAGAATAACCTTTTTTAGGGGCATGGAGAATAGCTGGTCCCATCTGCGAGCAATCCTGGCTAAACTTTGCTAAAACTTTAGGATAGCAACGACAAAAGATGAAACACTTTACATGTATAATTCGATATATCTGACAGAAAAATAGTCTAGTACAATCGAAACATATTTACTTCCACCCACAGAACGTTTCAATGATATGTGCTACTGAATGTTGTTCATCATATCAAACCTCCGGGTCTAGAATGATTCGAACTCTAGTCGACATTGGAGCTGAACTCGTTATGGTTATGTCTATTGTCCTGCTTGTTTGGCCCATGTATGTCGACGCCTTGTCTTCACCGTCACACTCTTTGCTCAGTGCGGTAGGCTGCTTAGGGTCCACTGGTAAGCTCGTGCTCTCAGAGTTCAGCATTGCAGCAACATCTGTCATGGTGGGCCGATCTGCTGGATCTTCCTGAGCACAAAGCAGTGCCACCTGAGTGCACCGTGTTATCTCGGCGATTTCATATCTGTTCCCTAACGCCGGATCCACAAGCTCATGCAACCTTTGGCCCTTCCACATATGCCAGGCCTGAAATAGTTTTCCAATAAACTTGGCATGAGAGAACTGCAACCCCAATCTAAATTTTATAAATATATATGGGCCAAGTTTTGAAACACACAGTCGTGATTGATAAATTTAAAAAAGTCTTGCTTCAAATGTATGTTCAGTTCACTCACAGCTCGTACAAGATCACCAACAGTATCCCCTTGCCTGTCAAGTATGGTATTCTTTCTCCCGCTAATGATCACTAGAACACATATGCCAAAGCTGAACACATCTGTCTTCATTGAGTAAACTCCTTGAGATCCATACTCCGGAGCTTTGTAACCACTGAAAGGTGCAAACACGAGAGATCAAAACAGTAATACTGGAACATATGAAAACAGATGATGGAATCTGTAGAGATTGATACATTAGGCAGCTCATACCTAGTGCCGACAACCCTGCTTGTACACTCCTCTGCTACTTCTGAACTCAGTACTCTAGCTGATCCAAAATCAGCTATCTTTGGGAACATGTTATAATCCAAGAGGATATTATGTGGTTTCAAGTCTCTATGGACAATCCAGAATTGCTTATGCAGGTAAATAAGGCCCTCCGTCAATCCTTTAATTATCTTGAGTCGCTTAGACCAACATAGTAATGGTCCCTTTGTTCTGTCTGCAAAATGTTCTAAGAATTGTCATGCTATTGTAATTTATATTCTGCTCCAAACCAAACTAAAAAACGTGACACAACTCTGTACACAGCATCGCTTCTGTACTGCTGGTTGCTCGCAAAAAAATTAGAGTAGTTTCAAACCGATTATGATTCGAGCAACAGTGAATCAGGCTGTACTAGAGCTGTTGTAACCTCTCATTTAACTGCAGTTCTTGCACATATTTACTACTAGGAAACAAATGAAGTGCTCTAGAAAAATTCCTCTCACAATAGGGAAGACGTACCAGATATGTAACGGTCCAAGGAACCATTTTGCATGAAATCATAGACTAGAATCCTCTCTTTATGATGGATGCACCACCCCAATAATCTAATCAGGTTAGTATGCTGAAGCTTAGCAAGCTGCAATTCACTGTCGAAATTTGCTGCATTCTCATCAAGTCTTTTGATGGCAACCATAAGTCCGTCGGACAACTGACCCTGCAATGGTTACTAAGGGAGTTCACATAACATTCTCTCAGCAGAAATTGGTGCTTTACTGGGAAAAGGAAGGACATGCATTCACTTTGTTACTACTAATTTGTTTCAATGTTAGCATATTGTTACCTTGTAAACCGTACCAAATCCACCCAACCCAATTATTTTATTCTCTGAGAAATTGTCTGTAGCATCCACGATTTGAAAGAAGTTGAACTTCACAAATCCGGTGCAAGCCTCTTCTGTACGGGTGCAGAGCTCTAGAAGTTCTTCAATGTCGAAGATTCTCTGTTCTTGCATGTTCACTTTTCCTGAACTCATGGATAATTTGTCGTCGTCAGTAGTTATCAATGGAATTGCAAAAGATCATTAAGATGACCAAGAGAGTACAAATTATAGAGCATGCTCCAGTTTGTGTGTTGCATACGCATACTTGCATCAATCATCAACTCGTCCTAATCAGGAACTTCCATGTGTCAGAGCACCAACATATGAAAACAAATGGATATTGTAACAGAAGTCATGCAATATATTTACGGTGTCTCAATCACTTAAGTCACATATTTCATGCCGTTACTAATGGAGTAAATATGTGCTAAAACGAACTTCTCAAGTATATAACTGTATTTTATTCAGTAGTTAATAAATACTCTTTTCGGGTGCGAACTTTTTTTAGCTGTATCTTCTTGGCGTGACACTTTGAGTCAATACAAACTCCACATATCGAAAAAATACTACTACCTGTTCAGTGGTTTGAATTTCAGTGTGTATCCTAAACTTATGTTTGTACTAGCTGGTGCTCTTCTATGGAATGTGCTTATTAACTTCTATATGGCCACAGTGAAATCTATGTGGTGAAGTAATGTTTGCACATGAAAAGTATGCCCACATAATAAAAATAATATCAAAACAATTCATATGGAATTTTTATTTCGCAATATATCCAAAAACATGGGCAGGAGGATATTGCAACCGCACACAGATGAAAATAAAACAATTCTGAAATACTTAAAGCAAATAAAGCTGACATGCAACTGTCTACTAGTTTCCATATCTGAGTTCATGGTTAAGTGCATTAGGAAATTCCTTCGAGGTTGTAATGCTGCTTCTATTTGATTAATACAGTCCCTTCACCCCCGCAAAAAAAGGTGCATTAGGAAATTCACAGAGGTAACTACTTACCTAGAAATGGTTGTTCGTTGCAAAGTTCAGTAGCTCTT
Source organism: Avena insularis (assembly GCA_023614405.1). NCBI lineage: Eukaryota > Viridiplantae > Streptophyta > Magnoliopsida > Poales > Poaceae > Avena > Avena insularis. Next base: position 31,638,959 of record CM042694.1, read on the forward strand.
TGAACACGTACTTCGGTGAACTCCAAAGCACTTGTTGGAAACCTAAAGACAGGCACATATCATCATTACTATATATATCTATACGCCACCCACCAATGGTTTCAACACAGTACTAAAAAGTGGAAATCCTACATTTTAGTTTCTAGAACTGACGAACTTATGGCATGTAGTATGAGCTTCACATCAATTCAATTTAAGAAGTAAATCCATGCTTATTAGCGAATTTTGTTTAAAAATATAACATAACAAACAAGCAGTAGCCACTAGTCAACCAAATATCAAGTGGTCAACAACCGTCTACTAGTTGTAACTTTGCAAGAAGTTAACCTTACACATTGCTATTTGCTTGAAAGACACTATAAAACTTCGGATTCAAATATTAATACACGATGAATAGTACTACGAGAAATAAACTACATGATGGAAAATTATCTGACCTGATGTGAAGATTTGAATTACTTGTGACAACACTGAGTTCCCCCTCCTTAGCCTGCTAGACACGGTTAGACAAAAAGACAAGGCATTGTTGATGAACAATTGACCAGCACTGGTTGTATGAATTATGATTAAGATTAGCTGTGGCCTTATTACAAAACTGAAACACCCTGCAAAATCAGAATATCTTAATTCATATCGAATTGTTTAACTGGCAGTAAAAAATTACAATTGGACTATAATTCAGAAGCAATCATGCCCAATTGCCCATGGTCACTCGAACAGACATGTTCAATTGAATCACTCTAAAATCAGTGTTCCCCTCAGTCACAAGCTACAATTTTTTATATGAACCCCTCGGTCAGAAGCTTTAATTACTTGAAGTTGAACCATGGGTACCTTGGCACGGCGATTGTTTGCAGAAGAATTGTCGACGAGGGAGATAAGCGGGATGAGGCGGATGAACATATCGATCTCGTGCTGCGCGGCGCGGAGCTCGTCGGCCATCCATGCCCCCAGGAGCAGGCGGCGGAGGTAGCTGCAGTCCTGGCACGCCGTGACGAGGGCGTAGCACCGCCGCAGCGCGCCGCCGAGCTGCTCCAGCGGCCGTCTGGTGGCCTCCCGCCGCATCAACTCTGCGAGCTCCAGCTCGCCGAGAAGGCTGCCGACGAGCTCCACGTGCTGTGCGAGCCGCACGCAGGCGTCCCGGTGGCGGCGCGCCACCAGGGCGGCCTGCACGACCATGGAGACCAGCCCGAGCGCGTCCACGCCGACCAGCTGCGCCACGCTGGAGGCCTGCCCCAGGGTGTCCCACAGGGTGCTCGAGGAGCTGCCCCATGGGCTCGACATGGTCGCTGCTTCCTGCTCCTGCACGCTGCAGCCTCTTCTGTCCCAGGCGGTCAGGCCTCGTTGTCGCCATTGACGGGAGCGGGCGCGCCACGTATCTATTGGTGAGCTTGTGTTTGACGGAGACTTTGACTAAGCGTGGTAAACTGCTAATTTCCCATTTCTTGTTTTCTTTTTATTTTCAAGGAAAGCTGGTCACAGATTTCTTATGTTCACTCAGATCCAAATTAATTGTCTTAGTTTCGTTTAGATATAGCTGTATTTAACACTAAGATGTGTCTATATCTAGACTAGGTCAATTAATTTAGATTAGAAAGAGTAGATATTTTAGCCCACAAATTGTGACTGTGCCACTATAAATCAGTCAATTGGAGAAATGACACCGCCGTTTCTTTACATTGGGCTAATTTGCCGTCTGATTGTCTCATTTTTTACACGTGGATCTCCCCTTTGCCCTATCAAACATGACGAAGTAGATTTGTTGCCTTCAGACGTGTGGTACCTAGCACACAATCCGTCTGCAAACACGAAAACAAATAGATATTCCTTCTCGCATTGGGATCCATCACTTAGCCCCGTCAGCAGCGGGAAAATAACAGTCAACAAAGTCTATTCCTGAGTACTCCAAAGCCCGATGCGGCAGCTCTGGACATGCTGAAAGACTACACATGCATGACAGTCACATTATGCTGATTTGTACACCATGATACGGTTCGCAACAACGCGTTTATTTTCATAGAAACATAACATCCACGAAAAGGAACGAGTTTGAGCCAACTAGACAAATAGATGAGCTTTGCCTCGCTTCCTGCATTTCGGTTCAAACACTCGTAAGATGCCTGGTAAAATTGAGCTGATACAAGTAAATTTGTGAAGACAGTGTATGAACATGGGAAGATATATTTTATCCTTCCTTGGCTCTGCATCGCATTTAGACACTTGTGAGATGCATGGTAAAATTGCAAATAATTTTTCACGAGGTAACAATTGAGCCGATACAAGTAAATTTGTGAAGACAATGTCGCGATTATGGTAAGGCATAATTTATCCTCTCTTGGCTTACGAAAGTTACGTCAAATTACTTCAAGCACTGCATACTGATACCACTTTGAATCTCGAAATTTCAATATGTAATCTTCTTCCTTCCTAATAGGAACACATCTTATTCTTCTCTATTTTCTCAGAAAAATAACCTCGTAAATTAGTGAAGGTCAATGTCCTACCAAGTTACTTGAGGTACCACATAATCTCAACATTTTGAATCTCAAAGTTTTACCACATGATAGCAACACATGATGTTCTTCTCTCATTGTTAGAAACAATCATTCATATCTTAATGACAATGAATGTCGTTGCGTGATAATTGAAAATTTACTTAAAAAGAAAAGCCTGATCGTAGTGGCCTAGCGAACATAAGATACATTAAGCCTTAGGTAGAAGAAAAGTCTAGTCATTAGTTTCCGCTCTTTACGGGCATTTGGTCCGGCAAATGTTTAGAACCCGGTTGTACCTTCTTTCTTAGCGATCTTATAACATCTAAACACGAGCAAACCTTCTAGTGCTTTCTTCTATAGCACTTACCAAACAACTTTCATGAAGCCAGCGATCTATCAATCTGAAAGTAGACATTCAAAGGTCAAGAAAGTACCCAACTGCTATTAGTGCAAGAACACGTCATCATGCATGGTCTCATTCTCATGTTGGCTAAGAGCGTGTTAAAAAGTATAAATAAACATGTGAAAATTCCAGAATAACATAAACATTTAGCTCACCAATTTCATTAGATTCCACGGTAGTGTCCAAAAGCTAACTTAGCGGAATCTTCTCCAGGTAGGCCAAAGTAGGTCTTGCGACCATGATAAAACTTTAGCACCAGAAACAGATGTCATCCCTACAAAAGGAGTTACACGATATGGTGGAATCAACGGTATATCTTCTCCCATCACGCACAAGGAACAACAGGGGTGGCACAAACTGGAAATCAGTCACATCACACCAAAAATGAAGGACACCAACATGCACATAATAAAATACACTCCAACCAAAAATAACCAAAAGACGTTCATAGACAGGAAACACAACACTCCAATCCGCCACCAACCAGTGAAGGCACAACCAACATGGTATGGAGAAGGATAGCTTGCAATTATCAACTCTGTAAAAATGGAACACCAACTTCAGGCAACAATACTATCGAGAATGAAAAAGAATAGTAAAAACCTAGAAATAACAAAACAACATCACCAACTAGAAACAAAGTATTAAATATAGATTAAGCCATATATATGCACACTCTCTGCCTTGGAAGTGCAGCCTATTACTCATAACTAAATCAAATGAAGATCTACTGCTCCGGTAAATACTGGATTCACGGTATGATGATAATTATATGATCAAGGAACTGCTCTTGGATAGTTCATCAACTATATCTTAGCTTATTCTGGCATACATTAGATCACAACAGAAATAAATATATCTAAGAAGTCAAAACCATCGTGAGTCAGGACACAACTAATTTGGTATTTGGAAAGGTACATGCTATATACTCCCTTCATTTACCACTAACAGTGGAGTTTATGTTTTTGCGAGCGAAAAGATAAAGGGAGTTTTTGCATCATCCTACTTAAGATGTATCGTTGGCCCCATACTATATTAGCTGACCCTTGCATCAACTACTCACTGGAACCTTATCCATTGTAAGTAGCTAGTTATGTTTGTTAGATCCCTTTAGGATCAACTAGCATAAGGTTTGAGCCACAGAGAAGATGATCAGGGATGAGTACCTTGATCAGGAGGTCCATCCATGGCCTCCTCTTAATTTTCTTCACCCGAACCTTGTTGATGATTGTGAAAGGTTCTTCCTAGTGTTGTGGGTGTTGGGCTTGATCAGATAGCAGGAGACAGAGCACTGTTTGACACGAGAAAAACGTCTGGAGAGTAGAAGGGTGCTACTTTGGGGAAGAATATGGTAGCGTGTTTTTCTCATGCGTGCCGGGTAAAGAAAAAAGAAATGCGGGCGTGCCAGTGTACCGTAGTACACAAAAAAAGAGAGGGAAGTCGTATTTCATTAATCTCTCTTGGAGAAACAAAGTACAATATCCCAAGTACATGCGCTCCGTGGCCTACTTGCGCGGCCAGCCTGACTATGGCGATTGCGATCTCCTGGTTCCCGGGGCCGCGGAAGGCACCCGGTTAATTACTCCCGCGGGTTACGCTGCGAGACACCTCCGATTAAGCTGTGTGGTCGTCTTTGTCGTCTTCGCTTCGCGTTCTCCATGCATGATGTGGTGGTGGTGGTGTGTGTGTGGGCGGCGGCAGAGCCCGTGTCCTCATCGGTACACGCGCCGCGAGTAGCGTGGCCTTTGCTCCGGCCACGCTCGCCCTCGCCGTCGTGCCTCGTCGGTCTTGACGGCGTCGATGTAGTTGGAGTTAAAGTGGCATGGCTCCGCTCAGCTAGGACTTCTCGACGACCAGCAGCCTCGTCGGGGTGTGCAAGAGGTATGACTCGCGGGAGTAAGTGTTGATGGAGATCAGCGTCGGTGTGAAACCGACGCACGCGTAAGTCGGCGTAGCCGGTGTGTTCGATGCCTAGTCTAGGTCCGACACCGAGTTCACGGCTGTCGTCCTAGACAGGAGCGTCGTCTCACGGGGTTACATAGTGATGGTGAAGGAATGTTGAAGAAGCCCTCCGACTCGCGAGTCCAGTGTCCCGCAAATTGTCTTGTAAGTCGGGCAGCACGCTGAGCAGCGTTTGTGCTCCAAGGCACTCCTGTACGTCAGACGCCCGGTAGAGCATGTACGTCAAGAGCTGGCCTGAACCTGTATGTCGAGCCTGAGTCCGAACACGTCCGTCTCTCACGCATGAGAATGCATGGCCTAGCACGCCTCACGCTCGGCTGTTGCCGGTTGGTTTAGAGTCAGAGATGGCACCGCTGCGCGCCGGCTGCCTTGACACTGGCGGCTATTGGTCGAAGAGATGGAGATGGCGCTGTCTTGCGCCGGCCGCCGTGCGTCTTTACAGCCGTCGACTTGGGCGCGGCTCATCGTAGTGGAGATGGCACCAGGCTTGCACGCCGGCAGCCCCGCCATCGCCTCCGGCACGGCTAGCGTCGTCTAGATGAAGAAGGCGACCGCCGTTCGAGGCCGCCGTCTTGGCGCCGGGCTGCCCGTCGGAGGCCATGCGTCCTCGAAGCCGTCGTCTTGGCAGCGAAGGAGATGGAGATGGCGCCAGGCTGCACGCCGGTAGCCACGCGCCTCGAGGCGCGTCGTCTTGGCGGCGGTAGTGATGGAGATGGCGCCAGGCTACACGTCGCCGGCCGGGCTTGCTCGAGGCCATCGTCTTGGTGGCGGCGGAGATGTGGAGATGGCACCGGCTTAAACGCCGGCAGCCCCGCCATCTTCAGGACGTCTAGCGTTGATGGAGATGGCGCGGAGAAGGCAGCCGCCGTTCTCCTTTGAGACCGCCATCTTGGCACCAGGCTACACTTAGGGATCCTCGACTCCATCGGCGCCGCTCAGGTGAAGTGGAGAGAGGGCCGAGCCTGCACGCCGGCACCCCGACACCATTGGCTTCCGAATGGCTTGCTGGGATAGAGATGTCGCCGTCTTGGGGTTGTCCTAGAGAAGGCGCCGGGCTGCACGCCAGCAGCCCCGACATCGCCGTCTTGGCGCCGCTGCATGCCGGCTGCCCCGACGTCGCCATCTCGGGTGTCGTGGAGAGGCTGCCGGGCTGCACGCCGGCAGCCCCGATGTCGTCTTGGGTGCCATGGAGAGGGAGAGCGCCGGGCTGCACGCCGGCAGCCCAACGCCGCCGTCTTCGGTGCCGTGGAGGGAGAGAGTGCCGGGCTACACGCCGGCAGCCCAACGCCGCGGTCTTCGGTGCCGTGGAGAGAGAGAGAGAGAGTGCCGGGCTGCATGCCGGCAGCCCAACGCCGCCGTCTTCGGCGCCGTGGAGGGAGAGAATGCCGGGATGCACGCCGGCAGCCCAACGCCGCCGTCTTCAGTGCCATGGAGAGAGAGAGTGCCGGGCTGCACGCCGGCAGCCCAACGCCGCCGTCTTCGGCGCCGTGGAGAGAGAGTGTGTGTCGGGCTGTAACAACCTCGGACCCTACACTCTAAGTTCAAGCCTGGATGAACCGAAAGTGGTTAAAATAGTACAGCGGGGGCCCAGGGGCCACCCACGTGTAGACCCGTCGGCCGTCCTAACCACTTCCAAGAACATCGGGACAAGAGCGAGCAGCGTAGGCAACATGCGAAGAGATCAAATACATACACAAGTGAGTATGCATGCAAGCTACCTTACAATAGTTCTCAGAGCCATACCATCTAAAAGAAATAGAAATATTGCAACGCCATACGGCAAGATCCAAATATCCTAGATAGAGATAATAGTGTAGGATAGCTCCTCATACATAAATATCAGAGTATCAAGCGGAAGCGGGAAACAAGATCCGAGTACGGACAAGAAGAAAATCGGCATAAGATGCCACATAAGTAAGCACATCTCGCCCACAGATCTCATGGATCCCCATCCCCGGAATCTCTACACCGAGTGATCGTTGCCAACATCATCTGCTCTCCACCCAAAGATCCATCTTGCGAATACACCTGTTCATCTGAATCAAATAATTTATCGTGTGAGACCCTAGGGGTACTCAGCAAGTCTTTATGCCTCTAAAGGGGACATATACCTGGGGTGACGAAATTGCAGCAAAAGATAATACTAACAAGTCTATAGATACTCGCTAACCATCCGCCTAACCAATGATAGACGGATGTCCGTTAATTAGGAGCAACAGTTATAACAATATGAAATAACAGATCCATCCTCCTTCTCGCTTACCAACGAGAAAGCGGACGAACAACCCATCCGTTGGCAGTTTTATTACTCATTCCATGAATATTGCACTATTTACTAGTCAGAGATTTAGTCAATTTAAGGACGGTACTTTAGTTATACTTGTCTATGATCGAGAAACTGTGCTCCAAGTCATCCATAACCGCGGACATGGCTTTCAGAAAGTTTTACCCTGCAGGGGTGCACAAATAGCAACACACACTCGATCAACCTCGGAAAAACTAACTCAAAACCCAACGAGTCATTCACGACAAAGCAATCACAGGATTCATAAAATATTTCAGGGGGCCACCCCAATAAGCTACCCGCAACAAAGTTGGCTAGCTCCAAGACGGACCCAGGGTTTGCGAGAACGGCTGTAAACGACTGGGAACCCGAAAATGTGACTGGGCTTGTCGATACCGCGAAATCGTGCCGCGATTCCTAAACAGTACATGTGCTCCACGCACAATCTTAAATAAAGCAGTAAAGCATGGCATAAGTACATGATAGTAATAAAGCCCCAAACTAGTTTGTGGCCCCACGAAATAGAAATGAATCAAGCTCTAGCTCAGGGGGGTCCATAAGGCCTCCCGGATGTGGATAGTGCGAATAGTCAAGGAACAGGAATCAAGTACTCGGGGTCCTATAAGACACAAGTGGGCATGAAGAACCAAATGATAGATATTGCCCACCGATGCCTCTTTCATTAGTTATCCCATTACTACTCAGGTTAAGTTGTTTAGGTACCTCGTTATCCATCAGACTCTCACATACCCTACACATGCTGTTCTATGACTCGCATGACTCAAACAACTCCTGTAGTAATGGCTCATGGGATGGAGGAACGGGGTTTAAAGTAAAGGCTATGCAGTACTTGGGATTCGATTTAATGCAATCACGACTCAATGATGCAAGAATAAGATAGAGACAATAGGTACTATATGTATGCAAGCATGTGGTAGTGCTTTCCTAGCAGCTCAGTTGAAGCGAGGGATGGATCTGGGTAGTACTCCTGAGATTCCTGATATTTCCCCTGCTCGGCGTCTATTCGAAAGAAGAACCAAACAAACAAGAGCCAATATAAATAAAGTGCACAAACATATAAATAGAATGCGACAAGCAAACAAGCATGTCATGATGAATGATGCATAATTTACATGACAATACTGTAGCATGGCAAGGGTGAGGTGTGGGGACAAGAATAAATCATTTTATTAATTATTTGGTCAAGTTTTATTGCCATAAATAGTTCTGATTTTTAATAATGACATAATGCATGCTTCATTTCAGAACATGGAATGCATAAACAGAACGGCCTCGTCGCGCTGATCGATTTAGACATATTATATGCCAAATTTGGAGTTATAGAATTAATGTTATTAATTAATTAAGAAAAGGCATTTTTAATGCAATTAAACAATTTCGAAAATTTAAATTAGACAAACATCATTTTGGATGGCATATTTGAATTCCTCACATTTTTCTGATTCAAAAACATATATTATTTGTATTGTTTGGATTTGTCAAGAAAAAGTTATTTAAAACGGGGTATAAACATATTTATCAATTTCTGAAATTATTTTTATTAAATAGAAGAGGTCAGAGACTTTTTGCACCCAGAGGAAAACTAGCCACAGCGGCTGACAGTGGGCCAGGCGCTGAGCTGGCATCATGTGCAGGCTTTTGTTACCTCGGTGCCAGCTAGACAAAGAGACGACCGGGCCCGAGGCATGTGGTCCACCAGTGCGGCCCAACTGTGTTGACACTGGGCGGTCGCAAGGTGGGGGGTTGAAGGCCAAGGAACGGTGGTTGTTTTTGTAAAAGGTTCACGGCGGCTGGCAGGTGGGCCTGGAAGGACTGCGGGTGGAGGCGGGAAAAACACCAGGGGCTTTCACGCAAAACCTCCCGCGAGGCTGACGAATCTGAAAAATTGTGTCTGGGAAAAACAGCAGCTGGAGCCAATTTCGAAGGACGATGGCGACGAATCCAGCGATAATTTGGAGATGATGTAAAAACGAAAAGTGTAGATTTCACTGCGCTCTACAATGTTCGTGTACAAGGTTTCTCAAACGGAGGTCTGCAACGGACGGGACGAGGAGAAGAACAGAGGGAAAAACACGCGGAAAACCTGACGAAACTGCACTATAAAATCAACAACGATGCAGTGATATCTGGCAAACTTCATCGGCAGATTTTGGGGGATGTGGTCGATGGTTTGAGATGGGGTTTTCACCGGAGTGTTGCCTGAAATACTGGGAATAACTCGCATGTTCATGATTACGCTGTAGGAAGTCCTGTCCAACGGTAAAAACATCGGGAACGAGCGCGCATTCTTGCTGTTGCCACTGTGTCGCCTTGACGTCGCGCATCCGTGCTTAGCGAGCAGAAAGGCGGCGCAGCAGCGGCGAGCGGGCGAATTTCTAGGCGCACGCCAATGCAGGAGAAGGTCAGAGTGATGGCGGCATGGAGGATGTGGATGGCGACAGCGTCGATGGTGATCAAGGCGCTGCCGTGCGCGGCGACGATGCCCCGGGCGCTCTCCCCCGTGTCCTATGACTTGAGCAGGACCACCAGCATCCCTTGCAACTCCCAGGCAAGGTGGCGAGGGTCGAGTGGTGCAGAACACCGGCAAGGCTAGGAGGAAGGAGGATGAAGGGGCTGACCTGGATCTCGATCTAGATGGGCGGAAGGTTGGTTGAGGCGGATGGGGACGAAGAGGGGCACGCTCATGTCATTGTCGCTTTATGGGCAGAGCGAGAGAGAAGGGAGGTCGGACACGGACATGACATGGGCGATACGACCTGGTGATCACGTGGCCAAGAAGATACACAGGGCATGGTGGCTCGGTGTCCACGGCTGGGTCGAGCGAAGGGTTCGGTCGAGCCCAGGTTGCAAGGGGAAGGTTACACGGTGACTTGGTATCTTAGTTAGCTTAGGCTTAGGAAAAAATAGACAAAGAGAGAGCCCATATGGTATTGGTGTAGATGTGGCTTTGTGGGGCTGGGGTGTAACATGTGCCCAAGAGAGGTTTTACACATAGATGAGAGACTAGGATTAGAACACATTTAAAATTTAAGCAAGAATTCAAAAGGCTTTTAAAACAAGAGAGAAAACCACATAGGGGCATGTCATTTTATGTGACTAGAGTGGCTTATTATTGCATGCAATAAAGGAGTACATGCATATGGCATTTTTGTGAAAACAAAAATGTATAAGCATGTATGTGAGGTAAGGGTGGCAATACAAGATTTGCAATAATACAAGAATTGAGAATGACATGCTACATGGCATAAAATCTAGGTTTGGATCAACCCATATGCATGCATGTGTATGAATAGAATTTGAGAGCCCTATTTATATGGGTGGCTTGAATTAAAAACCAAGACAACAATAAGATGGCCACACTCATATATATGGTAGAAGTAGGATGGGATAGCAAGGGAGTTGCCATGTTAGTAGATAGAAAGAATTTAAAAGATATGCCCCAACTCAACTTGGGCATTTAATCATTATATCAAAAGTCAGATACAATATATTAAGAGGCAAATACGAGTAATAGGCAAATGCAATATGAGAGAAAAACCAAATGAAAAGGTTTTAATATGATGCTCAAATTCAAGGTGGCATGATGACATGAGCATGATATAATTATGATGCAACAATTATATGTAGGAAGTAGCATTTTATTATTAGACCATGTAGCATTACAGATGTTAGACAGATGGGATGCTACAACTCTCCCCCACTAAACAGGAGTCTCGCCCCGAGATTCTAGGAAGAAGAAGAAGACACGAAAAGGGTAGGATACTTGGCACGGAGCTCATCCTCGCGTTCCCAAGTGGCTTCATCAACGGAATGGTGCGACCACTGCACCTTGCAAAACTTTATAGACTTGTTGCGAGTCCTTCTTTCTGCGACTTCTAGGATTTTTGTGGTGTGTTCTTGATAATACAGATCTTTTTGGAGATTGATGAGTTCATGGTCCACGGTCCTGCCGGGATCCTTGAAGCACTTCTTGAGTTGAGAGATATGGAAAACATCATGGACCTTGAGTTTTTCAGGGAGCTCAAGAGCATAAGCAACTTCTCCTCTTCTTCCACAAACTTTGAAAGGACCGATGTATCTAGGAGCCAGCTTCCCTTTGATACTAAACCGGTGTGTGCCTCTCATGGGAGTGACACGAAGGTAAACGAGATCACCAGGGACATACTCCATGTCCGTGTGCTTTCTGTCATAGTTGCTCTTCTGGCAACTTTGAGCAACCTTCAGGTTTTCGAGAATGATGTGAACCTTCTCCTCCGCTTGAGTTACAATGTCGGGGCCAAACAATGTTCTTTCACCTGCGCCCGACCAACCAATCGGAGTTCTGCATTTGCGACCATAGAGAACCTCAAATGGTGCCATCTTTAGACTCTTCTGGAAGCTGTTGTTGTAAGAGAATTCAGCATAAGGAAGGCATTCTTCCCACTTCATGTCGAAGGAGATGATGCAAGCACGGAGCATATCTTCCAGAATCTGATTGATCCTTTCAACTTGTCCTTGCGACTGAGGGTGGTAGGCAGTGCTGAAGTTCAACTTTGTTCCCAAAGCATTTTGGAAACTTCCCCAGAACTTGGAAGTGAAGATGCTTCCACGGTCTGAACTGATCTCAAGAGGAACCCCATACAGAGAGACAATTCTGTTGATATAGATCTCAGCCAACTGAATTGCAGAAATTGTTTCCTTGATGGGAAAGAAGTGAGCCACTTTTGAGAGCCTGTCGATGACAACAAAGATTGCATTGTTGCCCTTCTGCGACCTTGGAAAACCAGTTATGAAGTCCATCTCGACTTTCTCCCATTTCCATTCCGGAGGCTTCAATGGCTGTAGAAGACCGGAAGGTTTCTGATGGAGAGCTTTAACTCTACTGCAGACATCACACTCCGAGACATACTTGGCACAATATTGTTTCAACCCAGGCCACCAATACTGTGTTTTCAAGTCCATGTACATCTTAGTGCTGCCAGGGTGGATAGAAAGAATAGAATCATGCGCCTCCTTAAGAACTTGCTCTCTCAAACCCGGGTAGTTCGGAACAAACATCCGGTGTTCAAAGAATAGAGCACCTTGGTCGTTGACGTGGAAGGACTCATACTTCGGCAGCTGAATGTTGGATATGATCTTTTTGGTGTAAGGGTCACCAAGTTGAATGGAGCGAACTTTTTCTTCCAAGAGAGGGGTTGCCAAAAGATTCAGAAGATACCCTTGATCCACAATTTCAAGGTTGAGCTGGCGGAATTCCTCGCACAAGAGAGGCTGTTGTTCTTCCACCATGAGGTTGTTGACATAAGCTTTTCGGCTGAGAGCATCGACCATGACATTAGCTTTGCCAGGAGTGTAGTTGATTGTCAGATCGAAATCATTAATTGCTTCAATCCACCTCCTCTGACGAAGGTTGAGATCAGGTTGTGTGAAGATATACTTCAGACTCTTGTGATCAGAAAAGATCTCACAACGGTTGCCAAGCAAGTAGTGCCTCCATAGTTTCAAAGCAAAGACAACTGCTGCGAGTTCGAGGTCATGTGTATGATAGTTGATCTCATGCGTCTTCAACTGTCGAGAGGCATAAGCAACAACTTGTTTTTCTTGCATAAGGACCGCACCCAATCCTTGCAAGGAGGCGTCACAGAATATCTGGAAAGGCTTTGATGTATCTGGAGGAATCAAGACTGGTGTGGAAGTGAGCTTCTCTTTGAGTGTTTCAAAGCTAGCTTGACATGCAGGAGACCAAAGGTATTTCTTGCCTTTCTTGAGGAGATCGGTAAGAGGCTTCACAATCTTCGAGAAGTTCTGAACAAAGCGACAACAGTAACTAGCCAAACCAAGGAAACTCCAAACTTCTTTGACATTTTTGGGTGGAAGCCAGTCAACAATTGTCTGAACAGTTTCTGGGTTGATGACAATGCCCTTAGCAGAGATGACGTGACCCAGATAGGTGACTTCAGGCAGCCAGAACTCACATTTGGAGAACTTTGCATACAGGCGGTTCTCACGAAGCTTGTTTAGGACACACCAAAGGTGTTCTTCATGTTCTTCCTTTGACTTAGAATAGACTAGAATGTCATCTAGATAGACCACGACGAACTTATCAAGATACTCCATGAAAACCGAGTTCATAAGCCTTGAGAAGGTGGCAGGTGCGTCGGTGAGACCGAAATACATGACCGTGTACTCATACAGGCCATAGCGGGTGGTGAAAGCTGTTTTGGGAACATCTTCCTTGCGAATCTTGATTTGATGATAACCACTTCTCAAGTCAAGCTTAGAGAATACCACAGCTCCAGCTAGCTGATCGAAGAGACCATTAATCCGCGGAAGGGGATATTTATTCTTGATGGTTTTAGCATTGAGAGCCCGATAGTCAACACAAAGTCTACCAGTCTTGTCTCGCTTCTTCACAAAGATGGTTGGGCTACTCCAAGAAGAAGTACTGTGCTGAATGAAACCCAACTTCTCTTGTTCATCAAGCTGATGTTTGAGTTCAGCCAATTCAGCAGGACCCATTTTATAAGGTCGCTTGGAGATAGGAGCGGTTCCAGGTTCAAGCTCAATCACAAACTCGACCTCTCGATCAGGAGGCATACCTGGCAACTCTTCAGGAAAAACATCTGGGAACTCACGGACCACCGGAACACTCTGAATAGCATCCATAGCATCATCATTTAGAGCCGCCAAAGATAAAAGTTGAATTGCAGGAGTCAGACTTGGAGAATAGACTATATGGCCTTCAGGAATTTTCAGAGAAACCGAGCGTTCAACACAATCAATCACAACTGCATTTGCTGTTAACCAAGCCATGCCCAAGATAACATCAATGTTAGAATTGCCCAATTCAATGAAGGATGCCGAATTTTTTTTGTTTCCAATTTCAATTTGGTTCCCATGGCTTATTTGAGAAGCCTTCATAGTTGTCCCGGGTGATTGCACCCTAAGAACCTTGGACAATGATTGAAGCGGAAGACCTTGTTGCTGAGAGAACCTTTGAGACACAAAAGAATGCAATGCACCAGTATCGAATAACACTCGTGTAGAAACTGAGTTAACAGAAAGCGTACCCAGCACAACTCTAAGTGCATGTTCAACTTGAGCGACGTTGACACAGTTGGCACGAGCAACAGTGGACCCGGGCTTAGTGTTGATGTTGAGAGCCCGCGGTGGAGGTGCACGAACCATAGAAGAACTTGCTGCAGGCCTTGGAGGTGGTGGAGGAAGAGCTTTGTTGTTCATGGGACAACTCCAGTGTTGATGCCCAGTGTTCCCACAAGTGTAGCAAGCACCAGGTGGACGTGGAGCAGCATAGCCAGGGACTCCTTGAGCGCTCGAGGTAGTTGTGGTTGTAGCCCCTAGGAGCCGCGGTGAAGGAGTTTGGTGGCCTTGCCGCGTAGCTTGAAGGTCTTGGTGGAGCCGAGAGCGGCGGTGCGGTATTAGGAACCCACACGCGGCGCTTAGAAGGAGCTGTCATCGCTGAAGAGCTTGCTACGTCATGGCTGTGTTTCTTGGACTCCTCAAACACTTGCCTACTTGCTTCCTCCTGTAGAGCTGTATGTTGGAGTTCTAAAAAAGTCCCTGGCCTTGCATGAGTGATTGCATATTTGGTAGATGTATTGAGCCCTTGTCTGAACCTCTTTTGCTTCTTCTTGTCATCAGAGATCTCATCGCCACCATACCGAGAAAGATTCATGAAGTTTCTGATATAGGTATTGACATTGTCATTGCCCTACTTGAGGTTGAGAAACACTTCCTTCATCCTTTCCATGACAATTTCTGACAGATATTGCTCTTTGAAAGCCCGAGTGAACTGCTCCCAAGTAGGTTGAAAACCAGAGTGGTTTGCCTTCAGGTAATTCTCCCACCACAGAGCTGCGTCTCCCTTCAGAAGGTGAGTGGCACATTTTACCCATTCTTGCTCAGGAGCATCAGCAGTCATCAGCAACCTTGACATCTCACGCAGCCAATCATCAGCGTCCAGCGGCTGATCAGACACCTCAAAGTGACGCGGGTTAAACTTCAGAAAGCTCTTGATGTCTCCTTGCTTGGGAGGTGGAGGTAGCAGAACAAACTCATTCCTCCTGACACTTTCTTCAAAGCGTTGCGGGTTCTGTTGCATTGTTCCCAAGGCATTAGCAATACTTGCCAACGCAGCCCCCAGTTTAGGTGGTATGTCCTCCTCATTGCGGCGTGGTGGTGCCATCCTGTGATTGATATAAAACTCAAGTCAGTACCATAATGGAGAATAATAATAATCCAAAATAGTACCAAAATGGAATTAACCAAGATTAAAGGATACAAATTACTAAGATGATATTAAAATATCAACAAAGTTCAAAGCACCTAGAAGATATTAAGCATATCGCACACGACTGAACAAGGAGTGTGGTGCACAAGCTAACAAAGAAAAAATTTCCGCAATTTTCGGTATTAAAATACCACTATATGTGCAAAACCACTTAACAAATCAAGATTAGTAACTCTACCAATTCAATATACAAGAGCGAATGATAAAATTAGTGGTATGGTCGCGACTCCATCCCGCACTCAAATCATTACTCCGCACATGAATAAGTAAAACACATATCCCAACTTCCTTCCTTCTTAAGATGAACCTAAAGATTAGCAACTACGGAAACAAACACCCCAAACAAGATAGCGTCGGATAACAAAGAGTAAGACAGATCGCGTCGGTTTACAACGAATCAGATAGATCGCGTCGGTTTACAAAAGCCTGTCGGTATGGAATGTACCAACAGTTGATAACCAAAAGGCAGATAACAACAACAAGTTGGATGCAACAGATAGACAAGGAATTACACACACACACACACTCACACAACCTATGGTACTACGGAACCCCGAACACGTGAATCCTAGTTTGAATTTTAGAAGAGGATTGAAAACGTTACACTTCCTTACCAGAAAAGGGTGGGTGGGTGGGTAAGAAGAAAAATGGAAGCAGTCCTACTCTCGCGTTTTTGTTTTTTCCTAGTATACATAACTACCAAAATATTTTCTAGACTGACAACGACCATTTGGCTGAGACCCTGAAGGGCGGGATGGCTCTAATACCAATTGTAACAACCTCAGACCCTACGCTCTAAGTTCAAGCCTGGATGAACCGAAAGTGGTTAAAATAGTACAGCGGGGGCCCAGGGGCCACCCGCAGGGCCATTCGGCCGTCCTAACCACTTCCAAGAACATCGGGACAAGAGCAAGCGGCGTAGGCAACAGGCGAAGAGATCAAATACATACACAAGTGAGTATGTATGCAAGCTACCTTACAACAGTTCTCAGAGCCATACCATCTAAAAGAAATAGAAATATTGCAATGCCATACGACAAGATCCAAATATCCTAGATAGAGATAATAGTGTAGGATAACTCCTCATACATCAAATATTAGAGTATCAAGCGGAAGCGGGAAACAAGATCCGAGTACGGACAAGAAGCAAATCGGCATAAGATGCCACATAAGTAAGCACATCCCGCCCACAGATCTCACGGATCCCCATCCCCGGAATCTCTACACCGAGTGATCGTTGCCAACATCATCTGTCTCCTCCACCCAGTATCCATCTTGCGAATACACCTGTTCATCTGAATCAAACAATTTATCGTGTGAGACCCTAGAATTTTCGGCAAGTCTTTATGCCTCTAAAGGGGACATATACCTGGGGTGACGCAATTGCAGCAAAAGATAATACTAACAAGCCTATAGATACTCGCTAACCATCCGCCTAACCAATGATAGACGGATGTCCGTTAATTAGGAGCAACAGTTATAACAGTATAAAATAACAGATCCATCCTCCTTCTTGCTTACCAACGAGAAAGCGGATGAACAACCCATCCATTGGCAGTTTTATTACTCATTCCATAAATATTGCACTATTTACTAGTCAGAGATTTAGTCAATTTAAGGACGGTACTTTAGTTATACGTGTCTATGATCGAGAAACTGTGCTCCAAGTCGTCCATAACCGCGGACACGGCTTTCGGAAAGTTTTACCCTGCAGGGGTGCACAAGTAGCAACACACACTCGATCAACCTCGGAAAAACCAACTCAAAACCCAACGAGGCATTCACGACAAAGCAATCACAGGATTCATAAAATATTTCAAGGGGCCAACCCAATAAGCTACCATAGCGAAGTTGGCGGCTCGAGACAGACCTGGGTTTGCGAACGGTTATGTAATGGGAACCCGAAAATGTGGTGGGCTTGTCGATACGAAAAATGCCATAATTCCTAAACAGCGATGGTGCTCCACGCACAATCTTAAATAAAGCAGTAAAGCATGGCATAAGTACAGGATAGTAATAAAGGCCCAAACTAGTTTGTGGCCCCACGAAATAGAAATGAATCAAGCTCTGGCTCAGGGGGGTCCATAAGGTCTGCCGGATGTGGATAGTGCGAATAGTCAAGGAACAGGAATCAAGTACTCGGGGTCCTACGGGACACAAGTGGGCATGAAGAACCAAATGACAGATATTGCCCACCGGTGCTTCTTTCATTAGTTATCCCATTACTACTCAGGTTAAGTTGTTTAGGTACCTCGTTATCCATCAGACTCTCACATACCCTACACATGCTGTTCTACGACTCGCATGGCTCAAACAACTCCTGAAGTAATTGCTCATGGGATGGAGGAACAAGCTCAGTGGGGGTTTAAAGTAAAGGCTATGCAGTACTTGAGATTCAATTTAATGCAATCGCGACTCAATGATGCAAGAATAAGATAGAGACAATAGGTACTATATGTATGCAAGCATGTGGTAGTGCTTTCCTGGCAGCTTAGTTGAAGCGAGGGATGTATCTGGGTAGTACTCCTGGGATTCCTAATATTTCCCCTGCTCGGCGTCTATTCGAAAGAAGAACCAACCAAACAAGGGCCAACATAAATAAAGCGCACAAACATATAAATAGAATGCGACAAGCAAACAAGCATGCCATGATGAATAATGCACAATTTACATGGCAATACTGTAGCATGGCAAGGGTGAGGTGTGGGGACAAGAATAAATCATTTTATTAATTATTTGGTCAAGTTTTATTGCCATAAATAGTTCTGATTTTTAATAATGACATGATGCATGCTTCAATTCAGAACATGGAATGCATAAACAGAACGGGCTCGTCGCGCTGATCGATTTAGACATATTATATGCCAAATTTGGAGTTATAGAATTAAAGTTATTAATTAATTAAGAAAAGGCATTTTTAATGCAATTAAACAATTTCGAAAATTTAAATTAGACAAACATCATTCTGGATGGCAGATTTGAATTCCTCACATTTTTCTAATTCAAAAACATATATTATTTGTATTATTTGGATTTGTCAAGAAAAAGTTATTTAAAATTGGGTATAAACATATTTATCAATTTTTGAAATTGTTTTTATTAAACAGAAAAGGTCAGAGACTTTTTGCACCCAGAGGAAAACTAGCCACAGCGGCTGACAGTGGGCCAGGCGCTGAGCTGGCAGAATCGCGCGCGGCAGGGCTTTTGTTACCTCGGCGCCAGCTAGACAAAGGGACAGACGACTAGGCCCGAGGCTGTAGCGGGTCCACCTAGGCGTGACCCAACTGTGTGTTGACACGCCGGCAGTGCGGGGGGGAGGGGGGGAGGGGACGTGGGTTGAAGGCCAAGGAACGGTGGTTGTTTTTGTAAAAGGTTCACGGAGGCTGGCAGGTGGGCCTGGAAGGACCGCGGGTGGAGGCGGGAAAAACCACAGGGGCTTTTACGCAAAACCTCCCGCGAGGCTGACGAATCTGAAAAATTGTGTCTGGAAAAAACAGCAGCTGGAGCCAATTTCAGAGGACGATGGCGATGAATTCAGCGACAATTTGGAGATGATGTAAAAACGAAAAGTGTAGATCTCACTGCGCTCTACAATGTTCGTGTACAAGGTTTCTCAAACGGAGGTCTGCAACAGACGGGGCAAGGAGAAGAACAGAGGGAAAAACACGCGGAAAAGCTGACGAAACTGCACTGTAAAATCAACAACGATGCAGTGATATCTGGCAAACTTCATCGGCAGATTTTGGGGGATGTGGTCGATGGTTTGAGATGGGGCTTTCGCCGGAGTGTTGCCTGAAATACTGGGAATAACTCACATGTTCATGATTACGCTGGAGGAAGTCACGTCCGCGGTAAAACATCGAGAACGAGCGCCACGAGCTCTTTCTTGTTGCCACCCATGCGCGTGCGGCGTGCGCGTGTCCGTTCTTAGCAGCAGAGCATGGCGCGCAGCAGCGGCGAGCGGGCGAATTGCTAGACGCGCGCCAATGCAGGGGAAGGTCCGAGTGATGGCAGGCGTGAGGCTGCTCACCGTGCGCTCGTGGCTAGCCCAGCTAAACGGCGGGAGGAAATGCGAGAGTTGGCGGTGGCAGCGTGGAGGATGTGGATGGCGACAGCGTCGATGGTGATCAAGGCGCTGCCGTGCGCGGCGACGGTGCCCTGGGCGCTCTCCCCCGTGTCCCGTGACTTGAGCAGGATCAGCAGCGTCCCTTGCAGCTCCCAGGCAAGGTGGCGAGGGTTGAGTGGTGCAGAACACCAGCAAGGCTAGGAGGCAGGAGGATGAAGGGGCCGACCTGGATCTTGATCTAGATGGGCGAAAGGTTGGTTGAGGCGGATGGGGACGAAGAGGGGCACGCTCCTGTCATTGTCGCTTTATGGGCAGAGTGAGAGAGAAGGGAGGTTGGACACGGACATGACATGGGCGGTACGACCTGGTGATCACGTGGCCAAGAAGATACACAGGGCATGGTGGCTCGGTGTCCACGTCTAGGTCGAGCGAAGGGTTCGGTCGAGCCTAGGTTACAAGGGGAAGGTTACACGGTGACTTGGTATCTTAGTTAGCTTAGGCTTAGGAAAAAAATAGACAAAGAGAGAGCCCATGTGGTATTGGTGTAGATGTGGCTTTGTGGGGCTGGGGTGTAACATGTGCCCAAGAGAGGTTTTACACATAGATGAGAGACTAGGATTAGAACACATTTAAAATTTAAGCAAGAATTCAAAAGGCTTTTAAAACAAGATACAAAACCACATAGGGGCATGTCATTTTATGTGACTAGAGTGGCTTATTATTGCATGCAATAAAGGAGTACATGCATGTGGCATTTTTGTGAAAACAAAAATGTATAAGCATGTATGTGAGGTAAGGGTGGCAATACAAGATTTGCAATAATACAAGAATTGAGAAGGACATGCTGCATGGCATAAAATCTAGGTTTGGATCAACCCATATGCATGCATGTATATGAATAGAATTTGAGAGCCCTATTTATATGGGTGGCTTGAATTAAAAACCAAGACAACAATAAGATGTCCACACTCATATATATGGTAGAAGTAGGATGGGATAGCAAGGGAGTTGCCATGTTAGTAGATAGAAAGAATTTAAAAGATATGCCCCAACTTAACTTGGGCATTTAATCATTATATCAAAAGTCAGATACAATATATTAAGAGGCAAATACCAATAATAGGCAAATGCAATATGAGAGAAAAATCAAATGAAAAGATTTTAATATGATGCTCAAATGCAAGGTGGCATGATGACAGGAGCATGATATAATTATGATGCAATAATTATATATAGGAAATAGCATTTTATTATTAGACCATGTAGCATTACAGATGTTAGACAGATGGGATGCTACACGGGCTGCACGCCGGCAGCCCAACGCCGCTGTCTTCGGCGCCGTGGAGAGAGAGTGCCGGGATGCACGCCGTCAGCCCAACGCCGCCGTCTTTGGCGCCATGGGGAGAGAGAGTGCCGGGCTGCACGCGGGCGGCCTTGACGCTGCCCCGCCGTCTTGGCCAGCATGGAGAGGAGGTCGGGCTGCGCGCCGACAGTCCGTTCGGCAAGGTGTACGTGCGCGTGCATTATGCAGAGAGATGCAGAGAGAGGAGGAGAGATTTAACCATGAATCTCACCATTTAGAAAAGCTAGCTTCGTCTCCATGGCCTCCTTGTTCGTGACCTTGATCAAGGAGTGTTTTTTTTTGTATAGGATTTGGAGTTTGTGTATGTATACTGTGATTGGGATGTTGGCTTTAGGGCGAACGATCGGTTATGGCTGTGGGTAGTGGTGTGCGATGGGTGAGTTGGTGGCTTCTGCTTGCGCCGTGCGTGCTCATCCTCCTGGCAGAGCTGGGGCTGCGTGAGTCTAGGGTGATCTCCCGGTGCGATCGTGCTTCTGGTGGCTTGGGTGTGTTGTTTTTGATCGGGGTGGTCTCCTCGTTCGTCTGCGTGTTGTCATCCTTTTATAGGCAGCAAGCCACGGGATGAATGGATGGCGACGGGTGCGCCTCTCCTTCCGAAAATTGTGGCGGCAATGCTTATCTTCGCGCTAACTCTCCAGAGAATCGCGGCCGGCGGAACGCCCGCTTATCTGATCGCTTTGGTACGTGCACGGTTCCAACGTGGGGGCATGCTGGGATGCCCCCGCTGAGTGTGTCAGATGGGTGAAGGTTGGCGTCGGGGCGCCAATGTGTGGCGATCATGTTGAGGACGATGGCTAGGGGCTTGGTGTCTAATCCTGCCCCCAGCTTGTGTCGATGATGAACTTGGCGCTCCTTGCTCATAGAGCCGCCTTTGGATGCTATTCATTTGATCCTGCAAGCGGCGAAACTCCTGTCGTAGGTCTTCTCCACGTGGCGCAGGTGCCTCGTTCCGAAGAACAACGAACCTGTTGTCACCGGGGGTGGGACGGCCGTTGACCGCCGAAGTGTGGCAGCATGGTGCACACATGCTGCCTCGGGGATATTCGGGGTTGATGGAGAGCGTAGGGCCTGGCGAGATAGACTCCTTACGGGAGTACCGTTTCCAGAACTCCTTCATGATGGCTCTTCTCACCGCCAGCTTGACCTCCGATGGCTCGGTGCTCATGCGCGTGAACACCTCGTCGGCGAGGTCCTTTGCACCGAGGGACCAATCTTCCGCAAGCGCTGCGCTCTTGGTGATGCGAGAGCTCAATTGCTGGTGGAGTCGTTGTGCCTTGCGGTACTTCCTCCGGTAGTTCCTCAGTGGATGCGGGCTTTTCGACAAACGGGCGTTCGTCATGAGCCTCCGCAGGTCGCCAGAGGCGGCTTCCAAGCCTCCTAGAAGCTAAACTCCGGTGCGCCCCATCGTTGGCGTCGGCTGCTCCGTGCATGAGGGTGGAGTCGGGGCATGCAGTGATGCCGCACCCGCAGGCTTGTAGGGGACATTGGAAGAGAGGCGCTGGAGCGTCCCCACGTCCCCTGTGATGTCGTATCCTGTTGACTCCTTCAACAAGGCACGCGCCTCGAGCATCAACTCGCGACGCTCCTTCTTCGCCATGACGGATGACCGCCTTTGCGCCTTCTTGGATCGCACAGTTTGGAACTGCGCCGGCTCCTGGGCTTGGTGCATGAACATCTTGGCACCGACCTCGACGACAACCATGGGAGGGAAGGATGACCCAAAATGGATCACCCAGGGCTCCGTGTTGGTGGCGTGGGAGAGCCCTCCTGCATGAAGAGGATTCTTGATCAGCGGAGCTCCACGCCATTGGCTTGTCATGCAGGATGCTGTGCGGGTTGGGTGAACGGGCGAAGACGATTCTGACGACCACAGCGGAGCAAAGATGGGAGGAGAACCAGGTCCCACCGGGCGTGCCAATTTGTTTGACACGAGAAAAATGTTTGGAGAGTAGAAGGGTGCTACTTTGGGGAAGAAGATGGTAGCGTGTTTTTCTCATGCGCCGGGGTAAAGAAAAAACAAATGCGGGCGTGCCAGTGTACCGTAGTACACAAGAAAAAGAGAGGGAAGTCGTATTTCATTAATCTCTTTGGAGAAACAAAGTACAATATCCCAAGTACATGCGCTCCATGGCCTACTTGCGCGGTCAGCCTGACTATGGCGATTGCGATCTCCTGGTTTCCGGGGCCTCGGAAGGCACCCGGTTAATTACTCCCGCGGGTTACGCTGCGAGACACCTCCGATTAAGCTGTGTGGTCGTCTTCGCTTCGCGTTCTCCATACATGATGTGGTGGTGGTGTGTGTGTGGGCGGCGGCAGAGCCCGTGTCCTCGTCGGTACACGCGCCGCGAGTAGTGTGGCCTTTGCTCCGGCCACGCTCGCCCTCGCCGTCGTGCCTCGTCGGTCTTGACGGCGTCGATGTAGTTGGAGTTGAAGTGGCATGGGTCCGCTCAACTAGGACTTCTCGACGACCAGCAGCCTCGTCGGGGTGCACAAGGGGTATGCCTCGCGGGAGTAAGTGTTGATGGAGATCGGCGTCGGTGTGAAACCGACGCACGCGTAAGTCGGCGTAGCCGGTGTGTTCGATGCCTAGATTTGGTCCGACGCCTAGTTTTGGTCCGACGCCGAGTTCACGGCTGTCGTCGTAGACATGAGCGTTGTCTCACGGGGTTACAGAGTGATGGTGAAGGAATGTTGAAGAAGCCCTCCGACTCGCGAGTCCAGTGTCCCGCAAAGTGTCTTGTAAGTCGGGCAGCCTGCTGAGTAGCATTTGTGCTCCGAGGCACTCCTGTACGTCAGACGCCCGGTAGAGCATGTACGTCAAGAGCTGGCCTGAACCTGTACGTCGAGCCTGAGTCCGAACACGTCCGTCTCTCACGCATGAGCATGCATGGCCTAGCACGCCTCACGCTCGGCTGTTGCCGGTTGGTGTAGAGTCAGAGATGGCACCGCTGCGCGCCGGCTGCCTTGACACTGGCGGCTATTGGTCGAAGAGATGGAGATGGCGCTGTCTTGCGCTGGCCACCGTGCGCCTTTACAGCCGTTGACTTGGGCGTGGCTCATCGCAGTGGAGATGGCACCAGGCTTGCACGCCGGCATCCCCTCCATCGCCTCCGCCATGGCTAGCATCGTCTAGATGAAGAAGGCGGCCGCCGTTCGAGGCCACCATCTTGGCGCCAGGCTTCCCGTCGGAGGCCATGCGTCCTCGAAGCCGTCGTCTTGGCAGCGAAGGAGATGGAGATGGCGCCAGGCTGCACGCCGGCAGCCACGCACCTCGAGGCGCGTCGTCTTGGCGGCGGTAGAGATGGAGATGGCACCGGGTTGCACGTCGGCGGCCGGGCTTACTCGAGGCCGTCGTCTTGGTAGTGGCGGAGATGTGGAGATGGCACCGGCTTAAACGCCGGCAGCCCCGCCATCTTCGAGACGTCTAGCGTTGATGGAGATGGCGCGGAGAAGGCAGCCACCGTTCGCCTTTGAGACCGCCGTCTTGGCACCAGGCTGCACTTCGGGATCCTCGACTCCATCGGCGCCGCTCAGGTGAAGTGGAGAGAGGGCCGAGCCTACACGCCGGCACCCCGACACCATTGGCTTCAGAATGGCTCGCCGGGATAGAGATGTCGCCGTCTTGGGGTTGTCCTAGAGAAGGCGTCGGGCTACACGCCAGCAGCCCCGACATCGCTGTTTTGGCGCCGCTGCACGCCAGCTGCCCCGATGTCGCCATCTCGGGTGTCGTGGAGAGGGCGCCGGGCTGCACGTCGGCAGCCCCGACGTCGTCTTGGGCGCCATGGAGAGGGAGAGCGCCGGGCTGCACGCCGGCAGCCCAACGTCGCCGTCTTCGGCGCCGTGGAGGGAGAGAGTACCGGGCTGCACACCGGCAGCCCAATGCCGCCGTCTTTGGCGCCGTGGAGAGAGAGAGTGCCGGGATGCACGCCGGCAACCCAACGCCACCGTCTTCGGCGCCTTGGAGAGAGAGAGTGCCGGGCTGCACGCCGGCAGCCCAACGCCGCCGTCTTCGGCGCCGTGGAGGGAGAGAATGCCGGGCTGCACGCCGGCAGCCCAACGCCGCCGTCTTCAGTGCCACGGAGAGAGAGAGAGTGCTGGGCTGCACGCCGGCAGCCCAATGCCGCCGTCTTCGGCGCTGTGGAGAGAGAGTGCCGGGCTGCACGCCGGCAGCCAGGGGCGAAGCCAGAAAAAAAGGTCGCTGGGTTCAACACCAACAAATAAAAAAAATACATACCCATAAAACGTACCACTAATATATATTTGCATAACTCGCATGGCTAGATTCACAGCCAGTATATTACTTAAAAATTCTATAGCGTATATTGTAGCAAACTTATATAAATAAAAAAAATAATTGTTGATATATCATATCAAAATAAAGTCGGATTACAAAAGCAGTTACCTCTATTTCTTTTGGCCTTTACGGTCTTTCATCTTTAAAAAGCGGTCTATCACAATATTACGTGGTGTTGAATATAGAAGTTTTTGCTCCGAAAAACAAATGATGCAGTGATTCATGAAGTCATCACCAATGCGATTACGTAGCACTGTCTTCACTATCTTCATTGCTGAAAAACACCTCTCAACAGATGCAGTGGCAACGGGAAGAACTAGCACAAGCTTGAGCAGTTGATATACCAAAGGAAACGCCAAATGCTTGTTTGTACTAACCATCAGCTTAGCAAGTTCAGAGATAGTTTTCAAACCAACAAATCTTTCATCTGCTCGGACGTTATCAATGTAGAATGAAAGCTCGTGGGCCAGATCCTTCAATTGGATGGAATCAAAATCATCTGAATATGACTTAGCCAATTTCACTAAGGTTTCAATTTTGAAAGCAACAAAGGAATCTTGGGACTAAATGCAGCCATCTGGGTAAGGGGAGTTGAGTTTACCTCAGTAAAACGGTCACTGAACTCTCCAAGCTGCAAGTCAATAACAGGGTTCAAGCAATCAAACTTGTAGTGCTCATAGTTAGTGCGGTTGGTCTTCTTCCTTGGTTTATGCCGGTCTATATATTGCTCTTCCATATCCAACTTCGGAATACCATACTCCACACAAAACGAGTAAGTTTTTTCCAATAAAGAGTCCCAACCATCGTCTCTAATTTGCTGAAATTTTTTCTTTATTAACTTCACCTCTTGCATAGCCTCCAAGATGTCCTTATCTTTCCTCTGCAAAGATAGAGACAAAGCATTCGCATGTCCTAAGATAAGAAACATCAATTGTAGATGAAACACAAAGTCAAAATCATTGACATAATCCAAGAGACCACGAGCTTGGCGTTTCTTTGCATCACTTGGTCCATCTTTCTCAACATATTTGAGCACATCAATAACATCTGGGAATAAGTTATTTATTCTTAGAAGAGTTTTATAGTGAGATCCCAATGAGTGTCTCCGGCTCTTTGAAGAGATTGCTCTTGATTTAATCATGTACCTGTGCTAAGTTGTCCACATCCAATGGCTTTCTTCACTCTCTCCTGTTGGCTCTCTCTTATCATGTCTTTTCGCTTACAAGAAGCTCCAGCCACATTCATCAGAAGAGCTACCATATCAAAAAAGTCGCTAACATCATCATTCTTTTTAGCTACTGCCACAATGACTAACTGAAGCTGATGAGCGAAGCAGTGGACATAATATGCTGAGCTATTTTCCCTCATGATCAAAGCTCTCAAGCCATTGAACTCACCTCTCATGTTGCTCGCACCGTCGTAACCTTGACCTCGAACTTGTTTCATGCTCAATCCATACTTACCAAACAAGTAATCAATATTAGATTTGAGACATAAAGCTGACGTCTCATTCACATGAACAACACCAATAAGCCTTTCTTTGATTGCTCCAGACTTGTCGACATACCGCAGAACTACCGCCATCTGTTCTTTGTCAGAAACATCAGCAGACTCATCAACCAACAAACAGAACACACCATCTCCAATTTCATCAATAATAGATTTAACTATGATCTGCACACATAAAATATTTTCATAACCATAAGAACTCACGCCATTTGTCACATGTAAATAAGGAATGGAAGTAAATGACGAAAGCAGTAAATTATTACCTCGGCATAACATTCAGCAATGTCTCTTTGAATTTCTGGAGCAACCATTTGAATATTTTTAGGAGTATCGATCAACACGATCCTCCTTGTGTCCTCATTTTGCTCCGCCAAAGTGTGTGCCAACTACCGAAAATTTCCTCTATTCTTAGACTCTTTAGACTCATCGTGGCCACGGAATGCTAAACCTTGATGCAATAAGTATCGGGCAGCAGTTATGGAATTATTCAGCCGGATCATATACTCCTCTTGAGTGACTTTACTTTGTTTGTCTAGAGCAACAACAACAGACTGGCCATGTTTTAGCAAATCATTACATCTTTTGACTGCCGTGTTATGAAAACTATTAGGAGATTCACCCACATGGACTTTTAGTCGTTCACCCTTGTTCCAATAATTAAAACCCTCGACTACAAATGCATCATTCCCCCCTTGACCTTCAATACAATCTCTGAACAAGTAGCAATATAGGCAAAATGCAGCATCCTTCTTTACACTGTACTCTATCCAGTCATATTTTTTATACCACTTAGTACTAAACCGGCGTTGGAGATCTCCTATGCTCCTCTGTGGATACTTAAAACCAAATTGTGGCCTAAACGGACCTCTAACCAAATATTTCCGTCTTATCTCATCTTGTAGCTTCGACCCTATATATTCTGTTATTCTTTTCCTATCTGCCGGATCATAAGGAAGCTCGTTCAGATTAACTGTTACCTCTCTTGGAGTTGGAGGGACCGGTAAAAGATAAGGACGTATGATACGATTAGTGTTGGATGAACCTTCATGATCAGGATCATTGGTCGTGGGTGGTGGTGATTTTCTTTTCAAATTCAAGAAACTCTCCATAAATTTTCTACTACCTGTAAAATTAGCGAGAGGCTATTATAATCAGAAGAGTGCAAAAACGCATTACAAAAGTACGTATGAATTATACCATAGATCAATTTATCAAGGGGCTATTACAAAACGTATGAATTACATTGATACTGTAGAAGGGATTAGCAATAGGCCATTACTAAATTAGCAAGAGGCCAATACAAAAGTACGTATGAATTATATACTTCCTCCGATCTAAATTAATTGACTCAAATTTTTCAAGATATGGATGAATCTAATACTCTCTCCGACACATATTAGTTGACTTAGATTTATCTAGATACGAATGTATCTCGTATCTAGACAAGTTTTAGTGCTACATATATCCATATCTAGACAAATCTAAGTCAACTAATATGGGTCGGAGAAGTACTAAATTATATCTAGGTACAATCGAATCTAGACAAATCTAAGTCAACTAATTTAGATAGAAGGAAGTAGATAAAAGTTACTGTACAATATCCTTGTTTGATTACCTGACATTATGCTAGACTGCCGGGGAATTTGAGGCCTAATTTATATTCTCTAATCCACCGTAGTGTCCCACTGATTATTAATCCTCGTCTAGACCTTCAAGCAATTAAAAGAACAACAGTCATCACATGAGGAAGAGGAACCCTAAGATAAATCGAGAATTGAGAACGAGAATGCTTTGAATCAAGTTTTAGTTAGTGGCACTTACGGATCTTGCCGAAGAAATTGTTGTTTTTCTCGGAGGATGAGAGTGGCGCGAGTCGAGGCAGTGCCGGCGAGGCTGCGATCCACCGGAGGAGATGGGAACTAGCCGTGGCGCCGAACCACGGACGAATAACCTGTTCGTAAAAAAGGGAATACTGTACAAGGCAATAACGAGCGAGCGTAAAATCAGAGCGAGGCGATCGAAACTATGGGATGCCAAAGCTGGGCGTGCGTGTATTGGGCCTGGACACGTGAATGTAGTGTAATTAGTGGGGTCAAAATCAGTTTTTACTGGGGTCAAGTTTTTACTGGACTATACGTACACGGGTCTGGGCCAAAGTCGATGGGGTCAATTGACCCCAGTTTTTTACTGTAGCTCCGCCCCTGCCGGCAGCCCAACGCCGCCATCTTCGGCGCCGTGGAGAGAGAGAGAGAGAGAGTGTCGGGCTGCACGCCGGCAGCCCAACGCCGCCGTCTTCAGCGCCATGGGGAGAGAGAGTGCCGGGCTGCACGCCGGCGGCCTTGACGCTGCCCCACCGTCTTGGGCAGCATGGAGAGGAGGTCGGGCTGCGCGCCAGCAGTCCGTTCGG
This sequence comes from Avena insularis, assembly GCA_023614405.1. Lineage (NCBI taxonomy): Eukaryota > Viridiplantae > Streptophyta > Magnoliopsida > Poales > Poaceae > Avena > Avena insularis. Next base: position 31,668,053 of record CM042694.1, read on the forward strand.
GAAGGTGTACGTGCGCGTGCATTATGCAGAGAGAGGGGGAGAGATTTAACCATGAATCTCACCATTTAGAAAAGCTAGCTTCGTCTTCATGGCCTCCTTGTTCGTGACCTTAATCAAGGAGTGTTTTTTTTGTATGGGATTTGGAGTTTGTGTATGTATATTGTGATTGGGATGTTGGCTTTAGGGCGAACGATCGGTTCTGGCTGTGGGTAGTGGTGTGCGATGGGTGGGTTGGTGGCTTCTGCTTGCGCCGTGCGTGCTCGTCCTCCTGACGGAGCTGGGGCTGCGTGAGTCTAGGGTGATCTCCCGGTGCGATCGTGCTTCTGGTGGCTGGGGTGTGTAGTTTTTGATCGGGGTGGTCTTCTCGTTCGTCTGCGTGTTGTCATCCTTTTATAGGCAGCAAGCCACGGGATGAATGGATGGCGACGGGTGCGCCTCTCCTTCCGAAAATTGTGGCGGCAATGCTTATCTTCGCGCTTGCACGCGCTAACTCTCCAGAGAATCGCGGCCGGAGGAACGCCCGCTTATCTGATCGCTTCGGTACGTGCACGGATCTGTACGAGCTAGCCAAAATAAAACTTGTTACACCTGATCCTGTAACCAACACGGCACATCGTATGCGCGGCCGTCCGGCCTGCCGGGCCATACGTGCACCGTATGTTGTATTTCCGTATTTTGCAAAATAAACTAGTAATTAAATCAATTATGACCGGTGGCCCCTTTTCTTCCCTAGGCAGCACTAATGTAACGTGTTGGTAGTCTAACACTCGCGACGCTGTATGCATCTTGATGCATATTAGCTCCATGCACGTACACTTGGGCTGGTCGACCAGCTCCATATACTGTATAGCCTATTATCAAAATCTTAGCTTAATTATGGTACAAATTAGCGTCGAACAAATGCCCCCCGCCAAGTGGAGTTCGAGCGCAAAGCGAATCGAACTCGACTTGGCGAGAAACCAATTTGCGCAAATATTTCATTGCAGCCTAGGTTCATCATGTAGAGGTGGCACGGGTAGAACCTTCCACGTCCATGTCTGCGCGAGAAAATTTGTTGAGCCATGTAGTAGCTATGGCGCCAACCAACAAAAATTCTCAGTTTGCCTCCGTTGCGCAGCGAAATACCATGCTGCGTCTCGGGAGTAAATTTATCGACCTAGTCGCGGCCGCATAGAGGCAGCAGTGCCAACTGACTAGATCAAAGGGATTCACAGATTCGTGCTAGCCGCACTGGCGCACTACACTGCTCCCGTATCTTCATGTGTTGGTGTAGATGAGACGGCGTCGACACCACCCCGGTGTTGCCGATGTAGGCTGGTGTAGACACTTGAAGTTGAAGACGCTCGGAGTATCATGTACTGCCAAACGCCATTCCGCTTGTAAAAGCATATGGCCGAGTATTTGCTCGGAGAATAAAACCCACAAGAGCCAGAAGACACGAAATCGAGAGGAAAACAAGGTTTTGGGTTTGGGTTTTTAAAATGTTGGCTTTCTCGTTATACACTAGCTATATGTGTGATATTCGAAAAGGCCACCGAAAGACTTGTCTTCGGGAATCGTCGCAAGACCATGACGATAACAACTTCGTCCTTCCGTGTACGTGTGGGGAGACGCCGTCTTCGGAGATGCTTTCGAGAGGCAGTAGAGAATCATACTCTAGCCCATCGTGGTACCGAGGAGCCCCACGGCTCAACCATGCCCCATGCTTGTCGCCCCACGAACCCAGAGACTTGTGCATGGTAGATGGGGGTAAATGGTTTTGGGATAACAACTTGGGGTTTTTCCATGCCTTCTTGAGGGGTGGTGAACAGCTACCTTCCGCCTTCTTTCTGTGATTTGCTTGATACACACCGGATCATCGGGATTGATCCTTGAACTTCTGGATATTCGGCCTCTTGAGGGGATTGCTTGCACGGGCCATTTGGATGGCCCTGGGCCTCGTTGATTGCTTGAACTTGTGATTTTTTTTGACTTGAACTTCCTTTGGATTCTTTCCTTGCTTTCTTGTGAGCTTCCAGCGAACTTGGAAGATAACCATTCACCTTGGTGGACTACGACGCCCTCTGGCACTCTATCTGGGGCTTTTGGTGGCACACCCCAGGGTTGTCACGCGGCTACGCACCAAATTGGGCTGCCCTTTCATGATCTTTTCCTAGGGTCTTCCCTGGGGCATGAGTCCATGTGAACGTGTGGCCCGGCTGGAAGATGGTGGCATGGAGCCTCGGTACGATGAAGTTCCCAAGAATCTTCTCCGCTGCCTCCGGGAGCATACCCTTGGTACGTGTCGTGCTTAGTGGGTGTGAGAGCCGCTCCACTTGCAACTTGACACATTGTGCCACCCTCCGACAAGCCCTAGGGTAGCGAGATCTTCCATCACAAGCATGGTATGATGAGGGAAAGCCAGTTTTTTTGTTGTTGGGGGAAAACAAATATCCATGTTATGCAAGAGAGGATGCATCATGGATCTGAGCCGACCGAAGAATTCCCCATAGAAAAACGAAAGAAGAAAGAGAAAAAAAGGGGCAACAGAAGAGGCAAATCTTTAGCAAAAATATTTTTTAAGGAATCTTCCGTTGATTGGAGGCATGGGCCGGGCTCCTTGAGGATCAACCATCACAAGCATGGTATGCACCCCCGGCGTAGGGTCCTTGCCACTTTGGCTCGAACTTCCCCTTCGTCTTGTGTGTGACGACGATGGGACGCCTAAGGACAAGCACTAGCTCGCCCTTCCGAAAGACGCGCTGCTTGACGAGCTTGTCATAGGATCTCACCATGTTCCGGCGATAGAGCTCCAAGTTTTGCACGGCGTTGAGTCGCTCCTCTTCTAGGGCGTCGAGCTCTTGGAAACGCGGTTGTACCTGTTCATCTTTGGTGAGATCGTCCTGGATGGCCACCCGTAGAGAGGGTAGCTCGACCTCCAATGGCAGGACCGCTTCACTCCCATAGACGAGAGAGTATGGAGTAGCTTGAGTTGGGGTACGGACGGTAACGCGGTACGCCCATAGAGACTCATAGAGACGGTCAGGCCAATCCCTTTTGTGTCTTGTTACCGTCTTCTTGAGTATCCGTCCATAGAGACTATAGAGACGGTCAGGCCAATCCCTTTTGTGTCTTGTCACCGTCTTCTTGAGTATCTTGCCGAGCGTCTTGTTGAATGATTCGATTGCCCCATTGGCTTGAGGGTAGTAGCCGGTGGAGTAGTTCCGGTCTGCCGGGCCATACGTGCACCGTATGCTGTATTTCCCTATTTTGCAAAATAAACTAGTAATTAAATCAATTATGACTGGTGGCCTTTTTTCTTCCCTAGGCAGCACTAATGTAACGTGTTGGTAGTCTAACACTCGTGACGCTGTATGCATCTTGATGCATATTAGCTCCATGCACATACACTTGGGCTGGTCGACCAGCTCCATATACTTTATAGCCTATTATCAAAATCTTAGCTTAATTATGGTACAAATTAGCGTCAAACAAGCACAACTGATGAGGTGTGTTCCTCGGCTCTAACCCTAGGTCCCCTATTTATAGAACTTGCACTAGGGGAACTGAACGGAATATGTCCTGAGAGGCAATAATAAAGTTGTTATATACATATTCCAAGTATATGATAGATGTTTATTTTGCATGCTATAATTGTATTAATTTGAAAACTTTAATACATGTGTGTTTAATAAACAAAAGGAAAGTTCCTAGTTATGCCTCTCTTATAAACTAGCTCGTTGATTAACAAGATGATCAAGGTTTCCTGATCATGGACATTGGATGTTGTTAATAACGAGGTCAGATCATTAGGAGAATGATGTGATGAACATTCATCAGAAGTATAGCATTACGATCAAAGTCATTGTATTTATATTGCTATAACATCTAACAAAGTAATCCTAGTCCTTAGACTATGAGATCATGTTAATCACTAACACTGGAAGAGTATCTTGATAACATCAAATGTCACACCCTGAAAGAGTGATTATAAAGATGGGTTCAGTGCTACAAAAGTGTTATGTAGAAGCTCATGGATCAAGGGTGGGATTTGTCCATCCCGATGACAGATAGATATTCTCTGGACCCTCTCGGTGATATCACATTGGTTAGCTTGCAAGCAAGTGATGAGATCACTAGATTGTTATATCACGGGAACGAGAAAAGAGTACATGTCGGTAACGAGATCAAACTAGGTATAGAGATATCGATGATCGAATCTCGGACATGTAATATATGGCGAGACAAAGGGATTTCGTTACTAGCGTTAAAGGTTCTCACGATCACAGAAGTCATCGTAGAATGTGTAGGAGTCAATATGGATCTCCAGGTCCCGCTTCTGATTATTGATCTGAGAGGGGTCTCGATCATGTCTGCATTATTCACGAACCGTAGGGTGACACACTTAAGGGACACCAACACCATTTGGAGCAAATGTGTTTCAGACGAATGAATTGCAAAGAGCTAGAATTATTTCAATAGACACCGAAACTGTTTCAGATGAAATTGCTGAAATTGGTTCTCCATGTAATATTGAAATGTTGCAGGGAGTTTTATGTGAATGTTTGTTAATTAAAGTAATTAACAAAATTCTGAATAAATTTAATAAAAGAGTTTTATTAAATGAGAGAGCATTAAATTTGGAGAAATTTAATGCATTTAAAGTAAAGACTTTAAAGAGGAATGTTAAGGGACACTTTTATGTGGAGGGGGTTACCACCACATGAATGGGGGAGGTGAGGGGTCACCTCCATGGGGCGCCGTCCATGGGAGGGGTACCCCCTCCTCCTATAAAAGGCCACCCCTCTCACCCTTCTTCCTCACACCTCCTCGTGAAGGATCTCTCTCCCCCTCTAGAATTATTCCCCCATGGTCTCGGATGAGCGAGATACATGTTCCCGATGGAATTTCTTCTGGAAGGAGTTGCTGCTTCTGCTGCATCGCTGGAGCGAGGAGGCGGAGGTTGTTCGGTGGCCTGAACGTGTGTGCGAGTGCGGATGCGTTGCTGGTTTGCGGCGCTAGGATTTCCACACGATCTTAAGATCGGCAAGCGTACGACTACATCATCCACGAGTTCCTACTCATTAACAAAACTTTGTTGTCTTTGAGGGTAAGTTCTCCATGGATGTATATTGATGACCCACAAGTATAGGGGGTGTATCGCAGTATTTTCGATAAGTAAGGGTGTCGAACCCAACAAGGAGCAGAAGGTGTTGACGAGTGACTTGGAGCAGGAATTCCTTGTAAATACTTAACAAACGGATTTTTAGGAGTTTTTGATAATGCAGGTAAATAAAGTACGAGTAAATAAAAGACAATACAGCAAGTGGCCCAATCCTTTCTTTAGAAAAGGACAAGCCGGTTGTATTACTTAAGATGACCAAACGTTCTCGAGGACACATGGGAATATCGTCAAGTGCTTTCGCTTCATATAGTTGATTAATCTTCTTTAGTTTGCTAAGTGTTGTGTGGGTGAACCTGTGCTAATGTACCGACCTTCCTAGGACTAATACATACTTGTGATTATACCCCTTGCAAGCATCCGCAAGTACAAGAAAGTAATTAAGGTAGAAACCTAACCACAACTTTAAACTCTAAGACCCTGACATCCCTTGTGCAAAGGTTTCCTAACAGGGGTTCAGGTTTCTGTCACTCCGATAACCCCTACGATTAGTAGGCAAATACACAATGCATTCCCCTAGGCCCATATAGGTGAAGTGTCATGTAGTCGACGTTCACATGACACCACTAGAAGAAATACACCACAACTTAAATATCAAACCATTGAATCTTTCTCAACACAATTCCACTACTAACAACATGACTTCTCCCATGTCCTCTCGAACTAAACGAACTACTCACAAGACATCATATGGATCAAGATCAGAGATGATATAATGACAAGTAACAATCTGAACATAACAATAATTCAATGGTTCCACTCAATAGCATCAACTACAAGGAGTAATCAACACCGGGAAAGTTTTCGCTAAGAACTATGCAAGATTCAACCCAATTGTTACAGCGGTATGAAGTGGTGATGATGGTGCTGGTGGAGATGATGATCATGATGATCCCGATCAAGTCCAGCTTGATGGTGGTGTTGATGGCGACGATGTCCCCTCTCTGGGAAGGAATTCCCCCGGCAAAATTCTGTCTGCCAGAGAGATCTTTCTCTCTCTGTAGTTTTCCTCCCCGCAGAGGTGGCAGAATCTTTCTGTGGTCGCTCCCCAGGTATTAGGGTTTCATGGGAATAATATACGCTAGAGGGGAGAGCCTGGAGTGGGCCAGGGTGGCCACACCACCTGCTGGCGTGGCCTAGGGCTGCTCGCGTCAGGGGGTGGTGTGGGCCCCCTATGGCCCATCTCCACACCCCCTTCTGGCAATCTTTATCTTCTGTAAAAATAGAATTTTACATGTATTTTCCTGGATTTTCTGATCTTCGCGAATTTTGCCTCCAAAGAGCCCCTTTTCCATCAAAATCCTGACTGCAGCGGTCCATGCTCCAAAAGTCATCAACCATGCAAAAACAGATGAAATAACATAAGTATCATCTCTTAATATGAAATATATCAATGAATAACAGTAAATTATGATATAGAATAGTGATGCAAAATGGACGTATCAACTCCCCCAAGCTTAGACTTCGCTTGTCCCCAAGCGAAAACTGAGCTCAATAAACATGACCTCATGTTTATGGAGTGAAGAGTTGATAAAAGAATACGGACAAGAAGCATCACATTCATCAATACATAAATCATAATAGAAGACAACTCACTATTATATAACTTATCTTGCAATAAGTAAAGGAAACACAAGTAAAGATACATAAAGTAAATAGCAATTGGTAATGGCAAACTTAGCTCTTGGTCGAAGAATAGTTGACAATTTGCAGGAGTTCACACATAACGGATTTTTCAATGATAGCTTTCAAAGTAATACTCTCTAAGATAAAAGCAATGTGCAAAACAAGGAACATAAGAAACCTGATTGAATAAATCATCATATAAATGAATGAAACACAACAACTTAAAATACTTTCTGAGATAGAAGGGAATAGGTTACTGACTCAACTAGAAAGTAAAAGATAGGCCCTTCGCAGAGGGAAGCAGGGATTTCAAGTTTCATAAAGAGCTTCCAAAAATTATGGTACTTACTAGATTTCAGCTCTCATTGCCCCTATCATAGGCATATTTTAGGTGATTAAGGTTAAAGTGATCAAATATGAGGATATGCTTGACAAGTTGTAAGTTGAAAATCGCATGTCCCTTGAATACGAGGGCCGCTCCTCATGCTACTCAAGTTTAGTTACCGGTAAGTTCTTGTCATAGTAAGTATATGTGTATCATAGACAACCGCCAACGGGATACCCTTTGCCCGATGATACGGAAGAATCCCCATATCAAAATGACAAGGCAAGCAGACAACGAGCATCTCATCAATCTTCTTATTTACCATGGGAAAATGGTTCTTTTTTCTCTCTTTCCTCTTTTCTCATCTTTTTTTTTTCTTTTTTTTTCAATCTCTATCTCTTTTTTATAAGAAGAATGCTTCATAGATTGCTCATTATGGTTATGCTGTAGGTTTCCACCATGATTAGGCATGGATTAGACCAGCGGCCCAGGCGTTTCTCTAACACACATACATAACTCCATGGACTTACAAGATCCCCTTTCATTTCACACCAACGACATCCATAGACAAAAGAGCATGATATCAACTGGGTACAATGTACACGTGCAATGTTGAAAGCGTTCCCCATGACAGCATGGTTCTGCTAATTCACAACTTACAAAGTGCAAGCATATACACAACATAGATGGGCACAATGGTTCAAGTTTATTAAGTGCAAGAAAGTAAAGTGTGCCTTCAAGTTCGTGAGAGCTTTAATCACTAATTTTCGCATAACAAGTTTAATTTGGAAGGTAGATAAAAACATGAATTTACTTGGAATAGCAATAGTGCTAGTAGGTAGGTATGGTGGACACAAAGGGCATAGGTTTTGGTTTAAGGATTGGATGCACGAGAAGCATTCCCTCTCAGTACAGGTTTTTGGCTAGCAAGGCTGGGTAGCAAGCATAAGAGTTGAAGGAAACAAACAAACATGCAATCTTCCTTGGAAGCACAAAAGATCTTAACTAGATAATATTAAACTTATGAGCAAATCAAGAAAGAAAGATGATGAAATTATATTTATTTAAGAGTACTTTTATCTTTTTTCATTCAATTCTCAAAATAGTGTTGCTACTGACCGAGCCAGGTTTGCCAAAACCAACTAAATTAACTCAATGATCCCAAAGTGATACCAATACTAATAACAAGATCAATCATATAACATGAATTGAAGACTAATATAAGATATGCAAAAGAGTAAATGAAAGAACTTCTCATTAATATTCCATAACGGCAACTCACACCAAGGGATACATAGATATCTAACGAGAGGGGGACACTTCCATAATGCAAACCATCCTACATGATAACTTCTCTATTCATGATATGACTATACTAAAAAGGTAAAAAGATAGAAGATAGTGATATGATACCGCGACACTCCCCCAAGCTTGGAACAAACCAAGGGTATGCCAAAACCTGATGATGAATTACTCCTTCGGTGGTGGTGGTGTTCTCTCGATGAGCTTTTCGATCAATTTCCTCAAGTCCTCAATCTCGAAGGTGAGAGTACGAATCAACTCCGAATTGTGCTCGACGCGGTGCATGATCATGTCGGGTTGCGAATTCCAGCTCTTGTGATTCTTTCCCCACTCTTCCTCCTTGAAGACTTCTTTTCCCGCATGGTTAGAACGAGGCATATCCCAATTGGAGGGTAGTTTCTCCTTGGGCATATTCTGGAATTGATGTTCATGGATAAGGGTATGGAAGGGATTCTTGGTGCGTGGAGAAGGTGACCGTGGAGCCAAACAGTGACGTAGAGGCTTCCCTCTAGTTGACATTCGTGCAGTCCTTTTGATCCTAGTAGGGTTTGCCAACACTCCAATGCTTGCAATGGTAGTGCCGGTGTGCGGATGCTGGCTTTTCCTTGCCTCCTCTTCATCGATCTCCTTCTCCTGCCCAGGGTCTTGGGGATCCTCCTCCACAGGCTCCTTTCCCTTATCCTTGGCGGAGACCATGGTGCTTATAAACTTTGAGAATAGTTCCTGGTAGAAACAGATCGGAACAAAAACATGACGAGAACATGATATACGAACCTCGGGGGATCCGGGGATTATATATTATGAATTTTTACAACAAAAGGAAGGTACTGGGAGAAAACGGGTCAGAGACGGAGTCCGAGGTGGCCACACCACCTGCTGACGTGGCCAGGGGGGCCCGCGCCAGGGGGTGGTGTGAGCCACCCTAGCTCCATTTCCGTCCCTCTTTCGCTTCATAGCTTTCCTTGTTGGATAAAAACTGTAAAAATATAATTGGACAACATTTTCGCGGAACTTTTCTTACGAGAACTGTTACCTATTCGAAAACAGACTCTGCGGGTCTCTGAATTTGGTCTTTGATAAATTTTTCCAGAGTTACCTCTTGAATAACATCAATATCTTCTTCTTCATACACTTATTGCTTGAGTCATGAAACCTTTCACTTTCTTATTACACCATTTTCTCCACTAACCTGGAAATTTCTTTCACACAAAACTTCACACAATTCTCATTAGCAACATTAGTATAAGCGAGGTAATAAACCTTTTAAGTTCAATTTCAACTGAAATCCATCAAAACATAAGCTACTGAAACAACTCCTTCCGAAAGCACAAAAGAATTCAAAAAGGAAATCAATGAGGAAAATGCAAGAGTGGCAAAAATCTATCAAAACAGACCAGCGGGTACAGATCAATTTTTTTGAAAATATTCTGTTGCTCAAATCAAGAAGTGCAAAACTAACGAAAGTTAAATAACAACCTGGGACAGAAGCACAAAAAATTACAGCTCGAACCGATCTACAGAGAACTCTCACGAATTTTACGGTGAAACACAAAAATCTGTTTCGGGACAGCAACTTCCCCAAATCTTATTTCTCTCTCATTAGAGGTTGATCTTGACACAAAAACCAAACAAAAAGGGATAAAGAGAGGTTATTACCGAAGTAATAACTTCCAAGACTCAAATAAACAAAAACAACTGAAAGCACAAATAAATTGGGTTGTCTCCCAAAAAGCTCTTTCTTTATAGCCATTAAGCTGGGCATGATAATTTCAATGATGCTCACATAAGAATATGAATTGAAGTAAAAGAGAGCATCAAGAAGCAACAATACACATGTTTAAGTCTAACCCACTTCCTATGCAAGGGAATTTTTTAAGAAAACAAGTTATTGAAACCAGAAACTGCTAGCATAGGAAGGCAAAACTAGTGCAACATAAAGACTTTCAGCATAAAGCAAGGAAACTTATTATTGAGATGCATTAGAACCGTCTTCCCTCTCTCATAATAACTTTTAGTATCATGCATAAATTTAATGGTATAACTATCACAAGAACCATTGTAGCAATGATCACTTATCCTAACAGAAAACACAGTGACACTAGCTCTCATAACACTACTTTGTGAAACAATATTAGGGATATCCTTACAAAGGATAGTGTGTCCCTCTTCTACATATTTAGTGACAAAGTCTTTCACATTTTCTATTATAGGTTCATCATCCATTTGTTTATCAGGTTCAACAGTTTTATTTGTACTTTCATTAACCATACTAGCTATCATAGAATGTTCCTTTACTTTAACCGGGAAAGGTATTTTCTCAATGTAAAGTTCAGGTAAAACATGGTTAGCAGAATAAACTTCAGTATTTCCTGCAGGAACACTACTAACAATGTCTTTATAAGGTGCATGATACTTATTCCACTTATTTTTAGGAACTTCAATATAGGAAGCAAAAGCCTTAAAATAAGTTGCAATAGCTTGAGAGTCTAAACCATAAGCATTTTTAATATTTTGAAAGTCATCAATTCTCGTAAAAGATTCAATGCATTCATAATCATAATTTATACCTGACTTTCTTCCTTTATCATTCTCCCATGCTTTAGCATTGTCTTGAATACGGTCTAGAAGATCCCATTTAGCTTCTTCTTCCATGCGTGTAAATGATCCAGCACAAGAAGCATCCAATAAATCCTTATCATGCAGAGAAAGTCTTGCATAAAAGTTATTGATAATAATATTATTGGGGATCTCATGAATAGGACATTTGAGCATTAGTAACTTCAATCTCCCCCAAGCTTGAGCTGTACTCTCTCCATCAAGAGGCCAAAATTTTAATATTTGATTCCGATCTTTATGAACCTCACTAGGAGGATAAAATTTTGCATAAAAGAGAGGTACTACTTCCTCCCATTCAAGAGCTTGACCATTCTTCAACAGCTTATACCATTCCTCAGCTCTTCCTTTCAGCGATAATGAGAATAACTTCTTCTTGACTTGATCTGTTGTAATACCTGCACACTTGAACAGCCCGTACAATTCGTGTATAAAGACCAAATGATCACCGGGATGGACAGTTCCAACTCCAAAATAGCAGTTATCCATAACACGATCAACAATTCTTGTAGGTATTTTAAAAGTATCATTTTCAGTAGGTGTAGGTTCATCTACTACCTTAGAAGTGGTAGTAGCATTACGAAATAAGAAACTAAGTGAATTATCCATATTGAAATAAAGTAACTAACGGAAGTAAACAATACTCACAGTAGAAGTTTCCTTTACCAGTTCCACTCTCCAATAGCGCTTCACTCCCCGGCAACGGCGCTAGAAAATAGTCTTGATGACCCACAAGTATAGGGGGTGTATCACAGTATTTTTGATAAGTAAGAGTGTCGAACCCAACGAGGAGCAGAAGGTGTTGACGAGTGGCTTGGAGTATGAATTCTCTGTAAATACTTAGCAAACGGATTTTTAGGGTTTTTGATAATGCAGATAAATAAAGTGCGAGTAAATAAAATACAATAATAATAGATGCAGCAAGTGGCCCAATCCTTTCTTTAGCAAAGGGCAAGCCGGTTGTATTTCTTAAGATGACCAAACATTCTCGAGGACACATGGGAATACTGTCAAGTGCTTTCGTTCCATATAGTTGATTAATCTTCTTTAGTTTGATAAGCGTTGTGTGGGTGAACCTGTGCTAATGTACCGACATTCTTAGTACTAATACATACTTGTGATTATACCCCTTGAAAGCATTCGCAAGTACAAGAAAGTAATTAAGATAGAAACCTAACCATAGCTTTAAACTGTAAGATCCTACGCTCCCTTGTGCAAAGGTTTCCTAACGGGGGTTTAGGTTTCTGTCACTCCGGCAACCCCTACAATTAGTAGCCAAATACACAATGCATTCCCCTAGGCCCATAAAGGTGAAGTACCATGTAGTTGACGTTCACATGACACTACTATAAGAATAACATCACAACTTAAATAACAAACTATTGAATCTTTCTCAACACAATTCCACTACTAACAACATGACTTCTCCCATGTCCTCAAGAACTAAAAGAACTACTCACAAAACATCATATGGATCAAGATCAGAGATGAAATAATGATAAGTAACAATCTGAACATAACAATAATTCAATGGTTCCAATCAATAGCATCAACTACAAAAAGTAATCAACACCAGGAAAGTTTCCCCTAAGAACTATGCAAGATTCAACCCAATTGTTACAGCGGTATGAAGTGGTGATGATGGTGCTGGTGGAGATGATGACGGAGATGATGGTGATGATGACCCCGATCAAGTCCAGCTTGATGGTGGTGTTGATGGCGACGATGTCCCCTCTCCGGGAAGGAATTTCCCTGACAGATTTCTGCCTGCCGGAGAGCTCTTTCTCTCTCTGCAGTTTTCCGCCCCGCAGAGGCGGCAGAATCTTTCTGTGGTCACTCACTTAGTCTTAAGGTTTCGTGGGGATAATATACGCCAAAGAGGAGAGCCAGAGGTGGGCCAGGGTGGCCACACCACCTGGTGGCGCGGCTAGGGCTGGCCCACGCTAGGGGGTGGTGTAGGCCCCCTATGGCCCATCTCCACTCCCCCTTATGGCATCCTTCGTCTTCTGGAAAAATATGATTTTCCGTATATTTTCCGGGATTTTCTGATCTTCGTGAATTTCGCCTCCAAACAGCCCCTTTTCCATTAGAATCCTGACTGCAGCGGTCCATGCTCCAAAAGTCATCAACCATGCAAAACCAGATGAAATAACATAAGTATCATCTCTTAATATGAATATATCAATGAATAACAGTAAATTATGATATAGAATAGTGATGCAAAATGGACATATCATATATCCACCCGTTGCTTGTATCTAGTAGATAGATCTTGGCGTATAGTTCTCATCGTAGGAATTTTTTGTTTTCTATGCTGCGAACCCTTCAGTGATATCAGAGCCTGATCTATGCATAGGTGCTTTGCACGGGTAGAACACATAAGAGTATGTGGGCGGTGATGATCATGTTATTGCTTCTTATATGTACTTTGGATATTGGTGGCATAGTGGGATGAAGCGGACCGGACCAACCTTACATGTCATCGCACATGAGACCGGTTCCACGACTGACATGCAACTAGTTTTGCATAAGTGGCTGGCGGGTGTCTGTCTCTCCTACTATAGTCAATATCTGATTTACAACGAGTTGCTAATAATTTGGTTATCATCGTTGTGGTTCCATGTTCGTAGGTAAGTGTAGGGGTTCGTAGCATGGAAAACAAAAATTTTCTATCGCATACAAACAAACAAGCCAAGATCTATCTACTAGATTGTAGCAACGAGTCGATGGAATAACTCACCCTCGAAGATTCCAAAGTGTTTAACGAGAGCAGATTCTCGTGGGTGATGTAGTCGATTCTTTCCGATCTCAAGATCGTGAGACGATCCTTCCTACGCCATCGTTAAAGCGCCCCTTGATCGGTCACATCGCTCGTACTGACGAAGACCTTCCTCTCCTTGTTCCAAAGCAGGAGGTTGTAGCACTCTCGCGATTCCGCAAAGACAACGACGTGGTACCTAAGTAGAGGGAATCCTTGAGGCTTCGCCTTAAGTCAAAGTAGTATGGTGGAGCTTATGAGAGAGGCTATTAGTGGTCTAGTAATTAGACACACCAATTAGAAGGCTCTAAACCAATTAGAAGGCTCTAAACCGAATAGCTCTAAACCGGGGTCTAGATCTAGGGTTTAGTTTAGAGGATAGGAAACTTGTGTGTCTAGGAGGGGAGGCCCTGCCCTTGCCTTTATAGGTGGGAGGGCCGGCGGCCAAGGGGAGGAGTCCCTCCCCAAGTCGGCCTTGGGAGGCGCGCCGGCCAAGGGGACTCCTCCCCCAAGTCGGTCTCCACTTCCTCCTCTCTTCCCACTTCCCAAAACTTGCCGTTTTGACTTTCAAACTGGCCGTTTGACTTTTCAATTTAGGATTTAAATAAATCCTTTATTTGGGACAGCAAGAATACTTAGTACATGATGCAATCATTCCAATATGCAATGACACATTCATGTACCCCTTCCCCCCCGGAGTGCCGGACATTCCGGGACCTTCTAGAATGTTCCCGATGAAAACACCGGAACCATTCCCCAACTCCGAAACGGGACTTTCCTTATATGAATCTTATTCTCCGGACCATTCCGGATCTCCTCGTGATATCCCGGATCCCATCCGAGACTCCGAACAACATTCGGTCTCTTTCTCATAATACCATAACTACTCAAACAACGTCGAATCCTTAAGTGTGTCTCCCTACGGTTCGTGAATTATGCGGACATGATCGAGACACTTCTCCGAACAATAACCAATAGAGGAATCTGGAAATTCATATGGCTCCCACATATTTCTACGATTACTTTGCGATCGAATGAACCACTTACATACGATACCAATTTCCCTTTGTCTCACGATATGTTACTTATCCGAGGTTATGATCGTCGGTATCTCTGCATACCTAGTTCATCCTCGCATCGATAAGTACTCTTTTCTCGTTCCCGTGATATGTGATCCCTTGTGACCCAGTCACATGCTTGCAAGCTAATTGGATGACATTTCACCGAGAGGGCCCAGAGAATATCTATCCGTCATGTGGATGGACAAATCCCACTTTTGATCCATGTGTTTCAACCAATACTTTCCGAACACTCAATGCCACCTTTATAGCCACCCTGTTACGGTGTGGTGTTTGATGACATCAAAGCATCCATCCAGTAAAGGTGATATGCATGATCTCATGGTCGAAGGAATTAGGTTACTATGTATCAGAAAGCATATAGCAATTGAACTATTGAAATGACTTGATCTTTATGCTACGCTTGTCTATAGGAGTATGTCCACCATATCATTCTCCTAACGATATGATCTTGTTGTTGATAACATCTCAATGTTCATGATAGGGAAACCACAATCATCAATCAACCAACAAGCTAGTGAAGTATAGAGGCTATACTAGGGACTTTAAATTAAGTTTACAAATCACACAAGTATTAATGGTTTCCTTGTTAATACTATTATAGCATGAATGTAAACATTTATCATAAACACAAAGATATATAATAATAACTACATTTATTATTGCCTCTAGGGCATATCTCCAACAGTCTCCCACTTGCACTAGAGTCATCTAATCTAGATTACATGGTAATATACCGAACACCCATGGCAGTTTGGTGTTGGTCATGTTTTTCCCTCGGGAGAGGTTTAGTCAACGGATCCGCCAAATTCAGATCTGTGTGTACTTTGCAAATCTTTATATCCCCATCCTGGATATGTTCTCGAATAGCGTGAAAACGCAGCTTGATATGCTTCAGCTTCTTGTGTGACCTTGGTTCTTGCGCATTGGCTATGGCGCCCATGTTATCACAAAGAGATAGACATTGGGTCCAGTAGACTAGGAACCACACCCAGCTCTGTAATGAACTATTTAATCCATATAGCTTATTGTGAAGCCTACTATTCAGCCATGTATTCCTATTCAGTTGAAGATCTCGCCACAACGCTTTGCTTTGCACTCCTCCACTAATCGCTGCACCATTCAAAATAAATACGATCCAGATTGTGATTTAGAATCATCCGGATCGGTGTTCCAACTAGCATCGGTGTAACCATTAACAACGAGCTGTTCATCACCTCCATAAGAAAGAACCATATCCTTAGTTCTTCTCAAGTACTTAAGGATGTTTTGATCATTGTCCAATGATCCACTCGGATCACTTTGATATCTGCTAGTTAGACTAACGGATATGCGATGTCGGGTCTAGTACATAGCATGGCATACATTAGAGATCCTATGGCTGAGGCATAGGAGTCTTACTCATCCTTTCTCTATCTTCCGCCGATGTCGGACTTTGAGTTTTACTCAAGGTCGATTAGCAACATGGACAAGAACCCTTTCTTGCTATCTTCCATTCCAAACCTCTTTAGAACTTTGTCCAAATATGTACTTTGTGACAATGATATTTATGCTTCGATCTATCTCTATAAATCTTTATGCCTAATATGTAAGTGCTTCGCCAAGATCCTTCATTGAAAACTATTATTCAAATACTCTTTGACACTATTAAGAAGGTCTACATCATTCCCAATCAACAATATGTCATCCACATACAGTATTAAGAATGCTACAGAGCTCCCACTCACTTTCTTGTAAATACAAGCTTCTCCATAAGTTTGTATAAAACCAAAACTTTTGATTACCTTATCAAAACGTTGATTCCAACTTCGGGATGCTTGCTTCAATCCATAGATGGACCGTTGAAGTTTGCATACCTTGTTAGCATCTTTAGGATCGACAAAACCTTTGGGTTGCATCATATACAACTCTTCATCAATGTCTCCATTGAGGAATGCTGTTTTGACATCCATCTGCCATATCTCATAATCATAATATGCAGCGATTGCTAACATAATCCTCACAGACTTTTAGCTTCATACGTGAGAAAGTCTCATCGTAGTCAACTCCTTGAATTTGTCGAAACCCTTTTGCGACAAGTCGAGCTTTATAGACAGTAACATTACCATCAGCATCTGTTTTCTTCTTGAAAATCCATTTGTTCTCGACAGCCTTACGGCCATCTGGTAAATCCACCAAAGTCCATACTTGGTTTTCGTACATGGATCCAATCTCGGATTTCATGGCTTCTTGCCATTTATTGGAATCTGGGCTCATCATCGCTTCCTCATATGTCTCGGGGTCATCGGTGTTGTCCACCAACATGACATTCATAACGGAATCATACCAATCTGGAGTGGTACGAGTTCTCGTTGACCTCCGAGGCTCTGTAGCAACTTTAACCGAAGTTTCATGATCACCATCATTTGCTTCCTCTCTTATTGGTGCAGGCACCACAGGAACTTCTTCCGGTGCTGCGCTACTCGCAATTTCGAGAGAAGGTTCGACAACCTCGTCGAGTTCTACTTTCCTTCCAGTCACTTCTTTCGAGAGAAAATCCTTCTCTAGAAAGGATCCATTCTTAGCAACGAAGATTTTGCCTTCGGATCTATGATAGAAGGTATACCCAATAGTTTCCTTCGGGTATCCTATGAAGACGCATTTTTCCGCTTTGGGTTCAAGCTTGTCCGGCTGTAACTTCTTTACATAGGCTTCGCATCCCCAAACTTTAAGGAACGACAATTTAGGTTTCTTCCCAAACCATAATTCATACGGTGTCGTTTCAACGGATTTAGACGGTGCCCTATTTAAAGTAAATGTGGCTGTTTCTAATGCATAACCCCAAAATGATAGTGGCAAATCTGTAAGTGACATCATAGAACGAACCATATCTAAGAGAGTTCGATTACGACGTTCAGACACACCATTACGCTGTGGTGTTCGGCGTGTCAATCATGAAAGTATTCCACATTTCTTCAAATGCTCGCCAAACTCAGAATTAGATATTCACCTCCACGATCAGAACGTAGAAATTTAATCTTCTTGTTACGTTGATTCTCTACCTCATTTTGAAACTCCTTAAACTTCTCGAAAGTTTCGGACTTATGTTTCATGAAATAGATATACCCATATCTACTCAAATCATCCGTGAAGGTAAGAACATAACGATAACCACCGCGCGATGCTACACTCATTGGACCACACACATCGGTATGTATGATTTCCAATAAGTCTTTAGCTCGCTCCATCATACCAGAAAATGGAGTCTTAGTCATATTACCCATCAGACATGCTTCGCATCTTTCAAGTGATTCAAAATCAAGTGATTCAAGAAGTCCATCGGAATGGAGTTTCTTCATACGCTTCACTCCAATGTGACCAAGACGACAGTGCCACATATAGGTCGAATTATCGCTTGATTTCAAACGTTTAGCTTCAATGTTATTAATATGTGTATTTCCACTATCGAGATTCAATATGAATAGACCATCTATCAAAGGTGCATGTGCGTAAAACATATTACTCATATAAATCGAACAACCATTATTCTCGGATTTAAACAAGTAACCGCCTACAATAAACAAGATCCCGATATAATGTTCATGCTTAACGCAGCACCAAATAACAATTATTTAAGTATAAAACTAATCCCGATGGTAGATGAAGAGGTAGCGTGCCGACCGCGATCACATCAACCTTTGATCCGCTTCTACGCCGCATCGTCACCTCGTTCTTCGCTAGCTTCCGTTTATTCGCAGCTCCTGCTTCGAAGTTACAAATATGAGCAACAACCAAAGATTCAAATACCTGTGCACTACTATTTAGTACTAGTGAAATACACATCAATAACATGTATATCGATATACCTTTCTTCTTGATGTTGCCGCTTTCTTCAAATCCGCCAAGTACCTTGGGCAATTCCGCCCAAAGGACCTTCTCCCTTGCAAGAAAAGCACTCGGGCCAGGCTTAGGTCCAGCCTTGGTCTTCTTCGTTGGCGTGGTAACTTTCTTACCACCCTTCTTGAAGTGTCCCTTCGCTTAGACTTGCCTTTCTTGAATTTGGTGGTCTTATTGACCATCAACACTTGGTGCTCTTTCTTGATCTCCACTTCGCAGATTTTAACATAGCAAATAGTTCGCAACTCTTTGTTCATGTTCGCATGTTGTAGTTCATCACAAAGTTCTTGTAACTTGGTGGTAGTGATTGGAGGATGCGTAAACCCCAAAGTATTAGGAATCACTATACCCAAACTTTGAAGTTTATTTATGCCTGCACATCTTAAGCACATGCTCACCGACGAGCTACCCTCTTCCATCTTGCGCTTAAAGAACTTTTCAGAAGCTTCATAACTTTCAATTGCCACATGAGTCTCAAAGATTAATTTGAGATCCTCGACAATATCATATGGATCTGACTCTTCAAACCTTTTCTCAAGCTGATTCTAAACCATACAAGATAGCACATCGAACTATGGAGTACTGATTCTTCCGAGCAAGGTAAACATTCTTTACTTCATCGGTAGCATCACCGCAGTGGGTCACCTAGCGGTGCATCCAAAGACATAGGTCAAATTACCATGTGAGGACAATCTCAAATTGGAACCAATCCTGAAGTTGCTTCCATTGTTTTTCAACTTTTCTTTCTCTAGGAACGCATTAAAATTGATGGTAGGGCTGCCATTGATCTACAACATATTTGCAATAGTTTAGACTAAGTTTATGACAAATTGAGTTCAAATTAATTAATGAAATTAAACTAGGTGAACTCCCACCAAAACAACATCCCTCACATTGTTTTAGTGATCACACGAACCAAATCCACTACATCAACACCGATCATCACGAGTTGATATAGTTTTAATGGCGAACAATCATCATGTTCATCATATCTACTATATGATTCATGCTTTACCTTTCGCCATCCGTGTTCACGAGGCCATGTCCGTACATGCTAGGCTCGTCAAGATCAACCTTAGCTACCGCATAAGCAAATCTGGCTTGCTTACGTTGTATTCACCATGGAATCAAAGACACCCGATCATCACGTGGTGCTTGAAGCGTTAAGCTTTGGCAACGGTGCATACTAAGGGTGAACACTTTAGAACTTGAAATTTATGTGCATGAGGGATCATCTTATAATGCTACCGCCTACTAAGCAATACAAGATGCATAAAGGATTAACATCACATGCAATTCATAATATGTGATATGATATGGCCTTTCTTCTTTGTGCTTCCGATCTCCATCTTCAAGCGAACATGATCTCCATCATCACCGCATAGCATCAAGGTCAATGACGCTTCTTCATGGTTGTCGCCCACCAGCTTCAACTATTACAACTATTTTGAATAGACACGCAGTCTTAACAGTAAATTAAAGATAACCATATGGCTCCCGTTGCCAACTTACAATAAGGAACATTGCATACATCAAATATAATCACAATCATGGCCATATCACATCATCGACACCCCTGCAAAACAAAGTTAGACGCTTCTACGTTCTTTGCATATTTTACGTGGTTTGGGGCTTTCCATAAGTGTCGTTCTAACTGACGAACAAGAACCACAACATTGATACTAGCATTGTTGATTACCCGTTGTAAATTGGATCTTTACTATGCTAGGAGAAACAGGCACCCATAAAGCCACTTATGCAATACGAGTTGCATGTCTAGCGTGGAGCAAGTCTCATGAACGATGTCATGTAAGGTTAGCCCGGCCGCTTCATCCCATCATACTGCAAGATGCAAAGTACACAAAAAGCAATCTACAATAAAAGCATCAACGCCCACAATGACCAGGGTGTTCTACTCGTGCAACAGATCTACATATAGACACGGCTCTGATCCGACTGGAGGGGTTCGTAGCATGGAAAACAAAAGTGTCTATCGCATACAAACACACACGCCAAGATCTATCTACTAGATTGTAGCAACGAGTCGATGGAATAACTCACCCTCGAAGATTCCAAAGTGTTTAACGAGAGATTCTCGTGGGTGATGTAGTAAATACTTTCCGATCTCAAGATCGCAGAGACGATCCTTCCAAGGCCAGCGCTCCCATGATCGGTCACCTGCGTTAACTGACGAAGACCTTCCTCTCCCTTGTTCCAAAGAAAGCGGAGGTTGTAGCACTCTCTCGCGATTCCGGCAAAGACAACGTGTGGTACCGAAGTAGAGGGAAATCCCAGAGGCTTCGCCTTAAGCCGCAAGTAGTATGGTGGAGCTTATGAGAGAGGCTATTAGTGGTCTAGTAATTAGACACACCAATTAGAAGGCTCTAAACCAATTAGAAGGCTCTAAACCGAAATAGCTCTAAACCGGGGTCTAGATCTAGGGTTTAGTTTAGAGGATAGGAAACTTGTGTGTCTAGGAGGGGAGGCCCTGCCCTTGCCTTTATAGGTGGGAGGGCCGGCGGCCAAGGGGAGGAGTCCCTCCCCAAGTCGGCCTTGGGAGGCGCGCCGGCCAAGGGGACTCCTCCCCCAAGTCGGTCTCCACTTCCTCCTCTTTTCCCACTTCCCAAAACTTGCCGTTTGACTTTCAAACTAGCCGTTTGACTTTTCAATTTAGGATTTAAATAAATCCTTTATTTGGGACAGCAAGAATACTTAGTACATGATGCAATCATTCCAATATGCAATGACACAATCATGTACCCCCTTCCCCCCCCGGAGTGCCGGACATTCCGGGACCTTCTAGAATGTTCCCGATGAAAACACCGGAACCATTCCCCAACTCCGAAATGGGACTTTCCTTATATGAATCTTATTCTCCGGACCATTCCGGATCTCCTCGTGATATCCCGGATCCCATCCGAGACTCCGAACAACATTCGGTCTCTTTCTCATAATACCATAACTACTCAAACAACGTCGAATCCTTAAGTGTGTCTCCCTACGGTTCGTGAATTATGCGGACATGATCGAGACACTTCTCCGAACAATAACCAATAGAGGAATCTGGAAATTCATATGGCTCCCACATATTTCTACGATTACTTTGTGATCGAATGAACCACTTACATACGATACCAATTTCCCTTTCTCTCACGATATGTTACTTATCCGAGGTTATGATCGTCGGTATCTCTGCATACCTAGTTCATCCTCGTTACTGATAAGTACTCTTTTCTCGTTCCCGTGATATGTGATCCCTTGTGACCCAGTCACATGCTTGCAAGCTAATTGGATGACATTTCACCGAGAGGGCCCAGAGAATATCTATCCGTCATGTGGATGGACAAATCCCACTCTTGATCCATGTGTTTCAACCAATACTTTCCGAACACTCAATGCCACCTTTATAGCCACCCTGTTACGGTGTGGTGTTTGATGACATCAAAGCATCCATCCAGTAAAGGTGATATGCATGATCTCATGGTCGAAGGAATTAGGTTACTATGTATCAGAAAGCATATAGCAATTGAACTATTGAAATGACTTGATCTTTATGCTACGCTTGTCTATAGGAGTATGTCCACCATATCATTCTCCTAACGATATGATCTTGTTGTTGATAACATCTCAATGTTCATGATAGGGAAACCACAATCATCAATCAACCAACAAGCTAGTGAAGTATAGAGGCTATACTAGGGACTTTAAATTAAGTTTACAAATCACACAAGTATTAATGGTTTCCTTGTTAATACTATTATAGCATGAATGTAAACATTTATCATAAACACAAAGATATATAATAATAACTACATTTATTATTGCCTCTAGGGCATATCTCCAACAGTAAGAACGGTTCTATCTTCGAAAGCCCTAAGCCACGTAAAACTTGCAATTGATAAATTAGAGGCGTCTAGTTTAGATCGTTGCTAGGCTTGTGTCTTGATATGGTATTGTTGTGAGTTGATGTATAGTTGATACACTTACAACACACTTAACGTGTAAGTTCCATAGACCATGGCCTTACACACAAATGAATGATAGAGATCATACCACGATGCATATGATAGTGATCAAATGCAATACCATATCATTTCACTTTACACATATGATGTTCGCATCTTATATTGCTAGTTTGGCATTTTAGTAGCATTATAAGATGATCCCTCATTTAATTATCAAGATAAAAATGTGTTCTTCCTTAAGTATGCACCGTTTATGTTTTGCCGCTTCAAGACATCACGTGATGATCGGGTGTACTTGAATCCACGATCATATTTTGGGTGTAAGACAATTTTACACACGCGAGTACTAAGGTTCTTAGTTGGCGAGCCTAGCATGTACAAACATGGCCTCGGAACACGGACTGAAAGGTTAAGCATGAGTCATATAGTTGATATGATGCCCATATAGATGCTCGCCTTTGAAGCTACACCGACTCACATGATGATTGGACTTGGTGTAGTGGATTTGGTTCATGTAATCACCAAAAGGACACGAGGGATGTTGTTTTTGTGTGGGAGTTTAGTTGAACTCAATCTATCATAAACTTAGTCTAAATAAACTTTACAAATTCCATCAAGGATGGCACCACCTGCTTTTAATTTCAATGTGTTCATGGAGAAAGAGAAACTTGCTACAAATGGTAGCAACTTCACCAACTGGGCTATGAATTTGAGGATTCTCCTCTCTGCTGCACAAAAGCAATATGTTCTAGAAGCTCCGCTAGGCCCCCCACCAGCTCCTGACGCCCCTGACGAGGAAAAGAATGTCTATGTGACTCGTCAGGAGGACCACAACTTAGTTCATTGCAGCATACTATATGGGCTAGAGACAGAACTTCGAAAGCGTTTCGAAAATGGCAATGCTTTTGATACCATGGGTGAATTGAAAATGATTTTTGATACCCATGCTGCCGTAGAGAGTTATAATGCTTGAGAAAAGTTCTTTGGCTGCATGATGGAAGAGAACAGCTCCGTAAGTGAGCATGTACTCAAAATGTCTGGGTACGCCGATAAGCTTGTGTCCTTGGGAATAACAGTTCCCATTGATTTAGGCATACATCATGTTCTCCAATCTCTGCCACCTAGATACAAGAGCTTCGTGATGAACTATAACATGCAGGGCATGAAGAAGACTCTCCCCGAGATTCTGTCAATGCTTAAGACTGTAGAAGTGGAGATTAGGAAAGAACATCAAGTGTTGATGGTCAATAGGACCACCGGTTTCAAGAAAGACAAGAAGGGTAAATAGAAGGGAAAGAAGGGCGGCAAATCTATTGCTGCGCCTGAAAAGAAATCTCGGGATGGCCCTAAGTCTGAGTGCTACTATTGTAAGGGGACTGGCCATTGGAAGCACAACTGCCCCAAGTTTTTGGCGGACAAGAAAGCCGGCAAGGCAAACAAAGGTATATATGATATACATGTTATTGATATGTACTTGACTAGTACTCGCAGTAGCACCTGGGTATTTGATACCAGATCGGTTGCTAACATATGTAACTCGAATCAGGGGCTACGGATCAAGCGACCGCTAGCAAGGGGTGAGGTCAAGATGCGTGTCGGCAATGGATCAAGAGTTGATGTGATCACCGTCGGAATGCTGCCTCTCCACCTACCATCGGGATTAGTTATAAACCTAAATAATTGTTATTTGGTGCCTGCACTGAGCATGAACTGGTTTGGAAACAAACCTAAGTTGTCATTTCTTAAAGTTTGGGGATGCGATGTTTATGTGAATAAACTTCAACCAAATAAACTCAAACCCAAAGCGGAAAAATGCGTCTTCATAGGATACCCTAAATAAACAATTGGGTATTCCTTCTATCACAGATCCGAGGGCAAGGTTTTCGTTGCCAAGAATGGATCCTTTCTAGAGAAAGAGTTTCTCGTGAAAGGTGTGAGTAGTCGAAAGGTAGAACTCGAAGAGGTTATTGAACCTTCTCTTCATGAAATTGCGAGTGGCGCAACACCGGAAGCCGTTCCGGAGTTGACTTCACCAAATGAAGAAGGAACTAATGATAATGATCATGAAACTCCGAAAGAGGACACTACTGAACCTCGCAGGTCAAGCAGGACACGTGCAGCTCCTGAACTATATGGGAATCCTGTTGTAAATTTCATGGTTGATGAAATAGATGACCCTACGACGTATGAAGAAGCGATGATGAGCCCGGATTCCAACAAATGGCTAGAAGCCATGAAATCCGAGATGGAATCCATGTACGAAAACCACATTTGGACCTTGGTGTACTTACCTCATGACCGAAACGTCGTTGAGAATAAATGGATTTTCAAAAGAAAAACTGATGCTGATGGTAATGTAACCGTCTATAAATCTCGGCTTGTGGCAAAAGGGTTTCGACAAATTCAAGGAGTTGACTATGATAAGACATTCTCTCCCGTAGCGATGCTAAAATCAGTTAGGATTATGTTAGCAATTGTTGCATATTTCGATTATGAAATATGGTAGATGGATGTCAAAACTGCATTCCTCAATGGTAACATTGAAGAAGAGTTATATATGATACAACCAAAGGGTTTTGTCGATCCTAAGGATCAGGGGCGAAGCCAGAAAAAAAGGTCGCTGGGTTCAACACCAACAAATAAAAAAATACATACCCATAAAATGTACCACTAATATATATTTGCATAACTCGCATGGCTAGATTCACAGCCAGTATATTACTTAAAGATTCTATAGCGTATATTGTAGCAAACTTATATAAATAAAAAACAATAATTGTTGATATATCATATCAAAATAAAGTCGGATTACAAAAGCAGTTACCTCTATTTCTTTTGGCCTTTACGGTCTTTCATCTTTAAAAAGCGGTCTATCATAACATTACGTGGTGTTGAATATAGAAGTTTTTGCTCCAAAAAGCAAATGATGCAGTGATTCATGAAGTCATCACCAATGCGATTACGTAGCACTGTCTTCACTATCTTCATTGCTGAAAAACACCTATCAACAGATGCAGAGGCAACGGGAAGAACTAGCACAAGCTTGAGCAGTTGATATACCAAAGGAAACGCCAAATGATTTTTTTTACTAACCATCAGCTTAGCAAGTTCAGAGATAGTTTTCAGACCAACAAATCTTTCATCTGCTCAGACGTTATCAATGTAGAATGAAAGCTCATGGGCCAGATCTTTAAATTGGATGGAATCAAAATCATCTGGATATGACTTAGCCAATTTCACAAAGGTTTCAATTTTGAAAGCAACACAGGAATCCTTGGGACTAAATGCAGCCATCTGGGTAAGGAGAGTTGAGTTTACCTCAGTAAAACGATTACTGAACTCTCCAAGCTGCAAGTCAATAACAGGGTTCAAGCAATCAAACTTGTAGTGCTCATAGTTAGTGCGGTTGGTCTTCTTCCTTGGTTTATGCCGGTCTATATATTGTTCTTCCATATCCAACTTCGGAATACCATACTCCACACAAAACGAGTAAGTTTTTTCCAATAAAGAGTCCCAACCATCGTCTCTAATTTGCTGAAATTTTTTCTTTATTAACTTCACCTCTTGCATAGCCTCCAAGATGTCCTTATCTTTCCTCTGCAAAGATAGATACAAAGCATTCGCATGTCCTAAGATAAGAAACATCAATTGTAGATGAAACACAAAGTCAAAATCATTGACATAATCCAAGAGACCACGAGCTTGGCGTTTCTTTGCATCACTTGGTCCATCTTTCTCAACATATTTGAGCACATCAATAACATCTGGGAATAAGTTATTTATGCTTAAAAGAGTTTTATAGTGAGATCCCCAACGAGTGTCTCCGGCTCTTTGAAGAGATTGCTCTTGATTTAATCCTATACCTGTGCTAAGTTGTCCACATCCAATGGCTTTCTTCACTCTCTCCTGTTGGCTCTCTCTTATCATGTCTTTTCGCTTACAAGAAGCTCCAGCCACATTCATCAGAAGAGCTACCATGTCAAAAAAGTCGCTAACATCATCATTATTTTTAGCTACTGCCACAATGACTAACTGAAGCTGATGAGCGAAGCAGTGGACATAATATGCTGAGCTATTTTCCCTCATGATCAAAGCTCTCAAGCCATTGAACTCACCTCTCATGTTGCTCGCACCGTCGTAACCTTGACCTCGAACTTGTTTCATGCTCAATCCATACTTACCAAACAAGTAATCAATATTAGATTTGAGACATAAAGCTGACGTCTCATTCACATGAACAACACCAATAAGCCTTTCTTTGATTGCTCCAGACTTGTCGACATACCGCAGAACTACCGCCATCTGTTCTTTGTCAGAAACATCAGCAGACTCATCAACCAACAAACAGAACACACCATCTCCAATTTCATCAATAATAGATTTAACTATGATCTGCACACATAAAATATTTTCATAACCATAAGAACTCACGCCATTTGTCACATGTAAATAAGAAATGGAAGTAAATGACGAAAGCAGTAAATTATTACCTCGGCATAACATTCAGCAATGTCTCTTTGAATTTCTGGAGCAACCATTTGAATATTTTTAGGAGTATCGATCAACACGATCCTCCTTGTGTCCTCATTTTGCTCCGCCAAAGTGTGTGCCAACTCCCGAAAATTTCCTTTATTCTTAGACTCTTTAGACTCATCGTTGTTGGAATTATGCCCTAGAGGCAATAATAAAGATATTATTATTATAATTCTTGTTCATGATAAAGTTTATATTCCATGCTAGAATTGTATTAAGCGGAAACATTAATACTTGTGTGGTTTGTGAACAACACCGTGTCCCTAGTACGCCTCTATGGACTAGCTCATTGATCAATGATGGTTAAGGTTTCCTAACCATAGACATGAGTTGTCAATTGATAATGAGATCATATCATTGGGAGAATGATATGGTGGACAGACCCAAACTAAGCGAAGCAATTAGATCGTGTCATTGTGTTCATCTTTGCGAAGCTTTTCCTATGTCAAATATTGTATTCCTTAGACCATGAGATAATACAACTCCCTGGTATCGGAAGAAAGCTTTGAGGTCATCAAACGTCATCCTATGAGAGGGTGATCATAAAGGTGTCTCTCAGGTGATCGGAAAGTATCTGTTGGGTTGTATGTATCGAGATGGGATTTGTCCCTCCCAAGTCGGAGAGATATACTTCGGGCCCACTCGGTAATCGATATCAACACCGCTTGCAAGCATGTGGTTAAGGAGTTAATCACAAAGTGATATCGGATTACGGAACGAGTAAAGTACTTGCTGTGAACGAGATTGAACTAGGTATGACGGTACCGACGATCGAATCTCGGGCAAGTAAAACATCGCGAGACGAAGGGAATATGTATATGGGATTGATTGAATCCTGACATCGTGGTTCATCCGATATGATCATCGATGAATGTGTAGGAGTCAATATGGGTGCCTGCACCCGTTGTTGATTATTGATAGAAGATCATATGCGCATATTCTCGAACCAGCAGCGTCACACACTTAACGTGTCTCGACGCTAGGATAGATTGGATACTTGGTTTATGAATTTTTGTTTGGAGTCTCGGATGGGATCCGGGACATCACGAGAGATTCCGGAGTGGTCCGGAGAATAAGATTCATATAAGGCAGTGCAGTTTTTGGAGTTCGGAATTGTTCCGGATAATCGGTATTGTACCGGAAGCTTCTAGAACCTTCCGGAAGGGGGCCAACGTGGTCCCACCTTCCGGGAGGGGGCATGGGCCTATGAGGGAGTGTCCTGGCCGCATTGGGCCAGGGGCACAAGGCCCCGTAGGGCCCAGCCGATCCTAGAGAGTTTAAATCGTTTAAACTAGAGATAGGGTTTCTAGAAGAGGGGAGAGTCATCAACCCCCACTCCTTATCCCTTGGCCGCCGGCCCAAGGCTTGGAGGAGGGGCAAGGGCTGGCCGCCCCCCCTCTATATATAGAGGGCTGGTGCGGCCCCTCCCCTACACCTTCCTCCAAACCCTAGTTGCCCTGCTGCCCTCCTCTCTCCCTCCCGACTGTTTGTAGGCGAAGCCCTGCTGCAGAAATTCTCCACCATATACACCACGCCGTCATGTTGTAGATCCAATCTATCTCTCCACCCTACTTGCTGGTCCGAGGAAGGAGGATACGTCGAGGTGCTGCACGTGTGCATCTCACGGAGGCACCGCCACTTGTGGTGCTAGATCGGATCAGATCGCGAGGAGGAGAAGCGAGTACGACTACATCACCCACGCCCGATTTAACGCTCTGCAGCGTAATCTTCAAGGGTATGAAGATCTAATCCAATCTCTCTCGTTGTTTGCATCTCCTAAATTAGATCTTGGCTTTCCTCTGCTCGCTCAGAAAATTTTGATTTACTATGCTGCGAAACCCTTCACTGGTATCAGAGCTAGATCTATGCGTAGATGTGTTTCACGAGTAGAACGCAACATTGTTGTTGCGGGCGTTGATGTTTTCTGTTGCAAGCCTCTTGTTTGTGTTCTTCTTATGGCGCGGGATAGTGAGATTGAAGCGGTCCAGGCCAACCTTACGCGACGTCGTTCGCGAGACCGGCTCCGCACTTGACGTGTGGCTTGTTCCACACATGCGGCTGGTGGATGCCAGTTTCTCTCACTATAGTTGTCATGGGATTAACACCGGAGTTTGGCAACCATAATATCACCGTTGTGGCTTTCCGTAGGTAAGAATCGTTCTTAGCATCTACTCCCATAAGCCACGTAAAACATGCAACAACAAAGTAGAGGCGTCTAACTTGTTTTTGCAGGGAGTGTTTTCTGTGATATGGTATGGCCCAAGATGTGATGTGTATATTGTATGCGATGATCATGTTTTGTAATGTTTCACGACTTGCATGTCTATGAGTACACAACGGCAGAGCCATATGGTTGTCTTTATAATTGTGTATGACCTGCGAGTCAACTTCTTATACGCCATGTAATAGCTTTGCTTTATCGCTAAGTAGTTAGCAATAGTTGTAGTTGCTATTCGTGGTGGAGGCAATCATGGTGAAGTGATGGTGATCATGCCGGAACGCACAAGATGGAGATCATTGCGCGAAGATTGGCTATACCATGTCACATAAAGTTATATGCATGTGATGTTTATCCTTTTATGTATCTTATTATGCTTAGATCGCGGTAGCATTATAAGATGATTCCTCACTTAAAGATCAAGATAAAAACTATGTTCTCCCCAAGTATGCACCGTTGCGAAAGTTCGTCGTGTCCAAGCATCACGTGATGATCGGGTGCTATAGACTCTACGTCCACATACAACGGGTGCAAGCCAGTTTTGCACACGCGGAAATACTTGGGTCTAACTTGACGAGCCTAGCATGTACAGACATGGCCTCGGAACACATGAACCGAAAGGTTAAGCATGAGTCATATGAATGATATGATCGACACTTCGTTGTCCACCATTGAAACCACATCTCTTCTCGTGAAGATTGGATTAGGTGTGGTGAATTTGGATCGTGTTCACTAAACAACTTGAGGAATGTTGAATTTAGTGGGAGTTCATCTAGTAATTTGATTAAAAGTTGAACTAGTTATCATGAACATAGTCTAATTTGTACTTGCAAATATTGTAGATCAAATGGCTAAGTCCAACTTCAACTTCAACGTTTTTGCTAAGAAAGAAAAGCTTAAGAACAATGGGTCTAACTTCACCAATTGGTTCCGCAATCTGAGAATCATTCTGTCTGGAGGACAAAAGGACTATGTCCTTGAGAAAGCGTTAGGTAACCCCCGCTGCAAGCGCCGCTGATGAGAAAGATGTCTATCAACAAGAAAGATGATTATGGTGTGATTAAGAGCACCATGTTGTTTGCTATGGAACCGAACTTCAAAATCGTTTTGAAAACTATCCGGCCCTTTGAGATTCTCAAGAGTTGAAAACCATGTTTGAGACTCAGCCCGCTCGAGAGATATGAGATCTCCGAGAAGTTCTTTAATCGCAAGATGGAGGAAGGGAGTTCCGTAGTGAGCACGCCATTAAGATGTCGGGCTACACTCAACGCATTTGAGCAATCGGACTGCAAGATTCCGAGGAGCTCAAGATTGACAGGTTATGCAATCACTCCTCCCAGCTACAAAAGTTTTGTAGTGACTCATAATCAGATTGGTTCCACTGATACGATCACCGAGCTCTTCGCAAAGCTGAAGGCTGCGGAGGTGGACATCAAGAAGGATAATCATGTGTTGATGGTCAACAAGCCCTCCTTTAAGAAAGGTAAAGGTGCAAAGAAGCCCTTCAAAAGGGCGGCAAGCGCAATGCCCTCGCTGAGAAGAAACTCAGTGGTCCCAAGCCGGACATCGAGTGCTTCTCCGCAAGGACAAGGGTCACAGGAAGAATCGTCCAAGTACTTAGCGGACAAGAAGGCTGGCACCATCAAAGGTATATTTGATATACATGTTATTGATGTTTTCCTTACTAGCCCTCGTTGTAGTGCCTGGGTATTTGATACGGTTCGGTTGCTAATATTTGTAACTCAAAGCAGAGCTACGGAATAGACGGCTTGTAGGGATGAGGTGATGATGCGCTGGCAACGGATCAAGAGTTGATGTGATGGCCGTCAGGCACGCTCTCCTTGGTTTTACCTTCGGATTAGTTTTAAACCTTAATAAATGTTATTATGTGCTGCGTTGAGCATGAACATTATTTCTGGATCGTGTTTATTGCAAGACGGTTATTCATTTAAATCGGAGAATAATGGTTGTTCTATTTATATGAGTAACATCTTTTATGGTCATGCACCTCTTATGAATGGTTTATTTCTTCTAAATCTCGAAAGGGATGAAACACACATCCATAACATTGAGGCTAAGAGATGCAAAGTAGATAGTGATAATACTACTTATTTGTGGCAATCCGCTGCTCAGGTCATATTGGTGTAAAGCTTATGAAGAAACTCCATTCGATGGACTTTTGGAGTCTCTTGATTTTGAATCATTTGACACATGCGAACCATGCCTCATGGGCAAGATGATCAAAACCCGTTCTCCCAGATGATGGAGCGAGCAACGGACTTGTTGGAAATCATACATACCGATGTATGCGACCGATGAGTGTTTCGACTTGCGGTGGATATCGCTATTTTCTCACTTTTACCGATGACTTAAGTAGATATGGGTATATCTATTTAATGAAACATAAATCTGAAACGTTTGAAAAGTTCAAAGAATTTCAGAATGAAGTAGAGAACCATCGTAACAGAAATATTAAGTTTCTACGATCCGATCGTGGGGGTGAATATTTGAGTTATGATTTTCTCACGCATCTCAAAGCAAGTGGAATCGTTTCACAACTCACGCCACCCGGAACACCATAGCGCAATGGTGTGTCTGAACGCCGGAATCGAACCCTATTAGATATGGTCCGATCGATGATGTCTCTTACTGATTTGCCGTTATCATTTTGGGGTTATGCATTAGAAACCGCTGCATTCACTTTAAATAGGGCTCCATCTAAATCCATTGAGACGACACCGTATGAACTGTGGTTTGGTGCTAAACCTAAGTTGTCGTTTCTTAAAGTTTGGGGATGCGAAGCTTACGTCAAGAAGTTGATGCCAGACAAGCTCGAACCCAAAGCGGAGAAATGCGTCTTCATAGGATACCCTAAGGAAACTATTGGGTATACCTTCTATCACATAACCAAGGCAAAGTGTTTGTCGAAGAACGGTTCCTTTCTTGAGAAGGAGTTTCTCTCGAAAGAAGTGAGTGGAGGAAAGTAGAGCTAGACGAGGTTATTGAACCTTCTCTTGAATTGAGAGTAGCGCAGACCTGAAATTGTTCCAAAGGTACCGCACAACAATAGAGGAAGCTAATGACAAGGATCATGAAGCTCAGACGATGTCATCTTGAGCGTCGCAGGTCGACAAGGTCGCATACCCCTCCTGAGTGGTACGGCAACCCTGTCTTGACAGTCTTGTTAGTAGAAGACAGTGAACCTACGAACTATGAGGAAGCGATGATGAGCCCAGACTCTGAGAAATGGCTAGAAGCCATGAAATCCGAATTGGGATCCATGAGCGAAAACCAAGTATGGACTTTGGTGGACCTCCTAGCGAATCAAAGGCCGTTGAGTGCAAATGGATCTTCAAGAAGAAACGGACACGGATGGTAATGTTACCGTCTATAAAGCACGGCTTGTTGCGAAAGGTTTTCGACAAGTTCAAGGTGTTGACTACGATGAGACTTTCTCTCCCGTAGCGATGTTTAAGTCCATTCGGATTTTATTAGCAATTGCTACGTTTCATGATTATGAAATATGGCAAATGGATGTCAAGACTGCTTTCCTCAATGGCAACATTGATGAAGAGTTGTATATGATGTAACTCAAGGTTTTGTCGATCCTAAGGATGCTAATAAAGTATGCAAACTTCAGCGTTCCATTTATGGACTAAAGCAAGCATCTCGGAGTTGGAACCTTCATTTTGATCAAGTGATCAAGAGCTTTGGATTTGTTCCAAATTGCTATGAAGCTTGCATCTACAATAAAGTGAGTGGGAGCTCGGTGACGTTTCTGGTACTATATGTGGATGACATATTGATTATTGGAAATGACATCAACATGCTTAACGATGTGAAGAGTTATTTGAACAAGTGTTTTTCAATGAAAGACCTAGGTGAAGCTGCTTATATATTGGGCATCAAAATCTATAGAGATAGACAAAGACGCCTGATAGCTTTAAGCCAGTACATACCTAGACAAAGTTCGAAAAGGTTCAATGGATAAGGCATTGAAAGGTTCAAAGGCCTATGTTGTCGTAAGATATTGAGCAAGGCTTAGTGTCCAGCTACGGTAAATGATAGGGAAGCTATGAGCAAAGTGCCTTATGCCTCGCCATAGGTTCCATCATGTATGCCATGTGTACTAGACCGGATGTGTCCAATGCTCTTAGTTTGACGAGCAGATATCAAAGTGATCCAGAGTGGAACATCGACACCGTGAAGAACATCCTAAGGTACCTAAATAGGACTAAAGAAATGTTCTTAGTCTATGGGGTGATGAACACTCGTCAGAAAAGGTTACGTCGATGCTAGTTTCGACACCGACAAGGATGATTCTAAATCTCGAGGATACGTGTATATTTTGAATGGAGGAGCTGGAGTCGAGAAGCTGCAAGCAAAGCGTGATCATGGATCTACAATGAGAAGCGGAATACATGGCTGCCGCAGAAGCCAAGTGAAGGAGTTTGGATCGAAA
Source organism: Avena insularis (assembly GCA_023614405.1). Classification (NCBI taxonomy): domain Eukaryota; kingdom Viridiplantae; phylum Streptophyta; class Magnoliopsida; order Poales; family Poaceae; genus Avena; species Avena insularis. The sequence goes on from CM042694.1 coordinate 31,701,971, forward strand.
CTTCATCATCGAGCTTGGCGTGGTTCCAAGTGCATTGGACCCACTGGAGATATTGTGTGACAACACCGCGCCATAGCACTCGCTAAGGAACCAAGATATCATCCAAAGACCAAGCATATCAACATAAGTTTCATATAATCCGAGATTATATAGCGATGGAGATCTGAAGATCAGCAAAGTACATACAGATCTGAATGTCGCAGATCCATTGACTAAACCTCTTCCACGTAAAACATGATCAGCACCTCGATGCCATGGGTGTGAGATTGTTGCCAAATGTAAACTAGATTATTGACTCTAGTGCAAGTGGGAGACTGTTGGAATTATGCCCTAGAGGCAATAATAAAGATGTTATTATTATAATTCTTGTTCATGATAAAGTTTATATTCCATGCTAGAATTGTATTAAGCGGAAACATTAATACTTGTGTGGTTTGTGAACAACACCGTGTCCCTAGTACGCCTCTATGGACTAGCTCATTGATCAATGATGGTTAAGGTTTCCTAACCATAGACATGAGTTGTCAATTGATAATGAGATCATATCATTGGGAGAATGATATGGTGGATGACCAAACTAAGCGAAGCAATTAGATCGTGTCATTGTGTTCATCTTTGCGAAGCTTTTCCTATGTCAAATATTGTATTCCTTAGACCATGAGATAATACAACTCCCTGGTATCGGAAGAAAGCTTTGAGGTCATAAAACATCATCCTATGAGAGGGTGATCATAAAGGTGTCTCTCAGGTGATCGGAAAGTATCTGTTGGGTTGTATGTATCGAGATGGGATTTGTCCCTCCCAAGTCGGAGAGATATACTTCGGGCCCACTCGGTAATCGATATCAACACCGCTTGCAAGCATGTGGTTAAGGAGTTAATCACAAAGTGATATCGGATTACGGAACGAGTAAAGTACTTGCTGTGAACGAGATTGAACTAGGTATGACGGTACCGACGATCGAATCTCGGGCAAGTAAAACATCACGAGACAAAGGGAATATGTATATGGGATTGATTGAATCCTGACATCGTGGTTCATCCGATATGATCATCGATGAATGTGTAGGAGTCAATATGGGTGCCCAGACCCCACTGTTGATTATTGATAGAAGATTATGTCTGCATATTCTCGAACCCGCAGGGTCACACACTTAACGTGTCTCGACGCTAGGATAGATTGGATACTTGGTTTATGAATTTTTGTTTGGAGTCTCGGATGGGATCCGGGACATCACTAGAGATTCCGGAGTGGTCCGGAGAATAAGATTCATATAAGGCAGTGCAGTTTTTGGAGTTCGGAATTGTTCCGGGTTAATCGGTATTGTACCGGAAGCTTCTAGAACCTTCCGGAAGGGGGCCAACGTGGTCCCACCTTCCGGGAGGGGGCATGGGCCTATGAGGGAGTGTCCTGGACGCATTGGGCCAGGGGCACAAGGCCCCATAGGGCCCAGCCGATCCTAGAGAGTTTAAATCGTTTAAACTAGAGATAGGGTTTCTAGAAGAGGGGAGAGTCCTCAACCCCCACTCCTTATCCCTTGGCCGCCGGCCCAAGGCTTGGAGGAGGGGCAAGGGCTGGCCGCCCCCCCCTCTATATATAGAGGGCTGGTGCGCCCCCTCCCCCCTACACCTTCCTCCAAACCCTAGTTGCCCTGCTGCCCTCCTCTCTCCCTCCCGACTGTTTGTAGGCGAAGCCCTGCTGCAGAAATTCTCCACCATATACACCACGCCGTCGTGTTGTAGATCCAATCTATCTCTCCACCCTACTTGCTGGTCCGAGGAAGGAGGAGACGTCGAGGTGCTGCACGTGTGCATCTCACGGAGGCACCGCCACTTGTGGTGCTAGATCGGATCGGATCGCGAGGAGGAGAAGCGAGTACGACTACATCACCCACGTTCCGACGAACGTTCCGCTGTGCGAATCTTCAAGGGTATAAAGATCTAATCCAATCTCTCTCGTTGTTTGCATCTCCTAGATTAGATCTTGGCTTTCCCTCTGTTCGCTTCCGTAGAAAATTTTGATTTACTATGCTGCGAAACCCTTCAATCGTGGCCATGGAATGCTAAACCTTGATGCAATAAGTATCGGGAAGCAGTTATGGAATTATTCAGCCGGATCATATACTCCTCTTGAGTGACTTTACTTTGTTTGTCTAGAGCAACAACAACAGACTGGCCATGTTTTAGCAAATCATTACATCTTTTGACTGCCGTGTTATGAAAACTATTAGGAGATTCACCCACATAGACTTTTAGTCGTTCACCCTTGTTCCAATAATTAAAACCCTCGACTACAAATGCATCATTCCCCCCTTGACCTTCAATACAATCTCTGAACAAGTAGCAATATAGGCAAAATGCAGCATCCTTCTTCACACTGTACTCTATCCAGTCATATTTTTTATACCACTTAGTACTAAACCGGCGTTGGAGATCTCCTATGCTCCTCTGTGGATACTTAAAACCAAGTTGTGGCCTAAACGGACCTCGAACCAAATATTTCCGTCTTATCTCATCTTGTAGCTTCGACCCTATATATTCTGTTATCCTTTTCCTATCTGCCGGATCATAAGGAAGCTCGTTCAGATTAACTGTTACCTCTCTTGGAGTTGGAGGGTACGGTAAAGGACAAGGACGTATGATACGACTAGTGTTGGATGAACCTTCATGATCAGGATCATTGGTCGTGGGTGGTGGTGATTTTCTTTTCAAATTCAAGAAACTCTCCATAAATTTTCTACTACCTGTAAAATTAGCGAGAGGCCATTATAATCAGAAGAGTGCAAAAACGCATTACAAAAGTACGTATGAATTATACCATAGATCAATTTATCAAGGGGCTATTACAAAACGTATGAATTACATTGATACTGTAGAAGGAATTAGCAATAGGCCATTACTAAATTAGCAAGAGGCCAATACAAAAGTGCGTATGAATTATATACTTCCTCCGATCTAAATTAATTGACTCAAATTTTTCAAGATATGGATGAATCTAATACTCTCTCCGACCCATATTAGTTGACTTAGATTTATCTAGATACGAATGTATCTCGTATCTAGACAAGTTTTAGTGCTACATATATCTGTATCTAGACAAATCTAAGTCAACTAATATGGGTCGGAGAAGTACTAAATTATATCTAGGTACAATCGAATCTAGACAAATCTAAGTCAACTAATTTGGATAGAAGGAAGTAGATTACCTGACGTTATGCTAGACTGCCGGGGAATTTGAGGCCTAATTTATATTCTCTAATCCACCGTTGTGTCCCACTGATTATTAATCCTCGTCCAGACCTTCAAGCAATTAAAAGAACAACAGTCATCACATGAGGAAGAGGAACCCTAAGATAAATCGAGAATTGAGAACGAGAATGCTTTGAATCAAGTTTTAGTTAGTGGCACTTACGGATCTTGCCGAAGAAATTGTTTTTTTTCTCGGAGGATGAGAGTGGCGCGAGTCGAGGCAGTGCCGGCGAGGCTGCGATCCACCGGAGGAGATGGGAACTAGCTGCGGCGCCGAACCACGGACGAATAACCTGTTCGTAAAAAAGGGAATACTGTACAAGGCAATAATGAGCGAGCGTAAAATCAGAGCGAGACGATCGAAACTATGGGATGCCAAAGCTGGGCGTGCGTGTATTGGGCCTGGACACGTGAATGTAGTGTAATTAGTGGGGTCAAAATCAGTTTTTACTGGGGTCAAGTTTTTGTACTAGGCTATACGTACACGGGTCTGGGCCAAAGTCGATGGGGTCAATTGACCCCAGTTTTTTTACTATAGCTCCGCCCCTGCTAAGGATGCTAATAAGGTGTGCAAGCTTCAGCGATCCATCTATGGACTGAAGCAAGCATCACGGAGTTGGAATCTCCGCTTTGATGAGGTGATCAAAGAGTTTGGATTTGTCCAAACTTATGGAGAGACTTGTATTTACAACAAAGTGAGTGGGAGCAATGTGGCATTTCTTATATTATATGTGGATGACATATTATTGATTGGAAATGATATAGATCTTTTAAACAGTGTTAAAAGTTATCTAAACAACAAATTTTCTATGAAAGACCTTGGTGAAGCGCATATATATTAGGCATAAAGATCTGTAGAGATAGGTCAAGACGCCTAATAGGGCTATCGCAAATCACATACCTTGATCAGATTTTAAAGAAGTTTAAAATGGATGAAAGTAAGAAGGGGTTCTTACCTATGTTGCAAGGCAAAACATTGAGTAAGACTCAAAGTCCGGCTATGGCGGAAGAAAGAGAGATAATGGATAAGATCCCCTATGCTTCAGCCATAGGCTCTATAATGTACGCCATGCTATGTACAAGACCGGATGTGGCACATGCTATTAGTTTGACTAGTAGGTACCAATCTGATCTAGGTTTGGAACACTGGATAGCGGTCAAGAACATCCTTAAATACTTGAGAAGAACTAAGGAAATGTTTCTTGTATATGGAGGTGAAGAAGAGCTAGTCGCTAATTGTAATGTCGATGCTAGATTTGACACTGATCCGGACGACTCTAAGTCTCAATCCGAATACATATTTCTCATGAACGGAGTAGAAGTTTGTTGGAGGAGCTCCAAACAACCCGTGCGTAACAAGGTCAACAACGAAGGCGGAATATATTGTTGCTTCAGAAGCAGCACAAGAAGCGGTTTGAATGAAGGAGTTCATTACCGAACTAGGTGTGGTTCCTAGTGTGTTGGATCCAATGGTGATCTATTGTGACAACAATGGAGCCATAGGCAACGCAAAGGAACCAAGGTCTTGATGTCTACGCACTTCTATTCTTGTAGATAGTTGTTGGGCCTCCAAGTGTAGAGGTTTGTAGAACAGCACCAAGTTTTCCCTTAAGTGGATCACCCAAGATTTATCGAACTCAGGGAGGAAGTGGTCAAAGGTATCCCCTCTCAAGCAACCCTGCAATCAAGATACAAGAAGTCTGTTGTGTCCCCAACACACCCAATACACTTGTCAGGTGTATAGGTGCACTAGTTCCGCGAAGAGATAGTGAAATACAAGTGGTATGGATAATTATAAGTGGTAACGGTGATAGAAAATAGCTTGATGGCGTGGAAAAGACTAAAGTAAAACTGAAATAAAGATGGAAGCAAGCAAACATGTAACAGATCTAATAGCAAACGGTGTTTTAGTGCTTAGAAACAAAGCCTAGGGATCATACTTTCACTAGTGAACACTCTCATATAAATATCTTCTCTTTATGATACTACTCTTAACTACTCTCTGGTTGAACACTCTAATCGATGGTAGGGCTATAACAGCACACCTCAAAGTTCATCTTTCCCATCTAGAAACCCCACACTGTCACCTTGAGTACTAGATCAGTCCAACAAACACCACAATTTCATAAAGACATCCAACTCCAAATATAACTCATAACAAGTATTTGTAATCTCTAGCCTAAGTGCCACCGTGGTGACCACGCTGTCACTTTCACACACATGGGGAGAGAAAAGATCTATTAAAGCACTTGAGTAGCAAGGTAGATCTATAGATTACAAGCTCATGATCTCAATAAGATCATGCATAGCGAGAGAGATGAACACATAGCTACCGGTAGAACCCTTAGCCTTGAGAGAGAACTACTCCCTCCTCATCATGGGAATTAGCAACGGTGATAGAGATGGCGGTGGAGATCGATGGAGATGGCTTCGGGGGCACTTCCCCTTCCTGGCAGGGTGCCGAAACAGAGACTTTCTATCCCCCGAATCTCCCCTTCGGTGGCGGCGGTGCTGCGGAACTTTTCATGGATTTCTGATGGATGATTTAGGGTTTACGCATCGGGAGGCTTATTATAGGACAGAGGGCAAGGTCGGTGGGCGGCCAGGGGGCCCACACCATGCCCTGGCGCGGCCTAGGTGGACCCGCGCCTAGGGGTGGTGTGGCCACCCTGTGGCCCCCCTCCGGCTCTCCTTCTGGCTCCGTGAGTCTTCCGAGAAAATAGTAACTTTGGCTTTTATCACGTCCAATTCCGAGAATATTCATTTTCTGACTTCCTGGAACCAAAAACAGCAGAAAACAGGCAACTGACACTGTGGCATCTTGTTAATAGGTTAGTCCAAGAAATCATATGAAAAGTACTCCAAAGTGTGGACAAAACATAAGAAAGTAGATAAAACCAAGCATGGAACATCAAAAATTATAGATACATTTGCAATATATCAACATCCCCAAGCTTAACTCCTGCTCGTCCTCGATTAGGTAAGTGATAAAAAGAAAGAATAATTTTTGAGGTGACATGCACCATCAAAGACTTGATCAAAGTATTTGCAAAACATTCAAAGCTGGGATCATAGCACTTCAATCATAACATGAAAGACAAAGTTCTAGCAATAAGCAAAGAAACTATGATGCAACATGAAAAGGCACAAACAAAAGATTCATGAATAACAATGCTTTGCAAGACGTTTGTTTGTTTCACATAAAGAAAACATGGCATAATAGTATTCAGCTTGTCCCTCAATAGAGTAGCAAATATAAATGCATAGGACACCTTCAAAGTTCATAAGAGTGACTAGATACAATAGTTTAAAACAAGCAATATCAAGTTATGCATCAATCAACTAGTCTTGGGATAATGCACATAGAACTAAGAATGGCCACTATGCTCTCAAAGTAGGTGCATAAAGATAGAAGGTGGAGACTCAATATAATGGTGGAAGAAAGGCCTTCATAGAAGGAAGTAGGGATTCAAGTCTCATAAAGAGCTTCCAAAAATTATGGTACTTATAGCTTTCAGCTCTCATTGCCCCTATCATAAGCATCTTGAAGTGATTAAGGTTAAAGTGAACAAACTATGGTGTACATGCTTGACGAAGTATAAGTTAGAAATCTCATGTCCCTTGTATACGAGGGCCACTCCTCATGCTACTCAAGTTTAGTCACCGGTAAGTTCTTGTCATTGTAAGTACATGTGTATCATAGAGAACCGCCAACGGGGTACCCCTTGCCCGATGATACGGAAGAATCCCCATATCAAAATGACAAGGCAAGCAGACAACGAGCATCTCAGCAATCTTCTTATTTACCATGGGAATATGGTGCTTTTCTCTCTCTTTCCTCTTTTCATAATCTCTTTTTTTTTCTGTTTTCTCTTTTTTCTCAATATAGGACTCTTTTTTTATAAGAAGAATGCTTCATAGACAGCTCATTATGGTTATGCTGCAGGTTTCCACCATGTCAGCATGGATTAGACCAGCGGCCCAGGCGTTTCTCTAACACATATACATAACTCCATGGACTTACAAGCTCCCCTTTCATTTCACACTGACGACATCCATATACAAAAGAGCATGATATCAACTAGGTACAAGTACCAAGTGCAATGTTGAAAGCGTTCCCCATGAAAGCATGGTTCTGCTAATTCCCAACAAATAAGTGCAAGCATATACAACATAGAAGACACAATGGTTCAAGTTTATTAAGGGCAAGTAAAGTAAAGTGTGCCATCAAGTTCGTGAGAGCTTTAATCACTAGTTTTCTCATAACAAGTGGAAGGTAAACAAAAGCATGAATATACTTGGAATAGCATAAGCTAGTAGGTAGGTATGGTGGACTCTTTGGAATAACTTGGTTTAGGTAGTTGGATGCATGAGTGGAACTCATACTTTGTTGTGGAGGCTAGCAAAAGACTGGGAGCGACAAACTAAGAGAGCAATAATGGCCATAATCATGCAAAGCGACAAAACATCATTGATCGAAGCATAAAGTGATACTACAAGTTGAAAACTAAAGGATCATAAAGGCTATGGTGACTTGAGATAGTCATAACATGGTGTGAGCATGTGCCAAGTCAACCCAAATAAAGCATCAAAGGAGAATACCACAATACTATGATTTAATATGCTAAAACAACGCATGATTCATCCAAGGCACATTAAGCAATCTCAATTGTTTATAACAAGCCATGATACAACAAATAATACTAAGCATAAAGTCAAAACAATACCAAGCATGGCATGACAGAGCATAGGCCACAGTTAAAAACGAGCTCGTTTTACCACAAAAGCATGAACTTTCCTACTCTTTTCCAAACCAAACCAAACTATTTGCAAACCAATGTATGAAAGAGGGGGTCCAACCAATTTATTCAGCAAACTAAGCAAACAAAAGCAAATGAAAAACCAAAACAAAAACAAAAAGGAAGACGCTCCAAGAACAACACAACTGTGCATGAAACAATAAAAATGAAGTGTTTGGAAGAAACCTGATATTTTTATTGATGAAGAAGGGGGTGCCTTGGGCATCCCCAAGCTTTGACGCTTGTACTTCTTGGATATTTATTGGGGTGACACGCGTGGCATCCCCAAGCTTGAGCTTTAGTCCATCCTTCATCTCATTACTCATTCCTTCCATACACCTGAAATTTTTCCTTCATACAAAACTTCACACAATCTTTATTAGCAACATTAGTGTACTCAAGATAATAGGTCTTTAGGTTAAGTTCCAACACCAATAAAACTTCCATTAGAACACTAGCTACTGAAGCACTTCCCTCAAAAATCTCAATTCCCCAAAAGAACTCAAAAAGGAACCAACAAGAAGCAAATGCAGAAAATGGCAGAAATCTGTCAAAACAGACCAACAGGTAAAGATGAATTTTTTAGAAGACCTTCTGTTGCTCAAATCAAAAAGTATTGAACTAACGAAAGTTAGATAACAACCTGGGGCAGAAGAACAAGACATTACAGCTCAATCCGACATACAGAGCTCTCTCACGAATTTTTACGGTGAAGCACAAAAATCTGTTTTGGGACAACAACTTTCCCAAGCATTACTTCTCTCTCATTAGAGGTTACTCTTGGCACAAAAGGCAAATAAAAAGGCTAAGGAGCGGTTATTACTGAAGTAATAACTTCCAAGACTCATCTAAAACTCTTGGGTTATCTCCCAACAAGTACTTTTGTTTAACGCCTTTAAGTTAGGCATGATAGTTTGAGAAGATGCTCACATAAGAAATATGAATTGAAGTAAAAGAGAGCATCAAGAAGCAAATTCAAAACACATTTAAGTCTAACCCACTTCCTATGCGTAGGAATCTTGTAAAGAAACAAGTCATGAAAGCACAAAGCAACAATCATAGGAAAGCAAAACAAGTGCAACTTCAAAATTTTCAACATAAAGAGGGGAAACTTAATATTATTGAGATGCATAGAACCATGTTTCCCTCTCTCATAATAACTTTTAGTAGCAACATGAATAAAATTAACAATATAACTATCACATAAAACATTCTTATCATGAGCCACATGCATAAAAGAATTAATACTCTCCACATAAACATAGTCATTCTTATTAATTGTAGTGGGAGCAAATTCAACAAAATAGCTATCATTATTATTCTCATCACCATAATCATCAAATATAGGAGGCATACTGTAATGATAATTAACTTCCTCCTCAATAGTAGGTGGACTGAAAATATCATACTCATCATTGTAATCATCATATATTGGAGGTATAGTATCATCAAAGTAAACTTTCTCCTCCATGCTTGGGGGACTAAAAAGATCATTTTCATAAAAACTAGCTTCCCCAAGCTTAGACTTTTCCATAGAATTAGCAATAATGGTGTTCAAAGAATTCATACTAATAACATTGCTATTAACATGCAAATAAAGTTCCATAGGTTTTTTAATTTCCTCTTCAAACACTTCATGTCCTAACTCAAGATAAATACTATAAAGCTCTCTATTTTTTTTGTTGTTTTCCATTAAGCCTAACTAGTGAAAACAAGAAACGAAAAGACAAAATTGCAGAATCTAAAGGAAATAACTTCGAGCACTCACACCGGAGGATGTGAGTACCTTTTACCTTACCTCCCGACAGCGGTTTAAAATAGCTTGATGTCTACGCACTTCTATTCTTGTAGACAGTTGTTGGGCCTCCAAGTGCAGAGGTTTGTAGAACAGCAGCAAGTTTTCCCTTAAGTGGATCACCCAAGATTTATCGAACTCAGGGAGGAAGTGGTCAAAGGTATCCCCTCTCAAGCAACCCTGCAATCAAGATACAAGAAGTCTGTTGTGTCCCCAACACACCCAATACACTTGTCAGGTGTATAGGTGCACTAGTTCCGCGAAGAGATAGTGAAATACAAGTGGTATGGATAATTATAAGTGGTAACGGTGATAGAAAATAGCTTGATGGCGTGGAAAATACTAAAGTAAAACTGAAATAAAGATGGAAGCAAGCAAACATGTAACAGATCTAATAGCAAACGGTGTTTTAGTGCTTAGAAACAAAGCCTAGGGATCATACTTTCACTAGTGAACACTCTCATATAAATATCTTCTCTTTATGATACTACTCTTAACTACTCTCCGGTTGAACACTCTAATCGATGGTAGGGCTATAACAGCACACCTCAAAGTTCATCTTTCCCATCTAGAAACCCCACACTGTCACCTTGAGTACTAGATCAGTCCAACAAACACCACAATTTCATAAAGACATCCAACTCCAAATATAACTCATAACAAGTATTTGTAATCTCTAGCCTAAGTGCCACCGTGGTGACCACGCTGTCACTTTCACACACATGGGGAGAAAAAAGATCTATTAAAGCACTTGCGTAGCAAGGTAGATCTATAGATTACAAGCTCATGATCTCAATAAGATCATGCATAGAGAGAGAGATAAACACATAGCTACCGGTAGAACCCTTAGCCTTGAGAGAGAACTACTCCCTCCTCATCATGGGAATTAGCAACGGTGATAGAGATGGCGGTGGAGATCGATGGAGATGGCTTCGGGGGCACTTCCCCTTCCTGGCAGGGTGTCGGAACAGAGACTTTCTATCCCCCGAATCTCCCCTTCGGTGGCGGCGGTGCTGCGGAACTTTTCATGGATTTCTGATGGATGATTTAGGGTTTACGCATCGGGAGGCTTCTTATAGGACAGAGGGCAAGGTCGGTGGGCGGCCAGGGGGGCCACACCATGCCCTGGCGCGGCCTAGGTGGACCCGTGCCTAGGGGTGGTGTGGCCACCCTGTGCCCCCCCTCCGGCTCTCCTTATGGCTCCGTGAGTCTTCCGGTAAAATAGTAACTTTGGCTTTTGTCACGTCCAATTCCGAGAATATTCATTTTCTGACTTCCCGAACCAAAACAGTGAAAACAGGCAACTGGTTAATCGTGGCATCTTGTTAATAGGTTAGTCCAAGAAATCATATGAAAAGTACTCCAAAGTGTGGACAAAACATAAGAAAGTAGATAAAACCAAGCATGGAACATCAAAAATTATAGATACATTTGCATTGTATCAGGTCTCACAAGAATTCCAAACATATTAAGCGCCGGTTTCACTCCATCCGTGAGTATGTCAAGGATGGAGATATAAAGATTTGTAAAGTACATACGGATCTCAATGTAGAAGATCCATTGACTAAAACTCTCCCTAGAGCAAAACATGATCAACACCAGAACTCCATGGGTGTTAGATTTATCACCATGTAACTAGATTATTGTCTCGAGTGCAAGTGGGAGACTGCAGAGAATATGCCCTGGGAGGTAATAATAAAGTTGTTATTATACATATTCCAAGTATATGATAGATGTTTATTTTGAATGCTATAATTGTATTAATTTGGAAACGTTAATACATGTGTGTTTAATAAACAAAAGGAAAGTTCCTAGTTAAGCCTCTCTTATAAACTAGCTCGTTGATTAACAAGATGATCAAGGTTTCCTGATCATGGACATTGGATGTTGTTAATAACGAGGTCAGATCATTAGTGGAATGATGTGATGAACATTCATCCGAAGTATAGCATTACGATCAAAGTCATTGTGTTTATATTGATATAACATATAACAAAGTAATCCTAGTCCTTAGATCATGAGATCATGTTAATCACTAACACTGGAAGAGTATCTTGATAACATCAAACGTCACATCGTGAAAGGGTGATTATAAAGGTGGGTTCAGTGCTACAAAAGTGTTATCTAGAAGATCATGGATCAAGAGTGGGATTTGTCCATCCTGATGACGGATATATATTCTCTGGGCCCTCTCGGTGATATCACATTGGTTAGCTTGCAAGCAAGTGATGAGATCACTAGAATGTTATATCACGGGAACGAGAAAAGAGTACATGTCGGTAACGAGATCAAACTAGGTATGGAGATACCGATGATTGAATCTCAGACATGTAATATATCGCGAGACAAAGGGATTTAGTTACTAGCGTTAAAGGTTCTCACAATTACAGAAGTCATCGTAGAGTGTGTAGGAGTCAATATGGATCTCTAGGTCCCGCTTCTGATTATTGATCTGAGAGGTGTCTCGATCATGTCTGCATTATTCACGAACCATAGGGTGACACACTTAAGGGACACCAAAAGCATTTGGAGAAATGTGTTTCAAACGAATGAATTGCAAAACGCTGGAATTATTTCAATAGACACCGAAACTGTTTTGGGTGAAATTGCCGAAATTGGTTCTGCATGTAATATTGAAATGTTGCAGGGGGTTTTATGTGAATGTTTTTTAATTAAATTAATTAAAAAAATTCTGAATAAATTTAATAAAAGAGTTTTATTAAATGAGAGAGCATTAAATTTCATTTAAAGTAAATACTTTAAAGAGGAATGTTAAGGGACACTTTTATGTGGAGGGGGTTACCACCACATGAATGGGGGAGATGAGGGGTCACCTCCATGGGGCGCCGGCCATGGGAGGGGTACCCCCTCCTCCTAGAAAAGGCCACCCCTCTCACCCTTCTTCCTCACACCTCCTCGTGAAGGATCTCTCTCCCTCTCTAGAATTATTCCCCCATGGTCTCGGATTAGCGAGATACATGTTCCCGGTGGCATTTCGTCTGGAAGGAGTTGCTGCTTCCGCTACATCACTAGAGCGAGGAGGCGGAGGTTGTTCGGTGGCCTGAACGTGTGTGCGAGTGCGGATGCGCTGCTAGTTTGCGGCTCTAGGACTTCCACACGATCTTGAGATCGGCAAGCGCACAACTACATCATCCACGAGTTCCTACTCGTTAACAAAATTTTGTTGTCTTCAACGGTAAGTTCTCCATGGATGTATATCCACCCGTTGCTTGTATCTAGTAGATAGATCTTGGCGTATAGTTCTCATCGTAGGAATTTTTTTCTATGCTACGAAACCTTCAGGAACCACACCTCTAAATGGATGTTTAGGATGCCCCTGATCAGGGCATCCAATTGCTGTAATTAACAACCCTTTAAATGACCCTAATTTGACTTAAATTGATCACAGAAACATGTAAATCACTGCATATCACTTATATTCAACATTCTCCCCTTTGATCATAAGGATAAACTTTATAAGCCCATTTCTCAACAAAACAACATATGCAACAACAAAATTATAACGGACATATAGTACCGCGGAACCCAATTACTACAATACACCATTTTATTTCAAAACAGAACTTCTTTAACTTAGGAGCTCCATAAACTTATACTTATTACAAACTTATGAGCTCAGCTCTTTGTTGAAACTTATACAGAGACAATAAATTACAATGGTTAGTTAAGTACCATCGAGCTAATTGACTACAATACATCATTCCATCAAAGAGAAGAACCCTTCTTAGACTTATGGGGAGATGGTGTCATAATGGTCCCAATTCCAGGATCAAAAGCTTTCTGCCAATCCCATGCTAGCAACGTTCTCTTTAAACACACTGGGTGGCAAGCCTTTTGTGAGTGGATCCACTAACATTGCGTTAGTCCTTATATGCTTAATACTTATTGTCTGATCCTGGATTCTATCTTTCACAACATGATACTTGATGTCAATGTGTTTGGCAGCAGCACTTGACTTGTTGTTACTCGAATAGATCACAACGGGTTGATCATCGCAAAAAAGAGTGAGAGCTCAGATATACTATCAATCACCCTTAAACTCGGAATGAAATTCTTTAGCCATACTACCTGCTCGGTTGCCTCATAACATGCCACAAACTCTGCCTCCATTGTTGATGATGCAACAACACTTTGCTTGGTGCTTGAAGGGTGAAAATATAACCTGATGTGAATTTCTTAGTGTCAACACACCCCGCAAAATCAACATCTGAATAACCCACCACCTCGAGATTATCAGTTCTCTTATATGTGAGCATGAGGCCTTTGGTGCCTTGCAAATAACGCAAAGCTTTCTTAGCAGCCTTCCAGTGATCCAACCCTAGATTAGACTAATATCTGCCAAGCATCCCGATTATAAATGCTAAGTTAGGGTGAGTGCACACTTGTGTATACATCATACTTCCAATAATTGAAGCATAAGGAACTGACTTCATCTGCGTAGATTCATAATCATTACTTGGGCACTGGAAAGTCCCAAACTTATTGCCCTTGACAATAGGAGAAGGCCTGGCTGAGCACTTATGCATATTGAAATTTTTAAGTACCTTCTCAATATACGCTCTTTGTGATAGCCCCAAGATTCCTATGGATCTATCTCGGTGAATTTGAATGCCTAAGACATATGCGGCTTCACCGAGATCTTTCATATCAAACTTTGAAGAGAGAAACCTTTTAGTTTCTAGCACCATATTCTTATCATTACTGGCTAAGAGTATGCCATCGACATACAATATCAGGAAGACAAAATTGCTCCCCTGAACTTCACATAAATGCAATTGTCCACTCCATTCTCTTTAAAACCAAAATTCTTTGTGACTTGATCAAACTTGAAGTACCATTGCCTCGAGGCTTGCTTTAATCCATAAATGGATTTCTTAAGACAACATTGATACGTCCAAAATGTATCTACTTTCCTGAACACTTTTGCTATTGTTTCTCCTCTAAACTTGTGTGATTTGGATGCAACTAACACGGACTGATGTTGTTTTCAGCAGAATTGCTTTGGTGTCTACCTTTTGTGCAGAAAATCAACTATCAGGAAAAATCCCGGAAAATATGCCAAAAATCCTATTTCACCAGAAGACTCCCGGAGCCAGAATACAAGACGGAGGGGGGCTGGGCCCATGCCACACCACCTGGTCGTGCGGGCTAGGCCTGGCCGTGCCAGGGGGTGGTCTGGCCGCCCCAGACACCCCCTCGGTCTCCCTCTTCACCTATAAGATGCCTTCTGACCTAAAAACTCAGGGGGGTTCGACGTTTTTCCAGAAGGAGTTCCGCTCCACCGCCACCACCAGATTCCACGAAACAGCACTAGAAACTCCGTTCTGGCACCCTGCCAGGACGGGGAATTGGAGGAGATCATCGCCATCGCTTCTCCATCGACCATCCATGTTTCCCTCATCTATGAGTGAGTAATCCTCCGCTGTAGGCTATGGGGATGGTAGGGATTGGATGAGATCGTTCATGTAATGGCATCAGATTGTTAGGGCATGGTGCCTAGTATCTTCTATTAGTGCTTTATGACTTTGTTGCGACTTGTTATGCTTAATGCTTGTCACTAGGGCCCGAGTGCCATGATTTCAGATCTGAACATGTTATTCATTCATTATGATAGTATTGTTTATGGTCTTATCTGCAAGTTGTATACACACGTTGTTGTCTGGAACCAATGGCCCCGAAGTGACAGAAATCGGGATAATCGGAGGGAATGGCTTTGATGTGAGGATTACATGTGTTCACGGAGTATTAATGCTTTGCTCCGGTGCTCTATTAAAAGGAGCACCTTAATTGCCAGTAGTTCCCTTGAGGCCCCACTGCAAACGGGCTGGCAGGACAAAAGATGTTGTGCAAGTTCTCATTGCGAGCACATATGACTATATATGGAACACATGCCTAGGATTATCTAGTACTCAGATGCTTTATCTTATTTATCTGCAATTGCCCTATGTTCTGATTGTTATGTGAATTGTCTTGTCCATGCAACACCCGTCCATCCATCCCTATGCATACCGCACTCGAATCCTACTGTTTACTGCTATTGTTACTACTATCTTTACTTTACTACTGCTGTTACTTTATTATTGCTACTAGAAAACTATTGCTACTGATAAACTGCTGTGAGCAAGATTGTTTCCAGGTGCAGCTGAATTGACAACTCAGTTGTTAAGGCTTATAAATATTCTTTGGCTCCCCTTGTGTTGAATCAATAAATTGGGTTTCACTTCCCTTGAAAATACTACGATACACCCCCTATACTTGTGGGTCATCAAGACTATTTTCTGGCGCCGTTGCCGGGGAGCATAGCTGTATTTATCAAGTTCACTTGGATTCTCTATTGTTCGCTATTATCCATCCATCATGGGTAAATCTCATGATGGCAAGGTTCCTATTTTACCATCCACTACAATAAGAGGTACGGTTCTGAACACCTCTGTTGCTCTTGATTCACCATCTATTATGAGTAAGCTCGTTACACCACCACACACACATGCTACACACACTGCTACTACTGCTGAATCTGAAACTTCTGATACTTATGATGCTGCTTCTACTGTGCTTGATAAGAGTGGTTCATTAGGTCCTTTCCTAGATTCTACGATTGCTAGAACTATAGCTGGAAATACTGAAACTCCTAATGAAGACACTACTACACCTGTTAGTTCACCTAAGTCTAGTGAGAGCTATGATATTGAAGACGGTTATGTTGATATGACCGATGAATTTATTAAGGAATGTAAAAACACCCATGATAGGAGCGATGCTAAGATTCTCCTTGAGAGGCGTACTATTAGACCCAAATTGTCTCCTATTGCTAAGTTTGTTGCTTCTCCCATAAACATTAAAGATAAAGATTATGATTTCTCTCTTGATCTATCTTACATAGCTATTGTTGAGAAAGAACCTTTTTTGGGACTAAGAATGAAAGTGCGGTAGCACATATGACTGAGCTTTCTACCATGAGTGGCTTGTTTTCTGATGATATTAAGATGTGTACCTACTTTGTTGCTAAGATTTTCCCCTTTTCACTGAAAGGAGAAGCAAAAACTTGGTTTAGTAATTTACCTCCTGGATCTATTGATAGCCCTGATTGCTTGATTAGTACTTTCCTGCAGAAATATTTTCCTCCTAGTGCCAGACATGCTATTTTGCAGGAACTTTTTGACTTTAAACAGGGCGAAAAAGAGACATTGCCTGAATCATGGGCAAGGGTTTGTGCTTTGATTCATGCATAGGCTGGAGGTCCATTACCTAAGAATGAGCTTCTTGATATATTTTATAATGTACTAACTGAAGAATCTAGGACATACCTAGATAGTTGTGCTAATTGTGTTTTCAGGAATAGGACTCCCAAGGAAGCTGAGGAATTAATGGCTAAAATAAGCAAGAATTATGAAGACCGGACTCCTCCTGAACCAGCTATACCTGAAACAATTATACCTGAACCAGCTATACCGGCGCCTAAACCATCATCTAAGAAGAGGGGAGTTATTGAATTAAATGATGAAGTGATGAACGAAGCTAAGAAATGTCTTAAGGAGAAGGGAATTAAAGTTGCAGATGTCAAGAATTTACCTCCTATAGAAGAATTATGTAAGCCAATTCCCCATTCATCCACTATTGAGGTACACTCTCTCCAACATTTTGATGAAGGTGATATCCCTTACTCTAAACCTCCTGATCAATGCTTAGAAGAATTCGATATTTTTATTGTTAAGCAATATAATTTTAATAAAAGGGTGCAAAATCATCTAATGGAAAACACTAGAGCTATTGCTGAGTTGAAGGATATTGTGGAAAGAACCTCTAATGATGTTAAAATGATTGTTAAAATTTTTCAAATGGTTCAAACTCAAATAAATCAACTTATTAAAGTGCAAAAATACTTGCTAGTTAATGCTGCCAAAGAAAAACATGCTTATGAAATTAGAACTAGAAGTGGTGTTGCTACCCAGGATCCTCTATATCCTGAGGGGCATCCCAAAAGAATTGAGCAGGATTCTCAACAAGCTAAAAATAGTGGTACTACTCATAAGAAAAGGAAAAAAGAAACATAAAACTATTGTAGAACCCTCTGAACCTGCTAAAGATCCTAATAGTATATCTATCTCTGATGTTGAAACTGAAAGTGGTAATGAAGAAAATGATGTTCCTAATAAAGAAAAAGTTGAAGCAGAACCTGAAAAGCACACTAAGAATACTAAATACACTAAAGAAGATTTTATTGCTAAGAAACATGGTAGTGAAAGAGAGCCTTGGGTCCAAAAACCTATGCCTTTCCCTGATAAGAAACACAAGTCAAAGGAAGATGAACACTATAACAAGTTTTGTGAGTGGATGAAACCTTTATTCTTGCAAATTCCTTTGACTGATGCTATTAAATTGCCTCCTTACTCAAAGTATATGAAGGATATTGTCTCGAATAAAAGGAAGATCCCTAATGAAGAAATCTCTACTTTGCTTGCTAATTATTCCTTTAAGGTAAGGTTCCAAAAAAACTTGGAGACCCAGGGATTCCAACTATCCCTTTCTCTATTAAGAATAGTTATGTTAGAAATGCTTTGTGTGATATGGGAGCAGGAGTTAGTGTCATGCCTTTTTCTCTCTATAAGAGACTTCAACTGGAAAAACTGATACCAACTGATATATCTTTGCAAATGGCTGATAAATCTACCACTATTCTTGTTGGTAGATGTGAGGATGTACCTGTTCAAGTGGCTAATAATTGCTTGATATTAACTGATTTTGTTGTGCTTGAAATGCCTGAAGATGATAATATGTCTATTATTCTTGGGAGACCTTTTCTTAATATCGAGAGCTGTTATTAATTGTAATCAAGGAAAGGTGACCTTCAATGTTAATGACAAGGAACATACTATCTATTTCCCCAAGAAGATTGATAGGACTTATGGTTTGAATTCAATTGAACATGTTGAGGGCATTCAAGTTGGAGAAATATATTGTCCGATACCAAGAGAAAAATTTGAAACTATTATGATTGGGACCATTGCTATCAAAGTTGAGGTAACATAATCATTAGTGGAATACAAAGTTTTGTCTCATATGAAATTGTTTTGGTAACAAGACCTGATCAACCTTGTTAACAAAAGGATTTCATTGAACAAAACAATGTTTTCACCATGATTATCTCTGCTTACTTCTATTCTATCCATTTTATTTTTTGCTTTCGTTTAGTTTTCTTTTCTGTTGTTAGTTGCTTGCATGTTAGAGTGTCTTAGAACTTCTGTAGTTCTAGCCTTGTTTTGTCATTGCATCGTTTCTAAAAAAAATCTATCAGAAAAATCATTCATTTATACCTGAAAATGCCCAAAAATAAAGTGTCTCGAAAAATTCTAGAAAATTCATATTAAAATTTACGTGAAAAAAGGGACAGAGGAGTGCCTAGAAGATACCAGGGGGTTCCACCAGGCAGGCACACCACCTGGTGGCGCGGCCTACCCTAGGTGGCGTCATGCCATGGTGTGGGCTACCCCTGACCCTCCACTCACTCTCTCACTTGCCACTTTCTTCTCTCTCCCGAATAAACACCAGTTCATTGCTCGAATTTGTGTTCTTGCTGTGCTTGCCCTCGATTTTTTGATCTCCTTGCTCAGCCCATCTTTGCTGCTGAAATTTGGAGCATTTGTTCTCCGGTATGTGACTCCTCCGCTTGTCCAAGTAGATTTGTGTTTAGTGGTTTATATCTTGAGTATTTTGCTACTGTACGTGATAGGTTATGAGAGCTTGTAAGCTTGTTTGATGCTTAGAGATATAGTTTTGATGCATGTTTAGGCCTCTTACAAGTCCCTATGAGTAGTGCCCTTCATTATATTCACTTTGCAATCACTTGTTTAATAGGTGTTTAAATTTTAGAATATCAAGCATGAACAACCATACCTTTGGAGAGATATTCGAGAGGGATGAACCTAGGAGGTCAAGACCCTCAAGATCAGCCTCTCATTTCAGGCCATCATACAACGAAGAACTCATTGCACCTCGCATTGGTAATGAAGGAGATGATGGGGATGCTCACCCATCCACTTTTCCTTGTTTTACTTTCTTACAAGCTGCAGGGATTCTTGATGATTTCTTGCTACTGATTCAGAGGGTTGGTTTGACCTCATATATGTAAGATGATAGTGAGCAATACGCTATGCTCACCAAAACTTTTGTTGAGAGCTTCATGTTTACTAACATGCTCTATCAGTCAATTGTCTCTTTCAGAATTTATAATCTTCCCTTTACCATGCCATTGGAAAGATTTTGCAGTATTGTAGGTGTGAGTATGACAGGGACCGTGAAGAAGATTCAAGGGCGACCCGCTGATTTGCTGGAGCTTTACCGAGGGGTGACCAATGATGATGACCGCGTGGCTCAGCGCGGAAAGATAAGAAACATCCAACTCCCTGCTCTTAGATACTTTGCATATTATCTTGCTACTAGCGTTCTTGGTAGGGAGAATACGAGTAATATCTCCAACTATCATTTAGCCTTCCTTGCTGCTGCGCTTAACAATGACACTCGGTACAACCTTGGCTCGCTTATTGCTCGCCGCCTAGCTGCTAGGGGGCCTATCTATGGGGGCATCATTGCCTCACGTATGGTAAATGCATTAGGGCTTTCAGTAGACCCCAATGATACTATATTGGCACCACAAAGGCTTGACATTGTTGCTATGAAAACTCATCACTTTGTCACTTCTGATTCTGATTTGGACGGTCTAGTATATAGGATGTTGTTTACTGCCGGGGATGAGAGGGAGATCCCTTTGTCGCAGTCTACTTTGTTTAGTGTTCACAGGAGACCGTGGTCGCGCTCCAAGGAGGAGGTGGACGAGCAGCTCCACTTGCTGGATTTCCACGAGCAGCACCAGGAGGATGTGCCCTCCTACGATTACTCTGCGCACTACGGAGGGACGTACTCGAGCTCGCACCAGGACAAGGGTACCTCCTCGTCGTACCATGGTGACACTTCATCCTGGCCAGCTTGGGATTGACACCCACTTAGGCCAAAAGCCTAAGCTTGGGGGGAGGTACATCGACACCACACTCATCTCCATACCATTTTGCATCGGTACTTTGTATATTCATGTTTCATTCTCTTTTTAGTTTTCGTTCTTTCTTTGCTTTTGCTTTCTAAAACACAAAAAGACCAAAAATATTTCTGTTGTTTCTCTTTGGTTTTCTTCTTTTTCTCTTTGCCTTGGTTTGTTTTTCCTTTTTTTTTGCTTTGTTTGAACTATTCGAAAAACCCAAAAAGATTTTGCTTTGCTTGTTCTTCCCCTTTTTGGTCCTTGTTTTAAAAATCGAAAACACCAAAAATATTTTTTGTTCTTCTTTGGTTTTGTGAGTTTGTTGTAGGATTCAGCAGTTCTCAGTGGGATTTGGTTTCATATTATTATTCAAGCCACACAAGTGAATGGCAATAATGAGGATTAATGACAACTTGAGGTGTGTTAAGAGGCTGGTAACAAACTCTATTTGTTTTCATTTTTGTACATATACTCATCATTGTGGGCATGCTTAGTCTGTTCGTGTAGGGTGTATGTTATTCATGGATGCTTAGTAGTTCTTGCTTTCTCATGATTAGTTCCAGCTTTCTAATAGCTTGTAGCATGTCATATGAATGTTTCCTTGCATCACTCTATTCATAACTTGGTATGACACCGTGGTATCCTCCTCTGAATGTTTCATTTGAATTGACTTGGCACATGCTCACGCATGCATACGACTGAAATAATCAGTTAAGCCTCGATGAATTATTTTGCCTTGAGGGTCTTGAATCACTTTCATGCCATGATTAGTCCTGTTTTGTTGCAAGCATGATTATGACAGCTATTTCTCTCTCATTGGTCGCTCCCTTACTATTGCTAGCCTTCACTTTCACTGAGTATGTTTTACTCATGTTTCCAACTCCCTAAAACCAAATATTGTCAAAGTGTCCACCATACATACCTATTAGCATCATTTGCTATTTCCGTGCATATTCAATATGCCTTGTTTTCTTCCGAATAAAATGTTTGCTTGTTATGAGAAAGTTAGTTAGTAAAGCTCTCACGAACTTGATGACATACTTTATTTTCTGCACTTAATAAACCTGAACCATTGTGACTGTCCATGAAAGTTATATGCTTGCAAATTATAGGCTGGGGATTAGCAGAACCGTGCTGTCACGGGGAACGCTTTCAACACCTGTAAATATATACCAAGTTGATACCATGCTCTTTTGTTTGCGGATGTCGTCGGTGTGAAATAAAAGGGGAGCTGGTAAGTCCATGTAGTTATGTATGTGTGTTAGATAAACGCCTGGGCCGTTGGTCTAATCCATGTCGTCATGGTGGAAACCTGCAGCGTAACCATAATGATATCTATGAAGTATTCTTCTTATAAAAAAGAGAGAGATAGCTATTGAGAAAAAATAAAAGAAAAAAAGAGATTTGAGAAAAGAGGAAAGAGAGAAAAAAAGCACCATTTTCCCATGGTAAATAAGAAGATTGCTGAGATACTCATTGTCTGCTTGCCTTGTCATTTTGATATGGGGATTCTTCTGTATCATCGGGCAAGGGGTACCCCGTTGGCGGTTCTCTATGATACGCACGTATTTACGATGACAAGAATTTACCGGTAACTAAAGTTGAGTAGCATGAGGAGCGGCCCTCGTACTCAAGGGACATGGGATTTCTAGTTTATAGTCTGTCAAGCATATAATTCAGATTGGACCTCACTTTCACCTTAACCATATTAAATATGCTTATGATAGGGGCAATGAGAGCTCAAAGCTAATGAGTACCATACTTTCAGCATTTGGAAGCCTTTCAAACTATACAAAACCTTTTCATTTCCTTGTTGAGTCTCCACTTATTCTACGAGCACTTCCTTGAGAGCATAGTTGTCATTCTTTGTGTCTGTCTCATTACTTGATTATTTGTGTTATGACTTTGATGCTTGTATCTTTGACATCTTTACTTCTAGTCTTCACCTCAACTTCAGAGGTGCCTTGGCATTCATAATCAAAGGCAAGCGAGATACCACTCTTTCATACCTTGTTATGAGCATTGTAATTTTGCTTATATTTATACTTCATGCTATTTATTATTTTTAAGTTGGAATCTCTTCATAGCTTGCAATGCCTATTAAGTAAATTAGTTGCATACTCTTTATTATGAATTGTCTAAGTAGTTGATCACATGCTGAGAATATATACATCATATGAAGCAAATGTGTTCATGAAAGTTTCTTTTATCGCACTCAGTTTTCAACTGAATTGCTTGAGGACAAGCAATAAGCTAAGCTTGGGGGAGTTGATACGTCCAAAACGTATCTACTTTCCCGAACACTTTTGCTATTGTTTCTCCTCTAAACTTGTGTGATTTGGATGCAACTAACACGGACTGATGTTGTTTTCAGCAGAATTGCTTTGGTGTCTACTTTTTGTGCAGAAAATCAACTATCAGGAAAAATCCCGAAAATATGCCAAAAATCCTATTTCACCAGAAGACTCCCGGAGCCAGAATACAAGACGGAGGGGGGCTGGGCCCATGCCACACCACCTGGTCGTGCGGGCTAGGCCTGGTCGTGCCAGGGGGTGGTCTGGCCGCCCCAGACACCCCCTCAGTCTCCCTCTTCGCCTATAAGATGCCTTCTGACCTAAAAACTCAGGGGGGTTCGACGTTTTTCTAGAAAGAGTTTCGCTCCACCGCCACCACCAGATTCCACGAAACAGCACCAGAAACTCCATTCTGGCACCCTGTCGGGACAGGGAATTGGAGGAGATCATCGCCATCATCATCACCATCGCTTCTCCATCGACCATCCATGTTTCCCCCATCTATGAGTGAGTAATCCCCCGATGTAGGCTATGGGGATGGTAGGGATTGGATGAGATCGTTCATGTAATGGCATCAGATTGTTAGGGCATGGTGTCTAGTATCTTCTATTAGTGCTTTATGACTTTGTTGCGACTTGTTATGCTTAATGCTTGTCACTAGGGCCCGAGTGCCATGTTTTTGAGATCTGAACATGTTATTGATTCATTATGATAGTATTGTTTATGGTCTTATCTGCAAGTTGTATACACACGTTGTTGTCCGGAACCAATGGCCCCGAAGTGACAGAAATCAGGATAACCGGAGGGAATGGCTTTGATGTGAGGATTACATGTGTTCACGGAGTGTTAATGCTTTTATCTGGTGCTCTATTAAAAGGAGCACCTTAATTGCCAGTAGTTCCCTTGAGGCGCCACTACAAACGGGCTAGCAGGACAAAAGATGTTGTGCAAGTTCTCATTGCGAGCGCGTATGACTATATATGGAACACATGCCTAGGATTATCTAGTACTTGGATGCTTTATCTTATTTATCTGCAATTGCCCTATGTTCTGATTGCTATGTGAATTGTCTTGTCCATGCAACGCTCGTCCATCCATCCCTATGCCTACCGCACTCGAATCCTACTGTTTACTGCTATTGTTACTACTGTCTTTACTTTACTATTGTTGTTACTTTATTATTGCTACTACAAAACTGTTGCTACTGATAAACTGCTGTGAGCAAGATTGTTTCCAGGTGCAGTTGAATTGACAACTCAGTTGTTAAGGCTTATAAATATTCTTTGGCTCCCCTTGTGTCGAATCAATAAATTGGGTTTCACTTCCCTCGAAAATACTACGATACACCCCCTATACTTGTGGGTCATCAGACATCCTAAGTGTTCCTCCCTTTCCATAACAAAACCTTTCGGTTGAGCCATGTAAACATCCTCATGTAATTCACCATTCAGAAATACCGTTTTGACATCCATTTGATGCAACTCCAGATCATAATGAGCCACAAGAGCCATAATAATTCTGAACGAGTCCTTAGAAGAGACAGGTGAAAAGGTCTCATTATAATCAATACCTTCTCTTTGAGTGAAGCCCTTAGCCACAAGCCTTGCTTTAAAAATATCAATATCACCTTTGGAGTCACGTTTGGTCTTATAGACCCATCTACGACCCATAGTTTTGGCTCCTTTAGGAATTTCTACTAAGTCTCATACATCATTAATGCTCATGGACTTCATTTCATCTTTCATAGCATCAAGCCACTCTGATGAATGATCACTTTGTATGGCTTTCTTAAATGATACAAGATCATCATCCAACATCGACTTATTCATATTCTCACTCATATAAGTGACATAATCACCAGAAATAGTGGACTTTCTAGCCCGCTTTGACCTTCTGAGAGTTACATTATTTGGTACCCCAACCACAACTACAGGTTGCTGAGCATCTTCCGTAGAAGTATCATTAGGTATGGACTCTAACAGAGTCATAGGTATCTCAACAGGTGTAGGATTAGCAGTCCTTTCAACGGGAGGTGTAACCTCAACATGAACAGAAAACACTAGCTCTTGGATTATAGGGATCAAAACATAATCACGTTTCTCCTCCAAGGCTATTTCCCTGGGAGTCATGCTCCCCCTCATCATATCACTTTCCAAGAACACAATGTGTCTTGTTTCAACAAACTTAGTGATTTTTTTGGACAATAGAAATGACATGCCTTAGATCTGTTAGGATAACCAATGAAATGACAGCTGACAGTCTTAGGGTCTAACTTTCCCATAATTAGATTGAAAACTCTTGCCTCGGCAGGGCAGCCCCACACATGCAAATAACTTAGGGTAGGTTTTCTCCCAGTCCATAATTCATAGAACATTTTTGGCACCGATTTTCTAGGAACCTTATTAAGAATGTGTGCAACTGTCTTTAGAGATTCTATCCATAAACCAAGCGGCAAAGTGGAGTGACTTAACATACTTCGTACCATGTCCATAAGAGTACGATTCTGCCTTTCAGCGACTCCATTTTGCTGAGGTTCTCCCGTTGCTGAATACTGAGCAACAATACTATTTTCCTGTAGGAACTTAGCAAAAGGTCCAGAATTTGGCCATAAGAAGGGTGTCTCCCATAGTACTCACCACCACGATCAAACCTTACAACTTTGATGTTTTGACAAGCTTTATTCTCAACTTCAGCTCTAAATATCTTGAACTTTTCTAATGCCTCATATCTTTCTTTGATAGGAGAGATGTATCCAAAACAGGAGAATTCATTAGTGAATGTTATGAAGGAATCAAAACCATCCACTAATTTTACATTAAAAGGACCACATATATCCATGTGAACAATTTCTAAAACTCACGTGCTTTGATTTGCGCCTTTCTTGATTCTCTTAGAATACTTCCCTTTGATGCAATCAATACAATGATCTAGATCCGCATCTGAGAAATCCAAAGGATGAAGAACTTGCTCCTTAATGAGATGCTCAATTACCCCCCTCGAAATATGGCCCAGACGATAGTGCCATAGTTTCGAAGAAGTCTCATCATCATCGCGCTTACGCTTGATACTAATATTCACTTTAGAAGAGGCGTCAACTTCATTTATGGAATCACTTAAGGAAACAAGATAAAGTTTGTCTTGTCATAAGACAAGACCAACATTATTATTATCAAACATAATTATACATTTCTTGTTCCCAAAGTCATAGTGAAAACCATCATCATCTAAGCATGATACGGACACAAGGTTTTGTCTCATAGAGCGTACATAAAGTACATTACGTAAACAAAGCATGAAGCCGCTATGGAGCATAAATGAGAATTCTCCAATAGTCTCAGCCTTAGCCTCAACACCATTAGCAACTCTAATGGTTCTTTTCCCTCTTCTTAGGGTCCTCTTCGTATCGAATCCCTGTAGGAAATTTGCAACATGAATTGTTGCATCTGTCAACTCACCATGTATTGGTGGCATAATTAAAATAAAGGGATTCATCAATAAAGGTTATAATATTAGTACCTTTCTTATTGAGCCATTTTATGAATCCAATACAATCCCTCTGAACATGACCGCTTTTTCCACAAAATCGACATCCATTAGGACCTTTACCATTAGCATTAGGAAGTGCATCTGCATTAGGAGCTTTGTTAGCATTCTTTTGCTAAAAGAACTTAGAAGGTTGCCCTTTATCTTTAAACTGAGTAGGCTTGGGCTTCATAAACTTTTGATTTTTCTTCTTCTGAGAGTGCTTGAACTGGTTGACATGATCAACTCGTCCAACTTTAAGCCTTTCCTCCTCTTGTACACATCTGGCCATCATTTGATCCATTTCACATTTAGAAACCATCGCATTATAATTGATGGTGAGTGGAGAGAACTCCGTGGGAAAGGATGACGTAATAAAATGGACAAGGAAACCTTTAGAGATTTCCATTGTCTTAAGTTTAGTGGCCATGTTAATTTTCCTCATGATATGCTCTCTCAGACTCCCAGTCAGATCATACCTTTCATCAATAAGCTTTCTAATGAGACTTGTTGCATGAATTTTGGATGATCTCTTAGACTGGTCCTCAATCTTTCCAAGATAACCCTTGGCAGTCTAAGAGTCTAGAACAGCTCCCCTCATACTTTGAATGATGGAGCCCTTAAGAATCATGAGACACTTATGATTTGAGTCCTCCCACTTAGTTTTCTCATCACCATAAACCCTTTTCAGGGCATCATAATTTCATCACCTTCGGTAGGCGCTATAGGAGGATCCTTAAGGAGGGCATAATCAATATTCAGCAAAACTAAAGTGATCTCAAGCTTCTCCTTCCATGTACCAAAATTACTACTAGTCAACTGTTCTTTGTCATTAATAATTCCGGCAATTTGAGAGGCATTAGATGCTGCAAAAGAAAACAAATGCTTTGAGTAAGCATAACCATTTTATACTCCTTTATCAATCTAGTCTACATCAGCATTGGCCAGAAATAGACATGTTCAATAAAATTTTGTGATCAAAACATCTACCAATCAGCTTTGGCCAGAATGACAGATATAAGCCACACTTAATTAAATCCTCTCATATATGGAATTCTTTTATCAATCTGGAACACATCAGCTTTGGCCAGAAGTGAACTAGACCAATAAAATTTCATGGTCAAAATGTCCATCAATCAACTTTGGCTAGAATGATAGATATAATCCATGCTTAATTAGAGGATTTCCAAACTTTATTTTGTAGCAAAACATTATTATTATAGTTTATTTGACAATACAACACAAAAGAAACAACTAAGCATAATAAAACACATTAAAAAAAATTAAGTATGACACATAATTGCATGACAAAAGGGAAAAAAGAAATGTCACACAACCATGTTACATAATTGGCATAATAAAAATATGCCAAACATTTAGCCCATAATATATTTATATAAGCCCTAAATTATAAACATTAATCCTTTAAAAAAATATTCATTATTTAGGCCCCAAACCCCATTCTATTTACATTTTAAAGGAAAACTTCCAGACTGGGCCAAATTTGGCACCCCTTTTAGTGGCCCAACTGACCCATTAAGAAACCAAGTGTTGTGAGCCGTTGGATCGCATCCAACGGCAGAGGACGCGCCGGGTCGTAACAAAACCAACCCACGGCGACGCCCCCGCAAACCCTAGCCTCATTTCCCCCTCCCCATTCCTCTGCCTTACCCACTGCGGGTGCGAGAGAGACGAGCGGCGACAGCGACGAGCGCCAGCGCTAGAGGGGAGAAGGCACGGCGTCGACCAGGCCCCCTCGCCGGAGCTACGTGCGGATTTAGCCGGTGCGACCTTCGTCGAGCGGCTCTAGACGGTGCCCTATGCGTGGAGATGGCGCGTGCAGACGTCCCTGCATCCGCGTCGACCGCCATCTCCAAGTCCGGCACCATGGCGAGCCTCAACGGCGACAAGTGCACGAGGAAGCACTACCATGGCCTGGTGCAGCGGACGGCAAGAACGCGCGGGTCTGAGCCCAAGAAGGCCTGCCACTTTGGTGGAAATCCCGACGCCGTCGTGGCCAACGACGACGACAAGACCCTTAGGTAAGTGTTTGTTGCCTTTGATCTCATTAAAATTAGGGTTGGGACAACTCAATTTAGGAATTAGGGTTCTAAGAAATTGGGGAATTAGGGTTAGGGTTCATCAGAAATGATGAACTAGGGTTAGGGTTCTAAGTAAAATTGGGGATTTAGATTAGGGTTTGCATAAGAAATTAAATCCCCACATAAGACTTGCAGAAAATGAAACCCTTGATCAATTACTGCATAGCTAAGGCTCAAACTTAGTGAATTTCAGGACTAAAACATTATCTCTAGGTAGTTGTGAAGCAAAAACTTAAACAAAACAAAAGCTCTAGGAACCAAAACTTGATCAAACCAAGAAGAACAAGTTTACAAGGACATAATTAACAACATAAGAGGGCTCAAACTAAGAGCTAGATGCTCTGATACCACTGTTAGATCCCTTTAGGATCAACTAGCACAAGATTTGAGCCACGGAGAAGAGGATCAGGGCTGAGTACCTTGATCAGGAGGTCCAGCCATGGCCTCCTCTTGATTTGCTTCACCTGAACCTTGTTGATGATTGTGAAAAGTTCTTCCTAGTGCTGTGGGTGCTAGGCTTGATCAGATAGCAAGAGAGAAAGAGAGCACAACCGAATGAGGTGTGTTCCTCAGCTCTAACCCTAGATCCCCTATTTATAGCACTTGCACTAGGGGAACCACACCTCTAAATGGATGGTCAGGATGCCCCTGACCAGGGCATCCAATGGCTATAATTAACAGCCCTTTAAATGACCCTAATTTGACTTAGATTGATCACAGAAACATGTAGATTAATGCAGATCACTTATATTCAACAATGTATTGTTAGCCCCCCTACCACTGAAACTTCAACGTCTTAATCAGCATGGAGCATCGGGAAATTTGCAATCCAGAACAGCCCTTAGTTTTGAAATCCTGATGTGTATGTAAGTGTGTGCAAGTATGCAACTACAGATCTTAATTCAGGTTCTGTGGTTGCTGTTTGTTAAGTTGAAGTTTGATGATTCTCAAGTTGAATGTGCTGGTTAAGCATCAAAGTTTTGGTTTGCCATTTGTGATCTCAGGAACTTGATTGATCCATAGTGAGATTCTAGGATTACTATATGTGAATACCTTAGAAAATACTCCCTTTGTTTACCAATACAAGACACCAAAACGTCTTTTATTAGGGAACAGAGGAAGTAGGAACAACGGTATGCAGAGATCTTAAGAGTAGTACCACATAGTGTGCAGGATGTTAACATTGTTTTTGGATCAAACCACCTATGATCAAACAAAGAAAAGAAATGAAAAGAAAAACTGAAAGAAGAATGGCATTTTTTAGGGACATGGAGAATAGCTGTCCCATCTGCGAGAAATCCTGGCTAAACTTTGCTAAAACTTTAGGATAGCAACGACACAAGATGAAACACTTTACATGTATAATTCGATGTAGCTGACAGAAAAACTGTCTAGTAGTACAACGGAAACACATTTACTTTTACCCACGGAACGATTCAACGATACATGGTACTACTAAATGTTGTTCATCATATCAATCCTCCGGGTCTAGAATGATTCGAACTCTAGTCGACATTGGAGCTGAACTTGTTATGGTTATGTCTATTGTCCTGCTTGTTTGGCCCATGTCTGCCGACGCGACGTCTTCACCAGCACACTCTTTACTCAGTGCGGTAGGCTGCTTAGGCTCCACTGGTAAGCTCATGCTTTCAGAGTTCAGCATTGCAGCAACATCTGTCATGGTGGGCCGATCTGCTGGATCCTCCTGAGCACAAAGCAGCGCCACCTGAGTGCACCGTGTTATCTCGGCGATTTCATATCCACTCCCTAATGCCGGATCCACAAGCTCGTGCAACCTTTGGTTCTTCCAAATATGCCAGGCCTGAAATAGTTTTCCGATAAAATTGACATGAGAGAATTGCATCGCAAAACCAAATTTATAAATATATGTGGGCTGAGCATTAACACAGACAATCGTGAGTGCATAACTAAAAGAAATATTGCATGAAATGTATGTTCACTTCACTCACATCTCGTACAAGATCACCAACAGTATCCCCTCGCTTGTGGAGTATGGTATTCTTTCGTCCGCTGATAATCACCAGAACCAAGATGCCGAAACTGAACACATCTGTCTTCAGTGAGTAAATTCCTCGAGATGCATACTCAGGAGCTTTGTAACCACTGAAAATTGAAAACAAAAGAAATCAAAACTGTAAAATTAGAACATCGGAACACAAATGATGGAACCTCAAAGGGTTGACATATCAGGATCATACCTAGTGCCCACAACTCTGTTTGTACACTCTTCTGCGACGTCTGAACTCAGTGTTCTAGCTGACCCAAAATCACTGATCTTCGGTTCCATGTTATCATCCAAGAGGATATTATTTGGTTTCAAGTCCCTATGGACAATCCATAACATGGAGCCTTTCTGCAGGTAAACAAGGCCCTCAATTACCCCTTTGATTATCTTGTGTCGCTTAGACCAGTCTAGCAATGGCCCTATTATTTTATCTGTGAAATGTTCAGATAATTATTATCTTTTAGATAGTAATAACTGCAACTTATATTATGCTCTGAACCAAACTATAATTAGTTCCAAACTGAAACTAGATTCTACTTCCTAAAAAAAACTAGAGGTACTTTAACCTTTCATTTCACTGTTGGTGTTTCGAATTCCTGCACATATTTACTTGGAATTCAAGGGACTGGATATCGCTCCAGACGAGCAAAAGAAAGAGGAAAGATTATACGATGAATTGGCTCTAAATAGCATGTACTGGTCCTAACAGGATATCTGTGATTAAGGGCCATGCAAACTTTTGAAGTGTGACTGAAATTTTACTAAGCTGCTTCACTGAGTCAATAAGGGCTTGCTGGCAAGGCACCGGGCACAGGAAATGTGGCAAGCATTTTTGAGGGAGTATGTGTGACCAATAGTACATAATTTAATAAGAGGTTTCTGATATTTTATTAATAAGTACAAGCACTTTGTTTGAATTTTTCTTAGGGGCACTTCGATTCGCATGATTTTTTCCTCGATTCCTGATGGAATTAATCTGTTTATTCTAAAAACGTGTGAATCAAAACGGCCTTTAGTTTTCTTAAGTAATAACTATGATCTTAGGGAGAATGTACCATATATGTGACGGTCCAGGGAACTATTGTTCATGAACTCATAGACTAGAGCCCTTTCTTTCTGATGTATACACCACCCTAGTAGCCTAATCAGATTGGTATGCTGAAGCTTCGTCAGCTGCAATTCACTCTTGAAACCAAATATTGTTGCGTGCTCATCAGCTCTCTTTACGGCAACCGTAAGTCCGCTGGGTAACTGTCCCTGCAATAGGTACTAACAGAGTTGGAGTAACATTCTCACAATAGAAATCAGTGCATTACTGGGAAGACAAGCACGCATTTACTTTGTTAGTTCATTTATATGTTGGCATAGATTTACCTTATAAACAGTACCAAATCCACCCCAGCCAACTATTCTGTTTTCTGAGAAATTGTCTGTGGCATCCACGATCTGAAAGAAGTTGAACTTTGCAAATCCCACGCAAGCCTCTTCTATACGGGTACAAAGGTTAACAAGTTCTTCAACATCGAAGATTTTCTGATCTTGCGGGTCCAGTTTTCCTGATTCATCGATAATTTATCCTTGTTAGCTGTCACCAACAGGATTCCAAAAAAAACATTGTATGAGTACAGATTATAGAGACGACTCTACGACTGTTTTTCGCATCGATCATTGAGTCATCCTAATTAGGAGCTTCCGTGCGGAAAATCACAATCTTATGGAAACAAAGGGAGATTATAATACATGATGAAGTCATGCAATATATTGACGTTGTTTCTATCACCCGCCTCACATTTTTCATGTGGTTACAACTGGCTAAATACGTGCTAAAGGAAATTTCTCAAGCAGAGAACAAAAAATTCAAGTAATTTGAAGTTCAAAATCTGTATCCTAAACATATGTTTGCTTCCAATAGCTAATGCTCTTCCATGAGATGTACTAATTTAAATTCTGTATTTTCTGTTTTTTTCTATCTATATGAACTAAAGGAATACCCTGCCATCTGACGAGGTTCTTCACAAAAAAAAGGACCACGTGAAATTCGATGTGGTGATACAATGTTTGGTCATGAAAAAGTATGCACATGTGTGACAAAATAACATCAAAATGAGCAGAAGGACATTGCAACTGCTCAGTCATAAGTACACAACAAAGCAATTCCGAAATCCTTGAACCAAATAACATTGATATGGAACTTTATGCTATCAGTTTCCATATCTGCCTCCATGATCGAGTACTTTAGGAAAGTTATTACTTACCTGCAAATGGTTGTTCTCCAACACTGCAAAGGTCAGTAGCTGCTTGAATGCGTATTTTAGTGAACTCCGAAGATCTTGTGGGAAACCTGAACATACATTAATCTCATCATTACTATATCTCTGTGCCATCCAACAATTGTTTCAACAAATCATCAGTCCTTAAAAATTGGCAAAAATTCGTACATTTTAGTCCGCATAACAACAAACAAGCTTATGTCACGGTTAAATAACTTGAGCTTCACGATGATGCAACTTAATAAGGAAAATTCATGCTTATTCTGATATAAGAAACTTAACATAAAATCTTATACTTTAGGTCAAACATATTAACTCATTGATCTGATTTACAGACATATGATATACATACTCCAAACCAGAACGGCTTCTCTGATATAAACAAAGTGGTAGCCACTAATCAATCAAATATGCTAAAATATCATCTAGCTGTCACTTGTCACTTTGTCAGCATAACGAATGGTCAATCTTCCACGTTTCTATTTGGTTGAAAGGACTTCAGATTTATACATTAAGAATGCTTCTCTGGTTAATAAACTGCATAATTTATCTGACCTGATGTATCGATCTGAAGTATCCGTGACTACACTGAGCACCCCCTCACCATCCTGCAAGACAAGGATAGCAAAAAATGACAACAATAAATTCGTGTACACTTGACTAGCAATTGGTAGTATTAGTATTATTTGCAACTGGACAAAAATTCAGAAGGAACAATGCCCAGGCTCAGTTGAGCAGACCAGTTGAATCGGATTATAATTAAAATTGCCATAAACCAAGTGCTTTTCCTTACTCACATAGGCTTCAATTTTGACATGAACTTCTGCATAAGCATGCCCCAAATTTTGGTACTAGTACTAACCTTGGTACGGCGATTATTTACAGCAGAGCTGTCGACGAGGGTGATGAGCGGGATGAGGCGGATGAACATGTCGATCTCGTGCTGCGCGGCGCGGAGCTCCTCGGCCATCCATGCCCCGAGGAGCAGGCGGCGGAGGTAGCCGCAGTCCTGGCACGCCGTGACGAGCGCGTAGCACCGCCGCAGCGCGCCGCCGAGCTGCTCCAGCGGCCGCCTGGTGGCCTCCCGCCGCATCAGCTCCGCGAGCTCCAGCTCCCCGAGCAGTCCGCCGACGAGCTCGACGTGCTGCGCGAGCCGCACGCAGGCGCCCCGGTGGCGGCGCGCCGCCAGGGCGGCCTGCACGACCATGGAGACCAGCCCGAGCGTGTCCACGCCGACCAGCTGCGCCACGCTGGAGGCCTTGCCCCAGGGTGTCCCACAGGGTGATCGAGGAGCTGCCCCATGGGCTCGCCATGGTCGCTGCTTCCTGCTCTGCACGCTGAGGGCTCCGGGTCTTTCTTTTTCTTTTTTGCCTGCTGCACACTGCAGCCTCTCTGTCCCAGGCGGTCAGGCTTCGTTGCCGCCATTGACGGAGACTTTTGACTGAGCGTGGCCAATGCCACAGTTCTTTTTTCTTTTTTCTTATTTTCGAGTAAAGCTGGTCTTGCATGAAATGGGCCAGCCCAGTCCGTTTAGCCCATTCCAGTTTAACTTGACATAGGACCATATTTCTTCATGCTCAAAAAAAAAAGGACCATATTGTTTTTTTTTTGAAAAGGGAGTGCCCCAAAGGGGCAGGAGGCTGAACATTTATTCCAAGCAGTGGATGTTACAAAGATTACAAAGAATCCCATAAAATGTAAAATATCACATAGGTCCCTAGCATAAGTAAGGACCATATTTCTTCGGACCTTCCTGTGAAGAAGAAAGGGGAAGCAGAGAAGATAACTAATTTGCCAAAATCAAAAAAAGAAGATAACCGATTCTTCGCCAAAAGCTAAACGCTGGGCATGAAAACATTTTAAGAGTCGAACTCAACGTAGGCTGACTTCTCGTGTAAATTCATCTCAAAAGTCTCTCCAATGTGTTCTGTTGTCACTTCAGATTGCACCACAAAGGTCTAGAGAGTTTGACTGTTGTACATGCCCTAATGTGGCGAAGTCACATTTTTTACCGTGAGGCTATACGAGCACATTAATGTGACGAGCTCACATTGCACAGCTTTGAGGGTGTACTGCCTCCCAGCTCGTTCCGTCCAGTGCCGTTGCAGAACTGCCGAAATCAATCTTCAAAACCCTGCAGCTGCAGATTCAGAGTCTGATCGATGAGAATCAGTCTGGCTTCATGGTGGAGAGGAGCATCTCGGAGAATTTCGTCTATGCAACTGAGATTGTATAGTGTTGCCACAAAAGGAAAGAGCCCAGCATGTGTGTGGTTATGGAAGCAAGAGGTTCCCCCTACCTGGTGTGATTGGATCCCTGGGAGTTGGATAAACTGCAAAAGGCGTCTCTGAGAGGGGATCACCTATCACTACATCTGCTAGATTTAGGGGTGCGTCTTGGCGCACAATCCCGTTGATTTCGTGATAAAAACATCATATTCATAGCAAGCATAGTTCAATTTCACAATGATCATAAGGGCAAGGTGCTATATAAGCAAGTAAGAAGTGAATAATACACACATATCAGTTCAATTTTTTCGAGAATGAGGCATATAGACAAACCCAGCGAGAGTTAACCAGAAAATTACAAATATATGTTTCACAAATAAGGCACCGTATACAAACAAGCGAGTACAAAGGAATCCACACAAGCTGCACATGGGCACCTTCCTGTGAAGAAGAAAGGGGGAGCACAGAAGATAACTAATTTGCCAAAATCAAAAAAGAAGATAACTGATTCTTCGCCAAAAGCTATACGCTGGGCATGAAAACATTTTAAGAGTCGAACTCAACGTAGGCTGACTTCTCATGTAAATTCATCTCAAAAGTCTCTCCAATGTGTTCTGTTGTCACTTCAGATTGCACCACAAAGGTCTAGAGAGTTTGACTGTGCGGTTGTACGTGCCCTAATGTGGCGAAGTCACATTTTTTACCGTGAGGCTGTACATGCACACTAATGTGGCGAGCTCACATTGCACGACTCTGAGGGTGTCCTGCCTCCCAGCTCGTTCCGTCCAGTGCCGTTGTGGTTATGGAAGCAAGAGGTTCCCCCCTACCTGGTGTGATTGGATCCCTGGGAGGTGGATAAACTGCAAAAGGCGTCTCTGAGAGGGGATCCCTATCACTATATCTATACCTGCATATGGGGAATTCACTGTAGCGTATGATTCAACAAGACCTGGTCTTACACCATCCTGTTAATTTTCAGAGCGAGTGCACAAGCGGCTCAGCGCGTCAAGCTCCTGTTTGACCAATTCACCAATGCTACCGGGCTTGTGATCAATTTACCAAAAGTAATATGGTTTCCAGCGGCAAGTCTAGCGTGTCCATGTATGCATCCACCCTCCAATCTGTTGTGTTTTCTTTAAGATTACCGCTTGAATGGAATCTTTGCATGCAGCTTACTCACACTAGCACTTTCTCTCTTTAATTTCTCTCACTTTTTTAATAAATATATTTAATTTCTAGTGTTGAATCTGAAATAGATATATATCAGATTAACCGTTTGAATCTGTGTATTTTTTGGATGATATATTTTAAACAAGCCTAGAAAGGGTCCATTTCGACATAATTCAAAATTTGAATTCCGAAACACATTCAAACATGATGTTACACAATAAACAATTGTTCTCCAAAATAAACTCTAAGAAAGTTGCCAAATATTGCCTAGATCTGATGAACCAAGTTAGAATTGAGTGAAACAAATTCTTTCGAAGAAATTTTCACCAAGTTTTAAAAGTCGATTTTCAAAAGTTTTCAAAGATATAGAAGTTCTTAGTTTTAAAACTAGAAAAACTAGTGTGGAAGGACAGAGAAAATAACACACTTAGAATCTTAGAAAAGTTAGAGAGAGAAGGTGGGCATATGGTAGACATGCATTTCTCATGGTTCCCATGCATGTTGATCCCCTTCTTAGGGCACATTTGATTCGTAGGGTAGAAAAACGCATGAATATGAAAATTACAGGATTAGAATGTCTTATCGAGTTAAATCCTACAAGATTTTTTCTTGAAAGAGTGTTTGAATCACAGGAAAGACAAAGGAATTGTAACAAGAGGTTTGGGTGGATGGAAATTTTCTCCAAAACATAGTGCAATACAATTCTATGGGAAAAATTCCTAAGGATCTGATCCTACGAATCAAACGATGCACAAAGGAAAAATTCCTAAGGATCAAAATCCCTATGAGATTCCTTTGAATCAAATAAGCCCTTATTATGAGATTCCTTTGAATCAAACTTATTGTAGAAATG
Organism: Avena insularis; assembly: GCA_023614405.1. Lineage (NCBI taxonomy): Eukaryota > Viridiplantae > Streptophyta > Magnoliopsida > Poales > Poaceae > Avena > Avena insularis. The sequence goes on from CM042694.1 coordinate 31,739,328, forward strand.
CAAGTTGATCTTGGTTACTTGGTGGAAGGTTTTCCCAGACATACCCATGAGGCGCGATGGAGCTTCTGCCTGCCCTGCTCCGCGTGATCGACACGACCCGACGCACCAAGTGCCTAGTTGCCTAGACCCACATATATCGTTCCGATGAAGAGGGCGGCCTCAACATCAAATGCCTCAAGGAGCGTGTCTCCAACTGAAGCTGCTCCACTGGCTGCATTCGCTCCCTTGTTCGCCCGGGAACGCTAGGCGTGGATCTTGCTCGGTGGCCCGGTCGTTGTTGCGAAAGGCACCTGTTGGGGTTGCGCGCCTGAAAAGAATAATTTTTCCTATGCCAAGAACCCTAATGCTAGCATCTATCTATTAGTAATGCAGTAACAAGATGGGATTTTCAAAAACTTACCTTTACGAAAAGCTTTGTCACTCGGGAGAGTGTTGACGATGTAGTCGTACTTACGTTGACCTCAAGGTCGTTCTGACCTCCGATAGCTCCAGTGGCTCTGACAACTCCTAGCGCCTTTTCGCAAGTACAACACCTCCGAGGGAGTTACACATGTCCGGTGCTTGACGATGACTCTCACTCCTCCGATCCAGCAGGGATTGCGGAAGTAGATCTTCTGGATCCTGAATCCCCAGTCGCGACGGCGCTCCATGATAAAAAAAAGTCCCCCGTTCGTGCAATCTAGACGCGGGACCATGATCTCGGGAGAAAGAGGGGAGGGAGAGATGTGGCTGGAAGCTTTTTCCAAAGCTAGGAAGCTTTTATTATTTTCTGATGATTTAATTGCCTCCATATGCCTCTTATTATATAAGGGGAAGGGGACCCAAAATCTCTTGGCCTAGCCATGTGGGACTAAACAAAGGAGAGAAGAGGGGGAGGCTTGGTCGCCGGCCAAGACCCCTGTGGGCCCCGTGCAGGTGCCCTAGGGCCCAGCCGTCCACCTCCTCCCTCTCATCCCTTTTGGGTTTCCCCTCATGGGCCCTTCCCTTAGGGAATTGGCCTAATAGGGAATTTAACCATCTAATTCCTTTTATTTTATTAAATAAATATAAATCAATAATTAATATCTATTTACATATTATTTAATTCTCGTGGCTATGTAACTCCTTCCATCCCACTCCGAGCATCCTCCGGACCTTATCGGAACCCTTCTGATTTCTCCCTCTCTTTTCTTTGGTGATTCTGATGATACCAAAATGATCTCTGAGCTTCGTCAAACCCTTAAATGAGCTACCCTATGGTTCGGGAATACTCCAGACATGGTAGAGACCCCTCTCGGACCAATGATCATCAGCGGGACCTGGATGCCCATAATGACCCCTGTGCATTTCATGAAATCTTTATCGTTAAACCATCAACGATGTGTCCTATTGCTTTTGTCTATGTTATGCTTCATTGTCCGAGATCTGAACAATTACATCACCATGTAGGGTTCAATCTCGTTACCGACAAATGCTACTTAACTCGTTCCAACAAATGATATCCCCGTGATCTAGCCACACGCTGCGCACTCAAACGGGTGGCACAACTAGGATGGTCCAGTGGAGGATACACTAGTTTAGTCCCACCTCGCCTATAGAAGGAGGCCACACCCAACTTATAAGGGACAGATTCCTTTCTCCTTTCAGTCCGGGCTTTTGGGATGGAGTGGGTGATACATTGCAAATGTATCTATAACTTTTGATGCTCCATGCTTGGTTTTATCCACTTTCTTGTGTTTTGTCCACACTTTAGAGTACTTTTCATATGATTTCTTGGACTAACCTATTAACAAGAGCCACAGTGCGAGCTGCCTATTTTCTACTGTTTTTGGTTCCGGGAAAGTCAGAAAATGAATATTCTCGGAATTGGACGGGACAAAAGCCAAAGTGCCTATTTTTCCAGAAGACTCCAGGAGCCAGAATACGAGACGGAGGAGGGCCAGGGGCTGGCCACACCCCCCAAGCACCCCCTCGGTCTCCCTCTTCGCCTATAAGAAGCCTTCTGACCTAAAAACTCCGGGGGGGGTCGACGTTTTTCCAGAAGAAGTTCCGTAGCGCCGCCACCACCGAAGGGGAGATTCGGGGACGAGAAGTCTGTTCGGCACCGCCAAGACGGGAAGTGCCCCCAGAGCCATCTCCATCGATCTCCACCATCATCTCCATCGACCATCCATGTTTCCCCCATCTATGAGTGAGTAATCCTCCGCTATAGGCTATGGGGATGGTAGGGATTGGATGAGATCGTTCATGTAATGGCATCAGATTGTTAGGGCATGGTGCCTAGTATCTTTTATTAGTGCTTTATGATTTTGTTGCGACTTGTTGTGCTTAATACTTGTCACTAGGGCCCGAGTGCCATGATTTTAGATCTGAACTTATTATTGATTCATTATGATAGTATTGTTTTTGGTCTTATCTACAAGTTGTATACACACGTTGTTGTCCGGAACCTATGGCCCCGAAGTGACAGAAATCAGGATAACCGGAAGGGAATGGGTTTGATGTGAGGATCACATGTGTTCACGGAGTGTTAAAGCTTTGCTCCGGTGCTCTATTAAAAGAGCACCTTAATTGTCAGTAGTTCCCTAGAGGCCCCGCTGCAAACGGGCTGGCAGGACAAAAGATGTTGTTCAAGTTCTCATTGCGAGCACATATGACTATTTATGGAACACATGCCTAGGATTGTCTAGTACTTGGATGCTTTATCTTATTTATCTGCAATTGCCCTATGTTCTGATTGCTATGTGAATTGTCTTGTCCATGCAACGCCCGTCCATCCATCCCTATGCCTACCGCACTCAAATCCCACTGTTTACTGCTTTTGTTACTACTGTGTTCACTTTACAACTGCTGCTACTTTACTATTCCTACTACAAGACTGTTGCTACTAATAAACTGTTGTGAGCAAGATTGTTTCCAGGTGCAGCTGAATTGACAACTCAGTTGTTAAGGCTTATAAATATTCTTTGGCTCCCCTTGTGTCAAATCAATAAATTGGGTTTCACTTCCCTCGAAAATACTGCGATACACCCCCTATACTTGTGGGTCATCAATACTATTATTGGCGCCGTTGCCGGGGAGCATAGCTTTATTTATCAAGTCCACTTGGATTCACTATTGTTCAAGCTAAGTTTATTTTCTCCTTCTCTGCTTGTTTCTTTATCAAAAATACAAAAAACTAGTTCCTACTCTAGTTGTTATTTTCGTTTGTCTGTTATTGTCTTGCCTTATCATGCCTTTTGTCAATGGTTGGTTTCTTTGAAACTGAAGCTTATTGGCAAGGTGGGTTCACGGAAGATCAAAAATATTATTATAAGGAACACCGCTTGTCACAAAAAGGGAAACACTTATGGGAACAAATTGATAGATTGTATACCATTGCTAGAAACGTGTGCTCTATTTATAATGCTACTTATTGTTGTGATGAATCTTGTTGCAGGAAGAGGTATAAACACCTCCCTTTTCAATGTGAGTATAATGATAATGATACCATATCTTCCTATGCTAAAGGAATTTATGACTTTTATGATGCAGAACAAATTGAAGAATTTATTGCTTGGAAGGGTGCTTTTGAACTTGCTAGTTTGCTTGTGATGATTCACCTTACAAATATGAGGTTTATGGTATACTTAAATTTTGCTTTGATAATTACAAGGATGAAAATGGCTATATTGTTGAATATTTTAATAGATGCTTTCCACAAATGGAAGAGACTAATGCCTTGCAGGATCCTATGGAAGAAGAAATTGATGAACCTGAAATCTCATTAGATGAAAAAGAGGAGGAGAGTGATGAACAAAAGGAGGAAGAATGGATTAGCTACCCATGCCTACCTTCTAATGAGAGTAACTCTTTATCCCTTACATTATTTGATTGTCCTCCATGCTTACTACAGGAGGATGAATGTTATGTCCCTGAGGATTCTTTTGAAAATGTTTATAATAAAGCTCTAGTGCTTGTAGATCATGAAGAGCATGCTTTATGTGATAGATATATTGTTGAGTTTATTCATGAGGCTACTGAAAATTATTATGAGAGAGGAAAATATGGTTGTAGAAGTTTTCATGGTATTGAAACACCGCTCTATGTGCTGAAAGTTTTGAAGTTACTCTTCTTTTATCTTCCTATGCTTGTCACTTTGTTCTTTGTGAATTTATTTGCATACACGATTCCTATGCATAGGAAGTGGGTTAGACTTAAATGTGTTTTGAATTTGCTTCTTGATGCTCTCTTTTACTTCAACTGATATTTCTTATGAGAGCATCCTCTCAAATTATTATGCCTGAAGATGATAATATGTCTATTATTCTTGGGAGACCTTTTCTTAAATACTGCAGGAGCTGTTATTTATTGTAATCAAGGGAAGGTGACCTTCAATGTTAATGACAAGGAATATGCTGTCTATTTCCCCAAGAAGATTAAAAGGACTTATGGTTTGAATTCAATTGAACATGTTTAGGGCATTCAAGTTGGAGAAATATATTGTCCCATACCAAGAGAAAATTTTGAAACTATTATGATTGGGACCATTGCAATCAAGGTTGAGGTAACATAATCATTAGTGGAATACAAAGTTTTGTCTCATATGAAATTGTTTTGGTAACAAGACCTGATCAACCTTGTTAACAAAAGGATTTCACTGAACAAAACAATGTTTTCACCATGATTATCTCCGCTTACTTCTATTCTATCCATTTTAGTTTTTCCTTTTGCCTAACTTAAAGGCGTTAAAGAAAAGTACTTATTAGGAGATAACCCAAAAGTTTTAGATGAGTCTTGGAAGTTATTACTTCAGTAATAACCGCTCCTTATCCTTTTTATTTTCTTTTTGTGCCAAGAGTAACCTCTAATGAGAGAGAAGTAATGATTGGGAAAGTTGCTATCCTGAAACAGATTTCTGTGCTTCACCGTAAAAATTCGTGTAAAATCTCTGAATGTCTTTTTGAGGCGTGAATTTTTGTGCTTCTGCCCCAGCTGTTATCAAACTTTCGTTAGTTCAACACTTTTTTATTTGAGCAACAGAAGGTCTTAGAAAAAATTCGTCTTTACCTGCTGGTCTATTTTGACAGATTTATGCCATTTTTTGCATTTGCTTCTTGTTGGTTCCTTTTTGAGTTCTTTTAGGGAATTGAGCTTTTTGAGGGAAGTGCTACAGCAGCTAGTGTTCTAATGGAAGTTTATTTGGTGTTAGAACTGAACCTTAAGACTTATTTATCTTGAGTGCACTAATGTTGCTAATAAAGATTGTGGGAAGTTTTGTATGAAGGAAAAATTTCAGGTGTATGGAAGGAATGAGTAATGAGATGAAGGATGGACTAAAGCTCAAGCTTGGGGATGCCACGTGTGTCACCCCAAGAAATATCCAAGAAGTACAAGCATCAAAGCTCGGGGATGCCCAAGGCATCCCCTTCTTCATCAATAAAAATCCAGGTTTCTTCCAAACACTTTATTTTTATTGTTTCATGCACAGTTGTGTTGTTCTTGGAGCGTCTTCTTTTTCGTTTTCGTTTTGGTTTTTAGCTTGCGTGGTTTGCTTAGTTTGCTGAATAAATTGGTTGGACCTCCTCTTTCATGCATTGGTGTTCAAATAGTTTGGTTTGGTTTGGTTTGGAAAAGAGTAGGAAAACTCATGCTTAAGTGGTAAAGAGAGCTTGTTTTTGACTGTGGCCTATGCTTTGTCATGCCATGCTTGATATTGTTTTGGCTTTATGCTTAGTATTCGTTGTTTTAGTATGACTTGTTATAAACAATTGAGATTGCTTAATGTGCCTTGGATAAATCATGCGTTGTTTTAGCATATTAAAGCATAGTATAGTGGTATTCTCCTTTGATGCTTTATTTGGGTTGACTTGGCGCATGCTCACACCATGTTATGACTATCTAAAGTCACCATAGCCTTTATGATCCTTTAGTTTTCAACTTGTAGTATCACTTTATGCTTTGATCAATGATGTTTTGTCGCTCTGCATGATTATGGCCATTATTGCTCTCTCGTTTGTCGCTCCCTTACTATTGCTAGCCTTCACTTTCACTGAGTATGTTTTACTCATGTTTCCAACTCCCTAAACCAAATATTTCCAAAGTGTCCACCATACCTACCTATTAGCATCATTTGCTACTTCCATGCATATTCAATATGCCTTGTTTTCTTCCGAGTAAAATGTTTGCTTGTTATGAGAAAGTTAGTTAGTAAAGCTCTCACGAACTTGATGACACACTTTATTTTCTTGCATCTAATAAACCTGAACCATTGCGTCCTTCTTTGTTGCGTATATGCTTGCGCTTTATAAGTTGAAGTTAGCAGAACCATGTATCATGGGGAACGCTTTCAACATTGCACTGGTACTTAGTACCTCGTTGATATCATGTTCTTTTGCTTATGGATCCTGGCGGTGTGAAATAAAAGTGGAACTTGTAAGATCATGGAGTTTGTATGTATGTTAGAGAAAGGCCTGAGCCGCTAGCCTAAGCCACGCCTAATCATGGTGGAAACTTGCAGCATAACCATAATGAGCATTCAATGAAGCATCCTCAATAAAAATCTATGCACATAGTAAATAAAAAGATCGTTGAGATGCTCATTGTCTGCTTGCCTTGTCATTTTGATTATGGGATAGCTCCTGTGTCATGTGCAAGGGGTACCCCGTTGGCGGTTCTCTATGATACGTGTATACTTACAATGACAAGATCTTACTTGTGACTGAAGTTGAGTAGCATGAGGATCGGTCTTCGTAAGTAAGGGGCATGAGACTTCGATTTATAACTTGTCAAGCATATCCTCTTAGTTGTGTCACTTTAACCTTAACCGTTTAAAGATGCTTATGATAGGGGCAATGAAAGCTCAAAGCTAATGAGTACCATACTTTCAGCATTTGGAAGCCTTTCAAACTTTTCAAAACCTATTCATTTCCTTGTTGAGTCTTCACACATTCTATGAGCACTTTCTTGAGAGCATAGTGGCCATTCTTAGTTCTATGTGCATTGTCCCAAGACTTGTTGATTGATGCATACCTTGATATTGCTTGTTTTAAACTATTTGTATCTAGTCATTCTTGTAAACTTTGAAGGTGTCCTTTGCATTTATGTTTGCTACTCTATGAGGGACAAGATAAATACCACTATGCTATGTTTTCTTTATGTGAAACAAACAAACGTCTTGCAAAGCATTGTTATTCATGAATCTTTTGTTTGTGCCTTTTCATGTTGCATCATAGTTGCTATGTCTTATTGCTAGAACTTTGTCTTTCATGTTATGATTGAAGTACTATGATCCCAGCTTTGAATGTTTTACAAATACTTTGATCAAGTCTTTGATGGTGCATGTCACCTCAAAATTATTCTTTCTTTTTATCACTTACCTACTCGAGGACGAGCAGGAGTTAAGCTTGGGGATGTTGATACATTGCAAATGTATCTATAATTTTTGATGCTCCATGCTTGGTTTTATCCACTTTATTGTGTTTTGTCCACACTTTGGAGTACTTTTCATATGATTTCTTGGACTAACCTATTAACAAGAGCCACAAAGGCTACTGTTTTCTGCTGTTTTTGGTTCCAGGAAAGTCAGAAAATGAATATTCTCGGAATTGGACGGGACAAAAGCCAAAGTGCCTATTTTTCCAGAAAACTTCAGGAGCCAGAATACGAGACGGAGGAGGCCCAGGGGCTGGCCACACCCCCAAGCACCCCCTCGGTCTCCCTCTTTGCCTATAAGAAGCCTTCTGACCTAAAAACTCTGGGGGTTCGACGTTTTTCTAGAATAAGTTCCGCAACACCACCACCACCGAAGGGGAGATTTGGGGGACAGAAAGTCTCTGTTCCGGCACCCTACCGGGACGGGGAAGTGCCCCCAGAGCCATCTCCATCGATCTCCACCATCATCTCCATCGACCATCCATGTTTCCCCCATCTATGAGTGAGTAATCCCCCGATGTAGGCTATGGGGATGGTAGGGATTGGATGAGATCGTTCATGTAATGGCATCAGATTGTTAGGGCATGGTGCCTAGTATCTTTTATTAGTGCTTTATGACTTTGTTGCGACTTGTTGTGCTTAATGCTTGTCACTAGGGACCGAGTGCCATGATTCCAGATCTAAACTTATTATTGATTCATTATGATAGTATTGTTTTTGGTCTTATCTACAAGTTGTATACACACGTTGTCCGGAACCTATGGCCCCGGCGATGTAAATCAGATAAGGAAGGGAATGGCTTTGATGTGAGGATCACATGTGTTCGCGGAGTGTTAATGCTTTGCTCCGGTGCTCTATTAAAAGGAGCACCTTAATTGCTAGTAGTTCCCTAGAGGCCCCGCTGCAAACGGGCTGGCATGACAAAAGATGTTGTGCAAGTTCTCATTGCGAGCACGTATGACTATTTATGGAACACATGCCTAGGATTGTCTAGTACTTGGATGCTTTATCTATTTATCTGCAATTGCCCTATGTTCTGATTGCTATGTGAATTGTCTTGTCCATACAACGCCCGTCCATCCATCCCTATGCCTACCGCACTCGAATCCCATCTTCGCTTTTGTTACTACTGTCTTCGCTTTACTACTGCTGCTACTTTACTATTCCTACTACAAAACTGTTGCTACTGATAAACTGCTGTGAGCAAGATTGTTTCCAGGTCCAGCTGAAATGACAACTCAGTTGTTAAGGCTTATAAATATTCTTTGGCTCCCCTTGTGTCGAATTAATAAATTGGGTTTCACTTCCCTCGAAAATACTGCGATACACCCCCTATACTTCTGGGTCATCAGTGGGCTCTCTTCTTATAGTTGGGATGTATGCGCATAAACGTCCAGAACGTAGGCTGAGTGATGGGCTAGGCCAAGTGGACGCTAACATATGGTATCAGAGCCAGTGTGCGCACTGCTATTAGGTGTGTGGCGATCTATATCGCTCCTGTTTAGGAGGATAGGATGTCAGCACTCGAATGGGTGGCACAGCTGGGATGGTCCAGTGGAGGCTACACTAGTTTAGTCCCACCGCGTGTACGGAAGGAGGACACATCCAGCTTATAAGGAATAGATTCCTTTCTCCTTGTAGTTTGGGCTTTTAGGATGGAGTGAGCTCTCTTCTTATAGTCGGGCTGTGTGCGCATAAACGTCTAGAACATAGGCTGAGTGTTGGGCTAGGCCAAGTGGAAGCTCACATCTGGTATTAGAGCTAGTGTGTGCACCGCTATTAGGTGTGTGGTGATCTGCATCGCTCCTGTTTAGGAGGATGGGATGTCAGCACTCGAACAGATGGCACAGCTGGGATGGTCCAGTGAAGGCTACACTAGTTTAGTCCCACCTTCCCTACAGAAGGAGGCCACACCCAGCTTATAAGGGAAAGATTTCTTCCTCCTTTCAGTCCAGGCTTTTGGGATGGAGTGGGCTCTCTTCTTATAGTTGGGCTATGTGCACATAAACGTTCAAAATGTAGGCTGAGTGCTGGGCTGGGCCAAGTGGACACTAACACAATCCAATGCATCTCGATTTCTCCAAGGAGTCCACCGCGAGGACATAGTATAAGTACATAGGGTTGTGGAATCTCTCCTTCCAGTATAGGATACGGTACTCACCAGATGAGCCGTGCGGGTACAACCCTGCAACATGGCCACCGAAGAGAGCTGGCAGTGAAGCCCACTGACGCGTAGATGGGTTGCATATGTGGAAGCGAGAAGGCGAGGAGAGCACGATAAGGCCGTTGCACGAGGCGTGGAGCACCACGCGGCCATCCTAGCTATCGCGGAAACCCAGGACGGGTCGGTGTCGCTCGGCCGGGACTAGCCGGTGGTCGAAGGCGTCGCTCACTTTGTCGAAGTAGCCCTCCTTGTTACAGTCTTTGCCGTGGAAGGCAACGAGAGGGAGTGACGGTTGGCGCCAGTGGTGGGTGATACGTCCAAAACGTATCTACTTTCTCGAACACTTTTGCTATTGTTTCTCCTCTATACTTGTGTGATTTGGATGCAATTAATGTGAACTGACGCTGTTTTCAGCAGAATTGCCTTGGTGTCTACTTTTTGTGCAGAAAATCAACTATTAGGAAAAATCCTGGAAAATATGCCAAAAATCCTATTTCACCTGAAGACTCTAGGAGCAAGAATACGAGACGGAGAAGAGCCAGGGGGTGGCCACACCACCTGGAGGCGCGGGCCAGGCCAGGCCGCGCCAGGGGATGGTGTGGGCCCCCCAGGCACCTCCTCGGCCTCTCTCTTCGCCTATAAGGAGCTTTCTGACCTAAAAACTCTGCCGGGACGAGGAATTGGAGGAGATCATCGCCATCATCATCGCCATCGCTTCTCCATCGACCATCCATGTTTCCCCCATCTATGAGTGAGTAATTCCCCGCTGTAGGCCATGGGGATGGTAGGGATTGGATGAGATTGTTCATGTAATGGCATCAGATTGTTAGGGCATGGTGCCTAGTATCTTTTATTAGTGTTTTATGACTTTGTTGCGACTTGTTGTGCTTAATGCTTGTCACTAGGGCCCGAGTGCCATGATTTCAGATCTAAACATGTTATTGATTCATTATGATAGTATTGTTCTTGGTCTTATCTACAAGTTGTATACACACGTCGTTGTCCGGAACCTATGGCCCTGAAGTGACAAAAATCGGGATAACCGGAAGGGAATGGCTTTGATGTGAGGATCACATGTGTTCATGGAGTGTTAATGCTTTGCTCCGGTTCTCTATTAAAAGGAGCACCTTAATTGCCAGTAGTTCCCTAGAGGCCCAGCGCAAACGGGCGGTGACAAAAGATGTTGTGCAAGTTCTCATTGCGAGCAAGTATGACTATATATGGAACACATGCCTAGGATTGTCTAGTACTTGGATGCTTTATCTTATTTATCTGCAATTGCCCTATGTTCTGATTGCTATGTGAATTGTCTTGTCCATGCAACGCCCGTCCGTCCATCCCTATGCCTATCTTTTCGAATCCCAATTTACTGCTTTTGTTACTACTGTCTTTGCTTTACTACTGCTGCTACTCTGCTATTCCTACTACAAAACTGTTGCTACTGATAAACTACTGTGAGCAAGATTGTTTCCAGGTGCAGCTGAATTGACAACTCATTTGTTAAGGCTTATAAATATTATTTGGCTCCCCTTGTGTCGAATCAATAAATTGGGGTTCACTTCCCTCGAAAATACTGCGATACACCCCCTATACTTGGGGGTCATCAAGACTATTTTCTGGCACCATTGCCGGGGAGCATAGCTTTATTTATCAACTTCACTTGGATTCTCTATTGTTCGCTGCTATCCATCCATCATGGGTAAGTCTCGTGATGGCAAGGTTCCTATTTTACCATCCACTACAAGAAGAGGTATGGTTCTGAACACCTCTGCTGCTCTTGATTCACCGTCTGTTTTGAATAAGTTCCTTACACCACCACATACACATGCTACACACGCTGCTACTACTGCTGAATCTGAAACTTCTGATACTTATGACGCTGCTTCTACTGTGCTTGATAAGAGTGGTTCATTAGGTCCTTTCCTAGATGCTACGATTGCTAGAACTATAGCTGGAAATACCGAAACTCCTAATGAAGACACTACCACCCCTGTTAGCTCACCTGAGTCTAGTGAGAGTTATGATATTGAAGAAGATTATGTTGAGATGACCGATGAGTTTATTAAAGAATGTAAGAACACCCATGATAGGAGCGCTGCTAAGAGTCTCCTTGAGAGGCGTACTATTAGACCCAAATTGTATTGCTAAGTTTGCTGCTTCTCCCATAAACATTATAGATGAAGATTATGATTTCTCTCTCGATCTATCTTACATAGCTATTGTCGAGAAAGAACCTTTTTGTGGGACTAAGAATGAAAGTGCGGTAGCACATATGAATGAACTTTCTACCATGAGTGGCTTGTTTTCTGATGATATTAAGATGCGTACTTACTTTGTTGCTAAGATTTTTCCCTTTTCACTAAAAGGAGAAGCTAAAACTTGGTTTAGTAATTTACCTCCTGGATCCATTGATAGCCCTGAGTGCTTGATTAGTACTTTCCTGCAGAAATATTTTCCTCCCAGTGCTAGATATGCTATTTTGCAGGAACTTTTTGATTTTAAACAGGGAGAAAAAGAGGTATTGTCCTCTTTGATTCATGCATAGGCTTGAAGTCCATTACCTAAGAATGAGCTTCTTGATATATTTTATAATGGACTAACCGAGGAATCTAGGACATACCTAGATAGTTGTGCTGATTGTGTTTACAGGAATAGGACTCCTAAGGAAGCTGAGGAATTAATGGCTAAAATAAGCAAGAATTATGAAGATTGGACTCCTCCTAAACAAGCTATACCGGAAGTAATTGTACCTGAACCATCTATTCCTAAGCCTATTCCAACTTCAAAGAAGAGGGGAGTTATTGAATTAAATGATGAAGTGATGAAGGAAGCTAAGAAATGTCTTAAGGAGAAGGGAATTAAAGTTGCAGATGTCAAGAATTTACCTCCTATAGAAGAATTATGTAAGCCTATTTCCTACTCACCCACTATTGAGGTACACTCTCTCCAACACTTTGATGAAGTCCCTTACTCGAAACCTCCTGACCAATGCTTAGAAGAATTTGATATCTTTATTGTTAAGCAAGATAACTTTAATAAAAGGGTGCAAAATCATCTAATGGAAAACACTAGAGCTATTGTTGAGTTGAAAGATATTGTGGAAAGAACCTCTAATGATGTTAAAATGATTGTTAAACACTTTCAAATGGTTCAAACTCAAATAGATCAACTCGTTAAAGTGCAAAACGACTTGCTAGTGAATGCTGCTAAAGAAAAACATTCTTATGAAATTAGAACTAGAAGTGGTGCTGCTACCCAGGATCCTCTATATCCTGAGGGGCATCCCAAAAGAATTGAGCAGGATTCTCAACAAGCTTAAAATAGTGGTTCTACTTGTAAGAAAAGGAAAAGGAAACATAAAACTATTGTAGAACCCTCTGAACCTGCTATAGATCCTAATAGTATATCTATCTCTGATGCTGAAACTGAAAGTGGTAATGAAGAAAATGAAGTGCCTAATGAAGAAAAGGTTGAAGAAGAACCTGAAAACCACACTAAGACTACTAAATACACCAAAGAAGATTTTATTGCTAAGAAACATGGTAGTGAAAGAGAACCTTGGGTCCAAAAACCTATGCCTTTCCCTGATAAGAAACACAAGTCAAAAGAAGATGAACACTATAATAAGCTTTGTGAGTGGATGAAGCCTTTATTCTTGCAAATTACTTTGACTGACGCTATTAAATTGCCTCCTTACTCAAAGTATATGAAGGACATTGTCTTGAATAAAAGGAAGATTCCTAATGAAGAAATTTCTACTTTGCTTGCTAATTATTCCTTCAATGGTAAGGTTCCTAAGAAACCTGGAGACCCAGGGATTCCAACTATCCCTTGCTCTATTAAGAACAGTTATGTTAGAACCGCTTTGTGTGATTTGGGAGCTAGAGTTAGTGTTATGCCTTTCTCTCTCTATAAGAGGCTTCAGCTTGAAAAATTGATTCCAACTTATATATCTTTGCAAATGGCTGATAAATCTACCACTATTCCTATGGGTATATGTGAGGATGTACCTGTTCAGGTGGCTCACAATTGCTTGATACTAACTGATTTTGTTGTGCTTGAAATGCCTGAAGATGATAATATGTCTATTATTCTTGGGAGACCTTTTCTTAATACTGCAGGAGCTGTTATTAATTGTAATCAAGGAAAGGTGACCTTCAATGTTAATGACAAGGAACATACTGTCTATTTCCCCAAGAAGATTGAAAGGACTTATGGTTTGAATTCAATTGAACATGTTGAAGGCATTCAAGTTGGAGAAATATATTGTCCCATACCAAGAGAAAAATTTGAAACTATTATGATTGGGACCATTGCTATCAAGGTTGAGGTAACATAATCATTAGTGGAATACAAAGTTTTGTCTCATATGCAATTGTTTTGGTAGCAAGACTAGATCAACCTTGCTAACAAAAGGATTCCATTGAACAAAACAATGTTTTCATTATGACTATCTCCGTTTATTTCTATCCTTTGCATTTTAGTTTTTGCTTTCGTTTAGTTTTCTTTATGTTGTTAGTTGCTTGCATGCTAGAACTTCTGTAGTTCTAGCCTTGTTTTGTCCTTGCATCATGTTTCCAAAAAAAAAATATGTCTGTCAGAAAAATCATTCTTCTATTTCTGAAAAAAGCCCAAAAATAAAGTGTCTCAAAAAATTCCAGAAAATTCATATTAAATTTTTACGTGAAAAAGGGGCAGAGGAGTACCTGGTAGGTACCAGGGGGCTCACCAGGCAGGCACACCATGTGGTGGCGCGGCCAGCCCTAGGTGGCGCCATGCCCTGGTGTGGGCCACCCCTGGCCCCCCACTTACTCTCTCACCTGCCACTTTCTTCTCTCTCCCGAGTAAGCTCCAGTTCATAGCTCAAAATCGCGTTCTTTCTGTGCTTGCTCTCAATTTCTTTGATCTCCTTGCTCAGCCCATCTTTCTTGCTGAAATTTGGAGCATTTGTTCCCTGGTATGTGACTCCTCCCCTTGTCCAAGTAGATTTGTGTTTAGTGGATTATATGTTGAGTATTTTGCTGCTGTAGGTGACTGGTTATGAGAGCTTGTAAGCTTGTTTGGTGCTTAGAGATATAGTTTTGATGCATGTTTAGGCCTCTTGCAAGTCCCTATGAGTAGAATCCTTCATTATATTTACTTTGCAATCACTTGTGTAATAGGTGTTTAAATTTCAGAATAGAAGATGAGTGAACACCACCTAAACCAACATGAGCTTTGGGTGCCTGAGGTCATGAAGGTCCACCGGGAGGAGGAAGTTTTTCCCTCCATTTGTCCATGCTCTGAGTTCATGAGAGCTGCAAGAATTTTACAAGATTTCCACACTTTGGTTTCTAATGCAGGGTTAGAGCACTTTTTGGAAGATGAACCTTGTCAATTTGTGAAGCTAACCATGTATATGGTGCAGGACTTCTAATTTAGTCACTCTTTGCCTAAACCCATGGTTCATTACAAAATTTACAATATAGCTGTCGACCTTTCTCTTGATGATTTTTGTGCAGCTATTAAGGTACCTCAATGGGGATCATGTAGAAAGATTAAGGAGAGACCTGAACCACTCATGGATTTATATGCAGAAATTTGCCAAGGGAGTAGCTTCTCGAAGGAGAATGGAAAAATCCGTAACATTCATCTTCCCTCCATTCGCTACTTTGCCTACTTTATTGCCAAGTGTGTTCTTGCTAGGAAAACTGCTAATAAGTTATCTTCATTTGATCTAGCATTTATCTCTGCTGCTCTTAGACGAGATAGGTCTTACAACTTGGGTGCTTTGATAGCTTTCCGTCTTGCTGCTAACCGTGAGAAAGGTGGAATTTGTGGAGGCCTCATTGCTTCTCGTTTACTAGCATTGCATGGTTTAGTGCCTCATCATCTAGACCTACAGTTTCCCATAGAGAGGCTTGATTTTAATTCCATGATATAGCATAAATTTATTTCCTCGTGGGCTAGTTTGAGTGAGTTGTCTTATGAAATAACCTTTCTCAAAGCTGGTTGGAGAAAGAGCAAGTCCGAGCGTGTTGTTCTTTTGCCTGCACCTGTCTTGTTTAACCTTGATAACAGGGAAGGATGGTCCCTCACTGAGGAGGAGCTTGACACGTACTTGGGAGAGCTCTCCCAACAGGAGCAGGACACTAGAAGGGAGGTCACGGATGATTCGGTCCAGCCCTTGAATGAGGGAGAGTCTTCATATCAGCAGCCCGCTTATGATTGGGGAGCTTCTTCTTCTTCTCATGGGCCCAGCTATGACCATTCTTACCAAGATCCGCCCGCTTGGAACCCCTATTCGTACATGGATTGATACCCACTTAGGCCAAAAGCCTAAGCTTGGGGGGAGGTACGCCGACACCGCACTCATCTCCATATCATGTTGCGTCGGTACTTTGTATATTCATGTTTTCGTTCTCTTTTTAGTTTTCGTTCTTCTTTGCTTTTGCTTTCTAAAAACACAAAAAGACCAAAAATATTTTTGTTGTTTCTCTTTGGTTTGCTTCTTCTTTTTGCCTTGGTTTGTTTTTCCCTTTTTTGCTTTGTTTGAACTATTCGAAAAATCCAAAAAGATTTTGCTTTGTTTGTTTTTCCCTTTTGGTTCTTGTTTAAAAATCAAAAACACCAAAAATATTTGTCGTCCTTCTTTGGTTTTTGCGAGTTTGCTACAGGGTTCGGAAGTTCTCAGTGGAATATTGGTTTCATATTATTATTCAAGCCACACAAGTGAAGAGCAATAATGAGGATTAATGACAACTTGAGGCGTGGTAAGAGGCTGGTAATGAACTCTATTTGTTTTCATTTTTGTACATATACTCATCACTGTGAGCTTGCTTAGTCCATTCATGTAGAGTGTATGTTTTCTTTGGATGCTTAGTAGTTCTTGCTTTCTTATGATTAGCTCCAGCTCGCTAATAGTTTGTAGCATGTCTTATGAATGTTTGCTTGCATTGCTCTATTCATAAATCGGTATGACACCGTGGTATCCTCCTCTGAATGTTTCATTTGATTGACTTGGCACATGCTCATGCATGCACATGACTGTAATAATCAGTCAAGCCTCGATGAATTATTTTGCCTTGAGGATCTTGAATCACTTTCATGCCATGAGTAGTCTTGTTTTGTTGCGAGCATGATAATGACAGCTATTGCTCTCTCGTTTGTCGCTCCCTTACTATTGCTAGCCTTCACTTCCACTGAGTGTTTTACTCAAGTTTCCAACTTCCTAAACCAAATATTTCCAAAGTGTCCACCATACCTACCTATTAGCATCATTTGCTACTCCCGTGCATATTCATTATGCATTGTTTTCTTCCGAATAAAATGTTTGCTTGTTATGGGAAAACTAGTTAGTAAAGCTCTCACGAACTTGATGGCACACTTTATTCCCTGCACTTAATAAACCTGAACCATTGTGAACTCTCCATGAAAGTTATATGCTTGCAAATTATAGGTTGGGGATTAGCAGAACCGTGCTGTCACGGGGAACGCTTTCAACACTTGTAAATATATACCCAGTTGATACCTTGCTCTTTTGTTTGCGGATGTCGTCGGTGTGAAATAAAAGGGGAGCTTGTAAGTCCATGGAGTTATGTATGTGTGTTAGAGAAGCGCTGGGCATTGGTCTAATCCATGCCGACATGGTGGAAACCTGACGTAACCATAATGATATCTATGAAGCATTCTTCTTATAAAAAAGAGAGATAGCTATTGAGAAAAGAAAAAAGAGACTTATGAAAAGAGGAAAGAGAAAAAAGCACCATTTTCCCATGGTAAATAAGAAGATTGCTGAGATACTCATTGTCTGCTTGCCTTGTCATTTTGATATGGGGATTCTTCCGTATCATCGGGCAAGGGGTACCCCGTTGGCGGTTCTCAATGATACGTGTGAGACCAGGCACATGGCTTAATAGGATTGATAGAATACTCATACCAACAAGTTGCAACTTCTTTTCTGGAAGCTCATTTGAAAAGAACTCTAAGGTTAAGCGTGCTTGGCCTAGAGCAATTCTAGGATGGGTGACCGACCGGGAAGTGGGTAACTGGGTGCGCACGAGTGAGGACAAAGTGCGTAGAAAAGACTAGTGTTGGTCTGTGGGGCCAGTCTAGATATCATATTAAGCTGCCAGGAGTGACACCCCCCGGGCCCAGGAGTGGATGGGGTGTTACAAAGTGGTATCAGAGCCGACACTTGCGATTACACGGGTGTGTGCGGGTCAGTGGCGGGACATGTGGAGCATGGCGCGTGTGGTCCGGAGTGGACACGGCATGGCACATGTGCTTGACGCCTTGCAGACGCGTGCCAAGAGGGAACATTCCTGGGGTGTGCTTGATCGATGAGGGCATCGATCTTCTAAAGGGTGGGTGTATGTGAGACCAGGCACATGGCTTAATAGGATGATAGAATACTCATACCAACAAGTTGCAACTTCTTTTCCGGAAGCTCATTCGAAAAGAACTCTAAGGTTAAGCGTTCTTGGCCTAGAGCAATTCTAGGATGGGTGACTGACCGGGAAGTGGGTAGCAAAGTGCGCAGTGAGGACAAAGTGCGTAGAAAAGACTAGTGTTGGTCTGTGGGGCCAGTCTAGATATCATATTAAGCTGCCAGGAGTGACACCCCCCGGGCCCAGGAGTGGACGGGGTGTTACAATACACACATACTTACGATGACAAGAACTTACCGGTAACTAAAGTTGAGTAGCATGAGGAGAGGCCCTCGTACTCAAGGGACTTAGGATTTTCAGTTTATAGTCTGTCAAGCATATAACTTAGATTGGACCTCACTTTCACCTTAACCACATTAAAGATGCTTATGATAGGGGCAATGAGAGCTCAAAGCTAACAAGTACCATACTTTCAGCATTTGGACGCCTTTCAAAATTATTCAAAACCTTTTTCTTCTACTTGTTGAGTCTCCACATATTCTTTGAGCACCTTCTTGAGAGCATAGTTGTCATTCTTTGTGTTTGTTCCATTACTTGATTATTTGTGTTATGACTTTGATGCTTGTATCCTTGATATCTTTACTTCTAGTCATCACTTGAACTTCATAGGTGCCTTGATATTCATAATCAAAGGGCAAGCGAGATACCACTCTATCATACCTTTTTATAAGCATTGTAATGTTGCTTATGTTTGTGCTTCATGCTACTTATTATTCTTGAGTTGGAATCTCTTCATAGCTTGCAATGACTATTAAGTAGACTCAGTTGCATATTCTTTATTATGAACTGTCTGAGTAGTTGATCACATTGCTGAGAATATTTATATCATATGAAGCAAATGTGTTCGTGAAAGTTCTTTTATCGCACTCAGTTTTCAACTGAATTGCTTGAGGACAAGCAATAAGCTAAGTTTGGGGGGAGTTGATACGTCCAAAACGTATCTACTTTCCCGAACACTTTTGCTATTGTTTCTCCTCTATACTTGTGTGATTTGGATGCAACTAATGCGAACTGACGCTGTTTTCAGCAGAATTGCCTTGGTGTCTACTTTTTGTGCAGAAAATCAACTATCAGGAAAAATCCCGGAAAATATGCCAAAAATCCTATTTCACCCGAAGACTCCAAGAGTCAGAATACGAGACAGAGAAGATCCAGGGGTGGCCACACAACCTAGTGGCGCGGGCCAGGCCAGGCCGAGGTGGTGGGCCCCGCACCTCGGCCTCTCTCTTCACCTATAAGGAGCCTTCTGACCTAAAAACTCTGAGGGGTTCGACGTTTTTCCAGAAGGAGTTCCGCTCCGGCGCCACCACCAGATTCCACGAAACAACACCAGAAACTCCATTCTGGCACCCTACCGGGACGGGGTATTGGAGGAGATCATCGCCATCATCATCACCATCGCTTCTCCATCGACCATCCATGTTTCCCCCATCTATGAGTGAGTAATCCCCCGCTGTAGGCTATGGGGATGGTAGGGATTGGATGAGATTGTTCATGTAATGGCATTAGATTATTAGGGCATGGTGCCTAGTATCTTTTATTAGTGCTTTATGACTTTGTTGCGACTTGTTGTGCTTAATGCTTGTCACTAGGGCCCGAGTGCCATGATTTCAGATCTAAACATGTTATTGATTCATTATGATAGTATTGTTCTTGGTCTTATCTACAAGTTGTATACACACATCGTTTTCCGGAACCTATGGCCCCGAAGTGATAGAAATCGGGATAACCGGAAGGGAATGGCTTTGATGTGAGGATCACGTGTGTTCATGGAGTGTTAATGCTTTGCTCCGGTGCTCTATTAAAAGGAGCACTTTAATTGCCAGTAGTTCCCTAGAGGCCCCGCAAAAATTTGGCAGGACAAAAGATGTTGTGCAAGTTCTCATTAGCACGATAACTATATATGGAACACATGCCTAGGATTGTCTAGTACTTGGATGCTTTATCTTATTTATCTGCAATTGCCCTATGTTCTGATTGCTATGTGAATTGTCTTGTCCATGCAACGCCCGTCCATCCATCCCTATGCCTACCGCACTCGAATCCCATTGTTTACTGCTTTTGTTACTACTGTCTTTGCTTTACTACTGCTGCTACTCTGCTATTCCTACTACAAAACTATTGCTACTCATAAACTGCTGTGAGCAAGATTGTTTCCAGGTGCAGCTGAATTGACAACTCAGTTGTTAAGGCTTATAAATATTCTTTGGATCCCCTTGTGTCGAATCAATAAATTGGGGTTCACTTCCCTCAAAAATACTGCGATACACCCCCTATACTTGTGGGTCATCAGTGGGCGAGGAGGAAATCAACGGCGGAGGTGAGGCGACACCAGCACCGACAGGTCACGTGGAAGCGTAGGAGCTCCTTCGCCGGCAGGCAGACGAGGATCTCCCACACCAAAACCTCCTCCGGCAGGATGCAGCGGCGGAGGGGGCACTGCAGCTCCGCGCCCATGCGGTTCCGACATGGTCTCTCATAGCCTCACTTGAGCGCTAGCAACGTGGCTCGAGCTGCCTCACACCATCGTCGTTGGCTCAGTTGTCGACGCCAAGAACGAGTAGGGTTTTGGTGTGGCGAACGGCTAGGGGAGGCCAGGAGGGAGATGGAGATTGGGAGATTTTCGGGGTTGCCTCATTGGCTCTTCGAAGTGAAGACAACGGTGAGGTCTGAGGGGTATAAATCCTAAGACCCTCTCCGATGGCCGACACGTGTCCATCTTTTCAGTTTTCTAACTTCTTTTTGTTTGTTAATTAGATCGAGTCTCGTAAGATTTTTTTCCGGGTAGTGGCGGCTTGTTGACTGGACTTCTGGAAAAATGATTTACTAGACTTTATCATGATGAATTGTCAATATCTTCTCTGAAATACAATTAGTGGACCTTTTTTGCGAAACACTATTGGTGGACTTTACAAAAAAGATTTACTAGACTTTATCATGATAGATTGTCAATATCTTCTTACACTATTTTTCCAAATCGACTTTTTCGAAAAGAGGGAACGAAGCCCTGCCTCTGCATGGAGCGATGCATATAACATTTATTCATTATTAAAAAAAAGTCTGACAAAAACCATTATAAAAATCATACAAACCAAAACCGCCAAAACAACACCACCCAACACAAACAGTTCATCGCCAGCTACCGACGAAATCTGGAAAACACTCGATCGCCCATGCAATACAGGAGCCAAAATTTGCCAAGCAAATCCTCAAAACAGAGCTAGTGCACTCACTCCGGATGTTGCCACCTCAGCTATCATCCACCAACCCATCTACAACATGTAGATCGATGCACAGACTCTCGCCACATCAACCACCAATGCAACCATGGTGCCAAGTAGCACCACCTCTCTGCGCACTAACTCCGAAGCACGTTGCGGTCACCATCGGTACACCGCAGCACGATACCTCCTAGTACCACTAGCCAACGCGGATTGAAGTCTCTGTAGGATCTGTCGTGCCTAGCACCCACCAAACATAATGACTCAGCGTAGCACCTGTCGGTCAGGCATGACTTGACATCGCTGCCAAAACTCTGTGCGAGACAAACCCGCTCCACCTCCTGCCTCAGTCATCCAACATTGCTCCTGATGTCTACAAGTACACAAATCATTTGTAGCTAGTTTTGAAGTATAGATATCGATCCCACAGGGAGCCCAAAGGTAAGTGTTTATGAATGAAGTCTCTGTCACACTCAAAGTTGTCACAGATCTTCGAGTGAATTGACTGCAAGTGTGAAAATAAGAATAAAATTTGGATTAATCTGGATATATTTAAATAAAATTAAAATGTAAACTTCAGGAATAAAAAGCATAAAAGTAAAGAATGATTCGATTATTTGTGGTTTTCTGCAGATGACAAAGAAGGCGCGGGGAGATACAGTTCATGGTGATAGTAACTGTGCTAGGTGGACGAATGATAAGTATAACAATCATAATCTTATAAATATATATGTAGGCGAGCAACCCATAATTAGCCGGAACTCCTCTTGGTAGATTTCATCCCAACTTCAATAATCCTACTAGTCTGTTACCAAAACCATGGTCAGTCACTAGACGATTTAGATCCTTCAGGTTGCTTAGCAATTAAGCTCCTTGGATCAGACTAATGCAATAATATAACACCCCGTCCACTCCTGGGCCCGGGGGGTGTCACTCCTGGCAGCTTAATAGGATATCTAGACTGGCCCCACAAACCAACACTAGTCTTTTATGCGCACTTTGTCCTCACTATGCGCACCGGTTACCACTTCGATTCGGTCACTCATCCTAGAATTGCTCTAGGCCAAGCACGCTTAACCTTAGAGTTCTTTTCGAATGAGCTTCCAGAAAAGAAGTTGCAACTTGTTGATATGGGTATCCTATCAATCCTATTAAGCCATGTGCTTGGATCTCACATATGGTATCAGATACCAATTGTAACTACCTCGGTGAATTACGCTCTTAGTTACATGCCTGGATGAGCAAAAATGGTTAAAATAGTACGGTGGGGCCAAATGCCACTCACAGGTAGACCTTTCGGCCGTCCTAACCATTTCCAGAACATCGGGACAAGAACGAGCGTGTCGGCGAAGGGATCAACTACATACACAAATGAGTATGTATGCAAGCCACATACAACAGTCCTCAGAGCCATTCCATCTAAAAGAAATAGAAATATTGCAACGCCATACGGCAAGATCCAAATACCCTAGATAGAGATAATATTTTAGGATAGCTCCTCATACATCAAACATCAGAGTATCAGGCGGAAGCGGAAAACAAGATCCGGGTACGGATAAGAAGCAAATCGGCATAAGATGCCACATAAATAAACACATCCCGCCCACAGATCTCACGGATCCCCGTTCTCGGAATCTCTACACCGAGTGATCATTGCCAACATCGTCCGCCTCCTCCACCCAGTATCCATCTTGCGAGTATACCTGTTCATCTGAATCAAACAATTTATCGTGTGAGACCCTAGGGGTACTCAGCAAGTCTTTATGCCTCTAAAGGGGACACAACCTAGGGTGACGCAATTGCAGCAAAAGATAATAACTAACAAGTCTATAGATACTCGCTAGCCATCCGTCTAACCAATGATAGACGAATGTCTGTGAATTAATAACAACATTTATAACAGTAATTAACAGATCCATCCTCCTCCTCGCTTACCAACGAGGAAGCGGACGAACAACCCCCCCCATCCGTTGGCAGTTTTATTAACCATTCCATGAGTGTTGCACTATTAACTAGTCAGGTACTTAGTCAAATTAAAAGCGGTACTTTAGTTATACTTGTCTATGATCGAGAAACCGTGCTCCAAGTCGTCCATAACCGCGGACACGGATTTCAGAAAGATTTACCCTACGGGGGTGCACAAATAGCAACACACACTCAATCAACCTCGGAAAAACCAACTCAAAACCCAAAGAGCCATTCACGACAAAGCGATCACAGGATTCAGAAATATTTCAGGGGGCCACCCCATTAAGCTACCCGCAACGAAATTGGCCGGCTCCGAGACGGACCCAAGGTTTGCGCCAATGGCTGTAAACGACTGGGAACCCGAAAGTGTGACTGGGCTTGTCGATACCGCGAAAACACTCCGCAATCCTAAGCGATCAGTGCTCCTCGCACAATCTTAAATAAAGCAGTAAAGCATGGCATAAGTACAGGATAATAATAAAGCCCCAAACTACTTTGTGGCCCCAAGAAATAAGAATGAATCAAGCTCTGGTTCAGGGGGGTCCATAAGGCCTCCCGGATGTGGATAGTGCGAATAGTCAAGGAATAGGAATTAAGTACTCGGGGTCCTACGGGACACAAGTGAGCATGAAGAACCAAATAGCAGATATTGCTCACTGGTGCCACTTTCATTAGTTATCCCATTACTACTCAGGTTAAGTTGTTTAGGTACCTCGTTATC
Organism: Avena insularis; assembly: GCA_023614405.1. Classification (NCBI taxonomy): domain Eukaryota; kingdom Viridiplantae; phylum Streptophyta; class Magnoliopsida; order Poales; family Poaceae; genus Avena; species Avena insularis. Next base: position 31,763,223 of record CM042694.1, read on the forward strand.
CATCAGACTCTCACATACCCTACACATGCTGTTCTATGACCCGAATGGCTCAAACAACTCCTGTAGTAATGGCTCATGGGATGGAGGAACAAGCTTCGGTGGGGTTTAAGAGTAAAGGCTATGCCGTACTTGGGATTCAATTTAATGCAATCGCGACTCAATGATGCAAGAATAAGATAGGGGCAATAGGTACTATATGTATGCAAGCATGTGGTAGTGCTTGCCTGGCAGCTCAGTTGAAGCGAGGGACGGATCTGGGTAGTGCTACTGGGATTCCTGATATATCCCCTGCTCAGCGTCTATTCGAAGAAGAACCAAACAAACAAGGGCTAACATAATAGAGTGCACAAGCATATGAATTAAAATGCGACAAGCAAACAATCATGCCATGATGAATGATGCACAATTTGCATGGCAATAATGTAGCATGGCATGGGTGAGGTGTGGGGTACAAGATTAAAGCATTTTATTAAGTTTTTAGCCCTGTTTGCTCTCATAACACTTGCTGTATACTTATATTTATATGACGCATGCTGCTGTAGGGGTTCGTAGCATGGAAAACAAAAATTTTCTACCGCATACAAACAAACAAGCCAAGATCTATCTACTAGATTGCAGCAACGAGTCGATGGAATAACTCACCCTCGAAGATTCCAAAGTGTTTAACGAGAGCAGATTCTCGTGGGTGATGTAGTCGTACTCTTTCCGATCTCAAGATCGCGTAGACGATCCTTCCGGCGCCACGTTCCGGCAGCGCTCCTTGATCGGTCACACGTTCGGTTTTCGACGAAGACCTTCCTCTCCCTTGTTCCAAAGAGCGGAGGTTGTAGCACTCTCCTCGCGATTCCAAAAGACAACGGCGTGGTACCGGAAGTAGAGGGGAAATCCCGCAGGGCTTCGCCTTAAGCCGGTGCGAGTATGGTGGAGCTTATGAGAGAGGCTATTAGTGGTCTAGTAATTAGACACACCAATTAGAAGGCTCTAAACCAATTAGAAGGCTCTAAACCAATTAGAAGGCTCTAAACCGAAATAGCTCTAAACCGGGGTCTAGATCTAGGGTTTAGTTTAGAGGATAGGAAACTTGTGTGTCTAGGAGGGGAGGCCCTGCCTCCTTTATAGGTGGGAGGGCGGCCAAGGTAGGAGTCCCTCCCAAGTCGGCCTTGGGAGGCGCTTGGCCAAGGGAGGAACCCTCCTCCAACTCGGCCTCCACCAATCCTCCTCTTTTCCCACTTCCCAAAATTGCCGTTTGACTTTCAAACTAGCCGTTTGACTTTTCAATTTAGGATTTAAATAAATCCTTTATTTTGGACAGCAAGAACACTTAGTACATGATGCAATCATTCCAATATGTAATGACACATTCATGTACCCTTCCCCCTCCGGAGTGCCGGACATTCCGGGACCTTCTAGAATGTTCCCGATGAAAACACCGGAACCATTCCCCAACTCCGAAACGGAACTTTCCTTATATGAATCTTATTCTCCGGACCATTCCGGATCTCCTCGATATCCCGGATCCCATCCGAGACTCGAACAACATTCAGTCTCTTTCTCATAATACCATAACTACTCAAACAACGTCGAATCCTTAAGTGTGTCTCCCTACGGTTCGTGAATTATGCGACATGATCGAGACACTTCTCAACAATAACCAATAGAGGAATCTGGAAATTCATATGGCTCCCACATATTTCTACGATTACTTTCATCGAATGAACCACTTACATACGATACCAATTTCCTTTTGTCTCACGATATGTTACTTATCCGAGGTTATGATCGTCGGTATCTCGCATACCTAGTTCATCCTCACATCGATAAGTACTCTTTTCTCGTTCCCGTGATATGTGATCCCTTGTGACCCAGTCACATGCTTGCAAGCTAATTGGATGACATTTCACCGAGAGGGCCCAGAGAATATCTATCCGTCATGTGGATGGACAAATCCCACTCTTGATCCATGTGTTTCAACCAATACTTTCCGAACACTCAATGCCACCTTTATAGCCACCCTGTTACGGTGTGGTGTTTGATGACATCAAAGCATCCATCCAAAGAAAGGTGATATGCATGATCTCATGGTCGAAGGAATTAGGTTACTATGTATCAGAAAGCATATAGCAATTGAACTATTGAAATGACTTGATCTTTATGCTACGCTTGTCTATAGGAGTATGTCCACCATATCATTCTCCTAACGATATGATATTGTTGTTGATAACATCTCAATGTTCATGATAGGGAAACCACAATCATCAATCAACCAACAAGCTAGTGAAGTATAGAGGCTATACTAGGGACTTCAAATTAAGTTTACAAATCACACAAGTATTAATGGTTTCCTTGTTAATACTATTATAGCATGAATGTAAACATTTATCATAAACACAAAGATATATAATAATAACTACATTTATTATTACCTCTAGGGCATATCTCCAACAGTCTCCCACTTGCACTAGAGTCATCTAATCTAGATTACATGGTAATATACCGAACACCCATGGCAGTTTGGTGTTGGTCATGTTTTGCCCTCGGGAGAGGTTTAGTCAACGGATCCGCCACATTCAGATCTGTGTGTACTTTGCAAATCTTTATATCCCCATCCTGGATATGTTCTCGAATAACGTGGAAACGCAGCTTGATATGCTTCAGCTTCTTGTGTGACCTTGGTTCTTGCGCATTGGCTATGGCACCCATGTTATCACAGTAGATAGACATTGGGTCCAGCGCACTAGGAACCACACCCAGCTCTGTAATGAACTCTTTCATCCATATCGCTTCTTGTGAAGCCTCTGAAGCCGCCATGTATTCCGATTCAGTTGAAGATCTCGCCACAACGCTTTGCTTTGCACTCCTCCAGCTAACTGCTGCACCATTCAAAATAAATACGTATCCAGATTGTGATTTAGAATCATCTGGATCGGTGTTCCAACTAGCATCGGTGTAAACATTAACAACGAGCTGTTCATCACCTCCATAAGAAAGAACCATATCCTTAGTTCTTCTCAAGTACTTAAGGATGTTTTTGATTGTCCAATGATCCACTCGATCACTTTGATATCTGCTAGTTAGACTAACAGATATGCGATGTCGGGTCTAGTACATAGCATGGCATACATTAGAGATCCTATGGCTGATGCATAGGAGTCTTACTCATCCTTTCTCTATCTTCGCCGATGTCGGACTTTGAGTTTTACTCAAGGTCGATTAGGCAACATGGGCAAGAACCCTTTCTTGCTATCTTCCATTCCAAACCTCTTTAGAACTTTGTCCAAATATGTACTTTGTGACAATGATATTTGGCGTTTCGATCTATCTCTATAAATCTTTATGCCTAATATGTAAGCTGCTTCGCCAAGATCTTTCATTGAAAAACTATTATTCAAATACTCTTTGACACTATTAAGAAGGTCTACATCATTCCCAATCAACAATATGTCATCCACATACGATTAAGAATGCTACAGAGCTCCCACTCACTTTCTTGTAAATACAAGCTTCTCCATAAGTTTGTATAAAACCAAAATCTTTGATTACCTTATCAAAACGTTGATTCCAACTTCGGGATGCTTGCTTCAATCCATAGATGGACCGTTGAAGCTTGCATACCTTGTTAGCATCTTTAGGATCGACAAAACCTTTGGGTTGTATCATATACAACTCTTCATCAATGTCTCCATTGAGGAATGCTGTTTTGACATCCATCTGCCATATCTCATAATCATAATATGCAGCGATTGCTAACATAATCCTCACAGACTTTAGCTTCGCTACTGGTGAGAAAGTCTCATCGTAGTCAACTCCTTGAATTTGTCGAAAACCTTTTTGCGACAAGTCGAGCTTTATAAACGATAACATTACCATCAGCATCTGCTTTCTTCTTGAAAATCCATTTGTTCTCGAGCCTTCGCCATCTGGTAAGTCCACCAAAGTCCACACTTGGTTTTCGTACATGGATCCAATCTCGGATTTCATGGCTTCTTGCCATTTATTGGAATCTGGGCTCATCATCGCTTCCTCATATGTCTCAGGGTCATCGGTGTTGTCCACCAACATGACATTCATAACGGAATCATACCAATCTGGAGTGGTACGAGTTCTTGTTGACCTCCGAAGCTCTGTAGCAACTTCAACCGAAGTTTCATGATCACCATCATTAGCTTCCTCTCTTATTGGTGCGGGCATCACAGAACTTCTTCGGCTGCGCTACTCGCAATTTCGAGAGAAGGTTCGACAACCTCGTCGAGTTCTACTTTCCTTCCAGTCACTTCTTTCGAGAGAAATTCCTTCTCTAGAAAGGATCCATTCTTGGCAACGAAGATTTTGCCTTCGGATCTATGATAGAAGGTATACCCAATAGTTTCCTTCGGGTATCCTATGAAGACGCATTTTTCCGCTTTGGGTTCAAGCTTGTCCGCTGTAACTTCTTTACATAGGCTTCAGATCCCCAAACTTTAAGGAACGACAATTTAGGTTTCTTCCCAAACCATAATTCATATGGTGTCGTTCAACGGATTTAGACGGTGCCCTATTTAAAGTGAATGCGGCTGTTTCTAATGCATAACCCCAAAATGATAGTGGTAAATCTGTAAGTGACATCATAGAGCGAACCATATCTAAGAGAGTTCGATTCTGACGTTTAGACACACCATTACCTGTGGTGTTCCCGCGGTGTCAATCGCGAAAGTATTCCACATTTCTTCAAATGCTCGCCAAACGCTGATCTTAGATATTCACCTCCACGATCAGAACCTAGAAATTTAATCTTCTTGTTACGTTGATTCTCTACCTCACATTGAAACTCCTTAAACTTCTCGAAAGTTTCGGACTTATGTTTCATGAAATAGATAGACCCATATCTACTCAAATCATCCGTGAAGGTAAGAACATAACTTGATAACCACCGCGATGCTACACTCATTGGACCACACACATCGGTATGTATGATTTCTAATAAGTCCGTAGTTCGCTCCATCATACCGTAAAATGGAGTCTTAGTCATTTTACCCATCGACATGCTTCAGATCTTTCAAGTGATTCAAAATCAAGTGATTCAAGAAGTCCATCGAATGGAGTTTCTTCATACGCTTCACTCCAATGTGACCAAGACGATTGCCACATATAGGTCGAATTATCGCTGATTTCAAACGTTTAGCCTTAATGTTGTTGATATGTGTATTTCCACTATCGAGATTCAATATGAATAGACCATCTATCAAAGGTGCATGTGCATAAAACATTTTACTCATATAAATCGAACAACCATTATTCTCGGATTTAAACAAGTAACCGTCTGCAATAAACAAGATCCTGATATAATGTTCATGCTTAACGCAGCACCAAATAACAATTATTTAAGTATAAAACTAATCCCGATGGTAGATGAAGAGGTAGCGTGCCGACCGCGATCACATCAACCTTTGATCCGCTTCCTACGCGCATCGTCACCTCGTTCTTCACTAGCTTCCGTTTATTCGCAGCCCTGTTTCGAGTTACAAATATGAGCAACCGAACCGAGTATCAAATACCTGTGCACTACTACGAATACTAGTGAGATACACATCAATAACATGTATATCGATATACCTTTCTTCTTGATGTTGCCGTTCTTCAAATCCGCCAAGTACTTTGGGCAATTCCGCTCAAAGGACCTTCTCCCTTGCGTAAAAGCACTCGGGCCAGTTTAGGTCCAGCCTTGGTCTTCTTCGGCGTGGTAACTTTCTTACCACCCTTCTTGAAGTGTCCTTTGCTTAGACTTGCCTTTCTTGAATTTGGTGGTCTTATTGACCATCAACACTTGGTGCTCTTTCTTGATCTCCACTTCGCAGATTTTAACATAGCAAATAGTTACGCAACTCTTTGTTCATGTTACGTATGTTGTAGTTCATCACAAAGTTCTTGTAACTTGGTGGTAGTGATTGAGGATGCGTAAACCCCCAAAGTATTAGGAATCACTATACCCAAACTTTGAAGTTTATTTGCGTGCCCAGACATCTTAAGCACATGCTCACTGACGGAGCTACCCTCTTCCATCTTGCAGTTAAAGAACTTTTCAGAAGCTTCATAACTTTCAATTGCCGCATGAGTCTCAAAGATTAATTTGAGATCCTCGACAATATCATATGGATCGACTCTTCAAACCTTTTCTCAAGCTCGATTCTAAACCATACAAGATAGCACACTGAACTATGGAGTACTGATTCTTCCGAGCGAGGTAAACATTCTTTACTTCATCGGTAGCATCACCTGCAGTGGGTCACCTAGCGGTGCATCCAGACATAGGTCAAATTACCACCGTGAGGACAATCCTCAAATTGCGGAACCAATCCGCGAAGTTGCTTCCATTGTTTTTCAACTTTTCTTTCTCTAGGAACGCATTAAAATTGATGGTAGGGGCTGCCATTGATCTACAACATATTTGCAATAGTTTAGACTAAGTTTATGACAAATTGAGTTCAAATTAATTAATGAAATTAAACTAGGTGAACTCCCACTCAAAACAACATCCCTCACATTGTTTTAGTGATCACACGAACCAAATCCACTACATCAACACCGATCATCACGAGAGTTGATATAGTTTCAATGGCGAACAATCATCATGTTCATCATATCTACTATATGATTCATGCTTTACCTTTCGCGATCCGTGTTCCCGAGGCCATGTCCGTACATGCCAGGCTCACAAGATCAAACCTTAGCTACCGCATAAGCAAATCTGGCTTGCTTACGTTGTATTCACCCGCGGAATCAAAGACACCCGATCATCACGTGGTGCTTCGTAGCAGCAAGCTTTGGCAACGGTGCATACTAAGGGTGAACACTTTAGAACTTGAAATTTATGTGCATGAGGGATCATCTTATAATGCTACCGTCGTCTACTAAGCAATACAAGATGCATAAAGGATTAACATCACATGCAATTCATAATATGTGATATGATATGGTTTTCTTCTTTGTGCTTCCGATCTCCATCTTCAAGCACGAATATGATCTCCATCATCACCGCATAGCATCAAGGTCAATGACGCTTCTTCATGGTTGTCGCCCACCAGCTTCAACTATTACAACTATTTTGAATAGACACGCAGGTCTTAACGAAATTAAAGACAACCATATGGCTCGCCGTTGCCAACTTACAATAAGGAACATTGCATACATCAAATATAATCACAATCATGGCCATATCACATCATCGACACCCCGCAAAACAAAGTTAGACGCCTCTACTTTCTTTGCATATTTTACGTGGTTTGGGGCTTTCAATAAGTGTCGTTCTAACTTACGAACAAGAACCACAACATTGATACTAGCATTGTTGATCACCCGTTGTAAATTGGATCTTTACTATGCTAGGAGAAACAGCACCATAAAAGCCACTTATGCAAAACGAGTTGCATGTCAAGCGTGGAGCAAGTCTCATGAACGATGTCATGTAAGGTTAGCCCGGGCCGCTTCATCCCAACATACCGCAAGATGCAAAGTACACAAAAAGCAATCTACAATAAAAGCATCAATGCCCACAATGACCATTGTGTTCTACTCGTGCAACAGATCTACATATAGACACGGCTCTGATACCACTGTAGGGGTTCGTAGCATGGAAAACAAAAAATTTCTACCGCATACAAACAAACAAGCCAAGATCTATCTACTAGATTGCAGCAACGAGTCGATGGAATAACTCACCCTCGAAGATTCCAAAGTGTTTAACGAGAGCAGATTCTCGGGTGATGTAGTCGTACTCTTTCCGATCTCAAGATCGTGAGACGATCCTTCCGCCCACGTTCGGCAGCGCAATGGGTCACATCGTTCGGTACTGACGAAGACCTTCCTCTCCCTTGTTCCAGCAATGGAGGTTGTAGCACTCTCTCGCGATTCCGCAAAGACAACGGCGTGGTACCTAAGTAGAGGGAAATCCCAGGCTTCGCCTTAAGCCGGTGCGAGTATGGTGGGGCTTATGAGAGAGGCTATTAGTGGTCTAGTAATTAGACACACCAATTAGAAGGCTCTAAACCAATTAGAAGGCTCTAAACCAATTAGAAGGCTCTAAACCGAAATAGCTCTAAACCGGGGTCTAGATCTAGGGTTTAGTTTAGAGGATAGGAAACTTGTGTGTCTAGGAGGGAGGCCTGCCTCCCTTTATAGGTGGGAGGGTCGTGCCAAGGGTAGGAGTCCCTCCCCAAGTCGGCCTTGGGAGGCGCGCCGGCCAAGGGGAGGAACCCTCCTCCAACTCGGCCTCCACCAATCCTCCTCTTTTCCCACTTCCCAAAATTGCCGTTTGACTTTCAAACTAGCCGTTTGACTTTTCAATTTAGGATTTAAATAAATCCTTTATTTTGGACAGCAAGAACACTTAGTACATGATGCAATCATTCCAATATGTAATGACACATTAATGTAACCTTCAACCTCCTGAGTGCCGGACATTCAGGACCTTCTAGAATGTTCCGATGAAAACACGGAACCATTCCCAAACTCAGAAACGGGACTTTCCTTATATGAATCTTATTCTCCGGACCATTCCGGATCTCCTCGTGATATCCCGGATCCCATCCGAGACTCCGAACAACATTCGGTCTCTTTCTCATAATACCATAACTACTCAAACAACGTCGAATCCTTAAGTGTGTCTCCCTACGGTTCGTGAATTATGCGGACATGATCGAGACACTTCTCAACAATAACCAATAGAGGAATCTGGAAATTCATATGGCTCCACATATTTCTACGATTACTTTGGCGATCGAATGAACCACTTACATACGATACCAATTTCCTTTGTCTCACGATATGTTACTTATCCGAGGTTATGATCGGTATCTCCGCATACCTAGTTCATCCTCGCATCGATAAGTACTCTTTTCTCTTTCCCGTGATATGTGATCCCTTGTGACCCATTCACATGCATGCAAGCTAAATGGATCACATTTCACCGAGAGGGCCCAGAGAATATCAATCCGTCATGTGGATGGACAAATCCCACTCTTGATCCATGTGTTTCAACCAATACTATCCAACACTCAATGCCACCTTTATAGCCACCTCACATTACGGTGTGGTGTTTGATGACATCAAAGCATCCATCCAAAGAAAGGTGATATGCATGATCTCATGGTCGAAGGAATTAGGTTACTATGTATCAGAAAGCATATAGCAATTGAACTATTGAAATGACTTGATCTTTATGCTACGCTTGTCTATAGGAGTATGTCCACCATATCATTCTCCTAACGATATGATATTGTTGTTGATAACATCTCAATGTTCATGATAGGGAAACCACAATCATCAATCAACCAACAAGCTAGTGAAGTATAGAGGCTATACTAGGGACTTCAAATTAAGTTTACAAATCACACAAGTATTAATGGTTTCCTTGTTAATACTATTATAGCATGAATGTAAACATTTATCATAAACACAAAGATATATAATAATAACTACATTTATTATTACCTCTAGGGCATATCTCCAACAGCTGCAATTCAGAACATGGAGTGCATAGATAGAACGGGCTCGTCGCGTTGATCGATTTAGACATATTATTTGTCAAATTTGGAGTTATAAAACTAAAGTTATTAATTAATTAAGAAAAAAGGGCATTTTATTGTAATTTTAATCATCTCGAAATTTTAAAGTGCTCAAACATTATTTTGAAGGGCATATTTGAATTCCTCACATTTTTCTAATTTCAAAACATATATCATAAGTATTATTTGGAATTACCTTTTAAAAGATATGAAAAACAGATTTGAATTTGAATTTAAACAATTTCTGAAAAAGTTAAATCAAAACAGAAACCCAGAAATACTTTTTGCACCCACCCGAACTTAGCCTCAATCAGTGACAAGTGGGGCCGGTCGGACTAGGTGAAACGGCGCAGCGAAAAAGATTTTTGCACCGGCCCAGAAGCTAGCCCAGGAGAATGACATGCGGGCCCATCGAACGTGAGCAGCCCACGTGACAGCGAGGAATGCGGGTTACGGCCTGAGGATTAGGGGGCTTTTCTGCAAGAATGCCAGGACGGCTGACAGGTGGGGACGCGAGTACCACGGGTTGAGCGAGAGATAAAAAAGGGGCTATTTGTAAAACAACCACAGAGCCCTGTAGATCTTCTCTCTGAATTCGAACGACAGGTCGGTGCCCGACCGCGACAGAGCGCGACGCGGGGGTTCGATCCCGTGACACGGGGCGAGCGTGCTGCGGGCAGGAACCAGTGCGGAAGGCTAACGGATGGTAACAGAGGAGCGGCGGGCGGCTAGATATGGTTCTGTGCGACGCGGGAGCGAGCCAACGCGTGTCGACGGCCACGCTGTGTTCGATTTAAACGAGCACAGATCTAGACGGCGACAGCGAGCGTGAGGGTGTCAGCGAGAAAGAGGGGCTCACCAAGGAGAGGTCGGTGGGGTTAGATCAGGGTGGGAGACGACGGAGCGGAGAGGAAGCAGAGGCCAGGGAGGAGCTAGGGTTTCGGCGGGCGTCGTCGTACAGCGGCAGACGTGGGCTTCTCCTCCTCGCTGGCGCGGTCCAGGGTGAAGCAGGGGGTACTCCTCGGTCTCCTCGATCACCTCCACGTCGCCCACGCCGGCTGAAACGAGGAAGCGGTGGTGGTACTGGCGGTGACCGGCGGGAGGAGCTGGCATCGGTGAAGCAGCAGGAGGGGAGAGGGCAGGGCCCTGGGGTGGATCTGGCGAGGCAGAGACGTGGGAAGGGAGGTAGATAAGGAGGGCGAGAGGGAGAGGGTTGCCGTGGGGGCTCGGGAAGGGAAAAGGTGGCTTCGGCCACCTTTTTGCTCTCCTCCCTCACGTGCTCGGCGTGGGGCTTGGCCTGGGTGGCTGCAGGTGGGGCTTGGCCGGGAGAGAAGGACATGCAGGGAGAGGCTCGGGTGGTGGAACCCTGCGGCAGAAAGAGAGGAAGAGAGAGAGAGAGGGTCGGGTTGTGGGAGTAGATGGTTAGGGTTGGGGTGGCTTCGGCCTAGGGTTGGAGAGAGAGGGTTGGTGGGTCCCTGCTGGCAGAGAGGGAGGGAGAGGAAGGTGCCCGGCAAGAGAGGGGTGAGGTGGGGACTAGGGTAAGGTGTTATGGTTGAGAGAAAGAAAAGAGAGAGAGACTAGGTGAGAGGGGGTTTTGGTATGCATGATCAAGTGAGAGAAAAGATGGACAAGGGGATGATCTTACAAGCTCATGCAAGGCTCTACATAAGAGAGGTTGATGAGGTAGAGATGAAGAGAGAAAAAGAGAAGATCTCACAATAGGAAGGTTCCACTCAAAACAAAGAAAAAACCAAAGAAAAGAAATGGGGGTGACGATGGTTGCATGGCCCATGCAAAACATTAAATGCCATGTTTATGCTTGTGAAAACATTACTAATAACATGGCATTATTATTATGCATTCCCAAAATGTGGAATAAAGGCCAAGCAAAAAGAATTAAAGGGATGCTCCATGTGGAGTAGAAGGGGATGACCATATTTGAATAAAAATGGGGCATGCTAGTGTGTATGTGCCACTAGGTATTTAGTAAGCCCAACAATATCCCAACATGAGAATAAACCCCAAAACAACCCATATGGAAGCTAGAAAAGGGTTCCACTCACAAGGCATGCAAAGGTGGCCATGTGGCTCTCATAAACCAATAATGTGGAAACAATATGGTGCATATATGAGAGCATGTGGAGTTAGAAGTAGATCCATCCCAACCTATATGAGCTAGAGATGAAAACAAAATAAAATGCAAAGCTCACATGTAGTAGGGTGGTGGAATGATGGGGTGGTGACAAGAAAGGTGGTGGAATTAAGTAAAAGATATGCCCCCAACTCAACTTGGGCATCAAGCATTTATCAAGATTCAAATACAATATATCAAGAGCCAAATACAATTAATAATGCCTATGAGAGAAGAACCAAAGGAAAAGGGTTTTATATGATGCTAAAATGCAAGGTGGCATGATGACATGCGCATGATATAATTATGATGCAACAATTATATGTAGGAAGTAGCCATTATATTATTAAACCATGTAGCATTACATATGTTAGACAGATGGGATGCTACAACTCTCCCCCACTAAACAAGAATCTCGCCCCGAGATTCTAGGAAGAAGAAGAAGACTCGAAGAGGGTAGGATACTTGGCACGGAGCTCATCTTCGCGTTCCCAAGTGGCTTCATCTACGGAATGGTGCGACCACTGCACCTTGCAGAACTTGATGGACTTGTTGCGAGTCCTTCTTTCTGCGACTTCAAGGATTTTTGTGGGGTGTTCTTGATAAGACAGGTCTTCTTGGAGATTGATAAGCTCATGATCCATGGTCCTACCGGGATCCTTGAAGCACTTCTTGAGTTGAGAGATGTGGAAAACATCATGGACTTTGAGTTTTTCAGGGAGCTCAAGAGCATAAGCAACTTCTCCTCTTCTTCCACCTCCCAAGCGAGGAGACATCAAAAGCTTCCTGAAGTTTAACCCGCGCCACTTTGAGGTGTCTGATCAGCCACTTGATGCGGATGATTGGTTGCGTGAGATGTCAAGTTCTTGGTGACTAGCGATGTTCCTGAGCAAGAATGGGTAAAATGTGCCACTCACCTTCTAAAGGGAGATGCAGCACTGTGGTGGGAGAATTACCTCAAGGCAAACTACACTGGTTTTCAGCCTACTTGGGAACAGTTCACTGGAGCTTTCAAAGAGCAATATCTGTCAGAAATTGTCATGGAGAGGATGAAGGAAGTGTTTCTCAACCTCAAGCAGGGCTCTGTGGTTGTTTTACAAATAGCCCCTTTTTTTTATCTCTCGCTCAACCCGTGGTACTCGCGTCCCCACCTGTCAGCCGCCCTGGCATTCTTGCAGAAAAGCCCCCCTGATCCTCGGTAGTAACCGCACCCTCATGCCACGTGGTAGCTCACCTTCGATGGGCCCGCATGTCATTCTCCAAGGCTAGCTTCTGGGCCGGTGCAAAAATCTTTTTCGCTGTGCCGTTTCACCCAGTCCGACCGGCCCCACTTGTCACTGATTGAGGCTAAGTCCGGGTGGGTGCAAAAAGTATTTCTGGGTTTCTGTTTTGATTTAACTTTTTCAGAAATTGTTTAAATTCAAATTCAAATCTGTTTTTCATATCTTTTAAAAGGTAATTCCAAATAATACTTATGATATATGTTTTGAAATCAGAAAAATGTGAGGAATTCAAATATGCCCTTCAAAATAATGTTTGAGCACTTTAAAATTTCGAGATGATTAAAATTACAATAAAATGCCCTTTTCTTAATTAATTAATAACTTTAGTTTTATAACTCCAAATTTGACAAATAATATGTCTAAATCGATCAGCGCGACGAGCCCGTTCTATCTATGCATTCCATGTTCTGAATTGCAGCATGCATCATATAAATATAAGTATACAGCAAGTGTTATGAGAGCAAACCGGGCTAAAAACTTAATAAAATGCTTTAATCTTGTACCCCACACCTCACCCATGCCATGCTACATTATTGCCATGCAAATTGTGCATCATTCATCATGGCATGATTGTTTGCTTGTCGCATTTTAATTCATATGCTTGTGCACTCTATTTATGTTGGCCCTTGTTTGTTTGGTTCTTCTTGAATAGGCAGCGAGGGGATATATCAGGAAACCCAGGAGCACTACCCAGATCCGTCCCTCGCTTCAACTGAGCTGCCAGGCAAGCACTACCATATGCTTGCATACATATAGTACCTATTGCCCCTATCTTATTCTTGCATCATTGAGTCGCGATTGCATTAAATTGAATCCCAAGTACTGCATAGCCTTTACTCTTAAACCCCATCGAAGCTTGTTCCTCCATCCCATGAGCCATTACTACAGGAGTTGTTTGAGCCATGCGGGTCGTAGAACAGCATGTGTAGGGTATGTGAGAGTCTGATGGATAACGAGGTACCTAAACAACTTAACCTGAGTAGTAATGGGATAACTAATGAAAGTGGCATCGGTGAGCAATATCTGCTATTTGGTTCTTCATGCTCACTTGTGTCCGTGGGACCCGAAAGTACTTGATTCTGTTCCTTGACTATTTGCACTATCCACATCCGGAGGCCTTATGGACCTCCACGAGCGTAGCTTGATTCATTCTTATTTCTTGGGGCCACAAAGTAGTTTGGGGCTTTATTACTATCCTGTACTTATGCCATGCTTTACTGCTTTATTTAAGATTGTGCGAGGAGCACCTATACTGTTTAGGATTGCAGAGTGTTTTCGCGGTATCGACAAGCCCAGTCACACTTTCGGGTTCCCAGTCGTTTACAGCCATTGGCGCAAACCTTGGGTCCGTCTCAGAGCCGGCCAACTTCGTTGCGGGTAGCTTAATGGGGTGGCCCCCTGAAATATTTCTGAATCCTGTGATCGCTTTGTCGTGAATGCCTCGTTGGGTTTTGAGTTGGTTTTTCCGAGGTTGATCGAGTGTGTGTTGCTATTTGTGCACCCCTGCAGGGTAAATCTTTCGAAAGCCGTGTCATGGTTATGGACGACTTGGAGCACAGTTTCTCGATCATAGACAAGTATAACTAAAGTACCGCTTTTAATTTGACTAAGTACCTGACTAGTTAATAGTGCAACACTCATGGAATGGTTAATAAAACTGCCAACAGATGGGGGGGTTGTTCGTCCGCTTCCTCGTTGGTAAGCGAGGAGGAGGATGGATCTGTTAACTACTGTTATAACTGTTGTTATTAATTCACGGACATTCGTCTATCATTGGTTAGGCGGATGGTTAGCGAGTATCTATAGACTTGTTAGTTATATCTTTTGCTGCAATTGCGTCACCCTAGGTTGTGCCCCCTTTAGAGGCATAAAGACTTGCTGAGTACCCCTAGGGTCTCACACGATAAATTGTTTGATTCAGATGAACAGGTATACTCGCAAGATGAATACTGGGTGGAGGAGACGGACGATGTTGGCAACGATCACTCGGTGTAGAGATTCCGGGAACGGGGATCCGTGAGATCTGTGGGCGGGATGTGTTTATTTATGTGGCATCTTATGCCGATTTGCTTCTTATCCATACCCGGATCTTGTTTTCCGCTTCCGCCTGATACTCTGATGTTTGATGTATGAGGAGCTATCCTAAAATATTATCTCTATCTAGGGTATTTGGATCTTGCCGTATGGCGTTGCAATATTTCTATTTCTTTTAGATGGAATGGCTCTGAGGACTGTTGTATGTGGCTTGCATACATACTCATTTGTGTATGTAGTTGATCCCTTCGCCTGCCGATTACGCCGCTCGTTCTTGTCCCGATGTTCTGGAAATGGTTAGGACGGCCGAAAGGTCTACCTGTGAGTGGCATTTGGCCCCACCGTACTATTTTAACCATTTTTGCTCATCCAGGCATGTAACTAAGAGCGTAATTCACCGAGGTAGTTACAAATAAGCATAGTGGTTTCTCGTGATCCTCGAGTCAAACTAGTTTGCCATTGATATCACCGTGTCACTCGGGGGTCGCCGGTCTGCTAGCGAACATGATCCTATCTATGTAGAAAAAAGCATCATGTTGTCTGAGCCCTTAATTGGACAACAAGCATTAGGCATCCCACATATAGTCAAGCACATATAATATAATAATTAAATCAATCACAAACTAATGGAAAATATATGGAGGCACATCACATCTCACCAATCCCTTACATCACTCACGCTCAAGGAACTTACTCACACATGAGAGAAGAAAGCATCATCGATATAATTAAATAAAGGGAGTTCTTCTTGATATTACCGTGGAGATCCACAATAAGAATAGAAGAGTAATCCAACACAATTTAAGATAGAAAGAAACAATCTCAAACCCTAATCTTGCAAAGTGAAGATCTCTCTCTCTCTCTCTCTCTCTCTCTCAAGTACAAGTAATGGCTATGAGGGTTGGATGGCTAGGAGATTGAAGATTGTGGAGCGAGATGAAGAACGTCTTCCCCTTCTTCTCCGGATCTCTTCTTTCTCCCTTCTGGATGGGATGTCGGCTGCTGTGTTATGATTTCGTGTTTGGCCTCTTCACGAAAGTTGTCCCTTTTGACAAGACGGAGGCGGCGGCAACTATACGGCGACAACTATACGGCCGGAAAATATTCCCGACGTATAGTTGCTCGTCAAAGCTTCTGAACGCCTCCCTTGATTGCTTCCAAAAAGAGATTTGCTTGTTTTCGCCTGAATATTGTGTTTCTCTTGTTAAAACCTTCTGTTGATGTTCAGAACCTGAAACACACATTAAAAACCAAGTTTTCTTCGCTACCGAAGTATTAGCGTTAGGTAAAGCTAGAAAACGATCAAATCCAGAAGAAAACCATCAATAAAAACCATCAAAAATATGTCAAGTCTCACAGCTGTCAGCTCCCAAGAGAGAACACGACACCGCATAACACCGTCATCGCCCGATCCGGAAGCCACATCCTAGGGTTTTACCTCGGAGCAACACGAGTGGATCGACAATGATGATGCCTTCATCAAAGTAATGGTGTAGAACATCGCCACCGCCTGCCAAGACCGAAGTCATCTTGGTTTTCACCGACAACTATGTCTCCCCGACTAGTAGCCAGGACGAGATGACGGAACGAGATCCGCCAATCCAGCCATGAACCTTGCCGACCACTTCCGGCTAAGGAAGAGACCACCACCACCAAGCCCACGTTTGATGTCCCGGGCGTCCTCGTGATGCGGAGCCAAAACCAGGACCTCCTCCACGAAGCGCCACCGTCGACCGAGACAAGCAGATGACGGCCGCCTCCGGGCCAGGTGGTGAAGATCATGTTGTCGTCTGACCGCCCTCAGCGTAGGCAAAAGGTCCGGATCAAGCCGTCGCAGCCTCGGACACCCCCCCCCCCTCGGGTCGATTGAGGAGAAGCCACCACCGCAGCCGTGTCGCCCGGGTTTTTCCTTGGTGTCGACGACGGTGGCCGTGGAGGGGATAGGGAGGTGGGGGTGGGCTCGAGCGGGGGGTCATGAGCGCGGTTAGGGGGATGGGCCTCTCATTTTCTTTCTCTCTGCACGATTAGGGGGGCCTCTTTCATGATGAATTTTATCTTTCCAAAGAGATAAAATTAAGTTGAGTTGCACTCTAAGCCATTGATAAAATTCGAATCCCGTAGGATCGAACTTTAATTCTAAGCCACTGATAAAATTAGATAGATAGTTAAGTCGCACTCCTGCCGTTTCTAAATAGCAGGGTTTCTAGTTTCCCTTGAAGTCAAGCCTTTCTGAAGTGGCATATATTTACTGGAAAATATACCATCATTTATATCAACAAAGAATTACATTGTAAAACCATATCACAATGGAATTATTTTACTCATTTAGATGTTGGTGCATTTTCCTACTGTACAAACATAGTCGAACTTTTGTCCTAGGACGAAGCTAAGATTGCCAATGTTGAAATGGAGGCGACAAGTCCACAACAACATGTTTATTTTCTCTCAGTAAACTGATCTTAATATCTGGAATCTCCATACTATCTGAGCTGTAAAAATCCCATGATCCTTACTCGCATTTTAGTTACATATGGTATTGAATGTTCTTCATCATATCACACCTCCGGGTCTAGAATGATTTGAACTCTAGTCGACATGGGAGCCGAACTCGTTATGGTTATGTCGATTGTCCTGGTTGTTTGGCCCATGTATGTCGATACCACGTCTTCACCAGCAGTCCCTGTACTCAGTGCGGTAGGCTGCTTAGGCTCCATTGGCAAGCTCATGCGTTCAGAGTTCAGCATTGCAGCAACATCTGTCATGGTGGGCCGATCTGCTGGATCTTCCTGAGCACAGAGCAGTGCCACCTGAGCGCATCGTGTTATCTCAGCAATGTCATATCCGTTCCCTAACGACGGATCCACAAGCTCATGCAACCTTTGGTCTTTCCACATTTTCCAGGCCTGAAATAGTTTTCCAATAAACTTGACATAAGATAACTGTAATGTGAATCTAAATTTATAAATATATAGATGGGCCAGGTATTAACACACACATGGTCGTGATTGAAAATTTTAAGAAATCTTGCTTGAAATGTATGTTCAATTCACTCACATCTCGTACAAGATTACCAACAGTATCACCTCGCTTGTCGAGTATGGTATTCTTCCGCCCGCTAATGATTACCAGGACCAAAATGCCAAAGCTGAACACATCCGTCTTCAGTGAGTAAACTCCGCGAGATGCATACTCGGGAGCTTTGTAGCCACTGAAGAGAGAACAGAAGAGGTCAACATCTGAACACAAATGATGGAATCTGTAAAGATTGATATAGCAGGCAGCTCATACCAAGTGCCCACGACCCTGCTTGTACGCTCTTCTGCAACGTTTGAACTCAGTGCTCTAGCTGATCCAAAATCAGCAATCTTCGGGTTCATGTTATTATCCAGGAGGATATTTTCTGGTTTCAAGTCTCTGTGGACAATCCAGAAGATGGAGCCTTTGTGCAGGTAAACAAGGCCCTCTGTTAACCCTGTAATTATCTTGAGTCGCTTAGACCAGTCTAGCAATGGCCCTTTTGTTTTGTCTGCAAAATATTCAAAGAACGATTAGCTTTTAGATAAAATTCTACAATTTCTATTCTGCTCCCAACAAAACTAGAATAGGTTTAAAACCGATTATCATTTGACAAACAAGTTATCAGGTGAAGCAAGAGGCCTAGAGCTTTTGTAGCCTTTCATTCATTTAACACAGCTGTAGATGTTCTGAATCCGTGTACATATTTACTACCCCCTCCGTTTCAAGTACTCCCTCCGACCCATATTAGTTGACTTGGATTTGTGTAGATTCGGATGTATCTAGCACTAAAACATGTCTAGATACATCCGAATCTAGACAAATCCAAGTCAAGTAATATGGGTCGGAGGGAGTAGATACATTTTGAGAGTTTGACACTAAAATTAATAGTGTCGCTGAAATTTCTATATTCCCATCTCGTTTTCCTCACAAGATCAATAAATTACCTCCTTTTCCTTCCCAAGGCAAGGCGAGAAGCTGCTTGGAACACAATAGCTAAAGTTTCATCGGAAGTATAAAAAATTAAAAAGACGATCAATTTGACAAAAAAATGAGAGGCTAAAAGGACATCTGTTTTGAAATGGAGGGAGTAGGAACTAAACGAGGCGTGGTAAAGAATTAACCGTGATAATAAGTGAAAGCGTACCAGATATGTAAGGGTCCAAGGAACCTTTTTGCAGGAGCTCGTAGACTAAAATCCTCTCTTTCCCATGGATGCACCACCCCAATAACCTAACCAGATTGGTATGCTGAAACTTTGCGAGCTGCAACTCACTGTTAAAATCAAATATTGTTGCATGTCCATCAAGTCGTTTAATGGCAACCATACGTCCGTCAGGTAACTGACCCTGCAATGGTTACCAAGGGAGTTCAAATAGCAGTGTTTCAACAGAACCAGTGCTTTATGGAAAGGCCAGGAAAACATGCATTCATTTTGTTAGTTGCTTTCTTTGTTAGCATAAAGCCTTTTTTTTAGCTGAAAACTGTAGGTGAGACCCCAACAGTAAAATTTTATTAAAGAGATGAAATATATACAAGATGGAAGGGAAGGAGGGAACATACATAAGGGTCTAGCCCAAGAAAACTACAGAGCGTCTAGCCAGGCTATTGTTAGCTTATACTTACCTTGTAAACTGTCCCAAATCCACCACACCCAAGTATTGTCTTCCCTGAGAAATTGTCTGTAGCATCCACGATCTGAAAGAAGTTGAACTTTGCAAATCCCACGCAAGCCTGTTCTATACGAGTACAAAGCTCCACAAGTTCTTCAATATCAAAGACTTTCTGTTGTTGAAGGTCCATTGTTCCTGAATCATGGATAATGTATCTTTGTCACCAACGGGATTGAAAAACATTGGCATGACTAAGAGAATACATAATTATGGAGAACAAGCTCCATTGTTTGTTGCATTGATCATCAACTCATCCTAATTAGGGACTTCCATGTAAAATAGCGCCATCTTATGAAAACAAATGGAGATTGTGATACAAGTCTTGAAATATATTGATGATTTTTCTATCACTCAACTCAGATCTTTCATGTGATTACTAACTAAAGTAAACATGCGCCAAAAATGAACTTCTCAGTATAGAATTGTATATTCAATAATTTGAAGTTCATAGTCTGTATCATAAAGATACATTCATCCCCATTAGCTAGCGCTCTTTCACGACATGCGCTTATTAACTTCTATTTGGCCACACTTGAAGCCTATGTGGTGATGCGATGTTTACTCATGGATATTTTTTCATGTACAGCGAAACAATATCATAATTAATTGTACGGACAATTTTTATTATCGGTTTGCAATTTTTCAAAAACATTAGCAGAAGGGTGCTGCTATGTACATAGAAATAATAAAGCAATTCTGTAATCCTTGAAGCAAATAACTTTGACATGAAACTTCAGTCTATTAGTTCTTATCTGAGTTGATGACTAGGCATACTAGGAAATCCATAGAAGTATCTACTTACCTACAAATGTGTTGTCTCCCACATCACTAGGTAGAGTAGCCTTTTGAATGCGTACTTTAGTGTCCGGAGCTCTTGTTGAAAACCTAAAAACAGGTAGCACCATAACTATTATTTAATTTCATGAACCAACCAGTAGAACCAAAAGTCCGAAGATGTGAAGAAGGTGAGCAATCTACATATACTTTAACACCCCGTCGCACGTGTGACCCGATGAGGCGTAGACATGAATAAAATTTCACGTATGACTCGATAAGGCCTATACTTGGAATAAAGAGGGCAAAAGCATTTTATTATTATTTATTAATATTAAATTGGGAAAGCCGAGATTTGAACCCATGACCTTGCTTTGATACGATGTGAAGTTTCATCGACCAACCAGTAGAACCAAAAGTCTGAGTTTATGGAAAGAAGGTGGACAATCCACATATACTGTAACAACTATATCCATAAGTCACCTACCCATGGTTTTAAAACAGTCCTAAAAGTGGCAAAACTCATACATTTGAGTCTGTATAGCTGACGTATTTATGGCCCAGTAACATAACTTAAGCTTCACACCAGTTCATTTTAAGAAGGAAAAACACCATGCTTATTGACAAAGATGCAAGAAATTTGTTGAAACATAGTTCTCCCTATATTTTAAGTTAAAACCAACTCGTTTTTCAATTTCAAGCTGACAGACCCGCTATACATTTACATTACAAACATAATTCACATATTTGTCATCAAGCGGTAGTCAGTAGTCAACCAAGTATGGCCAGAAATCATTTAGTTGTCTTACCTTCCACATTGCTATTTGATCAAAATAAGCAATACAACTTTAGATTTCATTATTAATACTTTTCTTTGCGATCGTATATATTAGTTAATAAACTACATAATGAAAATTATCTGACCTGATGTGACGATCTGAACTATACATCTACACTACAAACATAATTCACCTATTTTTTTTTACAAGTTGTAACGGTAGCTCCTAACGAGAACTACTTCTGTGATCTGGATCAAGCGGTAGTCAGTAGTCATCCAAGTATGGCCTGAAATCATTTAGTTGTCTTACCTTCCACATTGCTATTTGATCAAAATAAGCAATACAACTTTAGATTTCATTATTAATACTTCTCTTTACGATCGTATATTAGTTAATAAACTACATAATGTACCCGCAAAAAAAAAAACTACATAATGAAAATTATCTGACCTGATGTGACGATCTGAACTATACATCTACACTACAAACATAATTCACCTATTGTTTTTTACAAGTTGTAACGGTAGCTCCTAACGAGAACTACTTCTGTGATCTGGATCAAGCGGTAGTCAGTAGTCATCCAAGTATGGCCTGAAATCATTTAGTTGTCTTACCTTCCACATTGCTATTTGATCAAAATAAGCAATACAACTTTAGATTTCATTATTAATACTTCTCTTTACGATCGTATATTAGTTAATAAACTACATAATGTACCCGCAAAAAAAAAACTACATAATGAAAATTATCTGACCTGATGTGACGATCTGAACTATACATCTACACTACAAACATAATTCACCTATTGTTTTTTACAAGTTGTAACGGTAGCTCCTAACGAGAACTACTTCTGTGATCTGGATCAAGCGGTAGTCAGTAGTCATCCAAGTATGGCCTGAAATCATTTAGTTGTCTTACCTTCCACATTGCTATTTGATCAAAATAAGCAATACAACTTTAGATTTCATTATTAATACTTCTCTTTACGATCGTATATTAGTTAATAAACTACATAATGTACCCGCAAAAAAAAAAACTACATAATGAAAATTATCTGACCTGATGTGACGATCTGAACTATACATCTACACTACAAACATAATTCACCTATTTTTTTTTACAAGTTGTAACGGTAGCTCCTAACGAGAACTACTTCTGTGATCTGGATCAAGCGGTAGTCAGTAGTCATCCAAGTATGGCCTGAAATCATTTAGTTGTCTAACCTTCCACATTGCTATTTGATCAAAATAAGCAATACAACTTTAGATTTCATTATTAATACTTCTCTTTACGATCGTATATTAGTTAATAAACTACATAATGTACCCGCAAAAAAAAAAACTACATAATGAAAATTATCTGACCTGATGTGACGATCTGAACTATCTGTGACAACACTGAGCACCCTTTCCTCAGCCTGCTAGGCATTCGTAGCGAAAATGACAAATATCACTCATGTAAATCATCCAGCACAAATTATATAAAGTTAGAATTCCTAAATTTATATCGACCCATCTAATTGTAACAGTAAAAAATGGCAAAGAAATGAAATTGGACTCTCAATTGAGATACCCAATTGCCCAAGACCACTCAATCAGATTAGTTTCATCAATTCAATGGGATCTAAATCATATGTTACCCCTCAATCTTAGACACCATAATAAGTACCTTCACAGGACGACTATTTGTAGAATTGTCGACGAGGGCGATGAGCGGGATGAGGCGGATGAACATGTCGATCTCGTGCTGCGCGGCGCGGAGCTCGTCGGCCATCCGCGCCCCCAGCAGCAGGCGGCGGAGGTAGCCGCAGTCCTGGCACGCCGTGACGAGCGCGTAGCACCGCCGCAGCGCGGCGCCGAGCTGCTCCAGCGGCCGCCTGGTGGCCTCCCGCCGCATCAGCTCCGCGAGCTCCAGCTCCCTGAGCAGGCCGCCGACGAGCTCCACGTGCTGCGCGAGCCTCACGCAGGAGTCCCGGTGGCGGCGCGCCGCCAGCGCGGCCTGCACGACCATCGAGACCAGCCCGAGCGCGTCCACGCCGACCAGCTGCGCCACGTTCGAGGCCTGGCCCAGGGTGGCCCACAGGCTGCTCGAGGAGCTGTCCCATGCTCTCGCTGCTACCCTGCAAGCCGCAGCCTCTCCTGCTCCAGCTCTACTTACCGCCATTGACGGGCGCGGGTGCGACACGTATGTATCAATGAGCTTGTCTGTTGACGGCGACTTTGACTAAGCGTGGTGTATGTGTGGACTTTTTCTTTTTTGATTGATGACGAAAAGGTTAGCTTACAGCGCAGCATTTTTTTCTTTTTTTTTTGACGAAAAGGAGGAGTAGATAAAAAGGGGTAGAAACCGTGGTTCCATTAACTCTAACCAAATTTGTCACAAGGTTTTTCCCGAGGTGTGAACTCAGCCATCCTTACAAGTTCAGGTCACGACACCAAGTAGGACTGCACAGCAAGAGATTACACAGATGGACGCTCGAGGTGAACCCCTTCGGTCAGCTTCTCACTGGCAATCTCTTTTATTTTCTCTTGACAAAACACTGGCAATCTCTTGGCACCAGCGATTCCCAAAATCTGACGAGTAACTCGCAGAGTCTTTGCCAGGCAGCCCCGCCAACAGTGTATTTATATTATATTCATGTAATCCGCAGCAGTTCCCCACATGGATGACCATAAGACAGCTGACCCCCCCCCCCCCCCCCCCCCAATGCCTGACACGTGGTATGGTGGTCAAAGATCATTAGCCCGAACCAGTCTCCTCACAGACACCAGTTAGAAGAAAATGCATTTTCCAGTGGGGTGTATCTTAGGACGTTTTCATAGAAGTAATTAAAACTTAAGAAACAACTATTACAATGGGGTGTATCTTAGATGGGGTTTCTTAGTGGTGTTGCATTTAATGAATTTAGTCTCATGCATATGTGTGATTGGTCTAGCCAAGTTTTTTGCCTATGATACCGTGCAAGAGGTGTAGCTTAGCTAAGATACAACAACACCCTCTTTCTTCATTAAAAGACATGCCACATAAGCAAAGCATCTAGGATACTGCGCTAAGAAACCCTCATTGTGAAAAGGCCTTAAACTGCCCCTTGTCCACCCGTGTCACTAGGTTTGAATTCAAAAAACAGGGACCCACTAGCCTTGCAACCTATATATACGCAGGTTCAAAATTTCCGGAGGACGCCGAACTAGTCAAATCAAGGTAGTATCAAAAGATCCTTCACAGCTGACTATTGAAATGTCTGGTCTGTCTTCTTTAGAGAAGAGTTTTCTATAAAAGTCAGCTGCAACTTTAAGCATGTCAATAGTTGTTTCGATCATGTCCATCAAGAACAGCTAAACAACGCAACTTTTCGTTGATTAATATTGTGGCGAGTTATATGGTTCGGAGGGAGACTAATCCCGGCAACGAAAAACGAAACACTAAAAAAGAGCTAAGACAAATAACTACTTTCTCCGTTTCAAAATATAAGATATTTTAGCTTTTGTAAAACGGATATATCTAGCCAGTTTTTAGTGTATAGATTCGGCTACACACTAAAAAGCATCTAGATACCGTTTCACAAAAGCTAAAACATATTATATTATAGAACGGAGGGAGTACATCGTTACAAGACCAGAACACCGACCACTTCGGTTGCAACTAAACGAGACTGCTTTAGTCCGGTTCACGGGTCTTCCTATAAGTAGCAGGGTCTTAGCTTGATGCCAAAGCGCTAGATCCTTACGGAATTTGTCTTTTTTTATTGAACGGGGAAGGTTCCGAAGGACCTAGAGATTGCATTAATACGGCGGTGGGTGTGCAATTAGAGAGAGGATCCAAGAAAAAAATAAGATTATATCCGAGTCCTTGACAGCAAACAACACCCCGAAACAAGTCGCAGAAACACGAACGAGTCCTAACTTGTCGCCGACGAAGTTCGACCTGCTGACGCGGCCGCTGCTGCCTCCACCGGGGACATAATCATTTGGGGAAGCCGCTGCGATGATCGCCACATTGAGGTCGATGAAGATCCTCCAGTAAAGGAGGAAGAAGGAGCTCGAGCACCATCGCTTGAGAGAAGACCCAAGAGAAAAATAAGATTATAACCGAGTCCTTGACAGTTACAAACAGCACCCCGAAAAAAGTCGCAGAAACACGAATGAGTCCTAACTTGTCGCCGGCAAAGTTTGACCTGCTGACACGGCCGCTGCTGCCTCCACCGGGGACATAACCACTTGGGGAAGCTGCTGCGATGATCGCCACACTGAGGTCGATGAAGATCCTCCAGTAAAGGAGGAAGAATGAGCTCAAGCACCATCGCTTGAGCACAGCAGGGCCGATCCTACGACCAAGGATAGCGGCAGCGAGATAGCGCCATCGCTTGGGAACTGCTACCAAGGTTGCAGTCTCCGAAGACCTCCCACGCCACTTCCGAGCACAAGCGGCGACGTTCGCTCTAGACACGCCGAGGCCGACCAAGGAGAGGCAAGGGGGTGGGGTGGCCACCGTGTCGAAAGCAGTTAAGCTTTATGAGTAAGGGGCTTGCCCTGCACATCCACTCCGTCGTCCTCCTCCATGGAGGCACAACCGAGCAACGAGAGGACGACCGCCCGTCGCCGCGCATGAGTTGCACGAGCGGAAAAGCACCCCGGCCACCTCGTAGTTCCGCTCTCTCCACCACTGTCCAACTACTTCCCCTCGCCGCCTCAGTCGGCTAGAAGGAGCAAATGCAGCAGAGTTGCAAAGCAGAACAAAGGATAGCAGAACCTGGCCTTATTGATGGAGATGCTGGCAATGGATAATCATGCCATCCACTCCGTCCACCGGAGCTCTGCAGCCAACGACAACCACCACGAGATGCGCAAGATCTGGCCAAGGAAGATCTGCGTTCTACTCCAAACTATTGGTAGTGCCAAAACATCTAGATATACAACCTAAAACTACTCCGGCGCCTTCCCCTCGCCATCTCCGACTGGCAGAGCCGCCGGACAAGGGTAGGGTTTGGCCCGGTTTCACCCAGTCAACGCTCACTCGAGGAGGGGAGGGGAAGGGAGGGGGATAGCGCTTCGAGGTTCGGCTTCCTCTTTGCGGAATTTGTCGAGCACTACAGGCGGAAGGGGGGCACTACAAGCAGAAGGGAAGCATGCTTTTTAAAAATACCCTAATTTCTTTCTTTCCGTGTTGTCCCCCATGTTAACTGAACAATTGAGGTCACCACCTTGGACTGAGTCAAATGCAGCATGTTGGCCGACGACTGCAATCGGTCGGCCAGGGAGGATACATAACCTTGTTGATTGAGGGCGGGTGATAGCTCAAAATTTCATCACTTTTTACTATTGATTTTTCTCTCGTTTATTGCCGGATTTCACTGAAGATTACCCCTTTCTACTAACGTTAATGTTGCAATTAGTGAATCCTTGGTTTTTTGTGATGGTTTTCAGGTAATGAACATTTATTGAAGATCTAATAGCATTTATAGGCTAATTTCATCCAAAGAAGTAAACCCCCAATTGGAGCCCCTTTCATTGGAGGCGTTCAACACGCTTAACGTCCAGTGGTACGTGCAGGACGCGCCTATACCGTCCACCCGTACTACACGCCGATAGCTTCGTTATATCAATACAAGCAATTTTCGTGAAGGAATGGCGATGAGAAGGACGATAGAAAAGAAAACACATTCGCCGCAAACCATCTAGAGGGGGTTTGATTAGATCTGGAAGAGGAGAACAACTTCACCTTCTTCCCCGACGATCTTGAACTCCTCATCCACACACTCCACCATCATTCCCATCATTACTTAGAGAGAGAGAGAGAGATTGGCAATTGTAAGATTAAGATTTAATACTTTGATCTACCTTTGGTTTGTATTTTGATTTTATCTTTTGATCGCTATTGTGGTTTGCTACAATACATTTGAGATGATTTCTATTTTTTAATACAATTATGCTTTTGATTTGTCTTCCTCTCATGTCTGAGTAAATCCCCATAGGCGTGGGAGATGTAGGGGATTGGTGAGATGTGTTGTTCCTCCTTTAATCCATCCATTTGTGATTGTTGTAGTGTTTATTAAATAGTGAGAAAGATTATCTATGTTTGCCTAATGCTTGTTATCTAATTTAAGGGTCCAGGTAACATGATCCAAAGATCTCATAGGTATGAGCTTGTATGTTAGCGATTCGGTGACCCCTGAGAGACACGGCTGATATCAATGAGGAGCTAGCACTATTCGAGGACAACAAGGAACCATCAAGATTAAGCCTTGATCTGGTCGCAAGACCTTAATTAATATGCTGAACATTGCCATGGTAACAGGCAGACGGATCATTGGGACTAGGAAGAATTGGCCATGAGGACTCCTAGTCGGTATATGGGTTACTTGCCTACTCACTTATAAATAAGAAATATCACTATCACTTATTCCACTTTATCCATTTGGCACTTTCACTATCACCATGAACTGTTTCTCTCCGTGCCTTACTTCTCATCTGCAGGACCTTCACACACCTTTCGCATCTTTACTTTTATGCAATTTATTTATTTCCTAAGCAAGTTTCCTCTATCTTTTACTCACCACTTCTACCGTCAGCTTTTGTAGTCAATTCACTCAAGACACGTGACACCTTGAGTGCGACAGAAATATCGCATAAAAACACTTACCTAGGCTCCTTATCGGGATCGATATAAAAACTAGAATTAATACTTCCACAAAAACATTCTCTGACGAATCTGTGCACTTACAATCCATCAAGATATTTTCTAGCGCCATTGTCAGGGAGCTAAGCGCTAAGTGTTCTTGACAATAGAAGTTGTTGACACCATTCATGATCTCCGTTGAAGACAAAGGTACCACTCGATCAGGAAAAACTTATTTTCCTCCGTATATTGATCATGTTCCGATCGAGAGATGCCTAGAATTTATTGAAATATTTACTAACTCATGTACTGTAGACGTGAACAGCTTGATTCCATTGATGGCAGATTTGATCATCACCCGAGGGGCCGAACCTGAGCTACCGTTGAGAGAATATGGGAATCCGTCAAGGCACTTAAGGAAAATGCCTATTCTTTGTCCTAAGCTTGAAGGCCGGGAATTCGAAATATATCCTGAGCTAATTTATATGATGAAAGAAATTTCTTTCGAAGGAAAAGAAGAGGAATATCCTAGTGACCACTTGACAAGGGTTTACGACCTTTGCGCTACTCTGATGACCCACAAGTATAGGGGGTGTATCGCAGTATTTTCGGTAAGTAAGAGGGTCGAACCCAACGAGGAGCAGAAGGTGTTAGCGAATGGCTTGGAGCAGGAATTCTCTGTAAATACTTAGCAAACAGATTTTTAGAGGTTTTTGATAATGCAGATAAGCAAAGTACGAGTAAATAAAAGACAATAAAAATAAATGCAGCAAGTGGCCCAATCCTTTCTTCAGCAAAGGACAAGCCAGTTGTATTACTTAAGATGACCAGCCGTTCTCGAGGACAGACGGGAATATCGTCAAATGCTTTCGCTTCATATAGTTGATTAATCTTCTTTAGTTTTCTAAGTGTTGTGTGGGTGAACCTGTGCTAATGTACCGACCTTCCTAGGACTAATACATACTTGTGATTATACCCCTTGCAAGCATCCGCAAGTACAAGAAATTAATTAAGATAGAAACCTAACCATAGCTTTAAACTCTAAGACCCTGACATCCCTTGTGCAAAGGTTTCCTAACGGGGGTTCAGGTTTCTGTCACTCCGGCAACCCCTACGATTAGTAGCCAAATACACAATGCATCCCCCTAGGCCCATAAAGGTGAAGTGTCATGTAGTCGACGTTCACATGACACCACTAGAAGAAATACACCACAACTTAAATATCAAACCATTGAATTTTTCTCAACACAACTCCACTACTAACAGCATGACTTCTCCCATGTCCTCAAGAACAAAATGAAGTACTCATAAGACATCATATGGATCAAGATCAGAGATGATATAATGCTATGTAACAATCTGAACATAAACGATAATTCAATGGTTCACTCAATAGCATCAACTACAAGGAGTAATCAATACCAGGAAAGTTTCCCCTAAGAACTATGCAAGATTCAACCCAATTGTTACAGTGGTATGAAATGGTGATGATGGTGCTGGTGGAGGTGATGATGGTGATGATGATGATCCCGATGAAGTCTAGGTTGATGGTGGTGTTGATGGCGACGATATCCCCTCTCCAGGAAGGAACCCCCCTGGCAGAATTCTGTCTGTCGGAGAGATCTTTCTCTCTCTGTAGTTTTCCGCCCCGCAGAGGCGGCGGAATCTTTCTGTGGTCACTCTCTAGGTATTAGGGTTCCGTGGGGATAATATACGCCAAAGGGGAGAGCCTGGAGTGGGCCAGGGTGGCCACACCACCTGCTGGCGTGGCCTAGGGCTGCCCGCGCCAGGGGGTGGTGTGGGCCCCCTGTGGCCTATCTCCACTCTCCCTTCTGGCAATCTTCGTCTTCTGGAAAAATAGAATTTTCCATGTATTTTCCTGGATTTTCTTATCTTCGTAAATTTTGCCTCCAAACAACACCTTTTCCATCAGAATCCTGACTACAAAGGTCCATGCTCCAAAATTCATCAACCATGCAAAAACAGATGAAATAACATAAGTATCATCTCTTAATATGAAATATATCAATGAATAATAGTAAATTATGATATAGAATAGTGATGCAAAATGGACGTATCATACTCTTAAACCAACGAGTTTACCAATAGAGTTTCTATTCCTTAAACTGTTTCGCTGGTCCCTGAAAGATAATGATTTTCTTGGTTACAATCATTACCTAATCGCACTATAAAAAACTGGGAAGATTGCATCCGAGAATTCATGCATAAATATTGTTCATTCACTAAAATCATGCAAATTAAATGTAGTATTACAAACTTTGTTCAAACCGTTGGAGAAAACTTTCATCAAGCATGGAATAGATTTTATACAATGATTATGAAAGTCCCAAATCATGGTTTTCACGAGCATTTAATTATTCAATATTTTTACAATGGGCTTAATGATGAGACAAAAGAAATGATTGATCTATCTGCAGGAGGAGCTATATGCAACTTAACACTGTCGGAATGTGTAAAGCTTTTCGAGGTAAGATCCTTTAATGATGAACAATACAATCTAGTTGAGGATGTTGAACCACGAAAAGGTATGATTCACATACCGCCAAATCTTATACCCGAAGTTAAAAATTCCATGGAAGAAAAAGGTATAGCCTCGGAACTTGTTAAAGAAAATAAAGTTGACATTCTTCAAACTTATGTGGTAGAGGATGATATAAATCGTATAATGCAAAAGTTTAGATATCAAGAAAGCCAGTTCCGTGAGAAAAACTATAAACGTCTAATGACACAAGAAAAGAATATAAGAGACCTAACAGAAGTATTTGATGACTTGGGTCAGGCTACAAAACATTTAGATAGATATCTAAGTATGGTTAAAACTCAATGTGAGCAAATAATTGAAACCCAACTTTTAATTTTGAACCAAGGAAATTTCAATACTATTTCTACTAACATTGTTACTAGACGTGATACAGAAACACAAGAACCACAAGGACCACCTTGGTATCAAGGAGAACAAGCTCGCAAGGTAAGAGACACTCAAAAGATGAGTCAAGAAGAGGAGGATTTAGTGGATCCTCAAGATGACATTGATTATGAGACCCAGAAGAGGGAGCATGAAGCTTCCAAAGCTAGAGAAGAAGAAGCAAGACACAAACATAAACTATATGATTCAGACTCCAAGACAATCGATTCAAGGGAAGAAGCTGACCTCAGAAAGGAACAAGAAGAGCAAGTTATCATCCGCGTGAATAATAGACAGATAAGCAAAAATCAGCCGCAAGGAAAACCAAAAAGAATGCTGAACTAGTAGCAAAGGTAAAGGAGAAGGTAATACCAACAAAAAGAAAATTCCTTATCCTAATCGTGTTCAATATGAACCAGATAAAGCTATTTATGACTCTTTTGCTGAGGTGATGGAAAGCTTATGCTTAGAACTTCCTTTAACTAATGCTATTCAAGTTCCTACTTGTAAAAAGCTTATGCGAGATATTATTAATAGAAAAAAGAAGGTAACTAAGACTGTAGTAATAATGACAAGCTTTGGTGATAAGCTACCTGCTAAGCTCGGGGACCCAGGTATACCAACCATCTCCCGCGCAATTGGGAAAACTAATATATTTAACGCTCTTTGTGATTTAGGAGCAGGTGTTAGTGTTATGCCTTATTCCTATTTAAGAAATTGAACCTTGGAGAGTACTCTCCTACTTCAATCACCTTACAAATGGGGGATAAAACAACTAAACAACTGTTGGTATGATCGAATATGTTCTACTTAGAATATATTAACATGTTATATCCACTGATTTTATTATTCTTGATGTTCCTGAGGATGACAAACTCTCTATCATCCTTGGAAGACCTTTTCTTAGCACGGCTGGAGCTAACGTAGATTGCTCTAGCGGTAAGATTGTCTTCAATATATATAATGATCAAATTGTTTGATACTTTCCAAAGAAACCAGAATATAATGAAAAATATGTTCCACTGCCTAAGCGTGTTCAAGAAGCAAGAACTAAACATGAAGGGAAGCTTGAGGTAAACGCCAATGGTATGGAATTTGGCTAGAATCAAAATTCCAGAATAAAATACTTAATGGGAGTTAACCCATTCTCAATAAAGTAAGTTTTAGTTTTATTTGTGTGTACTAATAAATTTATTTCAAGTTTTGAGTTGTTTAGAGAATTTACCTTAGAGAAGTTAAGAAGCAAGGTAAAAATGAAGAGAAGAAATAAAATAAGAGGTTCAGATCGCATAACGAGCGTCGATATGGTCTAGTGTAACCATACCACGTGCCCGTACTGAACTACGACAACTTCACCCAAGGGCGACGTACCGATAACGACTAGTGGTACGACCGGACGCACCCGTACCGCATGCCCATACCAAACCTCGATGAAGACGACCAGAGTTCACAATATCGGTAACGAGCAATGGTACGACCAGAACGCGGCCGTACTAGACTGACCAGGTTTGATCTCGAACCCCAACTTTGATCCAACAGTGATGATCATCGGTATGGGCGGGGTGCGCCCGTACCGCCTGCCCATACCGACTGCATCGCCAGCTAAAGGCTGATGATGGCTGGCTCCCAGCTAGCCAACCTCCTCCTTCTTCTTCTTCCTCTTTCTTTCTTGTTCTTTCTCTCTCCACTTCAAACCCTAGCCTCCTAGAACCTTTGATTCTTCATTGATTTCATATTTTTGAGTTAGGGAATCTTCACATCGGTAAGTTTCTCATTTGATCCATGCTCTATTTTCTGAAATCCATGGTTGAATTCATCACATTGGCTATTTAGATGAGTTCATCATATTTTGAGATTATTGTTGATGTCTCACATTAGGATTTGTAACTTCTACCTCTAATCATCTGTTCATGTGATAGAAACTTGATGCCTATATTTTTTTTTAAATTTTTTTAGCACAATGCATAACATAGGAAGGATTTTTCGCTTGGGCAAGGGCTCGGGTACGGCAAGAGCCTTGGGTTCCGCCAAGCCACCGGGTTCGAATAATAGGCGTTCAGAGGCGGACAACTTGAGGGCCGCCATGAGCCGAGACTATGAGAGGGTGAGCAACTACAAGGTTTTGCCCACCAAGTGGGTAGACCGTGAGTTTCTCTCCCGCCAAGGTCTTTTGGAGGACTTCGAGCAGATGACTGTGCAAGATGGCATGGTCAACTTCTCTTACCTCTCCATCAACACTTACAAGCTTGCCACGTATGAGTTCCTATCATCATTCCATGATGATCTCGAAGCCCAAGAGCATAATTGCACTATGATGGCCCAAAATATATCGAGCTTGTTGGGGAACCCCAAGAGGAAGGTATGATGAGCATAGCAACAAGTTTTCCCTCGGTTATGAAACCAAGATTATCAAACCAGTAGGAGCAAGGAAACACCTCCAAGGTGTTATTTTCAACTTGGAATCCTGCACAACACAACCATAGAAGTTTGCCCCCAACTTACAGTGAGGTTGTCAATCTCACCGGTTTTGCTAAAAACAAAGGATTAAACGTATTGTGTGGAAGATAGTAATAGCTTGCAGAAACTAAACAGAAAACAATAAATAGTTGTAGATTGATTGTAAAAGAGAGGACCGGGGTCCATAGTTCACTAGTGGTGATTCTCCTTAAGATAGATGACATGTTGGGTGAAAAAATTATAGCGGGGCAATTGACAAACATCGAGAAAGCATACATGCATATACTAATCATCTTGACTCCTATGAGATTTGATTGGGCATTACAATATTATACATAGACCGTAATCCAACTGCATCTATGACTAATAATCCACCTTCAGGTTATCATCCGAACCCCCTCCAGTATTAAGTTACAAGAAACACATGATTGCATTAAGCATTGTATGTAAAGTAAACAGTACGATTGTTCTATGAACAAAGGATTGCTTTTTCTCCCTAGTAGCAACAACACATCTAGTACCTTAGAGATTTCATCACTTCCCACATTAGAGGCATGAACCCACTATCGAGCATAAATACTCCCTCTTGGAGTTGCTAGCATCTACTCAACCACGATAGCTACTAACAACGGAGAGCATGCAAGATCACAAATAACAAAGACATGATAGAATCAATAATCAATCTGAAATAGCATCTCAATATCCATCGGATCCCCGCAAACACAACATGTATGATTACAAATAAATGATCTTGATCATGAACGGAGCTCACAAGATCTAGACATGGTAGCACAAAGGAGAAGAACCAACCATCTAGCTACTACATGGACCCGTAGTCCAGGGATGGACTACTCACGCATCACACCGGAGGCAGTCATGGTGATGAAGAAGGTCTCCAGGGTGAATTCTCCCCTCCGACAGGGTGCCGGGAAGAGTTTCAGATCCCTCCCGATCTAGGGATGGAGATGACGGCGGCTACAGACTCTTTCATGGAATTTTGATCAGTTACTTAGGGTTTCAGATCGAGATATATATAGGCGAAAGGGAGGTCGAGGGTGCCTAGGCGGCCAAACCACCGCTGGCCAGGCGCTGCCCGTGTGGCCAGTGGTGTGGCCGGCCTCCGCCCCTCTCCGTCTGCTCCTGCCTGTCCCCTTGGTGAAATATTGACTTTGGCTTTTGTCCCGTCCAATTCCGAGGATATTCATTTTCTGACTTTCCTGGAACCAAAAACAGGCAGCTGCCACTGTGGCATCTTGTTAATAGGTTAGTCCAAGAAAGTGTATAAAAATACTCCAAAGTGTGGACAAAACATAAGAAAGTAGATAAAAACAAGCATGGAACATCAAAAATTATAGATTGTTTGCAACGTATCAACATCCCCAAGCTTAACTCCTGCTCATCCTCGAGTAGGTAAGTGACAAAAAGAAAAAATAATTTTTGAGGTGACATGCACCATCATAAACTTGATCAAAGTATTTGTATAACATTGGTAACTGGATCATAGTACTTGAACATAGCATGAAAGATATAGTTCTAACAATAAGACATAGCAACTATGTTGTAACATGAAAAGGCACAAACAAAAGATTCATGTATAACAATGCTTTGCAAGACGTTTGTTTGTTTCACATATAGAAAGCATAATGAGAATGGTATTCAGCTTGTCCCTCATAGAGTAGCAAAACATAAATGCATAGGACACCTTCAAAGTTCATAAGGGTGACTAGATACAAGTAGTTTAAGAACAAGCAATATCAAAGTTATGCATCAATCAACAAGTCTTGGGACAATGCACATTAAACTAATAATGGCCACTATGCTCTCTTAATAGGTGCATAAAGATAGAAGATGGAGACTCAACATAAAAGTAAAAGAAAGACCTTCATAGAAGGAAGCAGGGATTCAAGTCTCATAAAGAGCTTCCAAAAATTGTAGTACTTATTAGGTTTCAGCTCTCATTGCCCCTATCATAAGCATCTTGAAGTGATTAAGGTTAAAGTAAACAAACTATGGAGTATATGCTTGGAAAAGTATAAGTTGGCAATCTCATGTCCCTTGAATATGAGGGCCACTCCTCATGCTACTCAAGTTTAGTTACCGGTAAGTTCTTGTCATAGTAAGTACTTGTGTATCATAGAGAACCATCAACGGGGTACCCCTTGCCCGATGATACGGAAGAATCCCCATATCAAAATGACAAGGAAAGCAGACAACGAGCATCTCAGCAATCTTCTTATTTACCATGGGAAAATGGTGCTTTTTTATCTCTTTCCTCTTTTCTCATCTTTTTTTTCTTTTTTCTCAATCTCTATCTCTTTTTTTATAAGAAGGATGCTTCATAGATTGCTCATTATGGTTACGCTGCAGGTTTCCACCATGATTAGGCATGGATTAGACCAGCAGCCCAGGCGTTTCTCTAACACACATACATAACTCCATGGACTTACAAGCTCCTATTTCATTTCACACCGACGACATCCATAGCCAAAAGAGCATGATATCAACTGGGTACAATGTACAAGTGCAATGTTGAAAGCGTTCCCCCTGATAGCATGGTTCTCCTAATCCCCAACATATAAGTGCAAGCATATACAACATAGATGACACAATGGTTCAAGTTTATTAGGGGCAAGAAAAGTAAAGTGTGCCATCAAGTTCGTGAGAGCTTAATCACTAGTTTTCTCATAACAAGTTTAATTCGGAAGATAGATAAAAACATGAATATACTTGGAATAGCAAATGCTAATAGGTAGGTATGGTGGACTCTTTGGAATAACTTGGTTTTATTTGGAGTTGGATGCATAAGTGGAACTCATACTTGGTTATGGAGGCTAGCAAAAGACTGGGAGCGACCAACTAAGAGAGCAATAATGGCCATAATCATGCAAGTGATATTATAAGTCAAAAACTAAAGGATCATAGAGGCTATGGTGACTTGGGATAGTCTTAACATGGTGTGAGTATGCGCCAAGTCAACCCAAATAAAGCATCAAAGGAGAATACCACAATACTATGCTTTAATATGCTAAAACAACGCATGATTCCTTCAAGGCACATTAAGCAATCTCAATTGTTTATAACATGTCATGCTACAGCAAAAATCACTAAGCATAAAGCCAAAACAATATCAAGCATGACATGACAAAGCATATGCCACAGTCAAAAACAAGCTCCTTTTACCACTTAAGCATGAACTTTTCCTACTCTTTTCCAATCCAAACATGAACTTTTCCTACTCTTTTGCAATCCAAACCAATGTTATTTGAAAACTAATGTATGAATGAGGGGGTCCAACCAACTTATTCAAGCAAACTAAGCAAACGAAAACCAAAAACAAAAACGAAGATGCTCCAAGAACAACACAACTGTGCATGAAACAATAAAAATGAAGTGTTTGGAAGAAACCTGAGATTTTTATTGATGAAGAAGGGGATGCCTTGGGCATCCCTAAGCTTTGACGCTTGGACTTCTTGGATATTTCTTGGGGTGAGACGGGTGGCATCCCCAAGCTTGAGCTTTAGTACATTCTTCAGCTCATTACACCATTCTTTCCTTACACCTGAAATTTTTCCTTCATACAAAACTTCACACAATCTTTATTAGCAACATTAGTGTACTCAATATAATAAGTCTTTTTGTTCAGTTCCAACACAAGTAAAACTTCCATTAAACACAAGCTACTGTAGCACTTCCCTCAAAAAGCTCAATTCCCCAAAAAGAACCCAAAAAGGAATCAACAAGAAGCAAATGCAAATAATGGCAGATCTCTGTCAAAATAGACAAGCAGGTAAAAACCAATTTTTTCAAAGCCCTTCTGTTGCTCAAATCGAAAAGTGTTGAACTAACGAAAGTTGGATAACAAACTGGGTCAGAAGCACAAAAAATTACAGCTCAAACCGACGTACAGATATTTATACGAATTTTTACAGCGAAGCACAAAAATCTGTTTCGGGACAACAACTTTCCCAAGCATTACTTCTCTCTCATTAGAGGTTACTCTTGGCACAAAAAGCAAATAAAAAGGATAATGAGAGGTTATTGCTGAAAAAATAACTTCCAAGACTCAACTAAAACTTTTGGGTTATCTCCCAATAAGTACTTTTCTTTAACGCCTTTAAGTTAGGCATAAGAAGTAAGAAAAGAATCAAGTATTCTCAAATGAAGAAGCATTAAGAGCAAATTTTGTTTTAATAGGAGAGGCAAAAGGAATCTTCTCTCTCTTCTTAGGGAAGTGTTCTATACCTTTCTTGAGTGGGAGTTGATATTTAATGGTGCCTTCTTTCATATCAATAATGGCACCATCAGTTCTAAGAAAAGGTCTTCCCAAAGTAATAGGACAAGAAGCATTGCATTCAACATCCAAAACATAGAAATCAACAGGGAAATAGGCATTGTTAACCATAATAAGAACATCATTAATACTCCCCATGAGTTTCTTTTTAGCATTATCATCAAGTGGGACATTTAAATAACAATCTTCCAATGGTGGCAAATCAAGCATTTCATAAATCTTTCTAGGCATAATAGAAACACTACTATCAAGATCACATAAAGCTTTGAGATCAAAATCATTTAATTTCATATTAATGATGGGTTCCCAACCATCTTCTAATTTCATAGGAATAGAAGCTTTATGTTTCATCTTTTCTTCTTTAATTTTTATGAGAGCATCAGTAATTCATTTTGTAAAGGCCATATTCATAGCACTAGCATTAGGACTTTTAGCAAGTTTTTGTAGATACATAATTACTTCAGAGATATTGCAACCATCAAGATCAAAATCATACTTATCATCTAAAGTAGTAGAGCCATTGTTTCCCATGTTTTGAAGAATTTCAGCATTTTTATTAGAAAAGGTTCCATTGGGTTTACTAGCTTCAACATTAGTGGTAGTGATAGTAGATATACTAATATTTCTAGTAATCTCATCTTCTGTTTCCCACTGAGCGTGCAATTCAAATAATAGTCTAACATTTTCATCAATTCTAACTTGTATGGCATTAGTAGCAGCAAAGGGATTTCCAATAGTTCCAGGTTTAGCAGCCATTTTATTTAAAGAAGATTGTGCTTCAGCCAATGATGCTATATTTATTTCAGCATTAGAGAGTTTTTCCTCAATATTTTTATTGAAAGCAATTTGTTTACTAATAAAATCTTTAAGCATAACTTCAAATTCAGAGGGTGTAGTCCCATTATTGTTGTAGGAATTTCCATAAGTATTACCATTATTGGGAGGATATGTCCTATAGTTATTATTACCAAAAATATTCCTGTAGGCATTGTTGCTAAAATTATTATTTCTTATAAATTTCACACCAACTTGCTCTTCTTGAGCAACCAAAGAGGCTAAGGGAACATGATTTGGATCAATATGAGCTTGCCCATTAACAAGCATAGAAATAATAACATCAATTTTATCACTCAAGGAAGAGGTCTCTACAATAGAATTTACCTTCTTACCTTGTGGAGCTCTCTCATTATGCCATTCAGAATAGTTAACCATCATATTATCCTGAAGCTTTGTTCCAACACCCAAAGTAATGGTCATAAAGATACCTCCAGCGGCAGAATCTAGTAGATTTCTCGAAGAATAATTCAATCCTGCATAAAAGGTTTGGATAATCATCCAAGCAGTCAGTCCATGAGTGGGACAATTCTTTACCAAAGATTTTATTCTTTCCCAAGCTTGAGCAACATGTTAATTATCATATTTTTAAATTTCATTATTTCACTTCTCATAGATATAATCTTAGCAGGAGGATAGTATTTTCCAATAAAAGCATCTTTGCATTTAGTCTAAGAATCAATACTATTTCTAGTTAGGGATTGCAACCATTCTTTAGCTTTTCCTCTCAAAGAGAAAGGAAACAATTTAAGCTTAATAATATCTCCATCTATATCCCGTTTTTGCATCTCGAAAGTTCAACAAAGTTATTTAGTTGAGCAGCAACATCTTCAGTACTAATTCCAGAAAATTGTTCTCTCATAACAAGATTGAGTAAAGCAGGTCTAATTTCAAAGAAAGTAGCTTCAGGAACAAGTGGAGCAATAGGTGTGCACATGAAATCATTGTTGTTGGTGCTAGTGAAGTCACACAACTTAGTGTTTTCAAGAGTAGTCTTTTTTTGTGTTTTAATAAAGAAAGCAAACTGGTTATGAGGGACTCCCCTTGTGAAGATATCCTTGACTCCCCGACAATGGCGCCAGAAAAATAGCTTGATGGACCAAAATATATCGAGCTCATTGGGGAACCCCAAGAGGAAGGTATGATGAGCACATCAGCAAGTTTTCCCTCAGTTATGAAACCAAGGTTATCGAATAGTAGGAGCAAGGAAACACCTCCAAGGTGTTGTTTCCAACTTGGAATCCTGCACAACACAACCATAGAAGTTTTCCCCCAACTTACAGTGAGGTTATCAATCTCACCGGTTTTGCTGAAAACAAAGGATTAAACGTATTGTGTGGAAGATAGTAATAGCTTACAGAAACTAAACAGAAAACAGTAAATAGTTGTAGATTGGTTGTAAAAGAAAGGACCAGGGTCCATAGTTCACTAGTGGTGATTCTCCTTAAGATAGATGACATGTTGGGTGAACAAATTACAGCGGGGCAATTGACAAACATCGAGAAATCATACATGCATATACTAATCATCTTGACTCCTATGAGATTTGATTGGGCATTACAACATTATAGATAGATGATACATTGCAAATGTATCTATAATTTTTGATGTTCCATGCTTGGTTTTATCCACTTTCTTGTGTTTTGTTCCAACTTTGCAGTACTTTTCATATGATTTCTTGGACTAACCTATTAACAAGAGCCACAGTGCACCTGCTTGTTTTCTCGCTGTTTTTGGTTCCGGAAAGTCGAAAATGAATATTCTCGAATTGACGGACAAAAGCCAAAGTGCCTATTTT
Organism: Avena insularis; assembly: GCA_023614405.1. NCBI lineage: Eukaryota > Viridiplantae > Streptophyta > Magnoliopsida > Poales > Poaceae > Avena > Avena insularis. Next base: position 31,803,369 of record CM042694.1, read on the forward strand.
TCCGGAAGTGATCAAGTGCCGAATCACGAGGCGGAGAGGGTGGGGGCCACACCACACCACTGGCCAGGCCTGGCTCGCGCCAGGGGGTGGTGTGATGGCTCCCGGCACCCCCTCGGCCCCTTCTTCCGCCTATAAGTTTCCCTCGGGACGAAAACCCTAGGTACCCGATCAAAAATCCACGAGAGAGTCGGTAGCCGCCGTCATCTCCATCCCTAGATCGGGAGGGATCTAAAGCTCTTCCCGGCACCCTGCCGAAGAGGGGAATTCACCCTGGAGGCCTTCTTCATCACCATGCAAGCCTCCGGTGTGATGCGTGAGTAGTTCATACTTGGACTACGGATCCATGTAGTAGCTAGATGGCTGGTTTCTCCTCCTTTGTGCTTTCATGTCTAGATCTTGTGAGCTCCGTTCATGATCAAGATCATCTATTTGTAATTCATACATGTTGTGTTTGCGGGGATCCGATGGATATTGAGATGCTATTTCAGATTGATTATTGATTCTATCATGTCTTTATTATTTGTGACCTTGCATGCTTTCCGTTGTTAGTAGCTATCTTGGCCAAGTAGATGCTAGAACTCCAAGAGTTAGTATTTATGCTCGATAGTGGGTTCATGCCTCTGGTAATCTGGGGAAGTGACAGAAATCTCTAAGGTACTAGATGTGCTGTTACTACTAGGGAGAAAAACAACAATCCTTTGTTCATAGAACAATCGTATTGTTTACTTTACATGCAGTTCGTAAAACAATAATCTGTTGCTTGCAACTTAATACTAGAGGGGGTTCGGATGATAACCTGAAGGTGGATTATTAGTCATAGATGCAGTTGGATGGCGGTCTATGTATTATGTTATAATGCCCAATCAAGTCTCAGAGGAGTCAAGATGATTAGTATATGCATGTATTGCTTTCTCGGTGTTTGTCAATTGCCCCGCTGTAATTTGTTTATCCAGCATGTTACTATCTAAGGAGAGCCACCTCTAGTGAACTATGGATCCCGGTCCTTGTCTTTTACATAATATCTACAATCTTTTACTGCTTTGTGTTTACTTTCTGCAAACTTTTACTTCTTTCCATTCGATATGTTTAATCCTTTGTTTTCCACAAAACACAGTGAGATTGACAACCTCATCGCAAGTTGGGGACAAAGTTCTGTGGTTGTGTTGTGCAGGTCTCCACGTTGCTACTAGCACCGGTAGTGCGCCCTGCCAAAGCTCAGCTAGTAACACCTTTGGGGTGTTTCCTTGCTCCTACTGGTTCAATTAAACCTTGGTTTCATAACTGAGGGAAACTTGCTGCTGTGCTCATCATACCTACCTCTTGGGGTTCCCAACGAGCTCTACATCAACACCGCCATCAAGCATTTTTCTGGGCGCCGTGTATTGAGCCATCAAGCATTTTTCTGGCACCGTTGCCGGGGAGTCAAGGACATCTTCACAAGGGGAGTCCCTGATAACCAATCTCTTTACTTTGTTGTTTTTGTTTTGCTTAGTTTTCTTTTTGCTTTGTTTGCTTGTTTTGTTCTTCAAAAACACAAAAAAATAGTTTTACCAGTTTGCTTTCTTATTTGAAAACCCAAAAAATGACTACTCTTGAAAACACTAAGTTGTGTGACTTCACTAGCACCAACAACAATGATTTTATGAGCACACCTATTGCTCCACCTGTGGCTGAAAATACTTTCTTTGAGATAAAACCTGCTTTGCTCAATCTTGTTATGAGAGAGCAATTTTCTGGTATTGGTAATGAAGATGCTGCTTCCCATCTAAATAACTTTGTTCAACTTTGTGAGATGCAAAAGCATAGGGATATAGATGGTGATATTATTAAACTGAAATTGTTTCCTTTCTGTTTGAGAGGAAAAGCTAAAGAATGGTTGAATTCCTTAACTAGGAATAGTATCGATTCTTGGACTAAGTGCAAAGATGCTTTTATTGGAAAATACTATCATCCTGCTAAGATTATATCCATGAGAAGTGAAATAATGAAGTTTAAACAACTTGATAATGAGCATGTTGCTCAAGCTTGGGAAAGAATGAAATCTTTGGTAAAGAATTGTCCCACTCATGGACTGACTGCTTGGATGATCATCCAAACTTTTTATGCAGGATTGAACTATTCTTCAAGGAACCTATTGGATTCAGCTGCTGGAGGTACCTTTATGACCATCACTTTGGGTGTTGCAATAAAACTTCTGGACAATATGATGGTTAATTATTCTGAATGGCATACTGAGAGAGCTCCACAAGGTAAGAAGGTAAATTCTGTTGAGGAAACCTCCTCCTTGAGTGATAAGATTGATATTATTATGTCTATGCTTGTTAATGGGAAAGCCCATATTGATCCAAATAATGTTCCTTTATCTTCTTTGGTTGCTCAAGAAGAGCAAGTTGATGTGAACTTCATAAGAAATAACAATTTTGGTAACAACAATTATAGGCCCTATCCTCCTAATAATACTTATGGCTATAATGGTAAACCTGAATTACCTAGTGAAGGAAGAATTTTAGAAGTTGAAAGAGCCACTAAAAAATTCATGCAAATGCAATATGAGAAAAATAAACTATTTACTAAAACTATGGAGGAACAATCCACCATCTTGAAGAACATTAGCCATCAACTTGAGAGTCTAAATAGGGAAATACCTAGTTTACAATTGAAACTCTCTAATGCTGAAAGAAATATATCATCTTTGTCTGAAGCTCAATCTTCATTGATTAATAAAATGGCTGCTAAACCTGAAACTAATGAGAATCCCTTTGTAGCTACTAATGCCATACAAGTAAGAATTGATGAAAATGTTAGACTATTAGCTGAATTACATGCTAAGTGGGAAAGAGAAAATGAAATTGCTAGAAACATTAGTGTTTCTACTATCACCACCACTAGTGTTGAGGCTACTAATAGTTCTACTACTTTAGATGATAAAGTTGATTTTGATCTTGATGGTTGCAATATCTCTGAAGTTATTAAGTTCCTACAAAAGCTTGCTAAAAGTCCTAATGCTAGTGCTATGATCATGGCTTTTACAAAACACATTACCGATGCTCTCATAAAGATTAAAGAAGAAAAGATGAAACATAAAGCTTCTATTCCTATAAAGCAATAAGATGGTTGGGAACCCATCATTAATATGAAAGTGAATGACTTTGATTTCAAAGCTTTATGTGATCTTGATAGTAGTGTTTCTATTATGCCTAGAAGGATTTATGATATGCTTGATTTGCCTTCTCTTGAAGATTGTTATTTGAATGTCCCACTTGATGATAATGCTAAAAAGAAACTCATGGGGAGTCTTAATGATGTTATTATTATGGTTAGCAATTCCTATGTCCCTGTTGATTTCTATGTTTTGGATGTTGAATACAATGGTTCTTGTCCTATTATTTTGGGAAGACCTTCTCTTAGAACTGTTGGTGCCATCATTGATATGAAAGAAGGCACCATTAAATATCAACTCCCACTCAAGAAAGGTATAGAACACTTACCTAAAAAGTGAGAAAATATTTCTTTTGCTTCTCCTATGAAAACAAAATTTGGTCTTAATGCTTCTTCATTTGAGAACACTTGATTCTTTCTTTGCTTCTTATGCCTAACTTAAAGGCGTTAAAGAAAAGTACTTGTTGGGAGATAACCCAAGAGTTTTAGTTGAGTCTTGGAAGTTATTACCTCTTTAATAACCTCTTCTTATCATTTTTATTTGCTTTTTGTGCCAAGAGTAACCTCTAATGAGAGAGAAGTAATGATTGGGAAAGTTGCTGTCCCGAAACAGATTTCTGTGCTTCACCGTAAAAATTCCTGAGAGAGCTCTGTATGTCAGATTGAGATGTAATTTTTTTTGCTTCTGAACCAGGTTGTTATCTAACTTTAGTTAGTTCAACACTTTTTGATTTGAGCAACAGAAGGTCTTCGCAAAAATTCGTCTTTACCTGCTGGTCTGTTTTGACAGATTTCTGCCATTTTTTGCATTTGCTTCTTGTTGGTTCCTTCTTGAGTTCCTTTGGGGAATTGAGATTTTTGAGGGAAGTGCTACAGTATATAGTGTTCTAATGGAAGTTTATTTGGTGTTAGAACTGAATCTTGAGACTTATTTATCTTAAGTGCACTAATGTTGCTAATGAGATTGTGTGAAGTTTTATATGAAGGAAAACTTTCAGGTGTATGGAAGGAATGAGTAGTGAGATGAAGGATGGACTAAAGCTCAAGATTGGGGATGCCACGCGTGTCACCCCAAGAAATATTCAAGAAGTACAAGCGTCAAAGCTTGGGGATGCCCAAGGCATCCACTTCTTCATCAATAAAAATTCCAGGTTTCTTCCAAACGCTTTATTTTTATCGTTTCATGCACAGTTGTGTTTTTCTTGGAGCGTCTTCTTTTTTGTTTTTATTTTGGTTTTTTAGTTTGCTTGGTTTGCTTAGTTTTCTGAATAAATTGGTTGGACCCCCTCTTTCATACATTGGTTTGCAATTAGTTTGGTTTGGTTTGGAAAAGAGTAGGAAAGCTCATGCTTATGTGGTAAAAAGAGCTCGTTTTTTACTGTGGATATGCTTTGTCATGCCATGCTTGATATTGTTTTGGCTTTATGATTAGTATTCTTTGCTGTAGCATGACTTGTTATAAACAATTGAGATTGCTTAATATGCCTTGGATGAATCATGCGTTGTTTTAGCATATTAAAGCATAGTATAGTGGTATTCTCCTTTGATGCTTTATTTGGGTCGACTTGGCACATGCTCACACCATGTTATGACTATCCGAAGTCACCATAGCCTTTATGATCCTTTAGTTTTCAACTTTTAGTATTACTTTATGCTTTGATCAATGATGTTTTGTCGCTCTGCATGATTATTGTCATTATTGCTCTCTTAGTTTGTCGCTCCCAGTCTTTTGCTAGCCTCCACAACCAAGTATGAGTTCCACTCATGAATCCAACTCCCTAAACCAAGTTATTCCAAAGATTCCACCATACCTACCTACTAGCTTATGCTATTCCAAGTATATTCATGCTTTTGTTTACCTTCCACTTGTTATGAGAAAACTAGTGATTAAAGCTCTCACAAACTTGATGGCACACTTTACTTTTTGCCTCTAATAAACTTGAACCATTGGGTCCTTCTTTGTTATGATATGCTTGCGCTTTATAAGTTGAAATTAGCAGAACCATGTTTCATGGGGAACGCTTTCAACATTGCACTTGTACTTTGTACCCGTTGATATCATGTTCTTTTGATTACGGATCCGTGGTGTGTGAAATAAAAGTGGAACTTGTAAGATCATGGAATTTGTATGTGTGTTAGAGAAACGCCTGGGCCGCTAGCCTAAGCCATGCCTAATCATGGTGGAAACTTGCAGCATCACCATAATGAGCACTCTATGAAGCATCCTCAATAAAAACCTATGCAAATAGCAAATAAAAAGATCACCGAGATGCTCATTGTCTGCTTGCCTTGTCATTTTGATTATGGGAAAGCTCCCGTATCATGTGCAAGGGGTACCCCGTTGGCGGTTCTTAATGATACACATATACTTACAATGACAAGAGCTTACTCATGACTGAAGTTGAGTAGCATGAGGATCGGTCTTCGTAAGTAAGGGGCATGAGATTTCAGTTTATAACTTGTCAAGCATATCCTCTTAGTTGTGTCACTTTAACCTTAATCACCTTAAAGATGCTTATGATAGGGGCAATGAGAGTTGAAAGCTATTAAGTACCATAATTTTGGAAGCTCTTTATGAGACTTGAATCCCTACTTCCTTTTACAAAAGGCTTTTCTTCCATCATTACATTGAGTCTCCACCTTCTATCTTCATGCACCTACTTTGAGAGCATAGTGGCCATTCTTAGTTCTATGTGCATTGTCCCAAGACTAGTTGATTGATGCATACTTTGATATTGCTTGTTTGAAACTATTGTATCTAGTCACTCTTATGAACTTTGAAGGTGTCCTATGCATTTATATTTGCTACTCTATTGAGGGACAAGCTAAATACTACTATGCTATGTTTTCTTTATGTGAAACAAACAAACGTCTTGCAAAGCATTGTTATTCATGAATCTTTTGTTTGTGCCTTTTCATGTTGCATCATAGTTTCTTTGCTTATTGCTAGAACTTTGTCTTTCATGTTATGATTGAAGCACTATGATCCCAGCCTTGAATGTTTTGCAAATACTTTGATTAAGTCTTTGATGGTGATGTCACCTCAAAAATTATTTCTTTTTATCACTTACCTACTCGAGGACGAGCAGGAGTTAAGCTTGGGGATGTTTATGCATTGCAAATGTATCTATAATTTTTGATGTTCCATGCTTGGTTTTATCCACTTTCTTGTGTTTTGTTCCAACTTTGGAGTACTTTTCATATGATTTCTTGGACTAACCTATTAACAAGAGCCACAGTGCCAGCTGCCTGTTTTCTGCTGTTTTTGGTTCCAGGAAAGTCAGAAAATGAACATTCTCGGAATTGGACGGGACAAAAGCCAAAGTGCCTATTTTTCCGGAAGTGATCAAGTGCCAGAATACGAGACGGAGAGGGGCCAGGGGCCGGCCACACCACCTGGCCGCGCGGCCAGGCCTGGCCCACGCCAGGGGGTGGTGTGGTGGCTCCCGGCACCCCCTCGGCCCCTCCTTCCGCCTATATATTGCCCTCGGGACGAAAACCCTAAGTACCGGATCAAAAATCCATGAAAGAGTCTATAGCCGCCGTCATCTCCATCCCTAGATCGGGAGGGATCTAAAGCTCTTCCCGGCACCCTGCCGGAGAGGGGAATTCACCCTGGAGGCCTTCTTCATCACCATGCAAGCCTTCGGTGTGATGCGTGAGTAGTTCATACTTGGACTACGGATCCATGTAGTAGCTACATGGCTGGTTTCTCCTCCTTTGTGCTTTCATGTATAGATATTGTGAGCTTCGTCCATGATCAAGATCATCTATTTGTAATTCATACATGTTGTGTTTGCAGGGATCCGATGGATATTGAGATGCTATTTCAGATTGATTATTGATTCTATCATGTCTCTGTTATTTGTGATCTTGCATGCTTTCCGTTGTTAGTAGCTATCTTGGCCATGTAGATGCTAGCAACTCCAAGAGTTAGTATTTATGCTCGATAGTGGGTTCATGCCTCTGGTAATTTGGGGAAGTGACAGAAATCTCTAAGGTACTAGATGTGCTGTTGCTACTAGGGAGAAAACAACAATCCTTTGTTCATAGAACAATCGTATTGTTTACTTTACACGCAGTTCGGAAAGCAATAATCTGTTGCTTGCAACTTAATACTGGAGGTGGTTCGGATGATAACCTGAAGGTGGATTATTAGTCATAGATGCAGTTGGATGGCGGTCTATGTATTATGTTGTAATGCCCAATCAAGTCTCAGAGGAGTCAAGATGATTAGTATATGCATGTATTTCTTTCTCGGTGTTTGTCAATTGCCCCGCTGTAATTTGTTTACCCAGCATGTTATCTATCTAAGGAGAGCCACCTCTAGTGAACTATGGATCCCGGTCCTTGTCTTTTACATACAATCAACAATCTTTTACTGCTTTGTGTTTACTTTCTGCAAACTTTTACTTCTTTCCATTCAATACATTTAATCCTTTGTTTTCCGCAAAACACTGTGAGATTGACAACCTCATCGCAAGTTGGGGACAAAGTTTTGTGGTTGTGTTGTGCAGGTCTCCACGTTGCTACTAGCACCGGTAGTGCGCCCTGCCAAAGCTCGGCTAGTAACACCTTTGGGGTGTTTCCTTGCTCCTACTGGTTCGATTAAACTTTGGTTTCATAACTGAGGGAAACTTGCTGCTGTGCTCATCATACCTTCCTCTTGGGGTTCCCAACGAGCTCTACATCAACACCGCCATCAAGCATTTTTCTGGGCGCCATGTATTGAGCCATCAATAGACCGTAATCCAACTGAATCTATGACTAATAATCCACCTTCACGTTATCATCCAAACCCCCTCCAGTATTAAGTTGCAAGCAACAGATAATTGCATTAAGCATTGTGTGTAAAGTAAACAATACGATTGTTCTATGAACAAAGGATTGATTTTTTCTCCCTAGTAGCAACCGCACATCTAGTACCTTAGAGATTTCTGTCACTTCCCCGGATTACTAGAGGCATGAACCCACTATCGAGCATAAATACTCCCTCTTGGAGTTCCTAGCATCTACTCGGCCAATATAGCTACTAACAACAAAGAGCATGCAAGATCACAAATAACAAAGACATGATAGAATCAATAATCAATCTGAAATAGCATGTCAATATCCATCGGATCCCCACAAACATAACATGTATGATTACAAATAAATGATCTTGATCATGAACGGAGCTCACAAGATCTAGACATGGTAGCACAAAGGAGAAGAACCAACCATCTAGCTACTACATGGACCCGTAGTCCAGGGATGAACTACTCACACATCACACCGGATGCAGTGATGGTGATGAAGAAGGCCTCCAGGGTGAATTCTCCTCTCCGGCAGGGTGCCGAGAAGAGCTTCAGATCCCTCCCGATCTAGGGATGGATATGATGATGGCTACAGACTCTTTCATGGAATTTTGATCGGGTACTTAGGGTTTCTGTATCGGAGGCGATATATAGGCGAAAGGGGAGGTCGAGGGGGTGCCCTAGGCTGCTACACCACCCCCTGGCGCAGGCCAGGTGGTGTGGCCGGCCTCTGGTCCCTCTCCGTCTCGTCTTCTAGCTCTGTGTCCCTCTCCGTGAAATATTGACTTTGGCTTTTGTCCCGTCCAATTCCGAGGATATTCATTTTCTTACTTTCCTGGAACCAAAACAGCAGAAAATAGGCAGCTAGCACTATGGCATCTTGTTAATAGGTTAGTCCAAGAAAGTGTTTAAAAATACTCCAAAGTGTGGACAAAACATAAGAAAGTAGATATAAAACAAGCATGGAACATCAAAAATTATAGATACGTTTGCAACGTATCACATTGTAAGTTTTGTACTCAATGGGCAGCTCCATAACCTTTCCTTCTATGAATTTTGTGATAGTTTCGGATTCTCCCATGAGGGGGAGCTAGATATTAATGAAAATGTGCACATAGAGGCAATGCATTCTTGGGAGTAGATTTCTGTCCACATGAACACTGATTATTTGCGCAAGAAGAGCGCCATAATCCAGAATCCCACTATCGGTTATTTTCATACCTTCCTAGTGAATTCTATTTTTGGGAAAGTAGATATTGGGGCAATGGCAGGCCCCGAGATGAGCGTAATTCATATGACTTGCATCGAGAGATGGAACACAAGGTAAACTTAGGTGCTTTGCTCATCCATCACTTTCACCGTCAAAGGTCGGCTTCCGCTGGGGCCATTCGCTGTGGTGGGTTGATCACATAGATCGCCTATGCAAACGAGTTTGTCCTGCCACAGGAAAGGGTTGTGGCTGGCAGTAAGACCCTGGATGATATCATATGGCTAGCACCAAATTCATGGGGGTCTATAGACCTGAATGCTCCCTTCGTGCTTATCAGCTTTATTTTGAGCCTAACAGTGATCTCCACCAAGTTTTGCTTCCTTTTGTCCAAGATTTTGGTTTGCCAGGTAAAAAGAGTTAGGTCCTTACAGAGGAGGAGTTTCGGCAAGCACTAATCCTCTCAGGGAGGGTTGCGCCGCAAGGAGGTCATCCCAACTGGGAAAACACAGCAGCTGGCCAATAGCAGCAGGATCAAGGTGGAGAAGATTGGAATGGTGTAGGCTGGGATGACTACGGCCAACAACACCATCACCAACAACCTTTCCCTCAGCACCTACATCAAGGTATGCCTCCACCACAGCCGGGATTCAATTATGTCCCGAGGGATGAATTTGACTAGGTGGTGCATCGCATTGATAACATAGAAAACATGTTGATGCGATTGCCAACATAGTCAACCTCACCCAAGCTTCACATATTTTATGAACGACTTTCCAAACCGCTACCCGAACTTCTCATACTAGTAGCTGCCACCCGATGGTGGCAACTTTTGATTCCAAATAGGCCAAGAGCCTAAGCTTGGGGAGGTTAAACTCCTCCCACCTTTTTGCATCCATATTTTTATTTCTACTTTTGATTTATTTTGTTTTCATTTCAATGCATGTTTACTTTCAGTTTTGCATTTTATAAAAAGAAAACCCTAAAATATTAGACTAGCTTTTAATTTTATTTGTGCAAATTTCTCTCGACTCTCGTTGATTTTTCTGCAGGATACTCACTTCTAGTGATTAAGCTATGGAGACGAATGCAAAGAGTTGGCTCAAGTAGGAGATGAGCAAGCAATCAGAGGTACCACATTCCTATTTCCCCTCTTCCTAAAGCTTATTCATGAACATTTTATGTCCGTTCGGTTGCACTTGAGTTCGACTCCGCGCTTAATTCGTTATCTTTTAGAACTTGAGCTCAAAGGTTTTTGTCACTACTTTGGTTAAGAGTTTTGAAAATTAATATCAGTTTGAAAAACAACCCCTTGGATTAAATTCCAAAAATTTTAGAAGAAGAGAAAGTGTCTTTCGACAACTTTGGTGCCATGTTTTTGTCTTAAGGGCTTAATCTTAGTAGCGCTCAACACCACATACTAATCGTTGACTTGATGATACCTTCTGAAAAAGAATTGTTTGATAGAACGAACTTTTTATGGTGGGAGAGGGAGATGCCAAAACCTGTTTTGACCTGCTGTAAAAAAAGAGAAGAAAGAAATAAAAGTTCTATGTTTCTAATACACACCTTTGGGATGCCAACAACTCCGCTAGCCTTTGAACAATCTATGGTACAACCCCGGATTACGGCTATGAGTTGATGGCATGAGTGGCATATGTGTCGCTATATGGGCAAAATTATTGTTATTCTCAAAAGGTTGTGTAAGCTTTTACAAAAAAACATTCATTGATCCTTGAGAAAGGAAGAAAAAATTTACCGTCAAGATATGAGCTGAAAATATTCGATACTTTTGAGATCTTTGGCATCACCTCACCACTTAAATTAAACAATTAGACTTCCCAAAAGGCAAGGAAAAGAAGAGGTGTTTGATAGTCGCGATTATTGAAGTGGGTGTTAATGAAAAAGCTCTAAGTTTATCCTTCTTTTGACATCTACTTGTGCACCCTTAATTTTGACTCTAGCAACCTCGCTTAAAACATTTTCACTCTCATAATAACAGAGGCGCTGAAAGAAATTGATTTGCAAGCCTAGCCAAATTTTTAACAATCTCATTTGAGTTATAAGAACTATTAGATAGCGAGTTACCTATGTTTAGGAATTGAACTTAAGTGCAATTGTTTAGATATATTATGCTCATGTTCAAAGTTGCAGGATTTGAGACAATAGAATATGATACAACCTCGAACTTGTAAGTTTCCATCTTGATTCAATCCTTCGCTATTATTCATTATAGCTTTGTCACTTGAGGGCGAGTAACCTCTAAGCTTGGGGATGTTGATAGCTCCAAATCTCATCATTTTTACTATTGATTTTCCTCTGGTTTATTGCCATATTTCACTGAAGATTACCCCTTTCTACTAACATTAATGTCGCAATTAGCGAATCCTTGGTTTCTTGTGATGTTTTTCATGTAATGAACATTTATTGAAGATCTAATAGCATTTATGGGCTAATTGCATCCAAAGAAGTAAATCCACAATTGGAGCCCCTTTCATTGGAGGCGTTCAACACGCTTAATGACCAGTGGTACGGTCGGGACGCGCCCGTACCGTATGCCCGTACTACACGCTGATAGCTTCGTTATATCAATACAAGCAACTTTCGTGAAGGAAGGGCGACGAGAAGGATGCCAGAAAAGAAAACACAGCCACCGCAAACCATCCAGAGGGGGTTAGATCAGGTCTGGAAGAGGAGAAGAACTTCACCTTCTTTCTCGATGATCTTCAACTCCTCAACCACACACTCCACCATCATTCCCATCATTACTTAGAGAGAGATATTGACAATTGTAAGATTAGGATTTGATACTTTGATCTACCTTTGGTTTGTATTTTGATTTGATCTTTTGATCACTATTGTGGTTTGCTACAATACATTTGAGATGATTTCTATTTGCAATACAATTATGCTTTTGATTTGTCTTCCTCTCATGTCTAAGTAAATCCCCATAGGCATGGGAGATGTAGGGGATTGGTGAGATGTGTTGCGCCTCCTTTAATCCATCCATTTGTGATTGTTGTAGTGTTTATTAAATAGTGAGAATGATTATCTATGTTTGCCTAATGCTTGTTATCTAATTTAAGGGCCTAGGTAACATGATCCAAAGATCTCATATGTATGAGCTTGTATGTTAGTGATTCGGCGACCCCCGAGTGACACAGCCGATATCAATGAGGAGCTAGCACTACTCGAGGACAACAAGGAACCATTAAGATTAAAGGCTTGATCTGGTCACAAGACCTTAATTAATGTGCTGAACATTGCCGTGGTAACAGGCAGACAGATCATTGGGACTAGGAAGAATTGGCCATGAGGACTCCTAGTCGGTATATGGGTTACCTGCCTACTCACTTATAAATAAGAAATATCACTATTACTTATTCCACTTTATCCATTGGCTCTTTCACTATCACCATGAACTGTTTCTCTCCGTGCCTTACTTCTCATCTGCAGGATCTTCACACACCTTTCGCATCTTTACCTTTATGCAATTTATTTATTTTCTAAGAAAGTTTCCTTTATATTTTACTCACCACTTCCACCATCAGCTTTTGCAGTCAATTCACTCAAGACATGTGACACCTTGAGTGTTATAGAAACATCGCATAAAAACACTTACCTAGGCTCCTTTTCGGGATCGATATAAAAACTGGAATTAATACTTCCGCGAAAACATTCTCTGACGAACCTGTGCACTTATAGGACATCAGCGGGCAACAACCTATAGTGATTGAGCACCAAGGACCAAAGGATCCTAGTGAAGGAGCAGTTAGACAGCAGGTGCACTACTGATTCCGGCTCGATATGGCAAGGGGGGAAGGTAGGATTGGAGGACCACTTTCTCTTCAAAAGGTTATCGGTCGTGAGACACTTTCCGAGGACCATCCACCAGGAGAAAACTTTGATCTATGTGTTGCATCAGATTTCAACATCAGAGTGTTTGTATCTAGATGAGAGGCACCTTCAATAAGGTCAGGCATACAATAACACAAACTCAGCCCCTGAAGCCATGGATCTTCCCAGGATCTAATCTTCTCCTCATCTCCCAGACTAAAAATTACAAAGGCCTTGAAGAGGGCATGGATCCTGATCCTGGCATCGGTAGGTAATGGCGGGCCTTGCCAGGTTTTAGTTGGACCAGTCCATGCCCGCCCAAAGTCATCAGCTGCAAATGCTCTTATACAGGGTCAACGCAAAAGAACGCATTGAGCACTTTTGTTTCATGTACATGGAGAAAAACAGGACCAACTTCTTAATTATGGATTTGTTTTCCTAATTGTCCATTTAGATCAACATTTCTCCTGATTAATATTTTTTTACAATCCATTCTCATCTCTTATTTCTCCCACATTCATGTCAAGATTGAGGCTCTTTCTTGTAACATTTTTTCTATCATGTCTAGGCGACTATTTCTGAAAATTCCTTGTGTATTTTATGATTCTCTTTCCCGCATTTGCATCTCCATGATATTTTGGTGTTACATATTGAGTACTCTTATTTTGCAATTTTTAAAACTAATTACCTTATTAAACATTTTCATCCTAACCATCCATATTTAGCAAAAGTTATGCCTACATTTACCCCCATTGAATATTTGAGAGCCATGTCTCAGTTTTTCTCGGGTGTTTTTCTTTTTGCGCAGGAACATGTTGCGTTGCACCAGTAAATTCACAAGCATCGGGCAGATTTTCTCTTCGCTGAGAGCTGCACCATTTATCAAGTTTTGGTTTGAACGACACCTTGGCCTCGGTGCGACTGCGTGTTAATATGGATCGGCAAAGCCGGAGTTTGTTACAGAGATGTGTTACACGTACGTATCGTATAGGAGAGGACACTGATTGGAGTACTACTCCATATCAGTAGAAAATACATAAGCAGGACTCTCTAATTATTTCTAACAGCTCCCTTAATCACAACCTTGTGAAAGGTTGAGATTACGTTTGAACTCATCAAGTTATTTGACAGGAAAAGCCTTTGTAAAACCATCTGCAACTTGATCCTTGCTGGAGATGAATCTGATATCCAAAAGTTCGCTAGCAACTCTTTCTCTAACAAAGTGAAAATCAATCTCATTGTGTTTGGTTCTTGCATGAAACATAGGATTTGCAGACAAGTATGTAGCTCCTAGATTATCACACCATAAACATGATTTTACCTTTAGTAAAATACCTAATTCACCAAGAAGAGCCTCAACCCATATCAATTCAGCAATAGCATTAGCAAGAGATTTGTACTTAGCTTCAGTACTCGACCTTGACACTGTGTCTTGTTTTCTGGCAATCCAAGATATCAAGTTGGGTCCAAAAAATATGGCAAAACCTTCTGTAGACCTTCTCTCATCAAGACAACATGTCCAGTCTGCATCAGAGAAAGCACTAAGAAGGCTTGAAGAGGATTTCTGAAAAGTAAGTCCAGTCTTTAGCGTACCCTGAACATATCTCAATATTCTCTTTGCAGCTGTGATACCTTCGATCTAGATTATGGATGTAGTATAGCTTCTTTTTCCCTAGTAGACCTAGGTTATCGAATCCTCGGAAAGCAGATGCGTAGTGAAGTTACTTTAACGGACCTTCGGGAGTTTTAGAATTCCTTTTGTGTTTTTACCGGACTAAGAGTTTGCGTCTTTTTGTTGTCGATAATGAAGAGAGAGGGCCTAGGACGTTTGGTTTCACATGTAGCTGTGCAAAACATCTGACGGGAATAAAAGATAAAAATAAAGTATGCATGTAATTGTTAGAGCAAGATAAATTATATGTGGGCAGTGCTTTCATAATTGCTATTGTCTTTTGCAACCGCTTATAGCAATAACCTACTAGTCTCATTCATAGAAGAAAGAGAACTAATAATATGTATAGTGATGTCACCGTTAATCCCAAGTAAATCCCTCACATACAGCCGTACTAACCCTTTTGTCACTGGGGTTCCCAACCTGCAGATTAGTCATTACTCATACTCCCTATACCTGGCTCAATCCTCGGGGCCTCGGGTACCTGACAAGTCCTTAGATTGAGGCAAGAAAGGATACAATAATCATCATGTCATACAAACTAATACATGATCCCATCTATGATAAATAACATGCACAAACGCTACATGGCTAGGCCGAAGCCCTTAGCCCAAGGAGAATTACTCACACATAGAGATGAGATCAACAATCACAAACATTATAATAGAAATCATAAGATTGATAGCAAATAGTATTACAATATCGCCAATCGAAGATGAGATCTACTATTACAAGTGGTGGAATATGGCTATGGTGGTGGAGAAGCGCTTTGGAGATTAGATCTAAGTCTATTCTTCCGATGGCTCTTCGGTGTGGTGGATGGAGATCTGGAGGCAACTGATGATTTGGGAAAGGGACTCTCGAGGCTCTTTTCTCGTCGCCCAAGGCTTCTTTATATAGGGGCCCCTTCACGAAAGTTGTTCGGTTTGACCTAGCGGCATCGTTGGCAACTATACGGCTAGAACTATACGGCCGAAATTTTATTCCGGTCGTATAGTTGGTCGTTAAAGCGTCTGCCTCCGACCCATGACTCCTGGTTTCTTATGGTTGTTAAAAATCTCGTATCTTTGACTTTAATGTAATGATTTCCATCATAAAACGTCATTATCTATGCAGGAAAAATAGAAGGAGAGGATTACATACCCCTTTGAATATTATGCATTAGTGGTAGGGTTTAGAGAGATATTTTATAAAAAATATGAATAATATCCAGTTTAAATGTGGATGTAGATTGCTATAATTCAGAGCCCTCAACCTGCCCAAGCTTAAACTTGATCGTCCCTGAGCAAGAAAACCAAAATCAAAAAGGAACTCAGCATTTAAACTGAAATAACAAGATGGTGATCTTACTCATGATTGGTAGTCTCATGTTTTCTCCACTTCATAAATCTGAAAAACTTCAGCATAGATAGAGTAATGGCAAGCATATTATACGGTTTTTATGTATCCTTATAGCGCAGCAAAATTATTGTTAACATGGATGATTCAAATGAGTAAACTTTATTCTATGTCATGTAATCAACTCATACGCTTGCGTTTGAACAATAAAGTATAATCATATAAATTGAGAGTGTGAGAGTTGTCATGAAAAACATATATACTAGAGTATATTAATTCTCCCACATTAATAAATCAAGACTTTTCAAGCACTACTTTTCTATTCATTGTCCTTCAAGAATTTCAGTTCTTGAGTAATTGAGAGCATGCCAAAAAAATATTAGTTTATCGGGCTGTGATGGACACTCGTGGCATCACTAAGGTTCTTGTTCCTTTTGTATAATGATTACTCATAACAACCACAGGAGTGATTTCATCATGAACACAACTACCAGGGAGTGGCAATAATCTTATCCACTATAGCATTGTTGCTACATGTGTTTAATCAACTCATAGCCAAAATCTAGGAGTTTCCCCCATGAAGATCGTTTGTAGGCTAGCATAGTTGTTGGCATCTCATGAAGTTTGACACGCATAAAGCTATATCATTCTTATGATTAACAAGTCAAACTTTGGCATGCTCACAAAAACCGCTAAACATTAATTCAATCGAACAAATCCTGAGCTATCAAGTCAATCAACATTTTCAGTGGCGTTGAGTGTCTTTATAAATAAGCCTTCAAGACTAAGCACTACAACACCCAAGCCTTCAATTGTGAGACTTTTTCTTATTACAATTGTTTAGCAATTTTTAGGCAAGACTCGATTAACTACGAGAGCTGGAACAAAACGTACCCAATTAAATACCCATGTGAACAAAAATCTTACTATAATATAAAGACTCACTCCACCAATATAACATCTCAACATTTACTACTAACTAGCATGGGTTTCTCAAACTTTAAAAGTCGAGAGTTATAAGGCATACCTCTCATGTTTGGTTTCACTTCTCTCTTCCTTTTTTATTTGCTTCTTGGAAACTCGAAGTCGATCACTCTCCTGCAAATATATGAGAACCTCGAGGCAGAAAGAAAAGAAAGAGGAAAAATAAGGAAAAATGGAGAAATCTTTTTGTGGTTTTTAAGAGAGGGAGTTTAAAGAATAGAAAATTGGCGGCAAAGCTCGGCTAGAAAATATCGAAAGCAAATAGAAAGAACTAAAAATAAAGTGTTGAGGAAACCAACACGAGTACTTATAAACTCGAATTAAAAACACAACCTCGAAATAAATAAAAGCAAATGAACGCCAAATAAAGATATATGAGGAAACTTCCCCAAGCTTAGGCTTTTGCAAGCCCTTCAAATCATTGTGGTGGTGGGAAAAAGTCATTACTCCAGTTTGCAAATTGAGTTGAGAGGTTACTAGTTGTTCCTCGGAGGTTCAAAGAGAGCCTATGCATCCTCTCCATAGTCCCTCCAAGTTCTTGAAAGTCTTGGTACATAGCGAACCGGGTTTGTGGCTACTCCTCTTGATAAGGAACTTCTTGCTCCTCTTCTTGGTCCTCATCCTCCTTTGGAACCTCCTCCTCGGGTTGGTGTTGCTCAACCTGCAAGTCATATAGCAAACGTTCTTTCTCGATAGATAAAAGACCATTAAGCATAGGATCGGGGTAGAGACGCCCAACTCCAGCAATATGCAGGTAATAAACACCACCTCTCCTAGTGAGCATTCCACAAGACTTTAAAGTAGAGCAACTAACACGTCGCTCACCTAACACAGGTTGCAATTCACATAGATTGATGCCTAGGGCAGTGGAAAACACGGTGATGACGCCTCCACCTGTGATTGGTCCTTGGCTTTGGGAGGATTGGTGCTCCAGGTAGCGCACAAGGATGGCGCCCAAGTTGAGTGACAAGCCGTAGTTGATGTAAGCAGCCTTTACGAGGACTAAGATGTCCTCCTCGTTGAGTCTCGTGAACTCATTACGTGCCTGCAAGGTGTTAGCAATAACATAGAACAAATAGCAAATTGCAGGATGTTTAATATTCTTCCTCTTGCTCACTCTAGTAGTGAAACTTATTCCATTATAATATTATGAAGTGGAAGGGTCTAAGCCAGTAAAGGATACGCGTAAAGCATTAACACCATTGTTTGGTAACTTAAAATATGGGCACCATTCATCTAGTGTTAAAGTATAGTTGTTGTTCATAAGTCGGAAAGAAATTGTGTCATCTTCTTGCCATAGTTTAACGGTGCTATGCAACGAACTTAGGAATTCAATAGTTAAGCGGTGATATGTAGGCACATCATTGTACACAAAATTTTACAGGCCAGCTCTATTACAAAGTAAATTAGGGTCGTCAGAAATACCGAGTTGATTTAATATAATAGGGCAAGCCCACTTGGTGGCTTTCACTTCACGGTTCTTGATCTTGTTGAAGCAATCACGTTGGAACTCAATCCTGAACTGTATCCCCATACGTTATTGAGTGACAGCCCGAGAAGCGCTAGCGGCGGTACGAGCACGAGTTTGGATCCTTGTGTTCATCATCTAAAACATTAAAGATAGGCAAAAATAAAACTTTTTGATCCGACAACAGTAAGTATAACATGTTCCTCATCATATCACACTAAAGAATCTCCTCAAAATAATAATCTAGGTAAGAGAATCATGACAATTGGTTCATAGTAGGTCCCACCCTAGATTGATAATGACCATAGATCGAAGATGAATTTACAAAAAGTAATTGGAAGATCGGAGGACAAACATACCGTAGATCACTTGTGTGCGAGGAAATCGAATGAAATTGAGTAGAGATGAAGATCTCTTGAGGTTTTTAGAAAGTTTGGAGGTAAAAGAGAGAAAAAGGATTTAAGTTTTAGGGTTGGAGGTACCTTCCTGTGGCGTTTTTATGGTCGGACACAACTATATGGGCAGAACTATATGGTCAGAACAATGTGTTCCGCTATATAGTTGTCCTGTTGTTAAAATTTTAGGGTTTTCACCTGCTGGCACGACTATACGGACGGAACTATACGTCCGAAACAATGTGTTTTCGGCGTATAGTTGGTCGTCAAACCGTTCACACCTGGGAAAAGAAATTATACAAAGGCATCGATATCTATACGACCGGAGTTATACGGCCGGAATTTTTATTCCCGCCGTATAGTTGGTCGTTAAACTGTCAGTACATATAAAAGAAAAATTGTTGATAGCAAATATATCTATATGACCAGAGCTATACGGCCGGAATTTTTACTCCCGCCGTATAGTTAGTCGTTAAACCCTCTGTATGCATCAAAAAAATTATGTTTCTTCGAAAATTATTTCTTATCCTATAACTTAGTGATATGACAGAAAATTGATAGTAAATATTGTCGACCAACAACAGCATGAATAAAACAGGATTTTTAGTACTACCCAACTTCTTCTCCTCAATTGGAGTTTTCTAGCACTCTTTACTAAACATAAACTTAACTAAATCTAAAAAACTTTACTCAAACCTTTATTTTACATGGGTTGCCTCCCATAAAATGCTCTTTTATGGTCAATAGCTTGACTGTGGTACCGCTCACTCCGTCTTGAGTCCATTCTTCTTGTAATTGCCGTTCTTCATATATCTTCGCTTTATCACTTTTTGGGGGTTCTCAATTCGCGGGTGCTCAAAACTTTCCTTCGCGGACACCCCGACGAGCGTCATGGCCAGCCTCTACTTCTTCCGCTTCTGGCTCGGCTTCGGCATCGGCGGCGACTACCCGCTGTCGGCCACCATCATGTCCGAGTACGCCAACAAGAAGACCCACGGCGCGTTCATCGCCCCCGTGTTCGCCATGCAGGGCTTCGACATCCTCGCCGGCGGCATCGTGACACTAATAATCTCCGCTATATTTCGGGCCGCATTCCCTAAACCGGCTTACCAGGACGACGCCGCCGGGTCCATAGGGACGGAAGCCGACTTTGTATGGCGCATCATCCTCATGGTCGGCGCCGTGCCGTCTCTGCTCACCTACTACTGGCGCATGAAGATGCCCGAGACCGCATGCTACACCGCCCTCGTCGCTAAGAACGCCAAGCTAGCGGCGTCCGACATGTCCAAGGTGCTGCAGGTGCAACTCGAGGATGAGTCGGAAAAGATGGAGGAGATGGTCTGCCGCGGCAACAACGACTTCGGCCTCTTCTCCCCGAAGTTCGCGCGACGCCACGGTCTCCACCTCGTCGGCACGGCCACCACGTGGTTCCTCCTCGACATCGCCTTCTACAGCCAGAACCTGTTCCAGAAGGGCATCTTCACCGCCATCAACTGGATCCACAAGGCGCACACCATGAGCACCCTCGATGAGGTGTTCCGCATCTCCCCTGCGCAGACACTCATCGTGCTCTGCGGCACAGTGCCTGGCTACTGGTTCACCGTCTTCCTCATCGATGTCGTTGGCCGCTTCAAAATCCAGCTCATGGGATTCTTCATGATGACCGCCTTCATGCTCAGCCTCGCCATCCCGTACCACCACAGGACGACGCCCGGCAACCAGGCCACCTTCGTGGTCATGTACGGCTTCACCTTCTTCTTCGCCGACTTCAGGCCTAATGCAACCACATTCGTCGTGCCGGCGGAGATCTTCCCGGCGAGGCTGCGGTCGACCTGCCACGGGATATCAGCCGCTGCGGGGAAGGCTGGAGCCATGATCGGGGCCTTTGGGTTCCTGTACGCCGCACAGGACCCGCACAAGCCCGACGCCGGGTACAGGCCTTGGATCGGCGTCCGTAACTCACTCTTCGTCCTCACCGGAGTCAACCTGCTCGGATTTGCATTCACGTTCCTCGTGCCTGAGGCCAACGGGAAGTCGCTGGAGGAGATGTCCGGCGAGGCCGAGGACAACGAGGACGAGGCACGCGGGGCCAAAGTGCAGCCGTCGATGGCCTAGACCGGCCGTACGTGAGAACGGAGAACTGAGAACTGAGAAGTCGATCTTAATCTCTGAAATTTGGATATGTTGTTACTTTTTTGTGCATGTAAGTAAGGTCGTGTGCTTTGTTTCTTCGTACGTATAAACTTTTGTGTTGGGTATTTTAAAAGTTTTGCTACAATTGGTTTGTATTTTTTGCGAGCTATAATATTTTTTTTGGTTTTGCTATTTCTCAAGTCAACTGAAAATTTCTTAAGTCTCAGTCACTAAAAAAAAGTGCAACCGCCTGTAAAAAAAAGTATAACCGGTTTTAGGTACACTTTTCTGGCACCAGAAAAGTGTAATTGAAACAAGTTGCACGTTTATTTTAACGGTTTAACTATTTCTCAGTCGACTGAGATTTTCATAAGTCTCAGTCACCTAAGAAAAGTGCAACCGTCTGTTAAAAAAAGAAACCTAGTTACACTTTTCTGGCAGAAAATGCAATTGCACTTTTCGGCCAACTGAAACGAGTTGCACTTTTTTTAACTACGGTTGCACTTTTCTTAGGTGATTGAAACTTAAGAAAATCCCAGTCAATTGAGACATAGACAAACCTTTATTTTAACTACAGTTACACTTTTTTAGACGATTGAGACTTAACAAAATCTCAATCAACTGAGACATAGAAAAACTCTAATTTTATAAGTGATTGCGAGCTATAATAATAATTGTTACTAATCCGGATGCAGCTCCTATTGGACGCTTCAGGCGTCGGTTTACCGGCTGGCGCATGCAGAACCGTTTTCCCTTTTAGCTATTTTTTTGTTTTTTCTTTCTTTTTCTATTTTGTTCCTTTTCCTGTTATTCAAATTCAAAAAAGTACAGATTTTAAAACGTTTAGATTAAAAAATATCTAGGTTAAAAATAAACAAATTCAAAAGTGTTTAAAATTTGAAATATTCAAATTTAAAAAGCAAAAAATTAAAACAAAAAACCAAAATAAAAAGAAATAAAAAGAAAAAGGAAAAGAAAAATAAAAAATAATAAAGGGTATATGCCATGCATGCTAGAAAGACATTTCTGTTTCTGTATGCCCTCTGTTGCTTAGCGCGCGCTCTCTCTCTCACAGGAAACACTTGCTCGTCTTGAAGCTCTGGGTGGTACCGGTGAGGTTATCTCTTTGTGTTCCCTTAGAGTATCTCTAGCAGATATCGTAAAAGTGGTCAAACCTATAAAAGTGACTATCATTTGCAGTATTGGTCGAAAAACGCACCGAGCAGATCTCGTAGAAGTGGTCAAACCCGTAATTCTTTTGCAGTTCCCAGCATAGCAACCCCAAGTATCTCATATATCCAGTTTTCGTGCTCATTTTTTAGGTAAACTGCAAAGCGTTCAACGCTCACACGGATGGAAATTTCACACCCAACTGCTCCTGCCGGTGGTTGATTTTGCGGTGGCCAAGGCTCAACTCCGGCGTCCAACTTCAATTATCGCCGCCAGCTATTCCCACAATGAGTTACCGATTTCGCCAGACTATCCTCGTCGGCAGGAGGGAGACATCCGAAGGCGTCCATGGCCAGCTGGAGAAGATCTTGGCGCCGCCGGCCGGCCGGAGTCGTTGTTGCGGCTGCCTCGTTCCGCTGGCCAGCTACACCGCATGCTAGCTCTTGTCCGTCGAGTACAATTGCGGCTGTCTCGTTCTGTTGTGCTAGAGCTCGTTCCTATATGCGTCCATAGCCAAGCTAGCTAGCTCCTGTCCGCATGCATAGATCTTGTCCGCGTGCATAGCCAAGCTAGCTAGCTCTATGCACTTGCGTGGAGGCGGGCGGCGGTCTGGCACAGGGAAACCGGGATCGGCGGGCCGTGTAGGTGGATCGGGGATACGAGGAAGACGAAATATTCGGTTTTGCAGGATGCACATGCGGTATTTGTTTCGTGCGGATGTTTTTTTCTGATAAGAAACAGCTATGCGGTACACCGCATTCGTGTTTTGCAGCACCACGGGATGCGATATCTGCTAGAAATGCTCTTATGTCATTAACAACTAAACTAGGATTTGCTGAATATAGATGTTGTAAGTAGTGCGACATATAATTTATACATCACATCCATTCAGATTAGAACGTAGTATCAAAGCTGTAAAACTAATGAACTCAACGGTGAAGTCAATGAGAAAATGGTGCTTCGACAAACATAATGTTATTTCTCAAAATTCATAGACAACATAACCAATGGTTTCTAATAATAACTTTCTAGCAAATAAGAGCACACGCTATTCATCTAGGTAGACAATTAGAGAGTGAGATACCAATGTTATATTGTAGCAAATTTCCACATTTGAGTTCATCCATTCGAAGAAACAAAACCATATTCTGTTATAGAATCTAGTTGAAATTAACAAAGATGAAACATTATATACATGAGATGTGTCGATTAAAATGGTAGAGCTTTAACATAAGGTAATCCATAATAACATATAACATGTAGCAACTGTAAGAACAAAAAAGGTGGTCACATGAGTAGAGACGGGAACTAAAAGGGAGACACATTTGACAGAGAATGCACGAAGCACACCGGCTGAAAAGGCCAAGATCACATGTTGTGAGGATAAAAAAGCATCACTAGAATTTATTAATGACTATGCTAAATAAAAATTCAAGCATCTCCATAAGGATGACGAACATAAATGAGTCTGTCGTGATATACAACAGAAGAGAATGTGCAAGAAAAGAAAACTATTATTTTGTACATTAGATGGACAAACATGAAGCACTATGCTCATGAAATAGTTTACCTTTTGGTTCCAAATACATACAGTATTACATTGAGAAAAATGGAGTTATGTGCAATGAAGAAACCTTGTGTATGCTTTATCTCTTCCTCTATGAAGAAAACTTGGAGGCTATGGTAGAGTAAACTTGCTCATTTGTGAAGAACATGGTATTCATAAGTTGGATATGGAATAAAATTATATATAGAGACCAAGAAAAAGGAAAAGCCACACGAGCTTGCCCATAGCAACCCTATAGACATAAACACACGTCCAACCCCCAGTAAACGGTAACACACAGCTGGTAGTAGCAAATGGAGGTGTAACGATACAAGATCAAGAGTTGTAGCCAGGTGAAAGTAGAAAGGTTGTTGTACTCCGTGCACACATGACATGAAAAAGAAAAGGAGGAGTTCATTGTTGTCGAACAGACATGAACAATAGGTGCATGTTTGGTTACCCACAATGATCCATGTAGTCTTTAGGGATCCAAATTTGTGTTGCTTGGTTGCCTAGGCCAGCGCTAAATCTCAACCCGCATGGTTCTTAAAGCTTTTTCAGACTGCATGCAAAGGGATGTATGAATCTGACATTTTTTCCATGGCTAAGAATGGTGGGGCCAAAAGGTGGAACATTGTGCTAAGTTAGTGCATGGGCGGAGATGGTACGACCGCGCGCGACCCCGTTGGCGGGGGAAATTTCATCACCTCGTGTCAATTCACACCACCTATTTATCACTATTCGACTGACCATTCCCCCTCCCATTCGAGTTGTCTCTCCATGCAAGGATCTTGACCTACTAGTAGGAAAGCCGCATCATCTACCTTGATCGTTGTTGGATGGCGGTGATCGGCAGTCTTCCTCTTCTTCTCCGAATTGTTCGATACCTTCTGCGCTCCTCCGATGGGGTGAGTACTAGCAAATCCTAGAGCTAATAGCTAAGATCTTTAAGCATATGGTAGACCTGAGGAGATGATGTGATAACCCCCAAGTGAGGGGGATCATTGTAGTACAATTCGATAAGTATTTGAGTGTCGAACCCATGAGAAGCTGAAGGTAAACTATCTATTCTCTAAATCCCTATAACCCACTTATATGACCTTCTATGCAATGCTAGGAACTAGAGTGTGTATGGTTATTTTTACTACCAACTAGAAAACGGTGAAGTTCTCAAAGTAAATATTACAAGTAAACTATTGCAAGTAAGGTGGAGTTAGTGAAGTAGTAGCAAGTTTCTCAAGGGAGCAAACGTTTAGGCAAATTGTTATTTCATTACGTTGGTTGTCACAATTGGTGAAGCACATAGATATCTTTTTATTGTTTCTCCTAGAAAGGAGCCATAGATAGGTGCAACCATATACATGAGTAAGTGCACCCCTAGTGATTAATCCCAAGGCCAATTAAGAGCAAACAAGAAAATTATTAAGACATAAGTCCAACCACCGTTGTAAGTTTTAAGGTCCCCACAATTATAATCCCTCGTTGGTTAACCGTGAATTAACATAGCATGCATATCTAAGACTTGGGATCCGGTTACTATCAAACTCCGTCTATCCCTTTGCGGTGACCCAGCATACCACTACATAATCTAGTACACTATAGTCGTTGATATAACACCAATGAAACACCGTTCCACTAGTATTACATCTCTCAGAGTGGTACAATAGAAATATCGCGGGTGCAAGACATGACTATAGATTACAACTCGACTCTTTACAAAAGATCCAGGGAACACTCTAGGTTATAGAGGAAGAAAGCATCTTCTTACAAAGAAGAACCATAAATAACAACTCATAACTAAACTATTAATAAGACTAGTACCTAAACTATCTGGCTTGCAATTGCTGCTATGCAGTGCTCACAGAAGTAGGTTAGATGAATAGAGATTATACTTCTATCTATTCAAGAACTTTGACTTCACTTCAGTTGATGTATATATTGACTCCATTGACTTTATTGAATAACATGAGCTTTTGCTGACGATTCCTTTGAGAATCAATGATGTTGACGACGTCTTCATCGGCTTTAGAATCTAGCAAGGGTTAAGAAGGTACGGTTGAGTACGAGCGTACTCAGCAAGTTCACTAAAAAGGAGTGTTCGATGCACTATCTAGAGCCACGGACCATAGGTCATGGGCTATGCAGGTTTTTGTAAATGTTTCTTCAAAGGTTGCTTTTATTCTGAAAAGCTATGTCCTTCAGCCTTCACGGGTTTACCAGAACTTTATGGAGTTCCTTTTCTACCGCGTTCATAGCTCCTTCCCGGAACAGGGAGTAACATGTCACCGTTTTGTACACTCTACAGAGGTGCGTTGCTTTACCCATAAGAGATCCTTATCCATGTTGCACATCCAAGTCATGACCTTGTCCATACTTCCTTAGTATGGGGCCCAGTATAAGGATCAAGCTGATCACTACCCTTCTACGCGACCCCACATGCCCCCTTGGTGTACGCCATGCCCACCTATTATATTACGGCAATGAAACATACATACCATTATAGATGCCAGAACTACCATGGGATGTTGAGGGTTCCCACCCATATGCCGCATATCCTTTACAAATTAACCATGCTACAAGGATAACATCCACGGCATGCGCATCTGTTGACATGCGAAAGGAAGAAGATCCAGCTGATTTCTCCGTCCCATTCTAGATCTCATGGTTAACGCATATTATATGGCGCAAGAAGTCCTAGGTATTATGTTCCTTTAACACCAGAACTTTCATAGTAGGTTATTACCACTTGGTAAATGACCCATAAGCATACCATTATGAAAATAAAGTTTTTTGACCTTTTTAAAATGCAGATGATAATAATAGTAGATTGCAAATACTTGATAGAAAATAATAAAAGGACATGAGCAAGTGTGAACTTGCCTTTTGCGATTGCAAGATTATGCACTATCGTGGTGGTGTCACGGCAGATGCCATGGGTAGGCTTGAGTTATGGGGCCGATGGACGCCGGAGGAATCTGGGGAGGGAGAATGTAGTAGAAACCACACACAAGCAAGAGCACACACGATGTACCTAGGTTCATGGCTCCTAGTGAGATAAAACCCTACTCTTGCATGTTAGATCTTATAACTCTGATTAATACTGTAGCTACAATGGCTCCTTGAGTTGTATGCGAGAGTACAAAGATGAAGTTCTTGCCTCTATGCGCTATGGGTGAAGCAGGTAACAAGTGAATCGACCCTCTTGTAGGAGGCCCTGGTGCACCTTATAAAGGGGTGTCTAGGTTACAAGTTAGGGATGATGTAGCATGGAATATGCTAAGAATATGATGTTCCCAAAGTCGTTGGCTGGGCCCAGATACACTTCTTGTCAGTGATTGGACTTGACGTGCACACTAGCAGAGGCGTGCTAATCCTTTTTGGGAATCCTAGGAGAGACAGAGGTGTTGACCTTGAGGTCGGCATATGCCCTCTAGGCATATGCCAACCCCCATGTCGGCTCTAGTTGATGACTGCAAGTGCACAGATCGTTTGTAGCTAGTTTAGAAATAAAGATATCGATCCCATAGGGAGCAGGAGTCTGAAGTCTAATGATTCTTGAAATAAATATTATGATAAAAATGCTATATAAAGTTCTAAGTGACAAGATAAAATGTGAGTATTGTGTAAAAAGGTGTTTTGGGGTTTTAGGTATAAGAGAAATAATAAGGTAAAGTAAAACAACTGAATACAGAAAGTAAGTATCGCGTATGTAAGAGAGATTGGAACTGCAATAGGGGAAAAGCGTTCTCAGGGAGTAGCGGATACACCACTAGCATTATAAGGAGCTAAGATAAAGATTATCATCGTGAACATTCTCAACTATGTATGTGTGGGACGAACTCCGTATTTGGAGAAATAGGCAGCAACAGTTGCTCACATCATCCTCATAACCACATCAGTCAGCAATCGACATCAATCGAATTATTGCGTTGTTAAGGGACATAATTCCGTAGGACGTATCACATGGCATGGATAGTGTTCCGTGAGTTTCCTCGGTTTCCCAAGTTGATACGTAAGGGGTGCCAACAGCTTTATAGTCACTGTAAGTGCTAGCACGCCTCCATCTACCAAAAAGTAGTTCCCTCCATCAAGTCCCCATGAGAGGCAAATATTGAGAGGTCGACTTCTCTCAACATCAAGATGTAGAAAATCTAACACATGGTCACAGCGATGAATATCATAATAAACTTTATCTTATTTCAATATCATACTAGGGTTTCTCCATCTCCCCAAGAACTAATGATATACTCAGACATGGAGGCAATCAACATCATGGCAATAACAACGGAATCTATCATAGATGAATAGTACTTGTATAAATCCACAACTAGTATGGAAATTACAACAAGATCTAGACAAGATGTAGATGGGATGGATGGAGCTGGTGGTGATGCAGCGGTGGATGATGAAGATCGATGCCTTATCCTCCCGGATCTGCGTAGGGCGAAGATGAATCCCCGGTGGATGAATTCCCCCTCTAGATGCCTTTCGGAGGTGAGGTTTCTGTGATTTCTGGGTGTTCTGTATGTCGTCTCCCCGAACCAGTTGCACGGGGTGAAACTATTTGAGGAGGCGGAGACGGCGCCAACTATACGGTCAGAGTTATACGGCCGGAAAATTTGCTCCGATCGTATAGTTGGTCGTTGAACCTTCTGCCTCCTTTGTTCGCTTCTGGTTTTCTTCTGGAATTATTAATATTTCTCAAATAAGCGATTTACATTACTTTTAACTCCTTTTCTCCTTAGTACAACTGCTCCAAGAATTATATCCATTGGATCCATCATCTGTCCTGATCCGGGTGAAAACAGACATAAAATATGCACGCGAGCGCCTAAAATACCAAGATCCTACATCTACAATGCAAAATAATAATGTAAAACATGATGCAAATATGCACTCATCACTAGCCGAAGTAACTCGGCCTTGCCGAACGTGCAAAGAAGAAATAAAAATGTTGTGCCGACATAACTTTGTATGTCGGCATGGGTATTTCAGCCTATATAGGTCACCCTATTTCAGGCAACCTTAGTCTTGGTCAACCTTATCATTATGCCATAGCTTGACCCTACCGGGGGTCATCCCTCCGATATTAGTCCTCGGAGATGTCGAGGTCTTGCAGTGTTAGATGCACTACTAGAGAAAAGCCTACCCGAGGCACACCTGGAACCCCATCCGAGGCGCATATGGTATGCGCCTCTAGCGCCGCGCCTCTAGTATTTGCTACGCGAGGCGCATATCATATGCGCCTCTAGTATCTATTATGCAAGGCGCATATCATATGCGCCTCGCATATGTGGTGGTATGCGTCTCGGGTAGTACCCAATACGCGCCTCCTATACTTTCCATATGCGCCTCGGGTATATTTTCGAAATTCAAGTTTTACAGCAATTTTCAAATTACAATTTACATATATTCAAATATACAATACAGTCCAGAATACAGTATAAACAGCACAGAATTTTCTAGAAACTTGCAATTGGCAAAAGCATAATAGAACCAGCATGAATACAAGTATATTACACATCAATCGCGACATACGCGTTCATACATCAACAAGTGCCAAGTTTTCACACAACACCAAGTGTTTGTGTCACAAGTTCACATCTCCGAGTACAAGTTCACAATCACATTACAACTCTGACGATGGATCTCTATATAGATCAAGTAGAGCACATAACCTACCATGAAGAGCAACAAGGTTGTGATCACGAGGAAGTTCCTCCACTTCTTCCTCACGTGCCTCCTCCACTTCTCTTCTGCCACCTCTCTAGTCATGTAGCCTTTGTAGCTGTTGCCTGAGAATTCGTTCACTTGCTTCTGGCAGTGTTCCCACTCCTCGTACACACCTGGAACCTTGCCGGCGTACATGACATAGCACTTCTTTGCCATCTCCTATACACAAGATAGATGATATTATCTATGTCAATGCAAAGCAATAACAGTTCACAAGATAAGGTCATGCATATATATATATATGGGTGCAACAAGATGTAAGAAATCATGTTCTAATCATCGGCATTTTGAAGAAAGACAAAAAAAGCAAACCAAGAATGACTTGCATTAGTGCCTCATACTTAGGTTGGGCATGGAAATAACAATGCTCGCTGTTTGATCTCGTGCGGCAGGTAGAGTATATGACCAAATTACTAGTCTACTTGGCACACGAGATCAAACAGCGGCATAGTCATACACATGACGCCACAACACATTCTAATCATCGACATTTCAAAGAAAGACAAAAAAGAAAACCAAGAATGACTTGCATTAGTGCCTCATACTTAGGTTGGGCATGGAAATAACAATGCTCGCTGTTTGATCTTGTGCGGCAAGTAGAGTATATGCCCAAATTACTAGTCTACTTGGAACACGAGATCAAACAGCGGCATAGTCATACACATGACGCCACAACACGTTCTAATCATTGGCATTTCGAAGAAAGACCAAAAAAAGCAAACCAAGAATGACTTGGATTCGTGCCTCATACTATTCGTATCGCCAAAGACAAAAGAAGAGAAATACTTCCACGATTCATATAGCTTGGGCATGATATGTCAAATGGCAAAGTAAGGAAAGGATTCGGTCTCCACGACAACGACTCATTTCGAGTTTGGTGTGTCTAAAGGAGTCATTTCCGTGGACCCAGAACCTTTTCCTTGGCTTGCCACTTAACGTATTATGTCTTATGTATATGAATCTTGAAAATATTTGTCCTCTTTCGACTTTGGGGCTACGAGATGAAATAGTTTATCATTTCATTATATCGCCAAAGACGAAAGGAAATAAATCATTCCACGATTCATATAACAATGTCGCCAATGCTATACGAATAGTGAAGCAATGTCTTTCCTTTTGACTTTGGGGCTACAATGAGATATTTGAAACTAAATACTTCACCATTTCATTTAATTCATGCTATCTAATCTATTCGTATCACCAAAGACAAAAGAAGAGAAATACTTCCATGATTCATATAGCATGGGCATGTTATGTCGAGTGGCAAAGCAAAGAAAGGATTCGGTCTCCATGGCAACGACTCATTTCGAGTTTGGTGTGTCTAAAGGAGTCATTGCCGTGGACCCAGAACCCTTTCCTTGGCTTGCCACTCGACATATTATGTCTTATGTATATGAATCTCGAAAATATCTGTCCTCTTTCGACTTTGGGGCTACGAGATGAAATAGTTGCCTCATACTTAGGTTGGGCACGGAAAATGACAATGCCGCTGATGGATCTCGTGCGACAAGTAGAGTATATGCACAAACCTCTAGTCTACTTGGCACACCAGATCCAGCAACGGCATGGTCACACACATGACGCCACAACACGTTTTAATCATTGGCATTTCGAAGAAATACAAAGAAAGCAAACCATAAGAAGTAGGGCGGCAATAACGAATGAAAAGCAACAAGCACTTAAAATAGTTCATAACACAAATAACTAGCTAGTGTCTCTCACAATCAAGTTCAACGGTTGACGAAACATACTCTAGAGGTTTTGCTAGGAAGTTTAACATAGTGATAAGAGGTTACAACACAAGTTCGGAACTAATAGCTAGCTACCTAGGTAATGCAATCATCAAGACGTCTTCGGCTGTTGAGTCAGCTTTAGGGGGCATTGATGAAGCCTGACCCAGTTTTCGCCATCTGCATGAACGTCCTGCGGTCACCCTGCTGCGCTAAGCGTTCGTCTATCTCCCTGTTGGGCGGTGTATGGCCGCCGTAGAAGGTTCCCCCGGATTTCATGACTCCCTGGTGCACGATTGTCGTGATCTCATCCTGGATGTCGAAGATGTGCTGCCTGAGGTTGCGATCATGTATTGTTGCAAGCCTTTCAGCCTACTTCGCGAGGTCATATGGAAACGTTTTGCTCTCCATGTCATTGAAGAACGCCTTCATGTGGTAAATGGCGTAGAAGGCATCCTTCCTGCTGCCAGACGGCTGCTTGACACAAGCGAACTTGGTGTTGTGGCGGAACACGTGCGTGCCGAACTTCACATATGGCATTGCTGGTTTGACGCCTCCCGCTGTGACGTAGCCGGTGAGAGCACCATTAAGAATGTTCTTGATATTGGTGTAGTTTTTCGGGATCACACTGTTTGAGTCGAGGTGCCCGGCTGTTGACTGTTTCAAATTCAAGCATATGAGCACACAGCATGTCTGATCATCCTCCGTGATGGGATGGTAGGGAAAGAGATTCACATCCTTGTCCGAGTATGTTTGCGGGAAGGTTGAGAGGTAGTCGGTCGCCAGCGCTATGTCCTCGGCATCTTTCAGGGCGACATCCCGCATGAAGTAGGGATCCACTATTTGGATGCCCGGGATCTTGTCTCTGGTGATCTGCATGGCCATATTGAGGGAGAATATCCGGACCAGGGTATTGTGCAGCCGGAACCCGTTCAACATGTCGAAGATGTCGGAATGCTGCAGGTAGAAGATATCCCCGGGGGGTACACTGACGAAGCACGGTACATAAGGCACCTTAGCCTTGAAAACAAGGTACGACTGATCATTCTCGCGAATGCGGTGCTCCTCAATTGTGAGACAACTATAATGAAGATTGCGCATTTGAGAGCCTGCGACCTCGAGCAACAAGTTACACATCATCGGTGCACCTGCCACGTGGTACTGATTCCTGGCTTGCCCCGTAGGGCCGTCCTGAGCCCGGAGAACAAGATTTGGACCCTTGCTCCGGTCGCCCTTAGGCTTCCTTTTGCGACCATGCTTCCTGCCCTTTGGGGCGTCGGCAACCGTGTTCACCTCACTGATCACCTTATGAAGGGTGCTGGGGTTGATCAAAGTAACTACTGGCCTCGGAGGCTCGGTGAAGGGGGTTAACAAACTTGATGTGTGCCTGATGGTCCCGGCTCATACCAATCAGAAAACCTTGTGTTAACAAACTAGTTGCCGAAGTTCGGATCAATTTCTCCATCATCATCATAGGGATCATGTGCCATGTTGTACAAGTCTGCCATCTCGAAGTCTTCATCATGTGCTGGTTGTGCTGCCTCTGGGGTGATGTTGAGTTGGTCCTCCATCGCCAAACGGATCTGGCTCTTGGTCCATAGGTACAAGTAGCCGAAGCCAGTATTGAGGATCGCCGTTGTCTCCTCATCATCCCATCCTTGAGGTTGAGAGGGAGGTTTCACTTGCTCGTAGCCCAGAAGCACCATACTGTATCTGACCCTCATCATGGGGTGGCATTGTGACATTGTGCATTTTGCGGTTCTCCGGCTAAACGATAGTACCCTTGGCAATATCCTTCAATTGGCCGCCCACCCAATGCATTAGAGTGTAAGGAGTGTCTCCCTGCGAAAGACATGTAGGCCAGGCGTCAGTAAAACGAAGATCAAGTCATCGGTGTGGTTAAGCCTCCCAACTCTCGCTTTAATTAGTTAGTTACCTTGAGGGCGTCGAACTCGGCCAAGGTCGAGGCACCACCACCGGCAGGCTTGAGCGCGCAAGTGGCGGAGTGGCTGCCTGATGGCATGGTCGTGCGGGCCGGCGCCTTCGCCGCAGCGGGCAAGTTAAGCTCTAGAGCTGGAGGAGTCTCCACTACCATCGGCCCTGCTGGAGGAGTCACCAGCGCCTCCGGCCGCGCCATTTTTTCCGATTGGGCGCTGTCGAGGTTGGGAACCGGTGGCGGCCCTCGTTTACCACCCTTCTACCACTTGATGTACTTTTCCATGTAGGCGGGAAGGATGGTGTTGAGCTTATCATTCATTTGTGTCTGGACTTGTGCCTAGACATGTGTATGAACTTGTTCTTGGAACTTTGTCTCGACAGCCGACATAGCCTGGTTCACGACATCTTGGACTATATTGGGAAAGGCTTCCACCTGTTCCCTTAGGTGTCTTACCTCGGCGCTTTCGGCCTGATTCCTGCCCTTCCGCTACATGGTGCCATAGTACTTGGACCATGTTATGCCGCCAACGCCGACCACACGACCAGCCGACGACGGGGCCGCCAGGGGCTCGACATTCTTGGTCCGGTTCAGCGCCCTGTTAAAAGTGGTGTCCCACTTGGTGATAGGCACCGACCCCTGGGATGAGGAGCTCCTACACTCCTCGTCCTGCGCACAAGGAACGCCAAGCATTTGATCATAAAACTGGACTTCATTGATTAATCGTGAACGCAATTAATCGACTTGCATGCAAACTACTTACATATTTTCTCATGAAGTCTGTCACCTTCGTAGCGAAGGGGCTGACAGGCTCCGAGGAATAATCAGAACTCCCTTTTGGCTTGGCAAACCGGGCCCTGACAAAGTGCTTTGCATGTGGCTCTTTTATGTCGTCAAAGGGAGGTGTCAACCCCTTTGCACGAGCGTCGGCGTCCTCCTTCTCCCATTTGGGAATCGCAGCTCTATAACCACCGAAGCCGAGATGGTGGGTACCAATGTTCTTCTCGTACAACTCCTTGAAGTATTGACTCTTGGCCTTGCCCATGGCGGATTCACATCTGGCCTTGAACACCTTGAAGTGTTCTTCCCTGACCAGAGGCTCCCTCTTGACGACCTCCGAATAACTTAGCTCATCCTTGAAAACCAGCTTCTTCACCCGGACCTTCCAATTCGACAAGGCCTTGGTCATCTTCTTGAGGGCGTACTTGTTCACCGGATTCCCTTTGAGATTGTTGTTATTGTACTTGTGTTCCTCATCACCCGGGAATGCGTATCTTGCGTGCAGCTTCTGGAAGAGCTGGATGCGGAAACCCCTGTTCTCTTTGGCCTTCAGGTTCTCCGTGTTGATCGTGATGGTGTTCCGGCGGATTGCCGCGATCTGGTTTGAGTAACCCACGACAAACTCGGCTGGCTCCAAAGGCGCACCTTCATCGTTCACCCTTGTGATGATGAACCTTTTGATGTCGACCATGATCGGGGCACGCTCCTTCCGGGCCTTCTTCGATGTGCTACCACCGTTCGTAGTAGCTTCACCGCCGCCATTAGTGGTAGTGGCGTCGCCATCCATGTCCCCCATCTCCTCATCGCCCGACGACATATCCTCGTCCACCTCCATCTCGTCGTCCCGCGGAACGAATTTCAAGTCCTCTTGGGATTCCATCTCCGCCTGCTGCTCCCAAAAGGACTTCTTGCTAGAAGGGCCCTGCTCCGCCGACATTTCTAAACACACAAATAAATGGAACTAATAAGCACAAAAATTCATAGAAATTTTTGGCATAACCTTTGCTAATTTTCTATGTCTAGGAGTGCCAGAAATTCGCTGGAACATAAATGAATCAACATTCCGGCGAAACATTGGCAACTCAAAAAGAAAAACCTGCACAAAAAAGCCTAAATAGGCACAAACACAGCCATTTTGCTGCCAGCATACACAAACACAGCCATACACAACTTGCTTCCAGCAACATACAAGAAATCTGGATAGCATACACCACATATATGATTCGCTATACAAAGGTAAGCTTTTATGACCTTCTCTGCACATGCACAAACTAAAAAATAAAGAACAAAATTTACACTGTACTAGCATGTCTAAAGCTTATAGGATTTGCAACAGAAGCTCATTCACAAAAAAGAAACAGACCATCACTAAACCAAAGGTTCGGTTCATCATTCATGTCTCACAACTGAATTTAGCAAGTCAACCTAGCAACAAGTTATTTTGAGCCAGCAGTAAATACATGTCTACAAATCCACTAACAAGAATCAAGAAAATCCTCTCTAAGTACACATCGGTATTTAAATCCTTTCTTCCTAGGATTTAGAATGGGTATGTCTGAATGTATTCAGATAACAACATTACATATCAAACCATTATAAATATGAATAGTAATCCAAGAACAATGGATAAATAGGAAACCTTCTCTATCAATGCACCTTCCATTAAATTTAAATTTGCCTATCAAGAAAGCTGAAAAGGCCAGTCCAGTAAATGAAACAAGGTACATTCCATTGTACACTAAAGAAAAAAGGGTGAATTTTTTGCTTGAAAAAGCCATGGATTAACTGCTAAGAAAAGCATATATTGCTTGCATCCTACAAACAGTGAGCCATGCCAAGTCAAATACATGAGTTAGGAAGAGGAGGCCAGGCATGAATCAGTTGCTGATCCAGATCATTAAGAGTAGATCAAATCAAATCATGCAAGCTAACATCACCAATAAATCAATCCATGTCTTAGCCTCTTGCATCATAGACATGGATTGGGAGGAGTTGCTCTCAGTATTGCATACAGGTGGTATGCAAGGCTCATCATAGAGCTTGAGGCCACCTAAGCATCTATTCTTATTATCATCTTTAGATAAAGGTCTTATTCAAATCATTTCCCTCAGTATACATACTAGGAATCATCTTTATATTCAAATCCACTAATAACTGAAGCAAGCTTTAGTATCTTATTATCCAAGCATCACTTCATCAAAGTTACACATTATTACACTAGGTCTCAGCCTAGTATCATTGACCTTTTGCATCATTGACCTAATCTAGAGCAAGAAGAAGGAATAGCCAAGAAACAGTGCACTCAAACATGTTGGCTAGCTACTACTGGGCACATTCCCAAATATTGGAAGCACCTCAGTAACAACCTAGCAGCACAAGTTCCACTAGGGCCAGGGTTTACCAACTCAAGCTACAGTTGAGCAATCACCAACAATTTTAGATAAAGGTCTTATTCAAATCATTTCCCTAAGTATACATACTAGGAATCATCTTTATATTCAAATCCACTAATCACTGAAGCAAGCTTCAGTATCTTATTATCCAAGCATCACTTCATCAAAGTTACACAATATTACACTAGGTCTCAGCCTAGTATCATTGACCTTTTGCATCATTGACCTAATCTAGAGCAAGAAGAAGGAATAGCCAAGAAACAGTGCACTCAAACCTGTTGGCTGGCTACTATATACTAGGCACATTCCCAAATATTGGAAGCACCTCAGTAACAACCTAGAAACACAAGTGCCACTAGGGCCAGGGTTTACTGAAGCAAGCTTCAGTATCTTATTATCCAAGCATCATTTAAGCCATGCAACACAAGTGACCCTAGTGGCTACTAATGGGCACATTCCCAAATATTGGAAGCACCTCATTAGTAACAACCTAGCAACACAAGTGCCACTAGGGCCAGGGTTTACTGAAGCAAGCTACAGTCATTTAAGCCATGATGCAGTTATAGTAGATCCAAGGAACTAATCACTGAAGCAAGTTTCAGTAACTAATTCAAACACTAGGAGCTTTTGATACTACAACTACGAACTGCAAGCAGCAGGCAAGCACTAAACCAATAGTAATAGTTGATCTAATCGTCTCGCGTTGATCTCAAACAGTCAGATCACAAACGGCGGTGAGGGTAGACGACGGCGGCGGCATCACAAACTCAGAGGGGAGGAAAGAGGGGTAGGGGAAGGGGAGGGAGAGGGGAAGGGGGTCACGCACCTCGACGACGGTGGATGGCGGGCGCGGACGGCGGCAGGAAGGGGCGACGACGGCGTGGTAGAGGAAGGGGTGGCGCGGGCGGGCTCCTCCTCCTCCTAGGCACGGCGACGCGAGCGGCAGAGCGAAGGCGACGACGAGCGGCAGAGGGAAGGCGATGATTGCAGAGTACACAGGCTCAGTCGTCGATCTAGAGAAAAAGTGAGCGAGAAAAAAAAGACTCAGTCGATCACAGACAGGTACCAGCTTATGCGAGGCGCATATTTGAAAATGCACCTCGCATAAGTTTATGCGAGGCGCATTCTAGACATATGCGCCTCGGCTATTTTTCACTACTAGTCAACTAGCACGCTGCGCTGGTATCTGTCAACTAACACACACTAGCCCACTGGTATCAACCCTTGTCCTGTTCTAAACCCTAGCCACCCAGGTTTGAATCCTAGGGGCAACATATTTTTGTAAAAAAAATTAAAGGCCATTTTTCATGTATAAACATTGTCCAAACACAATATAAACTATAAAATATACTGCAAATATTTTAAAAATTCAAATATTGCCAAAAAACAAAAGTGAGTATTATGAATGTGTCTCGTCGATATATAATATTCTCAATGCAATATTATAACATACAAAAAATGATAATTATGAATGTTTGATACATAATAGTATGCCACACACACACGACGGTTCTTGACAATTGTCAGAGCGCGCTAGCATTTCTTGATAATGGTCGTCTTCTTGCCCTTCTTTTTCGCGGTTGCATAGGTTAGGTCCGGGATGTCTTCACTACTTCTTTTGAACGGGAGTCCTTTCTTAGGTAGGGTTGTGGTGTATGGTGCTTGGTTGCTGTATCCGTCTTCCATCTTCGGGTCACCGTTCTGGTCAAAGTCTTGCTCGTTGGCGACTCCGTCCATTCCGATGATGTTCCTTTTGCCTCTCCTGACGACAACCCGGCTAGGCTTTGACGGGTCTATGATGTACCAACATTGGTCGACCTTGCTAGCTAGAACCCAAGGCTCATTTCTCGCGGGTGTGTTCGCGCTGGTGGTCTTTGACGGTATAACCATGGTGCTGAAATATCGGCCTTCTTTCTCGACGCTCTTGGCCCACCTGACATGGAACATCGGCACCTTCTCCGTAACATAGTCGAGCTCCCAAATCTCCTTGATCCTTCCATAGTATCTTTTCGGGACGTTGCTGGTGTAGAATATCCCCGTAACCCCTGAGTTCTGGTAATCGCAGTTATTGTCCTTTTCCTCTGTATAGAACGTGTATCCGTTGATATCCTATGCCTGATAGGTCATCAGGTTGTGCGAGGATCCCCGTGACAAGGAGAATATGAGTATATCTTCCTCCAAGTACGCTCCCTGCGGTGGATTAGCAATGACCTTCTCCCTGGACCACCGTGTGAAACTGGAGGTTTGCTCCTTTATAACATCTTCCTCCGAGTACTGGCGCCCCTGGTCAGTGTAATTCTTCTTGATAAACTCTTTGTGCTCATATATGTATGGATCGACCACCTGCAGGTGCTGTAGCGCGACCAGGTTTGCTCTTTCTAAGTCCTTGGTTCGGCCCTCAATGTCGACATGCTTTGGGAGCCGACCCTCGTGGTGACCGCATCCAGCGAGCCTCCCGAGGTGCTTGTTGAATGGCAGACCAAGAGGGGTCTCAGTTTGTAGAAAGTTCGAGCAGAAAGAGATGCACTCTTCGGCCAGGAAGCCGTTTGGTATGCTTCCATCTGTACGGGACATGTTCTTAACGTATCCTTTGATGTGTCCATTGAGCCTTTCGAACGGCATCATGCTTCACAGAAATGAAGGACCGAGCTGGACGATATCCTCCACGACATGGAGAAGCAGATGAAGCATGACGTCGAAAATTGCAGGGGGGGGAGGGGGAATAGATCTCGATCTCACATAGTATCACCACGATCTCGTCCTGTAGCCTCGTGAGCTGCTTAATGCCTATCGACTTC
Source organism: Avena insularis (assembly GCA_023614405.1). Classification (NCBI taxonomy): domain Eukaryota; kingdom Viridiplantae; phylum Streptophyta; class Magnoliopsida; order Poales; family Poaceae; genus Avena; species Avena insularis. The sequence continues at coordinate 31,842,444 of CM042694.1, forward strand.
CGAGAGATGACGTCAAAAAAGTTCAAGAGGCCAAACAGCGTTTCACGGATGTGCTTGTCCATTATACCTCGGATCGCGACCGGGAGTGCCTGCGTCATCAGCACGGCGATGTCGTGAGACTTCATCCCGCTAAAGCGCTGCTTCACCTCGTCTAGCCATTTGCTTATGTTCCCCGCGTAGACATTCGAAAATTTGACTCCGAGGAGGCACTTCATAAACTGTATGGCCTCCTTCTTACTCAGAGTGAAGCACGAGGCCTTGAGCTTGACCTCGCCCTTCTTGACCTGCTTTTTGCCCTTGCGACGATGGCTATTCTACATTTCTGTCTCCTCCTCCTTGTCCTCCTCCTCGTCATTGCTAGGTGGTGGTTGAAGTTCATCCCTGATGCCCATATGCTTCAAGTCGTTCCTTGCCTTCGGCCCATCTTTGGTGTTGTCGGTGTTAAGGAGGGTGGCAAGAAGACTCTCGCCCACGTTCTTCGTGATATGCATGAGATCGAGGCTATGAGGCATGCGGAGGATCTTCTAGTATGGCAAGTCCTAGAAAATAGACCTCGCCTTCCATACCTTTAGCAGCGGCTCTGGCTTCTTCTGGGTCTTTCCCGGTGTAGGGAATTCCTTCCAATTATTCAACAGCTCGTAGATTTGCGCGCCGCTCCTCTGGTCTGGGATTCCTCGGAGCTCGACCGCCCCATCGAATAGATCGCCTAGCTTTCTCCAGGCGTGATTCTTGGGAAGCCACCTCCGAGCCCCAAGGAACACGGTTTTCCCGGACCCGGGATATTTCTGTAGTTGGCGGTATTATCTTTGCACCTAACGCACCCATAGAATCCTTGGACCACCTACCCCAAGAAGTATCCGTAACCGGGATAGTCTTGCACCGTCGTGATCACCACCGCTCTCATGTCGAAGTATTCTTGTCTCGAGGCATCCCACGTACGGGCTCCTTCTTCCCATAATGTGGCCAGTTCCTCTTTCAACAACATGAGATACAGATTGATGTCTGTACCGGGTTGTTTTGGCCCTTGAACCAGCATACTCATGGTTACGTACTTATTCTTCATGCACAACCAGGGGGAGGTTGTAGATCCATACAAACACGGGCCAGGTGTTGTGTGTGCTGCTCTGGCTTCTGAACGGATTGAGTCCATCAGTGCTCACGCCCGGCCTGAGGTTCCTTGACTCTTTCCCGAAATGTTGGTAATATTGGAGGTCCAACGCCTTCCAGTGGCAAGCATCCGAAGGGTGCCTCAGCATTTCCTCCTTCTCCAGATCATCATCTTCCGGCCTCTTTCTTTCCGCGTGCCAGCGCATGAGCTCTGCTTCCTTAGGGTCCACCAAATACCGCTACAGACAAGGAGTTAGAGGAAAGTACCACACCACCTTTCTAGGAGCTTTCTTGGTCCCTGTCTTGTATCGAGAGGTCTTGCACACCGGACACGTGGTTGATGGCGCAGTGTTGATGTAGAGCTCGTTGGGAACCCCAAGAGGAAGGTATGATGAGCACAGCAGCAAGTTTCCCTCAGTTATGAAACCAAGGTTTAATCGAACCAGTAGGAGCAAGGAAACACCCCAAAGGTGTTACTAGCTGAGCCTTGGCAGGGCGCACTACCGGTGCTAGTAGCAACGTGGAGACCTGCACAACACAACCACAGAACTTTGTCCCCAACTTGCGATGAGGTTGTCAATCTCACCGTGTTTTGCTGAAAACAAAGGATTAAACGTATCGAATGGAAAAAAGTAATAGTTTGCAGAAATTAAATACAAAGGAGTAAACAGTTTGCAGATTGTATGTAAAAGAAAAGAGGACCGGGATCCATAGTTCACTAGAGGTGGCTCTCCTTGATAGATAACATGCTGGGTGAACAAATTACAGCGGGGCAATTGACAAACATCGAGAAAGCAATACATGCATATACTAATCATCTTGACTCCTTTGGAACTTGATTGGGCATTACAACATTATACATAGACCGCCATCCAAATGCATCTATGACTAATAATCCACCTTCAGGTTATCATCCAAACCCCCTCCAGTATTAAGTTGCAAGCAACAGATTATTGCTTTACGAATTGCGTGTAAAGTAAACAATACGATTGTTCTATGAACAAAGGATTGTTGTTTTCTCCCTAGTAGCAACAACACATCTAGTACCTTAGAGATTTCTGTCACTTCCCTAGATTACCAGAGGCATGTACCCACTATCGAGCATATATACTAACTCTTGGAGTTGCTAGCATCTACTTGGCCAAGATAGCTACTAACAACGGAAAGCATGCAAGATCACAAATAACAAAGACATGATAGAATCAATAATCAATCTGAAATATTATCTCAATATCCATCGGATCCCCGCAAACACAACATGCAGAATTACAAATAGATGATCTTGATCATGAACGGAGCTCACAAGATCTAAACATGAAAGCACAAAGGAGGAGAACCAGCCATCTAGCTACTACATGGATCCGTAGTCCAAAGATGAACTACTCACGCATCACACCGGAGGCTTGCATGATGATGAAGAAGGCTTCCAAGGTGAATTCCCCTCTCCGGCAGGGTACCGGGAAGAGCTTCAGATCCCTCCCGATCTAGGGATGGAGATAACGGCGGCTACAGACTCTTTCGTGGATTTTTGATCAGGTACTTAGGGTTTTCATCCCGAGGGCATCTTATAGGCGGAAGGGGAGGCCGAGGTGCCGAGGCGGCTGACCACCACCGCGGGCTGGGCCGGGCAGTGGTGTGGTGGCCCCCTGGCCCCTCTCCGTCTCGTATTCTGGCATGAGATGACTTCTGGAAAAATAGGCACTTTGGCTTTTGTCCTGTCCAATTCCGAGAATATTCATTTTCGGACTTTCCTGGAACCAAAAACAGCAGAAAATAGGCAGTTGGCACTGTGGCTCTTGTTAATAGGTTAGTCCAAGAAATCATATGAAAACTACTCCAAAGTGTGGACAAAACACAAGAAAGTGGATAAAACCAAGCATGGAACATCAAAAATTATAGATACATTTGCAATGTATCAACATCCCCAAGCTTAACTCCTGCTCGTCCTCGAGTAGGTAAGTGATAAAAAGAAAGAATAATTTTTGAGGTGACATGCACCATCAAAGACTTGATCAAAGTATTTGTAAAACATTGAAAGCTGGGATCATAGTACTTCAATCGTAATATGAAAGACAAAGTTCTAGCAATAAGACAAAGAAACTATGATGCAACATGAAAAGGCACAAACAAAAGATTCATGAATAACAATGCTTTCCAAGACGTTTGTTTGTTTCACATAAAGAAAACACAGCGTAATAGTATTCAGCTTGTCCCTCATAGAGTAGCAAATATAAATGCATAGGGCACCTTCAAAGTTCATAAGAGTGACTAGATATAAATAGTTTAAAACAAGCAATATCAAGTTATGCATCAATCAACTAGTCTTGGGATAATGCACATAGAACTAAGAATGGCCACTATGCTCTCAAAGTAGGTGCATAAAGGTAGAAGGTGGAGACTCAATATATAATGGTGGAAGAAAGGCCTTCATAAAAGGAAGTAGGGATGCAAGTCTCATAAAGAGCTTCCAAAAATTATGGTACTTATAGCTTTCAACTCTCATTGCCCCTATCATAGGCATCTTGAAGTGATTAAAGTTAAAGTGAACAAACTATGGTGTACATGCTTGACGAAGTATAAGTTAGGAATCACATGTCCCTTGTATACGAGGGCCGCTCCTCATGCTACTCAAGTTTAGTCACTGGTAAGTTCTTGTCATTGTAAGTACATGTGTATCATAGAGAACCGCCAACGGGGTACCCCTTGCCCGATTATACGGAAGAATCCCCATATCAAAATGACAAGGCAAGCAGACAACGAGCATCTCAGCAATCTTCTTATTTACCATGGGAATATGGTGCTTTTTTCTCTATTTCCTCTTTTCATAATATCTCTTTTTTTTCCTTTTCTCTCTTTTCTCAATATAGGACTCTTTTTTTATAAGAAGAATGCTTCATAGACAGCTCATTATGGTTACGCTGCAGGTTACCACCATGTCAGCATGGATTAGACCAACGGCCCAGGCATTTCTCTAACACATATACATAACTCCATGGACTTACAAGCTCCCCTTTCATTTCACACCGACGACATCCATATACGAAAGAGCATGATATCAACTAGGTACAAGTACCAATTGCAATGTTGAAAGCGTTCCCCATGAAAGCATGGTTCTGCTAATTCCCAACAAATAAGTGCAAGCATATACAACATAGACGACACAATGGTTCAAGTTTATTAAGGGCAAGAAAATTAAAGTGTGCCATCAAGTTCGTGAGAGCTTTAATCACTAGTTTTCTCATAACAAGTTTAATTTGGAAGGTAAACAAAAGCATGAATATACTTGGAATAGCATAAGCTAGTAGGTAGGTATGGTGGACTCTTTGGGATAACTTGGTTTAGGGAGTTGGATGCATGAGTGAAACTCATACTTGGTTGTGGAGGCTAGCAAAAGACTGGGAGCGACAAACTAAGAGAGCAATAATGGCCATAATCATGCAGAGCGACAAAACATCCTTGATCAAAGCATAAAGTGATACTACAAGTTGAAAACTAAAGGATCATAAAGGCTTATGGTGACTTGAGATAGTCATAACATGGTGTGAGCATGTGCTAAGTCAACCCACATAAAGCATCAAAGGAGAATACCACTATATTATGCTTTAATATGCTAAAACAATGCATGATTCATCCAAGGCACATTAAGCAATATCAATTGTTTATAACAAGTCACGCTACAGCAAATAATAGTAAGCATAAAGCCAAAACAATATCAAGCATGGCATGACAAAGCATAGGCCATAGTCAAAAATGAGCTCTTTTTACCACATAAGCATGAACTTTCCTACTCTTTTCCAATCCAAACCAAACTATTTGCAAACCAATGTATGAAAGAGGGGGTCCAACCAATTTATTCAGCAAATTAAGCAAACCAAGAAAACGAAAAACCAAAATGAAAATGAAAAAGAAGACGCTCCAAGAACAACACAATTGTGCATGAAACAATAAAAATGAAGCGTTTGGAAGAAACCTGGGATTTTTATTGATGAAGAAGGGGATGCCTTGGGCATACCCAAGATTTGATGCTTGTACTTCTTGGATATTTCTTGGGGTGACACGCGTGGCATCCCCAAGCTTGAGCTTTAGTCCATCCTTCATCTCATTACTCATTCCTTTCATACACCTGGAATTTTTCCTTCTAACAAAACTTCACACAATCTTTATTAGCAACATTAGTGCACTCAAGATAAATAAGTATTAAGGTACAGTTCTAACACCAAATAAACTTCCATTAAAACACTAGCTACTGTAGCACTTCCCTCAAAAAGCTCAACTCCCCAAAAGAACTCAAAAAGGAACCAACAAGAAGCAAATGCAGAAAATGACAGAAATCTGTCAAAACAGACCAGCAGGTAAAGACGAATTTTTTCGAGGACCTTCTATTGCTCAAATCAAAAAGTGTTGAACTAACGAAAGTTAGATAACAACATGAGGCAGAAGCACAAAAATTCACGCCTCAAAAAGACGTTCAGAGATTTTACACGATCTTTTACGGTGAAGCACAGAAATCTGTTTTGGCACAGCAACTTTCCCAATCATTACTTCTCTCTCATTATAGGTTACTCTTGGCACAAAAAGCAAATAAAAAGGATAAGGAGCGGTTATTACTGAAGTAATAACTTCCAAGACTCATCGAAAACTTTTGTTTATCTCCCAATAAGTACTTTTCTTTAACGCCTTTAAGTTAGGCATAAGAAGCAAGAAAAAGAATCAAGTGTTCTCAAATGAAGAAGCATTAAGACCAAATTTTGTTTTCATAGGAGAAGAAAAAGAAATATTCTCTCTCTTCTTAGGGAAGTGTTCTATACCTTTCTTGAGTGGGAGTTGATATTTAATGGTGCCTTCTTTCATATCAATAATGGCACCAACAGTTCTAAGAAAAGGTCTCCCCAAAGTAATAGGACAAGAAGCATTGTATTCAACATCCAAAACATAGAAATCAACAGGGACATAGGCATTGTTAACCATAATAAGAACATCATTAAGACTTCCCATGAGTTTATTTTTAGCATTGTCATCAAGTGGGACATTCAAATAACAATCTTCAAGTGGAGGCAAATCAAGCATATCATAAATCATTCTAGGCATAATAGAAACACTACTATCAAGATCACATAAAGCTTTAAAATCAAAGTTATTCACTTTCATATTAATGATGGGTTCCCAACCATCTTCTTGTTTAATAGTAATAGAAGCTTTATGTTTCATCTTTTCTTCTTTAATCTTTATGAGAGCATTAGTAATGTGTTTTGTAAAGGCCATGTTCATAGCACTAGCATTAGGACTTTTAGCAAGCTTTTGTAGGAACTTAATAACTTCAGAGATATTGCAACCATCAAGATTAAAATCAAATTTATCATCTAGAGTAGTAGAACTATTACTAGCCTCAACAGTAGTGGTGGTAATAGTAGAAACGCTAATGTTTCTAACAATTTCATCTTCTCTTTCGCACTTAGCATGTAATTCAGCTAATAGTCTAACATTTTCATCAATTCTTACTTGTATAGCATTAGTAGCTGCAAAGGGATTCTCATTAGTTTCAGGTTTAGCAGCCATTTTATTCAAAGAAGATTGAGCTTCAACCAAAGATGCTATATTTCTTTCAGCATTAGAGAGTTTTTCCTCAATCGTTTTATTGAAAGCAATTTGTTTACTAATAAAGTCCTTAAGCATAGCTTCAAGTTCAGAGGGTGCACTCCTATTGTTGTTGTAAGAACTTCCATAAGCATTACCATTGTTGGGAGGATATGGCTTATAATTGTTGTTACCAAAATTATTCCTATAAGCATTATTGCCAAAGTTGTTATTTCTTATGAAGTTCACATCAACTTGCTCTTGAGCAACCAAAGAGGCTAAAGGAACATTATTTGGATCAATATGGGCTTTCCCATTCACAAGCATAGACATAATAATATCAATTTTATCACTCAAGGAGGAGGTTTCCTCAACAGAATTTACCTTCCTACCTTGTGGAGCTTTCTTAGTATGCCATTCAGAATAATTAACCATCATATTGTCCAGAAGTTTTGTTGCAGCACCCAAAGTAATGGTCATAAAGGTACCTCCAGCAGCAGAGTCCAATAGGTTCCTTGAAGAATAGTTCAAACCTGCATAAAAAGTTTGGATGATCATCCAAGCAGTCAGTCCATGAGTGGGACAATTCTTTATCAAAGATTTCATTCTTTCCCAAGCTTGAGAAACATGCTCATTATCAGATTGTTTAAACTTCATTATTTCACTTCTCATAGATATAATCTTAGCAGGAGGATAGTATTTTCCAATAAAAGCATCTTTGCATTTAGTCCAAGAATCAATACTATTCCTAGTTATGGAATTCAACCATTCTTTAACTTTTCCTCTCAAAGAGAAAAGAAACAATTTCAGCTTAATAATATCACCATCTACATCCCTATGCTTTTGCATCTCACAAAGTTCAACAAAGTTATTTAGATGGGCAGCAACATCTTCATTACTAATACCAGAAAATTGTTCTCTCATAACAAGATTGAGTAAAGCAGGTTTTATCTCAAAAAAAGTATCTTCAGGCATAGATGGAGCAATACGTGTGCTCATAAAATCATTGTTGTTGGTGCTAGTGAAGTCACACAAATTAGTGTTTTCAAGAGTAGTCATTTTTTGGGTTTTCAAATAAGAAAGCAAACTAGTAAAACTATTTTCTTTTTGTGTTTTGATAAAGAAACAAGCAAACAAAGCAAAAAGAAACTAAGCAAAACAAAAATAACAAAGTAAAGAGATTGGTTATGAGGGACTCCCCTTGTGAAGATGTCCTTGACTCCCCAAAGAATACCTAGAAAAATGCTTGATGGCTCAGTGTTGATGTAGAGCTCGTTGGGAACCCCAAGAGGAAGGTATGATGAGCACAACAGCAAGTTTCCCTCAGTTATGAAACCAAGGTTTAATCGAACCAGTAGGAGCAAGGAAACACCCCAAAGGTATTGCTAGCTGAGCCTTGGCAGGGCGCACTACCGGTGCTAGTAGCAACGTGGGGACCTGCACAATACAACCACAGAACTTTGTCCCCAACTTGCGATGAGGTTGTCAATCTCACCGTGTTTTGCTGAAAACAAAGGATTAAACGTATCGAATGGAAAGAAGTAATAGTTTGCAGAAAGTAAACACAAAGCAATAAACAGTTTGTAGATTGTATGTAAAAGAAAAGAGGACTAGGATCCATAGTTCACTAGAGGTGGCTCTCCTTGATAGATAACATGCTAGGTGAACAAATTACAGCGGGGCAATTGACAAACATCGAGAAAGCAATACATGCATATACTAATCATCTTGACTCCTTTGGAACTTGATTGGGCATTACAACATTATACATAGACCGCCATCCAAATGCATCTATGACTAATAATCCACCTTCAGGTTATCATCCAAACCCCCTCCAGTATTAAGTTGCAAGCAACAGATTATTGCTTTACGAATTGCATGTAAAGTAAACAATACGATTGTTCTATGAACAAAGGATTGTTGTTTTCTCCCTAGTAGCAACAACACATCTAGTACCTTAGAGATTTCTGTCACTTCCCTAGATTACCAGAGGCATGTACCCACTATCGAGCATATATACTAACTCTTGGAGTTGCTAGCATCTACTTGGCCAAGATAGCTACTAACAATGGAAAGCATGCAAGATCACAAATAACAAAGACATGATAGAATCAATAATCAATCTGAAATATTATCTCAATATCCATCGGATCCCCGCAAACACAACATGCAGAATTACAAATAGATGATCTTGATCATGAACGGAGCTCACAAGATCTAAACATGAAAGCACAAAGGAGGAGAACCAGCCATCTAGCTACTACATGGATCCGTAGTCCAAAGATGAAATACTCACGCATCACACTGGAGGCTTGCATGATGATGAAGAAGGCCTCCTGGGTGAATTCCCCTCTCCGGTAGGGTGCCGGGAAGAGCTTAAGATCCCTCCCGATCTAGGGATGGAGATAACGGCGGCTACAGACTCTTTCGTGGATTTTTGATCAGGTACTTCTATGCCCCTCTGCTCCTCCGGTGCTGCCACCAATCTCACCCTCTCCACACCATCGAATCATCCCGCGCGCACCTCACCACCATCGTCACAGGGCCACACCAATCTAGGCTCAGAACCACCGCAGACTGCACCGCCATGGACGAGGAGATGGATCTGCGGGAGGTCATCACCGTCGAGCACGAAGAAGAACATGAGATCGCATCTGAGAGTGGATCTTTGGAGAGCTCCGACATGATCAACACAGAGATCGAGTGGCTCTGCCGGACCCGGCGAATTCCGCTAGAGGTGGAGTGCCGCCTCGCCAGTGGTGAAATCGTGCCAGAAGAAAATCCGGGTAAGTACGTTGTCTTCGTTTCACACTTAGAGCAAGGATTTGGGCTCCCCCTTAGTGATTTCACCAAAAACTTCTTCGAGACATTCGGTCTCCAACCACATAATCTTCCTACCAATGCCATCATCACCTTGCCTTCTTTTATCTCGTGTTCTGAGGGCTATCTAAGCATTCTGCCCCTATCAATCTCTAGGCCAATTATTTCCAATTACGAGCTAAGGTTGTCCTAAACCCAGATGTTCCTGTCGGCCAAAATCCCATGACCCAGTGTGCAGCCGCCATGGTTATACCTCGGCGAGGCTCCGCCTTTCCTCGGATCCAAGGTCTAGCCTCCTATAAGAAATGGTTAAGGTCGTGGTTCTATGTAAAAAAACAAACTGGGACTAACATGATTAGGTTATCGAGATTTGTTATGCCAGTTGGAAATGGAGTCAACTCATTCTGAGAATGAGATGATGAACCAATACCCAACCTAAACATCATGACCCGATCATGTCACGAAGTTCAAGTTACGATGATTAGAAATGGATCCTCATAGACTATTCCTTAGACCGTGAGGCTATATCAATCATTGTCTCCCGAGAGTGCTTAGATAGCATCAAGCGCCACTTGGTAATACAGTGGTTATCAAGGTGTGTTCAGGTACTCGAAGGAAACCGTAGAGGCAATATATGTCAAGAGCAGGATTTATCCGTCCACATGACGAAAAGATACTCAAGGGCCCACTCGGAGAAGTTATATCCAATAGTTGTGCAGCGTGTGATTTGATCACAGGGATATCACTTGTCGGAACGAGTCAAGTAGCATTGTTCGGTAATGATATTGAACATGACATGGTGATGTCATTGATCAGATCTCGGGCAATGCAAGTATCGAGAGACAAAGGGAATAAGACACGACCGTCCTGGTTCAAACGACGAAAGATCTTCATGGAACGCACAGGGGTCACATGGCCATCTAGGTCCCTCCGTCGATCATTGGTACGAGAGTGTCCCGACCATGTATGGAGTGTTCCCGAACCGTAGGGTATCACGCTTAAGGGTTTGATGATGCTTAGAGAGTGTTTATAGGATCGGAAGAATCTCCGAAGAATAGTAGAGAGAAAACTGGAAGGGTTTCGATAAGTCCGGAGGATGTCCAGAGTGGAGGTGGAAGGTGTTCCACAGCCATGGAGATTGAATAATATGTGAATGAATGTTAAATATTGATTTAACCATTTATTCATAATTATTTAATAAAAGAGAAAATCAATTAAATGGTCAAAAGGCTTAATGGGCCAATTCCGGAGGGAAGAGGCACCATTAGGGAAAAGCAAGAGGGGAGAAGGGGCAAGGGGGTGGCCGGCTAGGCCAAGCCCCCCCCCCCCCCACGCGGGGCCCACTAGGGCCGACCGGCGGCTGCCCCCCTCTCCCTCTCCGTTAGTCCCTCCCCCTATATATAGTGGGGGTATTTGGCCAGATAAATACACACAATATTCAATAAAGGTCTTCTCACTTTTGGGAAGACCTCCAATTGATTCTCTTTATCTCTCTCTCTCTCGTGACCGTGGTCCCAAGTTTGGACTGCGCAAACGAGAGACATCTTCGCCACGGAGCACCGCGCGCTGCGGGATTCGGATCCAGGAGATCTACTTTTGCAACTACTGCTGGATCGGAGAAGCGAGAGTCATCGTGAGGCACCGGATGTGTGTAACTCCCCGTGAGGTGTCACACTTGAGGCACTCAAGTCGTTGGAGCCACAGGAGCACAAGGACTTCATCACGGCCTTGAGGTCGGCTTCGGCTCGTCTACATCAACCACGCTCTCCTGAGCGTTGACAACGCTTTTCGGTCTTCAAGGGTAAGTTCTCGAAAAGCCCCTCCCGTTACTGTATTACTAATAGATAGGTCCTGGCAACATCAGGGATTCAAGGGCATAGGGTAAAAATTATTGTTTTCATACGCGGAACCCCTACAGTGGTATCAGAGCTAGATCTATGCGTAGTAATGCTAGTACGGCTAGAACACATGAGATGTAGCGTGTGGGCGTTGATGTTTTAGTTGTTAACCTCCCACGTGTACTTGTGTATACCACAGTAATGCTTGATGAAGCGGCCCCCAACCGACATTACGCGTTCATTCGCGAGACTGGTCCACGCTTGACATACGGCTTGTACCGTATAAAGTGGCTTAGGGGGTGTTTGTCTCTCTCGCATTAGTTGGTATGACATTTGCAACGGAGGGCCCCGAAAGGGGTGTAGTAGAGACAACTACTTGATCAACATTGTGCTGAAAGTTCGTAGGTAAGAATGGTTCTTGTGCGAAAGCCCATTCAGCCACATAAAACATGCAAAGATAAAGTAGAGGCGTCTAACTTTGTTTTGCAAGGGGGTGTTGCTTTGTGATATGGTTGTGGCAAAGGTAAAGTGATTACCTTGTGTTACGTAGTAGTAGATAGTCATGGAGGTGACGGACTACCACGCCGAAAAGACACTGGTACCCAGGTGTCTACGACGCCGGAACTCTGGCGTTGGAATCCGGTGACGACGGATGGAGATCACGACGTGAAGGACCATATCACATCGCATTTACATTCAATGTTATTATTTGTATATATTAGTGTGTGCTAGTATTAGATACTCGATGGTAGCCTAATAAGATGACCCATATTAAAATTACCAATGATTGTGTTCCCCCTTAGTGTGCACCACCAAGAAAGTTCTTTGGTATGAGGCGACCCACGGTGAGTGGGTGTCAGACATATCTACATATGCATACAGTGGGTGTAAGCCATGTTGCACAACGAATACAATTAAGGTTGAGTTGGCGAGCCTAGCACGTTACAGAGACATGGCCTCAGAACACGGATGGTCGAAAGATCGAGCACGAGTCGCATGAATGATGTGACCGACATTTAGCGTCCACCCTTGAACCCACATTGATGGCCGTGATGATCGGGGGAGGTGTGGGGAAAAGGGGTTGTGTTATCACTAGGAACCCTTCAGGGGATATGTGTTTCTGAGTGGAGTTATTATTAACTCATTTAATTATAAACTTAGTCTAAATTCCTTTTGAAATTATAAATGTAGAAAAGGTTCTCCCCGATGCCACCTTTCCTGTTGACGATTGATTGGTTAGAAGGAGAGAAGCTCAGACTAGATGGATCAAACTTCTCTATGTGGGTTGTGCGTCTCCACGTTCTCCTTAGCGAGAATGATGTGGTCGACTACATACTCGACGAGATGGATTTGGATCATCCCATTGACCTAGAGACCTCAGAGCAGCGGGAAGACCGCTATCACCATCGGGAGATGGCCTCCTTCATTTCAGTTACAATGCGTTTCGGAATGGTGCACGAGCTGTGGCCTGTCGTGGGTAATGTCAACCCTCGTATGGTAATGTTACAGCTTAGGACACATTTCGTGGAACAAGCACACATATGGGAGCATAAGCTGATGCGAGACTTCCTCTCCATTAAGATGGAGGAGAACTCATCACTTGACGACCACTTGGAGCACATGCATGATGCGTACATGAGGCCTACATACTTCTTGGATAGTTGGATGACGGGCTCTTTTGCAAATGGCATTGTGTTGCGGTCGCTTCCACCAAGCTACCAAGCACAAGTCAGGACTTGCATTATGAGAGGCGACACAGAATCAATGGAATTCCACAGGTTCATATCACATCTCAGGAATGTGATGGTTGAACCCGTTGTCGCTGAGGTCATCAATGACAAAGGTATATATTTGATATACAATTTTATAAATGTTATAATCTTGCAAACACATTTGCAGTGTTAAGTATATTTGATACTTGTTCTGTTTTACTGAAAACAGGTTCTTCTGCATGAGAGGTGCTTGCCGGAGAGGAGGTGACGTTGCATGTTGATGGCAAGCATGATGATGATGGCCAACGACACTCTGCCTCGATATTTATCATTTAGTTTATGTTTAGGATGATTATTGTAATCAAAAGATTGTGAACTTCTTTAGTGTGTCTCACACTTTGTGAGATGGTTATTCATATCAGTTTGTAACAAATAGTTGTTCCACTTTCATGAATGATTTCTATTTGTGTTCATATATTGTTTGATTATATGTGAATTATCCTTGTTGTTTGAAACTAATTGATAATACATGAACATTTGTAAAATATTGAAATGCTTTAAAATACCCAACTTAATGATATGTTCATTAATGAAAGAAACCATTGTTTGAATTCAAAGTTATGTTGATAATATGTGAAAGACATTAAATTTCTTGTCACATATATATCATGCCTAAGTTCGGCAAAATAACTTGAACACAGTGTATTACTTGAATACAAAGTGTTTTAATGAATTGTTAAAAATAAATACATATTCGATGTAGTGTGTTTTATCAAAATGGTAATTATCATTATATGATTGTTTAAATGTGTAAAGAAGTTTACCAAAGGAAACATAAGTATGAAATTATTTGATACGATCAAACTGTTTCATCAAACAAAGGGTATTGAATATAAAAGAGAATCTAATTACTACGATTTGATCAATAGTAATGAAATTCAACTTTATAAGAATGGCATAAAAGAAATTGTGAAATGCAAGGCATCACAATATGATATTTTGATATCAAAGTGGGTGAATAGTTGGCACCAAATAAATCGTTATAGTATAGATGTAGAGACCATTAGTTAGAAATAGTTAGCACTCAATTAGAATATATAGTGAACCATTTGAATTAGTGAAAGCGGCTCCATATCTGGTATGGATCATCATAAAAGTTTTGGGTTTATTCGATATAACCAAAACAATAGCGAATAAATCCTTGTAGAGTATTCATTGGAAACTTTGTATACGAAATCCATAGCTAAAACCAAAAGAGAAGCAAAACTACTATTGCTTGGATTTTGGTACATTTTTGAGAAAGTTTGCATTCAGTGATATTTCTCGATTATGGAGCAAATGGAAGATAGTCAAAAACACGATGAGGATTCAAATCCCTGCATCAGAGTGTTGAGACGCGCAACGGACAAAGTTCCTGAACAGTTCTCTTCACGAAGGAAAGAATCAATGATAATGATCATTGTGTTTTCCCCACTAGTGTTTTCACTGCATAAAGTAGGATTCGAAATGTATCCCTTATCTTGTATGGAGAAATTTGTGAATAATTTGTCATGATTCTTGGAATATGACATACCTACGAACTACTAAGGAAATAATGGTAAACTAGAATTATGAGAAATCCTAAAAGCAAAATTCCCTTGAGATTAGAAAGCAATTCGTTGCTAAATCTCACAAGTAAAAGGGGTTACTTGGATTTTCCTAAATGACTGCAAAGCCATAGTGGAAAAGGGGGTGAATGACAAAAGCACAATTTGTCAAGTATTGTACGAATTCAAATGAATTTGATTCAAGTGTGCTAAATGTCTAGTGGATTTAAAACTAGTAAAAGTACTAGTATCTCATAGTAAATCTCCAAGTTTGATATTTGATCAAAGGATTTTGAAGTTGTTCAAAATAGCAAGTAGATATGCAATTTTCATGAAATTGAGTGGGAGCTATAAAAGTCTTCCTAAAACAATATGTGATTGACATATTTTTGAGTGGGAGCAATATAAGTCTCAAATTCAAATATGTAGGAACATAGTTTGAGTAAGAGTAGTGACTCATACCCAAATATGTTAGGAACATATTTTGAGTGGGAGCTTATAGTAGTGATTCTTAACTGTGTTAAGAATAAAAGCATAAGTACCAATAAATAATGATTTATAAGGAGTAGAAGTTGATAATAGGTGTATTATGATATTATGTAGTATTCCTTAAGGGATTCTGAAAAGGGCTTCAGAATAGAAGTTAATTAAGGAACTGGTCCTTAATAACTCAAATTAGGAATAGTATTAAGTTTAAACATCAATGGTTGAAAGAAAGAAAAGGATGATCATCATCCACTATGTTGAGACATAGGTTCTATCTTAGAAAACCATGATGATAACTTAACATAATATATGATCCAATAAGGAACGTTTAAAAGTGATTAAGTTTGAATCATAGGATGTTGAGCTAAGTTTGTCCGCAGTATCTAATAGAGAACTGTAGACATGTTTTCCAAATCCATAAAAGGATGACATATCTTAAAGCATAAAGGGTTATGTTATAAGGGAATATGTTGGAAACTCCTGTAAATACCGATTAAAGTCAAGTAGGAAGCGAGGTGAACAAAAACATCGAAAGTTACACAGGGTGCACTCGTGTTTCGATGAATACATTTATAATAATAGATAAGGGTACCATATAAAGTGTTGTATAATGTTATGGTGGGGCTAGTTCTCTTTTAACGTAGAATGATGTGTCCCAGGGCACAGTGCCCATGAGAAAGCCCTCGAGGTTGATCTAAAGTCACTATAGGCTCCTGGAATCAGGCCTCGTTCTGCTGCCATAGCGACGATGCATACACACAGATGTTATCATGTGATGATAAAGTATTAATGTCAATCAAGGTGACATTAGTAAGTTGCAAAGGATTTGGGACTGTAAAGTACAGACCCAAGACTCAACCTCTTCCATGAGCAAGCATGTTCAGGGTACCAGATATATGGTGCCAGTGATTAAGAACAAATGCAGCTAGTTTATTTGTACTCTAGTGCAAGTGGGAGACTATTAGAAATATGCCCTAGAGACAAATAGTGATAAGGACTATTATCATATTTCATAAAGTTTATGATTAAGTTTTATATCATGCTATAACTATATTGAGAGGAAACATCAATACACGTGTGATATATAAACAACCAGGGGTTCCCAGTGAAACTCTAGTCACTGGTTCATTGGTCAATAGATGATCAAGTTTCCTAATCATGTGGCATTTATGCCAGTTGGAAATGGAGTCAACTCATTCGGAGAATGAGATGATGAACCAATACCCAACCAAAACATCGTGACCCAATCATGTCACGAAGTTCAAGTTACGATGATTAGAAATGGATCCTTGTAGACTATTCCTTAGACCGTGAGGCTATATCAATCATTGTCTCCCGAGAGTGCTTAGATAGCATGAAGCGCCACTTGGTAATACAGTGGTTATAAAGGTGTGTTCAGGTACTCGGAGGAAATCATAGAGGCAATATATGTCAAGAGCAGGATTTGTCCGTCCATGTGACGGAAAGATACTCAAGGGGCCACTCGGAGAAGTTATATCCAATAGCTACGCAGCATGTGATTTGATCACAGGGATATCACTTGTCGGAACGAGTCAAGTAGCATTGTTCAGTAACGAGATTGAACACGACATGGTGATGTCATTGATCAGTATCGGGCAATGCAAGTATCGAGAGACAAAGGGAATAAGACACGACCGTCCCGGTTCAAACGACGAAAGATCTTCGTGGAACGCATAGGGGTCACATGGACATCCAGGTCCCTCTGTCGATCATTGGTCCAGGAGTGTCCCGACCATGTCCGGAGTGTTCCCGGACCGTATGGTATCACGCTTAAGGGTTTGATGATGCTTAGAGAGTGTTTATAGGATCGGAAGAATCGCCGAAGAATAGTAGAGAGAAAACCAGAAGGGTTTCGGTAAGTCTGGAGGATGTTCGGAGTGGAGGTGGAAGGTGTTCTATAGCGACGGAGATTGAATAATATGTGAATGAATGTTAAATATTAATTTAACCATTTATTCATAATTATTTAAAAAAAGATAAAATCAATTAAATGGTCAAACGGCTTAATGGGCCAATTCTGGAGGGAAGAGGGCCCATTAGGGAAAAGCAAGAGGGGAGAAGGGGCAAGGGGTGGCTGGCTGGGCCAAGCCCCCCCCCCCCCGCGCGGGGCCCACTAGGGCCGGCCGGCGGCTGCCCCCTCTCCCTCTCCTTTAGTCCCACCCCGAGACTTTGAGGGAGGTAGTACCTCTCCTCCCCCTATATATAGTGGGGGTATTTGTCCAGATAAATACACACAATATTTAATAAAGGTCTTCTCACTTTTGGGAAGACCTCCAGTTGATATTCTCTCTCTCTCTCTCTCTCTCTCTCTCTCTCTCGTGACCGTGGTCCCAAGTTCGGACTGAGCGAACGAGAGACATCTTCACCATGGAGCGTCGTCTTGGGATTCGGATCCAGCTCTACTTCCATGGCGATCTTTGGATCGGGGAAGCGAGAGTCATCATCAGGCACCAGACGTGTGTAATTCTCCACGATGTGCACACTTGAGGCACTCAAGTCGTTGGAGCCACAGGAGCCCAAGGACTTCATCACAACCTTGAGGTCGGCTTCGGCTCGTCTACATCAACCATGCTCTCCTGAGCGTTGACAACACTTTTCGGTCTTCAAGGGTAAGTTCGTGAAAAGCCCCTCCTGTTACTGTATTACTAATAGATAGGTCCTGGCAACATTAGGGATTTAGAGGTGTAGGGTAAAAATTATTGTTTTCATACGCGAAACCCCTACACAATATACCTCGACCAGAGGGAGGAGCCGATACTGGAGGGGGAAACAGTGCCCCAGAAGATAACACCATACATGAGTCGAGAGCTGAAACCTTGTCCCACGAAAGAGAGGAAGGTTCTAGCGCTGGCAACATGGGCGTCGAGACAATTATTCCTGAGACTCCAGAAGCGCCGGAGCAAACCCAATCTCAGCAGCAGCAGCGAGATCCGGAGCCGCAACAATCTCAACAGCAACCGTCATAGCAACAACCAGAGCAATAGCAAGCCGAGCAGCAGCAGTCTCAGGAATAGCAATCACAGCAACAACCACAATAGCAAATGGCCTCGTCGGCAAAGCAGTAGAAATCGGCTCAGCCGACCAAGGCGCAGTCGAAGAAAACCACAGCCGTAACCAAGCAACTGTCTGTTGCCGATATGATGAAAAAGGCTCCTGTCAAGGACTCGGATAAACAAATGACACTGCATGTGAGCCAAGCTATAGCCAAAATTGGTGCGAAGGTAAGTGCTACTAACATAGGATTTATTTCATCTCGAACATTGAGAGGACAAAGCCTGGGCTCCCTCAACCATTATTTTATGGACTAGAACAATGCCGACCTTGGCAAAGTAACCTCTGTTTTTGGGAATCCCCATTAGAAAACAACAAGAGGTGGGTCTAAGCACCGTTTCTCAACAGATGTTCTAGGCCAAGCTCACAATAGTTGAAGCTGACAAAGCTCTCGAGGTAAATTTCTCTTTCTTTTAATAATTGTCCGACATATGTTATCTCTAGTCCCTGAGGTTCCGGGTGGAGTGAGAAATAACTCGGCCGAAAGCTCTTATACCACTTGCCTAATTTTAGTTTATTATCTTGCATAAAATCAGTATCCAGCCACCAAGATTCAAGTCGAGTTTACTCGGCTTGAATCTAGACTAGAATCGATATCCAGCCACCGTATTCAAGTTGAGTTTACTCGGTTTGAATCTAGACTAGAATCTATATCCAACCACAGAGATTCAAATTGAGTTTACTCGGCTTGAATCTAGACTAGAATCGATATCTGGCCACCGACATTCAAGTTGAGTTTACTCAGCTTGAATCTAGACTAGAATCGATATCCAGCCACTGAGATTTAAGTTGAGTTTACTCGGCTTGAATTTAGACTAGAATCGATATCCAACCCAAGACTGACTCCTCGACACTTCATTTTTTTAGGCTAGCACCAATGCTCGGACCAAGCTATACCAGAGCCTCCTGTTTAACCACCTGCGCCTCTCAGATAAGCATCAGCAGCTTCTAATTGAACTAGAGAGTAAAGGTATATCCTTATTACCTTGCTCTAGTCCTTCATTCCTTATTTTCCGACTTAACCCTTGTTGTTATACTATAGCCGGGATTCAAGCACAGAATGAGAAACTGCAGAAGAAAATTTATAATATTGAAGGTAATCATCTTCTGTACTTCAATTTGTACTTGTTTCATTTTATTCGCACCACATTTTTACCTCGGCACAGCCGAGAAAATGTCTCTTACAAAAGCGCATTAGGACTACATCTCCATGTCAGAACTAATGAATCATTTTCTCGAACAAGCAGGAGAACACCAAGTTCATCTCAAAAAGGAGCAAGATGAAGTATCTCGGTTGCGGGCCGAGAATGAGGAGCTGAAGAAAAAGCACAAAGCCGAGCTTGAAAGAATTGATCATGAATTCTCTGAGGAGAAGAGCTGAATGGCCGACCAAATTGAGAAGTATAATAAGTGGCTCGATGATGCTGAGATAATGATTACATTGGTTGATGCTGAGCTAAATGCTCTCAGGAGAAAATCCGGCATATGGTTGTCCGAGCTCAACTGAATCAACATTGTCTTTGCCAGTAAGTTATTTTTCCTATTTTTCCTCTTTTTCTTTGTCGGTATAATTTTTATACCGACACTTGCCTGGCCGACACATTGCCTAATGTTTCTCCTTTCAGACAATTTCCTAAGTCAAAACGCCTTGTTGCTTCTGCCATTCAGAAATCAAGGTCAAAAAGAGCCAAGGCCGACCCTATCTCGGACAAGCTCCACATTGAAGATCACTTGGTTTCTATCTCTGCTTGCCTCAAACCAAAGAAAACTTTTGGGGATGATGTCCTCAGTGCTTCCATTCGCGCATTTAATGTGCTCTAGCCAGGAGTTACATCTCTGAAGACTGTGTCAGGTCTGGTGGAGTATCTGATGGCAAGTGAGGAAAGACCGAGTCAATGGCGCGAGTCTACTGCTCAAGCCGGTGTCGATGAAGCACTAACTTTTGTACTATCATGGTATGAGAACATCAAGTTAGATGTTCTCCATACATTACACACCGACTCTAAGCCATTCAAAGATCCAGAGTTTATCAAGCAGCGCCAAGACCGAGCTTATGAGTTTGTTCAGTATGTAGACATACACTACTGGATTGAAGGGCCGAGCTTTCTCGATTATGAGGATGAAGAAAATGCAAAAGAGGAAGATGAATGATGCGTCCAAAATTGAAGCATATTTACCTTTTGTTTTTCCATAAATAGAGTAGGGATTTTTGTATTTCATCGCGCCTGCAAGCGCTATTTCGTTCTTGTTTCAACAGGATCCCAAATCATGGAGTCATATATGAACATATCAATTAGAGCTATCATACTGTGTAATTGTATGATATTTCTAAGTGATAAAAGTCATTTTATGAATTTACTTTTGCACCTGGAAGAATACCAATCGAAGAGGAGGCATCAATATGGTTAACGACCACTGGTATGGGCGGGGCGGAGCCTGCCCGTACCGTCCGCCTGTACCAGGCCGCCTCGTCAAGTAGTTTCTCCTGGCAAAGACAAGAGGGAGATCCGACATTCACAGCCAACAGAAAACACGAGACACCATATCTGAGAGGGATCTGAAGGAGGAACTTGGCTGGAGTAAAATCCTGGCTGCTTCACGGATCATTGGAGGACAACGCATCATCCCCTTGATCATCAATCGCTACATCTCCATCACCACCATCACTCTCATATTTCATCTATTAGATCTCTTTGTAATTCCATATCCAATTGTTGTTTGCATTAGATCTACCATCATACTTTTATCCATCCATTTGATTATGATGATGTTGCTGATTGTTTCCATGAGTGAGTAGTTCCTTTGTTCTTGGGGAGATGGAGAAACCCTAGCACCATTATGAACTTATAATAAAGATGATCTATTTTTGTGTCTATATGACTTGCTTGTCTATGATATAATTATGATTTGTGTTTGATTTTTCTCTTTAGATATGTGAAGTTGGCCACATATCATTTTCCTCCGGGACTAAAGGGAGGAAGAAACCCTTTTGACGTGTCTTGTATGCGTACCTGGAATGCCCCTTGACAGATTGGCACCGGCTCATAACCTACACGGTCAAAGGGGGATTAAAGAGGGACTCCCTAAGCTAATTACGATATCCATGGGGAAACCCTTAATTGCGGTAGTTTGTACGGGTGATTGCTCTTAGACATCACAATGGTTATTTAGAGGTGACCTCACACTTGGATCAACAAAGTGGCTTCCTGCGAGCCTTGTCGTGAACATCTTATTATGGGGCTCTCCACACATATCATGACACAACAAGTATGCTATCTTGATTACATATAACAATAATACTATGCTAGTGGTGTATCCTACATCCCCGAGAATGTTTTAGCCCTATTGAGTTCAACCACACTTTCACATAAACTTGTTACTTGTTTTATTTTACTTGTTTTAATTAATTTTATGCAAACAACCATAAACCATTCAAACTCCCTTTACTTGAGATCAAACACAACTTATAAGTATTATTTGGTAGAGAGTAACGAGGGGCATAAAGACCTTTACCAATAGCTCTTTGTGGGTTCGATATCTTTACTTCGAAACTAGCTATAATTGGACTATGTACTTGCAGTCATCAATGAAGAAGAAAAATGGACGAACAAATTGAAGCCGAGACTCCTGCCTCGGAAGCGAGACTCCTGCTTCGACTACTGATGCCTCTGGTTCTGGTCCTGTGGCCTCGTAGGCTTTAGAAAACTCAAATTTGTTAAATCCTCGATATGCCAGGTGCAGATGTAATATATACAATTCAGTTTCTTTTGTTGCAACTGGGCTTATGCCAGATAACTTTGGGCTAAATCATAGAGTTTGTTTTCTTGTTTACTCAGTTCCACAACCTTAGCTCTTGTCTACCTTTTTTTGGCGTTCGACGATGAGTCACAAGGTCACAAAATCAAATTAACTATACTCAAATCTTTGATATATAGCTCAGAGTTATTCGACATAAGAAAGTAAATCGAAATAAAGGGGTTAGTCAAAAACAACAAATATCGGCTCACGTACTTTTCTTTCCTTAGTCGTTTTTCATGTATCTAGCAATCTCTAGCTTTTGCTTTTTCTTGCCATGAAGTCAGGATGCGGACAATAGAAACTCGAAGAGTGGGCCTT
This sequence comes from Avena insularis, assembly GCA_023614405.1. Taxonomy (NCBI): domain Eukaryota; kingdom Viridiplantae; phylum Streptophyta; class Magnoliopsida; order Poales; family Poaceae; genus Avena; species Avena insularis. The sequence continues at coordinate 31,864,755 of CM042694.1, forward strand.
TGGTGCCAAGACACTACTAAGCCGAGATAAGATACAAGAAAACTAAGCCAACCGACATAAAAATTAAAAGTATTAGAAAATATTACGGCGAGGGAGTCCCCGAGTTTCTTTTCGGGCTCCTGGATTTCATTCATTGCTCATTGCCGGCATACATATCCATGAGGGCGTTCAGAGATACATACATTCTTCCCTTAGGTATAAAAGGGATGAAATAAAGCTACATTCCACGGACTCTTGGTTTCCTTGCCGGACATCTCCACCTTGTTCTTCTACTGTTCCTGACAATCTATTAGATAGTAGGGATTTCTATTTTCGTGCCCTCGGTTCCTTAGTGTACTCACTTTTCCCCTGCCACTTAACTTTTCCTCACTTTTGCCCATCTCCTTCTATAAAACTCTCACACGGTCTGAAACTTGTCATCTGTCAGCCTTGCCATTACGTGCTGGCAAGTGGGGCCGCGTTCTGTCAGGTTCCATAGTGGACCCTTGCCATTACGTGCTGACAAGTGGGGTCACGTTCTGTCGGGTCCCGTAGTGAACCCTTGTTATTACATGCTGACAAGTGGGGCCACGTTCAGTCACTTCCCATAGTAGACACCTCTCCACACTTATCCAGATCAGCATGGGACCCATAGCTTATCCACGTGAGCGTCGGACCCACAGTTTACCCAGGTTGGCATTGCAATATGGGACCCCGAGCCAGCCCCGCACCCGCACCCGTGTCGTTGCCTCCCCTTTCTTCTTCTTTTCCAGTGAAAGGGGCCCTTCTCTAGCGACGGTGGCCCTTTGTCTAGCTTCACTTTGGCCTCCCTTTCGTCCTGGCCACAGTATGGTGTCGTCCCGTTGACCTGTATGAAGAATGACAATGGCAACCGTGCGCTTACTGTGGCCAATCAATTGACGCAACTCGGGAGCTCAATTGGACGCGCGATTGCTGTGGATAATGCGGGCGGCGAGCCGTTATGATGATGTAATTGGTTTATTGAGTTAATGTCTCGGCTGCAATCAAGTGAATCTATGAGGTGAAAGTCAAACTTTGAGATCTAGGGAGATGGATGTATAAAAAATAAGAACACTTTCCAATTAAAAAATATACAACTCTTAATGTAAAAGAGTGTTTATAATTGACACAACTCTTGAACACTTTCAAATTACAATTTGGACATGATAATGTTATCCTAGGAACTTGAGATTTTACCATTTTTAGAGCATGAAAAGTGATCCCTAAACTAAAATATTTATGCCTAGTGTATAGACGAAAATTATACACCTTCGAACACTGTGAAATCGCACTTAGGACATGATAATGTTGTACTAAGAAAATCTTGAGAGTTTATCATTTTCATGGAGTGAAATATTATGCATAAACTTGGATATACGAAAATTATACACATTTGATCACTGTGAAATCACACTTAATACGTGATAATAACGTGCTAACAAAATCTTGAGAGATTATCATTTTCATATAGTAAAATATAATGCATAAACTTGCATGTATGAAAATTATACACCTTTGAACTCTTTGAAATCACACTTAGGACATGATAATGTTGTGCTAATAAAATCCTGATCATTTATTATTTCCATGGAGTGAAATATAATGCATAAACTTGCGTATACGAAAATTATCAACCTTTGAACACTGTGAAATCGCACTTAATACGTGATAATGATGTGTTAAAAAAATGTTGAGAGATTATCATTTTCTCCCCCTATTTTCATAGAGTGGAATGTAATGCGTAAACTTCCATATATGAAAATTATACACATTTGAACTCTTTGAAATCGCACTTAATACGTGATAATGTTGTGCTAAGAAAATCTTGAGAGATTATCATTTTATAGAATGGAATGTAATGCACAAACTTGCATATACGAAAATTATACACCTTTGAACACTTTCCCTTCAAATTATATTCAAATCATTTCTTTATGGAGTTATAGTACCGGTGGCAAACTCGTTATTTTGCATGGATAGAGGGGTGCCTCCTGACATATATAAGGGTTATCATGTCCGCTAGATCACAGAGGATGAACGGTTGGTGCGCACGATTCGTGTGACAACTGTCTCAACCAATCAGAGCATAACACCCAAGATGAGCACAAGTGTGAGAGTTTGTGACTAAGAGAGAGGGGAAACTGAGTAGAACTTAAAAACCAAGAGAAAAACTGAATATAACTTAAAAACCAAGGGAAAAACTAACAAAGGGAATAGAAAATAGAAAGAGATTTAAAAAATGCAAAATGATTCTTTTATATAATAAAATACATCTTGGCATATATCAATTTTTTTGCAATTCAAATATACACCAGTTTGACAATTATTGCCTCATTCAGAAAAACTATGTTTTGGGGATAGATGTTTTGGGAAGAGGCATGAGTAGAAAGCCATGAACCTTCATAGATAGTAGGTGATTGGAGAAGTGGTGATTTAGGTTAACACTTGATTTCTATACATTTTTATGGTGGCAGGTCACATAATAAGACTCCTTGGATAGATGCCACTAAGTTTTTATCTTTTTGAATTTGTTATTCATAAAATGACTCAATTAGTTAGCTAAAACCGATTCATTGACTCTCTGTTGACCAGCCACCAGAGGGTAAAAACTGAGTATATTACACACAACATCGTTAGTAATAGAGGGCAAAACTGAGTACAACCAAACTGCTAGTGTTACACTCGAGGCTATAGCTTAGCACAACTAAGTTGCCAGGGTTAGACATGGGGGGAAAACATGACTCACGGTACATGTGTCGCGGTGCACGGGGCAGTAGCTGCATGTGTGGCCGTGCACGGTGCAGTAGCGTACATGAAGGGAATATGCCTGAGAGGCAATAATAAAGTTGTTATTATCTTATTCCATGTTTATGATAAATGTTTATTTTACATGCTAGAATTGTATTGATTCAGAAACATCAATACATGTGTGTTTAATAAACAAAAAGGGTTCCTAGTCATGCCTCTCTTATAGACTAGCTTGTTGATTAACAAGATGATCAAGGTTTCCTGATCATGGACATTGGATGTTGTTAATAACAAGGTCACACCATTGGTGGAATGATGTGATGAACATTCATCCAAAGTATAGCATTACGATCAAAGTCATTATGTTTATATTGCTATAAAATCATACGAAGTAATCTTTATCCTTAGACCATGGAATCATGTTAATTGCTAACACCGGAAGAGTATCTTGATAACATCAAACGTCACACCGTAACAGGGTGACTATAAAGATGGGTTCAGTGCTACGAAGGTGTTATGTTGAGGCTCATGGATCAAGAGTGGAATTTGTCAATCCCGATGATGGATAGATATACTCTGGGCCCTCTCGGTGATATCACATTAAAATAGCTTGCAAGCAAGTGATGTGATCACTAGAATGTTATATCACGGGAACGAGAAAAGAGTGCATGTCGGTAACGAGATCAAACTAGGTATGGAGATACCGATGATCGAATCTCGGACATGTAATATATCGCGGGACAAAGGGATTTAGTTACTAGAGTTAAAGGTTCTCACGATCACATAAGTCATCGTTGAATGTGTAGGAGTCAGTCTGGATCTCCAGGTCCCGCTTCTGATTATTGATCTGAGAGGGGTCTCGATCATGTCTGCATTATTCGCGAACTGTAGGGTGACACACTTAAGGGATACGGACACCATTTTGGAGCACATATGTTTCAGACGAAAGAATTGCAAAGCGTAGGAATTGTATCAATAGAAACCGGAAATTGTTTCGGGTGAAATTGTAGAAGGTGGTTCTGCATGTGATATTGAAATATTGCAAGGGGCTATATGTGAATGTTTGTTAATTAAATTAATTAACAAAATTCTGAATAAATTTAATAAAAGGGTTTTATTAAATGAGAGAGCATTAAATTTGGAGAAACTTAATGCATTTAAAGTGGAGACTTTAAAAGGGAATGTGAAGAGGTATTTTAATGTGGAGGATTTACCACCACATGAATGGGGGAGGTGAGGGGTCACCCCCCCATGCGCCGGCCATGGAGAGAGGGGGCACCCCCTCCTCCTATAAAATGCCACCCATTCCCTCCTTCATCCTCACACCTCCTTGTGAAGGATCTCTCTTCCCCTCTAGTATTATTCCCCCATGGTCTCGGATTAGCGAGATACATGTTCCCGGTGGCTTTATATGGAAAGGAGTTGCTGCTTCTGCTGCTTTGCTGGAGCGAGGGACGGAGGTTGTCGGGGTACCGGACGTGTGTGCGATCACGGATGCACCGCTACTTTGCGGTGCTGGACTTGATCGATGGGCGTCTTTGGGCCGGACCTGCTGGACTTCATCACGATCTTGAGATCGACAAGTGTACGACTATATAAACCATGAGTTCCTACTCGTTAACAAAGCTCGCTGTCTACGAGGGTAAGTTCTCGTTGGATGTATGTCCACCCGTTGCTTTGTACCTAGTAGATAGATCTTGGCGTGTAGTTCACATCGTAGGAAATTTTTTGTTTTCTATCTTTGTGGACCCAATGATGGTATCGAGCACGATCTATGCGTAGGTGCTTAGCACGGGTAGTACACATATCTTGATATGTGGGCGATGATGATCATGTTATTGCATCTTCTATGTATTTTGGATATTGGTGGCATAGTGGGATGAAGCGGCCCGGACCAACCTTACATGTCATCGTACATGAGACCGGTTCCACGACTAACATGCAACTTGTTTTGCATAAGTGGGTGGCGGGTGACTGTCTCTCCTACTATAGTCAATATCTTATTTACAACGAGTTGCTAATAACATAGTTATCCTCGTTGTGGTTCATGTTCGTAGGTAAGAACGGTTCTATCTCCGAAAGCCCTAAGCCACGTAAAACTTGCAATTGATAAATTAGAGGCGTCTAGTTTAGATTGTTGCTGGGCTAGTGTATTGATATGGTATTTTTGTAAGTAGATGTATGATAGATACTCTTACAACACACTCAACGTGTAAGTTCCATAGACCTTGGTCTTACACACAAAGGAATGATAGAGATCAAATGCATGGACCATATCATCTCACTTTACACATTAGATGTTAGCATCTTATACTTCTAGTTTGATGTTTTCTGTAGCATTGTAAGATGATCCCTCTTTTAAATATCAAGATAAAATGTGTTCTTCCTTAAGTATGCACCGTTCTATGGATCGTGTTTCGAGACATCGGGTGTTCTCAACTCTACGCTTTCATGCAACGGGTGTAAGACAGTTTTACACACGCGAATACTAAGGTTCTTACTTGGCGAGCCTAGCATGTACAGACATGGCCTTGGAACACGGACCGAAAGGTTAATCATGAGTCATATAGTTGATGTGATGACCATATTGATGCTCGCCTTTGAAGCTACACCGACTCACGTGATGATCGGACTTGGTGTAGTGGATTTGGTTCATGTAATCACCAAAAAGGCACAAGGGATGTCGTTTTTGAGTGGGAGTTCATTTCTAATTTGGATTAGTCGAACTCAATTTGTCATAAACTAAATCGAAGTGAATTTGCATAATTTGTTGTAGTCATTGGCATCTGTTCACTACCTTATACTTAGTTTTAATTGAGATAATAGAACTATAGAATTCTGGATATTTACTTTACGAACTGGTATCGTATTGTTTTGAATGTCAATTTAAAGTTTATAAGTCCTATTGCAAACTTTCAGCAAACTCTATTTACTCCATGAAGTTTAATAAGTAGTAGTAAATCAAGAGTAAGAATTCCAATGTTAGTATCTAAAGTATCATGTTTACCTCCATGATTATTGATATTCAAAAAGTTGTTTTAATATCAAGATTATATTGGAGCTGAAAATTGTTTCAGAAACCATCATGTGTGAAAGATATTGTGATATCTGAAACAATGTTTTTGGTTGCATTATGATAGAGTATAATTTAGCAAAATACATGTTCTCATATTGTATGAGAATTTGTGAAGGATGGAGATGCTAGGCATCCGAATCTACAAAAAAGGTTTTGGGAACTGATATTATACTCGCGATTCTTCCTTACAGGGTATAGTAGCTTGATCATGAAAGTTGTCATGATAAGGATGAATAGAAGATGTAAGTAAAATGTTTACTACACTAATAGATTACTAAAGAATGGATTTTTGAAAGAACACCAAACATTTGATGATGGTGATCCACTTCAAAGTGCAAGTCCAAAGGTATTAGTATTTGACTATATACGCTTTGTACTATGTGTCATGTGAATGACACCACTATTGATGTTGATAGATTCTTTTAAAAGAAAAAGGAATTGCTGAAAGAGAATCTATAAAATATTTGGAAGAAAATATAAGGTTGGAGATGTCCAACTTAGGTATATAGAAGATATACATGTTATGGTTGTATTCCTTACTTGTTAAACAATGTGGTTCTTAGGTATTGGATACCGGTATTGGATACCGAATTGGTTGGTATGAAGTGTCATACAGGACACCGCAATTCATGAACTACAATGGCCTAAGTAACTAGCAAGAGAATAAGTGATGATGATCATCAAAAACAAATAAAGTGTTATTGTGTTTTTCGTTGTCATCAAACCAAGCCTTCAAGATTTGTTTAAATAATTGTTATTTTGTTCCAGTATTATGAGAACAATGGTTGTTCAAATAATTACCGTATTCCATGAAGGATGGATGAACTTTTACAAGTCTAGTTGGAGAAATCACATCCATAAACACTATTGCTAAAATGTCGCAAGTCAAATGATTGAAAGATCACTTATGAAGTGACATCGCTGTTTAAATTATATTGAAAAGAAAACATGAAGAAACTCCATGTTGATGGATTTTTGGAGTCTTTGATTTTGATCAATTGACGCATGTGAGACTTTCCTCGAGATAATTGAAACTCCGTCCATAGGCCAAAGAGGAACGGATGACTAGCTTATTGGAAATTGTGCATGCTGATGTGCATAAGTCCATTATGTGTAGCCATATGCGATGGATCTTTTTGCTTCATATGCTTTCTCCGAAAATTTGAGTGAATATATCTGTATATTTACTTAATAAGGAAGAAGTATGAAACATTTGAAAATTGTTCAAAGACTTTCAAGATGAAGTGGAAAATCATTGTAACAAGAAAATAAAGAGTTTATGATTGGATCATAAAGGAAGATATTTGAGTTACATGTTTAGCAAAAACACCTAAGACTTGAGGAATTGTTCCATGATTTGTGTTTCCCGATAAACCATAGGAGTATGGCATATTCGAGAGATGAAATCAAACCATGTTTGACATGGTAAGATCAAAGGTATCATTTATAAAACTGCCATTATGTTTTAAAGATTGAAGCTTTAGAGACTACCGCTTTTACACTGAAAAGAGCACCATCGTGATCCATTGAAATGACCCCATATGAGTTATGGTTTGGGATAAAACCTGAATTGTCTTTTCTTAAATTTTGGTATGCTATGCATAAGTAAAACGTTTACAACCAAAGTCGGATAAGCACGTCTTTGTAGGTTATCCCAAGGAATTTGTTGGGAATTTCTCCATAACACCGAGGACAAAAGAGTTTGTCGCTTGGAACGTCAAGTTTCTTGAGAAGGAACTTTTCGTGAAAAGTTAAGTGGGAGGACAATAGAACTTTGATAAGGTTGTTGAACCTTAGCTATATGTGCTAAGTAGTGCAGCGCCGGAAAGTGTCCCGGTGGCGGCCATAATGCTCATGGCTCTCGTGATTACAAAAGGTGTGATCTCGGAGATTAGAGTTCCTATTGAACCGTGTGGGTCGGTAATAATCAAATAGTAAGATTTGATAAGCAAGTCGTTATTGTTTTGACAATGATGAACCAACTACATGCAAAGAAGCGATGATGGGCCCTGACTCCATAAAATGACTAGAAGTCATAGGATCCGTGATAGTATCCATACACGAGAAAACAAGTTTCTGAACTTGGAAGACCCTCCGGAAAGGCGTGAAGCCTATCGGTCGTGTTTGGATCTATAAAGAAATAAGACATGGATGTTTAACATCTATGAAATAGTCGACATGTCGGAAAGAAGTTTACGACAATGTTCAAGGAGTTGACTATGACAAGATTTGATCTTTCATAGCGATATATAGTCTTGACGGATTAATGTAGCAACCACTACATATAATTTAGTATATGGTAGTTGAATAAAAAAAACAAGGTTCTTCTAATAGAACGGTAACCTAGGACATGTACATGACATGGTACGAAGGGTTTTGTTAATTCAAAGGATGCTAAAAGGGCATGTAAACTTCAATAGTTGAAGTAAGCATAGCGGAGTTGGAATCTTCACCATGATGAAACTGTTAAAAGAGTTTAAATTCATCGGAGATGATGAAGATGCTTGCATTTGCAAGAAATTAAGTGGGAGCGCTGAGACATATTTCTAATACATTATGTAGAGGACATATTGTTGATTGGAAATGATGTATCTTGTATTGACACAAGTTAAGAATTTTATTAAAATAAGATTTCGATGAAAGACTTGGGCAAACCCGAAATATTAGGCATCAATATCTATATGGATAGATTAAGGCGCTAATATGGTTGTGCCAGACATACGTATATGAGATATTGAAAGGGTTCAATATGGAAACAACAAGAAAGGTTCTTGCTGCATGGAAAGGATTGTATCACAATTCAAGTGTTTCAACACTTGGTAAATAAAATCACATGAAGATTTTGATCGATTATACCATGATATGTATATATCCAGAATGTCCTATGCTCTAAATGTTATGAGCATATACCAAAATGATCCATAAGATGATCATTGGACAATAGTAAAGATATTCTTATGAGCTTTGGAAGAACTAAGAATATATAATGTATAAGTGACAAATAGTTAAAGGTAGTTCATTGTAAAGTGTTACATTGATACTAGTTTTGTCACAAGATACAAATTAAATTTATCTCAATTTAGACTATGGGTGGCATAATGTAATGGAAAGGATGTTCCATGATAGATTTGGATGAGTTCCAAAGTTGAGACATTGTGACGGATACTACAACAAAAGGCTAAGTATATGACTGCTATAGTAGCAGCAAAGGAGGGCATTTGTGTTAAGTAGTTTGTTATCAAACTAGATGTGGTTCAAAGTGGGCTAATACTATGAAGATATTTTGTGTGACAATAATATCAACATATTTTGAGCCGAACGAACTAAAGGTCTCACCAAAGGACCAAATCTATACAATGCCATCTCATTTGAGAATGAGTGATGCGTAGAGACGCAGAGACATGCAAATACACACGGATCTGAAACTTTCACATCCGGAGATTATGTTAACCACTAGCAATAGCGTATATGCAACACCAGAAAGCCATAGGTGTTCAATGCCCAAAGTTTTTCAAACTAGATTATTGACTCTAGTGCAAGTGGGAGACTGAAGGGAATATGCCCGAGAGGCAATAATAAAGTGGTTATTATCTTATTCCATGTTTATGATAAATGTTTATTTTACATGCTAGAATTGTATTGATTCGGAAACATCAATACATGTGTGTTTAATAAACAAAAAGGGTTCCTAGTCATGCCTCTCTTATAGACTAGCTTGTTGATTAACAAGATGATCAAGGTTTCCTGATCATGGACATTGGATGTTGTTAATAACAAGGTCACGCCATTGGTGGAATGATGTGATGAACATTCATCCAAAGTATAGCATTACGATCAAAGTCATTATGTTTATATTGCTATAAAATCATACGAAGTAATCTTTATCCTTAGACCATGAGATCATGTTAATTGCTAACACCGAAAGAGTATCTTGATAACATCAAACGTCACACCGTAACAGGGTGACTATAAAGATGGGTTTAGTGCTACGAAGGTGTTATGTTGAGGCTCATGGATCAAGAGTGGAATTTGTCAATCCCGATGACGGATAGATATACTCTGGGCCCTCTCAGTGATATCACATTAAAATAGCTTGCAAGAAAGTGATGTGATCACTAGAATGTTATATCACGGGAACGAGAAAAGAGTGCATGTCGGTAACAAGATCAAACTAGGTATGGAGATACCGATGATCGAATCTCGGACATGTAATATATCGCGGGACAAATGGATTTAGTTACTAGCGTTAAAGGTTCTCACGATCACAGAAGTCATCGTTGAATGTGTAGGAGTCGGTATGGATCTCCAGGTCCCGCTTCGATTATTGATCCGAGAGGGTCTCGATCATGTACGCATTATTCGAACCGTAGGGTGACACATAAGGGATACGACACCATTTTGGAGCACATATGTTTGAGACGAAAAGAATTGCAAAGCGCAGGAATTGTTTCAATAGAAACCGGAAATTATTTCGGTGAAATTGCGAAGGTGGTTACATGTGATATTGAAATATTGCAAGGGGCTATATGTGAATGTTTGTTAATTAAAGTAATTAACAAAATTCTGAATAAATTTAATAAAAGGGTTTTATTAAATGAGAGAGCATTAAATTTGGAGAAACTTAATGCATTTAAAGTGGAGACTTTAAAAGGGAATGTGAAGAGGCATTTTAATGTGGAGGAGTTACCACCACATGAATGGGGGAGGTGAGGGGTCACCCCCCATGCGCCGGCCATGGAGAGAGGGGGCACCCCCCCTCCTCATATAAAAGGCCACACATTCCCTCCTTCATCCTCACACCTCCTTGTGAAGGATCTCTCTTCCCCTCTAGTATTATTCCCCCATGGTCTCGGATTAGCGAGGTACATGTTCCCGGTGGCTTTATCTGGAAAGGAGTTGCTGCTTCCGCTGCTTTGCTGGAGCGAGGGACAGAGGTTGTCGAGTGCGGGGCGTGTGTGCGACCACGGATGCCGCTGCTGCTTGGTCTTGGACTTGGTGGTGCTAGAGCTGGATCACGATGGGCGTCTTTGAGCGGACCTGCTGGACTTCATCACGATCTTGAGATCGGCAAGTGTACGACTACATCAACCACGAGTTCCTACTCATTAACAAAGCTCGCTGTCTACGAGGGTAAGTTCTCGTTGGATGTATGTCCACCCGTTGCTTTGTACCTAGTAGATAGATCTTGGCGTGTAGTTCATACCGTAGGAAATTTTTTGTTTTCTATGTTGTGGACCCAACAGTACATGGTGCACGGTGATGCAACGAAACGTCCCTTCCCTTCTCCTTTATAGAGGCCTCCTCTCTCTCACTCACGCAACCGTCTCCACTGTCCCATCACCTTTTGCAAACCCCCAACAAAACCCCAACCACGCCGGCGATGGAGAAGAACAGAGCGGTGGCCATCGTCGCCTCCAAGGCCGTCGGCGAGGAGGCCCCCATCCCCGTACAAGCCCCCGTAGAGGCATAGAAGGCAGCCGCCTTCCCCGTCCAGACCCCCATCCCCGCTTTTGTCGTAGCCGCCGGTAAGGAGGCCCCCGCCGGTCTCGGGCAGATCCTGCTCGGCTGGGACCCCTACGAGGAGGAGGATTACATCAGACCGGAGAACCCCTACGACACCAGCATAGCCGACCCATGGTCATAGGTAATTAGGGTTTTCTCCCCTTCCCTTGTTCTTCCCCCATTCCCATTGTTGGATGCTACATCGTATGTTATTAGGGTTTGGCTGTTCGTATCTTTACAGTAACTAATCCTCTTGTGTTAGATCTCGTATTTCGATAAATCCCCCTGTTCGTATTTCAATCCTATTTTATTTGTCCTCCGAGTTGCAGTTAAGGGATTCCCTAGTTAGTACTAGCGTTGATCTGTAGTTGGGATCAGTATTCGATCTGGTTTGAGATTTGGGGAATAATTAGGGGATCTCAATCAATTAATTTATGCAAATAATCAATCATGATAATCAAGGTATCTCAATCAGGTCCTTATTGCACTCTACTGTTTTTTCCAATAGGAGGATAGCAGCGAGGAGGCTGAAGTCCAGCCAGTACGGCAACTTCTTCGCCGACGATGTCTACATGTGCCCCTTCTGCACTAGGAGGAGGCTCCATGCCATCGACTTCAACTCCATCGTGAAGCATGCCAAAGACGTGAGGACCCGCGGCGAGTCCATGAATGTCCACGACTTCAGAGCCAAGCACCAGGCGCTCGGTTTTCACCTCCGCAACCTCCAGAAGGTGGCCATCGAGGAGGGTCGCATGCCCCCAATCAAGCCCAAGGCACCCAAGGTCAAGGGACTGGGCAGCAAGAAGTGGAGGATGCGCCAGAGGGAGGAGGCGGAGGCCCTCCTGGCGGAGGCCATGACGGTCCACTAATCTTGTGCTACTACTGTAAAGCAGCTTCTTTTGTATTGTATGTGTTGAACCTGTTCGTTGCTACTGCTGAGTAGCCTAATTGTCGAACCTCATTAAGTACCGTACTATCTATCCTATATTAGTTGCTTTATCTACATCTGCTATATATCCTATATTAGCTGCTTTATCTATATCTGCTCTGTTTACTGAATGTATTTATGGTGCTGGTTAGATTTGCTGCTCTAGATTTTTTACCAGATTGGAAAAAACAAGGACCAAAAGGAACAATAAATGAAGGGAGAGGCTGCTCTAGATTTCGCAACCTTTTGGGTAAAAAACACAATTGTTAGCGATAGAGAGGAGGAAAAGGCGCTCTTAAAAAGGCCAATCATAAAAATAACAAAAAATAAAACTTCTAATTTAGGCGACAGGGCGCACGTAACCACCAAACGCGCCCCACATGGTCTCACACCACATCCCGCATAATGTGTTCCCAACAAACCGGCCCCACGCGATCTCACATGGCACGGCCCCAGTCCAAGATAAGCGCCTTCGACCAACCATTCACGTGGTCCCACACCTGTGACCCCACATGTCATAAACGATCAACCTAATGGCAGCTGCCGTTCGAGCTTTTTTATGAGTTTCTAAGAAGGAGATGAGGAAAAGTGAGGAAAAGTTAAACGGCTAGGGAAAACTAAGTACAACTAATGAATCAGGGGCACGAAAATAGAAATCCCTAGATAGTATGCATAATTGTGCAGAGCTTTTCTCACGATGAATGACCTTTTCTATGGGGGTGATAATTTGTGCATGCCGACAGTGCGTTGCACTAGCCGAAGCACCAGATCTCTTTCTCGAAATGCATGAGGGTTTATCTTTTAGCTATGTTAGCGTCGGAGATTTTGCTGATATATAGCAAATCTGGACAATGCCAATTGTCATGCTTCTTTGAGCAAGTCGACATCATTTTCCCGGGCTTCTTTTACCTCAGCCTCTGTATATTGAGTGATTCTTGGCGAGTCATGCTCTATGTCGGCTGGTAATACAACTTCTTCCCCGTACACAAGGAAAATGGTGTATAGCCAGTTGAGCAATTTGGTGTTGTCCTTAGACTCCAGAATATTGTGGGTAACTCATCTATCCAACATCGAGCAGTGCGTTTGTAGTGGCTCTATGAGCCGAGGTTTTATCTCGGACAATACTAGTCCATTGGCTCTTTCCACTTTCCCATTTGATTCTAGATGTGCGACCGATGCTACATCGAGTCTTATCCTTTTTCCATACAAAATCGAGCAAATGCTCCCTTAGAAAAGTTTGTGCTATTATCAGTTATGATGCTATGTGGATAGCCATATCTCAGGATAATATCCTTCAAGAATGTCACTGTTGTGTGACCATCACATTTCCTTATCGGTTTTACTTCTATCCACTTGGTGAACTTTTCCACCATAACCAGGATATAGGTCATATTGCCATGTGCCATCTTGAATGGTCCCACCATATCCAAACAGCATACAACAAATGGCCAAGTGATTGGGATAGTTTTAAGTGTAGATGTCGGTATATGAATCTTGCTCGAGTATCTCTAGCAACCATTGCACTTTTGAACTATATCTTCAGCTTGTTACAAGGCACTTGGCCAATAAAACCCATGCCTAAATGCTTTTTCCACTAAAGCTCTAGATGAAGCATGATTCCCACATTCTCCTTGATGGATATCTTAGAGTATTTCTTGGCCTTCCTTTGGTTCGACACATCACTAGCACACATTTGTGACACTCCTCTTGTACAGCTCACCATTAATAATGGTATATGCTTTTGCTATCCTTTGCACTTGCCTAGCCGAGGTTTCATCACTCGACAAACTTCCATCTACCATAAACTTCATGATAGTGTATCGGCTGCCTCATGTTTACTCGAGGGACATGGTGAAATTCACAACCATCAAAGGACCCACTGATCTGCTAGACATGAAACCGATACAATGTCATGTTTGCATCTAAAGCATCCCAATGCCCAGAAACTTGCTGAGTTACCAAATCCAGATCACCGAAACATTGAATTTGTTGAATACCAATCTCTTTTGCCACTTTTAACCCATGCACAAGTGCCTCATACTCGGCCATATTGTTAGATGCTGCAAAATGAATTTACAATACATATCTCAACTGATCTCTCTTGGATGAGGTCAGGACTATGCCGACACCCAAACCACTTTTCATTTTGACCCATCAAAATGCATTCTCCAGTAATTGGAGTCAGGCAATGGCGTCTCATATTGCATTTCGGCCCAATCGGCGAAAAACTCGGCCAAATCCTGAGACTTAATTGCATCTCTCCAATCATATTGTGGCATATAAGGTGCTAACTCAATCGTCCATTTTTCTACTCGGCCACTTGCATCTTTGGTACCCAGAATTTCCGAGATAGGGGCCTTGCATATTACTCTCATAGGAAGTTCTTCCATGGTGAAAGGGTGAATCACAGAGGCAGCCTGAAAGGAATCAAGAGAGGTGGAGGAAACCAGAGAGGCTAGATCAAGGTTGTACAAGGCCGGGAGAGGTTCACCAAGAAGGCTCTTGTAGAAGTCGTGGAGAATGGCAGCTTTTGGCAGGATGGGAGAAAATGGGGTTGCCTAGGCCGTCATCCAGAACCTTGATTTGATTTTTGCGCAAGCGTCCAGAGGCACAAAGGTGAAAGTAGTGGGTGTTTTCATCTCCAAGCATGCAGTTCCGGATTTTGGTGCGTTGTCTCCGGTAGATGGCTCGATCAGAGTTTATTTTACTCAAGTTTTGTTTTGCCAAATGTCGTAGCCTAGCCTCGAGCGGAGAAAGTGGACGAGCCTCCTCAAGGCGATCAAGGAAGGAGATGACCGCTCTGCAGTTGACAAGGTAGACCCAGGGGAGGTGTCACTTGTGAGCCCAAGGTCCCGCAGCACTCCGAACCCGTTTTAGCTTCAGGCATAGATGATTAGTGGACGTGAGTTGGCCATGTGTTGGACCAACACTTAGCCAATAATCACATCAGTTATAGCATAAACAAATAAACATGACAACAAATAATACTACCTCCGTTTTAGTGAATAAGGTGCATTCTAAGACGAATTTTGACCCAAAAAAAGAGCAACAATATCTTGATTATATTATACATAATTAGTATCATTAGTTTCGTATGGAAAAATACTTTCTAATGATGCTATTTTTATACTCCCTCCGTCCCGGTTTACTGAGTCTAATCTAGAAAAACATTTGTCCCACAATACCTTCTCTCTGAGGCTTGCATGCATTTAATTAGGAGTAGGAATACCTCTCTAATTACTCTTCGCCTTCCTTTTTATTTTTTTAAGCCAACCGAAAACAACCTTGTGCATGCGAAAAAACAAAGCAACCTATGCATGCGCGTGCGTTGGGTCTATCCTGTTTTGCACGAGAAGTTTGTTAGTATCGCTATTAAATCAGGAGTGCAGCTGATTGGAGGTTCGGTAGAGATTTTCTAGTCCAACGTAAGGTTGTCTTGATCGCGATGCAAATAAATTGAGTCCTGTAAACCGGGATGAGGGAGTAGCAACAATGTTTATATATTTGGAATAAATATTGGTCAAAGAAAAACACGAAAAACAAGAACACCTTATTCTTTGAAATAGAGGGAGTAACATTTATTATTGTCTCTATGGCAATATTCCCTTCTACTCGCTCTGTTTCAAAATATAAGATGTTTTAGCTAGATACACTCATTTCACAGAGCCGAAACACGTTACATTTTGAAACGGAGGGAGGACATTGGTGCAAGGTTACCATATCAGACATAATACGTGCGACCAAACGCAGCGCTTTGCATCAGACTAGCCCGAGACCCAAAGCGTGGGCAACCAAACGATGAGGTATAAACCGTGCTCTCACACAGGCATCCAATGACTTTGTGAACAACAACGAACTGCATCGTACGGACCTACAGTAGGTACTTGGAGAGATTCTCATACAACCACGGTTGCAAGGTGAGCAACGAACGGAAAACACCCGGGATCCGATCGATAACCGTGGATATTTCCATCCGTGCTGGCCGACCGGCCGAACCGACAGATCAATCAGATTACTAATAAAATCACATTCCGTGCAGGTGAGAAGTGGGAATGACACTAGGTACTTGGAGAGATTCTCGGTAATCGCTGAAAAGACTGTCACTATGGGCGTACGTGCGTGGACGGTAGCACGAGCGAGTGAAAATAAAAGAAGCGGCTCAGCTTTTGATGGAGGCGAGCGAGGAGGGTGACCAGCGAGTGGGAAGACGGGACGCAACGCAAAGACGCGCGTAAGAAAAAAAAAAGCTGCCGCTCGACTCGATCGGCTCCCGGCGGGCGGAGATCCCGATCCTGACCTACGGACTCGACTCACTGATCTCCTCCGAAGTTTCACGCGCGACAACGGGTCGATCTTTCTTTAACTAAACCGATATAAGATCATCCGCGATGTAACCTGTACTAGTACTGCTACTAGGGTTGCAAGCGGCACCACCGGTGGTAGTCCTAGACGCCTTCCCCATTACAGAACGTCCAAAGCTACGCCAAGGCCGTCGTCGTAGGCTACGCCGAAGACTGTCATCTGCGTAGACCTCCCTCGACGGAGCACACGGAGGCCGTCGGCGTATCGAAAATCCGTCGGTATAGGCTACGCCGACGGCTGCCCTCGGCATAGCATCTGCAGAGCCTAACGGCCGGTTGCAAAAAAAAAAAAAATCTCAACTTTTTTTAATGTTTGAATTGTTTGACTCGTTAATCTCTTACTTCGAATATTTTTAACATAAATTATACTTAATCTTTGATTAAATTGCAGGCTTAGTCAAACTTCGCAGTCGGTCACCCATTCTCACTACTCCATCCCCAGCACGCTTAATTTCTCCGTTTTTTCAGAATCTATTTCCGCAAAGCAATTTATACCTTATTGTCAATACTATGATATCAATCATATTAAAGTTTGTATTTTTTTAAATTAGAAACAATTATTTAAGTAAACAACCATGAATAAGTAAAAATATTATTAAATTTAAATAAAAATATAATGATTTTTTATTAATATGGAATAATTAATATCTTTAAATCCGTAAATCGGAATTCAACAAATAATCTATCTAAATTGATCAGAAAATGTTAGAAATCCTAATATGATATCTATATCAACTTATCACAAACTATGCTCTGATTCTAGCCATAATTTTATTTATCCGTTTAAAACGGTAGGCATAAAGATTCTTAGCTTGGGGTTTGGACTCGTTAAACTTGAAGTGGATCTCTGATGAAATAGCATATTGTGAACCTAAAAATGTTATGAGCATCAGATCATGTACATGTAGTTCATATCTGACTCACTTCCTACCGATTCAGTAGAAATTTGTCTTTTTTATCAGGGATAGACAGAAAGGTTTGAGACCCTCCTGTTGGGACATTGTCCATGTAAGGTGGTCTAGTATTTAAAAAAAATGGAGCGATAGCATTTTGAATTAGTCATTTGGTGGTTGCTTCACAAAACCCTCCATTTTTTGCGCTCGGAAAATGGAAAATGGCTTTTTGATACGATGAAAAGGAAAACTTCCTCTTACAACATTGTTCGTCATCCCATGATACACATGTATGCACAATATGAACACATTATCACAAACTATACCTTAATTCTAGCCATAACATTGGTCATTTGACCCGAAAGCCAGGAAACCTCGAATGAGGTAGGTCATTTTGTGAAGATTTTTTGAGACATAATCAATATATAAAGTTTGATGTTTTTCCTTCCAACCATGTCACATAATATGACATCACGCGAAGGTTTCGTATTGTTTGGATCATTTTTGAATTTCTTATGTCCGTTTTAAACTATCGTCAAACTTTGTCGAATTGCGGGCATGAAGATTCTTAGCTCGAGGCTGGGACTCGCTAAACATAAAGTGGATCTCTGATGAAATAGCATATTGTGAACCTAAAAATAATTTTTGTAAAAAATCATGAGTATCAGATCATGTACCTGTAATTCATATCTGACCACTTCCTACTGATTCAGCAGGAATTTGTCTTTTTCACCAACGATAGACAGAAAGGTTTGAGATCCTCTGTTGGGATATTGTCCATGTAAGGTGGTTTAGTATTTTTGAAAAATGGGATGGTTTTATTTTTAATTAGCCATTTGGTAGTTGCTTTACAAACCCCCCCGTATTTTACGCTCGGAAAATAAAAATTGCCTTTTTGATGTGATGAAAAGAAAAACTTTCTCCTGCAACTTTGTTCGCCATCCCATGATGCACATGCATGCGGGCATATTATCACAAACTATGCCCTGATTCTAGCCATAACATTAATCATTTGACCCGAAAGCCAGGAAATCTCGAATGAGATAAGTCATTTTGTGAAGATTTTTTTAGACATAATCAATATACCAAGTTTTATATTTTCCCTTGCAACTATATCACATAATATGACACCACGTGAAGATTTTACATTGTTTGGATCGTTTTTAAATTTCTTATGTCCATTTTAAACTATATGTAATGTTTTATGATTTACTTAATTTTTATTACAAATGTGTAATATTTGAGTTTAGATAGATAGATCTTATTTTCCTGCAAATTTTGATATATTATTTGTATTTTTCTGAATTAGAATAATTTAATTATATTTTTCTAAGATTAATAAGGTAAAAAGGGAAAAATAGATGCCGAGGGCAGCCGTCAGCGTAGCCTCTCCTACGCCAAGGGCAATTCTACGCCGGCGGCCAGCTTCGTGGGGCGCCCAACTCGTGACCTACGCCGACGACCCCGACTTTTGACCGTCGGCGTAGCCTATGGCCCTCGGCGTAGCTTGCCATTCCTGTAGTGCCCCTCGATCCAATGTCGCTGGCCATGGTTTGCTACCGGTAGTGAAGGATGAGAGAGAAGAGAGTGTGGCGTGAAAGAAGATGGCGCAGGTAGGCTACTAAAAAGGCACGACATTGGGTGCCGACGCGGAGTCCGCAGTGACAACATTGATGTGTGGTGGAACGAGCGCGGGTGGTGCCGCCAGCGTAGAAGGGAAGCGCCATCGACGTGGCCAGTCTTTGGAGCAACCTACCTCTCTCTATTGATGACTAGTGGAAGAAGGCCATTTGGTCGCTGCCATGCGGATCCTCGGCCTCCGCGGGAGGACACGGGGAGACACGCCCGCTGTCCGTCCCGACGTAACTGTTGCCCAAATTTGGTGCACTGATGGGTCGGACCGGATGAGTTGGTCACTGACGTGTTCAGACCGTTGGGTCGTGCCGATAGAGATGCACTAAGCCTATGAAAGTAATTTTTTAAAACTAGTCTAGTTTTATTGAAAAAATTAGAACTACACTAACAAATTTTGCCTATGAGAGAAGGAGGTGCCCGTTTTGCAAACACTAACTGCTAGTACTAGTAGCCGCACGGCACTGGCACGGGAGCCCACCGTAGCGTGCAACAAATCCGATGAGCCCATCGAACAGTTGCCAAATTCTGCAGCGTAGGTTCGCGGACCACCCGATCGACATTCATGGTCACGGCATAAATCCCGCACCTACTCCCAGTCCTCGCAGTGGTACCAACGCAACAACATCGGTACGTTCTGGCAACAAAAGAAAAAGAAAGGAAGGAAGCACACCATCTGTACGCCAACAGGGCACGTACCGCTGCGCTACCTTTCCCAGACCGGGTTGAACCGCAAGCGGCCAAGGACTCGATCCGCAGCACCGGCCGTCCCGTCTCGCCCCACCAACTCCACCATACCGTCTCGGCGTCTCCCCCCTCCTCACTGTCTCGGCGCCGCACCGCTGAGCCCACCGCCGGCCACGCACGCGCGCCCCAGCCAAAACCGACGACCCTGACCTGATCGAGAATTCGAGATGCCACCCACCTGCCTCGGCTAGGCAAATTATTGCGGCGCGGCCGGCGACAGGTGTGCCGCGTGCGTCAGGCAACTACTCACCGGTGTCATACCACTTACCTATAGTGTGGGTGAGTGAGTGTGAGCTTAGTTAGCTAGCTAAGCTAGACGTCACGTCGCGTCACGGCAGCCATGATCGCCTCACTCAGTGCAGATACCAGATCATAGATTAGATCCTCCCTCCACACCGTCAGTGGTTACTGATTAGCAGCGATAGACTGTTAAGTCAGCTCTCAGCTGGTGGTGCTGCCATTGTTGTCGTTTGCCTCGTTCCCTTCCCGGTGTCTCGGCTCGCGGGGCTGCTTAGTTTAGTGGCGCCGGGGGGGCTGCGAGAGGTGGATGCTGTGCGTCCGCGCGGAGGACGCGCTGGCCGCCGCTGCCGCCGCGGCCGTGGCGTCCGACAAGATGCGCGCCTCCTCCGTGACCATGTCAGTCCCTGCCCTCCCCTCACCCTCTTTGACTCTTGTCAGTTTTGGGTGTTTTGCTCATCATACCTGGCTGGCTCGTTGCCTGCTTCTTTCCTTGCTCCGCGCGCGCAGGGCCGGCTCGATCCACAGGGCGATGCACAGGATGGGCGGCGGCGGCCGGAGATTGGGTGGCGACGCGTGCCCCCCACCGCCGCCGCAGCAGCAGCAGCGCCCGGCGCGTCTGACGGCTGGGAGCGGCGAAGCTTCAGTGTCGGTGTCGGCGTCGGCGAGCTGCTCCGGGGTTAGTTACTGCTCCTCTTCTTCCTCCATCAAACCCCCCACTCCCCCTGTCGGCCCGTCCTTGCTCTCTCCCGTCCATACAATTCTCCTGCGACTCTGCTTCCCTGCACTGAGAATTTCCACCCCGGGAATCTCCCAAATGCTGCCTAGTATTGCTGCTCGTGCATTCCGCATTTGGTACCGCAAATCATCAGCTGTCTGCTCGCGCGCGGGATTTTGAGGGGCCCAGACAAGACGAGATGTCACTTTCCCCTGGTGGCTATACTTCACTAGTTCTTCGCCTGCTTCGCTGGGAAATTCTCTCGTTTCGACTCTATTTGCTGCGCCGTGCTCTGCATTCCCCTCCCCTTTGTATCCTCTTCATCCCTTGGCTGATCTATCTATGAACCTGATTGCTATGCTGTCTCCGTTCGTTGCAGGGTGATATCAGCAGCAATGGCGGTGCCAAGAGGGGCGGCATGCGGCGGTACAGATCGCAGCTCGAGATGGAAGTGAGTGCCTTCCTTGGTTCATCTATCATCTCTGCAATTTTCATGTTTCTTCTGTGGTGCTGTTTATTGAAAGAAAGAATTCCGCTTTCATTTGGGTTGTCACAACTTGTTGCTCGAGCATTATGTATGATCAAGTGTAGTCTCTAAGATGTGTTCCCCTACAATTCTGCTTTCTTTTAAGGAGTTTTCGCTGGATTTATACATATCTGCATGACTTTGGTTATTTTGCAAGTTCAGAAAGATCTCCTGTTCTCAGATGTGATTACGTTCCGCAGGTCAGGAATTTGCAGAGGCAACTCCAAGAAGAGATCGACATGCATCTGGCGTTGACAGATGCCTTCGCACATAATGCTCAACTCCTACTTAAGTCTTCCACAAAGCTACCAAGCAAGGTGCATATGTCACATATATTTTTTCTTTGCCATGAACATCGCAGTGCATGTGCTTCGTCTGACCTGTATGTAAATAGCGACCCTCTAACACTACCTCTAACATTTCATTTCCAGGCGCAGGAGCTCATAATTAGCATATCGTGTTTGGAGATTACTGTCTCAAAGCTTGAGAAGGATCTCGATGACTTACGCTACCAGTTGTCTCATGTAAGGAATCAAAGGGTACTTGTAGAAAATAATCCAGAATGCGTACTATCTACATCGCCAACTAGTAAATGTACATGGGATGAAGTAAGCTCTCCTTGTGGTAGTAGTAATAATCTCATTTGGAAGTTTTTATTTTTTTGGTATGAAGTTGCTGATGGTTTCTTTTTTTTTTACTTTCTAAGCACATGTCAACACTAAGAGATTTTAAGTTGGGAGAATATGAGTCAATTCAGTCAATGCAAGAATATTTACTCCCTGAACTTGAAGACCAACAGGATGAAGAAAAGAGTGAAAATAGTGAGATGGTGCCTCCAAGTGGGCAGCTACAAGAGCACCAAGATGTCCATTTAAATATATCACTGGAACAACACCAAGATGAAGAGGTCCTGTTTCATGCATATTTACCATTTTTAGGCGTACTTGAGTTTTTGTTCTATGCAAAATATTTGAAGTTGTAATTTAATTATTTTTTTCTTGTTCCTGCAGATGCAAGAACCGGGCTCTGTAGAGAAGGATGGCAAAGAATATCAAGGAATAGATGCGTTGTCATTTAGCCAATCTGATCCTAAGAAAGACAGCATGAATGGAAATATGTGCAACAACCCAAACCAGCTTTCTGGAGAGATGGTGGGCTGCATGAGAGATATCTTCCTACATTTATCGCGATCATCCAAGATATCACCAAAAATGTCTTCTGATAATTCATCTTCATCAGTGGGATGTCTATCTGGCTCTACATTTACTTCCGTGTCAGATTCATCTTTAATGGCATCAGTGCTGCGAAGCCCTTCAGTTGATTCAGATCATGATGATGATATTATTCATGAAGTGGGAAACTTTGATCCATACGGTGTTAATGGGAAGGAAGCGCGAAGAGACATTGGGAAGTATTGTTCAGTAGCTGAAGTATCTTGGATGAATGTTTGCAAGGAACAACTTGAATATGCGTCTGATGCCCTCCAGAAGTTCAGGTTTCATGTTGAACCCTTGTCTAAAGCTATTAATACTAGTGAACAAGTTGCATGTTTACATGAATTTAGTTGAACTGTAGAGAGAATTGTCTGAGACAAACTGGAGCAATAATGGAGCACTGAGATCATACCGTATTACTTACTGAGAAAACAAAAGTAACCACAAAAGCTACTTTTCTATTGAAGGTCTCAGAAGTGTTCATTCTACCTTATAGTCCAATAAAGCACTACATAGTGTTGCTTATTTGAATGGAAACATAGCCCGGCCGCCTTTCGGGAGAGGAGGGGGGGGGGGGGTCCTGAGGGAGCAGCAAGGATGTTCTTCATGTTGTGGCATGCCTTTAACTGTTTAAGCTAATCTTGTCTGCAGGTCCCTCGTGGAGCAACTATCAAACGTTGATCCTGCTAGTATGAACTCCGACGAGCGGTTGGCGTTTTGGATTAACCTGTACAATGCCTTAATAATGCACGTGAGTACCATCCGTTGCTTAGTGAATTGCTTAGGATACATGGAAAGATGAAAAGTATCTCTTCTTCCTTTGCAAAATCACCTTCTATTTTTGTGAATAATAGTTGTGAAGGCGATATTTTAGTGTAATGCCACCATAGTTGTTGTGCTGATTAGTTGTAGTGAATGGTGTGTTGATAAATGAGTTTCTGCTTTATGTTCTGCTGTCAATTATCACAGGTGGTGTGTTGGTGCTACACGTGAATCTTGATTGCTTATGCACCAAATGCTGCTACATATTTTCTTGCAGGCATTTTTAGCATATGGAGTTCCTGGGAGTGACATTAAGCTTTTCTCGCTAATGCAAAAGGTTCATCTGATAGACCACCTATTTGGTTATAGCCACGTTTCTTTTAATAACATATCAACCGACTTGATTTAATGTTGCAGGCCTGTTACATGGTTGGTGGACAGTCTTTCAGTGCAGCTGAAATAGAGTTTGTGATTCTGAAGATGAAGAACCCAGCACACCGGCCACAAATTGTATTATTTTTTCCTCATTCGTCGATTTCATTTTGCTTGGTATGGAAGTTGTGATGCGTTTTACTGTTTCCTTCTTTTCAGTCTTTGATGTTAGCGCTTCACAAGTTCAGAGTAACTGAGGAGCACAAAAAATATTTGGTCGAGGACACCGAGCCCATGGCGTTGTTCGCACTTAGCAGTGGAATGTTCTCGTCACCTGCTGTAAGTGGACAGAGTTTATCTTCTCAACATGTACACACTGGCAATGTGTTAAATAAACAAAAGCATCACTTCATACGTTCATATGATTTACCCTTAGTTTCTGATCGTTAAAACCTTCATCGCCTTTTCGTATTACATACTACAGTACAACAGAGCATTACTACAATTGTTTTAAACATGATAAGACGACTTGCTATCGAACAGGTCAGGATTTTCTCGGCCAAAAATGTCCGACAGGAGCTACAAGAATCAATGAGGGACTACATCCGAGCATCGGTCGGTATCAGTGACAAAGGGAAGCTCACGGTCCCTGCGTTGCTGCAGAGCTACGCCAAGGGCACCATAGAGGACTCTCTGCTCGCCGACTGGATCTGCCGCCAGCTGACTCCGGCCCAGGTCGCGGCGATCCAAGACACTACCTCCTCGCGCAAGCAGCGGCTTCTCGGCTTTCGCAGCTTCAGCGTCATCCCGTTCGACTCGAAGTTCCGGTACCTCTTCTTACCCGACAGGAGATGCACTGGGTAGGTCGATCCCGGCACTGAAGAGCAACCAGGAGTGGGCATTTTGACATACACGACTGGGAGATTGAATGGCTAGCTGTACATTTTTTTGTAGATTCTGGGGTGACAGATTCTTTATTTTTTTTCCTCTGTAAAGTCCAATAGTTTGTTTGTATCTTGTGTACTAATAAAGGGGGGTTGTGTGGAGTACTGGACCAACTTCTTTTTAGCATAGCTTGTAGGAGCACGATGATGTAGTCAACAAACAGTTTTGTTTCTGGCTGTCTGACTTCTACCAGCCCAGGACTTCAGAGGGTTAATGTAGTAGTGTAACGTTGTTGTTTTCTTAGGATACTGTGATCATGACTGGTCATTACTTCCATTTGGCGGCAACCGATCCTTTGCCTCCAGTTCTTCAGGCAATATTTCCGGCCAGACATTCAGAAACTAGCCATCCTGGTCGTTGTGAATAGCTCCCTACCCAGAGCTTCCAAGTGTCGACGCCGGACTTCCTGGCTAAACTGCACAAAGGAAGTACCCAAGCTACTGCACGTAGTCAGTAACTGTAAGGGCAAGGGTGGTTTGTCCTTTGATGACCTAGGCTGATGGAGCAATGAAAAGAGATTCTACTGTGTTGTCCCAGGTTTCGCCTTCCTTTTCTTTGTTCTTGTGGAAGCTCCTCTCGTTCTTGCCTTAAGTTCCATACACAAGCACCACTAATCCAAATACGTATGAGTGTCTCATTAAAAAGTTGAATGGATGAAATGAGATGGGTAGCTTTTACATCTGTTGCGTTATCTGTATGCTCAGTTGTTGACCGTAAGTGCTTTCGTCCCGCGCATACCAGGGCTTTCTCTACACGTGTTCCCTGTAAAAATGGCCAGGATTGTTTGTTTTTCGACAATGACTACTATCACACCAGGGAGACTTGTACCTGGATACATACGTGGGATAAATTTTTATAAGTACCACGTGTCCGTCGATCCCAGCAGTACTCGCCCAGCAACCCCGTATTCCTGTAGGTATCCTCCTCTTAAGGCCTCGTTTGGATTGTTGTTTTTTAGTCCGGTCGTTTTTATTTTGTGAAGATGTTAAGAAGGAGAAGTCCGTATAATCCGGCAGTTTTAGTTAAAAAACGACATTCCAAACGGGGCCTAAGACTTAACTCTCATCATTTTATCATTTGGGTACACATCCAGTACTTGAAGAAATTACAAACTTGCTGATTGCGTCCAATTGCACGTGTTCTGGACTAGGTCAGTAAGAGGAAATTGTAGCTACCCCTGCTTGCACATGTTCCTCCGGTTCGCGGCGTAAGGCCACGGTCTTCTGTTGCTGTACATAAGCACGGTACCACCATCTCCAGTATAGCTCATGGCTTCGGTACTGAAATCCACAGGTGGTTTCTAGTAGTGTTCAGAATAATACAATTTAGCCATATAGGAAAGATTCATGAGAACACTATGCAAGAGCTCCATTCTTCACCCGGAATCAGTAATAGTTTATCCATGGGTTTCATTGGCCTCGCTGTTGTCCTACTGCTCTTGTTTGTCTCTCCAACCAACTGCTGCACAGAACAGGAGAGGAGCTCCCTCATCAACTTCCTAGATGGACTCATGCCAGGTGGCACCGGCGGTCTCAATGCATCATGGGTGAATGGCACAGACTGCTGCAAATGGGAAGGGGTCTTCTGCAGCAGCGCTGGCACAGTCACAGATGTCTTGCTGGCCAACAGAGGTCTCCAAGGAGGCATCTCGCCATCCCTAGGCAATCTTACTGGCCTGTTGCATCTCAACCTGTCCAAGAATTCGCTTGAAGGCCGTCTACCAACAGAATTAGTGTTCTCCAGAAGCATTGCCGTCCTCGATGTCAGCTTCAACCGCCTCGATGGTCATTTACAAGAGATGCAATCCTCAAATCCCAGCCTTCCTCTCCAGATACTGAATATCTCAAGCAACTCCTTCACTGGACAGTTCCCATCAACAACATGGGAGGCGACGAAGAATCTGGTTGCTCTTAATGCAAGCAAGAACATCTTTACAGGACGCATACCATCTTCCATCTGTGTCAGCGCCCCATTATTAGCCATACTTGACCTTTCTTATAACCAGTTCAGCGGCAGTATTTCACCAAGGCTTGGAACTTGCTCCGTGCTGAGAATCCTCAAGGCTGGCCACAACAACCTTAGTGGAGCTCTCCCCAAAAAAATCTCCAACATTACCTCTTTGGAGCACCTCACTTTCCCTAACAATGGTTTGCAAGGAGTACTTGATGGTTCCCACATAGTCAAATTAAGCAATCTAGTCACCCTTGATCTTGGATCGACTGGTCTCAGTGGTAATATTCCAGACTCCATTGCTCAACTGAAAAGATTGGAGAAGTTCCACTTGGACAACAACAACATGTCTGGCGAGCTGCCATCAGCCATAAGTAACTGCACAAATCTGAGATACCTTACTCTCAGAAACAACAGCTTTACTGGAGATCTTAGCAAAGTTAACTTCACCATGTTGGATCTGAGGACTGCTGATTTCTCAATGAACCTATTCACTGGTACAATTCCTGAAAGTATCTACTCGTGCAAGAACCTCACGGCGTTGCGGTTGGCTTACAACCGTTTCCATGGTCAATTCTCAGCAAGAATAGGCAACCTCAAGTCCCTCGTTTTCCTGTCACTAACAAATAACTCCTTTTCAAATCTAACAAATACACTTCAGATGCTCAAAGGCTGCAAGAACCTCACCACCCTGCTTATAGGAACAAACTTCAAGGGTGAAACCATACCACAGGATGAAACAATCAATGGTTTTGAGAATCTTCAGGTACTTACCATAGATGCTTGCCCATTGGTTGGGGAAATCCCTCTATGGATATCAAAGCTCAGAAATTTGATGATACTTGATATATCATGCAACCAACTCACAGGATAAATACCATCCTGGATTAGCGGACTGCACTTCCTTTTCTTTCTAGACATGTCAAGAAACAGACTTACAGGGAGTATCCCAAGTGCACTAATGAAGATGCCGATGCTACTATCAGAGAAGACTGCTGCCAAGTTGGATACAAGATTCCTCGAATTGCCAGTATTTTGGACGCCATCACGTCAATACAGAAGTATTATTGCTTTCCCAAAAGGATTGCATCTCGGCAACAATAGCCTTACTGGTGCAATCCCCCTTGAAATTGGTCAATTGAAAATGCTCGATTTCCTCAATTTAAGCTCCAACAGCTTAACTGGTGAAATACCACAGCAGATGTGTAACCTCACAAACCTGCAGACGCTTGATCTGTCGGACAACCAGCTCACAGGTGCAATACCATCTGCATTGAGTGATCTGCACTTCCTTTCTAGATTCGATATTTCTAACAATCAACTAGAAGGACCAGTTCCAACTGGAGGACAGTTTGATACATTCTCAAATTCTAGCTACGATGGGAATCCAAAGCTATGTGGCCCTGCACTCGGCCTCTATTGCACATCCACTACAACAGATCAAACCACTATCTCACGGTGGCAAACCAAGCGTTTTGCACTAGTCATTGGGATCACCTCAGGAGGAATCACTGCACTTGGATTGCTTGCATGCTTCCTGATTGCGAAATTGGTATATGATGATCACACTGAAAGGCTAGTTCTACTTCAGAGACGGTACTGATAATTGAATGCCTTGGGCTTCGAATGTTGTGCTTATTTTCTTGGTTGTACTTCCATTAATGTGAACCCTATGTGCCCTTGTTCTCTCTTTGGCTTTTACTCATGTGAACCTGGCCTACCTGGGTATGGCTTCTTCAAACATTGCCAACACTTTACGCGCATCAATCACCATTCCTGGTAGCATGGCATTAGATGTTCAGTGTGTAGTGAAATTGCTGGAACTCCACAACGAAACTCACCAAAAAGTTCTAAGAAGTGAGAAACAATCATGGTTAAAGCTGTTATCCATCAAAGTTATCTAGAAACGAAAAAATGAGACTCAATTCTGAACACCCAAACCTGTTTTCTTCTTATACAGAGGCAGTCAGGCAGAGCGACGAGGATGGCATTGCACGAATCAGAAGTTCAAACTCGAAAGGCTTACCACTTAGACAGGAATCGTTCCACCACGGAGCCGCATGTACGCCGTCGGCTGCCGGAGCCCGGAACGCCGGCATGCGCGCCGCTTTGAATCTGCTCCGCAGAGTTGTGAGGCGGTGCCAACCGCGCGGCGAGCTCTCGGCGGGCAGATGGAGCGCGTCTCCGTCAAGCGCCCGGCGGCCGGCGGGAAGGTGCGGCGGCGACAAGTAAACGGGCTTATGGGGCCTTGTCAGGATGTGGGACTAAAGAAGCAGGGCCGTGCGATTTGTACCCAACGCGGTGTGGAAATTAACAAAAAGATCAGAATAAAAACAGATATTCTGAAAACTTTGCAGTTTCCTGCACTCGCCCAAAGCTGTCGCCGCCAAATACCAACAACGCCTAGACGTCCGTTGGAATAATTGCCGAGCATCCACCATTGCTGAATCCAATGGAGCACCATCGTCAACGAGGCTTTGTGCGTCGATGAACAGACCAGCTACAAGCAGCAAGTCACATGTCGTTGTGGCACGTCGAACGGAAATGTTCCCGTGCTACCTTAAACCAAGATCCGGCGCATCCCATTGATGAAGTCGAGGAATAACAACAAATTCACCACCTTCAGACCAGTATCCTCGTTTTAGAGCATCCACCTCGCCCGCCCCCCTACAGCCGTCGTGGGAAAAACGACAGGGACACGTCGAGATACAGTTCTTGCCAGATCTAAAGATCTGGGAGAAGACCAAGCCGCCGATCTAAAGAATCAACAAGCACACGTTGTCATCAACTCCGAGACGCTGTCGTGAAGGTCACCGCCGGAACGAGGTCCCTCCTCCCTCCTGTCGCCGGAGCGGCATGGAGGGAGAGAGGACTCACGCTATGACCGGTGGAGATTGTGGGGAATTTGGTCGATGCCGCCTCCCTACAACGCGGAGGGGACGAAACGGTTTCTCCACAGACGCGGTAAATTGAGCACCTTGTAAATCTAGACATGTTCAAAGCCAGCGAGTGGGAGTTTACGGCTTGAATTGCAACGTTTCGTAATTTGCCAAGCAATGATTGAAGCCAGAGGAGTGCTCCTGTGCTTTCCGTCTGTTTTTTGGCACGCTTTCCAAAGCAGCCCGACGGCTGAGATTAAGGGTGCTAATCAAACCTGGTTTGGGTTTGGATCATGCGGGTCGGGATCTGATGTTAGTTCCCTTAATCTTAGCTGTCAGGCTGTTTTGGAAAACGTGTCAAAAAACAGACGGAAAGCACAGAAACACTCCACTTGAAGCCAAGAAAACAAATTCAGTTTTTTCACAGAAACATATACCCCTCCATGTAAAGTACATTGTGCAATTATATTAAAAATACATTGTGTATTAGATTTTGTTATGACAAGTTTATCGTTGTATAAGTTTTATGTACATAATCACAATCACATATTTGTTCCACAATATAAGATATTTTGGAAAGCCAAATTAACTCGCCAAAACATCTTATATTTAGGAACAAAGAAGTATGTTGGAATACGAATATAATGACAACAATTTTATGTGACATAAAATATATATAGTAGTAGAGTGATTGTTGATCAAGATCTTTCCTAATAAAACTTGATGCAAAACTCATGAGAGAGAGAGAAATTAGCTTCCAATTTTATTGCTCTCGAGGAAAATAACGAAGTGTGATAGCCCACCTAACGTCCTTCTAGTAACATCAAGCAGCGTTCACAAGAGAAAGAGTTTACATATTAACCGTGATTTTCCGGTGTAGTAGTTCTAGTCCACTTTAGCCAATTCATCCGCCTAGTTCTGGAGCCCACATCATCACCTTGTCCTCCGATGTTTGGCATCGCCGTCCCGGTCATCCTAATGCCCCTACCATGTCATGTCTTCATGAACTCCAACACATACCATCCAATAAAGCCGACACCAATTTATGTCATGCTTGTCAATTGAGAAAACATATCAGTTCACCATTTGTTTTCCTTCGTAATCTACATTTATTCACCGATTGAACGCATACATTATGATCTTTAGACATCCCCTGGTTACCGTTATTATATAGTTATCGTCGATGATTATACACACTCCTTTGGAGTTTTTCACTTTGCAAAAATTTCTGATGTTTATCCTATCTTTGCTGCTTTTCATGCCTATGCATCTACACGATTCCAACTTCTTATAAAATTCATCCAATGTGATAGCGGTCATGAATTTGACAAAAACAAACTTGACACTTTCTGCAGCACACATTGCATTCTTTTTCTGTTCTCTTGTCCCTATACATTTTCCGAAAATGGCAAAGCCGAGCGCGCTATCCGCACTATCAATAACGTTGTCTGTGCTCTATTTTTGCAAGCATATCTCCCTTTCTTCTTTTGGGCTGAGGCTCTTCACACCGCCACATATTTAATAAACATATGACTGACTAATGCATCCCACTTTACTACACCTTATTTCACTCTTCATGATCGTCAACCTCGGTACACCCACATGCGCATTTTTAGCTGCCTATGCTATCCCAATACATCCTCAGCTCCCCACATAAATTAGCCCCTCACTCTATTCGGTGCCTCTTTCTTGGATATCCGTCTCGATATCGTGGTTATCGTTGTGTTGATCTTGACACATGACGCATCATCAGCCCCGTCTCCAGGATTTTGGGGCCCCGGTGCGACTTACAAAATAAGGCTCCAAATTTTGTTCAACCTCGATAACTAGTAAAATTGAAATCATAGGTTTACTAATTATATAACTTCAGAATGTGCTATTTCATACAATGTTCAAAAATATATCAAGATTTATTCTAAAATAGTAAACATAGCGTAGTAAACAAACCTCGGTAGGAAACAAAATAATTTAGTTTCAATCTTGAGACTTGAGAGAGAGGAAGCGAGATCTTGGGAACGTACCAACTGCAATCAATTGAATCAATCAATTAATCTACTGTTCTGCTTTATTGCTCCAAGTCTACCTCGGGAAGTTTAATATGCAATGTGCCAATGTTCAACCGTGATTGATCTGGATTGCCGCTGCTTTCTGAAATAGGCCAACAAGAAGGAGAATTAGAGGAAGCCAGAACGGACAGTACTGCAGTAGTAGGACACGCCGGCCGGCTGGCCAGACGCGAGCGAGGGAGAAGCAGAGATTGACCCGGGCGGGCGTCGCGCGAATTAAGGTGGCTGCTCGCATGGATCGTGAATACCAGGGCTACAACGCGTATGGGAGACTGGCAGAGTGCCGATCGGGAGCCCCCCTGGATATTCAAGAACCGTCAACCATACTTGGGCTGGGCCTCACGGTTCACAACCAAGGAAAATAGAAAAAGACTGACAGGAAGTACACAGCTGATTACTGGGCTGCTGGAATTCGAGGGCTCCTGGAAATCGGGGGCCCAGTTCGGCCGATTGGCTCGAACGTCCTCATCGACGGGGCTGCGTATCATTATTTCTCGTCATGTCATGTTTGATAAAAAAAATATTTTTCCCTATGCAACACCTATCATCTCCTCCCCTAGCCTCACAAATGAATCTGATGATTCCACCACTATGTCCTTTTTTCTATAGATCTCAATACCCACACCATCCCTACAACCCACCATTGTGATGCCCACTCCTGCCCTAGGCACTAACACGGAAACCCATCAGCCTGTCGTGGCAGCCAAACCCCCTCTTTCTCTGTCATGGTAGCCAGCCCTGCCGTGTGACCTCATATCATCACCACACCTTCTATTTATTCTCCCATCTTGACACCCCATTCTCCCATCGCATCTCCTACATCACCATCTATTCCTACACCACCGCTACGTCCTCCTATTCATCGAACATGTCGTACCACTAGAAAACTTCTGGGATCCCCAAATCGTCTTAATCTCTTCGCCATCGTTTCCTCGCCCATTCCACATAACTATCTTATTTCTGCATGTGATCCTCTATGGCGTCAAGCCATGCAAGAGGAATATGATGCTCTCCTTAGCAATGGCACTTGGACTCTTGTTCCTCCTCCCCAGGTGCTAATTATAAGTGGCAAATGGATCTTTCACCATAGATTTCATTCTAATGGTTCCCTCGCTCATCATAAAGCATGTTTGTGGTTCGTGGTTTTACTCAACAACCCAGTGTTGACTTTGATGAAACTTTTAGTCCTGTCATCAAGCATACCACAATTTGTGTTGTTCTTTCTCTTGATCTCTCTCAAATTTGTGTTGTTCTTTCTCTTGATCTCTCTCAAAATTGACCTATTCACCAACTTGATGTAAAAATGCCTTCTTACATGGCCATCTTGACGAGGAAGTCTATAGTCAACAATCCTCTAGGTTTCTTGATGCTCGTTTTTTGACACATGTTTGCCGTATCCAAAAAATCTCTTTACGTTCTTAAACAAGCTCCCCGTACACGGTATCAATGGTTTCTACATATGCTCGCTCAGCTTAGGTGAGTCCAAGTATGATGCCTCTCTTTTTATTCTTCATCACGGTTCGATGACTGTATATTTTTTACTCTATGTTGATGACACCATTCTTACTACGTCTACTCCTATTCTTCATAAAACCATATCCCAACTTCACACCAAATTTTCCATGAAAGATCTTGGTCATCTTCATCATTTTCTTGGAATCTCTATTCCAGAACACCTACTACTCTTAATTTATCACAATGTAAATATATTCTCGATGTTCTAAACCATGATGGCATGACAAATTTCAATTCCTCTCCTCCACCTCTTCACACCAAGTCCAAACTTTCTGCTTTTAATGGTTCACCTATTCACAATCAGTCTTGCCGCAACTTTACAATACATCACTCTCACATGTTCTGAACTTGTTGAGAATATGCCCAAGAGGCAATAATAAAGTTGTTATTGTTATATGAAATGTTCATGATAAGTCTTTATTCTACATGATATATTTGTATGTACTACAAAATAAATACATGTATGGATATATAAACAACACGGTGTCCCGATTAAGCCTCTTCTGGACTAGTTCATTAGTCAAGTGATGGTTAAGGTTTCCTAACCATGGACATATAATGTCACTTGATAACAAGATCATGTCATTAGGAGAATGTTATGCTGGATAGACCCAATAATAAGCATAGCCTTTGATCATGTCACTTAGTTTGATTGCTATCGCTCTTGTATATGCTAAGTATCATTTCATTAGACCATGAGATTGTGTTACTCAATTGTATTGAAAGAATACTTTGAGGATATCAAACATCACTTTGTAATTGGTTGATTATAAAGATGGCTTTTAGGTATCTCCAATGGTGCTTGTTGGGTTGCATGATCAAAACTCAGATTTATCCCTTCAAGTGATGGAGATATATCTTTGGGCCCTCTCAGCAGTGCAGAATCCTAAAGCTTGCAAGCATGTGACTAATGTTTTTAGTAACGGGGATCTGATACGTTGCAAACGTATCTATAATTTTTGATGTTCCATGCTTGGTTTTTATCTACTTTCTTATGTTTTGTCCATACTTTGGAGTATTTTTTATACACTTTCTTGGACTAACCTATTAACAAGATGCCATAGTGCCAGCTGCCTGTTTTCTGCTGTTTTTGGTTCCAGGAAAGTCAGAAAATGAATATTCTCGGAATTGTACGGGACAAAAGCCAAAGTCAGTATTTCACCGAGAGGGACATAGAGCTAGAATACGAGACGGAGAGAGGCCAGAGGGCCGCCACACCACCTCGCCGCGCGGCCAGGCCTGGCCCGCACCAAGGGGTGGTGTGGCCGCCTAGGGCACCCCCTCGGCCTCCCCTTTCGCCTATAAGATGCCTCCGATATAGAAACCCTAAGTACCCGATCAAAATTCCACAAAAGAGTCTATAGCCGCCGTCATCTCCATCCCTAGATTGGGAGGGATCTAAAGCTCTTCATGGCACCCTGCTGGAGGGGAGAATTTACCCTGGAGGCCTTCTTCATCACCATGCAAGCCTCCGGTGTGATGCGTGAGTAGTTCATCCTTGGACTACGGGTCCATGTAGCAGCTAGATGGTGGTTCTTCTCCTTTGTGCTACCATGTTTAGATCTTGTGAGCTCTGTTCATGATCAAGATCATCTATTTGTAATCCTACATGTTGTGTTTGCGAGGATCCGATGGATATTGAAATGCTATTTTAGATTGATTATTGATTCTATCATGTCTTTGTTATTTGTGATCTTGCATGCTCTCTGTTGTTAGTAGATATCTTGGCCGAGTAGATGCTAGCAACTCCAAGAGGGAGTATTTATGCTCGATAGTGGGTTCATGCCTCTAGTAATCTGGGGAAGTGACAGAAATCTCTAAGGTACTAGATGTGCTTTTGCTACTAGGGAGAAAACAACAATCCTTTGTTCATAGAACAATCGTATTGTTTACTTTACACGCAATGCGTAATGCAATTATCTGTTGCTTGCAACTTAATACTGGAGGGGGTTCGGATGATAACCTGAAGGTGAATTATTAGTCATAGATGCAGTTGGATTACAGTCTATGTATAATGTTGTAATGCCCAATCAAATCTCATAGGAGTCAAGATGATAAATATATGCATGTATGCTTTCTCGATGTTTGTTAATTGCCCCACTGTAATTTGTTCACCCAACATGTCATCTATCTTAAGGAGAACCACCACTAGTGAACTATGGACCCCGGCCCTTTCTTTTACCATCAATCTACAACTGTTTACTGTTTTGCGTTTACTTTCTGCAAGCTTTTACTTTCTTCCACACAATACGTTTAATCCTTTGTTTTCAGCAAAACCAGTGAGATTGACAACCTCACTGTAAGTTGGGGGTAAAGTTCTGTGGTTGTGTTGTGCAGGACTCCGAGTTGGCAACAACACCTGGGAGGTGTTTCCTTGCTCCTACTGGTTCGATAACCTTGGTTTCATAACTGAGGGAAAAACTTGCTGCTGTGCTCATCATACCTTCCTCTTGGGGTTCCCCGACGAGCTCGACGTGTTGAGCCAATAATCAAGCTTTTTCTGGCGCTGTTGCCGGGGAGTCAAGGACATATTCACAAGGGGAGTCCCTCATAACCAATCTCTTTACTTTGTTTTATTTGTTTTGCTTAGTTTATTTTTTCTTTGTTTGCTTGTTTCTTTATCAAAAATACAAAAAAATAGTTTTACTAGTTCACTTTCTTTATTAAAAAACAAAAAAATGACTACTCTTGAAAACACTAAGCTGTGTGACTTCACTAGCACCAACAACAATGATGTCATGTGCACACCTATTGCTCCACCTATTCCTGAAGCTACTTTCTTTGAAATAAAACCTGCTTTACTCAATATTGTTATGAGAGAACAATTTTCTGGTATTGGTAATGAAGATGCTACTGCTCATATAAATAACTTTGTTGAACTTTGTGAGATGGAAAAGCATAGGGATATAGATGGAGATATTATTAAGCTTAAATTGTTTCCTTTCTCTTTGAGAGGACAAGCTAAAGAATGGTTGCAATCCCTAACTAGAAATAGTATTGATTCTTGGACTAAATGCAAAGATGCTTTCATTGGAAAATACTACCCTCCTGCTAAGATCATATCTATGAGAAGTGAAATAATGATATTTAAACAATCTAATAATGAACATGTTGCTCAAGCTTGGGAAAGAATGAAATCTTTGGTAAAGAATTGTCCCATTCATGGACTAACTGCTTGGATGATTATCCAAACCTTTTATGCAGGATTGAACTATTCTTCAAGAAATCTACTGGATTCTGCTGCTGGAGGTACCTTTATGACCATTACTTTGGGTGCTGCAACAAAGCTTCTGGATAATATGATGGTTAACTATTCTGAATGGCATACTGAAAGAGCTCCACAAGGTAAGAAGGTAAATCCTATTGAAGAGACCTCTTCCTTGAGTGATAAAATTGATGATATTATGTCTATGCTTGTTAATGGGAAAGCTCATATTGATCCAAATCATGTTCCCTTAGCCTCTTTGGTTGCTCAAGAAGAGCAAGTTGATGTGAACTTTATAAGAAATAATAATTTTGGTAACAATGCTTATGGTAATAACAATTATAGGCCTTACCTCCTAATAATACTTATGGTTATCATGGTAAACCTGGAATAACTAGTGAAGGAAAAAATTTAGAAGTTGAAAGAGCCACTAAAAACTTCATGCAAATGCAATATGAGCAAAATAAGTTATTTACTAAAACCATGGAGGAACAATCTACTATTTTGAAAAACATTAGTCATCAACTTGAGAGTTTAAATATGGAAATTCCTAGTTTGCAATTGAAACTTTCTAATGTTGAAAGAAATATATCATCTTTGTCTGAAGCACAATCCTCTTTGATTAATAAAATGGCTGCTAAACCTAAAACTATTGATAATCCCTTTGCTGCTACTAATGCCATACAAGTTAGAATTGATGAAAATGTTAGACTATTAGCTGAATTGCATGCTAAGTGGGAAAGAGAAGATGAAATTGCTAGAAATATTAGTGTTTCTACTATCACTACCACTAGTGTTGAAGCTAGTAATAGCTCTACTACTTCAGATGATAATTATGATTTTGATCTTGATGGTTGCAATATATCTGAAGTAATTAAGTTCCTACAAAAGCTTGCTAAAAGTCCTAATGCTAGTGCTATGAATATGGCCTTTACAAAACACATTACTGATGCTCTCATAAAAATTAAAGAAGAAAATATGAAACATAAAGCGTCTATTCCTATGAAACTAGAAGATGGTTGGGAACCCATCATTAATATGCAAGTGAATGATTTTGATCTTAAGGCTTTATGTGATCTTGATAGTAGTGTTTCTATTATGCCTAGAAAGATTTATGATATGCTTGATTTGCCACCATTGGAACATTGTTATTTGAATGTCCCACTTGATGATAATGCTAAAAAAAACTCTTGCGGAGTATTAATAATGTTCTTATTATGGTTAACAATGCCTATGTCCCCGTTGATTTCTATGTTTTGGATGTTGAATGCAATGCTTCTTGTCCTATTACTTTGGGAAGACATTTTCTTAGAACTGTTGGTGCCATTATTGATATGAAAGAAGGCACCATTAATTATCAACTCCCACTCAAGAAAGATATAGAACACTTCCCTAAGAAGAGAGAGAAGATTCATTTTGCCTCTCCTATGAAAACAAAATTTGCTCTTAATGCTTCTTTATTTGAGAACACTTGATTCTTTTTCTTCCTTCTTATGCCTAACTTAAAGGCGTTAAAGAAAAGTACTTATTGGGAGATAACCCAAAAGTTTTAGATGAGTCTTTGGAAGTTATTACCTCTGTAATAACTGCTCCTTATCCTTTTTATTTGCTTTCTGTGCCAAGAGTAACCTCTAATGAGAGGGAAGTAATGCTTGGGAAAGTTGCTGTCCCGAAACATATTTTTTTGCTTCACTGTAAAAATTCGTGTAAAATCTCTGTATGTCGTTTTGAGGCGTGAATTTTTGTGCTTCTGCCCTAGGTTGTTATCTAACTTTCTTTAGTTCAACACGTTTTGATTTGAGCAACAGAAGGTCTTCGCAAAAATTGGTTTTTACCTGCTGGTCCGTTTTGATAGATTTCTGCCATTATTTGCATTTGCTTCTTGTTGGTTCCTTTTTGGGTTCCTTTTTGGGTTTCCTTTGGGGAATTGAGATTTTTGAGGGAAGTGCTTCAGTAGCTTGTGTTTTAATGGAAGTTAATTGGTGTTGAAACTGAACCCAAAGACTTATTATCTTGAGTGCACTAATGTTGCTAATAAAGATTGTGTGAAGTTTTGTATGAAGGAAAAAAATTCAG
This sequence comes from Avena insularis, assembly GCA_023614405.1. NCBI lineage: Eukaryota > Viridiplantae > Streptophyta > Magnoliopsida > Poales > Poaceae > Avena > Avena insularis. The sequence goes on from CM042694.1 coordinate 31,903,107, forward strand.
GTGTATGGAGAGAATGATGTAATGAGATGAAGAATGGACTAAAGCTCAATCTTGGGGATGCCACGCGTGTCACCCCAAGAAATATCCAAGAAGTACAAGCGTCAAAGCTTGGGGATGCCCAAGGCATCCCCTTCTTCATCAATAAAAATCCTAGGTTTCTTCCAAACACTTCATTTTTATTGTTTCATGCACAGTTGTGTTGTTCTTGGAGCGTCTTTGTTTTCGTTTTTGGTTTTTCGTTTGCTTGGTTTTCTTAGTTTGCTTGAATAAATTGGTTGGACCCCCTCTTTCATACATTAGTTTTCAAATAGTTTGGTTTGGATTGGAAAAGAGTAGGAAAGTTCATGCTTAAGTGGTAAAGAGAGCTTGTTTTTGACTATGGCCTATGCTTTGTCATGCCATGATTGATTTTGTTTTGGCTTTATGCTTAGTGATCTTTGCTGTAGCATGACATGTTATAAACAATTGATATTGCTTAATGTGCCTTGGAAGAATCATGCGTTGTTTTAGCATATTAAAGCATAGTATTATGGTATTCTCCTTTGATGCTTTATTTGGGTTGACTTGGCGCATGCTCACACCATGTTATGACTATCCCAAGTCACCATAGCCTTTATGATCCTTTAGTTTTCGACTTGTAATATCACTTTATGCCTTAATTAATGATGTTTTGTCGCTTTGCATGATTATGGCCATTATTGCTCTCTTAGTTGGTAGCTCCCAGTCTTTTGCTAGCCTCCATAACCAAGTATGAGTTCCACTCATGCATCCAACTCCTAAAACCAAGTTATTACAAAGAGTCCACCATACCTACCTATTAGCATTTGCTATTCCAAGTATATTCATGTTTTTATCTACCTCCCAAATTAAACTTGTTATGAGAAAACTAGTGATTAAAGCTCTCACGAACTTGATGGCACACTTTACTCTTCTTGCCCTTAATAAACTTGAACCATTGTGTCGTCTTTGTTGTATATGCTTGCACTTATATGTTGGGGATTAGCAGAACCATGCTGTCATGGGGAACGCTTTCAACATTGAACTTGTACTTTGTACCTAGTTGATATCATGCTCTTTTGCCTATGGATGTCATCGGTGTGAAATGAAAGGGGAGCTTGTAAGTCCATGGAGTTATGTATGTGTGTTAGAGAAATGCAGGCACGGTCTAATCCATGCCTAATCATGGTGGAAACCTGCAGCGTAACCATAATGAGCTGTCTATGAAGCATTCTTCTTATAAAAAAAGAGTCAGATATTGAGAAAAGGAGAAAAATAAAAAAGAGATATGAGAAAAGAGGAAAGAGAGAAAAAAGCACATTTTTCCCATGGCAAATAAGAAGATTGTTGAGATGCTCATTGTCTGCTTGCCTTGTCATTTTGATATGGAGATTCTTCCGTATCATCGGGAAAGGGGTACCCCATTGGCGGTTCTCTATGATACACATGTACTTACTATGACAAGAATTTACCGGTAACTAAACTTGAGTAGCATGAGGAGCATCCCTCGTATTAAAGGGACATGAGATTTCTAACTTATACTTTGTAAAGCATATACTCCATAGTTTGTTCACTTTAACCTTAATCACTTCAAGATGCTTATGATAGGGGCAATGAGAGCTGAAATCTAATAAGTACCATAATTTTTGTAAGCTCTTTATGAAACTTGAATCCCTACTTCCTTCTATGAAGGCCTTTCTTTTACTTTTATGTTGAGTCTCCACCTCCTATCTTTATGCACCTATTGGGAGAGCATAGTGGCCATTCTTAGTTCTATGTGCATTGTCCCAAGACTTGTTGATTGATGCATAACTTTGATATTGCTTGTCCTTAAACTATTTGTATCTAGTCACCCTTATTAACTTTGAAGGTGTCCTATGCATTTGTTTGCTACTCCATGAGGGACAAGCTGAATGCCATTATGCTATGTTTTCTTTATGTGAAACAAACAAACGTCTTGCAAAGAAATGTTATTCATGAATCTTTTGTTTGTGCCTTTTCATGTTACAACATAGTTGCTATGTCTTATTGTTAGAACTTTATCTTTCATGCTATGTTGAAGTACTATAATCCCAGCTATCAATGTTTTACAAATACTTTGATCAAGTTTATGATGGTGCATGTCACCTCAAAAATTATTTTTTCTTTTTATCACTTACCTACTCGAGGACGAGCAGGGGTTAAGCTTGGGGGTGTTGATACGTTGCAAACGTATCTATAATTTTTGATGTTCCATGCTTGGTTTTTATCTACTTTCTTATGTTTTGTCCACACTTTGGAGTACTTTTTATACACTTTCTTGGACTAACCTATTAACAAGATGCCACAGTGCCACCTGCCTGTTTTCTGCTGTTTTTGGTTCCAAGAAAGTCAGAAAATGAATATTCTCGGTGACATGGGTATACCCTACAGGTACTCGAGCTTGGTATATACGGTCCAAATACGTACAGGCCCACGGTGTCGCCAAGGCCCGAATAGAAGGACTCGGGTAACCTGCGGACTCTCGATTGCTTGAAGATCAAGAGAAAGCTGAAGATAGAAAGTTTGAAAGGGGAAAACCCTAACTTGTAACCGACTCGACCTGCTACCCGAGACCTAGCCTATCTATATAAGGGCTAGGAGGGGGCGGCGAGGAGAACACACACAACCCTAGCTTCCACAAACCCTCGCCAGATTGCATCTGTGCACCGTTGTAACTTTCGACTCCCTCAATAATTCCACGAGCAGACAAGCAGGAGTAGGGACCTCTATGAGGCCTGAACCTGGGTAAATCCTTTGTCCCCTGTGTGCTTGTTTGCTAGCCGATAGATGTCTCCAGCGCTCCCTCCTTCTCCAAAACCCAAGTCCATAACAATGGGCATTGACGAGTTAAACCCTCGTCAATTGGCGCCGTCTGTGGGAATTGGGAGTGCTGATGTTGCGGCTTCTGCGGCCCCATCAAACGCGATCTACAACTCTGCAACAATGGAGATTCGCCGACTTTTGGCGCCGACTTCACACGCCGGCTACTCGCCCGGCCTTCGAGTCCGTAGGCGATGGAATCAGCCTGGCGATTGGGAGCTTCCGCTTCCAAGTTGGTCAGATGGGCACGCTTCGCATGCCCGATCAGCCGATAGCACCGGCGATTGCCCCAGCATCATGGTTCCCACCATCGATCGGCACCCTCAGTGAGCTCAATGCTCCGTGGCGATTGGGAACATGGTCGTGACGGCAATGACGCGACTCCGATCTAAGCGATCTGGCCACTGAAGATGGAACCTACGGTTCCGGATCTGAAAGTTGTGGAAGCAACAGCTTCCCAAATCACTTCATGTTCGCCGTCATCAACGCGGGCGACACCTCCGCCAACCGTGGCAACGGTGGCAACACCGGCAACGACACCGATCCACCCAATCGCGGCAACGGTGGTAACACCAGCAACGGCACCGACCCGCCCAACGCCGGCAACGGCGGTAACGGTGGCAACGGAGGAGCAGTCGAACCTCCTAGCATAATCAACGAGCAAACCGGCGAACGCGTCGTGATCAGGCTCAACGAGCAAGAGTGGGAACGCTGCCGCGAAGCCCTACGAGGTGCACCTCTACCCTTCGGGTCCCTGCAGGAACTACTGATGGGCTACCACTGGCTCCTAAAAGAGGAATTCAAGCGCCAAAAACAAGCAATCGCGCAACTTGAGGCGCGTAAAAAGGCGGCGGATGAGTCGAGCCTTCGTCGCGCCGGGCTCTCCTCCTACGGAGGATCCTCCTCAAGAGGCAACGAGCACCTCGCCAGGAAAAGGCAATCATGGATGGCTCACCTCACCAAACAAGAACGCATAGACGCCGCGAAAGTCCTCGACTTCGGCTCTATGACAGTCGACACGAGAGGCAACATGGTGCCCAGTACACCGCAGGCGGCGGTGACAGTAGCCACCATGTACCTTCTCAATAACCAGCCACCAGCTGGAGATCCCCGAACAGCCATGCACCGATCTACGATCGCGGGCCTGGGACTAATCGAGGCCGCCCTCGACAAGGAACCGGTACCAGACCCAAAAAAGGGCAAAGCGCTACTCTTCGCCCTCGTCCAGCAATGACAGTCACGACCTGTCTCGATGCCGCCGCTCACGGCGACACGATCGCAACTACGATGCACGCGATGAACTCACGCAGCGCAAGATTGACAAGTCAAGGGCACGACGTGCTCGGTCGACTGACTCGGAAGAAGAAGATGGGGATCTCTGCGGCGCCAGATGCTTCAGCAGATCCATCAGGCAAAAGCGAATGCCTAAAGGGTTCAAACTCCCATCGGAGAACCCAAAATTTGACGGTCTGCAGGACCCCAAGATCTGGCTGGAGGATCACATCTCCTCCGTCAGGCTACATGGAGGCTGTCAATCGCCATGCAATGCTTGCACTACCTGCAGGCGCCGCCCGCATGGCTCAATAACCTCCCACGGATCCATTATGGCCCAGGGATGAGCTGGTCTACAGCTTCGTGCGCAACTTTAAGGGCACGTACAAATGCCCTGCCTCAATCGAAGAACTGAGATGCTGCCAGCAAAGATCTGGCGAATTGCTGCGCTCTTACATCCAAAGGTGGTCCATCATCAAGAACTCCGCGGAGAACATCTCGGAAGACCGCGAGATTGATGCATTCAACGGTGGTGTCCGCCGCATGGAACTCAGGGAGAAGCTAGGCCGCTCAAAGCCCCAGACCATCGACCACCTGATGGAGATCGCGAGTCGGTGGGCCGATGGAGAAGATTCGGTGAAGAATCGTGTTCACTCTGACGAGGAGGCGGAACTCGAAAGAAGACGCGACCGCCGAAGTAAGCGTCGCATGCGCGTCTACGACGATCGCGATGACGTCAACATGGTCGCACCTGGCTACGCCGATAGACGCGACGATAACCGCAACAGCGGATACCGAGACTCCGGGAAAACCACGCAAGTGTGGCAACGCCGCACTCGCGATGAAGCACCCGCGACCTCCATCGAGGACAAACTGTCCGGGCCATGCACGGTACACTTCTACATCGACAAGCATGATGGCAAGAGAAAGTCCAGCCACCTCCTCAAGGACTGCCGCGAGTTCCTCAAGCTACATGAGGGATTGGTCCGGATGAACCACAATGCAGTCGAAAGAGGCTACGGAGCCGCTCCAGGCGCCGTGGCACATGGCGCACCACCACCACCTGGGCCACCCCCGAACGGAGCTGCACCGGACCAGCACCACGGAAAACGGGCCATGGGTACCGTGATGATCCAAAAGGGGCGCCCCTCCAATAGGGTGCATAAGGCCATCACTCGCCAAGTCAACTTGGCCACGCACTCGCCACCATCCACCACTGAGTACCTCAGTGGCAGCGAGTCGTGCATTACCTTCGACAAACGCGACCACCCGCCTCAAGTACCTCGCCCAGGTCATTGCCCCCTCATACCCGAGGCGCAAATTGGAGGCTTCGACATGATTCGCGTCTTCATGGATGGCGGAAGCGGCATCAACCTCATATTCGCGAGTACCTTGCGAGCAATGAGGATCCCTCTAACTTGCTTGGAGGAATCGGACACAACGTTCCACGGCATCGTCCCAGGGAAAGGCGTATACCCCCTGGGCAAAATCAACCTCGACGTCATATTCGGCACGCCAAGGAACTTCCGGCGCGAGCGCATCGACTTTGAGGTCGTCGACTGGCCCTCACAATACCACTGCATCCTCGGACGTGTCGCGTTCGCTAGGTTCATGGCGATACCCCACTACGCCTACCTGCAGATGAAAATGCTAGGTCCCAACGGCGTCATCACGATCAACGGGAGCTTCGACGTCGGCGATTCGACGAGGGAATTCAGCAGAATCTCCTAGTCTTCGGCATGCAGGAGGAGCTTCGCGATTGAAGGAAACGACGACAACAGTCGCCCCGAGTAGGCCAAGCTCACCTGACCTCTCCTTCGACTCATCTGTGCACACAAAGAAGGTGCAGGTCCATCCATCAGATCCCGCTAAAACGACCCTCATCGCCAACAACTTGAGTCCCACATAGGAACTCGCGCTCGTCGAATTCCTCTGTGAGCACTGGGAAATTTTCGCCTGGTGTCCTGTGGACATGCCAGGAGTTCCTAGGGAATTCGTCGAGCACGCACTCAACGTCAACCCCGACGCAAGGCCAGTCAAGCAAACAATCGGTATCGGCCGAGCCATGAGCGCAGGCAGTCGGAATGGAGATCAACAGACTCCTCGAGGCCAAATTCATACGCGAGATCAAGGAAAGCACTTGGCTTGCCAATACGGTGCTAGTACCAAAAAAGGACACGGATATCCTACAGATGTGCGTGGACTTCACTTCTTTAAACAAGCACTGCCCAAAAGATCACTTCCCGCTACCACGGATCGATCAAATCATCGACTCCACCGCTGGATGTGAGCGCCTCTGCTTCCTCGATGCCTACTCAGGCTATAACAAAATTCAAATGAAGGAGGAAGACCAGGAGAAGACTGCGTTTACAACGCCCTTCGGTGTGTTCTGCTACAACACAATGCCCTTCGGGCTAAAAAACGCGGGAGCTACATACCAGCGGTGCATGCAGGCTTGCCTCAAGGAGCAACTAGGTCGCAACATCCAAGTCTATGTCGACGACATAGTAATCAAAACCAAGGAAGAGGCCTCGCTAATCGACGACTTGCACAAAACATTCGCCAATCTCGATCGCTACCGGATAAAGCTTAATCCGGACAAATGCGCCTTCAGCGTACCATCTAGGCAGCTGCTTGGGTATCTCATCTCCGCGAGAGGGATTGAGGCAAACCCGAAAAAGATAAAGGCCATACTGGCCATGGAGAAGCCAAAGAACATAAGAGGCGTTCAGCAACTAGCCGGACGAATCGCGGCCCTCAATCGATTTATTAGTCGAATGGGAGAAAAGGCGCTGCCCTTCTATCAGCTCCTCCACAAAGCTGACAAATTTGAGTGGACCAATGAAGCGCAAGAAGCATTCGAAGACCTCAAGCCCCTGCTATCCACCTTGCCAGTATTGGTGACTCCACGAGAAAGGGAACCACTGTTGTTGTACATCTCCGCTACCAACCAAGTGGTTAGCACAGTGCTCGTCGTCGAGCGGGCCGAGGAAAACAAGGTCCACGGTGTACAACGCCCGGTATACTACTTCAGCGAGGTCCTCACGCCAACAAAACAGCGGTACCCGCACTACCAGAAGCTGGCGTACGACGTCTTTATGACCGCCCGGCGACTGCGCCATTACTTCCAGGAACACCCAATTGTGGTAGTCAACGACGCCCCATTGGGACATATCCTCAATAACCCCAACGCCACGGGGCGAGTCACGCTTTGGGGAATCGAACTGTCTCCACGAGACATCACATACGAAAAGCGCGACGCAATCAAGTCGCAAGTTCTCCCTGACTTCCTCGTACATTGGATGGAAAACCAACTCCCGGACAAGCCAGATATGTCCTACCTCTAGACAATGCACTTCGATGGGTCCAAGAGGAAAGACGGAGCAGGAGCAGGTGTCATACTGACATCACCTCAAGGGGACAAGCTGAAATACATCCTGCGAATGCAGTTCACAGCCTCAAACAATGAGGCTGAATACGAGGCCCTGTTGCATGGGATGAGGATGGCAAAAGCCTGCGGCGCAAAGAGGCTAATCATATATGGCGACTCCAAGCTGGTCGTCAACCAAACAATGCACAAGTGCGACGCACTGAACGACAACATGATCGCATACCGCGACCTCTACGACACACTTGAAGGAGACTTCGATGGTTGCGAGTTGCGACACATAGGTCGCGAAAGCAATGAGGAGGCGGACACACTCGCCAACATAGGCTCCACCTGCGCACCTGTACCACCTAGAGTATTTCTCGAGCGCATATGCGAACGCTCCATCAAGCCAAAGGCCGCAGAGAAGAAAACAAGCGCAGCAACAAACTCGGGGGCTACGCCACCCAATGAGCCAATGGCACTCGATGACTTGGAGCTGGACACAGGACTCGAGGGACCAATGAGCGTCATGATGATCGAACAATCTTGGACGCAGCCGTACATTACGTACCTCCTTAGCAAGCGTCTACCGGACGACCCGACAGACGCACGACACATCGCGCGACGCTCCAAGGCATTCGTCGTTCTCAACGGCGAACTGTATAAACGCAGCATCACAGGAGTACTACAACGATGCGTCTCCATGGCCGATGGAAGAGCAGTCCTCCTCGACATCCATGAAGGGACCTGCGGGCACCACGCCGGCAGTCGCGCCCTCATTGCCAAAGCTCTACGAGCTGGATTTTACTGGCCCACGGCCATGCGCGACGCCAAGGATATAGTCCAAAAGTGCAACGCTTGTCAGCAATTCGTGGACAAGCCACACGCACCAGGCGCAGAACTACGGCCCATTCCATTGGCCTGGCCCTTCGCACAATGGGGGCTTGACATGGTGGGCAAGCTCCCAAGGTCCTCGCAAGGAGGCTACGTCTACCTCTTGGTCGCAGTCGACAAGTTCACCAAATGGATCGAGGCCATGCCAGTGACCAAGCAATCAGGACACAGTGCGGTCAAGTTCTTCGAATCCATTGTCTACCGCTTGCGCGCGCAGCAAGATCATCACTGACAACGGGACGAACTTCACATCCAAGGAGTTCCAAGAATTCTGCGGAAACCTGGGGATCAACATCAGTTACGCCTCAGTCGCGCATCCACAGACCAACGGTCAGGTGGAAAAAGCAAACGGGCTCGTCTACAGCGGCATCAAGAAGCGACTCCTTCGACCACTTGAGCAAGCCGCAGGTTGCTGGCCAGATGAGCTCCAATCCGTACTCTGGAGTCTACGAACAACTCCAAACAGCACCACGGGCTACACACCATTCTTTATGGTGCGGGCGAAGCGTATTACTGCGAAGTGCGATACAAAGCGCGTGTAGTAAGCTACAGCGAACAAGAGTCATCTCTTGCACTCAAGACTCCATCGATCTCCTCGTGAGGCAAGAGAAATCGCGCATGACAAGATCCACAATCTACCGGCAGAACTGCGCAACTACCACGATGAAAACCGCCCCAGATCCTTTGTCGAAGGTGACCTGGTCCTGCGACTGAAGTAGCAGGGGCATCTCAAGCTCAAATCTCCCTGGGAAGGACCATACGTGATTACAGAAGTAATCCCAGGCGGCGCCTATTGCCTTTAAGATTTAGAGACAGGAGTCGCACACTCCAACCCTTGGAACGTCGCTGGCTGCGGCGCTTTTACTATAGTCGTTCTTTCTTTAATTTTACATCAAAAATAAGTCTATTAAGCCAATTCTACTTATCAGCACATTGTACCTCGTACTATTCTACGAATAAATAAAAGCTAAGTGCCCAAACTCTGTGCCCTCCTTTACTTTGTCAATTTTCATACTGAGGCTCATACCCTATACACATACGTTCTTCGAACAAAAACGCGACATCCTGAGTAGCTGGCACATCAATCGAACCCCTTAACACAAACTCAACCCAGCTGCAATGCACCTGACAGGTTGACAAGGGAACGAGATACAAAGATGGCCAGGCTAATGAAAAGGACTCGCATATGTGCAACACACTCCACACTTATAAAGCTATTTGTACACATTCAACAGTAAATTATCTACAAATATATATGAGCTTTACAACACTAGTACACTTATGTGCAGGATACATATTTGGCTACCCTTGCAACAGAAGAACATTAGTCATTCCTCAAGAAGTCGATGACCTCCTCTGGACGGTCCACCGATAGTGCGGCACCATGTTCCAGGAAGATCCTGCTGGTGGCACCGGTGGCCCAGATGCAATGGCGGCGACATCCACGTCAGGCCTGTGCAAACGCACCATGGAGAGGGCAGCCTTGGCACCAGCCACCAACTACTGCTTCACGCACTCGCGAACCGCGGACATATTTTGAAATTTGGTCAGGAGAGCCAGCAGGCTTGATGGAGTATCATCTAGTGGAAACATCGCTTGATAAATGTTCTTCAAACACGACTGCGACTTCTTCAGAAAGAGCATCACTCGCGAGGCGCGATCCTGCAGGGTCGCATGCCAGTGACTGCGATCATGATCTACCGAAGTATCCACTCTCTGAAGTTGCTCGGGTAAGATCATGAAGGCGGATGGCAATCCTATCCCTCTCCTCCTGCAGAGATGGCGTCGCTAACAACTACGGCAGCATCAACAGCAGCATGAGTACAACGACTACTGCGATTAACTACAAAGAAAAAAGGCGAGGATGAGCAAACTAACACTTAAACTGGTCGCCAATTGCGTCACCTCGCCAAGCGAGATATTGCTCGCGGGTGGCGGTTTTTCAACCTTTGACTTCCACACGTCTACCGCCATCATGATCACGGGCAACTCACGCTCCAGTTGCTTAACGTGATCACGAAGTCACGAAAGCAAGGACAGCTCCTCTACCTTGGAGCGTGGTGGTGCCATTGTATCCTCAAGAGATGGCGATTCCGGGGTCCCCCCCCACAGGACCACTTGATGTACCCTACCAAAAATCAAGCCAGAGGCAAATAAGGCGACCAACTCAAAAGTCAAAAGTAACATATGCATTCAGGATCAGCATAAAGTATTCACAAAACACACTCGCCAACAGGCATGTTCTCTAGTCAAAAGGGAAATTCATCAACTATTACAAGAAACTAACTACGAAGCAGCTGGCTTCTTTGTGAGACCAGGCACATGGCTTAATAGGATTGATAGAATACTCATACCAACAAGTTGCAACTTCTTTTCCGGAAGCTCATTCGAAAAGAACTCTAAGGTTAAGCGTGCTTGGCCTAGAGCAATTTTAGGATGGGTGACCGACCGAAGGGAAGTGGCAGGTGCGCAGTGAGGACAAAGTGCGTGAAAAAAGACTAGTGTTGGTGCTGTGGGGGCGATCTAGATATCCTATTAAGCTACCAGAGTGACACCCCGGGCCTGTGGAGTGGGCGGTGTTACAAAGTGGTATCGAGCCGACCCTTGCGATTACACTGTGTCGGGTGATGGCGGGACATGTGGAGCATGGCGTGTAGCCGGAGTGGACACGGCATGGCACATGTGCGCAAGACAGACGCCTGACGCGTGCCAAGAGGGAACGTTCTGGTGTGCTTGATCGATGAGGGCATCGATCTTATAAAGGGTGGTTGTATGTGAGACCAGGCACATGGCTTAATAGGATTGATAGAATACTCATACCAACAAGTTGCAACTTCTTTTCCGGAAGCTCATTCGAAAAGAACTCTAAGGTTAAGCGTGCTTGGCCTAGAGCAATTCTAGGATGGGTGACCGACCGGGAAGTGGGTAACTGGGTGCGCACGAGTGAGGACAAAGTGCGTAGAAAAGACTAGTGTTGGTCTGTGGGGCCAGTCTAGATATCCTATTAAGCTACCAGGAGTGACACCCCCCGGGCCCAGGAGTGTACGGGGTGTTACATTCTTCGACTTCGATGACCTCGGGGGCTTCATCAAGTCCGTGGCGATCGATGCCATCGACTTTCTGCCGCCCCCGAGACCAAGCTTCGCCTTCTTCGACGATTGAGCTCCTCCGAATACTTGGCAACAGTATTTATCAAGGAATGGCCATATTTGGCACAGGCAGTCGCAAAGGGAGCGAATACTACCTGCTGACCATCCGCGCCAACAGGCATCGTCTTCGACACCGCAGAAGGATCTACTTCGACTCCGTGGGCTTGCACCATGTCAAGTGACATGGTTGCGCCAGCTGCGCGGAGGGAGTTCTTGTACGTGGCAGGCACACCCCCAGCGTGCGACTCCACCAGCTCTTCCACATTGTGGACCAGCTCCGCCTTCGGCATCAACTCCTCCCGGAGGCGACTCAGGGTGGCCTTGGACAACGTATTTTGGACAGCGGCGCTATGATCCTCGACCATAGACACCGCGCCCGCCAGAGCGTCATCGCGGCAAAGGACCTGTGGATCAAAACTCAAGTCGCCAGCATCTACACCAAAATACACACATGGATCAAACTTCTAGTGCCACCGGCACTCCAGATGCAGAAAAGAACATCAATAAAATATCTACCAGTAAAGGTACCTGAGAGGGCCTTGGCGACTGAGAACAGTTGCTCCTCGAACAACTTCTCCCTGGCCGCAAAGGAGGCGCGCATATCCTCTTCGCGCTTCCGGGCATCATCACGAGCCACGATTGCCTTGTCGTGCCCCTTCACAGCTGCGGCTAGTGCCTTCTCCAACGTGGCGACATCGTGCAGTAAAGCGTTATGCTCAGCTACATGGCAGTCAATAATTGGCTGTCAGTCGATTATACCAAAACAGAGAGAAGACGAAAAGAATAAGTATAGAGCACTCACTCTCGACCACGCGGTGGCGCGTCTCCAGCATCGCATGCTGGCGGCCCATCGCCATCACCTGCTCCGCCACCTATGCGGCTTCCTTTACAAGGAGCTATCGCACAACACAAGGAGTCAGCAAAGGGCAGCAGAAGGCGTTGACTACCACATTAAAAAAGAAGGAAAGATACACTTACTTGGTCCTCCAGCGACTCCGAAGAAGCTTGCTGAACCGTCATCCGAGCAACTATTCGATGCTCCCCCACGTGAGGAGAGCTCGAAGAATTGTGCCCGGAGTGGGCCGCCGCCGGAGGAGAAGGAGCGCGCTCGACCTCTACCTTGGCCCTTGAAGTCGCAACTCCCGATTCCTTCAAAAACTCGATGTCGCCAGAAGATGATGACGCCTCTTGACTACAAGACAAAGTCCACATTGAGAAAAGGGCAAACTCTAGAGCAAAAACCAACAAGAAGAAAACAGAAAAGAATGAATAACCCAGCAAACTTACCAGTTAAAATTGTCAAGATCAAACGTGGCAGCCGCCGATTCTGACGAAGACTCCTTGGGCAATCGCATCTTCTTGCGAGAATATGGTGCAACAGCCCTCACAGGAACAGCTGGAATTGGCGACTCTGCACCAACAGCCGCGCCTCCTGGAGTTGAAGGAGTCGACGCGTCGGAGTCCCCGCTAGGCGAACGCTTGCGAGTATCCGGGCTCTCGAACTTGGGGGCTTCCTTTTCAACATCAGAAGGGACAGTCGACTCAGACTCGTCCTCTTCCAAAGCTTCACGAGGAATAATCCCCTCAGGGAGGGGAGGCATACAAGGCGACACCGCCCACTCCTGCATACAAACAGTAAAGATCAACAAACATAACAGGTAAGCAACAGAAAACGCAATCGCGAAAATAAGCTCACAGAGCACAACTGTACCTCGGAGGAGGATTGAAGCATCGAAAGGAGGAACGGCGGCTTGTTGAAGCACATCCTTGAGGGTGTGCCGTGACCACCGCACTCTTATCTACCTCACTCGCGGACATGCCATCAGCAGACACGCGAGTGGCATCATCAGCGCCACCCCATTGAAACATGGGATGGACCCTGGCCTGGAGAGGTTGGACGCGATGGCGCAGCCAAGTCCTGACAAGGGTGCAGCCTCCCTCTTCTGCGCCTATACGACTCTTGAGGTCGCAGACGCGTTGATATAGCACGTCTGTCTCCGTGAGTTCGGAAGGCATGATCACGTTCTTCCAAGAACGCATCTTCTTGCAGGGAGTCGCGGGATCGAAAGGCGCGAGTCCAAAGTGCTCGTCTTTGGCCTTCTGGTCGCGAACATAGAACCATTTGTCCCTCCATCCCTGGACGGATTTGGTAAGCTTGATGTCGAAGTAGGTGGCGGATGGGTCGACATGGATTCCGCAACCACCTACGTCATAAACTAAAGAGCCAGATGCGGACTGATGCTTCAATTTAAAGATGCGCTTGAAAAGACCAAAGTGTGGCCTGATTCCGAGCCGGCACTCACAGAGAGTGATGAAACAAGTGATGTGGAGGAGCGAATTTGGGGACAACTGATGGAGCTGGAGCCCATAGAAACAAAGAAGACCCCTAAGAAAGGGGTGAAGAGGCAAGGAAAGACCGCGAATGATGAATGCAAGAAACATCACTCGAAAACCAGCAGGAGGAGCAGGAATGGTCTCACCGCTGGGGACGCGCGCATCGGCGACTGCTGCGGAGATCACTCCATCTTGGCGAAGAAGACGGAGATCTGACGCCTTGATGATGGAAGGATGCCATGCACCATTTGTCACGCGGGTGCCCGCGATTTTCTTCTTCCTTGGCCGGTGGTGGGTGCCCGGCAGTGAGCCACCTTTCTTCTTCGCCGACGCGCCGACGGTGGAATCGAATGGCAGCGCCTCCCTTCTTCTTCCCCATTGCGTGGCAGCGATGTGAGCGAAGGAAGTAACTCGGGAACAAACGGAGCTGGTCCAACGTCATGGAGAAGATGGGCGCAGGGGAAAGCAGAAAAGCAGCAACAATGGCGATGGCAGCAAGGAAGAAAGAGCGCAGATGGGAAATTACCGCCGTAGCACCGCTACTTAACCCCTGGGAGATGCAATCCAACTACTGACAAAAACCCTATTGGACGCGTGGCACGCATCGTGTTGGACATGTGGAGAAGAGGAAGCGCGAACCGTCCCCCCACTTCTACCATTACGCGCGGAAATCGAGGAGGCGCAGTTAAAAAAAAGATTACACACGCCCAGTCAAATCAAAGTCAGAAAGTAGGACCCACCGCTCGTCATGTCCCGTCAAACTCGCTCATGCGGGCAACTAAGGATATACAAGCGTCAGCACTGACGTCACCAAGGCTACGCAGTGGAAAACTTCGACTATTTTTAGTCCTTGCTGGAGTCTTCGACTCCACCAAGCACTCGGGGGCTACTCCCATAGGGAGCGCTGGCCGCGCACCCTACGACTTTTCTTTTTCTTGTTGCAGGAACATGGACAATCACAAAAGCAAACCCAATCACTCGAAATGCAGTGATATTATGGACATGGGTTACTCCCATAGGGAGCGCGGGAAATAGATTCGACTGAAACAAACAGGCAAAAGACGACAACAGTCGTGGAAGTTCTTTGGTCCCTGCCTGAGTCATCGACTGAAACAAGTAAGCAAAAAGATGACAGCAGTCGCAAAAGTTTTTTAGTCCCTGCCTGAGTCTTCGACTCAACCAGGCACTCGGGAGCTACTCCAATAGGGAGCGCTGGTCGCGCACCCTATGATTATTCGCACAAAAACTGTGTATTGATGACATCCGCACTCGCAACCTTTGGCGACACCGCCTCATAAATTTTCCCTACAAAGAGACTACGTCTCCTGGGATGCCCGAATCGTCTCCGCGATGATAAAATTCGGATGCCGTGCCTACGGCGTGAAGGTAAGACCTGAATAAGGCCTGGCAACGCATTTAAGTGCGCACTACCAGAAACATATCCGTGCCTACAGGCACGATGAACATGCCTTGACGGACACGTCGAGTGCTCACACTCATATAACTGGAATTCGACTCCTGTAAGACCTCCGCGGCCTGAGTCGAATTACACCAGCACTTTTCCGGATTCGAGTCCGGGGACTCGAATTTGAGTAGATTGCGTTGTTTCACCCTAAGGTGGTTAACTGATACCGATACTTCGGTTATATCAGGCACGTATATCAACAATCCCTATGACATAAATAAAAGCAGTCGAAAACGTACTCATTCAGGCACTCGAAGACTTCAAAAAAAGTCCCTAGTCGAATCTGCGATTCCATTGGACACTCGGGGGCTACTGACATGGGTATACCCTACAGGAACTCGAGCTTGGTATATACGGTCCAAATACGTACAGGCCCACGGTGTCGCCAAGGCCTGAATAGAAGGACTCGGGTAACCTGCGGACTCTCGATTGCTTGAAGATCAAGAGAAAGCTGAAGATAGAAAGTTTGAAAGGGGAAAACCCTAACTTGTAACCGACTCGACCTGCTACCCGAGACCTAGCCTATCTATATAAGGGCTAGGAGGGGGCGGCAAGGAGAACACACGCAACCCTAGCTTCCACAAACCCTCGCCAGATTGCATCTGCGCACCATTGTAACTTTCGACTCCCTCAATAATTCCACGGCAGAGACAAGCAGAGTAGGGACCTCACGAGGCCTGAACACGGTAAATCCTTTGTCCCCTGTGTGCTTGTTTGCTAGCCGATAGATGTCTCCAGCGCTCCCTCCTTCTCCAAAACCCAAGTCCATAACAATGGGCATTGACGAGTTAAACCCTCGTCACTCGGAATTGGACGGGACAAAAGCCGAAGTTAGTTTTTTTAGCTCGTATTCTGGCTCCAGGTGTCCCTCGGTGTGGTGTGGTCGGGTGGTGCGGCCAGGTCGTGTGGCCGGGCCCCAGCCCCTCTTCGTATCGTATTTTGGCTCGAGGTGTCCCTCGATGAAAAACTGACTTCGGCTTTTGTCCCATCCAATTCCGAGAATATTCATTTTCTGACTTTCCTAGAACCAAAACAGCGAGAAACAGTAAGGCACTGTGGCTCTTGTTAATAGGTTAGTCCAAGAAATCATATGAAAAGTACTCCAAAGTGTGGACAAAACACAAGAAAGTAGATAAAACCAAGCATGGAACATCAAAAATTATGGATACGTTTGCAACGTATCAACATCCCCAAGCTTAACTCCTACTCGTCCTCGAGTAGGTAAGTGATAAAAAGAAAGAATAATTTTTGAGGTGACATGCACCATCATAAACTTGATCAAAGTATTTGTAAAACATTCAAAGCTGGGATCATAGTACTTCAATCATAACATGAAAGATAAAGTTCTAACAATAAGACAAAGCAACTATGTTGCAACATGAAAAGGCACAAGCAAAAGATTCATGAATAACAATGCTTTGCAAGACGTTTGTTTGTTTCACATAAAGAAAACATAGCATAGTAGTATTCAGCTTGTCCCTCATAGAGTAGCAAACTTAAATGCATAGGACACCTTCAAAGTTCATAAGAGTGACTAGATACAAATAGTTTAAAACAAGCAATATCAAAGCTATGCATCAATCAGTAAGTCTTGGGACAATGCACATAGAACTAAGAATGGCCACTATGCTCTCAAAGTAGGTGCATAAAGATAGAAGGTGGAGACTCAACATAAAAGTAAAAGAAAGGCCTTCATAGAAGGAAGCAGAGATTCAAGTTTCATAAAGAGCTTCCAAAAATTATGGTACTTAATAGCTTTCAGCTCTCATTGCCCCTATCATAAGCATCTTGAAGTGATTAAGGTTAAAGTAAACAAACTATGGTGTATATGCTTGACGAAGTATAAGCTGGAAATCTCATGTCCCTTGAATACGAGGGCCGCTCCTCATGCTACTCAAGTTTAGTCACCGGTAAGTTCTTGTCATCGTAAGTACATGTGTATCATAGAGAACCTCTAACAGGGTACCCCTTGCCCAATGATACGGAAGAATGCCCATATCAAAATGACAAGGCAAGCAGACAACGAGCATCTCAGCAATCTTCTTATTTACCATGGGAATATGGTGCTTTTTTCTCTCTTTCCTCTTTTCATATATCTCTTTTTTTCTATTTTTTTCTCAATATCTGACTCTTTTTTTTATCAGAAGAATGCTTCATAGATAGCTCATTATGGTTACGCTGCAGGTTTCCACCATGTCAGCATGGATTAGACCAGCGGCCCAGGCGTTTCTCTAACACATATACATAACTCCATGGACTTACAAGCTCCCCTTTCATTTCACACCGACGACATCCATAGACAAAAGAGCATGATATCAACTAGGTACAAAGTACAAGTGCAATGTTGAAAGCGTTCCACATGACAGCATGGTTCTGCTAATCCCCAAAAAATAAGTGCAAGCATATACAACATAGACGACACAATGGTTCAAGTTTATTAAGGGCAAGAAAAGTAAAGTGTGCCATCAAGTTCGTGAGATCTTTAATCACTAGTTTTCTCATAACAAGTTTAATTTGGAAGGTAAACAAAAGCATGAATATACTTGGAATAGCATAAGCTAGTAGGTAGGTATGGTGGAATCTTTGGAATAACTTGGTTTAGGGAGTTGGATGCATGAGTAGAACTCATACTTGGTTGTGGAGGCTAGCAAAAGACTGGGAGCGACAATCTAAGAGAGCAATAATGGCCATAATCATGCAGAGCGACAAAACATCATTGATAAAAGCATAAAGTGATACTACAAGTTGAAAACTAAAGGATCATAAAGGCTTATGGTGACTTGGGATAGTCATACATGGTGTGAGCATGTGCCAAGTCAACCCAATAAAGCATCAAAGGAGAATACCACTATACTATGCTTTAATATGCTAAAACAACGCATGATTCTTCAAAGGCACATTAAGCAATCTCAATTGTTTATAACAAGTCATGCTACAGCAAAGAATACTAAGCATAAATCCAAAAAAATATCAAGAATTGCATGACAAAGCATAGGCCACACTCAAAAACAAGCTCTCTTTACCACTTAGGCATGAACTTTCCTACTCTTTTTCCAATCCAAACCAAACTATTTGAAACCAATGTATGAAAGAGGGGGTCCAACCAATTTATTCAGCAAACTAAGAAAACAAAGCAAATGAAAAACCAAAACGAAAATGAAAAAGAAGACACTCCAAGAACAACACAACTGTGCATGAAACAATAAAAATGAAGCGTTTGGAAGAAACCTGGGATTTTTAGTGATGAAGAGGGGGATGCCTTGGGCATCCCCAAACTTTGACGCTTGTACTTCTTGGATTTTTCTTGGGGTGATATGTGTGACATCCCCAAGCTTGAGCTTTAGTCCATCCTTCATCTCATTACTCATTCCTTCCATACATCTGAATTTTTTTCCTTCATACAAAACTTCACACAATCTTTATTAGCAACATTAGTGCACTCAAGATAATAGGTATTTAGGTTCAGTTCCAACACCAATAAAACTTCCATCAGAACACTAGCTACTGTAGCACTTCCCTCAGAAAGCTCAATTCCCCAAAAGAACTCAAAAAGGAACCAACAAGAAGCAAATGCAGAAAATGGCAGAAATATGTTAAAACAGACCAGCAGGTAAAGACGAATTTTTTAGAAGACCTTCTATTGCTCAAATCAAAAAGTGTTGAACTAACAAAATTTTGATAACAAACTGGGGTAGAAGCACAAAAATGCACGCCTCAAAAGGACGTACAAAGATTTTACACGAATTTTTACGGTGAAGCACGTAAATCTGTTTCAGGACAGCAACTTTCCCAATCATTACTTCTCTCTCATTAGAGGTTACTCTTGGCACAAAAAGCAAATAAAAAGGATAAGGAGCGGTTATTACTAAAGTAATAACTTCCAAGACTCATCTAAATTTTTTGGGTTATCTCCCAATAAGTAGTTTTCTTTAACGCCTTTAAGTTAGGCTTGATAGTTTAAGAAGATGCTCACATAAGAAATATGAATTGAAGTAAAAGAGAGCATCAAGAAGCAAATTCAAAACACATTTAAGTCTAACCCACTTCCTATGCATAGGAATATTGTATGCAAATAAATTCACAAAGAACAAAGTGACAAGCATAGGAAGATAAAACGAGAATAACTTCAAAACTTTCAGCACATAGAGAGGTGTTTCAATACCATGAAAACTTCTACAACCATATTTTCCTCTCTCATAATAATTTTCAGTATCCTCATGAATAAACTCAACAATATAACTATCACATAAAGCATGCTTTTCATGATCTACAAGCACTAGAGCTTTATTATAAACATTTTCAAAAGAATCCTTAGGAACATAACATTCATCCTCCTTTAGTAAGCATGGGGGACAATCAAATATTGTAAGGGGTAAAGAGTTACTCTCATTAGAAGGTAGGAATGGGTAGATCCATTCTTCCTCCTCTTGATCATCACTCTCCTCCTCTTTTTCATCTAATGAGCTTCCAGTTTCAGCAATTTCTTCTTCCATAGGCTCCTGCAAGGCATTAGTCTCTTCAGCCGGTGGAGAGCATCTATTAAGATATTCAAGAATATAGCCATTTTCTTCCTTGTAATTATCAAAGCAAAATTGAAGTATATCATAAACCTCATATTTATAAGGTGAATCGTCAGTATTTTCAAGCAAACTAGCAAGTTCAAATGCACCCTTCCAAGCAATAAATTCTTCAATTTGTTCGACATCAAAAAAGTTATAATTTCCCTTAACATAAGAAGATATGGTAACATCATCATTATACTCACATTGAAAAGGGAGGTGTTTATACCTCCTACAGCAATAAGATTTATCAAAGCAATAAGTAACATTATAAGTAGAGCACACGTTTATAGCAATGGTATACAATTTATCAATTTGTTCCCATAAGTGTTTCCCTTTTTGTGACAAGCGGTGTTCCTTATAATAATATTTTTGTTCTTCCGTGAACCCACCTTGCCAATAAGATTTAGTTTCAAAGAAACCAACCATTGATAGAAAGCATGATAAAGCAAGACAATAACAGACCAATGAAAATAACAACTATAGTAGGAACTAATTTTTTTTGTATTTTTGATAAAGAAACAAGCAAACAAAGCAAAACAAAAATAACGAAGTAAAGAGATTGGCTATGAGGGACTCCCCTTGTGAAGATGTCCTTGACTCCCCGGCAACGGCGCCAGAAAAATGATGAGCACAGCAGAAAGTTTTCCCTCAATTATGAAACCAAGGTTTAATCGAACCAGTAGGAGCAAGGAAACACCCCAAAGGTTTTGCTAGCTGAACTTTGGCAGGGCGCACTACCGGTGCCAGTAGCAACGTGGAGACCTGCACAACACAACCACAGAACTATATCCCCAACTTGCGATGAGGTTGTCAATCTCACCGGTTTTGCTGAAAACAAAGGATTAAACATATAGAGTGGAAGAAAGTAATAGCTTGCAGAAATTAAACACAAAGCAGTAAATAGTTGATTGTAGATTGATGGTAAAAGAAAGGACCGGGGTCCATAGTTCACTAGAGGTGTCTCTCCTTAAGATAGATAACATGTTGGGTGAACAAATTATAGTGGGGCAATTGACAAACATCGAGAAAGCATACAAGCATATACTACTCATCTTGACTCCTTTGAGATTCGATTGGGCATTACATCATAATACATAGACCACCATCCAACTGCATCTATGACTAATAATCCACCTTCAGGTTATCATCCGAACCCCCTCTAGTATTAAGTTGCAAGCAACGGATAATTGCATTACGAATTGCATGTAAAGTAAACAATATGATTGTTCTATGAACAAAGGATTGTTGTTTTCTCCCTAGTAGCAACAGCACATCTAGTACCTTAGAGATTTCTGTCACTTCCCCAGATTACCAGATGCATGAACCCACTATCGATTATAAATACTAACTCTTGGAGTTGCTAGCATCTACTTGGCCAAGATAGCTACTAACAACGGAAAGGGCATGCAAGATCACAAATAACAAAGACATGATAGAATCAATAATCAATCTGAAATAGCATCTCAATATCCATCGGATCCCCGCAAACACAACATGCAGAATTACAAATAGATGATCTCGATCATGAATGGAGCTCACAAGATCTAGACATGATAGCACAAAGGAGGAGAAGCAGCCATCTAGCTACTACATGGACTCGTAGTCCAGAGATGAACTACTCACGCATCACACCGGAGGCTTGCATGATGATGAAGAAGGCCTCCAGGGTGAATTCCCCTCTCCGACAGGGTGTCGGGAAGAGCTTCAGATCCCTCTCGATCTAGGGATGGAGATGACGGTGGCTATAGACTCTTTCGTGGAATTTTGATCGGGTACTTAGGGTTTCCGTATCAGAGGCAACTTATAGGCGGAAGGAGATGCCGAGGGGGTGCCTGGAGCGGCCAGACCACCCCCTAGCATGGGCCAGGCCTAGCCGAGTGGCCAGGTGGTGTGGCTGGGACCCAGCCCCTCTCCGTCTCGTATTATGGCTCCATGTGTCCCTCGGTGAAAAACTGACTTCGACTTTTGTCCCGTCCAATTCCGAGAATATTCATTTTCTGACTTTCCTGGAACCAAAAACAACAGAAAACAGGCAGCTGGCACTGTGGCTCTTGTTAATAGGTTAGTCCAAGAAATCATATGAAAAGTACTCCAAACTGTGGACAAAACACAAGAAAGTAGATAAAACCAAGCATGGAACATCAAAAATTATGGATATGTTTGCAACGTATCACTAGGCCTGGCCCACGCCAGGGGGTGGTGTGGCCGCCTAGGGCACCCCCTCTGCCTTCCCTTTTGCCTATAAGATGCCTCTGATACAGAAACCCTAAGTACCCGATCAAAATTCCATGAAAGAGTCTATAGCCATCGTCATCTCCATCCCTAGATCGGGAGGGATCTGAAACTCTTCCCGGCACCCTGCCGGAGGGGAGAATTCACCCTGGAGGCCTTCTTCGTCACCATGCAAGCCTCTAGTGTGATGCGTGAGTAGTTCATCCTTGGACTACGGGTCCATGTAGTAGCTAGATGGTTGGTTCTTCTCCTTTGTGGTACCATGTTTAGATCTTGTGAGCTCCGTTCATGATCAAGATCATCTATTTGTAATCCTACATGTTGTGTTTGTGGGGATCCGATGGATATTGAGAATCTATTTTAGATTGATTATTGATTCTATCATGTCTTTGTTATTTGTGATCTTGCATACTCTCCGTTGTTAATAGATATCTTGGCCGAGTAGATGCTAGCAACTCCAAGAGGGAGTATTTATGCGATAGTGGGTTCATGCCTCTAGTAATCTGGGGAAGTGACAGAAATCTCTAAGGTACTATATGTGATGTTGCTACTAGGGAGAAAACAGAAATCCTTTGTTCATAGAACAATCGTATTGTTTACTTTACACGCAATGCGAATGCTTATTATTTGCTTGCACTTAATAATAAAGGGAGGGGAATGATGACCTAAAAAAGGTGGATTATAATTATTTGTTGTTGCTTGCAACTTATCGAGGGGTTCAATGATATAACCTAAAGGTGGATTATTAGTCATAGATGCGGTTGGATTACGGTCTATGTATAATGTTGTAATGCCCAATCAAATCTCATAGGAGTCAAGATGATAAATATATGCATGTATGCTTTCTCGATGTTTGTCAATTGCCCTGCTGTAATTTGTTCACCCAACATGTCATCTATCTTAAGGAGAACCACCACTAGTGAACTATGGACCCCGGTCCTTCTTTTACCATCAACCTACAATTGTTTACTATTTTGTGTTTACTTTTTGCAAGCTTTTACTTTCTTCCACACAATACATTTAATCCTTTGTTTTCAGCAAAACCAGTGAGATTGACAACCTCACTGTAAGTTGGGGGCAAAGTTTTGTGGTTGTGTTGTGCAGGACTCCGAGTTGGCAACAACACCTGGGAGGTGTTTCCTTGCTCCTACTGGTTCGATAACCTTGGTTTCATAACTGAGGGAAAAACTTGGTGCTGTGCTCATCATACCTTCCTCTTGGGGTCCCCCAACGAGCTCGGCGTGTTGAGCCAATAATCAGGATCCTATACCATGGAACAAGTAAAGAGAACTTGCTAGTAACGAGATTTAACTAGGTATGGCGATACCGATGATCAAATCTCAAGCAAGTAGTATATCACGAAACAAATGGAAATTGATACTAGATTAATTTATAATTCTCGACATCATCGTTCAGCTGATAAAAGAACTTCGTTGAATGTGTAGGAACCAATATGAACATCCTTGGTCCTGCTATTGGTTATTGATCAGAGAGGTGTCTCCATCATGTCTGCATGTTCTCGAACCCGTAGGATCACACACTTAACGCTTCGATGTCGCTAGGCTTTCAAGGATATTATAGATGGTATGATGAAATATTGATCCGGAGTCTCGGATGGGATCCTAGGTATCACAAGGAGTTTTGGAACATTTCGGAGATGGACAAAAACTATATGGATGGTAGGTTTTGGTTCCAAATTTTTTTGGGATGATTTCAGAATTATTCCGGATGTTTCTAGAATGTCCCGGAAGGTTCCAATAGTGGTCCCACCTGTCCGAAAGTTGGCTTGGCCAAAGTGGGGGAACCCCGTCGTACAAAGGCGAGGGCGCCATGGACCCTAAGCCCATGCTGTTGGAGATATGCCCTAGAGGCAAATAATAATGGGTGTTTATTATCATATCTCATTAGTTCATAATAGGTTTTATGCCATGTTATAACTGTATCAATCATAAACATTAGTACACGTGTGGCATGTAAACAAACCAAGTCCCTAGTAGCCTCTATTCAACTAGTTCATTGGTCAACTGATGATCACGTTTCCTGATCATGGACATTTATGTCAATTGACAATTAGGTCATATCATTAGTGAATGATGTGATGGACACGCTTACCCAACATAAGTATTTCAACACGATCAAGTCACAAAGTTCATCATTGTGATAATTAAGAAACGAAGTATCCTACTCCTTAGACCCTGAGATCGACCCGAGGCTGCCTTGATTGCATCAACCATCACACCGTAACAGGGTGATCATATATGTGTCTCTCGGGTATTCCAAAGGGATAGGCTGAGGCATATGTATCGAGATCGGGATTTGTTCTCCCGTGTGACAAGAAGAGATACTGGGCCCACTTGATGAGATTGCATCCAAGAAGTTGTGTAGCATATGACTAGGTCATGAAGATGGAATATCACTGGAATGAGTTAAGCAACACTTGTCAGTAATGAGATTGAACTAGGTATGATGATATCGATGATCAGATCTCGAACAAGTCAGGTATCAAAGTAACAAAGGTAATTGGACTCGACGTTTATGGTTCAAATGATATTTAAATCATGGAATACACAGGGGTCATTATGGGCATCTAGGTCCTGCTGATGATAATTGGTCAAAGAAGCAACTAGATCATGTCTCTGATGTTCCCGAACTATAGGGTAACATACTTAAGCGTTTGATGGTGCTTAGAGATAGTTTTGGAATCATTAGGATTACCGGATTGAAGAGAGGGGAGAATCAGAAAGGTTCTGTGAGAGTCTGAAGGATGTTCGGAGTGATCCAAAAAGAGTTTCGGATCATAGGGGTCTATGAGAGTCCGAAGGATGTTCAGAGTGATCCGAAAGGATTTTCAGGTCATAGGGAATTAAATAATATGCATTTAATATTAGTTAATGGAATTAATATTAAAATAATATTTAAATTTTGTTTTAAGGAACAACCAACCTTTAATGGGCCAACTCTTGAAGGCAGAGGCCCATGTGGGGCCGACGCCCCTAGAGGAAGCAAGGGGCCAGTCGACCTAGGGTTTGGAGGAACGCGGGGTGGAAGCCCACCCATGGCCATCACTGGCCCACCTCCTGGCCGTCGCCTCTACCCTAGGACGCCCTCCCCTCCCCCTATACAAGGAGGGGAACATGGGGAGGGGACGACACATAATCCTCCTGAGGCATTTGCTCTCCCCTCTCCACCGGAGTTGTCCTCTCTCTCTCGTTGGCTTTCACGCTCGTGGTTCGAAGAAGAACTACGCATGTGGAATACGACTTCATCATCGGCATGTCGTCTTGCTGTTGGTACGCCGATCCAAAAGATCTACTTCAGCAATATCGGTTGAATTGGAGAAACTGAGAGTAGTTGTTCAACACCGAATGTGTGCGAAACCACGGAGGTGCTACCGGTTGTGGAACCTGGATTATCGTGCGAGGAGAAATGCAACCTTGAGGTCAGCTACGTAATTCGACTACTTCATCCACATTCATCATGAACGTTAAACACTTTCGGTCTACAAGGGTATGTCACTGAAACCTTCCCATTACAACATTACTCCTAGATAGATCCTGGCATTTGGTGTTGCGCTAGTTAGAAAATTATTGTTTTCTGCTGCGAACTCCTTTAGTGGTATCAGAGTTGGTCTATGCATAGTATTGCTTGTACGGTTAGAACATATGTTGAATGTGGGCATTGATCCTATAATTCTTACCCTCTCACGTGTACTTGTTTATATCACGGTACTGTCTGATGAAGCGGCCTAGAACGACCTTACAAGCAATCTTACGCGAGACTAGTTCCGCACTTGACATATGACTTGTACCATATATGTGGCCGGCAGGTGTTTTTATATCTCACAGTAGTTGATATGCATTTGCAACGGAGGGCCTAGAAAGGGGTGTCATAGAGAATTATTTGATCAATGTTATGGTTGGAAGTTTGTAAGTATGAAATGGTTCTATCGCGAAAGCCCTAGCAGCCACGCAAAACATGCAAGAGATAAAGTAGAGGCGTCTAACTTTATTTTGTAGAGGCATGTGATGTTATATGATCATGATATGAATTTTATATGTTTTAAGAAATGCACTTCATGTAAAGAAAAGAAAACGACATGAGCTATTTGGTTGTTCATTTAATTTGATGGCCTGCATGCCGAGATCATGATGTAAAATAGTGTTACTTTCTGTTACTAAGTTGTAGTAGTAGTGTGTCATCATGATGGACGGCTTATTGTAGGTGTCGTGGACTTGGCGCCATGTTGGTGAGAAAGAAGGATATCATGCCAGAGCGTTTGATGGAGATCAAGGCACGTTATGAAGGACCAGATCATGTCACACATTTTAAGTGCATGTGCTGTTAATCCTTTATGCGTCTTATTAATTACTAGTATTAGATACTCAATGGTAGCATTTATAATATGATCCCTAATTAATACCAACAAAAGTGTTCTCCCTTAGTGTGCACCACTAAAAAAGTTCTCCGTTATGAAGCACACTGTGACGATCGAGTATTAGACATATCGACATTTGCATATGGTGGGTGTAAGCCATGTTGCACAGAAAATACAAAACAATTAGATTGGCGAGCATAGCTTGTACAAACATGGCATCGGAACACAAGTAATCAAAAGATAAAGCATGAGTCACATGAATGATGTGATCGACATTTCGATGTACACCTTTGTAGCTATGTCATCAGCCTTGATGATCAGGGGTGGTATAGTGAATTAGGGTCGTGTAATCACTAAAACCTTCTCAGGGATGATAGTCTTAGTGGGATCTAAATGAGTAATCTGATTATAACTTGAACTCGTATTATGAAGGTAGTCTAAATATATTTGCAAATATCCTTGTAGATCATGTCAACCCCAACGTTCTAGTCTACTTTGGCTCTTTCATACATGATGATAAACTTAAACTAGATGGGTCAAACTTCATCGATTGCTACAAATGCTTGAGGGATGTCCTCATTATAAATGATCTTCTCTATGTGCTACGAGAACTGCTAGGAGATTATCCCGAGGATTTCATGGGTGGGCAAGATGATGATGATTCTCGTGCTCGCCGTGACACCTTCATGATAGTCAAGTACACCATAATTCATGCCATGGATTCCGGCTTGTGGTTACACTTTTTACAACATCGAAGCATATAGTATGGTTGATGGACTGAAGGTGTTGTTTACACCACATGTCAGGATCATGAACTATGAGTACATGGACGAGTTTATTCCAACTAAAATGGAAGAAAACACCTACTTAGAAAGTCACTTGGAAATCATGCATAGGATTCATGAAAGCCTTGTGGATGTTATGGGCTACTGGTTGACGGAAAAATTTGTGATAGATGGGGTGTTGTCTTCGCTTCCTCCTAGCTACAAAGATGTCATTATTGGGCTATGTCATGCGAGGGGAATCGTTCGCCTTTCATGAGTTCATGGCTCAGTTGAGAACTCTGAAGGTAGAACCCATTGCAGGGGATGTAATCGATGGAGAAGGTGTATATTTGATATACAAGTTATAAATGTTTTTTGTTATAAACACTTATTGCAGTTTACTAAGTATTTGATACTTGTTCCGTTTTATGAAAACATGACCTTCTACTTGAGAGTTACTAGAAGAGATGAGGTGATAATGGCGTGTTAATGGCAAGCAAGATGGTTGATGGTCGACGACATTCTCCCTCTACATATATCAGTCGGATTAGTTTATGGATTTGAATAAAGGTTTTGTAATCGTTAAGTGTGTAATCTTTATTATTGTGTCTAGCATTTTGCGAGACAGTTATCCATATAAGTGAGATATAAGTCAGTTGTTCTATTTCTTTGAATAATATCTTTTATTCTCACATTATGGTTACGGATGAGTTATTCTTACTTTGTCTCGGTGATAGTAGTTTAAGCATTTATAAAACATTGAAAATGCCAAAAAATATCCAAACTTAATAATGACATCATTTTGAATGACACTACCTTTAAGTCACATTGTTAGGTTCATTCTGATGAAACATGAAGTCTTTAGATACTTCATCTTTTTACACATGCAGACCATGCCTCGCTAGGTGAGACGACTAAAACTCTTCATTCTAGTAAAACATATTCTGGATTAAAATTGTTCAATATCATACATAATGATGTATTGTGATTCAGCAAATAGTGGATATCATTATTTTGTAAACTCCATTGTGGATTTAATTAAATATTTGTATTCACTTAATAAAACACGAGTCTAAAACTATTTGACATACTCAAAAAATCAGAATGAAGAGGGTATTAAATTAACAAGAATATCAAAGTCTCCATGATTTGATCAAAGTTTGTGAAAAGTATTTAAGTTAGGGTTTTTTGGCATATAGACTTGTGAAAGATGTTTTAAAAATTACGATATCTAAACACTTCAATGAGTTGATATGTCTAAAGCATTGTAATTATAATGTATTGGATACCATATGGTCCAAAATTATCTCTTACCGAGTTATCATTATTATTTAGATTTATCAGTTAGAATATCAACCACTCACTTTAGATATAGAAAATCATCTAAGTTCGTGGAAACAACACAATATGAGTTATGACATGTTGTAGTTTCTAGAATTTTGAGTTATGAGATGATTTGAAATTATAACGAATGAATAAATATTTTTAGTGTATTCTTAGGAAACTATGAATACATCTTCCACAACTAAAGCCTAAAACAGCAACAATTGTATTGGTAAGCATGAAATTTTTCGAGAAGGAGTTTCTCGATAAAGGTGTTAGTGGAAGAAAGTAAAGGCTCAAACAAGGTAGTTGACCTTACCTTCAAATGTCAAGTAGAGCAAAAGGAATATGTTCCAGAAGCAAACTCTACGAGTAGATGAGAAACTAATGATAATGATCATGGCATTTCAAATTAATACTTTTACTAAAGAAAGTAGGGTTCAATAATACAAGACATGTTAATGATTTTCTTGTCATGTTAATGGAACAAGACATACCTATGAACTACGAAGAAGCGATGGTGGACTAGAGTACGAGAAATGACTAAGAGTCATGAAATCTTGTATTAAGTTGCATTTAAGATTAACAAGGTAAATGTTACTATATCTTATTAAGTAAAGATGTTACTTGATTTTCCCCAAAACTGCAAGGTTATAAGAAAAAAAATGAAACTTTAAAGGAAAGGAAAAAGCTCGATTTGTCACAAAGAATGTTTTGACAAATTCAAAGGTTGACTATGATGTGTAGAAATGCCTGAGTCTATTGGATTTACACTACCAATTACCATACTTATGATAATTTATAGAAGGTTGTCAAAAATGCATCTTCTTAAATATCTAGATTGAAGAAGAGTTGTAATTGGTACAACAAGCAAGGTTTTTTTTCAATCATATGGATGCTAGTCTCTTGTAGCTAGAATTATTGTTTTGATATATGATCAAAGAATTTTGGAATTACCAAGATTATCGAGAAGATATGCAATTACAAGAATTTGAGTGGGAGCTAAATAGCTTTCATAAATCTTAATATATATAGATGACATATTTTGAGTGGGAGCTAAGTAAGTTTCCTAGTCTTATATGTGACTAACATATTTGAGTGGGCGATGACCCACAAGTATAGGGGGTGTATCGTAGTATTTTCGATAAGTAAGAGTGTCGAACCCAACGAGGAGCAGAAGGTGTTGACAAGTGGTTTGGATCAGGAATACTCAGTAAATACTTAGCAAATGAATTTTCAGGGGGTTTTGATAATGAAGATAAATAAAGTGCGAGTAAATAAAAGATAATAATAATAATTGCAACAAGTGGCCAGGGGTCCTTTCTTTAGCAAAGGACAAGCCGGTTGTATTACTTAAGATGACCAAACGTTCTCGAGGACACATGGGAATATTGTCAAGTTCTTTCGCTTCATATAGTTGATTAATCTTCGCTGGTTGGATAAGTGTTGTGTGGGTGAACCTATGCTAATGTACCGACCTTCCTAGGACTAATACATACTTGTGATTATACCCCTTACAAGCATCCACAACTGCAAGAAAGTAATTAAGATAAAAACCTAACCACAGCCTTAAACTTTGAGATCCTACACTCCCTTATGCAAAGGTTTCCTAACGGGGGTTTAGGTTTCTATCACTCCGGTAACCCCACGTTTAGTAGCCAAATACACAATGCCTTCCCCTAGGCCCATAATGGTTAAGTATCATGTAGTCGATGTTCACATGACACCACTAGAAGAATAACACCACAACTTAAATATCAAACCATTAAATCTTTCTCAACACAATTCCACTACTAACAACATGAGTTCTCCCATGTCCTCAAGAACTAAACGAACTACTCACGAGACATCATATGGATCAAGATCAGAGATGAAATAATGATAAGTAACAATCTGAACATGAACAATAATTCAATGGTTCCACTCAATAGCATCAACTACAACAAGTAATCAACACCGGGAAAGTTTCCCCTAAGAACTATGCAAGATTCAACCCAATTGTTACAGCAGTACGGAGTGGTGATGATGGTGTTGGTGGAGATGATGATGATGATCCCGATGAAGTCTAGCTTGATGACGGTGTTGATGGCGATGATCTCCCCTCTCCGGGAAGGAATTTCCTTGGCAGATTTCTGCCTACCGGAGAGCTCTTTCTCTCTCTGTAGTTTCTGCCCCGCCAAGGCAGCGGAATCTTTCTGTGGTCGCTCCCCGAGTCTTAGGGTTTTGAGGGGAATATATACACAGAAGGGCGATGCTGAAGGTGGGCCAGGGCGACCACACCACCTAGTGGTGCGGCCAGGGGGACTCGCGCCAGGCGGTGGTGTGGGCCCCCTGTGGCCCATCTCCACTCCTCCTTCTGGCCTCCTTCGTCTTCTGGAAAAATAGGAATTTCCATGTATTATCTGGGATTTTTTGATCTTCACGAATTTTGCATTTAGACAGTGCTTTTTCTATCAGAATCCTGACTCCGGTGGTTCATCCTCCAAAAATCATCAATCATGCAAAAATAGATGAAATAACTTAAGTATCATCTTTTAATATGAATTATATCAATGAATAACAGTAAATTATGATATAAAATAGTGATGAAAAATAGACGTATCAACTCCCTCAAGCTTAGACCTCGCTTGTCGCCAAGCGAAAACTGAGCTCAATAAACATGACCACAGGTTTATGGAGTGAAGTGTCGATAAAGAGAATACGGACAAGAAGCATCACAATCATCAATACACAAATCATAATAGAAAACAATTCACTATTATATAACTTAACTTGTAATGAGTAAGGGAAACACAATAAAGATACACAAAGTAAATCATAATTGGTAATGGCAAACTTTGTTCTTGGTTAGAGAATGGTTAACAAATTGCGGGAGTCAAACATAATGGGGTTTTTAATGATAGCCTTCAAAGTAGTATTCACTAAGATAAGAGTAGTGTGCAAAACAAGGAACATAAGAAACATGATTCAATAAATAATCATATGGATGATTGAATCACAACAACTCAAATGCTTGCTTGAGATAGAAAGGAATAGGTTTACTGACTCAACTAAAAATTAAAAGATAGGCCCTTCGTAGAGGGAAGCAGGGATTTCAAGTTTCATAAAGAGCCTCCAAAAATTATGGTACTTACTAGCTTTCAGATCTCGTTGCCCCTATCATAAGCATCTTGAAGTGATTAAGGTTAATGTGAGGGAAAATATGAGTTATATGCTTGACAAATTATAAGTTAAAAGTCTCATCCCCCTTGAGTACGAGTACCAGACCTCATGCTACTCAACTTTGGTCTCTGGTAAGTTCTTGTCATTCTAAGTGTATGTGTATCATATAGAACCTCCAATGGGGTACCCCTTGCCCCATGACACAGGAGCTATCCCATATCAAAATGACAAGGCAACAAATAGTGAGCATCTCAGCGATCTTTTTATTTTCTATTTGCATAGGTTTTTATTGAGGATGCTTCATAGAATGCCACTATAATTATGCTACAAGTTTCCACCTTGATTAGGCATGGCTTAGGCTAGCCGCCCAGATCAATCATATAATAGAAATTGCAAACTAAAATAAGACATGCAAAAAGTAAATGATAAAACTTCTCATTAATATTCCATAACGACAACTCACACCAAGGGATACATAGATAACTAACTGGAGGAGAGATACTTCCACAATGCAAACCATCCTATATGATAACTTCTCTATTCATGATATGACTCTACTAAAAAGGTAAAAAGATGAAAGATAATGATGTGATACCGTGGCACTCCCCTAAGCTTGGAACAAACCAAGGGGATGCCAAAACGTGATGACGAATTACTCCTTCGGTGGTGGTGGTGTTGTGATCATGATCGGAATGAGAAAATCTTCCAGGATCTTGCGAAGCTTGTTATTCTCCTCTTGAAGTATATCCACCTTTCTCCTCAGGACTTGGTACTTACCGCAAAACTCATCAGTGGCTCGTAGAGCTTCCATTGCTGCAGGGAAGGAACTGAGGTCTAGAGCTAGAAGTATCACCCCCTGTCCCTTCATTCCTGCTGACATGCTCTTCACTTCCTCCTCAACGCTCTGATCCATGTCTTTGCACCTAGCTGTGATCCTTTCTTCTTCCACCCATCCCACGAAGGTCCTCTGCTCAAGATTGCGATGGAGCTCGCACTGGCATCGCAACTCATAGTCCTCCGAAGATGAATCTTGGAACAACATCTGAACAGAATAGATCAAAATGAAAACACGACTAGAAAACGATATACGGACCTCGGGGGATCCATGGGATTATATATTACAAAATTTAACAACAAAAGGAAGGTACTGGGAGAAAACGGGTCGGAGACGGGCTCCGGGGTGGCCACACCCCCTGGTGGCGCCGCCAGGTGGGCCTGCGCCACGGGGTGGTGTGAGCCTCCCGGGCTCCGTTTCCGTCCCTCTTTCGACTCATTATTTTCCATGTTAGATAAAAACTGCAAAAATATAAATTGAAAAGTTTTTCGCGGACCTTTTCTTACCAGAACTGTTACCTATTCGAAAACGGACTCTGCAGGTTTTTGAATTTGGTCTTTAATAAATTCTTCCGGAGTCACCACTTGAATAATATCAATATCTTTATTAAGAATCTTCAAAAATATAATGCTTGAGTCTTTTGACCATTCTTCATTTCATTACATCATTCTCTCCTACCACTTGAAAATTTCTTTCATACAAAACTTCACACAATCTTCATTAGCAACATTAGTGCATGCAAGATAATAAACCTTTAGGTTCAATTTCAACTGAAATCCATCAAAACATAAGAATCAACTCCTTTCGAAAGCCCAAAAGGAATTCAAAAAAGGAAATCGATTTCAGAGGCAAATGCAAAAATGGAAGAAATCTGTCAAAATAGACCAGCATGTAAATATCAGTTTTTTAGAAAATATTCCGTTGCTCAAATCAAAAAGTGCAAAACTAATGAAATTTAAATAATAACCTGGGGCATTCACACAAAAAATTACAGATCAGTACGACGTTTTGGGATTTTTCACGATTTTTTACGGTGAAGCACACAAAAATCTGTTTTAGGACAGCAACTTCCCCAAATCTTACTTCTCTCTCATTAGAGGCTGATCTTGACACAAAAACCAAACAAAAAGGATAAGGAGAGGTTATTACAGAAGCAATAACTTCCAGAACTCAAAATAAACAAAAACTGAAAGCAAAAATATATTGGGTTGTCTCCCAAAAAGCTCTTTCTTTATAGCCATTAAGATAGGTATGATAAATTTCAATGATGCTCACATAAGGATATGAATTGAAGTAAAAGAGAGCATCAAGGAGCAAATATACACATATTTAAGTCTAACCCACTTCCTATGCAAGGGAGTTTTGTAAGAAAATAAATTATTGAAACCAGAGGCTACTAGCATAGGAAGGCAAAACAAGTGCAACATAGAGACTTTCAGCATAAAGCGAGGAAACTTAATATTATTGAGATGCATAGAAACATTTTCCCCTCTCTCATAATAACTTTCAGCATCATGAATAAATTTAACGACATAACTATCACATGAACCATAGTAGCAATGATCACTTATTCTGACAGAAAACACAGGGACACTAGCTTTCCTAGTTCTATTAGGATGTGAAACAATATTATAAGTATCCTTACAAAGGATAATGTGCCCATCTTCTACATTTTTAGAGACAAAGTCCTTCTCAATTGCTACTATAGGTTCAACATCTATTTGTTCATCAGGTTCTACAGCTTTCTTTGTACTTTTGTTAACCATACTAGTTATCATAGAATGCTCCTTTACCTTAACAGGGAAAGGTATTTTCTCGATGTAAGGTTCAGGTAAAATATGATCAACAGTATAAACTTAAGTATTTCTAGCAGGAACACAATTAACAATATCTTTATATGGCTCATGATACTTGTTCCATTTCTTTTTAGGAATTTCAATATAAGAGGCAAAGGCCTTAAAACAATTTGCAATGCTTTGAAAATCAAGACCATAAGCAACACTAATATTATGAAAGTCATCAGTTCCCATAAAAGATTTAATGCATTCATAATCATAATTTATATCTGACTTCCTTCCTTTATCATCCTCCCATGCTTGAGCATTGTCTTGAATACGGCCTAGAAGATCCCATTTAGCTTCTTCTTTCATACGTGTAAATGATCCAGCGCAAGAAGCATCCAATAAATCCTTATCATGAAGAGAAAGCCTTGCATAAAAGTTATTGATAATAATATTATTAGGGAGCTCATGAATAGGACATTTGAGCATTAGTGACTTCAATTTCCCCCAAGCTTGGGTGGTACTCTCTCCATCACGAGGCCAAAAGTTATATATTTGATTCAGATCTTTATGAATCTCACTAGGAGGATAAAATTTGGAATAAAAGAGAGGTACAATTTCCTCCCATTCAAGAGATTGGCCATTTTTAGCAGCTTATACCATTCCTTAGCTCTTCCTTTCAATGATACAGAGAATAACTTTTTCTTAACTTGATCTATGGTAATACCTGCACACTTGAACAATCCACATAGTTCATGTATAAAAAGAAAATGATCACTAGGATGGACAGTTCCATCTCCAAAATAGTAGTTATCCAGAACACGATCCACAATTTTTGTAGGTATTTTAAAAGGATCAATTTTAGCAGGTGGTGGTTCATCTACTACCTTAGTAGTGGTAGTGGCATTCTGAAATAAGAAAGTAAGTGAATTATCCATATTGAGAATAAAGTAACAAACAGAAATAAAGAATACTCACAATAGAAGTTTCCTTTACCAGTTCCACTCTTCAATAGCGCTTCACTCCCCGACAACGGCGCTAGAAAATAGTCTTGATGACCCACAAGTATAGGGGGTGTATCATAGTATTTTCGATAAGTAAGAGTATCAAACCCAACAAGGAGCAGAAGGTGTTGACAAGTGGTTTGGATCAGGAATTCTTTGTAAATACTTAGCAAACAGATTTTTAGGTTTTTTTGATAATGTAGATAAATAAAGTGCGAGTAAATAAAAGACAATAATAATAATTGTAGCAAGTGGCCCAATCCTTTCTTTAGCAAAGGACAAGTGATACATTGCAAATGTATCTATAATTTTTGATGTTCCATGCTTGGTTTTATCCACTTTCTTGTGTTTTGTTCCAACTTTGGAGTACTTTTCATATGATTTCTTGGACTAACCTATTAACAAGAGCCACATTACTGTTTTCTGTTGTTTTTGGTTCCAAAAAATTCAGAAAATGAATATTCTCGGAATTGGACGGGACAAAAGCCAAAGTGCCTATTTTTCCGGAAGACATCAAGTGCCAGAATACGAGACAGAGAGGGGCCAGGGGGCCACCACACAACCTGGCCGCGCGGCCAGGCCTGTCCCATGCCAGGGGGTGGTGTGGCCGCTCCCGGCACCCCCTCGGCCTCCCCTTTCGACTATAAGATGCCCTCGGGACGAAAACCCTAAGTGCCCAATCAAAAATCCACGAAAGAGTCTGTAGCCGCTGTCATCTCCATCCCTAGATCGGGAGGGATCTGAAGCTCTTCTCGGCACCACGGAGAGGGAATTCACCACGAGGCCTTCTTCATCACCATGCAAGCCTCCGGTGTGATGCGTGAGTAGTTCATCCTTGGACTACGGATCCATGTAGTAGCTAGAGGGTTGGGTTCTCCTCCTTTGTGCTTTCATGTTTAGATCTTGTGAGCTCCATTCATGATCAAGATCATCTATTTGTAATTCATACATGTTGTGTTTGCGGGGATCCGATGGATATTGAGATGCTATTTCAGATTGATTATTGATTCTATCATGTCTTTGTTATTTGAGATCTTGCATGCTTTCCGTTGTTAGTAGCTATCTTGGCCAAGTAGATGCTAGCAACTCCAAGAGTTAGTATTTATGCTCGATAGTGGGTTCATGCCTCGGTAATCTGGGAAGTGAGAAATCTCTAAGGTACTAGATGTGTTGTTGCTACTAGGAGAAAACAACAATCTTTTGTTCATAGAACAATTGTATTGTTTACCTTACACGCATTAAATAAAGCAATAATCTGTTGCTTGCAACTTAATCTTGGAGGGGTTGGATGATAACCTGAAGGTGGATTATTAGTCATAGATGCAGTTGGATGGCGGTTTATGTATTATGTTGTATTGCCCAATCAAGTCTCAAAGGAGTCAAGATGATTAGTATATGCATGTATTGTTTTCTCGGTGTTTGTCAATTGCCCCGCTGTAATTTGTTCACCCAGCATGTTATCTATCTAAGGAGAGCCACCTCTAGTGAACTATGGATCCCGGTCCTTATCTTTTACATACAATCTACAATCTTTTACTGCTTTGTGTTTACTTTCTGCAAACTTTTACTTCTTTCCATTCGATACGTTTAATCCTTTGTTTTCCGCAAAACACGGTGAAATTGACAACCTCATCGCATGTTGGGGACAAAGTTCTGTGGTTGTGTTGTGCAGGTCTCCATGTTGCTACTAGCACCGTAGTGCAGCCTAAAGCTCAGCTAGTAACACCTTTGGGTGTTTCCTTGCTCCTCTTGGTTCGATTAAACCTTAGTTTCATAACGAGGAAACTTGTCTTTGTGCTCATCATACCTTCCTCTTGGGGCTCCTAACGAGCTCTACATCAACACCACGCACCAAGCACTTTTCTGGGCGCCATGTATTGAGCCATCAAGCGATTTTCTGGCGTCGTTGCTGGGGAGTCAAGGACATCTTCACAAGGGGAGTCCCTCATAACCAATCTCTTTACTTTGTTATTTTTGTTTTGCTTAGTTTCTTTTTGCTTTGTTTGCTTGTTTTGTTCTTCAAAAACCCAAAAAAATATTTTTACTTGTTTTGCTTTCTTATTTGAAAACCCAAAAAAAATGACTACTCTTGAAAACACTAAGTTGTGTGACTTCACTAGCACCAACAACAATGATTTTATGAGCACTCCTATAGCTCCACCTGTGGCTGAAAATACTTTCTTTGAGATAAAACCTGCTTTGCTCAATCTTGTTATGAGAGAACAATTTTCTGGTATTGGTAATGAAGATGTTGCTTCCCATCTAAATAACTTTGTTGAACTTTGTGAGATGCAAAAGCATAGGGATATAGATGGTGATATTATTAAGCTGAAATTGTTTCCTTTCTCTTTGAGAGGAAAAGCTAAAGAGTGGTTGAATTCCTTAACTAGGAATAGTATTGATTCTTGGACTAAGTGCAAAGATGCTTTTATTGGAAAATACTATCCCCCTGCTAAGATTATATCCATGAGAAGTGAAATAATGAAGTTTAAACAACTTGATAATGAGCATGTTGCTCAAGCTTGGGAAAGAATGAAATCTTTGATAAAGAATTGTCCCACTCATGGACTGACTGCTTGGATGATCATCCAAACTTTTTATGCAGGATTGAACTATTCTTCAAGGAACCTATTGGATTCAGCTGCTGGAGGTACCTTTATGACCATCACTTTGGGTGCTGCAACAAAACTATTGGATAATATGATGGTTAATTATTCTGAATGGCATACTGAGAGAGCTCCACAAGGTAAGAAGGTAAATTCTGTTGAGGAAACCTCTTCCTTGAGTGATAAGATTGATATTATTATGTCTATGCTTGTTAATGGGAAAGCCCATATTGATCCAAATAATGTTCCTTTAGCCTCTTTGGTTGCTCAAGAAGAGCAAGTTGATGTGAATTTCATAAGAAATAACAACGATGCTTATAGGAACAATTTTGGTAACAACAATTATAAGCCTTATCCTCCCAACAATGGTAATGCTTATGGAAATTCTTACAACAATAATAAGAGTGCTCCATCTGAACTTGAAGTTATGCTTAAAGAGTTTATTAGTAAACAAACTGCTTTCAATAAAACTATTGAGGAAAAACTCTCTAATGCTGAAAGAAATATAGCATCTTTGGCTGAAGCTCAATCTTCTTTGAATAAAATGGCTGCTAAACCTGAAACTAATGAGAATCCCTTTGCAGCTACTAATGCCATACAAGTAAGAATTGATGAAAATGTTAGACTATTAGCTGAATTACATGCTAAGTGGGAAAGAGAAGATGAAATTGCTAGAAACATTAGTGTTTCTACTATCACCACCACTATTGTTGAGGCTAGTAATAGTTCTACCACTTTAGATGATAAAGTTGATTTTGATCTTGATGGTTGCAACATCTCTGAAGTTATTAAGTTCCTGCAAAAGCTTGCTAAAAGTCCTAATGCTAGTGCTATGAACATGGCTTTTACACAACACATTACTGATGCTCTCATAAAAATTAAAGACGAAAAGATGAAACATAAAGCTTCTATTCCTATAAAACAATAAGATGGTTGGGAACCCATCATTAATATGAAAGTGAATGACTTTGATTTCAAAGCTTTGTGTGATCTTGATAGTAGTGTTTCTATTATGCCTAGAAGGATTTATGATATGCTTGATTTGCCTCCTCTTGAAGATTGTTATTTAAATGTACCACTTGATGCTAATGCTAAAAAGAAACTCATGGGGAGTCTTAATGATGTTATTATTATGGTTAACGATTCCTATGTCCCCGTTGATTTCTATGTTTTGGATGTTGAATACAATGCTTCTTGTCCTATTACTTTGGGAAGACCTTTTCTTAGAATTGTTGGTGCCATCATTGATATGAAAGAAGGCACCATTAAATATCAACTCCCACTCAAGAAAGGTATAGAACACTTCCCTAAAAAGAGATAAAAGATTTCTTTTGCTTCTCCTATGAAAACAAAATTTGGTCTTAATGCTTCTTCATTTGAGAACACTTGATTCTTTCTTTGGTTCTTATGCCTAACTTAAAGGCGTTAAAGAAAAGTACTTGTTGGGAGATAACCCAAGAGTTTTAGTTGAGTCTTGGAATTTATTACTTCAGTAATAACTGCTTCTTATCCTTTTTATTTGCTTTTTGTGCCAAGAGTAACCTCTAATGAGAGTGAAGTAATGATTGGGAAAGTTGCTGTCCCGAAACAGATTTCTGTGCTTCACCGTAAAAATTCCTGAGAGAGTTCTGTATGTCGGACTGAGCTGTAATTTTTTGTGCTTCTGCCCCAGGTTGTTATCTAACATTCGTTAGTTCAACACTTTTTGATTTGAGCAACATAAGATCTTCGAAAAAAATCGTCTTTACCTGCTGGTCTGTTTTGACAGATTTCTGTCATTTTCTGCATTTGCTTCTTGTTAGTTCCTTCTTGAGTTCTTTTGGGGAATTGAGCTTTTTGAGGGAAGTGCTACAGTATCTAGTGTTCTAATGGAAGTTTATTTGGTGTTAGGACTGAACCTTGAGACTTATTTATCTTAAGTGAACTAATGTTGCTAATGAGATTGTGCGAAGTTTTGTATGAAGGAAAATTTTCAGGTGTATGGAAGGAATGAGTAATGAGATGAAGGATGGACTAAAGCTCAAGCTTGGGGACGCCACACGTGTCACCCCAAGAAATATCCAAGAAGTACAAGCGTCAAAGCTTGGGGATGCCCAAGGCATCCCCTTCTTCATCAATAAAAATTCCAGGTTTCTTCCAAACGCTTCATTTTTATTGTTTCGTGCACAGTTGTGTTTCTCTTGGAGCGTATTCTTTTTCATTTTTGTTTTTTGTTTTTAGTTTGCTTGATTTTCTTAGTTTTCTGAATAAGTTGGTTGGACCCCCTCTTTCATACATTGGTTTGCAAATAGTTTGGTTTGGTTTGGAAAAGAGTAGGAAAGTTCATGCTTATGTGGTAAAAAGAGCTCGTTTTTGACTGTGGCTATGCTTTGTCATGTCGTGCTTGATATTGTTTTGGCTTTATGCTTAGTATTCTTTGCTGTAGCATGACTTGTTATAAACAATTGAGATTTCTTAGTGTGCCTTGGATGAATCATGCGTTGTTTTAGCATATTAAAGCATAGTATAGTGGTATTCTCCTTTGATGCTTTATTTGGGTTGACTTGGCACATGCTCACACCATGTTATGACTGTCACAAGTCACCATAGCCTTTATGATCCTTTAGTTTTCAACTTGTAGTATCACTTTATGCTTTGATCAATGATGTTTTGTCGCTCTGCATGATTATGGCCATTATTGCTCTCTTAGTTTGTCGCTCCCAGTCTTTTGCTAGCCTCCACCACAAAGTATGAGTTCCACTCATGCATCCAACTCCCTAAACCAAGTTTTTCCAGAGAGTCCACCATATCGACCTACTAGCTTATGCTATTCCAAGTATATTCATGCTTTTGTCTACCTTTCACTTGTTATGAGAAAACTAGTGATTAAAGCTCTCACGAACTTGATGGCACACTTTACTTTATTGCCTCTAATAAACTTGAACCATTGGGTCCTTCTTTGTTGCGTATATGCTTGCGCTTTATAAGTTGAAATTAGCAGAACCATGTACCATGGGGAACGCTTTCAACATTGCACTTGTACTTTGTACACCGTTGATATTATGTTCTTTTGCTTACAGATCCCGGCAGTGTGAAATAAATGTGGAACTTGTAAGATCATGGAGTTTGTATGTGTGTTAGAGAAACGCCTGGGCCGCTAGCCTAAGCCATGCCTAATCATGGTGGAAACTTGCAGCATCACCATAGTTAGCACTCTATGAAGCATCCTCAATAAAAACCTATGCAAATAGCAAATAAAAAGATCGTTGAGATGCTCATTGTCAGCTTGCCTTGTCATTTTGATTATGGGAAAGCTCCCGTATCATGTGCAAGGGGTACCCCGTTGGCGGTTCTTAATGATACACATATACTTACAATGACAAGAGCTTACTCATGACTGAAGTTGAGTAGCATGAGGATCGGTCTCCGTAAGTAAGGGACATGAGATTTCGGTTTATAACTTGTCAAGCATATCCTCTTAGTTGTGTCACTTTAACCTTAATCACCTTCAAGATGCTTATGATAGGGGCAATGAGAGCTGAAAGCTATAAGTACCATAATTTTTGGAAGCTCTTTATGATACTTGAATCCCTACTTCCTTTTACAAAAGGTATTTCTTCCACTTATATTGAGTCTCCACCTTCTATCTTTATGCACTTACTTTGAGAGCATAGTGGCCATTCTTAGTTCTATGTGCATTGTCCCAAGCCTAGTTGATTGATGCATAACTTGTTATTGCTTGTTTGAAATTATTGTATCTAGTCACTCTTATGAACTTTAAAGGTGTCCTATGCATTTATACTTGCTACTCTATTGAGGGACAAGCTGAATACTTTTATGCTATGTTTTCTTTATGTGAAACAAACAAACGTCTTGCAAAGCATGTTATTCATGATTCTTTTGTTTGTGCCTTTTCATGTTGTATCATAGTTTCTTTGCTTATTTCTAGAACTTTGTCTTTCATGTTATGATTGAAGTACTATGATCCCAGCTTTGAGTTTTGCAAATACTTTTGATCAAGTTTTTGATGGTGCATGTCACCTCAAAAATTATTTCTTTTTATCACTTAACTACTCGAGGACGAGCAGGAGTTAAGCTTGGGGATGTTGATACATTGCAAATGTATCTATAATTTTTGATGTTCCATGCTTGGTTTTATCCACTTTCTTGTGTTTTGTTCCAACTTTGGAGTACTTTTCATATGATTTCTTGGACTAACCTATTAACAAGAGCCACAAGCAATTTGCCATTTTTCTGTTCTTTTTGGTTCCAGAAAAGTCAGAAAATGAATATTCTCGGAATTGGACGGGACAAAAGCCAAAGTGCCTATTTTTCCGGAAGGGATCAAGTGCCAGAATACGAGATAGAGAAGGGTTGGGGGCCGGCCACACCACCTGGCAGGCTGCCAGGCTCAGCGCCGAGGTGGTCTGGCCGACCCAGCACCCTCGGCCTCTCCTTCCGCCTATAAGTTGCCCTCGGGGACGAAAACCCTAGGTACCCGATCAAAATCTCTGAAAGAGTGCAGCTGCCGTCATCTCCATCCCTAGATCGGGAGGGATCTGAAGCTCTTCCGGCACCTGCTGGGAGGGAATTCACCAGAGGCCTTCTTCATCACCATGCAAGCCTCCGGTGTGATGCGTGAGTAGTTCATCCTTGGACTACAGATCCATGTAGTAGCTAGATGGCTGGGTTCTCCTCCTTTGTGCTTTCATGTTTAGATCTTGTGAGCTCTGTTCATGATCAAGATCATCTATTTGTAATTCATACATGTTGTGTTTGCGGGGATCCGATGGATATTGAGATGCTATTTCAGATTGATTATTGATTCTATCATGTCTTTGTTATTTGAGATCTTGCATGCTTTCCGTTGTTAGTAGCTATCTTGGCCAAGTAGATGCTAGCAACTCAAGAGTTAGTATTTATGCTCGATAGTGGGTTCATGCCTCACGTAATCTGGGGAAGTGATGAAATCTCTAAGGTACTAGATGTCTGTTGCTACTAGGAGAAAACAACAATCTTTTGTTCATAGAACAATTGTATTGTGTACCTTACGCATAATTCGTAAAGCAATAATCTATTGCTTGCAACTTAATCTCTTGGAGGGGTTGGGTGATAACCTGAAGGTGGATTATTAGTCATAAATGCAGTTGGATGGCGGTATATGTATTATGGTGTATTGCCCAATCAAGTCTCAAAGGAGTCAAGATGATTAGTATATGCATGTATTGCTTTCTCGGTGTTTGTGAATTGCCCCGCTGTAATTTGTTCACCTAACATGTTATCTATCTAAGGAGAGCCACCTCTAGTGAACTATGGATCCCGGTCCTTGTCTTTTACATACAATCTACAATCTTTTACTGCTTTGTGTTTACTTTCTGCAAACTTTTACTTCTTTCCATTCGATACGTTTAATCCTTTGTTTTCCGCAAAACACGGTGAGATTGACAACCTCATCGCAAGTTGGGGACAAAGTTCTGTGGTTGTGTTGTGTAGGTCTCCACGTTGCTACTAGCACCGGTAGTGCGCCCTGCCAAAGCTCAGCTAGTAACACCTTTGGGGTGTTTCCTTGCTCCTACTGGTTCGGTTAAACCTTGGTTTCACAACTGAGGGAAACTTGCTGCGGTGCTCATCATACATTCCTATTGGGGTTCCCAACGAGCTCTACATCAACACCACGCACCAAGCACTTTTCTGGGCGCCATGTATTGAGCCATCAACAAGCCGGTTGTATTACTTAAGATGACTAAACGTTCTCGAGGATACATGGGAATATTGTCAAGTGCTTTCGCTTCATATAGTTGATTAATCTTCGCTGGTTGGATAAGTGTTGTGTGGGTGAACCTATGCTAATGTACCGACCTTCCTAGGACTAATACATACTTGTGATTATACCCCTTACAAGCATCCGCAACTACCAGAAAGTAATTAAGATAAAACCTAACCACAACCTTAAACTTTGAGATCCTACACTCCATTATGCAAAGGTTTCCTAACGGGGGTTCAGATTTCTGTCACTCTGGCAACCCCACGATTAGTAGCCAATACACAATGCATTCCCCTAGGACCATAATGGTTAAGTATCATGTAGTCGACGTTCACATGACACCACTAGAAGAATAACACCACAACTTAAATATCAAACCATTAAATATTTCTCAACACAATTCCACTACTAACAACATGACTTCTCCCATGTCCTCAAGAACTAAACGAACTACTCACGAGACATCATATGGATCAAGATCAGAGATGAAATAATGATAAGTAACAATCTGAACATGAACAATAATTCAATGGTTCCACTCAATAGCATCAACTACAACAAGTATTCAACACCGGGAAAGTTTCCCCTAAGAACTATGCAAGATTCAACCCAATTGTTACAGCAGTACGGAGTGGTGATGATGGTGCTGGTGGAGATGATGATGATGATCCCGATGAAGTCTAGCTTGATGACGGTGTTGATGGCGATGATCTCCCCTCTCTGGGAAGGAATTTCCTTGGCAGATTTCTGCCTACCGGAGAGCTCTTTCTCTCTCTATAGTTTCTGCCCCGCCAAGGCAGCGGAATCTTTCTGTGGTCGCTCCCCGAGTCTTAGGGTTTCGAGGGGAATATATACACAGAAGGGCGATGCTGAAGGTGGGCCAGGGCGACCACACCACCTAGTGGCGCGACCAGGGGGACTCGCGCCAGGCGGTGGTGTGGGCCCCCTGTGGCCCATCTCCACTCCTCCTTCCTCCCTCTTCCTTACGGAAAAATAGG
Organism: Avena insularis; assembly: GCA_023614405.1. NCBI lineage: Eukaryota > Viridiplantae > Streptophyta > Magnoliopsida > Poales > Poaceae > Avena > Avena insularis. The sequence goes on from CM042694.1 coordinate 31,947,814, forward strand.
AATTTCCATGTATTATCTGGGATTTTCGATCTTCAATTTATTTTGCATTTAAAATGCTTTTTTTTCGAAATCCTGACTTCGGTGGTTCATCCTCCAAAAATCATCAATCATGCAAAAATAGATGAAATTACTTAAGTATCATCTTTTAATATGAATTATATCAATGAATAATAGTAAATTGTGATATAAAATAGTGATGCAAAATGGACGTATCAGTGGGATCTTAACAAAATACCTATATGTAAATGGCATATTGTGAATGGTATAGTTGTTATTAATAAGTGTTAATGAGTTTTGAGTAAATATTCTATAGATGAAGTTGAACAAGTATTAAACATTAAAATCTATCGAGATAGATCGATATGTTTAATAAACATTAGAGTCAATTTTTTTCCTGAATTAGATTCTGAAGGAGTTCAAAATATCCTAGATGAGATTCTAAAGAAGTTCAGAATAGAACAAGTTAAGAAAGAAGTCCTTACTTGTTATTAATCTCGGTATAACAACAATGGTTAAAAGATAGAAAAGGGATGTGTTACATCCCTTATGCCTCAGCCATAGGTTCTGTCGTATAAAACTATGTTGTATGCTCGACATAATGTGACACAATTTCTTAGTTAGAAGAACAAGTTTCGAAGTGATTCCTGAGTAAATCAGTGACAAGGTTTGAACATATCCTCTAGTATCTAAAGAGAACTGAGGATCTACATTGATATAGAAGAATGTGACTACTTTAGAAGTGGCAAGTATAATAGTTTTGGCTTAGGAAGTTCATCATTTTCAACTGAGTGTGTTTATGGTATACATGACTATGTGAAAGCCCACTTGACCGAACAGATGTCATTGTAGACACATAGAAACAAAGTCTCACTCTGCCTTCTGATACCTTCGATCCATATTACGGATGTAGTATAGCTTCTTTTTCCCTAGTATACCTAGGTTGTCGAATCCTGGTTTCTTCTGTCACTAGGGTTCCCAACCTGCAGATCAGTCATCACTCATACTCCCTATACCTAGCTCAATCCTCGGGGTCTTGGGTACCTGACAAGTCCTTGGATTGAGGCAAGAGAGGATACAATAATCATCATGTCACACAAACTAATACACGGTCCCATCTATGATAAATCACATGCACAATTGCTACATGGCTAGGCCGAAGCCCTTAGCCTAAGGATAATACCTCACACATAGAGATGAGATCAATAATCACAAACATTGTAATGAAAATCATAAGATTGATAGCAATAGTCGTACAATGTCGCCAATCGAAGAAGAGATCTACTATTACAAGTGGTGGAATATGGCTATGGAGATGGAGAAGGGTTTGGAGATCTGAGGCAGCTTTTTGGCGAGGTCTGGCTTCTTCGGGAGGGTCGAGCTTCGTTTTCCCGACGCCTTAGGCTTATTTATATAGGGGTCCCTTCATGAAAGTTGTTCCGTTTGACCTAACGATGGCGGCGCCAACTATAGACCGGAGCTATACGGCCGAAATTTTTGCTCTGGTCATATAGTTGGTCATTAAAGCGTCTGCCTCCGTTGTACGGCTCCTGGTTTCTTCTAGTTGTTGGAAATCCCGTATCTTTGACTTTAATGTAGTGATTCCCTCCTTTAAACGATGTTATCTACAAAGGAAAAATATAAAAGAAAGGATTGCATACCCCTCTGAATATTAGCATTAGTGGCAGGGTTTAGAGAGATATTTCATCAAGAATATGATTAATATCCAGTTTAAATGTGGACGTAGATGGCTATATTTCAGAGCCATCAACCTCCCCAAGCTTAAACTCTCTGTCTGCATCAAAAAAAAATCTGGCCGTATAGTTCCGATCGTATAGTTGGCGCCGCCACCGCTAGGTCAAACAGAACAACTTTCATGAAGGGACCCCTATAAAAAGAAGCCTCGGACAATGATAAAACAAGCCTGCCTCGCCCAAAAGTCTCTACCTCGGATCACCAGCCGCCTCCAGATTTCAAAACCCTTCTCCATCTTCATAGCCATATTCCACCACTTGTAATAGTAGATTTCTTCTTCGATTGGCAACATTATAAGACTATTGCTATCAATCTCATGATTTTCATTACAATGTTTGTGATTGTTGATCTCATCTCTATGTGTGAGTAATTCTCCTTGGGCTAAGGGCTTCGGCCTAGCCATGTAGCGTTTGTGCATGTTATTTATCATAGATGGGATCATGTATTAGTTTGTATGACATGATGATTATTGTATCCTATCTTGCCTTAATCCAAGGACTTGTCAGGTACCCAAGATCCCGAGGGTTGAGCCAGGTATAGGGAGTATGAGTAATAACTGATCTGCAGGTTAGGAACCCCAGTGATAGAAGGGGTAGTATGGCTGTATGTGAGGGATTTACTTGGGATTAACGGTGACATCACTATGCATATAATTAGTTCTCTTTCTTCTATGGATGAGACTAGTAGGTTATTGATATAAGCTGTTGCAGAGGCAATAGCAATTATGGATGCACTACCCACATATAATTTATCTTTCTCTAATAATTACATGCATACTTTATCTTTATCTTTTATTCCCATCAGATGTTTTGTACAGCTACAGGTGAATCGAACGCCCTAGGCCCTCTCTCTCCATCATTGACAACAACAAAAAGACGCAAACTCTTAGTCCGGTAAAAACACAAAAGGAATTCTAAAACTCCTGAAGGTCCGTTAAAGTAACTTCACTACGCATCTGCTTCCCGAGGATTCAATAACCTAGATCTACTAGGGAAAAAGAAGCTATACTACATCCGTAATCCGGATCGAAGGTATCACCATGAACCCCTTCACATGCACCCAGAGGGGCCAAACCCTGGCTGTGGGGGTGTGAGAGCATCCTTGGGGAGGGGCTCCCCCCTTGGCTGCCGCCCCTTCCTTGGAGGAGGGGTAGATGGGGCTATCCCCCTCTACCCTATATAAGGAGGACAGGGTGGAGGCACCCCACCAAATCCTCTAGGTGTCGCCTCCCCTCTCCCTATCTACTCCTCCTGCGCAGCTGCTTAGGGAAGCCATGTCGCTCTCCCATACACCATACCCCTATGATGTTGTCATACTGATGGAGTCTCGTGGAGCTCTTATCCCTCGTTTGCGGGATCAAGGATGAGGAGACGACCTCAAGTTGGACGTGTAGTTACCGCGGAGGTGCTTCCCATGCGGTACTTCATCGGATTGGATCTCTAGGTTTCTTTCGCATATCTTGTAGATCGAATCTTTGGGTTTCCTCTGCATATCTCATAGGAATTTTTTGTTTTCCATGCTACAAACCCATTACAACTCTGCAATGTTGTTAATCAAGTGTCTCTTCATATGCATGATTCGCACGAGCCTAACAAATTCATCGATACCTCAAAGGAACACTCAATCTTGGACTAACCATATACTCTTCTTCCACACATAATATTATTCCCTATTCGGATGCTAATTGGGCTGGTTGCCCGGACACTCGCCATTCAGTGTCAGGGTTTTGCATATTTTTGGGTGAAAATTTATAGTGTCTCGGAGCAATGTCGAGGCTGAATATCATGGAGTATCCACTGTCATGGCCAAAACATGTTGGTTGCGCGACTTTTTGCTTGAGCTTCATCGACCACTTGACAGAGTTACCATTGTATATTGTGACAATATTTTTGCACTTTACAAGTTTGCAAACCCGCAACATTGCCGCACCAAACACATTGACCTGGATATCCACTTTGTTCGCGAGAAGGCTACTCTTGGCGCATTAAGGTTTCTCCATGCACCTTCTAGCATCAGCTTGCATATATCTCCACCAAAGGTTTGTTGACACTATTGTTTTAGGAGCTTCAATCCCGTCTTCACATCAACGAGGGATCGTCTCCACGTCCAGACTGCGGGGGATTGTTAGATGACAGTATATGTCGGTTACGCTTACCATGTATAGATCAAACCGAACCGACTTAGATTAGTCTAGAATGACTTGTAACACAAGTTTGTAACCATGTATAAATTCTGATCAATGCAATCAGTCGAGGTGTACAATTGTAGCCTGACTTTACAATCCTACACATATACTAGTTTATCAGAGTATGATATGAAGTTAGGTCTAGTAGGTGTATGATGTGATAAGCCGTTCGATCTTCTCTCTAGTAGTCCACCATAGAGCTCCAATATATGTAGCCGTTTGTTTTTTCGCTTAACAAATTTGTATGAGGTGATAAGATCAATGAACGGTTCAATCACTTAGGACAAGGTGCCATTTAACTGGACGAGCACAGGACTAGGTCTACCTACCTTATGCTATTTACGGAAAACGTTATATTAAGGGGTTTCTATCAGTTTTTTTGGCAAATAGAATATATTAATATCGCGAAAATAACAACACACTCAACCTCTACAACAAAGAAATGTCTAAAAGACATACGGATGCACACAACCCTACAACAAGAAGAAGAAGATCCCGCTAGAGTGATCAAAACCTTGTAGCTGTGACACAAATCCCTGCCAAGACAACACCCGGAGTCTAAATTCTCCAAAAGCGACACCCTCAAAAAGGAAATAGTGCATAAGCATCATCATCGACGCCTGATCATAGATCTTAGGTTTTCACCTTGGAAAAAAACCGCGCTCTAAAAAAATGCCTCCAACAAGGCTATTGTCAGGCACAACCAATTAAGGTCAGACCCATGGATTTCTATCCTGAAAGATATAACTCTATACTCCTCATGTGCTGCCACCCCTGCTTGCCAATGCCGCTGCTATAAGTCAAGAAACACCAAGAAAAGTCCTCACCGGCTCAAAGACTCGGTCTTCCATTACTATACATCATCCGCCATGCATTTTCCACCACTGTCTTCACCATGAAAATCGAAACAACGACATGTCTCATGATGATAACATACAATGAAGCTTCACGTCACACCCACCTGAAGCCACACGGCTAGAAATAGGGGTGCATGCGCGACTGAATCCTATCAGATGAATGAGGCCATGCACCAAGTAGAACACCGTCTTGACGCGAGAAGACCCCATGATCGCATTCACGTGTCCTTGAATTCAGAGGTTAGCTATAGGAGATATGTCTACGGTGTGTGTCGAAGAAGCAATCTAACATTATACGTTGTTTATCCAATCTATCTACTTCTCATTTAGCTATTCCTTAATTGTCACAGTTCATTTTCCTTTCCTAATGGATGTATGAAAATTATTTGTTTCTTCTTTTATTCTTATTACCTATAAATAAATGTGACATGAATTTTTTTTATGAAAGGGGTTTCCCCCCGATTTCATTAATAGAAACCAACAGATCTACAAAGTTGTGGTCTCAACACAACAAAAACAACCCAGCCGTAGCTAATAGAGAAAAGAAAGGGATGGCACAGGAGAACCTAGTCCCCCAAAAATTCCCAGGAAACGGAACTAAACAGGTTCTGAAGAACAAAAACATCTACAACACGGGCAGGTACAAGCTTTTTAAGATATACAAGTTTAAGCACATCAGGCGTTGAGTCCACGGTCTCCATCTTCCCTTTGCTGCAAACACCTCATCAGCGATTCTTCCCAGCAGTCTTGCGCCCAGCCACATCCCCTTTTTGCACTTTCCTTCACCTGTAAATCACACCAATAATCAATCTGGTAAACAATTCTGTGAATTATCTCATTCGGTTCACTCAGACACTTATGGTCAAAACATGTAGTATTTCTTGTTTTCCAAATGACCCAGAGAATTGTCGCTATCCCAACTGTAAGCAACTTCCTTCTCTTCTCAGAAAATTCCCCCATCCATTCTATAAGGAAATTGTCAACACTAGTGAACTAACATTTGAAGTCAGTAGAACAACTGACAATACACCATACATATCTGGCCACAGGGCATTCAAAAAAGAGATGATTAATTATTTCATTTTTCCACAAAATAAACAATTTTTTCACAGCATCCCCTCTGCTAGTCAAAACATCCCTAGTGAGGATGCTCTTTTTCACAACCAACCACATGAAGGTTTTTACACACACAAAGGTATCTTTACCTGCCATAGAAAAATGTAAGGAACTTTTCCACAGTTTTGCATAGCAAGATAGAAGGATTTCACACTAAAGTTCCCTGAAGTAGGTAAAGTCTAGACCAGCACATCCTCTTGATCCTCAGCCAGAGTAATCGCCCTCCACAAATCCTTTAAAGCATTCCAATCCTCAAGTTTTACTCCTAAGAGCCGGCGCCTAAAAGTGAGCCTATCAATCCCCATGCGTGCAACCTTGTAGACAATGATGTATTGGTTTTGGGAAATAAGATACAATCTAGGGAAGAGTAAGGATAGGTATTCATTCTTTAGCCACACATCTTCCCAGAAATTTATCTTCTCCCTATTTCCCGCAACATGGCCAAAAGATTTTTTTTAACATCCATTAAACCCTGCCAAATATGGGAATCCCCTGGTTTGGTAGTGGCTTGACCCAGAATGCATTTTCTTAGATATTTGGATTTGAGGAAATCTTGCCATGAGCCTTTGTCATTGAACAATTTACATAGCCATTTTGATAGCAAGGAGATGTTCATGACTTCCATGTCTAAAATTACCAAGCCACCCTGATCTTTTGGCATACAAACAGTCAACCATTTGACTAAATGATATTTCTTCTTATTCCTATTACCACTCCAAAAAAAATGACTTTTAATCGTGTCAGTTTTGTGTTTGATCCTAGGTGGAACTCTGTAAAAGGAGAGCATATATAGGAGTAGGCTAGAGAGGGAGGAATTAGTGAGTGTGGATCTCCCACTAATCACTAAAATTTTCCCCCGCCAACATCCAAATTTATTTTCATGCTTTTCTATCACATGATTCCAGTTTGCCAATTTGAGTATTTTTTATCTATAGGAATGCCTAAATATTTCATAGGAAGGTCTCCTGATTTACAAGTAAAAATTTCCTCAAATTCTTTGCATCTATTTTTTTACATCTCCTGGGCATTAAACCTCGCTTTTATGAAAGTTTATTTTTAGCCCCGATAAATGTTCAAAAAGACACAATATAAACTTTAGATTGCTTGTTTGCATCAAATCATCTTTTAGTTGAACGATAGTGTCATATGCATACTGGAGTATTGACACTCCTTTGCCCACAACTTTTAAGGCCAAACCCTTCAAAAAAGCACCATTTACAGCTCTCTCTCTATCATAATAGCAAGAGCATCAGCAATTAAATAAAAAAGTAAGGGCGAGAGGGGATCACTTGCCTCAATCCAGTATAGAAATAAGGACCTATTTCATCATTGACTCGAATGTCAACTTTCCCTCCCCTTATAGATTTCATGATCAGATCATTCCAACTTGGTGGGAAGCCTTTCATTTCAAGCATCTGTAAAAGGAAGGTACATTTGAATTTATATCAAAAGCCTTCTCGAAATCAATTTTGAAAAGGACACCAGAACCTTTTTTAGTGTGAATGTAATTTAAAGTTTCATGCATAATCACTACCCATTCCAGAATGTAACTACCTTTCAAGAAAGTTGTTTGTGACATTTTTAACTTTCCAAATTACCTTGACAAATTTGTTGACAAGGACCTTGGCAAAGATTTTGAAAATCACATTTAACAAGAAAATCAGCCTATACTTTTGAATACAGTCAACATCTTTTCCTTTTGGAGCAAGAGTCACCACTCCATAATTGAAACATTTAATACCCTGGTTTCCAGCTTGGAATTTATCAAAAAGAGCCAGGATGCCATTTTTTACAAGATCCCAATTCTTTTGATAGAATTTAGCATTAAAACCATCTGGCCCAGCTGCTTTGTTAGGTTCCTTATCAAAAATTGCTTCTTTAATTTCTTCTAAAGTAAATTTTGGTTGCAAGTAAACTTGGTCTTCATCTGAATTCTAGCTATTCCATTTGGATTCAGAGACATGTGTGAAATGTCTGATTTTCCAAATAGTTTTTTATAGTATTCAATTATGTAATTAATCAAATTAGCTTGTCCTTCAACAATACCCTCACTTTTATTTAGTCTATTAATTATTATTTTCTCCTCCTTCCATTGGATTTTTTGTGATAATATTTAGAGTTTATGTCTCCTTCCTTCAATTCAATCTCTTTGGCTCTCTGAATCCATTTAAGTTCTTCCTCTCTATTGATTTTCCTTAGTTGTTGTTGATAGTCTTTCTATGCCGCTCTATCAACAGATGAAAGTCCATTCAACTCATCAAGGATATCTAACTTATCAATTTCCTCATTTAACTATTACTTTTTTTATGTTTTCCCTCTATGTTCATATTCTAACCCCTCAGAACTTTCCTCATATGCCTCATACGAGTTTTGCAAATCTCATCCACGTTCTTACCCATGAAATCCTTGCCCCACTCATTTCTAATGAGAGATTTCAGATCAGGTCTGAGAAACCAACAATTTTCAAATCTAAAAGTTCCTAGTGATTTAGGTTTTTCCCCAGTTTTCATCAAAAGAGGGGTATGATCTAAAAGCTCTCTCCTCAAAGAAGTAACAATAACTAGTGGATATATTTCCTCCCAAGATGACGATACTAGAAACCTATCTAACAATTCATAAGTGGGATTCTCATGATTATTTGAACAGGTGTATCTCCTCCCACTGAGTGGAATTTCCATCAGTTCACCTTGAGCAATAATTGAATTAAAGAGAATACTCACTTATTAAAACCACATGCTTGTTTTTATCACTCTCCCTTCTGGTTAGATTAAAATCCCCAGCAATCATCACTGGTAGCTTTGACTTGTTGATAACTTGAGCCAATTCAATCAAGAAAGCTACCTTACCAGATTCATGTGCATCTCCATACACAAAAACTAAATTCCAAACAAAATCATCAAGCTTATTACTCAATTTCACTCTGATGAAGTAATGGCCTACTTGTTTTTCTAAAATGTTGAAAGTATTATTATTAACTCCATCTAGGATACCTCCAGATCTCCCCTAGCAGGAGTACAAGTCCAATTAAAATCAAGATCACCATAGAGTGAATCTAAGATTGATTGTGGGTAATCTTGTAAAATTGTCTCTTATATCCCTATAAAATCTAGAGAAGAGGAGTAGGCAGTTTCTCTAACAAAATCTTTTTGGCTTTGTCTCTGATACCTCTACCATTCCAAGAAAGACCCGCTAAGATATTTTCTTAGTTTTTTCCTTCTCAACACAGTCTTCATAGGAGTTTAAAGAGAAAACTTCAGGTGAAGATTTCCTCAAAAAATCCCCAACCAGAGCATGCAGATTTGGTGGAATATTATCTAAAGAGAAAGAGTCATCATATATTTAGTTAGAAATTGTTAATGATAGTAGTTCATGTAGGATAGTATGAACCACAACAGGCTGTAGTATTACCTCCTTAGCATCCACATCTGTCCTGTTTTTTGCTACTTTCATTATATAAATTCAATCTAGCTTGTTCTTGTGCTCTAATAATGTTCAAATTATTATCTACCATATCTAAAGTAATCCCTAGATCAAATCCAACAACATTTGCTAAATCAATTAAAGTGCAATTTTCAGAACCAAGAACAGTGAGGATTTTTTGTGAAGTACCTTCCTTGTTTTCCAAATTCTTGGTTGTAGCCAGACTTCTTGCTCTATCCATCATGGCAATATCTTTTGTGTGTTTCATGGCAATTCTGTCACTAAATCTGTGTGCACCTTCTTCTCCTAGTCCCTATTGACTTCCTTTCCCACACTCATCATCTAGGCTAATTCCCAATTTTGTCCCAAGGCTTGTCTAAAAAATCCTCATCATCTTCTCCTTCTTCTTCTTCTGACAGGTGCACCTTTCCATCTTCATCATCTTCACCAATATTTTCCCCATTGCTATCCTCTGCATGTTCCTTCAGCTCCACATAGTTTTGGACCTCAGGGGTTTCTTTCATGATATTCCTGTTGATTTCCTTCAATTTCATGATAGCTTCATCCATGTCATATTGTTCCTTAAGTTTCCTCTCCCTTAGCTCTAGTGCTTTCCTTGTGCTATCACTTGCAGAGATATTCCGAGGGGTCCTCTGACCCAACTCAGATTCTGCCACATCTTTCTCACTTCTCTGCCTTTTTGCTTCTCTGTCATCAGCATCATTAATTTCTTTGTCATCCAGACTTTCCAGAAGTTGCATCATATCCTCATCCCTAGTCAGATCTCTTCTACCAATTCCTATATCTTGAAACATATGTAGTAGAATAGCAGGTCAGGCGTTGTTACTCTTGTTCTCACATGTATCATCATGTGATTAACAACCCTAATTTTGATTCTCTCTCTTCGATTCCTTGACAGTCTTCATGTCCACCTCAAGTACTTGTCCAACTGTCGACTGCCTGACAGATGCCTTGGAAATTCATCAGATTTCTCAGAATCCCCGTGGCTTGTACCCATATAGCGGCCAATTTCCACGCGGCCAGCATCCCATCGTCCCACGGCGAGACATTTACCATGAGCTTTGTCTTAGTAGGACACAATCATATAGAGCAACCTCATTGATCCACGCCAACGATGGGAAACACACTAGGAACATGTCATTTGTAATTCTGTCAACTTTCCATTCCCATTTCTAGGGATAGGTCTTGCCCCAGCAGAATTTCAGCCTATCTTCTGAAACATTCGGAACCGATCCCTCTTGTATGTTTACCAGTGCAATTGCATCATACTTATCCTCTTTGGCTGGCTCTTTTAAATGATCCACCACAAAGCATCCTAGACTAGGAGCACCAAAGCCAACAAAAGATGCGATGGGATTCTTCTGCTTCATCCAGGTACAGTTCTCTGAAAGGTGTGAGTTCTTCGAACAATAGATGCATTCAACCTCAAAAATATAGTTTTTTGTCGTGTGCCCCTTCTCCCTACACCTCATACACAAGATATTGGGATTCTCAGTAGTAGAAGCACTGACCGAGCCTGAAGCCGAGGAAACATCAGCCCCCGGAGTGAATCAGCGCACGCGCCTGCGGGGCTTGTTGATTCCCCCCTTGTCCATTCTGTTGTTCCAACTGTGACTATGACTGCTATTGATTTTTGCGCACATACTGCAGATTCTCCTTACGGGATGGTGGCGGCGGTCGTTGATGCTGCGGGAACTGAGTGAAGTTGGGGTTGAAACCGACGCTATAGCCATAGCCTCCTCTCTAATTCCCCCTCCCATGAGCACCAAATCAATCCCCCATCACCGCCTCCTCATCCGCCACCGAGCTCTCCACCGGGCTAAACTCCGGCTCCAACTGATGGCTAAACAAGTTTTTGAGATGGGATATCTGCGTTGGGCTTCCTCGCATCCGGAGGGGAACCGTAGCTATATCTCTCATCTCAACTGCACATCCATCTAGCGGGGCTCTAGTTTTGGAACGTCTAGGAGGCCGAATTGAAACGAAAAAACCCGTTAAAATGGTGACGTCATCCCCTGTTTCTCTCTGATCGCACCAGAGAACGGGAAGGGGAAGCTCCGCTGGTGAGCGATTGCTTTCCCAACGAGCTCCTCCTCTAACCCGCCTCAAGATCTCAGGGTCTGAATCAGGTGAGCTCCCAATCCTAACCACTTTGCCTCTAACAATCTTGAACTAGTCTGAATCCTCTGAGTCGCAGAAGAGAGCACTGACGCGGTGGTGCGACGATGATTCGTCGAAGTCTGCACGTACCTGAGTGGCAGAAGAGTGGGAGTGGTCGGCCGCGTCACCCGCGACGCAGATGCCTTGCTCCTTCTCAGCCTCCCCTCAAGGATCATGTATCGATCGCCTTTCCCCTTGCGCTTCTGAGGTAGTCCGCGTAGGTCGCGAGCGCATCCCCGAACGTCAGAGCAGGGGCGGGAGCCTCCGTCGCATCGCTGTCCTCCTCCTCCGTCACGGACAGGTCCTCATCGCTGTCGAGTTCTCGGAGCGCCCAGAATCGCCCCCGCGTGCTCTCGTGCGCTAGCGGCATATCCAGTTGCCTTGTTGGCTCACTTGGGCAGGCACCGATGGATGGGTGACTCGATGCGACATGGAACTAATATCGTAAAGATAAATGGAATCATAAAATGAAAACTATGAGGGGCGAAAAGGCAAGTTATAGAGGTGGGACAAAACCTAACCCATCTAGACATCAAAACATCAAGTGAGCCTATGCTAAGCTCATAAGCCACACTATTCTGAACCATACTAGTAGAATGTTTGATCTCAACCTTTTCAAGGAAATGACATCTTTGTACTGCCGCTGATGTTTTTTTAATGGATCGGTGGAATTTTGAAAAAAAAGCTGAAGTAGATGTTTAATCTCCTCAATCACATGACCATTAGGAAAGGATATGCTAATGGCCGCCCGGGATGCTTGATCTCAGAATTCTCTCTCGCACTTCCTCAAACAAAATGCCATATAAGTATGTTAGCTGCTTTAGCAGGGCCAGCATTGCATATCCTGCCGTTTGGCGTTCCACGGCGCCGTCCTCAAGTTAAGCTCCTTCTCTAGATGTCTCGATGTCCCGATGGCGACAGAAGTAGAAGAAACACGGCCGTACATCATAGATTCATAGAACGCGAAGCATGCCATCTCGATCGAGAAGGTAAAGCGTGTGACATGGGCCAAAGCGTTTTTATCGTACAGTACATAACAAGCAGTCAAGCACGTACGCAGACTCGCATCATCGGAGCAACTTGACGACTTGACCATAATAAACCTGGCTTAATTAGCTACCTCGCCTAAACAAATCGCAACTTGGGTGTAGTGTCTTACGTACGAGATAGGGAGAGGCGGGGGAGAGAAGAGTCGCACTAGCTCGCTAATAAACGGCCTTTGGACGCCCAATCGGCCGCAGATCGCAAAAGTCAGACCTCTGCCCCGACCCCCACCCTAACATGGATGACTCGCGAAGCACTACGTCGGTGCCCGGCCCCTCCATCGCCGTTGACCTGGGCATCCGGATAATAACCTACGGATTAGTACAACGACAACTAATTAAACTCAACTCGCTCTCTCCATGTCGCACCGTGCGCCAATGGGACGCTTCTCCCGCTACCCGATCTAACCAAAAAAAATCGCACGGAGACAAACCGGCGACAGACACGATTATTCGACAATGTTGGCTGTGGCTGTACAGCTCTCCCTATGATGCGGCAGCGGCGGGTCGTCATTTCGGCGGGAGTGTTTGCGTTGATCTTGCTGCTGGTCAGCTCGCTCGCCGGCGCGTGCGACGACGGGGAGAGGGCGGCGCTGCTGTCCTTCCTCGATGGCCTCCTGCCACAGCCAGGCGACCACATCGCCGCCACGTGGCGAGCCTTGCCGGACTGCTGCGCCTGGGAGGGCGTGGGCTGCGGAGACGGCAGCACGGTCACGCGCGTCTCGCTCCCCGGCCGCGGGCTCGGCGGGACGATCTCGCCGTCGGTCGCCAACCTCACGGGGTTAACCCACCTCAATCTCTCCGGCAACAGCCTCGCCGGCGCGTTCCCCACGGAGCTGCTCGCCCTGCCCAATGCCACCGTCCTCGACGTCAGCTACAACCGCCTCACCGGCGCGCTCCCGGACCTACCGCCTGTCGCCACCAGCCGCATCCCCCTCCCGCTGCAGGTGCTGGACGTCTCCAGCAACTACCTGACCCGGCAGTTCCCGACCGTGCTCTGGCGCCGCACCCCGGGCCTCGTGTCGCTCAACGCCAGCAACAACAGCTTCGCCGGCGCGATCCCGTCGTCGCTCTGCGCGATCTGCCCGTCCCTCGCCGTGCTCGACGTCTCCGTGAACGCCTTCAGCGGGGCCGTGTCCCCCGGCTTCGGGGACTGCAAGCGGCTGCGGGTGCTCAGCGCCGGCCGCAACAACCTCACCGGCGAGCTCCCGGACGACCTCTTCGACGTCGCCACGCTGCAGCAGCTGCTGCTCCCGTCCAACCGGATCCAGGGCCGGCTCGACCGCCTGCGGCTCGCCAGCCTCACCAGCCTCGTCAGGCTCGACCTCACCTACAATGCGCTCGACGGCGGGCTGCCGGCGTCCATCGGCGAGCTCACGTTGCTGGAGGAGCTCCGCCTCGGGAAGAACAACCTCACCGGCCTCATCCCGCCGGCGCTCAGCAACTGGACCGGCCTCCGGTACCTCGACCTCCGCTCCAACAGCTTCGTCGGGGACCTCGGGGACTACGACTTCTCCGGCCTCGTCAACCTCACCGTCTTCGACGTCGCCTCCAACAACTTCTCCGGCGCCATGCCGCGCAGCATCTACTCCTGCACGTCCATGACGGCGCTGCGCGTCGCCAACAACGAGATCGCCGGCCAGGTCGCGCCGGAGATCGCCAACATGCGGGACCTGCAGTTCCTCTCGTTGACCGTCAATTCCTTCACCAACATCAGCGGCATGTTCTGGAACCTCCGGGGCTGCAAGAACCTCACCGCGCTGCTCGTCTCGTACAACTTCAACGGCGAGGCCCTGCCGGACGCCGGCTGGGTCGGCGACCACGTCAGCAGCGTCAGGCTCATGGTGATGGAGAACTGCCGCCTGTCGGGACAGATACCGTCGTGGCTCTCCAAGCTTCAGGACCTCAACGTACTGAACCTCGCCGGGAACAGCCTCACCGGCCCGATCCCGAGCTGGCTCGGCGGCATGAAGAATCTCTACTACGTGGACTTGTCGGACAACCACTTCGCCGGGGAGATTCCGCCTTCGCTGATGGAGCTGCGGCTGCTCACGTCGGAGAAGGCCATGGCGGAGTTCAATCCGGGCCATATGCCGCTCGTGTTCACCTTGACTCCCAACAACGGAGCGGAGATCAGGCAGGGCCGCGCGTACTACCAGATGACCGGCGTCGCCACCACGCTCAACCTCAGCGACAACAACCTCTCCGGCGCGATCCCGGAAGAGACCGGGCAAATGAAGACGCTGCAAGTGCTCGACCTCAGCCGAAACAACCTCTCCGGCGGCATCACGCCAGAGCTCACCGGCCTCGCCAAGCTGGAGAATCTTGACCTGCAGCAGAACCGTCTGACGGGCTCGATCCCGCCGGCGCTCAACAAGCTCCACTTCCTCGCCAGCTTCAACGTCTCGCACAACGACCTCGAGGGCCCGATCCCGACGGGCGCGCAGTTCGACGCGTTCCCGGCGTCGAGCTTCGCGGCGAACCCGAGGCTGTGCGGCAAGGCGATCTCCGTCCGGTGCGGCCAAAATACCACCAGCAGGTCAGGCAAGCCTTCGTCGTCCAAGAGGGTCGGCAAGAAGGTCCTCGTGGCCATCGTTCTAGGAGTCTGCTTCGGTCTTGTTGCCGTCGTCGTCGTGCTCGGACTCGCCGTGATCACCATTAGAAGGATCATGTCGAACGGATCCGTCAGCGACGGTGGGAAGTGCGCGGAGGCGTCTCTGTTCGACTCCATGTCGGATCTGAACGGCGACGAGTCCAAGGACACGATCCTGTTCATGTCGGAGGATATGGCAGGCGACGGCGGGGCCAGGAAGAGCGTGACGTTCGTGGACATCCTGAAGGCGACCAACAACTTCAGCCCGGCCCGGATCATCGGGTCGGGGGGCTACGGCCTGGTGTTCCTGGCGGAGCTGGAGGGCGGCGCGCGGCTGGCCGTGAAGAAGCTCAACGGCGACATGTGCGTGGTGGAGCGGGAGTTCCGCGCGGAGGTGGAGGCGCTCTCGGCGACGCGGCACGAGAACCTGGTCCCGCTGCAGGGCTTCTGCATCCGCGGCCGGCTCCGGCTGCTGCTCTACCCGTACATGGCCAACGGCAGCCTCCACGACTGGCTGCACGAGCTGCCGCCTGGCGCAGCGGGGCGGCGGGCGGAGCTGGACTGGCACGCGAGGCTGAGGATCGCGAGGGGCGCGAGCCGCGGGGTGCTGCACATCCACGAGCGGTGCACGCCGCAGATCGTGCACCGGGACATCAAGTCGAGCAACATCCTGCTGGACGAGTCCGGGGAGGCGCGCGTGGCGGACTTCGGGCTGGCGAGGCTGATCCTGCCGGACCGGACGCACGTGACGACGGAGCTGGTGGGCACGCTGGGGTACATCCCGCCGGAGTACGGGCAGGGGTGGGTGGCCACGCTGCGCGGCGACGTGTACAGCTTCGGCGTGGTGCTGCTGGAGCTGCTCACCGGTAGGCGGCCCGTGGAGCTTGTGACGGCGCACGGGCAGCGCAGGGATCTGGTCGGGTGGGTGATGCAGATGAGGTCGGCCGGGAAGCACGCCGACACGCTGGACCCAAGGCTGAGGAAGGGAGGGAAGCGCGATGAGGCGCAGATGCTGTACGTGCTGGACCTCGCCTGCCTCTGCGTCGACGGCATCCCGCTCAGCCGGCCGGCGATCCAGGAGGTGGTCAGCTGGCTCGACAACGTCGATACCATCGGCACATCCTGATGTGCCCTGTACAAAAGAAGATGGAGCGCTCTGCGGGATGCGATCCTGAGAGTTTTGGGACGAATGGACAATCAATGGAGGCGATTGATGTGATAGGAATAGTATATCAGAAATGGCGATCGGAAATGGCGATGTTCTGCAGGTAAAAGGAGGGCCACCTGAAGCTGATGGATAGTCTTTCTGTTGCACTAGCTCAAAGATGATGCGGATGGGGAACACAGCTCCCCATTGGGTGTTCGGATGGGATTGCTTTTGTGAATTTCATAGGCTTTAGTTCAAAATAAAGCAAATCAACTCGAGCAAAATTTAAAGATTTGGATCCACGATCTTGTTGCTCAAGTGTCTTAACATCTTAAACAAGAGCCCTACTTCCTCCGTTTTTATTTACCCGTTTACTCAAAGTCAAACTTTTGAAATTTGACCAAGAATATATAAAAATATCACCATTCATAATACTCCCTCCGGCCCATATTAGTTGACATGGATTTGTCTAGATTCAGATGTATCTAGACATGTTTTAATCTTAGATACATTAGAATCTGCACGAATCGTCAACTAATTAATATGGAAAATAAAATAGTTATAATGTAAAAGTATATGTTATGAGGATTCTAATACCTTAGATTTTATATTATAGACTTGATATTTTTCCTAAATATTTTTTCAAACTTGATAAGATTTGACTTTCACTAAGCTCAGAACGAGAGGTAAATATAAATCAGAGAGAGTACTAGTAGGGTAAAAATCAAGGTCGAGTAGGAACATGTTTTTGCTCCCAAAGTAGAGAGGAACACCAATTTACCCTACAACCTCGAGGCATTGCACTGCCCCCAGCCCATACAGATGGTTAGAGGAGATGGGACGGAAATTTTATCCCATGCCCCTTCCAAGCGCAAACTTGGCCTTGCCCATTTTTACCGCCATTGTCGGAACTGCTTGCATAATGTGCAACACTATGTCGCCCCTTCGCTACCCCGACGTCTCTTCTGCACAGCATCCCGTATGCATAACCTCCCCTCTTAGCGACCTGATGCTGGAAATATGTCGTAGAAGCAATATTAAATGTGTTATTATTCATATTTCTAGTATCATGACTAAGTTTATATTCTGTTCTACTATTATTATGTTAGTTCTGAAATATGAGATTCGGAGGAAAAACCTAACAACACATGGGGAATTATAAACACCAAAAGATATTCCTATTGCAACCTCTTATGCTAGCTCATATATTGTTGTTGGTCATGTTTTCCAGTAAGATATTACAAGGATGAATATAATATGTGAGAACAAATTTGTTATGAATCACAATGTTGTTGGATAGACCCCTTTGATATACCGTGAAACACTTAGTTGATTTGTTGTTGGTATTTCCTCAAAAGTTCCATATTGCCATTTGGCTTGTTTCTTTTAACCATGAGAATATCATAGACTATGATACCGAATGTACTCACGATGAATCCAAACTTTATTTCATTACTTAGTAATATAAAAATGGATTACATGTTTATCGAAAAGTTTACCGATGTTCTAAATATATCAAGAATGGGGAATACTAATTCGACAATGGAGATATACACTCTGGACCTTCTTGGTATTATGACTCTCGAGACGGACACGTGACTAAGTTGTTAGTCAGAGGGACATCAAAACACGGAACGAGAAAAAGAGTACATACTGTGTAATGAGAATAACATAATTGTTTTGCCTCGGGTTATGTAAAGTATTGAGAAGTAATGAGAAATGGTAATGGACATAATATATGTGCTACACACGATAGAAGATCTTCATGGGTACATAGGAACCGTTATGGCTATCAAGATACTGATGGCTATTGTCGAAAAGTGTTCCGGACATGTCTATGTACGCCCAAACCCGATGGGCCACACAAATTAATGGTACAACATCATTTAGGAATTTTTGTGTGTATGAAGATAAGAGAAATCATTCCGAGGATGTCTTGGATAGTCTCGGCTACTTTAGAAGTGTCTGGAATGATGTTGGAAGTGTTCGAAATGATATCGAGCATACATGGAAGGTATCAGAAGGTATAAAAAGTTTCAAAATTGTTCAGAATGTTTTGAAATATTTATTTTTTGTATGAAAACGTCTAAAAACAGTAGGGCCCCACTTGGCCAAATTGGAAGGGAGTGGGTCAAAGTTCCATGGGAACTCCACTCCCCCCCTCCTAAGTCTATTTGGCAATGGGAGTCCTAGTAAGCACTCCCTAGTCCGGCGCCATCCTTGGGGTTCTAGACGCATATATAAGGGGGGATATGGAGAGGCCCAAGCCACACACACCCCCACCCCAAGACCTAGCTAACACCGCCACCTTCATGCCCCACCGTCACTGACCACCACCTCTAGGCCGACACCGCCCCTTTTCCCTAGAAAAGTTCGGCATCCACTTCTTCTCGCGGAGCTCCCGGATCTCTAATACCGTTTAGATCTAATATATGGGGATCGTAGAAGCACTGCTAAATCTTTATCAAAAACTTCCCCGTTTTACTCATCGATTCTTGCATTCAGTTTGGGCTCCAAACATTTTGGGTTTTCAAAATTCAAAACCATTTTGAATAGGTTTTAGAGAGAGGGGAAATAGCTAGGGTTTAGGGTTTTGCATTTTCTTGTTTGCATTTTTATTTTGTCTTAGCAAAAGATGATGCTTATGAATGCACAAACAAAACCCTATTTAAGATTAACTAAAATTAGGGTGTTACAGTATACCTTTGGGGATTTTTTTCTCATGTGGCAGTGGCGCTGTTTTGGGGTAGAGGGGAAAATAGAGGCTACACGTGGGGGGCATGGTGCTGCCGGAGGAGAACTAGAGGGGGGGCGCTGTCAGAATCACCTTAGGGAACTTTTCCTTCTCCATCGCATCTTCATCCTAGGAGGACCGTATTTATCAACATCAATACCATCTGCAACGTTGTGATCAAATTCATCTTCGTCACAATTTGTGGTACATCGGAACTCAATAGTAGTTTTCTAGTGACTTTTGCATGATTGTGCTTGGCACCATAGTATTATTTTATGACGAAGTAATACTTTTAGATTGTGTTGTAATCCATATGCCACTAATCATCATCATGTTCGATCATCTCGAGTAGTTTCCGATGTTTAGGGCTGCAAGAAAAACTCGACAATCGTGAACGAGATCAACTCAATTTTAGCTCGACTAAGGATCAATTCAAAAAGAAATTAACCAAATATGAGTGTCTTATATAGATGGTTTGAAATATGAGTTGATCTTGAGATAATGCTAGCTCGCTCGATATAGCTCAAGTGATCAAAAAAACTATAATTATTTACAAAATTGTACCATCCTAGGATTAGAGGGCAGAATTTAGATGTGTGCGTTTCATTCATGTATAGAAAATCTGGTAAATTTTCACGCAAACTTTTGAGGGCACAAAGAGATCAGCGTTCCTCTTACTCTGATAATTTTAGGTTTAGATCATTTGAGTGAGTGCTATAGATTTTGACAAGATTTTTGTTAATTTCTTTGTTTTTGAGGGCAGAAATTTGAATTATAAACATTTATATACAATATATAAGTTAACTGAATGAAGTAAATAAAAATAAGACAATAAGGAATAAAGAATGTTTTATATTATAGTTATGTAAATAAAACAAAGTAAATTAAATATAATAATGAAAATAAAAAAGTAGAATGCTTTATTACAATTAAAATACAAGTTGGGTGAATAGAAGAAAAATTATTTATATACATTAACACAAATACAAGTATTACAAATTGAAATACAAGAAAAAGATTAACTTTATTAACTTAAAACAAATATTAGAATGTTTCTTTACTGAAAGGACAAGTATGTCTCCTAGAGGGGGTGAATATGCGGTTTAAAACTTTTTTGGGATTGGCTTAAGAAAGGTGGAATTAAACTAGAGTTTACTTTGTCAAGTACAAAACCTAGAACAACTAGGATTCACCTACGTGCACCAATAACTTATGCTAAGCAAGACAAGCAACTATATGATAGCAAGATATAGACTTCAAGTACAAAGACTATCATAAAGTAAGGTGCATAAGTAAGAGCTCGGGTATAGAGATAACCGAGGCACGCGGAGATGACGATGTTTTACCGAGTTCCTCCCAACAATGGAGTACGTCTCATTTGGAGAGGGGGTGGTTTCAAACCACCAACACCACAAAAGGTCTTCCTTGTTCTCTGGTGAATCTCACCCCAACGGGATCGATCCACACTTTCACTATCGGTGCACTTGTCGGTGGTAATCCGGAACCTCTCACAAGATTGGGGCACTTCTCCACAACTCAATTGGAGGCTCCCAACAAACAAGCTTGGGTAAAGCTCGACAACTTAATTGGAGGCCCCAAGTAATCCACAAACCTGCAATTACAAGTAAACCACCGTCTAGGGTTCCAAGAACCCAAGAGTAAAAAGCTTCTCACCTTTCACCTAATCGAATCCTCACCAAGAACTCAAACCGATGCACCAAATGCAATGGCAAGAACACAAGAAGTGCTCAAGTCCTTCTCTTCCAAATTCCACCAAAGCTACAAAAGCTTATGGGGGAATGAGAGAGGAAGGACAATGTAGGAAATCCACACAAGACTCTAAGATCTACATTCCAAGATGTTCCCCTCACTTAGAGGAGAGATTGATTGGTGGGATTGTAGATCTAGATCTCCTCTTTCAAATCCCTCAAGAATATGCAAGAATCATAAGAAGGATTGAGGGATAGCAAACTCAAGAAGGTCAACAATGGAGGGGAAAACTGGAGGCCCCTTAAATAGGTCCCTAGAAATCCAACTGTTAGGCCCAGGAATCGCCTGGTCCGGACTCTCTGGTGTACCCAGGACAAATGGGGACAAACTGGAGGACAGTCTGTACACGGTCCAGAGATAGACCAGAGATTTAGTCCGGAATCTCCGATCTTATAAAAACTGGCAGAAAGACCAATACGAAAATAGCCATAACTTTTGCATCCGGACTCCAATTTTGATGATCTTGGCCTCGTTTTAAAGAGGACAATAAGGTCTACATGATCATACAGAAAAAAATCATAGTACATAAAGGGATGATAGAACCAAATGACGAAAGGTTTGATCTCTCTCAAAAATATGAACCGGTAAAACGTCCAACATCGAAAACGCAATAGAGAATGCATATGAAATCAGTTTTCGATGAACTTGAGCTTGTCATGAAGATTAACACAAACTCTAAATCCTCTCATGGATAAGAACCAAATAAGAACCAAGAAAGATGATGCCAAGTATGCAAAGGTTTGAGCACTCTTCGAAGGATATGATCAAGTTACTCACTCGAGAGCCCCTCTTGATAGTACGGCTATCTATCCTATAAATCGATCTCTCCAACTAACACCATGAGACCGGTAAGAAGGAAACCCTATCAAGAACATACCTTTTCCTTGCATATATTCCACTTGAGCTTGATGATCACGATCTTCTCCACCTCAAGATGGAACACCTTTCTTGATTGTGCTAGCTTGGTGAAGACTTGCAAATTGCTCCCCCATACTCCACTATGGTAGAGATTCACTTTTGAGCATATGATATTCCCATATCCAAGATAACCATAGGATGGCAAGCTTCAAGAAAATGATCTCTTCGAGATGGCTCATCTCATCTTGAACTTGCACTCCATTTCTTCTTTCTTCATCATGTTGGTGTCTTGAAGGTACACAAGAGATATCACTCCACCTTATTCTTCAAGACACACTTGCCATAGGCACAAATCTCACATGACCAATCTTTGGATCACTCCTTGAACACCTTGGTCATCACTTGATCCTCTTCACTTTCTTCTTCTTCCAATCTTGAAGCCAACATATGGTTCAAGCATTGCCTATGGACAAATCCTACAAGTAAAACTCAATGCAAATATAAGTCCATAAATATTGTCATTAATTACCAAAACCACACATGGGGCACACATGCACTTTCATTTACAATAAAAGATTGAGGAGAACAATTACAAAATGATAAAAAAGAAAATCCTAAAACTAATTCTTTCTCTTGATCATTTCTTGTTCTTGTTCTCACAAAAGAAAAGTAAAAAGAAAACTAAAAGGAAAAGGGATTATGTGTTAGTTTTTTCTCTCATTAATGTAATGAAGTGCATTGCTGACACATCCTTGAGCATGAGTAATTAGGGGCAAAATAGTAACTATTTCTGGAAGCAAGGGTTGTATTGAGGGTTTCCGAGAGGGGACAGTGTCAGAGAGACCATTGGAGGACATGGGCATGCGAAGTCCCATCACTCAGAAGATGAGCATCTGTGCCTAGATAACGACTTTGGTGCCATCATATTCCTGGCATATTCCGTGCCAGGTCAGCCCTAACTTGTAACCTAGGCACCCCTTTATAAGGTGCACCAGGACCTCCTAGATGAGGGACGATTCACTTGTTACTTGAGCACACATAGAGCACTGAGAGAGCGAGAGCACTTCATCTTCCTCCTCTGGTATACAGCTCAAGGAGTCATTGTAGCTTCAGTATTGATCATATTAATTATAAGATCTAGAGGCGGGAATAGGGGTTTTGTCTCATTAGGAGAGTCGTAAACCTGGGTATATTGTGTGTTGTGCTTGTGCTTGTTCATTGTTCGTGTGCAAACCTACTATACTCTCCCTCCCTAGATTCCACTAGCGTCCATTCGGCCCCAAACTTAAGCCTACCCATGGCATCTGTCGTGACACTACCATGACAGTTGGCGCCCACCGTGGGGCCAGCAATGGTGCTGGCTGGAATTTCATCCGAAGAGGATCTTCATCATCTTCAGCGAGCACGTGCTCACTGGCATTGTCCGAAGGCAAGGCTGCTTGAGTCTTGCCCGTAGCAACCTAAAATGTTCTCTTATTGGGTTCAAAGGAAACGAGGATACTTGTTAATAGTACCTAGAACCCTGATTTACTGGATTTGGATCCTAGATATCCGTGATTTGGCTCCGATTTGGTAGATAGCCTAGTGTCATTTGGCTATGACAATTAATTACAACCAGAGGATCCTCGTGTCATGGGGATGATCCTAGAGAATAGGTCAATACTATTGAGAAAAATAAGCCATTCCTCTAGCAATTACCGCCAGGTGAGTTAATAGCATAAAACCACCACTTTTCTGCGAAATGTTCGAAAATCCACCACCATTCGCAAATTTCGCAAAATGTGACCACTTTTCTACAGATTTTTTACAATGTACACTAAAACTGATTTTAAACCAGATTAACACGATTTTTGACAGTTGGACCCACCCGTCAGGCTGGCGTGGCGGTGAGAGACAGCATGCTGTTTGTAGTTTTGCAAGAGGGTCCTCGAGTTTTGTTAGCAAACTACGTAGTGGTCCCTGATGCCCTGCAGTTTTCCAAAAAACCTCCTATTTATTTTCAAAGCGTTCATAACTTTTGAATACAAATTTAAATAGAAAAACTTTTATTATAAAAAGTGCTTAGAAATGTTTGAATATTTTTAATATAAAATTTTTATTCGCTATTTCAAATAATTAAAATACTAAAACAATTAAAATTACTTCTATTACTGATACAAACTTTGAAAATTCATAATTTTAATTATAGAACTCCAAATAATATAAATAATATATCTAAATTTATTAGGAAAATCCAAGAAATCTATTTCTGATTTCCATCATTCATGAATCACATCTGTTTGAATCACATTTGTTACCATATTGGCACGCACATGTACGTACGTACAAGAAACAAGACAAACCCAAATTATTATTTCACGTACTCACAAGCACATGTATTTGCAAATACGTGTACATACGTACAAGAAACAAGAAAAACCCAAATTATTACATCTCACGTCCTCACAGGCACATGTATTTGTAAATACGTGTACTTATGTACAAGAAATCCCTCGGCTCAATTACCATAATTTCTTATTTTGAAAACACGTGTGCATCAGCTGTCAGCTCCGTGCTTAGTTGAATGTGTGATGTGATGCTACAGGCTACTTGACATAACCACCACATTTCTATTTACGTTACCGTCTATATAAACCCATACAATTAGTACAACGATGCAGCGATGATTATAAGTATATCAGGAGAATATTAGTTGGATGGTTAGATTTAATAATCGTGCGTATGTGCACGTAAGTACTGACCTACACTTGCTTCCTCTTTTCTTGTATACGTACAACTGTTCGAGTTCGCCGACAAGTATAGTGCCAAGTACGACAAAAGCATCGCCGAGGTGAAGAGCTACTACACGTCGGTGAGCGGGCGGCACGACGAGGTCCTCTGGGAGGCGCTGTGGCTCCACCGCGCCACCGGCGATGAATAGAACGTAGCCTTGATTGGAACGTAGTCGTGGTCATGCATCACATGCGTATATGTGTTTTTTTGTAATACCTAAGAGAAACAGATGTAATTCATGAATGATGGATGTCAGAAATGGATTTTTTGGATTTTTCTAATAAATTTAGATATATTATTTATATTATTTGGAGTTCTATAATTAAAGTTATGAATTTCCAAAGTTTGTATTAGTAATAGAAGCAATTTTAATTAGTTTCCTATTTTAATTATTTGAAATAGTGAATAAAATTTATATTAAAAATAATCATATATTTCTGAGCACTTTTCATATTAAAAGTTTTTCGTTTGAATTTTTATTCAAAAGTTATGAACGTTTTAACATAAACAGGAGGTTTTTTGAAAAGCTACATGGCGACATGGACCACTACGTAGTTCGCTAACTAAACTTGAGGACCCGCTTGCAAAACTAAAGATTGTGTGTTGTCTCTCACCGCCACGTGGCCTGACGGGTGGGTCCAAGTGTCAGAAATCGTGTCAATCCGGTTTAAAATCAGTTTTAGTGTATATTGCAAAAAATCTACAGAAAAATGGTCACATTTTGCGAAATTTGCGAATGGTGGTGGATTTTCGAATATTTCGCAGAAAAGTGGTGGTTTTATGCTATTAACTCCCGCCAGGTACACACAAGTCACAAATAATAATGCCTAATTTACCGGGGGTGATTAGTTTCCATATAACATCAGCCATGTGAGCGATCCTTGACACCACCACGCATCTGGGCAGTCCATATTTTCCATCGTCAAGCAGCCATGAAGATGAGTGGAGAACCGAAACCTCGGCTGTTTTTCCCGCTCTTAGTTATTCCCTCGCCAATCAAAATTCGAATCTGGCAGGCATCCACCCCTCTACAAATAGGAGGCAATGGTCACCTAACACGTGCGGGTATCGCATGTAACTTAGGACTTTGGACTACGGACGAGGAGGAGGAGGAGGAGGAGGAGGAGCGAGCGAGCGAGCGCCATGGCTAGAGATGCTCACATGTCCAGCGGCTGCATGTGGAGGTGCTTGGTGAGGTCGACCGCCATCTTGTGTAATGGTGATGGTGAGACGAGGCGTCCTTGTCCGTGATGCAGGTAATCCCAATCCTCTGTTTCTCATTTTTCTTTAAAAAAATGTTGACTTAATCAATTCACCGATTCTTCTTGAACGAATTTATAGATTTGCTTGTAGCGGTGCGGTACATCCCCACCATAGTTCATCGCTACAGTAGTGGTACCCTTAAACAGATTGAATCACCGGGATTTGTTATTATTGTTTTCTACTAGTTTGCGGCAGCAGGCGGAACCGAAGGAGTAATCCTCGCACGCATGAACGAACGACAGACATGCAGGGAAAGGAGTCAATGCGGGATCCTCTGTTTTCTTTTTTCTTTCCATGGAGAAGCGCCGATCGATCGGACAACACATAAAAAAAGAAATTTTGTTTTTGTCACGATTACTTAAGTTTAACAATCAAAAATTTCATCGTATGTTTGCTTACTCAACACATTCATCGTATGCTCTTTTACTCCACACCCGTCAACAAAAAATAACATCCTATACTTATGTTTTATTGTGATATAGCAAGCTATTTAAAAAATAGCACCATAGTGAGTAAAATCTTGAAAAAATAGCGTTGACTCTCCATATAACACACTATATAATGTGAAATAGCGCGCTATTTTTTCCATGCATCAAACACCATGAAGATTAGCACAGTCCATGTCAAAAGAGACGCAAGGTCAGATCATGGTCATCTGGCTTGATCGTGCGAGTCGTTCTGACCGATCCCCGCTAGGGCACCAACCAGGTCTCAGCTGGGGCCCATCGCATGTGTAACAGACGATGATAAGCACCATCTTTCTCTATGCTCTCCTATTCCCCATTTATCCAATGCTGACAAAGTGCTTAGTGACGGTGAGGGTGTTGAGTTTGAAGGTGGAGGGAGAGTCGGGTGACATTGGTGGAGGGAGAGCCGAGCGAGAGGGCGACAAGCTCGTTATTGGAGGACGAGCCACGCGGGATGGCGGGGGAGATCTGCGTTGAGGAGTGATCTATGTAGTACTGCGACGATCGGGGTGATGGAGAGCGCCACGCGCGGTGGTGCAGCTGGATCTCTGGCGGTGTGGATTACTCATGTGAGAGAGGCGAGCCTCGGGTGAGGGCGCTTTGCTCGGAGTCGAAGATCCAGGAGTGGAAAAACTTTGTTGAAGCTCAAAATGATCTACAAGTTGGGAAAGCCATTCTCCTCACTAGTAGGACGACTTCACGCCATAACATTTAGATAATGTTCGTCATCGACATCATTCATAGTGACTAACTTGTTCCTTGTGATACTTTGTTAGTGTAGATGCAACTAGCTTGTTTTCAACCGCTTGTGATGTTTTGAACCGCTTGTTAATAATTTGTGGTGAACCAAATCATTATTTTCCTGCTTATGTGAATATGCATTTTGTGATATTACATTGTTGTTATATTGCTGCCTTCAATCAACAATATGCATCACTTTTTTTAAAATTTTCGAAAATATAATTGCTTCGTTTGAATTTCTGGAAAACCACAAATTATACATCTAGTATTGGAGTTTGCGTCAAACGCCACCACTATGTCTACTAGTCGTGGCGTTCAGGCGGGACGCCACCAGTACGAGCGGTAATGGTGGTGTTCACTCTAGACGCCACCAGTACGTCCGTGAAGTTAGTGGCGTGCACCTTGAACGCCACGAACCCCCTTTTCTGAACGCAACCACTAGGCCTTTTCCTACTAGTGGGAGGGATGCTTTTCTTACACTTCATGCCTTTCAGGTTGAAGAATGCCGACGCCATGTTCCAGCGTGCCATGCGGGCGTGCCTTGTGGCTCCGATTGGCCACAACGCGGAGGCCTACATTGACGACATCGTGGTGAAAACCAAGCATCACCGGACCTTGCTCAGGGACTTGGACGAGACGTTCAACAACCTGCGCAAGATCAACCTCAAGCTCAACCCCTAAAAATGTGTTTTCGGGGTATCCTTGGGGAAGCTTCTCGTTTTCCTAGTTTCTCACCGGGGTATCGAGGCCAACCCCGACAAGATCAAGGCCATCTACCGGATGAAAGCGCCTAGGCGGGTCAAAGATATGCAGCGCCTAAACGGGTGTATCACCACCCTAGGACACTTCATATCCCAGCTAGGGGAGCATGCTCTTCCCTTCTTCAAGTTGTTGAAGAAGACTGGACCAATCGTATGAATATCAGAGGCGGAGGCTGCGTTCCAAGATTGAAAATGCTACCTCACCTCCCCTCTAGTCCTTGTGGCTCCCTATCCGAGGGAGCCGTTGAAAGAACATTTCATGATTCCCTATGTTTTCTGTGTTAGTTAACAATACCGTGGAGTTTCTCATATGCGATAAGTGTTGCAGAGAAGAGCTTTTGGTGTTTGGGGGCCGGATTATCCGCCCCCATCAAGAGCCGGATAATCCGGCCTAACCATCTAAGCCAGGACTGGCTGCGTGTGAGCTTCTGTCTGGGGGCGAATTTTCCCCCAGACAATCCGGAGCTGGGGGCAGATTTTCCCCAGCCAGATAATCCGGCCGTCCTCTAGGGCCGGATAATCCGGTCAACAGAGAATTGGCCAAGGGAGCTTCGGCACGAATCTCTGTCTAGGGGCGGATTTTCCCCCGGACAATCCGTTGCTGGGGTGGATTTTCCACCAGCCGGATAATCCAGCCCTCCGTTTAGGCCGGATAATCCAGTCCCCAGGAGATGGTCCCAAGGCGCGAGCTTCTGTTCCGGGGCGGTTTTTCCCCCGGATAATCCGAGTCTGGGGCGGAGTATTCCCCAGGCCGGATAATCCGGCCCTCACTTGGGCCGGATAATCCGGCCCCAAAAGGCTCCAATGGCTTCATCTAGACAGGGGTATAAAAGCATCATCCACCCCTTCTATCAGATCTCTTGGTTCATACGAAAAAGAACAGACCTGTTGCAAAAGCTCTCCCTCGAGATCTCCCACTTCAACCACTCGAAGGCTTTGATCTTTGGGGGAATTGAAAGAGGAGACATCATTCATCGTCATCACGAATCAAGCACTTCAACTCCTCTCTATTCACTTGGAGAATCCCGGATCTAGTATTCTCGTTGATATCTAGATCTTGTGTTTTGTTATTGATATCTATTGTTCTTGTGGCAGCTTGTTGTCATTACGGGAGCCTCCAATTCGGTTGTGGAGTTGTGCCCCGCTAGTTGTGTAAAGGCGCCGGTTCCCGCCTCAAAGGGATCCTATAGTGAAAAGGTGGATCAGGCCTTTGGTGGCGAGATCCATCGGAGAACATGGTGAGGCCTATTGTGGCGTGGTGGTCTTAGTACCGCCCACCCATCCAACGCAAATGTACTTCCTTTAACAAGGAAGGAACTGCGGTAAAACAAATCTTGTGTCTTCGCGTGCTCCACTACGGTTTCCTTGTTCCTCTATCTTAATCGCGTTTACTCGCTAGTAGTTAGGTTTGCATATAGGAAAATTCTACATAGTAGTATATCTAGAGAATTTACCTTTTGTGTGAAGCCTAAAATTCAAAAAGCATTAAAATTTGAAGTAGCACCTATTCACCCCCCTCTAGGTGCCCATACGATCCATTTCAATTGGTATCAGAGCCCCGGCTCTTTATTTGGGATTAACCGCCTAAGAGAAGTATGGGTACTAAGGAGAATGGGAATGAGGCTGTGGATAAGGTCACAATGGATGACCTCAAGACGTTGGAAACAACCTTGTTGAAATACTTTGAGACTAAGATGGAAGAGATGCAACAAATGATTGCTCGTCTCACCGCACCCACAGCCCCACCTCCATCCTCCTCTGAGTCCACCACTCCTCTTTCTAAGGATAAGGCTCATGCCAAATCTAAGGAAGATGAGACGGTGGGTGAGAAAAACAATGGTTCCGCTTCCAAGGAGGAGAGTGGTAAGAAGGATTATATTGAGGTCTCTCACTTATATTCTCCCGATCCACCTATCCCTCATCCTCATATAAATAATAGGGTGATCCACCCAAGCTTACTGCATCTACATTTAATCAATGGAAATTCTTAATGAAATCTCATGTATGCAGTTTGTCAATTGAACTTTGGAGGATTATCGAAGATGGTCTTCATATTGGAGACCCCAACAACTTGACTAGAAGAGAAGTTGTGGATAGTCAATTGAATGCAACGGCTCTCCACATGATTCAGCTTGGAGTGGGTCCCAAGGACATGCCCCACATTGAGCACTTCAACACTGCCAAAGAAGCTTGGGATGATCTCATGGATCTATTCATTGGAAATGAAAGCATGAGAAGGAATAGGTACGATGCTCTTAGTAATGAAGCCGAAGGATTCTACATGTTGGATGGTGAGGACCATGAAGACATGTATAGAAGGCTCAAGAGCATTGCAACAACATTTAGAAAGCATGGAGCCACTCACATTGATGATGCCTGGATCAAAAGGAAATATGTGAGTGCCCTCATGCCATTTGAGCCAACGGACTTGAAGAGTTTGCAAGGTAGACACAAATACCACCAAATGACTTCCAGTGAAGTCATGCAAGAAATGGCGGCCTTCAAAGTTGCCGCCAAGAACGCCGAAGATGCAAAAAGGAGTCAATGTGGCTCTAAAGTCAAATGTTGTTGAGCAAGATGAGGATGAAAGAGGATACGATGTTGTCTCCATAGGCTATCCCAAGGAAGTCAAGCGTGCTCATGGTGAGTACATGGCTTTCTATGCAAGGAATTTTTGGAAGGATCCAGCCAAGGCCAAGTCTGAACTCGAGTGCAAGAATGGGTCAAGTGGAAGAAGAGAGAATGGCCCAAAACTGAGAACATGCTACAATTGTGGAGGTAGGTTGCACTTTGTGGCTGAATGTCCATATCAAAGTAGAGAAGACAATGGTGGTAGGCTCATCCTTAAAGAAAAGTCCAAGGCACCTCGAAGAAGCCATTTGTCAAAAAGAATGGTCCTTTCAAGAAGCAACCCAAGATTGTCTTGGTGGCTCAAGAAGAATATTCCTCTGCAAGTGAAGACGAAGAGGATGAAGATAGTTCTCGAGAGGTGGCTGCTATAGCCACCAAATCTACCCCGTCATCACTCTTCGACTCTCCAAACAAAAATGTCATCAACAACAACGTAACTTGCCTTATGGCAAGAGGGTCCGAGGTATCATCTTCTATTTCTTCATTTCCTAAGACTAACATAAATATGGATATGGATGATCATACTAGTCTTAAGATAAAAGAAGAAGTTATTGCTTTGGACAATTTTTTCACTAACCTGCAAGGTGAGCACAAACTTCACTTTGATGCTCTTATGAGTCAACTTGCTCATTCCAAAGAACTTCTCAAAGAAAAGGGTAGAATCGAAAGAGAATATGCCTTGGAAATTGCCTCCTTGAAGAATGCCTTAGAGGAAGAAGAGGAAGCTCGAGTATCCTTGGAGGAGAAACTTGAGTCAATTGAAGAGTCCCATGAAGAGGTTGTTGCCCAGCTAATTAAAGAACGTGACAATGCTCTTGCTAAGGTAAAGAAACTAAAGAAGGAAAAGATTGAATTTGGGGCTGCTCATGCTAGACTCTCAGAGAAGTTTGAGAAACTTGACATTGCTCACAAGGCATTGGAGAGTTATCATTCTACTCTAAATAAGTCTCATGATCAGCTCCAAACTCAATTGTACAAGTACGATATGCCTAGCACATCCACACCAACATGTGAACATGAAGGCATTATTGAAGAAAATGCAAGATTAAAGGAAGAACTTGTAAAGGAGTCTCAATCTAAAGGTAAAGAAGTCCTAGGTGAGATTCTTAGAAAGCAAAGGATAAACAATGGAAAGGAAGGTCTTGGTTATGTTCCCAAGACAAAGAAGAAGAAGAAGAAGAAGAAGAAGAAGAGAAGAAGAAGAGCAAAACTGCTCAACCAAAGACTAGCACCATGATGGCTCAAAATATATCGAGCTCGTTGGGGAACCCCAAGAGGAAGGTATGATGAGCACAACAGCAAGTTTTCCCTCAGTTATGAAACCAAGGTTATCGAACCAGTAGGAGCAAGGAAACACCTCCAAGGTGTTGTTTCCAACTTGGAATCCTGCATAACATAACCACAGAACTTTGCCCCCAACTTATAGTGAGGTTGTCAATCTCACCGGTTTTGCTGAAAACAAAGGATTAAACGTATTGTGTGGAAGATAGTAATTGCTTGGAGAAAGTAAATAGTAAACAATAAATAGCAGATTGTAGATTGATGGTAAAAGAATGGACCGGGGTCCATAGTTCACTAGAGGTGATTCTCCTTAAGATAGTTGACATGTTGGGTGAACAAATTACAGGGCTGCAATTGACGGACACCGAGAAAGCATACATGCATATACTAATCATCTTTACTCCTATGAGATTTGATTGGGCATTACAACATTATACATAGACTGTAATCCAATTACATCTATGACTAATAATCCACCTTCAGGTTATCATCTGAACCCCCTCCAGTATTAAGTTGCAAGCAACAGATAATTGCATTAAGCAAAGTGTGTAAAGTAAACAATATGATTGCCGTATGGACAAAGGATTGCTATTTTCTCCCTAGTAGTAACAGCACATCTAGTACCTTAGAGATTTCGGTCACTTCCCCAGATTACTAGAGGCATGAACCCACTATCGAGCATAAATACTCCCTCTTGGAGTTGCTAGCATCTACTTGGCCAAGATAGCTACTAACAACGGAAAGCATGCAAGATCACAAATAACATAGACATGATAGAATCAATAATCAATCTGAAATAGCATCTCAATATCCATCGGATCCCTGCAAACACAACATGTAAGATTACAAATAGATGATCTTGATCATGAACGGATCTCACAAGATCTAAGCATGGTAGCACAAAGGAGGAGAACCAACCATCTAGCTACTACATGGACTTGTAGTCCAGAGATGAACTACTCACGCATCACACCGAAGGCAGGCATGGTGATGAAGAAGGCCTCCAGGGTGATCTCTCCCCTCCGGCAGAGTGCCGGGAAGAGCTTCAAATCCTTCCCGATCTAGGGATGGAGATGACAGCGGCTATAGACTCTTTCGTGGAATTGTGATAGGGTACTTAGGGTTTTCGTCCTAAGACATCTTTATAGGCGAAGGGGCAAGGTCGGTGGAGCACCAGGGGGCCCAAACCCCCTGGTGGCGCGCCGCCACCAGGTGTGGCCGCCCTGGTGTACCACTTTGTCTCCCCTCCGGACTCCGTGTTGCTTTGGGTAAAATATTTACTTTGCTTTTGTCCGGTCCAATTCCGAGAATATTTTCTTACAAGCTTTTCTGAAACCAAAAATAGCAGAAAACAGGCAACTGGCACTATGGCATCTTGTTAATAGGTTAGTTCTAGAAAATGTGTAAAAATAATCCAAAGTGTGGACAAAACATAAGAAAGTAGATATAAAACAAGCATGAAACATCAAGAATTTAGATACGTTTGCAACGTATCAACATCCCCAAGCTTAACTCCTGCTCGTCCTCGAGTAGGTAAGTGACAAAAAGAATAATTTTGAGGTGACACGCACCATTTGATCAAGGTATTTATAACATTGATAGCTGGGATCATAGTACTTTAACATAGCATGAAAGATATAGTTCTAACAATAAGACATAACAACTATGTTGTAACATGAAAAGGCACAAACAAAAGATTCATGAATAACAATGTTTTGCAAGACGTTTGTTTGTTTGTTTGTTTCACATATAGAAAACATAATAAGAATGGTATTCAGCTTGTCCCTCATAGTGTAGCAAAATATAAATGCATAGGAAACCTTCAAAGTTCATAAGGGTGACTAGATACAAATAGTTTAAGAACAAGCAATATCAAAGTTATGAATCAATCAACAAGTTTTGGGACAATGCACATTAAACTAAGAATGACCACTATGCTCTCTTAATAGGTGCATAAAGATAGAAGATGGAGACTCAACATAAAAGTAAAAGAAAAGCCCTTCATAGAAGGAAGCAGGGATTCAAGTCTCATAAAGAGCTTCGAAAAATTATGGTACTTATTATCTTTCAGCTCTCATTGCCCCTATCATAAGCATATTTAGGTGATTAAGGTTAAAGTGAATAAATATGAGGATATGCTTGACAAGTTATAAGCTGGAAATCTCATGCCCCTTACTTAGGAGTACCGTTCCCCATGCTACTCAACTTTAGTCACAGGTAAGTTCTTGTCATTGTAAGTACATGTGTATCATAGAGAACCGCCAACGGGGTACCCCTTGCCCGATTATACGGAAGATTCCCCATATCAAAATGACAAGCCAAGCAGACAATGAGCATCTCAGCGATCCTTTTATTTCCTATTTGCTTAGGCTTTTTCTTTTTCTTTTTTTCTTTCCTATTTGCATAGGTTTTTTTATAGAGGATGCTTCATAGATTGCTCACTATGGTTACGCTACAGGTTTCCACCATGATTAAGAATGGCTTAGACCAGCCGCCCAGGCGTTTCTCTAACACATATACGAACTCCATGAGCCTTACAAGCTCCCCTTTCATTTCACATCGTCGGGATCCATAAGCAAAAGAACATGATATCAACTGAATAAAGTGCAATGTTGAAAGTGTTCCCCATGATAACAGGGTTCTGCTAATTCACAACTTACAAAACGCAAGCATATACGCAACATAGATGGATACAATGGTTCAAGTTTATTAAGTGCAAGAAAGTAAAGTGTGCCATCAAGTTCCTGAGAGCTTTAATCACTAATTTTCACATAACAAGTTTAATTCGGAAGGTAGATAAAAACATGAATATACTTGGAATAGCAATAGTGCTAATAGGTAGGTATGGTGGAATCTTTGGAATAACTTGGTTTTATTTGGAGTTGGATGCATGAGTGGAACTCATACTTGGTACATGTGGAGGCTAGCAAAAGACTGTGAGAGACCAACTAAGAGAGCAATAATGGACATAATCATGCAAAGCGACAACACATTATTAATTAAAGCATAAAGTGATATTACAAGTTGAAAACTAAATGATCATAGAGGCTATGGTGACTTGGGATAGTCTTAACATGGTGTGAGCATGCGCCAAGTCAACCCAAATAAAGCATTTAAAGGAGAATACCACAATATTATGCTTTTATATGCTAAAACAACGCATGATTCTTTCAAGGCACATTAAGCAATCTCAATTGTTTGTAACAAGTCATGCTACAGCAATAATCACTAAGCATAAAGTCAAAACAATATCAAGCATGCCATTATAAAGTCTAAGTCACAGTCAAAAACAAGCTCCTTTTGTACCACTTATAAGCATGAACTTTCCTACTCTTTTCCAATCCAAATCAACTTATTTGAACTTATGTATGAATGCGGGGGTCCAACCAATTTATTCAAGCAAACTAAGCAAATGAAAACTAAAAACAAAAACAAAGACGCTCCAAGAACAACACAATTGTGCATGAAACAATGAAAATGAAGTGTTTGGAAGAAACCTGAGATTTTTATTGATGAAGAAGGGGATGCCTTGGGCATCCCCAAGCTTTGACGCTTGTACTTCTTGAATATTTCTTGGGGTGACACGTGTGGCATCCCCAAGCTTGAGATTTTGTCCATACTTCATCTTATCACATTACTCTTCCCTACACTTTAAAATTTCCTTCATACAAAATTTCACACAATCTTCATTAGCAACATTAGTGTACTCAAGATAATAAGTCTTTAGATTCAGTTTCAACACAAGTAAAACTTCCATTAAAACACAAGCTACTGTAGCACTTCCTTTTAAAAGTTCAAGTGATCAAAGAGAACTCAAAGATAAAAATATTAAGATGCAAATGCAAATAATGGCAGAAATCTGTCAAAACAGACCAGCAGGTAAAAACCAATTTTTTCGGAGACCTTCTGTTGCTCAAATCGAAAAGTGTTAAACTAATGAAAGTTATATAACAACCTGGGACAGAAGCACAAACAATTACAGCTCAATCCGACATACAGAGATTTTTCACGAATTTTTATAGCGAAGCACAAAAATTTGTTTCGGGACATCAACTTTTCCAAGCATTATTTCTCTCTTATTAGAGGTTATTCTTGGCACAAAAACCACACAAAAAGGATAAGGAGTGGTTATTACAGATGTAATAACTTCCAAGACTCAACAAAATATTCCTAAAGAAATTTGGGTTATCTCCCAATAAGTGCTTTTCTTTAACGCCTTTGATCTAGGCATAAGAAGCAAGAATCAAGTATTCTCAAATGAAGAAGCATTAAGACCAAATTTCTTGCCCCTACCTCTCTTACCTTTATTCTTATCCTTGGGGAACGTATGATTGTTTGGTGGAGAAGCAAGATGCATGGTAACCTTTTCCACATCTATTATTGCTCCAAGGAGTTTTAGTAGGGACCTTCCAAGTGTAATTTGTCCTTTTCCTACACATTCAATAACAAGATAATCAGTAGACACCACTTTCCCTAGAATCTTTATAAACACTCCTTCAGCTATCCCAATGGGCAATATTGTGGCATTATTAGTAAGAGATATTTCTTCTCCCCCTTCAGAAAGTCCCCAAAGATTCAAAGATTCATAAATATCTTTAGGCATAAGACAGAATTCAGACATGATATCACAACGAGCATAAAAAGTTTCATTATTTATAACAAATTTTATCGTAGGAAACCACTTTGAAGATTCAAAATTTATTGGAACATATTCATGATGTTCTCTAAGCATGTTATAGCATTCTTTTAAGCTAGCTGTGTTGGTCTCAAGAGTGTTTAATCTAGGAAATATGTTTATGAAGGAGGAATCAGATTTGCTAGGCAAGTTATATGTTGAGACCAACTTTTTATGGCATTAAAAGATTCACCCTCATTGCATTGGAGAAAATCTCCTCCTACTACAACATCCAAAGCATATCTATAGCAAAGAGCAGTTCCAAAGTAAAAATTGCTAAGAAACAAGCTTAGAGTCATTTTAGGTTCAGTTTTTTCATGTAAATCAGAGATTCTAGACCAAGCTTCATTGAAACTCTCTTCAATTCCTTGTTTGAAAGTAAAAATCATTTCCTCAGGCGACATAGTGATTGGAGCAATGCTAGACATAATAGCAACTTTAGATAGAAAACTTAAATTTTTTGTGTTTTTAATAAAAGGAAGCAAACTAGTACAACTAATTTTTTTTGTGTTTTTGGTAAAGAAAGAAGCAAACAAAGCAGAAAATAAACTAAGAAAAACAAAAAACAAAGTAAAGAGATTGGTTGTGAGGGACTCCCCTTGTGAAGATGTCTTTGACTCCCTGGTAATGGCGCTAGAAAATAGGCTTGATGGCTCAAAATATATCGAGCTCGTTGGGGAACCCAAGAGGAAGGTATGATGATCACAACAGCAAGTTTTCCCTCAGTTATGAAACTAAGGTTATCGAACCAGTAGGAGCAAGGAAACACCTCCAAGGTGTTGTTTCCAACTTGGAATCCTGCACAACACAACCACAGAACTTTGCCCCAACTTATAGTGAGGTTGTCAATCTCACCGGTTTTGCTGAAAACAAAGGATTAAACGTATTGTGTGGAAGATAGTAATTGCTTGCAGAAAGTAAACAGTAAATAGCAGATTGTAGATTGATGGTAAAAGAATGGACTAGGGTCCATAGTTCACTAGAGGTGATTCTCCTTAAGATAGTTGACATTTTGGGTGAACAAATTACAGTGGGGCAATTTACAGACACTGAGAAAGCATACATGCATATACTAATCATCTTGACTACTATGAGATTTAATTGGGCATTACAACATTATACATAGACTATAACCCAACTGCATCTATGACTAATAATCCACCTTCAGGTTATCATCCGAACCCCCTCTAGTATTAAGTTGCAAGCAACAGATAATTGCATTAAGCAAAGTATGTGAAGTAAACAATACGATTGCCCTATGGACAAAGGATTGCTATTTTCTCCCTAGTAGCAACAGCACATCTAGTACCTTAGAGATTTCTATCACTTCCCCAGATTACTAGAGGCATGAACCCACTATCGAGCATAAATACTCCCTCTTGGAGTTGCTAGCATCTACTTGGCCAAGATAGCTACTAACAACGGAAAGCATGCAAGATCTCAAATAACATAGACATGATAGAATAAATAATCAATCTGAAATAGTATCTCAATATCCATCGGATCCCCGCAAACACAACATGTAAGATTACAAATAGATGATCTTGATCATGAACCGATCTCACAAGATCTAAGCATGGTAGCACAAAGGAGGAGAACCAACCATCTAGCTACTACATGGACCCGTAGTCTAGAGATGAACTACTCACGCATCACACCGGAGGCAGGCATGGTGATGAAGAAGGCCCCCAGGGTGATCTCTCCCCTCCGGTAGAGTGCTGGTAAGAGCTTCAGATCCCTCCCGATCTAGGGATGGAGATGACGGTGGCTACAGACTCTTTCATGGAATTTTGATCGGGTACTTAGGATTTTCGTCCCGAGGGGTCTTTATAGGCAAAGGGGCAAGGTCGGTGGAGCACCAGGGGGCCACACCCCCTGGTGGCGCCCCCCCAGGCCGCACCGCCACCAGGTGTGGCTGCCCTGGTGCACCGCTTCGTCTCCCCTCCGGACTCCGTGTTGCTTCGGGTAAAATATTGACTTTGGCTTTTGTCTGGTCCAATTCCGAGAATATTTCCTTACTAGATTTTTTCTAAAACCAAAAATAGTAGAAAACAGGCAACTAGGACTGTGGCATCTTGTTAATAGGTTAGTTCCAGAAAATGTGTAAAAATACTCCAAAGTGTGGACAAAACATAAGAAAGTAGATATAAGACAAGCATGGAACATCAAGAATTATAGATACGTTTGCAACGTATCACACCACAACTAATGACAAGGCTAACTATGTTGGTTTTGCAGGGTTTAATAATCCAAACTATGAATTATTTCGTGATTATTATGGTGATGTATATGCTAGCTATGTAGGTCCATTTGATAGTTACATATCTTGGTCTATTTGGGTTCCAAACACCCTTGTTACTAACATGAGAGGACCCATTGAGAAATGGGTACCTAAAACCAAGAAGTAACTTTCTTGCAGGGCTATGCTTCCGTTGGGTCCAAATGGGTGCTCGATAGCGGGTGCACTAGTCATATGACCAGAAGCAAGGAGATCATCTCGGATATGCGGCCAAACCATGATCACATTACCGTCTCCTATGGTGACAAGTCAAAATCTGAGGTATTCGGTCTTGGCAAAGTTGTGGTTGCTCACGATATCTCTCTCGTTGACGTCATGCTTGTTGAGACCCTCGATTACAATTTACTTTCAGTCAGTGCCCTTGGTAAGATGGGCTTCACAGTTTTCATTGATGCTGATTTGGTGGTACTCTTGTGGAGCAAGTCTCTAAAGGTCGCTTTTGTGGGATATGTCGAAAATGATCTGTATGTGGTGGACTTCTAGGGGAAAACCACTACAGGTCTGATGTGTCTTTTCGGAAAGGCCGACGCGGGTTGGCTATGGCATCGCCGACTAGCCCACGTCAATATGAGAACTTTGCAAAGTCTTCACAAGGGTGTCTATATCCTTGGACTAAAATAAAATGTTTCCTTTGCCAAAGATCGTGTTTGCAGGGCTTGTGTTGAAGGGAAAATGCATGACTCTCCCCATCGAAGGAAGACCATTATTTCATCAAAAAGGGTTTTGGAGCTCCTTCATGTGGATCTCTTTGGTCCTCCATATCATGCAAGCCTCGGTGGGAAGAAATATTTCCTCGTGATTGTTGATGATTACTCAAGATACACATGGGTCTATTTCTTCAAGTTGAAGAGCGAGACTCAACAAACGGTCATCGATTTTGCCAATGAGGTTCAATGTCAACACAATGTCCGTATATTGGCAATTAGAAGTGATAACAACTCCGAGTTCAAGAACTACACCTTAAATGAATTTCTAAGTGGAGAGGGGATAAGACATCAATATTCTGCTGCGTACACTCCTCAACAAAATGGTGTAGCCGAGAGGAAGAATCAGACCTTAATGGATATGGCAAGATCAATGTTGGCTGAGTTCAAGTCACCATATAATTTTTGGGCTGAAGCAATCTCTACCGCATGCCACTCATCCAACCGGCTCTACCTCCACAAAATCTTGGACAAGACTCCTTATGAAATACTTACCGTTAACAAGACAAACATCTCCTACTTCCGGGTATTTGGTTGTAAGTGTTTATTTCTCATCAAAGGAGTTCGTTTACCTAAATTTGAGTCTAAGGCTTTAGAAGGCATTTTTGGTGGTTATGGTGCCAAATCCCACACTTATAGAGTCTACAATAAGCTCTCCGGAACTGTTGTAGAATCTTGTAGTGTGGTGTTCAAGGAAAATGATGGCTCCCATGCGGGGCAAGTTGATGTTTGTGATGCAGATGTTGAAATACCCCAAGATGCCATAAGAAGAATGGGCATGGGATTCTTCTGCCCCATTGAGGAACCCCTTGTGGCGGATCAGGAAGGACAATGCTCTACTCAAGTAGAGCCCTCATCGACACAAGCTCAACCTGCTCCAACTAATGGAGAAACTTCTACACCAACCCCACAGAATGTTGAAGATCAAAATGCTCCTGAAAGTTCCAGGCCGGATTATCCGATGGACACCGGATTATCCGGGCAGCCCTCCTCAAATGGCAGAAGTGATCAAAATGTTGAAGATTATGCTGCAAGCTCCAGGCCGGATTTTCTGGTTGACACCGGATTATCCGGGCCCTCTCTAGTTCGTGCCAGGACCACTCAAGACTTTGAAGGTGCATCAAGTACTCCCAGGCTGGATTATCTGGCCCCACCCTCGGTTGGATTATCCGTCCCTGAAATTCCTGAAGAGGAGCAGCCTCCTGTTACGGCTGTTGATCAACATCAAGGGCAAGATCCTTCATCTCATATTCCTACTAATCAAGCTGAACATCAAGGCCAAGCCAATTATTCCAACGAAGACTCAAATGATGAAGTTATTACCCCAAGAGATAACAAGCTAATTGAACTTCGTCGCAAAGCCCGTGTAGATAGGAACCTTGAATTAAGGGGTCACACTCTTGACAAACTTGTAGATGATCTTCGACGAAGGGTGTCCATAAGAAGGGAGCTAGCAAGTTTTGGTGAGCACCAAGCTCACATATCCATGGTGGAACCCAAGAAAGTGTTTGAAGCTCTTGAAGATCCGGACTGGGTTGTTGCTATGCATGAAGAGTTGAATAACTTTGAGCGCAACAAGGTCTAGAAATTAGTAGAGAAGCCCAAGGATTGCCGCAATGTTATCGGCACAAAGTGGATCTTTAAGAATAAGCAAGATGAAAATGGCATTGTTGTAAGGAACAAGGCAAGACTCGTGGCACAAGGCTATTCCCAAGTTGAGGGCATCGACTTCGGCGAGACTTATGCTCCAGTGGCTTGTCTTGAGTCCATCCGTATCCTCCTTGCTTATGCTGCTCATAATAATTTTAAATTACATCAAATGGACATTAAGAGTGATTTTCTTAATGGTCCTCTACATGAGTTGGTATATGTAAAGCAACCCCCGGGATTTGAGGATCCTAACTTTCTGAACCATGTCTACAAACTCGATAAGGCACTTTATGGCCTTAAATAAGCCCCACGTTCGTGGTATGAGCACCTTAAAGAGCTTTTGCTAGACCGTGGCTTCGAAGTTGGGCAAATCGATCCCACTCTTTTTACTAAGAAGGTTAAGGGGAAGCTCTTTGTATGCCAACTATATGTAGACGACATTATCTTTGGCTCTACTAATAAAGCTTTTAATGATGAATTTTCAAAGCTTATGACTGACAGGTTTGAGATGTCTATGATGGGGGAATTATGGTTCTTTCTTGGATTTGAGATCAAACAACTGAGAGAAGGAACCTTCATAAATCAAGCAAAATACATCCAAGACATGCTCAAAGAGATTCAAGATGGAGGATCTTAATGGCATCACCACACCGATGCAAACAAAATGTCACCTTGAACTTAATCCCCATGGTAAAGATGTGGACCAAAAGGTATACCGGTCCATGATCGGCTCTCTACTCTACCTCTACGCATCTAGACCCGATATTGTGTTGAGTGTAGGTGTGTGTGCAAGGTATCAAGCAGCTCCTAAAGAAATCCACTTAGTGGCGGTCAAGAGGATCTTCCGATATTTGGTTCATTCCCCTAATTATGGTCTATGGTATCCCAAGGGCTCCAATTTCTCTCTATGTGGCTATACTGATTCAGATTGGGCTAGTGATAAGGATGATCGGAAATCAACTTTTAGAGCTTGTCAATTTTTGGGAAGGGCTTTAGTATGTTGGTCTTCTAAAAAGCAGAATTGTATATCTCTCTCCACCGCCGGAGCTGAATATGTGGCTGCTGCTAGTGCATGTACTCAATTATTATGGATGAGGCAAATTTTAAAGGAATACGGTGTCAATTGTGACAAAGTGCCTATTTTATGTGATAATGAAAGTGCAATCAAAATTGCATACAATCTGGTGCAGCACACAAGGATGAAGCATATTGAGATTCAGAATCATTTCATTCGGGACCATCTAGCTCGAGGCGATATTGATCTATCTTTTGTGAGCACGAAGAACCAACTTCCTAATATTTTCAGGAAGCCACTTGACGAAGAAAGGTTTTGTTACTTGAGGAATGAGCTAAATATCGTTGATTCAAGGAGCTTGTATTGATTGTCTATGCACTCATCCTTACATCTCATACTTATTTGGTCTAGGTGTGGGCATGGATATAGGGGGAGTGTGGTCCTAATTAATTGGGCTATCCGTCCCCCCGTAATGCCGAAAGTAAGTCAAATCATTTCTCTTAATATCATTTTGTGATATGTGAGCTTATTGATGAGTATTGGTCATGAACCCAAGATATATCTTCGTGGTGTCATACCATACACTCCAACAAGGTGGCTTCGGCCACCGCCCTCTTCCATGAGAAGAGTTGGATTTATGTGGATCTTTTTGGCTATTTTTGCTCATCTCGTGTTTTTATGGAAATCACACTCAATTTTGGCTTTTAGTTGATTTGATTCTTGCAATCTTGAGTGTGTAGTACCATCTCAATTTGGTTCTCTCGTCCCAAGCCTTTCCCTACCCTTAAACCTTCTACTCTAGCACACAAGTCCTTTGTTCACACGTGTGAGGGTTTTGTTTGGGGACGCGCGGGTCTGGACCTGTGTTTAACAGGAATTCAGAATTAAGGCCGGATAATCCAAACCAAGTGTAGGCTGGATAATCCGGCCCTGGCGGCTGTAGTCTTTTAAGGACTGGGCGTCGGGAGGAAGGGCTCACAACAAGCAGCACTTCTCCCCCAACCCCCTCCATCTCCCCAGGCGCCGCCTGCCGCCCCCACCCTCCCCGGAGCCTCCCCGGCCACCAGATTCTCCGGGCCTCCCCGAATCTTCTTCTCCAAGCCTCCGGGTACCTTCCTCTCTGTGTTCTTCCTCCAATGAGTGAGGGTAACTCCCTCTCTCCCCATCTTTTGAGTTGATCCGTCACTTGTTGGCGGAACATGGACTAGAAGGTTGTTATTTCGTGTAGAGATCATAGTCTTGCAGTTCCTAGGTCCGATCTATGGTTTTGCACTTAATCTAGGCGGATCTGAAATTTTCTGCCAGGGCCGGATTATTCGCCCCTGGCCAGGCCGGATAATCCGGCCTGACAGAGTCAAATCTGCTTCAGATTCTTATGGATTTTGTGCATTATGTATGTTTGGACTATGGACTACTTGCCTACAATTTCTACGTTCTCTCTCGGGCTTGTGTGTGTGCTTATCCCCATGTTATCCATCTTTCTCGTTTCACAGGTGGTTCCAGTGTCCCCAAGACCTACAAGCACCGTCCTCGTGGCCTCTATTTCAAGGACGACGGTGAGGGTGGTACTGTGGACGAGGTTGAACTGAGAAGGAGGAAGAAAGAGGCTGACCGCATAGCTGAACAAGCAAAAAGGGACAAGTCTGGGAAGGGTGTGTCCAAGAAAAAGGGCAAGGAACCAAAGATCAATTATAAGAAGATTGATATTCTCACCTACTCCTCCATTCGTCATCGTGATCTGTTTGCGGACACTGAGCAGGATACTGAGCTTGGTGACCCACGCTTTTGGTGTGCTGACCAAAAGTCTATGTATGAGGATGTTTATGCCCAGCTAAAGATTCGCCCTATGCATCCTATGATCATCGCTGAGGCTATGGAGAAGCCCCAACTTTCTGATGCCATGGACGTGACTGAGCAGATGGGCTGCACCATCTCATGGTCATACAGTGTTCCTATGACTCTGAGGTTGTCAAGCAGTTCTTCTCCACCTTGGTCATTTGTCGTGATGAGTATCACACTATGAAGTGGATGACTCATGGCATGCCAATGCAGACTGATTTTCGCACTTTTGTTGAGGTACTTGGTTATCGCTTCCGCATCAGGGACCTTGCTAGAGGCCACCGCATCATTACTCAGCTCAAGCCCAACAAGGATGTTCTCCTCTCTCCCTGCACACTTGACAGTAGTATTGTGGGCTCCTTTGCTGGTCTCTCTCCTTTGTATGCTAGCTTGGTTGGCGTTTTCCGTGACTCTATCACACCAAGTGGAGGCAATAATGATAGCATTCGTGGTCATTTGGTCCAGCTACTTGCCTTTTCTCATGAGGTGGCCTCCTATGAAGATGAGTCTGTTGATTACAAGCTGGATGTGATGGACTTCATCTATCATGAGCTAACTGATGCAATGTTCAACAGGCTTTCCATCCCCTATGCGCCATATATTATGATGTTGATCCAGCACTTGCTACCTGATGGAGAGTTCAACATTGATTATGTGCATAAAGCCAAGAAGATTTACAACAAGGCACGAAAGATCTCTCATCCATCTTCTGC
This sequence comes from Avena insularis, assembly GCA_023614405.1. Taxonomy (NCBI): domain Eukaryota; kingdom Viridiplantae; phylum Streptophyta; class Magnoliopsida; order Poales; family Poaceae; genus Avena; species Avena insularis. The sequence continues at coordinate 31,992,281 of CM042694.1, forward strand.
TTCTGACAGCTTCATGAGGGATGCTCGTGCCAGTGCTCGTAGGGCTCCAGTGCCTCCTATTGCTCGTGAGGTGAAGCAGCTGAACTGGTTCCAGTGGAACATTCTGTGCATGGGGGTGGACACTCGCAAGAGGTAGTATGCAGCGTATAAGCAGCGCCACGAGATGTCCCATACTCAACAACTTATTATCCACCATGTGTCTGGGGCTTTCGGTGCTCCTCCTACCCCTACAGCTCCCACTCCATATGCACGATGGAATTCTTCGTCCGGTCTCAACTATGGGGAGCTTGAGCGTCACCTGTTTCCTTCCACGGCCACTACTGATGATGAGGAGGAAGACACCGAGGAGATCGAGGATGAGGACGAGGACGGGGACGAGGATGAGGACTACGAGTGATCCCTTGGGCGCTAGCGTCGCTCTTCTCTCTTTTTGGCATTTTGATGCCAAAGGGGGAGAAGTAGTTCTATTAGGACTTCGCGCGGATTTGCATGGGTTGGGCACAAGCTTTTGCACTCTTTTCATTTCTCCTTTATCTCGCTTGTGCCCATTTAGCATTGAACTTTCTCTTGTGATTTGCTTTGTATAAGTCTATGTGTTTGTGTGGATCTGGATTTATCTCATGGATTACTTCTATGGATTTATCTATCATATTCTATCATATTGGCCATATTGGATATCTATCTCGAGGAAGGCGTTTATAATGGTTATCACATTGGATATTCTTATTACCTTGAGGACGTCTGTCTCTCTCGGTGGTATGATTACTTTGTTTATATTCCAAAATAGACCTATACCTATTTGTGTGCATTTGTATTCAAATGCAAATTTTTAGTATGCACACATTGAGGGGGAGTCTCTTTCATGTGTTTAATGATGTTGGTCATTTGAGCTATCTTGCAAATCCTTGTATTCTCATCTAACACCAAAAAGGGAGAGATTGAAAGAACATTTCATGATTCCCTATATTTTGTGTGTTAGATAACAATATCGTGGAGTCTCTCATGTGCGCTAAGTGTTGCAGGAAAGAGTTTTTGGTGTTTGGGGGCCACATTATCCACCCCCATCAAGAGCCGGATAATCCGGCCTGACCATCTGAGCCAGGACTGGCTGTGTGTGAGTTCTGTCTGGGGGCGGATTTTCCCCCGGACAATCCGGAGCTGGGGGCGGATTTTTCCCCAGCCGGATAATCCGGTCGTCCTCTAGGGCCGGATAATCCGGTCCTCGGAGAATTGGCCAAGGGAGCTTCAGCGCGAGTCTCTGTCTGGGGGTGGATTTTCCCCCGGACAATCTGTTGTTGGGGCAGATTCTCCACCAGCCGGATAATCCGACCCTCCTCTTGGGCCGGATATCCGGTCCCCAGGAGAAGGTCCCAAGGCGCCAGCTTCTGTTCAGGGGCGGTTTTTTCCCCAGATAATCCGAGTCTGGGGCGGAGTATTCCCTAGGCCAGATAATCCGGCCCTCACTTGGGCCAGATAATCCGGCCCCAAAAGGCTCCAACGGCTTCATCTAGATAGGGGGTATAAAAGCATCATCCACCCCTTCTGTCAGATCTCTTGGTTCATACGAAAAAGAACATACCTGTTGCAAAAGCTCTCCCTCAAGATCTCCCACTTCAACCACCTGAAGGCTTCGATCTTTGGGGGAATTGAAGGAGGAGACATCATTCGTCGTCATCAGGAATCAAGAGCTTCAACTCCTCTCCATTCACTTGGAGAATCCCCAATCTAGTATTCTCGTTGATATCTAGATCTTGTGTTTTGTTATTGATATCTATTGTTCTTGTGGCATCTTGTTGTCATTACGGGAGCCTCCAATTCGGTTGTGGAGTTGTGCCCCGCTAGTTGTGTAAAGGCGTCGGTTCCCGCCTCGAAGGGATCCTATAGTGGAAAGGTGGATCAGGCCTTTGGTGGCGAGATCAATCGGAGAACAGGGTGTGGCCTATTGTGGCGTGGTGGTCTTAGTACCGCCCAACCCTCCAACGTAGATGTACTTCCCTTAACAAGGAAGGAACTGCAGTAAAACAAATCATGTGTCTCCGCGTGCTCCACTACGGTTTCCTCGTTCCTCTATTTTAATTGCCTTTACTCGCTAATAGTTAGGTTTGCATATAGGGAAATTCTACATAATAGTATATCTAGAGAATTTACCTTTTGTGTCAAGCCTAAAATTGAAAAAATATTAAAATTTGAAGTAGCACCTATTCACCCACCCACCCCTCTAGGTGCCCATACGATCTATTTCAGTCATTGCTACTATACATCGCTACCACTATCCAAGTGGTCGGCGCAGTTCTCGTCGTGGAAAGGGAACAAGATGGCGCGTGTGTCACTGCCAAGGGGCCCGATCCATGGACCAAGCCAGCCACACCTCCTAAACTCTATGAGTTGGGAAGCGACCCTGGATGCACGGAAGAGCCTCTTCCCAATCCCGATGAGGTGGATCCCATGGAGGAAGATGACTCGGAAGTCATCGCTGAGGGCCCCGGTCTAAGGACCAAGCCAGGCACACCTCCTGAACTCTGGCGGTTAGAAAGCAACCATGGATGCCCAAAAGCGCCTCCTCCCGGGCCCTGCAACTCGAGCATTGAGGACCACCGGAGCCCCCGAAGAAGTGTATGGTGCAGCGCCCTATGTATTTCGTCAGCAGCGTGTTGCTCGATGCCCGGGGTCGCTACCCTACCTTATAGAAGCTCCTGCTCGATATCCTCATCGCATCGAGGAAGCTTCATCATTACTTTGAGGACCATCGTGTCACTGTAGTGACCAAGCACTCGTTGGAGCACAACGAAGAAGCTATCATACGAGTGGTGAAGGGGGCCATGGAGCTATTCGGCTTTGACCTCCACTTCGCCCACACCCGGGCCATCAAAAGGTCAGCTCTGGCCGAATTCATTGTTGAATGGACACCGACTCCGGGGGACAACGAGGAGCCCTTGTCCTCTGTTTCAGGGAACATCGACGTTGCAGGTCAAAGCCCGTCGCGTGGCCAAGCTCATATCGCCGTGTGTAACCCGACCCTGTGGTGTCCCCTTGTCCATATAAAAGGAGACCCATGTTGAACTTAGAAAAGGTGATCCGCCTAAGATAGAAGCTGACGTTTTGAAGGACAAGACACTAGTTTATGTATTAGTCTAGGACTCTCCTTGTAACCCTAGGTATTGATGCTTTTATAATCTGGCCTACGGGAGCCTCTAGGGCACACAATAACTTAGACCAAGTGCATAGCACAACTCGTATACAACGAACCCAACAATCCATGTAACTCGGCATATTGCATGTTTATGTTTGTCTCCACGGCGACGCATGGCCGTAGACTCGATCAGCGATCAGCGGAAAAGAATACGAGACCGTCTGAGATCATGTTGCCGGCCATATAAGATGTTTTACTCTTTTTCTCAAGCATATATGTATCAAGATATTTTTTCTGGGTAGGTTTGGAGTAAAATGAGTAAAACTACACCAAACAATCTTAGTCATACGAAATTTCCCGAAGATTACGGTTGCATACGGAATGAACCAAACAATTTTAGTAAGTCGTATCAAATGTAGGGGTGTTTTATTTGAGGTCTAATGCATGACGACATCAAACAGCTTTACCAAGATGAGTAGCAGTTCACAAAAGGAATCATCAAACATAAAAAGAAATGCAAGCAATTCCCCCCCCCCCCCCCCCCCCCCACCCCCACCCCCCACCCCACAAAACTGATAATAGTATACAATGCTTAATTCATTCTTCTCCCCAAAAAAAAAATCCTCTTTCAAGGCAAAATGACAGACATAAGTTCTGAGATAATACATAAATGAAGATAACAACATAGAAACAACGATCATCAAATTATCCATTAGACCTTGAGCACCTTTGCCACGTTTTAGTTCCTTCTGCCACGCGTAGACTTGAGAAGACCAGTAAGCGCTGCAGGGCAGCTTGCCTCCAGGTGTTTGTAGCCCTCCGTGGCCATCACCGCGTCGAGAATCACAGGAGTGCTGATGATGAACTCGACGCACCTGGCCTTGAGCGTGGTACATTTGTGCTGCTCAGCCAAAGCCAGCGTGGTCGCCGCCGTGTCGACGGTGATGCCACCCGAGAGCTTGCCCTCGCAGATCTGCTTGAGCCTGTCCAGGCTGTACCTGTCAGCAGCCGCAAGCAGGTGTTGAGCCATTGTTGCCACGGCTTCAAGCTCCCGATCAAGCTCAGGAACCTTATCAGTGTAGATGAACTCTAGCAGCGCCTTGAAGACGGCCGCCTCCATGTCCTTGATCTCCACGGAGCGAGCGCTCTTCTCCTTCATTTCCCCGAAGAACGCCGCCATGAACACGGTGGACCTCGCCGCGAGCACGAGCTTGTGCGCGGCAAAGGTCTCGCCTGAGACGAGGAACGTGATGTCGGAACCCACCTTGCTGTGCAGGAGCTTGCGGAAGTGCCGGTGCATGTCGGGGGCCGGCACCGGCACCGACGTTACAGCGTCAGATAGGTCCTTGAGAACCGTGACGGTGCACTGCACGGTGAGATAGTCATCTCGTGGTGAAGCCGGCACCGGCAGATAGGATCTGTCGAGGAGCGAGACTCGAGCCGAGCAGTCTTTGGGGCGCTTGAATACATGCGGCACACTCTTTTCTCCAATACGCGGCACGCTCGGATGTACCAGGAGACAGCCAAGACTGGCCCTGATAATGGAAGGTGATGCAGCTTCAGTGAGCAGCACGAGCTCGAGCTCGACCCACTTGCTGAACGCCGATGTTGCAGGGTAGCAGCGGATCTCCCACTCGTACCCGTCGACAATGCACCTGGTTTTGAGGAACTCGTCGTGGCGCATGGTCTTGGTCGCCAGGCGAAAACAGTCGATCCTGAGCAGCTTCACTGCGTGTACGGCGCCGGTGAGGTTTGTGCATGCACTAGACATGGCGATGGTGGACTCTGGCTGCTGGAGAAGATGGATGGATTGTGAGGGATGAGTAGAGAGTTTACTGCGGGTCGTGTAATTAGAGCAAGGACAATAATACAGCCGATTGTTGACCATCTAAAAGCCTTCATTGATATGTATTCACACAGTAAGCTAGCTATTAGGTTGACTCTATTAAATTTTTAAATACTAAATGTTTGCATACCCACGTGCTTGCATGCAAGACACAAGCGAGCAGCCGGCTAAGCGTCCACGCGCTGGCTGCATGCGAGCTGCATGTTTTCGATTTATGTGCTGCAGCCGAGCGCGGGCTGCCTTCTCTCTTATCTTCTTACTCTTCGGACTGTGTACTCCCTCTGTTCGGGATTATAGGTCCTACGCGCATACCTGGGTTGTTAATTTGACTAATAAAATATAACTTATATATTACAAAAATTATACCATTAGAAAATATAATCTCTAAGGTATCTAATGGTATAATTTTTATACTATAATATGTATATTTTGTTGTTCAAATTGGCAACCTAGTTATCCGCGCGGGACTTATAATCCCGAACGGAGGTAGTATTTGTTAATATAAAATATCTTATAGCCGGTTAACTAGAATCTATTATACTTGCTCTTAAAAGAAGAGAGGCGGCAAACTCCTCGGGTAGATAAGCCGGAATGAATTACAATTGGTCTTTGCAGGTTGTGAACCAACGGGTAAAGATCGAGGCCTATAATCAATGCAGAAGACCAACAATCACCATGCATGCCAGCTGCTAACTGCTCTGTTCGTCTTCAAGAGATGAGTCTCTCGCTTGGCGCGTCAGGGAAAAGGTGACACGTACAGCGACCGTTTGACGTTTGGACGTGAACGTCACAAGCAGGCAAGAGTGCAGCTATCCAAGCCAAGACTGCACCGCTGCTGATCGAACACCCAATCGATCGAGGGGACGACGATGGAGATGTCGAGGCAGAGGGACGAGCAGTTCAACTTCAGCCCTCCCACGCGAGCAGCCCCGCGCCCCTTCATATGTTAACATATGGATTTCTAATGTTTCATGATATCCTTGTTGTCCAAGGTAGTACAATCATGTTAGCAGCTTCGCAATATGAGAGGAACAAGTTTGCAATGCGAGGCTCAATGTTGAACGGGTAGCGTTTCTTGACAACATAAATAGCTGGACAATTGGTAGTGGCAAGAGTGGTCATGAAAAACAAAGGCGCAAAGGTGAGAATGGTGGTAGTGGCTCAGGATATAAGCCGAATGATGAGACTGATAAGGTTTCTGGAGAAGAAGAGGAGCAGGAGCATGTCAAAGGCAAAGGTACCATATGTCATACATATATAGTAGATAATGCCTTTCTTTCTAATATGTTCATGAACGTGTATATATTAGTGTATTCATTAGACCGTTCACTAGTGGAAAACGGGCGTCTAGTCTCGATCCGTAACTGGCTCTAGTCCCGGTTTCGGACCCGGGACTAGAGGCCACCTGGGACTAAAGATATCATGCCGCAGCAGAGAATCGTGTGCTTTCTTTGCCGCGGCACGATTTTGTGTTTTCCTTTTCGTTTTGTTTTTTCCATTTCGTTCCCTTTTTAATTTGTGTTTCATTATAATTTCAAACATATTTCTGTCCACATATTCTACGCTACTACATACGAAGTACACATTGATTCACACATTGATTCACATATTGAGATCACATATTACATGGAGATCACATATTGAGTTCACATATTGAGATCACATATTACATGGAGATCACATATTCAGTTCGTCGTCATCCACATAATGTTCTCCCCTTTGATCAATGATCTCCTTCATCACAAATCCCGTCAATTCCTCTTGAATTTCTCGTATGTGTTGTTCTGGCTCGAGCTTCTCCCTCAAACGGTCTATATAAATTGAATCAACTCCGCGCTCACTGGTCAACTTGCGAATGTACTTGCAAACATAGAATCTACAAAAATGAGTCCCCCGCGGCTGCTGCAAACCGGAGACCGTTTATAAGTTAGCTCATCTTTGAATTCTCCTTTTATTTCCTTTCTAAACCGTGTCCAACACCTGCTTGGCAAAGAAAATGAACAAAGGAGTTATTAATTACTTGATTTTTTTCCATACAATCCCCATGACATAGGGATCGGGTTCCACTATCAACAGATAACGGAACAAACACCCACACGTCCACCATACAAAAGAAATCAGGTTTTTAAGCTCCTGGAGCTTAGCACTATATACAGACAGATCTATGCCAAAAGATAGCAAAGATCAGGAGAGATGGATAGAGAGACGCAAGAGCCATCGCATAGCGCTAGTGTTTTACATCCAGACAATAAAAGAGCAAGAGATATCACATAGACCATCTCCCCCACAAAAGACACTTCAAAGAAACCTCATGAATAACATCTCAGACAGGCATCCCAGAGAACCTTTTGTTGTTTTTTGCATCTCTGGAAAAGAACATCATTCCTCCTTCTCGGCATCTTCTGGGATCTTGCACGTTTCCTACTAGTAGAAGGTAAGCCCAGCAGCGGAACTGGGGTTGTGTCCATGGCCTCAGCATCAGACAGAGCATTCCTTTGCAAAACTTCAGCACCACTCCTTAGTGCCTCCCTCTCATCTTCATTGTGAAGACCTGCCCAGTATTTGATAAAGACACAAGCAAACATGATCAAATCAACAGGGGAGTTAATCAATTTTTGTTCAAAATAGGCTCTGTTTTTGAGCTTCCAAATGGCCCAACAGATAGAAGCTAAAGCCGTAATTTAAATATTACGACTAACAGAAAGATGTCTCGGAATCCACCAGAAGTACTGTAAAAAGGACCCAGGCCTGTCCACAGCACCTACTGACTTCGCAATTACCCCCCATACATATTTTGCAGCCCCACATGTAAAGAATAGGTGACCAATAGATTCCTCCTGATCACAAAACCTGCATCTTGTATCTCTAGTCCACTTTCTTTTTTTCATATTGTCCTTTGTGGGTATGGCATTGTGCCAGATTAGCCATAGCCATATCTTGATTTTCAAAGGGATTTTAGCTTTCCACAGATGTTTAAAACTCCTATCCACACCTCTATTGGAAATATGACTATAGATTGATTTAACAAGGAAGGTTCCACTCTTATTCCATAACCACCTGGGTCTATCCACCCCAGATGACAAGGAAACTCTCCTCACCATCATTTGTAACCTGTTATACTTTTCTTGTTTGTCACCACCCAGCACCCTTCTAAAAGAGCAGTGCCAATTTCTTGCAGCCATGACAGCAACTAACACATTCTGATCACAAAAAATATCAAACAGTTCAGGGAAATGATTTTCAAAGGAGCATCCATACACCAAGCATCACCCCAAAAATGTGTCCTCATGCCATTTCCAACAATCATCCTTCTCCCTGCCAGTTAAATGTCTCTTACCTTCAGCAGGTCAGACTAATAAGCAGAGTCAGATTGTTTATGTCTCACAGAATAGATTCCCCCACTGCCCAGATATTTCCTTCTCACAAAAAATCTGCCAAGGCCCTTCCTCAGCCTCTAGTCTCCACCACCACTTACATAGCAGACTGATATTAAAAATCCTTACATTTTTTATACCCAAACCACCTTTTTCTTTAGGTCTGCAAATATATTTCCACTTCACCATTTGATACTTTTTCCTGCCTGATTTCCCATACCAGAAGAAAGCTCTGGTGGGTTTCTCTATTTCCTCCACATTTGTTTTGTATAGAAGAAACATAGACATAGGGTAGACTGCTATACTTGACATACAAGTAGTGATTTTCACATATCTCCCTCCAACAGATAAAGCACCTCCCATCCAACATCCATCTTCTTGCACATCCTCTCTCCAATGAACTTTAATTCAGCCACAAAACATTTTCTACTACAGACAGGTAGGCCCAGGTATTTGATTGGCCATTCACCAGTTTGACAATTAAATAGGTCTGCATACATCCCTTGCTTCTCATCATCTTCTAAGATCAACAGCACCTCACTTTTTTCAAAATTGATTTTCAGACCCGACATAGCTTCAAAGAGATACAAAAGCAATTTCAAATTTCTAGCTCCCTCCACATCATCCTTGATGAACAGAATAGTGTCATCAGCATATTGTAAAATAGCAATGCCATTAGCTAACAAATTGTCTGCCAAACCAGTTATGAGGCCACCTGCCTGGGCATTCAACAGTCTCCAGCCATATTGAATAATTACTTGATATCAGGATATAAACGAAAGAGACCGATATAATGCGATAATGATTGAATTACTTATGGAGCATTGCTTTCATGTCGCTCCACAACTCTTGGTCCCAACTTAATGGATCGGTGACTTCAACTTGGGACTTGTCAACTTGAATATTTAGCAGAATCCAATGGTACCTGCGGACATTTACATAAGCATACATGCATAACTTATCAATTGCACTTAACATCGAGTAAAAAAAATGTGTACAAGACAGAAACACTCACTTGAAGTTGTAAGAAAATAGTATATCCTTACAGTAATTATACTCGATTAAAAAGGTGGAGATGTCTTTGAAAACATCGTTGGGATGATTATCTAACGTATGTTGATTAACGATATATGGGTTAATGAACCCAACGTTAAAATTTCTACCTCTTTTGCATTCAACCATCTTCATTCTGCATAATAGTGTGTAAAAGGATATATAGTCAGGATAATATATTACATGCAATGAACGAGCTGAGCTAAAGACTTAATTATAAAAATAAATCACTTACAGACAATAGCAACCGAGGATAGATTTGTCAAGGGCGCGCTGATTATATAACTGAAACAGTTCGTTCATTTGAATCCGTATCGAGTAAGGTTTGAAGTGATGCTCCACTCTAACGTCCACCGAAATCCATTCTTTCGAGTGCTGCTTTGCTGCATGCAGCATGTACCACTCGTGCAGATTTTACCTATGTGTTGATAGGTTCGTTAACTCGTCATGACAGACCATAGACTGCCCTTTGACATATTTCCGTACTATCTCACCCATTGGCGCATCTTCATAGTCTAAATATTGACCAAGAGACATACCTGCTTTGGTAGCAGCAGCTTTGGCGTGCACTACAGTGATACCCATTTGTCTAGCAGCAGCTCTGGCTCTGGGATCCAATAATTGCATGTCCTATCCATATCGGCTCTGAAGTCCTTGTCGATATCGGAACTCACCATGAGCGGGGGGGATTGATTTTGTCGTTGTCCAAGCTGGGGAATTTGTTTCCCGTGTTTTGCACTTATTTTTGTGTTCTTCTTAGACTTGACATTGTTTGCCTGCTTAATAATTTTGTGGTTATAGTCTGAACACAAATTCATCAATATTTGGGATGGTTGCTCACTAAAGGACTTAACCACTTTTTGTTTTTTTTAACAAATACCTACTTTGGCTCGGGCTTTTTTGGTGCAAAAAAGCCTTATTATAGAAAGCCACTTCCACAATGTTTTCCTCATCAACCCTATCATAAGGTCTCTTGGGAAGAGCCAGCGGGATGTCGACTATATTTGCCATACTACCTTTCTTCTTAGTGAGGCGCGGGGGAGCAGCGATCCTCCGTTTTTCAAAAGGCATAGTATTGCGCAGAGGTGAAGATCGAGATGTACTCACGCTGCAGCGATCGACATCCCTCTCATTAAGAGGTGGACTTGGAGGTTGACGATCATTAGGGAGGGATGGACTTGGATTCCTCGGATTCAGTGGACTTGGAGGTGGTTAACGATCATCAGCGAGGGATGGACTTAGATTCCTCGGATTCGGTGGACTTGGAGGTGCTTGATGATCATTGGGGGTGGACTTGGATTATTCCTGGGAGTCGGTGGCCTTGGCGCCGACCCTAGAAACTTGATGTACTTCTTTTTCCATAGAATGATGTGGCGCTTGACATCTCCCAGTTTCTTATGGCCTTCAGGTGTAGCGATTTCAATCTCTAGGTCCACAAACCCATCCACTAGGTCATCCAACGAGACACGAGCAAAGCCAAGTGGAATCATAAGTGAATGGTGGAGTGCTCCAGGAAGACAAGGTAAAGCAGTGTCAATCGCCACCTTGAAGGATAGGTTGTTCATTGGCTGATGTAGCTCACATTGTGTCATCCCTCTGACATCATCCACGGTGTAGCGAGGCGCCGGTGCATCCTCCAGCAGTGCATGATCATCAGGATGGACCTCCATGGAAGCGACACTACTTCTCTGTTGGCTATTATCTAATGCAAGATTTTCCCGCGGCAGAGATGACCTTTGGATAAGTGCTTCCACTACCAACTTCTTCATCCCAGATAGTTCCTCTTCTATCTTCCTGATCCGGTCTGCCTCCTGGTCCTTCTTTCTCTTATGGTTTCTGTAATTGTCATTGTACTCGGAAAACCCTATCTTCCATGTAACACCGACGCCTTTGCCTCGTGTTCGTCTAGGTTTTTCAGGATTCCAGAGGGTGCCTGTCAGCTCGTCATTCTACCACTTTCGAGTATAAATTTCTTTAACAATATCGCCTGACCCTTGGCCTCATGACATGCTATAAATTTTGCATACATCATGGACGATGCAACTATTGACTGTTTGGAGATTCTCCAGGAAATAGCCCCTCCTGCGAGAGTGGACACGTATCTTGACATGGATTTTCTATCATCTCTGTCTCCCTCAAAATTTGCATTTGAATACCCTATTATTTCTAGGGAATCATACATTCTATATGTTAGCATGAGGTCTTTTGTGCCTTGTGCATAACACAATGCTTTCTTTACTATCTTCCAATGCTCTATGCTTGATTTTTCTTGATATCTACCAAGTATCTCAGTGATAAAAGATAAGTCAGGGCGAGTGCACACTTGTGCATACTGTAACTTTCAACAACCGAAGCATATGGTACTGCTTTCATTTGATCGATCTCGTATTGGTTCTTGGGACATTGAAATTTCCCAAAACTGTCGCCCTTGACAATAGGAGCAAGTGTGGCATTTCTTTCATGCATATTGTATTTCTTTAGAACCTTTTCTAGATATGCCGTTTGTGATAGTCCTAGAACTCCATTTTTCCTATCTTGGTGAATTTCTATGCCCAAAACATATGATGCTTCACAAATATCTCTCATATCAAAGTTTGAAGATAAGAACTTGTTTCTTGTAGTAGACTGACATCACTGCTAGCAAGCAAGATGTCATCCACATCCAGAATTAGGAAAATATATTTCCCAGTTTTAAACTTTGCATAAACGCAATTGTCCTCAACATTCTCTTTAAACCCAAATATCTTAATTATATCATTAAACTTTAGATAGCACTATCTAGAAGCTTGCTTTAATTTATAAATGGATTTCCTTAGGTGGCATCCCATATCTTCATTGCCTTCCATGATAAAACCCTTGGGTTGTTTCATGTAGACACTTTCTTCTAAATACCCATTTATAAATGTTGTCTTTACATCCATTTGATGTAGCTCTAAATCAAAATTTGCAACTAATGCCATTATGATTCTGAAGGAATCCTTACATGAGACTGGAGAAAATGTCTCATTGTAATCTACCCCTTCTCTTTGTGTAAATCCCTTTTCCACAAGTTTCTCTTTATAATTTTCTACATTCCCATTAGAGTCATACTTAGTTTTGTACACCCATTTACAGCCTACTATTTTGGATCCTTTGGGAATTTTTTATAAGTCCCAAACATTGTTGGAACTCATCAATTTCATCTTGTATTCCATGGCCTCCAGCCACTTCGATGAGCGAGGAGAACTCATGGCTTCTTCATATGAAGTGGGATCACCCTCCACATGAACCATTTATGTGTTATAAACTTTATAACTAGTTCAAACATTTGATTTTTAACTCTTTGATACCTTCTAGGGGCCTCATTAGTTGGCGAATTTTGTGCCCTTCTAGGGGCCTCATTAGTTGGTGAATTTTGTGCCCTTCTAGGGGCCTCATTAGTTGGCACATTGTGTGTTTCAACTCGTGGTGTATCTTCTAGAGGTGGTTGCTGTTGCTCCCTTTCATGTGCAATAGTGGGTTCAATCGGCTCCTGACAGACAGGTTCTAGATCTTCACTCATTGTTGTCACAGGTGGAGTTGCAATAGGTGATTGCACCACAACCTCAGGCACTGTCGGTGTAGGAATAACAGTAGTGAGAAAATGGCTCCTGAGTCATTGGATTAGGTGCATGCACCCTCTTATCTTCAAGACAATTCCGAGCTACCATGCTTCCCTCATCATTTCGTCCTCTAAGACATCATGTCTTGTTTCTACAAACTTTGTGTATCTGTCTGGACAATAGAAACAAAAACTTTTTGATCTTTGAGGATAACCAATGAAATGGCAACTAACTATTTTAGGATCTAGCTTTGCAATGTTTGGATTAAATACTTTGGCCTCAACTGGGCTCCCCCACACCCGCAGGTGTTGTAGAGAGGGTACTCTTCCTGCCCACAACTCGTACGGTGTTTTGGACACCGACTTTCTTGGTACTCTATTGAGAATATGAATGACGGTTTTTAACACCTCCATCCACAATCCCAATGGTAAGGTGGAGTAACTGATCATATTGTGCACCATATCCATAAGTGTATGGTTACATCTTTCCGCTACTCCATTTTGCTGAGGCTTGCCCGACATTGAATACTGGGCCACTATGCCAGTTTCCTATAAAAACCTTGCAGAAGGTCCAAGGACTTGGCCATATGGGGTGTGCCGACCGTATACTCACCTCCACGGTCAGATCTAACTATGTTTATTGTTTTATCATGCTGATTTTCAACTTGAGCTTTGAATATCTTAAATTTATCCAACGCTTTCGATCTTTCTTTGATTGGATAAATATAACCATAACGGGAGTAATCGTCTCTGAATGTTATGAACAAGTCATAACCATCCACACTTTTCACAGGAAATGGTCCACAAATGTCGGTGTGAATGATTTCTAGTGTTCCGGTGCTTTGTTTTGCACCCTTTTTGATTTCCTTTACATACTTCCCTTTTATGCAATCTATGCATTGCTCTATATCTGAGAACTCTAATGGAGGAAGGATTTCATTTTTAACTAGTCTTTCTATTCTACCCCTCGAAATATGGCCTAAACGACAGTGCCATAATTTTGACGAAGAACCATGAGTTCTCTTTATTTTCTTTTGTTCTTTTTTCGACACGGGAACTTCTTCAATCACATTACACATAGAATATACTTTTTCACTTTTTCACGTAGGGATAACAAATAAAGCTCATTGTGAAGGAAAGCAACACCCACACAATCATTATTACACCATATGGCACACTTGCCATGTCCAAAATGATATTCATAATAATCTTTGTTCAAACATGAAACACTAATCAAGTTTCTGTGTAATGAAGGAACATAAAAACATCTCTAAGCAGAATCATGAATCCATCAGCTAGCTCCAGAGAGATGTCGCCAACAACTTCAACGTCTGCTTGGACTCCATTTTCAACTTCAGTGCATATTTCGCTTCTTTGCGTAGTCCGCGTCGAATGGAATTCCTGTAATTTTTTTGCAACATGAACAGTTGCACCTGAATCAATCCACCAAGTAGATTTCGAAAATGGTGTATACAAGGATTCATTTACAAAGGAAACAATATTGTTACCTTTCTTTGCCATTATTGACTTTATCCAAACATGGAAATCTTTCTTGTAATGCCTAGTCTTCTTATAGTGGAGACATGTATCTTTGTCCAGGCCTTTGCTAATGCTGATATTGCATGGGATATTTTCCATGTGGCTTTAAAGGGGAACCTTGGTTACTTTGATTGGAGTTCCTTTTCTTGTTATTATTCACATAGTTCAGATAACCATCATGTGAGTTTTTAAGTCTTTTCTCTTCTTGCACACATGGCTATTGTCTTTTCAATGTCCCATTTTCCTGGCGACATGTTGTAGTTGAAAACAAAGGTGTCAAACTCTCTTGGCAATGAAGCCATGACCAGGTGAATAAGGAGTGCAGGCTTGAGCTCCAGATCAGAATCCATGGGCTTCAACTTAGCTGCCATGTTGTGCATTCTGAGGATGTGCTCCCTTATTCCATGTCCACCTCTAGTGTACTTTTCTGTCACCAGCTGCTTCAGCAGCTGGGTAGCATATATGTTTTAAAAACCAGTGAACTGGCTCTTTATATTTTTAAGATACTTCCCTACGGAGTCACACTCTGCAATTGAGCCCATAATAGCATGCTCAATTGTGTAATTTATGAAAGTCATGCACTTTTTGTTGGTGGTGAGCCACTTTTTGTTCTCTAGGATATATGCCATATCCAACGGAGCATAATCCCTCTTATTTTTGTCCCATGCATCAGCATCATATTTATCATATCTTAGTGGCTCTGTCGGTTTGGTGGGCTGGGGAGTCTCGACAACCTAGTCCACCTCAGCACAGGCAAAAGACAAGTCGACTTTCTTTCTCCATTCAGAGTAGTTGTCACCTCTGAGGGTTGAAACATCCTTAATGCAGCTCATCAAGTAGTACCCTCCTGAAAACCACAGTGAAGTGAGATCATAACAACAATTGCATGCATTAATTCAACGTTGGTTAAAACTAACACATGCAGTTGTTTGTGCAATTTAAAACTACATCACCGTTGGACAGAACATACAGATAAATGCACAAAAGTAACCACTAATCATGATCATGCTATTAACGATGTTGGTCAGAAAAATAACAAGATCATAATTGTAATAAACACTTTAACATGCTCTTTTAATTTTATTCTCTAATTAGTTCTATTAAAATTTAAAGAGCACACTTTTTGCAGCGGAAAGTGTGAATCAAATTCATAAACTTTATACTTTTTAGAAGCAATACTTTATACTTTTATATTTCTGAAAAACAAACCTGAATAGGAAAAATTAGACAAAAAAGATCAAAACTGAATCATAATCTGTCAAAAATGCTTCTCTAAACTAGATGTTGTCCTGAACGCACAACTGCGCGTAGGAAAACTGGCCAACGGCCCACGTGCACGCTCACTCTCTATCTTTACAGCCCGCGCGCTTGCGACGCGCTACTAGCCAGCGACGGCGCCGGCCCATGGCCCGCTAGCTGTGCGCCGCTCCATCAAGGTCGTTCAGCACCATCGGACGGTCGCCTTGGCTTGTCACTGTGCACAAAACGACCCATCGCTAGCCCTAGAAAATCGTATCCCCCACTTTGTCTCGCCACTCCCCTGCATCTCTCCCCGCGTTTGTCTATCGCGCGCGGTGGCGGTGGGTGAAAAAACCATAGCGGCGGCCTGCCGGCGACCAGCCCTCTCCTCTATCTGCGAGTGGCTGCGCTGCCCAGCGCGAGGCCGGTGACGAGACCCCTTCCCCCTGCTTCACCCAGCTCACCATGACGCAGTAACTGAGAGGAAGCGGATGGCGGCAGCCCCCTTGCCAGCACGCGCATCCACCCGAGGGTGGGTGTGCCGCTGCCAAGCGGCTTAGGTGGAGGAGCCCTTTGCCGGCGTGCTCACGCGGCAGTGGCCGACATTTCTTGATTTACTTTTCTCTTCGATTCATGTGATGAACTATGGGGTCGGGCACTAATCCGATTGATGTAGATTTAGGGTTTCTTTCACTATTGTTCTTTCTAGATCGAAATTGTGATTTTCTTTGTACCCGAAAAGATCTGCAACCTAGGGACTGCTCTGATACCATCCTAGAACTGCTAGGATCAACTAGTTGTACATCTAGTCGGGTATGTTCTGTCTATGGATCAATATAGAGTCGGTACTGACTAGTTACTAAGAGAGAGAGATCGGAGTGAGGGAATGTGTACCTTCGCCTTGGCTCGATGAGCCCGTGGTGTTGGCCATGACGGAGAGCGACGGCGACGGCGAGCAGTGGGCTAGGAGGTGGCGGAGCTTCCCGTCACTACTGCGCTCCCTAGATCGGGTTAGGGTTGTCAGTGGGTGTGCGGCGTCGTGACGAACCTTGTACCGCGAGCCGCCGACCCCCCAGCTCTTTAGGGCATGTACGATGCTGGAGAAGGCATGTCTTTCCTTAGCTCTTCACGTCATCTAGAGAAGACACCATTTACAAGTTGTACAATGTATTTTCTCTTATTGCCATCTCTAGCAATTAATGAGAACTAACTATTTTTAGTAAGAAATTGTTTTTCTAAGAGAAGACATGTGGTACAATGGAGAAAATAGCTTTCTCTTATTTCTAAGAGATCATCCCTTAGCTAAGGGAAGACAATCTTCTCTTTCTTATTTCTCTCACCTCCAACTAAGCAAAAATCCAATGTGGCAACTATAAGGAAAGGCTGACATCAATGCATTGTACGTGCCTTATATAGCGCAGGTGACAGGGTCCCGCCAACCATAGTGGGTTGGACGCCCCCGATCAGGGCGTGGATCTAAGTGCTTGGTGGGCCGTTCGGTCCACATGGAAGGAGATCACTCTAACGATAGTGACTATTTCTCGGTCAACTAAAATAAACTTTTGTCATTTGATGTTCATAATTGAACGGTGAACATGTTTTTGTGCCCTTATATTTGTGGTTATTTAAATAATCAGATCATATGGTTCTTAGAGCATCTCCATTAGGGTAGGAACACCACTTTTTGCGAGTTTTAGTTTTGGATGGACGAATTTCGGCCCAATAGCATTTTAAAGATACCGATTTCATCCAAATTTCGTCCTTCTTTCATCCGGCGATCACAGACCGAACCCAGTGCACCGGGAATCGGCCTGAACGCCGGATGTAACTTTTGCATGCAACGGGCCCACTGTCAGCCACTCTCCTCTCTCTCCTACTTTCCCCCTACCCACCGGCCTTTCTCTCTCCTCCTTCTCCACACCAACCGCCATCTGTCCACCTATTTTCCATGCAACGGCGAGTTGGGTGGAAACACGGATGGGAAAAAGGTCGTTCACAGGCCAAATATACATCCATCCGGCGGCTTTTACCTCCTAATTTTGGCTTAGAAACGCCAAACGAGTGGATATGCTCTTAACATCAGAAGAAATAGTTATTTCTTAGTTTCCCCAAAAAATAAAGACACGATAAAAATTTGAAGATACAATCCAATATTTTGGTAAAGATGATGAATTAAGAAACAGCTATTTACCTAGAATACCTTGTTTCGCGAGGCATGTCACACAAATTACGTTCACCTTTACCATCGTTTTTTTTGCTGTTGTTTAGTTGTGCATAAAAAGGTTGATTTAGCCACGCTCAGACTTTACTGATTGATTCAACAATCTAGTACATCAAGTCGAGCAAAGTGAAACAAATAAAAAATGAAATATTTTACTCCCTCGTTCTCAACTTTATATAGACTCGGATATACCTAGTTAATGATTTAGACTATTCATACGAATTTAGACAAAGTTGAGAACATTAATATAAACCGTAAGGAGTATTAAATTTTAAAAACTTCTAGAAAATCGTCATCTCTAACTTCACCTTTTCTAAATGACTAAAAAATGTTCTAGAGTATTAAGCCACGGTTCCCAATTTCTTCCTTAATAGTTCCTCATTCTAAAAAATATGTTTTAGCTTTATGCAGTAAATATATCTAGATGTCTTTTAATATACAGCTGTGAATGAATTTAAGCAGTAAAAAAGTCTAGATACATTCACCTTATAAAGTAAAAACATATTATATCTTGGAACCGAGGGAGTACAATTATACATACGAGCAGACAGTGATACATAACCCGTTGTGATGCTTGTGAAACTAAGCAAATCAAGTGGACCAAAACAAAACTGAATAACGTCATATTAAAAGTCAGTTACTCCCTCGGTCCATATTAGTGGACTTAAACCGGAGGGAATAGTTACAAGTTAGGAACACCTATATCCAGCTTGACGCGATTATCCTGCCGTGCGATGTAACGCTACTCTGCCTGTTTTCCTAGGGTTCACCTAACGCTCCGGCGATTTCGGATCCTTGGACTTCGAGGCTAGGTTTTGCGCTCCTGAGTTCTTCAAGGAGGCGCATCTTCTCCGTTTCTCCCCCGTTGAGACCCGTACGTCTGGTTCCCTCGGCTTCCCCGCGTGTTGCCTGATCTCGACTCCTCTCACGCTCGCGTTCGGGGTGATCAAGGGGTCGACCCCGTCGACTACCCACCCTTGGCGTCGGGCGAGGTTTGGATCCGATCGGTGACTGGGATGGCTGACAACCGGGAGACGGGGGCGGGGGAACGGTTGGCGGAGGCGGGAGGATCCAATCTGGATCGCCCGGTTGTTGCGGAGGGGTTGGCCGCCACTGGGAAGGAGAGGGTGCCCAGTGCCCCGAATCCTACCGAAGGTGATGGAGTGACGACATTGATGGGCAGGCTCAAGCTTACGTCCAAGGAGACGAAGGCCTTTGTTCTTGATGCTGCGGATGAGATCATTGCTGGGGGACCGGAGTGGGCTCTAGTGGGGAAGGTACTTGCGACCAATACGCTCCACGTAAATACGATCTCTGTGATTGTCAGACCAGCTTGGGGTAACCCGAAAGGTATGATGATTCGACCATGCGGCAAGAACCTGTTCCTGGCAGAATTCGAGACGAAGGCGGATATGCAGCGGGTGATGAACGGTTCACCATGGGTCGTGAATAAAAGTGCTATTTTATTGAAAGAATTTGATCCAAAGATTCGGCAGGTGGACACGGTTTTTGATCGCCTGTTGCTCTGGGTGAGAATATATGGTTTGCCTTTCTCTCTGATGAGTTCGGAGAGGGGAGGCCCCCTTGCCAGCTTGATCGGCAAGGTAGAGAGGGTTGAGACCGATGAGAAAGGTCGGGCTTGGGGTGAGTACCTCCGAGTCAGAATAAACGTGGATATCACGGAACCCTTCATGAGGTGTGTTGCAGTGGAATCACCTAGCCTAAACAAAACCTTGTTTTATGAGGTGAAGTATGAAAAGTTGCCTATGTACTGTTTCTCATGTGGATTGCTTGGACATTCTTCTTTGCTCTGTCCTACTCCAGCTGGTAAGGATGAGAAAGGGTTGTTGCCATGGAACAGTGATAGGTTGTGTGTTCCAGAGATGAAGTGGAAGGACCAGAGGTCCTCTTCTGGGCATGGGGCTCATTCTGGTCAGGGGTCCAGTTCCCAGCCGGTTAGCAAGGAGAAGAAAACCACGGAGTTTACTTCACCAGTAAAACCTCGCAAGCCGCGTGCAAAAAAGGCGAGTACCGGGGGCAAGGGACAAGGCCCAGTGGAAGATGGTGGGAGGACTGTAGGCCAGAAACGCAAGCATATTTATGTTCCCAAAAGTATAGTCCAGCTGGCCATCACAAATTCTGTGTCTGACCAAACCAAGGGTGCTCCTGTTGCTAGGGGCGTTGAGACTGTTGTGGAGGACAGTGAGGTAGCTACGAGTGACGACTCCAATAAAAAGCTGAGGAGTGATGCATCTACCCGATCGGCGGATCCGGCGGCGGCTGCTATGCAGTCCCGCCATTCGCAATGAGTCTCGTAGGATGGAACTGTCGAGGGTTAGGGTCTGACTCGACAGTCGGCGAGCTCAAGTGGTTCGTCAAGAAGTATAGACCCGAGTTCCTTTTTCTGTCGGAAACAAAGATGAAGGACAAGAGAGCCCAGAATTTCATGTGGTCCTTGGGATTCACAAACAGCCTGGGCGTTAGCAGGATAGGCCAGAGTGGTGGCCTAGTGTTATTTTGGAAGCGGCCGTTCTCCGTGGAGCTGTTGGGTTGTAACTCTAACTGCATCGATGTGATCGTTACAGCAGAAACAAGTGAGAAGTGGCGCGCAACGTTTGTCTATGGTGAACCTCGCAGAGAAAAGCGCCATGAATTCTGGAGTCTGCTGCGCAGCCTGCGATCGCGGTGGAGTGGCCCGTGGATTTGCTACGGTGATTTTAATGAGGTTCTTAGACAAGATGAGCATTATGGCTCTAGTGATCGTTCTGAAGCCCAGATCCTTCTGTTTAAGGATTGCTTGGATGATTGCGGGTTGGTGGACTTGGGGTTTTCTGGTCCCAAATTCACATGGTCGAACAAACAGGAGAGCGACTGTAATGTCCGTGTCAGGTTGGACAGGGCGGTTGCAAATGGTGCATTTACTCAGTTGTTCGATGATTGCAGAGTGGAGAATGTCATTAGGACTACATCTAACCACTATGCTATCTCTGTTAGCCTGGGGA
The DNA here is from genome assembly GCA_023614405.1 of Avena insularis. NCBI lineage: Eukaryota > Viridiplantae > Streptophyta > Magnoliopsida > Poales > Poaceae > Avena > Avena insularis. Next base: position 32,013,265 of record CM042694.1, read on the forward strand.
AGTTTGAACCTGAAAATATGAACAGGCCGATTCAGAGGAACTTTAGATTTGAGGCGTCCTGGCTGCGTTCTCCAGATTACAAGGGGGGTGCTCGAGCAAGCTTGGGCTGACAACTCCAATGGGCCGGCCTCGCTTGAGAGTACGTGGGACACCCTGCATGGGGTGGCAATTTCGCTGGGCCAGTGGAGCCGGGATACTTTTGGCTCGGTCCAACGCCAGATTCAAAAGCTGGAAAAACAACTCAAATACCTGCATTTAGTGATCTGGAATGATACATCTGCCGAAGAGAAGGCGGTAGAGAGGGAGTTGTGTGAATTGTTCGAGCGGGAGGAGATTATGGCTCGCCAACGTTCCCGGGTCGAATGGCTAAAGGAAGGCGACCGTAATACGGCCTTCTTCCATGCACGTGCATCTGCACGCCGACGAACAAATAAAATTTCTGGTTTGGCGCGAGAGGCTGGATCACGGTGCACTGACATCACTGAAATCAAGGGCCGGGTTACAGACTTCTACTCAAAGTTGTTTAGTTCTGAACCTTGTGAGCGGATGGATGAGGTTTTGGATGCTATCCCAGGCAAGGTGACAGAAGACATGAACATGGAGCTGTGTAAACCTTACACGAACGAGGAAATTAGAACTGTTGTGTTCCAGATGGGTCCAACTAAAGCTCCGGGACCAGATGGCTTCCCGGCGCTGTTTTACCATACTCACTGGGAGTTTTTTGAAGAGGAGATTTGTACTGCGATCAGAGGGTTTTTGGCGGGAGAGTCTATTCCGGAGGGATTTTGTGACTCCATCATTGTATTAATTCCAAAGGTAACTCATCCAGATAATCTCAAGAACTTCCGCCCAATTAGCCTTTGTAACGTTTTGTACAAGATTGCATCCAAAGTTTTAGCTAACCGGCTCAAGTTAATTCTTCCAGTCATTATCTCAGAGCAGCAAAGCGCCTTTGTGCCTGGGAGGCTTATTACTGACAATGCATTGATAGCTTATGAGTGTCTGCACACCATCAGGAATCAGAGGGTGAAGAAACCTTTTTTTGCCCTGAAGGTAGACATGATGAAGGCATACGACAGGGTAGAATGGAGCTACCTTCAAGGTTGCCTAGTGAAGCTCGGTTTTGATCAGGCATGGATCAGTTCAGTTATGAGGTGTGTCACTATGGTCCGTTATGCAGTCAAGGTAAATGGTGAGCTGACGGAACCAGTAGTACCTACTCGGGGAATTAGACAGGGAGACCCAATAAGTCCATATCTGTTCTTGGCTTGCACTGAAGGGCTCTCCTGTCTGTTACGTCAGAGGGAAGTTACTGGGGATCTACAGGGGATTCGTAATGGGCGGCAAGGACCCCCAATTTCCCATCTTCTGTTTGCTGACGACAGCATTTTCTTTGCTAAGAGTGATCAGCGGTCGGTGGAAACCTTGCAATCAACTCTTAACTTGTATTGCGAAGGCTCTGGACAAAAGATAAATCACGACAAATCTAGTATCTTTTTCGGAGCCAAATGCAATGACAGCATCAAGGAGGAAGTCAAGATCGCTTTGGGGGTGCATAATGAGGCACTACAAGAGCGGTACTTGGGCATGCCCACCGATGTTGGCAGGTCGCCAGTGGGAGCGTTTCTGTTCCTGAATGACCGGGCGTGGCAAAGACTGAATATTTATTCTGACAGGCCCCTCTCTAGATCAGGTAAAGAGACACTCATAAAATCTGTCATCCAAGCAATACCCACCTTTATCATGAGTTGCTTCCAACTGCCAATCTCGAACTGTTCCTCGTTCAGAAAGGCAATTGCGGATTTTTGGTAGGGAACAGAGGATGGACAAAAGAAGATGCATTGGAGATCCTGGGACTGGTTATCTACCCCAAAATCCCAAGGAGGGATGGGTTTCCGTGATCTTGCACTTTTCAACAAGGCAATGCTAGGCCGTCAGGCATGGAGGCTCATGACTGAACCTTCTTCATTGTGTGCCCGGGTGCTAAAGGGCCGCTACTTCCCTAACTGTGAGTTCTGGGATGCGCCCCGCCTCAGATCATCTTCTTTCACCTGGCGTAGCATCTTGTTTGGGAAGGATCTGGTTCAGCAGGGGGTGCGATGGGGAATAGGCGATGGCCAGAGTACCAAAATTGTGACTGATAACTGGATACCTGAGTGTCCCCCGGAGAAGGTAGCTACGCTTGTCCCTGTCCCTGAAGGTGCCACTGTTGATATGTTATTGAATCAAGACTCTGGATTCTGGGATGAGGTTGTGGTCCGAAACTTGTTTGCCGAGGAGACTGCATCCAAGATTTTGCGTGTCCCTCTCAGCAGACATGGGGGCGCGGACTATGTTGCCTGGCCGTATGAAAAATGCGGCGTATACTCGGTGCGGTCAGCCTATCACCTGGCGCGTGGTCAGACTCTTCAGACAACGAGAAATAAATCCGGCAATGGACTTTCATCTGGTGATAATTCTGAGATGACGAGAATGTGGAAGAAACTCTGGAAGATCCAAGCCCCTGGTAAAATGAAGGTCAACTTGTGGCGAGTGGCGCACGACTGTCTACCTAGCGGTCACCAGCTACTGCGTCGCCATGTTCCCGCGAATGGTGCCTGCTATTTCTGTGGGCGAGAGGAGCGCATTGAACATACCTTGCTGTTCTGCCCCTACGCTTATGAAGTGTGGCGAGGAGTGAAGACAGCTTTTCCTGTCCAGCTACGGAGGAAGCAGTTTACTAACATCAAAGTCTGGATTTTTGACTTCCTGGCAAGAGCGGACGACCGCGAAGCGGCCATTTTGGCTGTTACAGTGTGGCACTTGTGGAGCTCTCGCAATGCGGTTCGCAATGGTGAACCACTCAAGCACCCTAGCAGCATATCTTTGCAGATCACGTCCTACATGGGGATGATTCTGCAGCATCTTTTTAAACATCCAACCAGCCATAGCCGTGAGACTACTACTGCTCCAGTTTGGTCTCCGGCACCGGTAGGTTTGGCAATTCTTAATGTTGATGCTGCGTTGTTCTCGTCTTCTTCAACAATGGGGGTCGGCGTCGTAATCAGGGACCACAGGGGAGATTTCCTGTCTGCTTTCAGTCAGGTGCGCCATGAGGTTACGTCGCCAGAAATCGCAGAAGCACTAGCCATTAGGAGTGCAGTCACCCTCGCTGCCGAAGAAGGCCTGGATAGATTCATCTTGCTTTCAGACTGCCTCTCCGTCATCCAGCGGATCCGGTCATCGTCGAGGGATCCGTCGTTGGTTGGGGTAGTAGTGGAGGACATCAAAAACCTCGTTACTTCCTTTTCTTCTGTGACATTTCGTCATATTAGTCGGTCATGTAATAATTCAGCACATACTTTGGCTCGTAGAGCTGATCTCTTTGGTAGTTGCTCCTTCCGTGATTTTGTGCCCGACTTCATCCGGGACAAATTGTGTATTGATATGATTTGATAAGTGCTGAACTCTCAAAAAAAAAAAAAATCCAGCTTGACGCAGGCCTTAAACGTCCTGCTTACGCACTTGGCGACTTGGGCTGTGGCCGGGTAGCTTGGCAGGAAGGTTCAGTTTGAAATTTTTGGTTGTTTTTTTGGCTGGGTTTTCTTTTTGGCGAATGTTTTTTGCGGGGGTTCTGATCGGTTTGTGGCCTTTTTTTCCCTTTTTTCTTTTCTGTTTCTTCTTTTCTTAAATATGAACAACTTCGAATTTTAACTTTTTAACTTTGAATAATTGTAAATTCAAACCTTTTTAAATCTTTTGTTCAAATTTGAATATATTTAAAATCAGATTTTTTAATATCTGATCATTTATCAAATATAAACATATTTCAAAACTGAACATTTTTAAAACCTGAACATTTTTAAATTTTGTACACTTTTTAATTTGAACAGTTTTCACATTTAAACATTCTTAAAATCTGATCTTATTATAGAGAAAAAACAGAAAATATAGAAAAAAATAACAGTACCTTTTTTACCGCATCGGAGCGGCGCAGGAAGGAAATTCATCGAACCGGGCGAAATAGCTCTCACGTGGAGCGGGAATAGACACCCTCGCAAGTTAACTGGAAATTCCTATACGCTGACCAGGTCCGCGATACACGTCGCACCCCTCCCCTCGCCTCATGGGCCGACTCAGTTTGGTAAGCTCCTCCTTCTTTCTATTTCTTTTTTTATATTATTTTTACTTTACTGTTTCTTTCTTTTCTGTTATTTTATTTTTCCATTTGTGTTCATATTCGAAATATTCAAATTTGAAAAATATTCATACTCCCTCTGATCCAAATTAATGTTCTCGGATTTGTTTAAATTCGAATGTATCTAATCTAGAGAAATTTGAGAACATTAATATGAATCGGAGGGAATATTAAAAAATGTTCAAATTTTAAAAAGTTAAGGTTTAATAATGGTTCAGATTATGAAATATGTTCCCATATTTTTTCAAAAACCGAAAATTAGATAGAAAACCACAAAAGCCACAGGAAAAAATGGTCTGAAAAACAGAAAAACTAGACATAAACCCGAAACTGTGATATGGGCGTAGCCCAAAATCCATACCGCGCTGTGCGGCGGGCCGGTACAAAAGCACCCAAGTTAGCTTTTGTTTTTGAGCGGATGCACCCAAGTTAGCTAAGGTGGTCTTTTAATGACGAACGGAACTATGTAGAATAATGGCCTTGGCCCGTCAAACATACGAACAGGTTGGCCTTACGTACGTGGGCTGGGCCACGTCTCTTTTTGCAGTTTGAACAAATTTTCTGTTGCGTACATTTGGGCTCTGCGTTCATCTACTGTTATTTTTTGTAGCCACAGCCCACACGTCCACGGCTGTCTATTTTTACCTGTAGAAAATTTTTATGCTAAAAAAAAGTAGAAAGTTTTTATGTTAAAAAAAAGTAGAAAGTTTTTATGCTAAAAAAATAGAAAGTTTTTTATTGCAGCTTTTATTTCGAAATCAATATATTTGCATCGAATTTTATTCAAACCCAATCGGAGCGCCAGATTAAGGGGGTGACCCAATTGTGAATCTCCACATGTCAAGGAGGAAACCCGGAATTGCCATCCGTTTGTCGTTTAAAAAACCGCTCGACTGTCGTTCTGTTCGCACACAAGCGAGAACGTGCTCGCAATATAAATCTCGATTTATGCAAGTAAAAAATAGTCTAATATGAAGTAAATGTACTTTAAAATAGTAGGTGGTTTATGGGATTGCACTTCGGATAGTACTACAATTCAGAATTAACCGGGAGGGGGGGGGGGGGGGGGGGGGTTGGGGTTGGCGAAAAGACGATGTACCGCCAACTTATATTACAGCAGCTGTTAGATCCAACGAAAGAACAACTATGAAACACAAGTAACAGCATGAAGGCAAAAGAGCCTGCCATGGAACATGCTTCTACTCCCATCCGACTAGCTATATGTAGCTAATTAAACTTACACAAAAAAAAAGAATCTGTAGAAATGAAGAAAAAAACTATTATGAAGAAATTGTCTAATATGAAGTAAATGTACTTTCAAATACTAGGTGGTTTATGGGATTGCATTTCGGATACTCCTAGTACTACAATTCAGAATTAACCGGAAGGGGGGCGAAAGGACGATACTAGAGCAGTTTCTTCCATGTACCACCAACTTATATTACAGCAGCTGTTAGATCCAACAAAAGAACAACTACGAAACACAAGTAACAGCATGCTGAAGGCAAAAGAGGCTGCCATGGAACATGCTGCTACTCCCATCCGACTAGGTAGCTATATGTAGCTAATTAAACTTACACAAAAAAAAGAATCTGTAAAAATGAAAGAAAAAAAACTAGCACTACAAAATTGAAAAGGTGTACACACGGCACGGACGCGAGGAATTCCTTCTATCCTGGTTCCTGTGTACCCTCATTTGATCAGGCTCGGTCGGTGACATGTAGCCTGTACATTCCTGAAATCAACAGCAAACGGATTTAATTACGTAGATTATTTACGGTACGACACACACCGAAACGACGAAACTGAACCGGTAGATACAGTACAAGATTCAGAGGGAGCACGCAGGCAGGTGTTTACCTTTTTTGTCGTCAGTTGTGGATGGGATTCCAAGTTCGAGGCGGTATCCTCCGGCGGCCCAAGCTCGCGCCGGCGTCGTTCCTGAAGGGCCTCTTGCCGCCGCCGACCCACATCCGCTGCTGGGTCCTGTGCGTCGTCGGCCGCGACACCAGCAGCCGCCTGGCCGGCCCGCCACTACTCGCCTCGTCGCCCGACGCGGCCGCCACCGCCGATGGCGACGTGCTCAGGAACAGAAGCAGCAGCAGCAGCAGAAGTGCCACCTGACGACTGGAAGAAGAAGAAGAAGAAGAAGAAGTCATCTCGGGACTGGAGCGTCTGCTGGTCGGACAGTGTGGTTTGTTCTTCTGGGGCAGTGTGCCGCAGACGAGGAAGGAAGGAAGGTGGGTGGGGCGTGGGTAGGGCGGATCGAGGAGAGGTGGTGGAATGGTGGAGTTAACGTGGGCTTTGCCGAGGGTTTTATTCCCAGTGGCGCTGCGGCAGAGACTTCTATATTCGCCCTGCCCAGTAGTAGCATAGCTAGCGGCGCGGTCCTAGACGGATCGGATCGAGCCCGGTATGTATAAACTGTGTAACTAACCAAGATCGAGTACTAATATCAGCTCAGTGGGAGGTTCATGTGGCAATCAAATTATCTAATCAGGGGGAAGTCAGGGGCGTCATGTGCTGCATCTTTGACCGTACTCACGATCAACACTTTTGGTCCCGGACCAGACCAAGGGTGACTAAGCCAGTGTAGTAGTGTCTGATCTTCCAAGCTTCACACTGGTGTCAGTTGGCTCCAAGGGCTAATCTGCTCGGTATTTTAGCTTTTAATCATGTGCCTTTCGCCGGGATCACGTGACGGATGGCACGCGACGCGCGGAAGACATCGCTGGCCGTGGCAGGCGCTGCCGTTTACCTTTTAACCGGCCGGTCGAATTTCTGCTTCTCCACATGCTTGGTGATGTTCTTCTGGTTGTTAATTGCTTGGGTATTACAGATGGTGAGATTGTGCAGTTAAAAGAATCAACCCCGACTGTCCGAACTGACGACCGCTGAAAAAACTCTGGAGTGACGAAGCAGCAGAGGGTGCTTCTGCTGCAGGGTATGTGCGGAGTGACAAGTGAGTGGATTTGCATGGGGATCGGGGCCTGTCTAACATCCTCGCAGCTGTCAGCGTGCCTCGAAGGCGCCCGTCGAGCGCGTGGTGATTTTTCGTCCTGTGTACGGAACCGACCATCGAGAATCATACTCCCTCCGTCCCAAAATAAATGACTTGAGTTTGTCTAAATTCGCATGTATCTATAATACTAAAACGTGTCTAGATACATCCGAATTTAGATAAACCCACGTCACTTATTTTGAGACGGAGGGAGTACATTGCATGGTTCCGAAAGGGGAGGTTCTTTACCTGCAGAGAGAATAGGAAGGGCGAGACTGATGCAACTTACTGTGAGCTTTCTAACTATTTTTATACAAGTGGTGTACCGCAGTGTATATGGCCCTGGGGCATGCTACCATTCTCATCTTTCGTATAAGGAGAGGAATGGGACATCCGGTGTTTGGTTGGCTGTATATTTTCATTCTAACCAACACAGAAGCATGCGTTGAGTGTTTGGTTACAAGCAGCAGGCTCATTTGGTAACCTCTTACATCCGAGTGGTGAGGTCACCGGCACTTCACTTAATACCAAATAGCTAGTAGAGGATTGCTCGAGCTTATTTCCGAACTTGTTACGGTGTTAAAACTTCATTGTGATGCAGATTTCTGTGGGCCTTAAGTGCGATCAAATTACCTTTATACTTTGTTGGGAACTTACAGTGTATGATTTTTGCTATTGTTTATGATTACGTGTTGTTGTTCATCTTTTACAATATCTTGTTGTTTAAGAACAAATGTTGTGTTCATAATTATCACGTTACTGTTTTAATGTGCTTCTGTTTATAAAATATGGTTATACTATTTTTTTCTTAATTTGATGTGTTTCAAATGTGGGTATATTTACTCGCATCCATTTACGCTGTTGGGTGATGGGTATGGGAAAACTTGTATCCGTTGATGGGTATGTGTACAAGTAGAAGTTAAGTTGATGGGTATGTGTACAAGTAGAAGTTAAGATAGAAGGCAATGGGTATGGGCGGGTGCCATCCCTAGCCACAATATTACAAACCAGGGATCAAGTTCATCAAGTCCTAACTAATGGAGGGATATCAGACCACCTCCCAAAATATGCATGATCTCATTAACAGATCATGTCCACCATCAACAACCCATGATTGGAGAGAAAAAAGAGTCCACTCGCAGCCACTTTTACGGATCTCAAAGCGCCAACCAGCCTCTTGACGTGCGTTTGGTTGGTGGACAAATAAGTATGGGATGGATGATCCCCAATTTTGTGGATGGGATGGTTCACATCAGAGTGATCCCAAATTTTGTTTGATTCGAAGCATTCTAGGGATGGGATGAAATATGCTTAGCTTAATATATTTAACAACAACAGGTTAGTGATAATTAATTTCAAATAGCTTAACATGGGAAAACTTGAACGACACAGGTAAGGAGCCAGTCGGGAGTGGCATGCCGAGATCGAGCACGGAGGCGGGGGGCTCACCGGCCATTCCATGGAGCGCGCGGAGATAGGGGGCTCGCCGGCCATTCCTTGGAGCGCGCAGAGACACGGGCTCACCGGCCGTCCCCTACAGTGCACGGATACGCTGAGGGGGGCTCGCCGGTCCCCTTGAGCGCTCGGAGACTGGGGTCGCCGGTCCCTTGAGCGCAGGGAGGCTGGGGTCGTCGGTCGTCTGCTGGAGTGCACAAAGACGGGGGCCTCGCCGGCCATCCACTGGAGCGCGCGGAGACAGGGGCTCGCCGGCCATCCGCTGGGGCACATGGACGAGGGAATGGAGCTCGCGGGGAGTGGCGCGACGGGGAAGATGAAGTGGCAGCCGATCATGGCCATGTCGGCGATGTGGATGGTGTGGCAGCGCCGGTGTCCTGGCGGCGGGGATTGGTTTTAGCGAGAGGGGGAGAGGATTAGGAGTTAGTCCATTATTTAGGGGAAGTGGCACGAACGGTCCGGCCAATTTCGCCGGGCCAATCCATCCCGAATCTTTGGCGAATATTTCTCGTCTGAGGATGGTTCCATCCCTGCCTGTTACAACCAAACAAGTACGAATCGGGGATGATTCCATCCCATCCACGTTCTGGCTCGCAACCAAATCGCACGCTAGTTTTCCATAACTATTTAGTTTCACGGATATTGTTATATTTTTTGTGTAAACTCAGTCAAAATTTGAAATAGTTTGATCGTATCAATCATGGAAATGGAGCTAGAGTTTGGGATTCTCCATCAGACTTTAACCGGAATATTCAGAACATGGATACTCATGATTACCGGTATATCCGGAAACCAGTCATACCGGTGTCCACAGTAATTTTTCATACTTTTCGTGTTGCGAACTGGGATACTACAAGGAAAATGATACGGTTCCCCCCGGGGATCGTTCCGTTCGATCCCCGGGTCGCTCTCGCTTCTATCAGTCGGCGTGGGTCCCATGGCTTCTTCCCCCATATAGATCGGGAATAGAAGACCACGCACAGGACGCACCCAATCCCCACCGGAGCACCACACAACACGAACCCAATCCCCACCGGAGCATGCTGTCGTCGTCGCGGGACTAGGCTGCCCCCGCCGCTGGGCTAGTTACTCGTCGCCGCCAGATCCGTTCCACCGGAGCAGGCAGCTGCCACCGCCGGAGCAGGCCCACCGGTGTAGGAATTTGCCGTCGTCGTCGGACTAGGCTGCGCCACCGGAGGTACAGGTCACCCGCCATGTCCGCCGCCTTGGAATGCTCCTCCGCGACCTCACCGGAGCTCCGCACTGTCGTGGCCTCACCGTCACCATCAAGCTTCTCCCGCTGGCGTCCTCGACGGTGAAAGGGCATGTATGCCCCCATGTGTGGTTTTGGTAATTAATGATAATCCCTATAAACTAATGTGCAAATTGAGTTTCATTTGTAGGTTTGTCCATTGGCATCGCTTGGACCATGTGTTGGTTTCAAGGATGAAAAAGAAGAAGCAATGTCCAAAAGCTTTGTGCCTATTGGAATCTAGTTGATGAAGAAGATCAAGTGTGTCTTGAAGAAGAAGAAGAAGATGGAGTACCTCATGTCTTTCTTCAAGACATCATCAAGAATTAAAGTGCAAGCTCAAGATGCGTCCTCTCTAGAAGATCTCATGCTTGGAGCTTGCCATCCTCGGCGTTCATGGAGTGATGAAGACAAGGTCAATGAAGTGGTTTCCCCATGGAGTATGGGGGAGCCATTCGCAAGTCTTCATCAAGCAAGAGCAATCAAGAAAGGTGTTCCATCTTGAAGGTGACAAGATCGTCTACATCAAGCTCAAGTAGAATGTTCAAGGCAAAGGTATGATCTTAATAGGGTTTCTATTTTACCGGTCTCGTGTAGTGTTGGGAGACCGGGTTTAGAATAGATAGCCGTACTATCAAGAGGGGCTCTCGAGTGGGTGACCTGCTCAGATCTTCGAGAGAGCTCAAACCTTTGCATACATAGCATCATCTTTCTTGGTTGTTGTTTGGTTCTTGTCCATGTGAGAATCTAGAGCTTGTGGTTATCTTCATAACAAGCTCTAGTTCATCAAAAACGGATTTCTCTTGCATATCTTATTGCGTTTTTGATCTTGCGGGTTTTCCGGCTCCACACCTTGGGAGGTATCTCACATATATATTCATGGTATTTTCTCCCTTGGTGATACCCAATATTTTTGCCTGGGATTCTACGCGTCGTTATCTTTCCAACAAAATTGGTTTCATCTCGTTTGGAGTTCGGATGCAAAAGTTGTGGCAGTTCTGGTTTTGAAGTTTTTGCCTGACCGGTAGTTCCGGCGGGCCACCGGTAGTACCGCCAGGGCAGTTTGCCGCCGGTAGTACCAGTGTTAATTCCGGCCCAACTTTCGGTAAACCCGATTTCAGTTCAGTACTCTCTCTGCCTGGTTTGTGCTATTTGATGGTAGTTCTGTCGGTATTTCAGGCGGTAGTACCGCTAGGGCATTCTTGCCACCGGTAGTTCCGGCGAAGTGGCGGTAGTACCGGCCAGGCTCGCCTTTTTGGTCTTTCTCTCGCTGTTTTTTGACCGTTGGCTGGGTGCCACCGGTAGTACCGGCCACCCACCGGTACTACCGGTCGTGCACGATTCTGTGGGTAACGGGCAGATCGGGGAGCCCTTTAAAAGGAGCTCCCCTTTCCCCTTCGGCCTGAACTTGCTCTTTCTTGGTTCATGCTCTCTCTCTCTCCTCCATTGTTGACCTTGAAGAGCTTGCCCTCTCCCCTTTCCCCTCCTATGATTCTTGCATCTTTTTGAGGGATTTGAGAGAGGAGATCTAGATCTACAAGCCCCACCAAGCAAAATTCCTTCTTTGTGAAGGAATCCTTGGGATCTAGATCTTGAAGAGTTTTGTGTTCTCCTCTTGTGTTCTTTCTTCCTTATTCCCCCAATAGCTTTTGTAGCTTTGGTGGAATTTGAGAGTGAAGGACTTGCCTCTTGCATTTGGTGCATAGGTTTGAGTTCTCCTCGGAGATTCGGCGAGTTCAAGCCCTTGGGCTTGTTTCTCTTGGGTTCTTGGAACCCTAGACGGTTGTGTGGTTGGATTGTTGACCTTTTGTGGTCTTGTAGCCTTTTGTGGCGTTGTTGCCTTTTGTGGCTTTGTAGCCTTTGTGGCATTGTTCTTAGGGCTCCAATTGAGTTGTGGAGGTTCCCCAAGCTTGTTGGCCTTTTGTGGCATTGTGGAGCCTTTGTGGCATTTCTTGGGAGCCCTCCAATTGAGTTGTGGAGATTTCCCCATGCCTTGTACGAGTTCGGTGACCGCCCTCAAGTGTCCCATAGTGGAACGTGAGTAGGCCTTTGTGGCGAGCTCACAGGAGAATAGGGTGAGCCTTTTGTGGCGTCGGTGAGTTGCGTGGCTTCGCACCCTTGGTGAGGCCTTGTGTGGCGTTGGGTGAGCATCGAGCCACCACACCTCGAGGTGAGCCATTTGTGGCGTTCGAAGTACATTGCGCCCCCGCACCTCTCCAACGGAGACGTAGCTTCTTTGGAAGTGAACTTCGGAAAACAAATCATCGTCTCCGCGTCCATCGGTTATCTCTCAACCGAGCCCTTTACCTATGCAATTTACATTGTGATAGCCTTCGTGCTTGAAGTACTATATCTTGCTATCACCTTGTTGCTTGTCGTGCTTAGCATAGGTTGTTGGTGCACTTAGTGAAACTAGTGGATATAGGTTTTGGCTCGATAAATTAAATGTTAAGTTTTATTCCGCATTTATTAGAGCCTAAACCGTAATAATTTTAAAACGCCTATTCACCCCCCTCTAGGCGACGTCCATTTCCCTTTCAGACAGGCTCGCCTGCAGGAAGGGCCGCCGTACGCGACCTCGCCCGTCCCCCTCAAGCTCCTCCTGCTTGCTACAAGGGCCTGCACCGACTGCCACAAGAGGCCTACGCTGTTTCTACAACAGGTCGTTGGTGGCGCTAGAGTGGCGGCAACAGTTGCTACAAGGGGCATCGGCGCTAGCGAGGCCTCTGATTACTCTGACGACAGCCGAGTCGCTTCTGACGGCTGCCCGATTTCTACGGTGGTGGTGTCATGCTACAAGGGTTTCGGCAAGCTGCTACAATGGCGTCGGCAATGCTACTACGAGCCTCGTCGCTGCTACGAGCGGCGTCGGTGGTTTCTACAAACTGGCGGCGTTCTACAAGCTGGCCAGCGACACTACGAGCGCCGCCGGTGATGCTGTGGAAGGCCACCAGAGATGCTACCAAAGACGACCGGCGACGGTGCTACATGCTGGCCAGCGGCAGCGCTTGCTACCATGACGACGTCGCTTTTGCTACACATGGCGGAGGCGTTTGCTACAATGGCGACTTCGCTTTGCTACAACAGGCAGCAGTGTTTGCTACCATGGGTGTGGGACCTTGCTACAAGGTGTCCGACGAGGTCTCCCGGTGGAAATCTCCGGCGATGTCTCTTTTTTGCTACATTATCATATTTTTTTTGCTACCACCGTTTTGTGGCTTTGCTATAACAGTGTAAAACTTTTGCTACAAGGTCTTCAACGAGATCTCCGGCGAGGTCTCCGGCGAAGTTGGATTTGCTACAATAGGATATTTTTTTGCTACATCAGTTTAGTTATTTTGCTACAATAACGTAATGTTTTTGCTACAAGGTCTCCGGCGAGGTATCCCGGCGAAAATCTCCGGCGAGGTCGGGTTTGCTACATTAGCACAACTTTTTTGCTACACGGTCACCGACGAGGTCTCCGGCGAAGTCTCCGGCGAGATCCGGTCTATTTTTCTTTTTTTGGATCGAACCGTTTTCTGCTACTCCCTCTGTTTCAAAATATAAGATGTTTTAGTTTTGTGAAAGGAGTGTATCTAGACGCCTTTAGTGTATAGGTTCACTCGAAACTAGATGAACCTAGACACTAAAAGAGACATAAATACACTTCATTCACAAAGCTAAAACATCTTATATTTTGAAACGGAGAAAGTACATGTAGCAAAAGCGGAATTATTTGTAGCAAAAATCGTTGGTCTTATAGCAAAAACGGGATTGTGGGTATTTTTTGGAGGAGACGTGTCATCCTGGGACCGGGGGCAGTTATCCCCCGGGGATGCCTAGCACGGCCCATACTACAATGATTGGATAAACGGATTACAATCTCATCGACAAAGAGCCGGAATGTCATCCGTGTCCTGACCGTGTGGTATCTGTACACATCATCGCGCGGCCTATCGAGGCTAAAGTATGGTTAACATAGTAGGTTTGCTCGCGTTTAACCAAAACTAGTCTGAACTCCAGGCAGTCCTGGAGATAGAAGTCGTCTGATCTCCCTTGTGAGAAAGGCCACCGGGCACCGCATCTCGCCAGCTGCATTCATCACCCGGCCAGACTGCTTCAGCCGAGTTGTTTCTTTCCACGATCAATGGGTGGTTCTTCCATCGGAGCAAAGAGCTATGCCCGGCCTCCATGCATGACCGCAGCTGCTCGGCGTGGCCATTGCTCCACGGCGAAGAACCGGCGCAGCTGGCAGCTACGATCTTGCTAGTCTCCACGCACGTACCTTTTTAGTGTCATCGGTTGTGCACGGGAGACCATGTTGAATGCGGTATCCTCCGGCGCCCCAAGCTCGCGGTGACGGCGTTGATCTTGAAGGGCTTCTTCTCGCCGCCGACCCGCATCCGCTGTTCGGCCTTGTGCGTGGACGGCAGCGACACCAGCAGCCGCCGGGCCAGCCGGTGCTGCCCGCGGCTCGCGTCGTGGCCCAACTCCGTGCACGCCGCTACCGACGAAGGCGACGTGATCAAGAACAGAAGCAGCAGAAGAAGAAGTGCTGGCAGAGCGACCAGACGACAGGTGCTGGAAGGAGGGCTCATCTCGGGTGCCGGCCTGCCGGGCCGTCTGACAAAGTCGGGTGGTCGGAAACTCGATCGGAGTGGTTTGTTCTTCTGGGACAGTGTGCAGACGAGGAAGAAGCTAGCAGGTGGGGTGAGGCGTGGAGGATGGGGGAGATCGCGGTGGTGGAATGGTGGTGTCAACGTGGGCTTTGCCGTTGGTTTTATTCCCGCTGGCAGGGTAGCTAGGAGCATTAGTCATACTACTCGGTAATGTTTTGAAACAGTAGCAGCACTAGTTTAATCGACCGCTATATACGACCAACTACAACTAGCTAGCGGCGGTCCGGGAGCTAAGCGATCGGGTCGGGTCTTGGTTCTTGGAGCGAACGGCGCACGCACGACCCATGTGTTTCCAAATTTCCATAAATCCAAATTCAAATCTGAGAACCACAATAAAAGGTCGAGGGAAACCACAAATTCTGCTAGCTGTAGTAGTCATGCACCGGGCCGGGTCCAGAATGTTACTGAATGCCGATGGATCGGTCTCAAGCTGATCGATATGCAAGGCGAGTAACCAAGATACTAGTAGAACCAAGCCGGTGGGATCATGTGCTAACCGATTATCTAATTATCTCTGCATCCGATCGGGAGTAAGTGGCCAGGGATTTGTGCGTGGCATCGCTGTCATGTGCGTGCGCGCGCGCGGCTTTGACTGTACTGCTAAAACACTTTCTTGCTTTGGACCAAGAGTGAGTGACACTAGCGTAGCATAGGATTTAGCGCTCGGTTCGATCAGGGACCGGTTTATTAAAACCTGCAATCATGTGTGTTTTGCCGGGATCACGTGATGCAGGCACGCGACGCCTGGAAACTAAACATGGCGCCGGTCGATGCTAGCTAAGCTAGCTGTGGTTTACTTTCACCGCTCCAACCTCCAAGGGAGTGTCAAACAATGTTTCTGTCAGCTTCTTCTTCCGCACAGGAACATGGTAGGTTGTGTTTTCACTTTGTTAATTGCCGCTGTCACATGAGAAAAGTCACCCACGATATTCCACGAGAGAAACGGCTGAATGTGAAAGGTGGCTCGGAAAGGATCTGGGAGAGGATCCTGCTCTCCAGACTGGAGTTGCATTGGTTGGTTTAACTGACGCAACTTGAGAGCAGTTCGAAAACTAAAATTAACCCGGCCTGTCTGAAACACTGACGAATCAGATTCAGGGACAGCACGGTTTGTCAGCGCATTTGCGTAGGGATCGGAGCGCGGTCGGTCTCTCGGGCGGCGGATCCGAGGAAGGAAGGATGCATGGCGCCCTTGGTCTTGGATGTACTACTACTACTACTCAATTACTGCTAGTAGTAGTAGTACTTCTTTAGGGAGCTGAGCATGTTCTTAATCTGAGTAACTGACGGTGATGCTGGCCAGCAGTAATTAATTAATGACGGCGCGTTCTGCTTCTGGAGCATCATCATCCTGGAGTCAGTCTGTGACTACTGCTACTAATTCAGTTGTCAGTCTGTAACCACTGTACTCCGCTCCAGTAACACGGGATGGATGAGACCGACGGCAGCCAGCCGTATGTGTGTGTATATTTGAGCGAGATTGCACGACGAAAGAGCCAAAAAGTACAGCGATCGATCGATCGATCCACGGACGGGCGAGGGAGGGAAGCTCCATCCGCACAGCTGTTGTGGGTGGGTGCATGGAACGTGGAGCTTTTCGTACGGCGCCGTGCGTGCCATCGCCACGCCACACGCGGCCCCCGATCGAGCATGGGACACGCCTCACGACTCTCCATCGCCGCGCGCTTTGCCTTTTACGGGAAAGCAAAAAGCTGATGAACTTTCCACTAAGTTACCAGCTGACGAATGCAAGGAAACGTAGCAGTTCGATCCTCTCCTGTTAAGAGCATCTCTGACGGCATAAAGTACACTCTTGCATAAATCTTACATGACCATGCTTGCATATCCTTTGCAAGTGTAAATCTTGAATGTCCTTCGAATTATGTCATGAGAAACTATTTTACAAAAGTATTACATTATCATCTGCATTCGAAAGCAAAATACTGTTTTCATAATGAATATAGAGTATATGTTATCGCCGCCCAGCGTGGTCGGATAATCTATTGTGATGGTCAGCGGAAACCATGATGAAAACCATCATGGGAAAATATTCCATTGGACTCAGAAAGAAACCCTAGAACTAAACAACAACTGTAGTGAGTCATTCCAAGGCGCCGTATAGATAGCGCTGATCACATATCCTGGAATGAGACAGGTAAATCAGCTAGTACCTTCTTTGTACAGTATATCTTCAGATGAATAGGTCGGACTGTATTCCTTGTGAGGAATGACAATGGGTAGGAGCCCATAACATCCCATTTTTCGTGGTGGGATGACGATCCTAGTGTCTTAAAGGACATGTAGCTGAATAATGGTCATTGACCATATTTTTTGCAATGAATGGATTGCGGAGTAGAGAAAGCTAGTGATTGGTTGAATATTTATACTGGGCCTCGGACCAAAGAAGTCTCGACGGGTAAACTATTGCAAGGTTGATCCCGGTTATGCAACAAGGCTAAAGATATTTGTGGGAAAAGTAGCGTACCTCTCGAGAGTGTATAAAACGTGCCATGATACTCCCTATCCTAGGAAAGAATTGTGAACACGGTGTGGAAAGGAACTCCATGATATTCTAACAACCTATAAAGGCTGATGGACATAGTTTTCTAAATTAAATTTACCTTTTCTAAAAACATGATTTTGAAACCTTACATAAGCTAGCTTAGGATCTCGGATCCACAACAATAGAGATAGTGCATCACACAACCACATAGTAGAACTTCCTGAGTACGGCCGTACTCAATCTATCCTCTCAACCCTTGCTTAGATTATGGAGTCAACGATGGGACTGCAATTGTGGAACTAGAAGATGGAAGGAGACGTATTCATAAATACTGGAGTTTGTCCAACGAAGTCAAATAGTCACATACTACAAGAATATCACCATGCCATTAGGACATTGCTGATGAAGCAATAGTCAGCCATTGGTTATCGAGGTAGACTTAGGGGTAGATCTAGTGCTAAAGTAGACTACAAATTGCTTCTTATGGATTTAAAATTGAATAGGAACTTACATGAAGAACCTCATTGTGTCATGTAAGTCCGAGGATCTTCTATGAAGATCTATGATATGAATAATATAGTCAGACCTTGGACCTGCGGTATTTCTATTGTACCACTTTATTAGGTGTAATAATTGTAAAACGGTGTTTCGTGAGTGTTAATGCCAACGACTTGCGCACACAACATGCAATGGTGTGCTGTGTCACATGAGTAGCAGTTCACCGCCACTTGGAGTGGCCCTCCATGCCTTTTATCTAAAACGTAATACATGACAATAAACTCAAGGCTTCGTTTGGATGTTTGTATTGACAGCCTAGGCATTGCATTAGCTGAGATATCAAAATCAAGGGATATTTGCATTGAGATTCAATGTCTATTTCTGTTTGAATGTTTAAATATTTGGTACCTAGAATTGATATCCTAGTTGAATGCTAAATTCCATTTGGATGGTCAAAGTGATGTATTATATTTCTATGAGAGTCTTCTTATTCCTATTCATAATACGCAATGTTACAAAGATCAAGGTGAAGAGACCGTGTATAGGGCTGGAGCTCGCCCTACTCTTGCTCGGTAGGGAATCAAGGGGAGAGTGTAGTGAGATGAGGGCGGAGGGAATGGAGGGGAGAAGGGAGGGCTAGGTGGAGGGCGAGAGCGACGACACCAGTGGATGCCGGTGGATAGGAGGGGAGGTGCCGGATTTGCCTAGCCGTGCTAGGTCCGTCTGTCGAGTTGGGGGGGAAGGAGGTGCATGTTGTCGCATCGATACCTAATGCCACGCGATGTCAAAGTCAGGGGCTCGACTTTCGGGAGGGGTGCGCCGATGGATGAACTGGCCGGCCGATATTCAGCTCAATGTCTAGCACATCCAAACGCCTCACTTTCAGATATTCGGGTTGTTAGTTCAAAAAAGAAGATGTTGGGCTGTGAATGGCCGAATGTTTAATACTACCAAGCCTCAATACAAACATCCAAACGCAGCCAAGAGTTCTGTTGAGTTCTTTACGTGTTGAAAGATAAAAAATCTTTTTGTTCCCGTCATCAGCACTGACGTAAAAGCGTACTGCACGGAGCACGGCGCCGCCCATGCTGAACAGGTCCGGTCCTTGGTACACACGGACACGGTCACCGTCTGCCCTCCGCCATGCCGCAGCTTCCCGGCGTGTGTGTGTGTGCTTTTTTTTAGAAAACGATACAGATCCTCCGGGGGATCGAACTTACCGATCCCCCGGGTCGACCCGCGCGTGGAGGCCCACCCACGAAGGCTCCTTATCCCTCCCCGCATCTGCCTCTGCCTCAGACCTCCGTTTCTCCTACGCGCCGCCGCCTCCTGTTCCTGCAGCCGCCGCGCCGCCGCCGAGCCCAGCACCTCCGCTCCTCCCACCATCCAGGCTGAACCCCCGACGCCGCCTCGCTCCCCGTGCCTCCAATTCGTGCCGCCGCCTGCCGAAACTCCGATACACTACCGCCGCATGAGCTCGGCTCCTCTACGATCTCGGCGACCATGCCTCACTGCTAGGATCTCGAGGCCCTTGTCTTCCTCGCCACCCATGCCCGCATGCCTTCTCTCCCGTCCATGGCTGCGTGATGTATAGGGGCCGACCGCGCTGATGGTGGGCTGCCCGTGCAGGAAGCTCGCCGGAACTCGTATGGGCCAGGTCGCGGTCGTCGTCGACCTCCCCGGGCCGCAGCCATGACAAAGTCGGGGGTAGTTGTGCCGCCCACACTCTTGCGAGAGAACGGCGGCCCTGCTCACAGTCGCACCGGCGTTGCTCCCCGCGGAAGCTGGTTGTGCTACCCATGGCGGCCAGAGTTGCTACCGGCGGAGGGCCGCGTTGCGCCCCCGAGGCGTCTGGCTACAGGTTTTGCTATCTACGGTGTCCAGAGTTGCTACATATGGTGACCGATAGTGCTACATTGGGTTAACGACATTGCTACCGACCACAGCGGCTTTTGCTATCTTTTTAGGGTGAAGCGGGGGAAACTGTTTTTGCTACATAGTCATTTATAATTTGCTATGTACTCGTTTCGTTTTTGCTACATTGATTTTCTCCAAATGCTACCATGTTTTTTATATAAATTCTCGCTACAAATTCCGGTTGGTGTCCCGACAATGCTCCGGCGAACTCGACTTTTTTGCTACACTAATATAAATTATTTGCTACAATTATTCTCTGGTTTTGTTGCACTAGCATATTTTTTGCTACGGTGTCTCCAGCGAGGTCTCCGGCGAGCGTCTCCGGCGAATAGGTTTTGCTACATTAGTATAATTGTTTTGCTACGGTGTCTCCGGCGAGGTCTCTGGAGAGGTCTCTGACGAGGCATAGTCTTTTTGTTCTATTTTTGTGCGAACCATTTTCTGCTACTGTGTAGCAAAAACGGGATTAAGCATAGCAAAATGGACACGTGTCAGCACGAGGACCCGGGAATAGAAAGTTTTGATCCAGGGGAGCGTAGCACTTTTTTTTTGATGACAACCCAAAAAAGTCCGTAGTTGGCCACCGAAAGGCCGAAGTGCCACGAAGCAATGAGCGACAAAAAAGAGACCGATTTGCTCACACCCAGATGGGCCTCAAACAGTCCGCATGGCCCAAGAACAGTGGAACTACTACTTGCTTGCCAGTTGCCACCAGATCGCTCGAACGACCCGAATGGGCCGGCCGTGCTTCCCACCGCGACCGGCGTCGCCCCCACTCTGACGGCTGTGACAGGCAGGCTCCAGTTCAGCCACAGATTCGCGCGGGCCACGCGACCATCGCCGGCGGCGAGCCACCGCGAGATCGCGGCAACCAAGGTACGGTCCAGCATTACCATCACTATACTCTCTAATGCATCTGGTTCGATTTGCGCCGCAGAGTTTTATTTATTTGAGTGCTTGTCCATTGGTACCTCCCGTAACCTCGCTCTGGACGCGATTCTTCATCGAGTTCCACGAAATCATTAGGGTTTGTTTAGAGTTCAATTTAATGCGTACCCTCCCTAGATTGATCCCCCGTTACTCGGAATCAGATGGGGGGTCCGCACATTGTGATTATACGGCTGTGCGGTGCCGCCTGACGGCTAACACACTCACACTCCTCCAGTGGTGATTCGTGACCTGAGGAACACATACACATCGGAAGGAGATAGATGGAAGTTCCGGCTAAAACTTTATTGTGCCGAGGAAGGTTTGTAGAGTATGATGAGAAGATGCTTCCAGTGTAAGCAATTTCTGAATGTTCGTTCGTAAGACCGTGGCATCAGCTAGGTGCTGTAACTGTAATGCTGAACCGAGGACGGTTTGCGTCCCGTTCATTCTCAGATCTACTACCGAATAAATCTGCTATGTTTCCTGATATTGCATATCCACATGGCTGCACCCTTTTTTTCGCATGATTCTTCTTATAATTAAGTGTATACTCAACAGCTGAGAACGACATCTCTTAAATCGAATTTCTAATGAAACGTGTATGTGATTGTGACCTCAGAAATAAATCAGTATCACATGGGGAATAGCAGAAACTCTAATTAAACAGTGCAGTACAGAGAAAGGTTTACAGATTATGAGAAGATGCTTCTGAATAACAAACAGATTCTAAATATTAGTGCAGAGCATTGTAGTAACAATTAGGCACTGTAGTGCTGAATGAAGGACTTCCCGTGTCTTGTATGTCTATCTCTGGGCAATCAAGTGAATCTGCAGTCTTACCTGAATTGTAGACCCAGATGCCGCACCATGTTCGGCAGGATTACTTTGGGAAGTATACTGGACAGCTCAATAAATGAATATATAGATTTAACAACAGCTTTTAACCAACTTCCTCTAATCATGGAATTGAGTTTGGAACTACAATGTTTGCACACACAAACTAACCAAAATTGAATAGGGAGGCTCGTAAATGCGAGCCTTTTCTTTACAGAGATGTACACTACACACACGACTGTACACTATGTTAGAAAGCAAACCGTCTACTCAATTTACACCTAGTGTACCCAAGTACAACCTTTCTAACTATTTCTGTTCTCCTTTAACTACATCTCCACCTGCAGGTTTGCATCTGCATTGTCCAGGCAGGACGCTACCTCTTGGATGGTTGGCCTCAGGCAAGGATTATGGTTGATACACTTGCAGGCAACTTCAAGCACCTTCAGCATTTGCTCTTCATTTCCTCTTCCTCTCAGCACTGAATCCAAGACCTCTGCATGCTTTCCCTGGGATCTCATCTCCCGTACCCATTTGACAAGTTCCTTCGACTTGGACAAGACCTCGATAGGCCTTTTCCCTGTGAGAAGCTCAAGCAACACCACTCCAAAACTGTATATATCACCCCTCAGTGTAGCTACCCATGCATGTCCGTACTCGGGAGGAATATAACCCAGAGTGCCAACTAGCTCAGTTGTGACATGTGTATCAAAGGGACGGATCAATCTGGCAAGGCCAAAATCTGCAACATAAGCTCTGAATTCTCTGTCAAGAAGAATATTGCTGGACTTGATGTCACGATGTACAATGTGAGGCTTGCAGATATTGTGGATGTAAGAAATGCCCTGGCTTGCTCCTTGTGCAATCTTGAGCCTTGTTGGCCAGTCAAGCAATGACTTGCCTTTGTCCCTGTTGTGAAGCCAATCGTCCAGGCTCCCATTCTCCATGTAAGAATATATGAGGAGCCTTGAGTTTCCCTGGATGTAGTAACCCCATAGAGGCACGAGATTGTCATGTTGCGCCACGGTGAGTGCTTCAACCTCTGCAGTGAATTCTCTTTCCATCAGACACATTTCGCCGTTGAGCTTCTTGATGGCAAGCTTGGGTCCATTTGGTAGCTCTGCCTTGTAAACTAGGCCATTACCTCCGCATCCAATAATGTTCTGCTGGTCAAAGTTCTTTGTGGCCTTTAAGATATCATTGAATGTGATTTTTTCTGATTCTCCCTTGCCTTGTGGTACCATAACCAAAATGGTTCCTTTTATCACATTGCGCAAGTCATCCGAAGAAGTGAATGAAGTTGCTTCTATCTCGCCGCTGTTGGTACTCTTGTTTTGGTGGACAGAGTGTGATCTTCTGAGGGACATAAGAACACGTCCCAGCAGGAACAGGACTGCAAGCCCTCCAAAAAACACACCTAATGCAAGTGCAGCAATGGCCTTCTTGTTCCGCCCCTTTGGGGAGAATGATGATGCTATTGAGCTGCAGTTATTGCTGAGCATAGGGCCACATAGTTTTGGATTTCCACTGTAGCTAGAATTTGAAAAGGAATCAAACTGTCCTCCACTTGGAACTGGTCCTTCTAGACTGTTGTTAGAAACATCAAATCTAGAAAGGAAGTGCATACCATTCAGTGCAGATGGTATTGCACCTGTGAGCTGGTTGTTCGACAGATCAAGCGTTTGTAGGTTGGTGAGGTTGCAGATCTGTTGTGGTATTTCACCAGTGAAGCTGTTGGAGCTTAAATTGAGGACATCGAGCATTTTTAACTGACCAATCTCTGAGGGAATTACACCTGTTAAACTATTGCGGGCAAGACTCAAACTGATGGGGAACGCACTGACCGTGCGGTATTGACGTGATGGCGTCCAAAATACAGGCAACTCGAGGAATCTCATGTCCAACTTGGCAGCATTCTTCTCTGATACTAGCATCGACATGTTTGTCAATGCAGGTGGTATGTTCCCTGTTAATTTGTTGCTTGATAGGTCCAGAAAGAATAGGAAGCCCAGACCATCAATCCAGGGTGGTATTGGTCCGGTGAGGTTATTAACTGATAGATCTAGCATCTCCAATTTTGCAAGCTTTGATATCCAAAGAGGGATCTGCCCAACCAATGGGCAAGCATCCATTGTCAGTACCTGAAGCTTGTCAAAACCATCAATTTTGTCATCCTGTGGCATGGTTTCACCCTTGAAGTTGGTTCCAATAAGCAGGGTGGTGAGGTTCTTGCAGTTCTTGAGCACCTGAAGTGCATTTGTGACATCTGTAAAGGAGTTGTTGGTAATCGAAAAGAAGGAGAGGGACCTGAGATTGGCAATGCTTGGTGAGAGCTGGCCATGAAAGTTATTGAAAGCCAGGCGCAATGCCACTAGGTTGCTGCATGAGTAGATACTTTCAGGGATTGTACCAGTGAAGAAGTTCATTGAAAAATCAGCTATACGCAGATCCAACATGGTGAAGTTGACTTTGCTAAGATCCCCGGTAAAGCTGTTGTTTCTGAGGGTAATATATGTGAGATTTGTGCAGTTACCTAGTGCCGATGGCAGCTCACCCGACATATTGTTGTTGTCCAAGTAGAGTTCCTCCAATCTTCTTAACTGGCCTATAGAATCTGGAATCTCGCCACTGAGACCTGTCGACCCAATATTAAGGACAGCCAGACTGCTTAACTTGACTATGAGGGAACCATCAAGAACTCCTTGCAATGCATTGCTGGGTAGAGAGAGTTCCTCCAATGAGGCAGCATTGAAGAGTTCGTCAGGGAGAGCTCCACTAAGGTCATTGTGGCCAGCCCTGAGCACTTTCAGCATGTAGCAACTGCCAAGTCCTGGGGAAACATTACCGCTGAATCGGTTGTAAGATAGGTCAAGCATGGCAAACGATGGGGCGTTGATGCAGATAGAAGATGGTATCTCTCCTGTAAAGCTGTTGTTGCTCACATTAAGAGCAACCAGATTCTTCATCGCTTCCCATGCCGTGGATGGAAACTTCCCTGTAAACAAGTTGCTTGAGATATTCAGCACCTGGAGAGGAAGGCCCGGATTTGAGGCTTGCAGCTCCTGCAGATGACCACTGAGGCGGTTGAAGCTGACGTCGAGGACGGCAATGCTTCTGGAGAACACCAATTCCGTTGGCAGGCTGCCTCCCAGCGAGTTATAGGACAGGTTGAGGCGCAACAGGCCTGTCAGATTGCCGAGGGACGGCGAGATGACCCCTTTGAGACCTTTGGAAGCCAGCAGGACATCTGTGACTGCTCCATCGCCGCCGCAGACGACCCCTTCCCATTTGCAGCAGTCAGTGCCATTCACCCACGACGCGTTGAGACCGCCGTTGCCACCGGGCACGAGCGCGCCTAGGAAGTCGATGAGGGAGCTCCTCTCCTGCCCCGTGCAGGAGCTTGCTGGAGAGGTGAAGGAGAGCAGAACGGCAACCGCCACGCCAAAGAAATACACGGATGATTTGGTGTACCGGCCGAGCGGCTGCATGGCTCTCAAGGTCTCTCCTGAAACTCGCCTGCTGCAGCCTGCAGGGGAGGGGTGGTCTATTTGGGTTCTGGTCGCCTAGAGAACCATGGGTTGGTTCTGCAGGGCAGCATGGGGGAGAAGAAGCTGCCTGCTGTTTCTCTTTTTGCAGTTCTCTCTTCGTCAAGCTCCCTCAAAGGTGAGATGCTATGGACACATCCTAATCAGCTCTTTTTACACGTTTGCCACTACCGTATTTTCAATCCATAGAAGAAAAAAGAAATACCTCTGGGTGTCCCCCATTTCACATGTTTGACCTTTTGCTTTTGGCAGTTCCAGTTCTTCGCAAAAGTCCAACTTCCCTATGCAATACACTAGTTGTTATCCTTTTTTTCTGATCGTCACCAAACTTTGGAAGTTGGTGTGGAATACTGAACCATGCCCATATAGTAATTCGCAAATGTTTAGTCATATCTCGCGATTCAACTAATACGATTGTAAATGCTTAAGAAACCAAACCATAACTATCAACCACATGACCGGAGGGTTAATCTTGCGTAGTATTTGCGTAACACCCGCGAAACTCGAGAACCATTGACTTTTTGCCCGTTGAAAAATTCTCACTAGGAGCGAAACAGTTACAGTAGTAGTACTACAGAATGACATAATTACTCCATTTTTTATCTGTTCTGTTCATCTCAAATTCTCCCCGTACACGTGGAACCTCTTGGCAGGGAGCTGAACAGGAGGGGAGGAAAGCAGGCGTGAAAGGAACCGGTGCTGAAGATTCCAGCGTTTGCAAGGCACTTCCTTTTCCGCTAGTGGTAGGTACATGTAGAGAGCACTTAGAACTTATCTAAAGCAATGATTAACGTCGTCGTCGTCGATGCGTATGTGTGCGTCGTTGATTGAGGCGGGGGCAAGTGGAAGCTCCAAGATGGGTCGATAATGGAGAGATCTGGTGGCAGGTCCTGAGCTCTTTGCGGCGCGAATTTAGGTTCTTATTTGCTACTAATTAAAACGCCAAAAAAAAGTGTTATCTACCACATTCTTAAAAAAGAATCTTTGTTCGATACGCCGTTATTTTTCTCTCGATGTTCATCGAAAGAAAAAATGTTGGAGGATGACGAGGTGGGTAGTGGGTGCTACGTTATTGACCCGGCCTGAGGCGTTTACTTTTGGAGCGCCGTAGAGGGGGTGGGGTGTATAACGTCTGCAGGAAGCTTTTTCTGGTTTGTTTTCCTTTGCCCAACGGCGTATGTACGAGTCTGACCTGTGAATGGAACACGACAAGGAACGGAAAATCAAAAGCTTGGGAGTGCGTAGCCATCGAGCTAGGCGCTGGATCCGAGATGCATGGTCAGGTCAACAAAGTCACACTGTATGCTGTAGCCGTGGTGTATTGGGATGTACTCCTTGTACTCCTACTAGACATGGAGTAGCAATTGGTATCCATTCCATGCGCTGTCGCCCGAGATAAGTCAAAATTATTTCCGATCAACAGCGATGGTTTGAGCGAGATATGGATCAAATTACTAATGACATCCACGATCTCAAGTAATCATTCCTCTTTCTCCTAAAAAAAAAGATTCCTCAAACAAGAAGGTGCTGATTCTTCAAAAAAAAAGGAAAAACCATCTCAAGTGCTAGGCTTCAAGATGTGGTTCTCCATTAGTACATTTCGCTGGGATAGTTCCGCAAACACCCTTGCGTGGCCGTCTCCATCGAAGAAGGGGATATGTCCAACATCGAATTGCACGAACCAGACTTCCACATTTTTCCCCGGAGAAAATACAGACTTGTGCTTTGGTAACCTCGTAATATGATCGAGAAACTTACCGCGCCTACTTGTAGGTTTACCAGAATGGAGAATCAACATTTGGAGTGTATAAACATTCTGATTGTTTTTTCCGCAATACTGACATAAAGATTCATAACATTCATCGATACTATAGCAAAAATTCGTATTACAGATTCAAATTCGATTTGTATTCTGATGAGAAACAGAACCAACAAATCTGCGATGAATAATACCGACATCTCTTTTCTGAATCGTTTCTTGATGTGCATATCAAACTTAGATTTTAAACTGTGACACGGTAGATGGATGTTATTTGATTGTTGTCATTTTTTGCTTGAACCTCTATTACTACTATTTAGATGTGCCATCCCACTAGATTGCAAAATGTTAGGTGGCACTTCCTTTCGGTTTAGCTCTCTTTTTATGTTCTGATAATGGAATGTGAGCGAAATTCCTCCCCTTGTCTGAATATTTTACACTATGTATCTATTTTCTTCCGATAACGAATCCGGATTCTCATTCTTTGGCTAGGTCACACAAGCAACAAGTATAAAAAAATAGTTGTGGATCTTTCTCGATTTTCTTTTGGTTAATGGTAAGCACTTTGTTTCAATCCATGGTCTCTGAAAGCATGCTTTATTTTATGGAAATTGATTCTCCTCACTCCATGTATTGCCTTTCCCCAAGCATTCGTGCTCGTTATTTTCTTATTCTCACTCTTCCTTTTTCTCTTATGGGCAATGGGGTATCCTTCCCATGTGTCTACTTCTCTTTCTCCCCCCCCCCCACCCCTCCTCGTATTGGAGCTCGTGGTGGCCATGCCCCAGCCTCATCCTAGGCTCAAAATGCTATCTTGCCATGCCACTAAGCTTTGGGAATAAAACAGACTGTAGGCAGTGGGTATAGGATGGGTTGTCCAAATCTTGCAACGACGGGTAGCTAAGACTAACTGGTCATACGACCGGTGACTCAGACAAAGATGTTGAGGAATTACCAGTTTGGTTTTTTCTTTATGCTCCGTGCATGCATCTATTGTTGCATACAGACTTATGATATGTTGCATGATTATGAGATTCTATTACACAGGTTATGCATGTTTAATTATTCATATATTGATTAAGTAACACATCACATGCTTTTTCTTGATATCTATTACATGATTGATTTCTTATGTTACAGAAGTTTATTTATGGGCTTGACTTCCTAGTAGATGTTTACCTATTTCTTAATTGGTGGACAACCCTCTTAGAGTAAGCTCCCATGTGAAACAGGCATGCTCAGTGCAATGTACTAGAAACATACAAAGCAACAGACACATATGATGCAACAAAAATGTTGCACTAGCAGCACGCGCCAAAGTGGGAAATGCAATAGAAACCCGTTTTCTTAAATCAGGTAGATGCACACTCGTTAGCAAAACACATATTGACGTACAATGTTGCCGATTTTGTAGCCGTTTTAAGCATGTTTTTCTAAGCGGTATAGAAAACATATGGTTCAAAGAGTAATTCACTTGTGATGGTTGAGGTGGACTGCGTGGAGGTAGTTAAACTTGTGAAGAATAAAGATGTTGATCGGTCTTTCTATGCTTCTATAGTGGAGGAGATAAAGATTTTGATGAAGGTTCGCCAAACTTGTATTACTCATATAAAGAGATCTCAGAATTCCACTTGTCATTTATTAGCGAAGTATGCTAGATCTCATGCACGAACGACAATATGACTTGTCTCTGGTCCAGAGGTTTTATCAAGCATATGGCATTCCGATTGTAATCCTTGAATTCTGGAGTAATAGAAGTTTTCATTCGCAGAAATAAAAGGTTCTAAAATGTTAATGGAGCTTCTTAGATTTACTCACATATGGATCATATAGTCGAGGGGACAACCTAGTTGACCACTTCCTAGGATATGCTTACCATGTAAATAAAAGAAGTAAATCTGAAAACAGATGGATGCACCTCTCTCGAAATAGGCTTTCGCCCCGCTTTATAAATAAAGCACACATGTGAGATCGCTGTTGGGCTAGACAACACATCGCCCAAAGGAACAAACACCACAGGATACAAGGCGATGGGGAGACCCCAAGCCCAACACAAAAAGCAAGAAGAAATAAAAGAGGAAAAAAGCCGATAACGGCGGTGTGCCGAGAACGAAAACAGCTCGCAACCGGTGCGCCCACCAAGGAAGTACCACCACATAACCCGCAATCCAAAGCGCCTGCGTACCAAAACAGCACCTCCAAGAAGGGGAGTGACGACGACGCCACTGCTGTCCGGGACCTAGGGTTTCCCCCGGTACGCAGCGGGGAGGTGGGGGAGGGAGACCCCCAGCACCCTTCAAGAAGGAAGGTGACACCCTCGGGTGTCACCGTGCCAGTGTCAAGGACAATGACAAGGATTTCTCCCGCTCCCTCGACCGACCCTCCCGGCACTTTGTACTGCTCCACCACGCTCGCCGCCCACGTGCACGTGCCCACCCGGTCATGAAGTCGTCACCACCGTCACACCGAGAACCACTAAACGAGGCCAGTAAGAGCGAGGGGACAGGGCCATCGACGAGGGTAGGCATGACATCAGCACACGGGAGGGAACAACCTCCACCGCCAGAAGGCGATAGCCGACCGGATGCAGCAGCAAGACATACCAGGCCGTCATGGCCCGGCCGAGCCCGACTAGGCTCGTGAAGTCCCGCCGCCGCACTGCAGCAAGGGTGCCGCCATATATGCCAGCCCCAACACTAGGCTCTATTCCTCCCTCCACCAGGGAATCCGCCACACAGCAAATCCATGTCGCCAAACAACAGCTCCGTCGCCACCGAGCTCACCCGGGCATGCCGAACCGTCGTCGGTCTGAGAATCAGTGACCGTTCCTCGCCACCCCATGGACGAAGGGACGCCCGCGTAGACCACCTTCCGGGGCCGCCGCCCCGGCTTCCATGAACTCGAGCCAAGGCTCTGGCCATCGCCACAACGCACAACCGCCAAAGAGGACGGTGAAGGTCAAGACTCAGACTTGCAGTCATCGAGCCGCACGGTAGCCTAGGGGAGGGGATCTTCCCTCCGTCACCTTGCGGTGAGTGTCGTCCGGACGAGCAATAGAGCCAACAAGTCCGATATTAGGCCCAGATCAGGCCCGGCTAGGCCCAGATATAGCCCGGCCAGGCCCAGATTGGGTCCCGTCGGATCTGCCGCCACGCTGCTGCAGCCAGGCCGCCACGCCGCCGGCGAGCTGAGCCCCGAGTCGCTCCCTCCACCGCCACCGCAGAAGCCACGCCGCCACGACACCACCAGGCCACCCCGCGCCGAGCTCGCCATCAGATCGACGCGCTGCAAGAGGAGGAGGACGCCATCCCGATCCGCAGTAGCACGCCATCATCCACCGCCGTCCAGGCGCCGCCGATGCAACACCGCACCACCACCTCCATGCGAAGTCGACGCTGCCAGCCCCGCTCGTCCCCGCCGCCGGCGACCATCGCAGAGCTCGCGACCCAACCATGGAGGACCGCCCCGCGCCGCCCTTTGACCATGCGGGAAGGAGGAGAAACCTCGCCGCCACCGACGCTGCGCGGGCTTCGCCCGGCCGCGCCCTCCGGCGATGGCGAGGGAAGGGAGGGAAGGGGAGGAGGGGCGCTGGAGTGGCGGCGCTAGGGTTTCCCCCGTGGCGCTCGCGGGGAGCGTCGCGGGGGCTCGCTCGAAAACCAAGAAGAGGAAGATGGATGCACCTGAGCACCAGCGCTCTTGTTTTTTCAAACGGAAAACGATATTTCTAGATCTACAAAAAACAAATCTGGAAAAAGAATATAGCTACATATGCACATGCAGTACGTACCCTACGCGTTTTGTTGAAGAATACTTTGTATTTTAAGCTACACAAATACACAAAAAGAGTTTTTAATTCCTCTATATAGCCAAAAAAAATTGGTTCTTTACCCGAAAACAGAACGTCCTTTTAACCGAAACTCCGCACAAATATATAAAGCATGTATACGTGCTTCAAGAAATAAAGTTTTAAATAGTTTGAAACTCTAAAGTATTCCCTCTGATTTATATTAATTGTCACCGGAAACCTGTTTAAATACTCTATTTCTGCGATAATTAATATGGACCGGAGGAAGTACGGTTTTCAAAAACAGAGCACCGGTGTGCTCGGGTGCCACAAATATGTGACTCCCTTCACCCTGAATATAAGACGTACTATAAGTTTTGTCCAAAATCAAAGTATCCTGAGAAAGAATACCAACGTTACAATATTGAATAAATACACCGTTCCGTCGTGAAGGTATTGACATTTATTTTCATATTATACCTTCTATAAACGTGGTCAAACCTATAGTGCCATGATTTAGGACAAATTTTATAGTACTACTCCCCATAATTTGAAACTGATACTCCCTCCGATCCATATTAATGTTCTCAATTTTGACTAAATAAGAATATATCTTGTCTAAATTCTTAGCCAGGTACATTTGAATCTAGATAAAATTGAGAATAATAATATGGGTTAAAGGGAGTAGTACAGTAATCCCGTGAGTAGTACATTAATCTAGCGCTCCGGTAGATACGCACGCAGTGTTACCGAACGTATTTGTGCTTTGTGGTTCCCCGACTCTAAAAATCATTGGGCTCTGGATTGGCCTTTGTCTGGTGATGTTCATCGCGCGCACGCGGATCACCGAGACGACGGTCGAGAAGATTGACGAAACGGTAGGTGGCCGTGGGCGGTTGACATGATCGCGGATTCAACTGGTGGTTGGGAGACGCGACGCGAACTGATCGTCGTTCCGGCCCTGCGTGTGCGTATCCAAAAGGTAACCTAAAGAGAGGGAGATATTGTTAGAGCAAGTTCAATAAATATAGCCTATTGTTGTATTAAGTAAGTGACGTCATCCCAAAATTTATGGCCATATATAGTAATAGCTTTAACAAGTATGTACTACTAAATCAATACGTGGCCCACATGTCAATCTCATAAAGTCTTAGGAGGCGTGTCTTTAAATTTGGTTCTTAACTACAGCTTTATCTTCTCTCTCCTTTTCTCTCCTCCACCTCACCCTAACTATACTATTTTATCTCTTATAGCCAGCTGACTGCACCCTATTGTACTTGCTCTTAGGTACTTGGCTCCTACTAGATCAATTCGGATGTACCTCGTTAATAATTTAGATTAGATTTAGATAAATCTAGATAAAGTTGAGAATATTACTCCCTCTGTCCCAAAATATAAGGCGTCTAAAGATTAGTCAAAAGTCAACATTTTTTAAGTTTGATCATGATCATACATAAAAATATAAAAATTTATAATACTAAATTACTATCAATATAGATTTACTATAAAGTATATTTTCTTAATATGTATATTTAATATTGTAGATGTAGAT
This sequence comes from Avena insularis, assembly GCA_023614405.1. NCBI lineage: Eukaryota > Viridiplantae > Streptophyta > Magnoliopsida > Poales > Poaceae > Avena > Avena insularis. The sequence goes on from CM042694.1 coordinate 32,045,133, forward strand.
ATATTTATCTAAATATTTGGTCAAAGTTAGTAATGTTTGACTTTTAATCAATCTTTAGGCGCCTTATATTTTGAAACGGAGGGAGTAATATGGACAGGAGTACTGTATTTTACCACCTGCACGAGCTCGAAAGGGTTTCATGCTTCTTAATTTGAAGAAAGAAAAAACAATGAAAACTTCGTACCTGGGCTTTGGCTCGTTCACACAAACTGTCAACGTCTTTGGTGAGATGTTACTCAGTTGTGTTTTCGTGCTAGTTGGTACTACGTGCTACGTCGGATTAGGTGGGGTGGTTTTGAGATTTGGCGCTTGTCTTATTGACTAGCCCGTACCCGGCTAGTATTAACTTAACAAGATGTTTCTTTCATTGACTCATCATGAGATGACAGTTGATCTAGCAAAAACTTCCATTTCCTCCCCGCTTTTCTAAGAAATGTCATATTTGTATTGCGGAATACTGGCAAATCAGGCCCGTAACATGATAAGAAAAATCGTGTGGATGGAAACGTATCATGCAATAGGGGCCCCGCAAGACCTCGTGTCAATGACACATCGTCATTTTCGTATCGGCGTATATGTTATTTACCCCTTCTTCGTGGGTTCTTACTTCAGTGTACTAGTAACCTTCTCATCGCCGCCTCCACGGGCCTCCCACGTCATCTCCCATCTGCATAGCCGAGCCACATCTTGAACCCACCGCATGAACAAAAGTCAACATGAGTTCATCAGGATCCTAGTTGTGTTTTCGCCGATGCGGTGGTCGGTTGTGGTATGTCATCCAGCATGGATTTGGTGGGCCGTTGTGACGAGCGCTCTATCGAGGGTTGTCTGTAATCAAGTCAGAGTCACCGACCATAGACAAAGGGCCTAGATATATGTGGAAAGCTTTGATGGACGATGCACTTTAGCAGCATTTGTTGAGTTGCATTGCCATGGCCATGTTATCCGATGATGCTCCAGGCCTAGCAAGGCTAGGTTGTGTGCAGGTTATAATCTCGGACATCATTTGATATTTTTCCTAAGTAATGGGGTAAATCTTATTTTACTAATTGGCTAATAGATGAAGACAATATATTCATGGTAATAAGGGAAAATGGTCCTAGCATCACCTAGTAGCAGACACTTTTATACTCTTTCAAAGTCAAAGAGGTTGGCAGGCTGCTAACTCAGCACATGTCAGTTTTATGTAACGTGAGATTGATAGCCAGAGATCAGGCGTGGAATAAAATAATAGTAGGTAAAAATACCAGACCAATCAAAAGCACAGACTATCTGGTCAATTGATCATCCGAAGTGACACTTGATATAAGGAAAAACTTCCATTTTCCCTGTTTTTGTAAGACATGGCATTTTTATAGTGTGAGATGGTAGAAAAACATATTGTGCAAGGGAGGGGGCGCAAAGTCCCACGTCAGTGACACAAGATCTGTGTATAGAAACATATCAAGTAATACCGGGCCGGGCGTGAGCCAATGCTCCATGTCAGCGAAACAACAAAATGAGTCGGTAGAAACATTTGGTCCAATATTGGGCGTGAGACATTGCCTCATGTGAATGGTTCATTGTAATTTCATATTAGCGTGTACTTTTCTCTTCTTTCGTGGCTTCTTACTTGTGTACTATAATAACCTTCTCATCGTCGCCTCTACAGGCATCCCACGCCATCTACAACGACATTGTAGGACCACATCCCATTTCCACCGCATGAACAAAAGTCAACACAATGTCGCCATCATGACCTTAATTGTCTTTTCCTTCATGCAGTAGTCGGTTGTGATATGTCAACCAATGTGGATTTGGTGCAGCCGTTGTGACGATCTTTCTATCGAGGTTGTTTGTGATGAAGTCATAGTCACTAGGTCACATAGCGAGGGGTCATGATGATGGCATTTGTGGGAGGCTTTTATGGACACGCCATTTCAACAACATTTGTCGAGTTTTGTTATTGTAGCCATGTTATCCTACAATGATCTACGACTGGCGAGGCTAGATTGTGTGCGGGTTATTTTCTCCTATTTCATATGTTTATTCCCTAAATGAAATAGGGTAATTCTTCTTTTACTCAATAACTAGTTAATAGATGAAGAGACATGTCTCGTGTAAAAAAGGAGAATAAGCCTAGCAACATCTAGCGGTAGACACTTTATACTGTTTTGAAAGTCAGAATGGTTGGTTAGATGTTGATTCATCATCTATCACTTGTATGTAACATGAAATTGATAGCCACATACTTAAGACCGGATGTATTTACAAAATACAGCGATAGAAGTAAGTAACAAAACCAAAATCGATCAAAAGCATAGACTATTTGGTTAACTAATCATCAGAAGTGACAATTGGTATATCAATATCAATTTTCCACTGCTTTGATAAGACATGGCATATTGTATTGTGAGATGGAAGGGGATTTAGCTAGGTAACACAATAAAGATGTTTGGACATAAACATATCGTCCAATATGGGGTGCAAAGCCCCATGGCAGTGATAGAAATGTATCGATGACACAAGATGTGTCCATAGAAATGTAGGCCTCATGTCAATGACACGTCGTCAGTTTCGTATTAGCATAGTATCTCGCAATATAAGCCACATCCTATTCCCACCGCATGAACAAAAGTCAACACAACGTTGTGGATGGTAGTTGTATTTTTGTTAATCGGTGGTCGGTTGTGATGTGATGACCAACATGGATTCGGTGCAGCCGTTGTGACGATCATTTTGTCGAGAGTGTCTATAATGAATTCAGAGTGACTCGGTCAGAGTACGAGGGGTCATGATGTTAGCATTTGTGGGAGGCTTTGATGGACACACCTTTTCGGTGGATCTTAGTTGTATTTTTGTTAATCGATGGGCGGTTGTGATGTGATGACTCAGAGGTGCAGCTGTTGTGACGATCATTTTGTCAAGAGTGTCTGTAATAAAGTCAGAGTCACTCGATCATAGAACGAGGGGTCATGATGATTGCATTTGTGGGAGGCTTTGATGGACACGCATTTTCGGTAGATCTTAGTTGTATTTTCGTTAATCGGTGGTCGGTTGTGATGTGATGACTCAGCGGTGCAGCCATTGTGATGATCATTTTGTCGAGAGTGTCTGTAATCAGAGTCACTCGGTCATAGAACAAGGGGTCATGCTGTTGGCATTTGTGGGAGGCCTTAATGGACACACATTTTTGATGGATCTTAGTTGTATTTTCGTTAATCGGTGGTCGATTGTGATGTGATAACTCAGCGGTGCAGCCGTTGTGACGATCATTTTGTCGAGAGTGTCTATAATGAATTCATTGTGACTCGGTCAGAGTACGAGGGGTCATGATGTTAGCATTTGTGGGAGGCTTTGATGGACACACCTTTTCGGTGGATCTTAGTTGTATTTTTGTTAATCGGTGGGCGGTTGTGATGTGATGACTCAGAGGTGCAGCTGTTGTGACGATCATTTTGTCGAGAGTGTCTGTAATAAAGTCAGAGTCACTCGATCATAGAACGAGGGGTCATGATGATTGCATTTGTGGGAGGCTTTGATGGACACGCATTTTCGGTAGATCTTAGTTGTATTTTCATTAATCGGTGGTCGGTTGTGATGTGATGACTCAGCGGTGCAGCCATTGTATGATCATTTTGTCGAGAGTGTCTGTAATCAGAGTCACTCGGTCATAGAACAAGGGGTCATGATGTTGGCATTTGTGGGAGGCCTTAATGGACACACATTTTTGATGGATCTTAGTTGTATTTTCGTTAATCGGTGGTCGATTGTGATGTGATAACTCAGCGGTGCAGCCGTTGTGTCGATCATTTTGTAGAGAGTGTCTGTAATAAAGTCATGATGTTGGCATTTGTGGGAGGCTTTGATGGACACACCTTTTTGGTGGATCTTAGTTGTATTTTCGTTAATCGGTGGTCGGTTGTGATGTGATGACTCAGCGGTGCAGCCGTTGTGATGATCATTTTGTCGAGAGTGTCTGTAATAAAGTCAGAGTCACTCGGTCATAGAACAAGGGGTCATGATGTTGGCATTTGTGGGAGGCCTTAATGGACACACATTTTTGGTGAATCTTAGTTGTATTTTTGTTAATCGGTGGTCGTTTGTGATGTGATGACTCAGTGATGCAGCCGTTGTGACGATAATTTTGTCGAGAGTGTCTGTAATAAAGTCAGAGTCACTTGGTCATAGAGCGAGGGGTCATGATGTTGGCATTTGTGGGAGGCCTTAATGGACACACATTTTTGGTGGATCTTAGTTGTAGTTTCGTTAATCGGTGGTCGTTTGTGATGTGATGACTCAGCGGTGCAGCCGTTGTGACGATCATTTTGTCGAGAGTGTTTGTAATAAAGTCAGAGTCACTCAGTCATAGAACGAGGGGTCATGATGCTGACATTTGTGGGAGGCTTTGATGGGCACACCTTTTTAGTGGATCTTAGTTGTATTTTGGTTAATGGTGGTCGGTTGTGATGTGATGACTCAGCGGTGCAGCCGTTGTGACGATCATTTTGTCGAGAGTGTCTGTAATAAAGTCAGAGTCACTCAGTCATAGAGCGAGGGATCATGATGTTGGCATTTGTGGGAGGCTTTGATGGACACACCTTTTCGGTGGATCTTAGTTGTATTTTCGTTAATCGGTGGTCGGTTGTGATGTGCCGACCAAGATGGATTCGGTGTGGCCGTTGTGATTATCATTTTATCGAGGGTATCTGTAATGAAGTCAAAGTCACTCGGTCACGGAAGGAGGGGTCATGATGGTAGCATATGCGGGAGGCTTTGATGAACACCCCTTTTCAACGACATTTGTCAAGATGTGTTATTGTGGCCATGTTATCCGACTATGCTCAGCCGCTCAGGGCTGGTGAGGCTAAACTGTTTGCGGGTTATTTCCTGGTACTGTATTTTATTTGGTATTCCGTTAATGTGCTGGACATTTCTTTTTACTTAATAATCGGTTAGTAGATGAAGACGGTCTCTTTCTCCAGTAAAGCATTATCTAGTAGCCGAAACTTGTGTACTCTTTCAAAAGTCAGAACGGTCGGCTGGCTTCTGACTCATCGAATGTCAGCTGCACGTAACCTCAGATATAGATAGCTAGAGACAGGAAGTTTTTGTAAAAAAGAACTACAGTGAAAGTGATTAAACCTGATCAATAAATAAACATCCGACCGTCATGGTCAATCGATCATCTGCATGCCAAGAAGACTTGGTCACATGCCCCAAGAAAGTCCAGGTTCAGGTTCAGATTCAGATGGCCTGTCAGCTATATACGTAACCTGAGACTGATAGCCAGAGACCGGATGTGTTTGCGAACTACACTAATAGCGAAATGAAAAACATAGACATTCGTGTTCAATCGATCATGTGTACGCCAACATGAATTGTTCGCCTGTTCCTGTACCGCTTGCACTTGGCCTGGAGAAAGTCCAGGTTCAGGTTTTCAATTAGTTTGCCAAAATAAAAAGGTCTTCAATGAGCGTCTGGTAGAGACCGTGAAAATGTGTGCCACTGACTCTTGACAAATTTGGAGGCCTCTCGGCCCTGGTCAGTGCCTACGCGTTTACTACCTCTGGATGTCTGCTCTGCAACTTCCATATAGAAAGGAAAAAAGAAAAGGTACTAGCATTCGTAGCCGTATATATCAAGGGTGGAACGTGGAAGCTGAAAAGGTAAGTCGTATTCTTCGTGAAAATAGCAGAAGACTAGTTCGGCAAATGGATGCTCGCTCGTCGGTCACCAAGTGGAGAAGGGAATTTGAAAATTATTCTTCGGAAAATCCGAAAGGGGTAAGAAGAAGCATAGCTTTGGCAAAGACTAGTTCAGCAGATGGCCGAGAAATTCGTTGACCAGCATGACCTTTTTTTTCCCTGCGGTAGCACAGCCTGAATAAAGCCCATGGGTAGATGATATAGCCCTGTCCAGATGTTTGAAGGATGTTGGCCTAGTCCAGTTGCAAGAGTGAGCAAATGAATTTAGGCCTAGACCACGTATTGTTTCCTTGTGCACACTAGCTCACGGAGGCCCATTAAACCGAATTCCTTCTGTCTCTCTCTTTTTTTTCCTCCAGCAAATTAGAGCTCTTTTTCCTGGATTTTGGATCGCGCCATATTGACACGCCGGGAAGTGTTAGCCCGACAGAAAAGGGTGGCATGGCGTAGATGGCATGATGACAACGCTAGTAATGTCAGTGCTTCTTCGGATCAAAAAGGGTTTTATTGAAATTTCAAAATATCTTGACAAGTACATGGTCACTCAAAATAAAACGGGAGCTAAAAGTCTCTTGGAAACACTTTCCCGTAATGATTCCATTTGGTGGGGTGCCAGAACATTGGCACCGCCACACGGGACGCTTATTGCGCTACCCACGCTCTTTTCTTCATATCGATCTCCCGGGATAGCCGGCCATGAGATAATTCATGGTCGATAAACTTTTCTCCTCGGTTGCCCCTACGTCTCTGTCACTCCTCCTCCTCCTCCCCCTCCTCCTCATCCTCCTCCTCCTCGGTTGCCATGGCCTAGAGTTCAAGCTCTAAACTGAGGATATACATGTGCAAGCTTAGAAAGATGTTAGGTGTTAGCTTTGCGACAAGTAAATAACGAAGAACGAAAATAAAATCGCAGCAAGGGGGACACAGATTTAACGTGGAAAACCCTCTCAAACAAAGAGAGGGGAAAAACCACGGACGCCAGCCAGCGAAACTTCACTATAACAGAGAGTGTTTACACAACGCCGGGGATTTCGCAGATGCAACTTATCCTAGCCGGCGGCTTACAAGAGGTATATATAAGGGTGGTAACCTAGGTCATCAACTTATCCTAGCCGGAGGTATATATATCGGCCCAAGCCTCCGGCGACGGGCCTCGCTCCGCTCCATCAGAAGTTGGCCTTTACTTTGTAGAATTTGGATCAACATATAACATTAGGCCTAACTGGAATAGACGACGATAGCGAGGCTCTGCGATCCTAGGGCGGCAAGGTCAATGCTCCAAAATGAAAGTCAGTATTTCTGATTTTGATGTTGCGTATAGTACTTTGACATGTTGCAAATAACGAGACATGCTGTAATGACTTACAGTTGCTGGTGGGAATGTTGCGCTTTGAGTGTTGTTGTGAGTGTTGGCTTCTTATGTCGTATAGGTACGATGATTTGTCTGGATGATCTGCTCTGGTCAATGGTTCATTTTATATGCACAAAAAAAATTATGTTTTTGGGATGTTTTCTCTGGATGGTTTTGACTACAAAGGAATGCTGCAACCACGACAAGACAACAGTGAGGGACGGGTCTATGCTGCTCGTTGGCCGGACAGTCTAAAGTTTTAGTAGGAATTAGAGGGGATAATCCTAAAGGGGATTGGGTAAAACCTCTATCTTCACCCAAATCTCTCTAATCCCCACAAAACCCCAATCCCCACCAATTCACTGGGTAAGGTAGTGTATTGGATATTGAAAAAGATACACTAGAATTTGGGAAAATTGGGAATTAGGAGGGATTGAATTAGTTCAATATTCTAAAACCAAACATACCATTTAGGCCTTGTTTACTTCTCTCGTATTTTTATCCACTAGAGTTTTGGGTATATAAGGGGATTTGGTGTTCACACAATACTCTCAAATCTCCGCAAGTATTCTTCCTCAAAAATACTCTACCATATAGTAGAGTTTTCAATCTAGACAAAAATAAGGAGGATTTGCCGGATATCTCAGGATTATCCCGGCTAAACCTGGAGCAGTAAACGGACTACAGGAATTTTATGAGAATTAAAATAATCCCCTTCGTTGCCAGCAAATACACTAGTGAGTACGAGAGAGAAGTAAACAAGGACTTAAAATAAGTCGGAATCCACACAAATACTCCGGCTGTTAGATTAGACCAGGGGAACGCTGTTGATCGGGACCAACCTCCGGCAGACCGATGCGTAGAACTATAGCAATGTTAGCTAAGTTCTTGTTAGTTCTATGGACATGGTTGGGTCCTCTGTATGTGTCAGGTTCAGCTGAATCCAGAACCCATCGTCGTCCACGTACGCTCTCACACGAGAATCCAGACGGCTTATCCTGTCGTTGCCAATGGCACGAACAAGATGCTAAATTATTGTTCCATGTCGACACAAAGCGGCCAAGTTTCAGATTCTGCACTCGGCTCGCCCGCCTTCTTAAGACCGTCCATGCTGGCTAACCGAGCTCCAAAACCAAGAGCAATCACAAACCACAACCAGAGCGCAACCCTCTATGTCTCTAACGGTCTGATTCGTGCCGGTCCACGCAATGGCAACGCCGGCCCGCCGGCCGTCCGCGCAGCCGCAGCCGCAGCCGCTGACGGTGGACTTCGAGGCGCTGAGCTACATCAGCAGGCTGGTGGAGGCGTTCCAGGCGTTCGATTCCGACAGCGACGGCCTCGTCACAGCCCCCGAGCTCCGGGGCCTCCTGGCCTCCCTGGGGCTCAACAAGTCGGAGGCGGAGGCGCGGGACATGCTGGCCCGCGCCGACGGCGACCGTGACGGTCTGCTCAGCGTGGAGGAGTTCCTGGAAGTGATGAACGCCGGCGAGCTCGGGCTGGGAGCGCTCGGCGCGCTGCTGCAGGCCGCGGTGCCGGCGCTGGAGTCCTTTGCGGGCGGGCCCGACGGCGTGCTGGGCGCCGATGAGCTTGCCAGGGTGCTGGGCCTCATGGGCACCGCCAGTGCTGAGGACTGCGCTGAGATCGTCGCGTGCATGGACGGCGATGGAGATGGGACCATCACCCTCGAGGAGTTCAAGCTCATGGCCGACCTGCTCTAGCTAGCTAGGCTCCAGCTAGCTTGCCACAGCGTATATTATGCTTATGTATGTTTGGTATCGATCGCTCGATCTTGTTATGTGTAGTGGTGTACTGATATGGATTAATAAACACGAACACATCCGGAGATTTGTGGGGATTTTCTTGCGCGTGCATACATTTGATGAGGACTATGTTCATTCATCTCTAATGGGAAGTGAGATCCCACTTACATCTCACTACTAGTTCATTTGAAAATTTCTAGTTCAATTTTTTTCTCAAAGTTTGAACTAGAATTTCTAAAATATACTAAAAGTAGTGGGATTTAAGTATAAATTAATTACACGACCGCTTTCCATTAAATCAACCAGCATGTGCAATCACTGGATATTTAGAGACCATTATATTATGCATACTTGGCTGGATGGAGACGAGAGAGACGCTGGGTCGACATTTTCGACCAGCCGCCGTACGTGCACGAGTGTCCATACGACACCATTATTGGCCTTCAAACTGTGCCCTTGACCAGCACCCGCGGCCCATTACCATCCTTATGCAAGTCAATGATTTCCGCAATCTCCATCTTCCTCTTCTTATACTGGTGCAGCATCTTCTTCTTCGGAAGCTCCCACACTGAGCTTCTAATCCACTCCTCAGCAACCTCATCCAGAGCTTCCTGAGGGATGCCTTTCACGCAAGAAATAAAGCTTGATTCGAAATCAGACCATGTACTCCCTCCCTCTCTTGTGCTACCATGTTTAGATCTTATGAGCTCCGTTCATGATCAAGATCATCTATTTGTAATCCTATATGTTGTGTTTGCGGAGATCCGATGGATATTGAGATGCTATGTCAGATTGATTATTGATTCTATTATGTCTTTGTTATTTGTGATCTTTCATGCTTTCCGTTGTTAGTAGCTACCTTGGCCGAGTAGATGCTAGCAACTCCAAGAGGGAGTATTTATGCTCGATAGTGGGTTCATGCCTCTAGTAGTCTGGGGAAGTGACAGAAATCTCTAAGGTACTAGATGTGTTGTTGCTACTAGGGAGAAAACATCAATCCTTTGTTCATAGAACAATCGTATTGTTTATTTTACACGCAATTCATAAAACAATAATCTGTTGCTTGCAACTTAATACTGAAGGGGGTTCGGATAATAACCTGAAGGTGGATTATTAGTCATAGATGCAGTTGGATTACGATCTATGTATAATGTTGTAATGCCCAATCAAATATCATAGGAGTTAAGATGATTAGTATATGCATGTATGCTTTCTCGATGTTTGTCAATTGCCCCGATGTAATTTGTTCACCCAAAATGTCATCTATCTTAAGGAGAACCACCACTAGTGAACTATGGACCCCGGTCCTTTCATTTACCATCAATCTACAACTGTTTCTTTTGTTTTACATTTACTTTTCTTCCACACAATACGTTTAATCCTTTGTTTTCAGCAAAACCGGTGAGATTGACAACCTCACTGTAAGTTGGGGCAAATTTTTGTGGTTGTGTTGTGCAGGATTCCAAGTTGGAAACAACACCTTGGAGGTGTTTCCTTGCTCCTACTGGTTCGATGACCTTGGTTTCATAACTGGGGGAAAGTTACTACTGTTCTCATCATACCTTCCTCTTGGGGTTCCCCAATGAGCTCGATATCAACCATGAGTCAGCAAGTACTTTTCTGGCACCGTTGCCGGGGAGTCAAGGACATCTTCACAAGGGGAGTCCCTCATAACCAATCTCTTTACTTGGTTTTATTTGTTTTGCTTAGTTTATTTCTGCTTTGGTTGCTTTTTCTTTATATAAAAAATACAAAAAAATAGTTCCTACTATAGTTGTTATTTTCGTTGGTCTGTTATTGTCTTGCTTTATCATGCTTTCTATCAATGGTTGGTTTCTTTGAAACTGAATCTTATTGGCAAGGTGGATTCACGGAAGAATAAAAATATCATTATAAGGAACACCGCTTGTCACAAAAAGGTAAACACTTATGGGAACAAATTGATAAATTGTATACCATTGCTAGAAACATGTGCTCTACTTATAATGTTAGTTATTGCTTTGATAAATCTTGTTGCTGTAAGAGGTATAAACACCTCCCTTTCCAATGTGAGTATAATGATGATGTTACCATATCTTCTTATGTCAAGGGAAATTATGACTTTTATGAGGTGGAACAAATTGAAGAATTTATTGCTTGGAACGGTGCATTCGAACTAGCTTATTTGCTTGAAAATACTGATGATGCACCTTATAAATATGTGGTTTATGATATACTTAAATTTTGCTTTGATAAGTCTTCGGGTAGCACCTCATCAGTACATGAAGGAAATATGCCCTGAGAGGCAATAATAAAGTTGTTATTATGTATTCCTTGTATATGATAGATGTTTATTTTGCATGCTATAATTGTATTGATAGGAAACATCAATACATGTGTGTTTAATAAACAAAAAGGGTTCCTAGTTATGCCTCTCTTATAGACTAGCTTGTTGATTAACAAGATGATCAAGGTTTCCTGATCATGGACATTGGATGTTGTTAATAACAAGGTCACAACATTTGTGAAATGATGTGATGAACATTCATCCGAAGTATAGCATTACGATCAAGTCATTATGTTTATATTGCTATAACATCATACGAAGTAATCTTTATCCTTAAACCATGAGATCATGTTAATTGCTAACACCGGAAGAGTATCTTGATAACATCAAACGTCACACCGTAACAGGGTGACTATAAAGATGGGTTCAGTACTACGAAGGTGTTATGTTGAGGCTCATGGATCAAGAGTGGAATTTGTCAATCCAGATGACAGAGAGATATACTCTGGGCCCTCTCGGTGATATCACATTAGGATAGCTTTCAAGCAAGTGATGTGATCACTAGAATGTTATATCACGGGAACGAGAAAAGAGTGCATGTCGGTAACGAGATCAAACTAGGTATGGAGATACCGATAATCGAATCTCGGACATGTAATATATCGAGAGACAAAGGGATTTAGTTACAAGCGTTAAAGGTTCTCATGATCACAGGAGTCATCGTTGAATGTGTAGGAGTCAGTACGGATCTCCAGGTCCCGCTGCTGATTATTGATCGGAGAAGGGTCTCGATCATGTCTGCATTATTCGCAAACCGTAGGTGTTGGAGATATGCCCAAGAGGCAATAATAAAAGAGATTATTATTATATCTTTGTGTTTATGATGAATGTTTACATCCCATGCTATAATTGTATTATTAGGAAACACTAATACTTGTGTGTTTTGTAAACATAAAAGAGTCCCTGGTAAACCTCTTGTTAAACTAGCTTGTTGATTGATTGATGATCATGGTTTCCTGATCATGGACATTGGATGTGATTAATAACACGGTTATATCATTAGGAGAATGATGTGATGGACACACACCCATAGTAAGCGTAGCATAAGATCAAGCCATTAAGTTCGTATTGCTGTAAGCTTTGAAATACATAGTAACCTAATCCTTCGACCATGAGGTTATGTTAATCACCATCACCGGATGGGTACTTTGATGACATCAAACGCCGCTTCGTAACTGGGCGGTTACAAAGGTGTCATTGGGTATTCTGAAAGTATGTGTTGAAGCGCATAGTCCAAGATTGGGATTTGTCCATCCATATGACGGATAGATATACTCTGGGCCCTCTCGGTGGAATGTCATCTAGATAGCTTGCAAGCATGTGACTAGGTCACAAGGGATGACATAACATGGAACGAGTAAAGAGTACTTATCAGTAACGAGGAAGAACTAGGTATGAAGATACTGACGATCAAACCTCAGATAAGTAGAATGTCGCGAGAAAAAGGGAATTGGTTTCATATGTTAATTGGTTCAATCGATCACGAAGTAATCGTTGAGTATGTGGGAGCCGTTATGGATCTCCAGATCCCGCTGATGGTTATTGATGGGAGAGGTGTCTTCATCATGTCTGCATATTCACGAACCGTAGGGTGACACACTTAAGGTTCGAAGTTGTTTGAAGTAGATATGGAATTTGCGTTGGAGACCGAATGTTGTTCGGAGTCTCAGAATGGATCCGGGACATCACGAGGAGATCCGGAATGGTCCGGAGAATGAGATTCATATATTGGGATCATTTTCTAAGTTAGGAAATGTTCCGGAGTGTTTGTATGGAGATTCTAGAAGGTTTCGGAATGTTCTGGAAGGTTCTAGAGGATTTCTTGGAGTTTGCTTGAAAACCAAGAAAGGGATCAAAGAAACCAAGTGGGATAAGACACGGATTCGTGGGGGAGGAGGATTCCTCCCCCCAACCCGCCGGCCCAAGGAGGAGGAGAGTCCTACTAGGACTCCCCCTCCCCAGGCGCGCCTCCCTCCTTTAAATAGAAGGGAGGGGGCGCCCCCTCTTGCCTCTCCTATCATAACAACCAATCTCAGCCGCCTCTCTCCTTCACCTTTCTTCTGCACAGGCATAGGCGAAGCCCTGCAGAATTCTCATCTCCACCACCACCACCACGCCGTCGTGCTGCTGGGATTCCGTGGAGAAGATTTACTACCTCCGCTGCTCACCGAACGGGAGAGGAAGGTCTCGTCGACTCCGCGTGTGACCGTCTGGAAGCGCCACCGAACGCTGCGGAAGGATCGTCCACACGATCTTGAGATCGGCAAGTGATCGACTACATCATCCACGAGATCTAATCTCGTTAACGCTTTCGGTTCTACGAGGGTTAGTACCGATCTATCTCGTTGCTCATGTCTAGTAGATTAGATCTTAGCTTTTATCTAGATTAGATCTGGGTTTTGTTCGTTCTTGCGGTAGAAATTTTTTGTTTTCCATGCTACGAACCCATCAGTGGTATCAGAGCCTTGTCTATGCGTAGATCTGTTGCACGAGTAGAACACAATGAGGTTGTGGGCATTGGTGCTCGTGCCGTCTTTTGCTATATGTGTACTTTGCATCTTGCGGTATGGTGGGATGAAGCGGCTCGGGCTAACATTACATGTCATCGTACATGAGACTTGCTCCATGCTTGACGTGCAACTTTCTTTGCACAAGTGGCTTTATGGTGTCTCTCTCCCATCATAGTATAGATCAAATCTACACTTTGCACTTGATAGCACTTGTATCAATGTTGTGGTTCAATTTCGTAGGTAAGATGCATTCTTAGTCGAAAGCCCCAAGCCACGTAAAACTTGCAAAGAAAATTAGAGGCGTCTAACTTGTTTTTCAGGGGTTTTGTGATGTGATATGGCCTACATGTGATTGTGATTGTATTTGATGTATGCAATGATCCTTGTTGTAATATGGCAACCGGCAGGAGCCTAATGGTTGTCTTTAATTCTGTTAAGACCTGCGTGTCTATTCATCTTGTAATAGCTTTATTCCAAGTAGTTGTAATAGTTGCTGGTGATGATGGACAACCATGAAGCGGCGCCACGGACCTTGACGCAATGCTGGTGATGATGGAGATCATGTCCGTACTTTGGAGATGGAGATCGAAGTCATAAGAAGAAAGGGCCATATCATATCACACTAATTATGAATTACCTGTGATGTTAATCCTTTATGCATCTTGTATTGCTTAGATCGCGACGGTAGCATTATAAGATGATCCCTCTCACTAAATATCAAGTAATAAAGTGTTCGTCCTTAGTTGGCACCGTTGCTAAGACTCGTCGTTTCGAAGCATCTCGTGATGATCGGGTGTGATAGACTCTACGTGTGCATACAACGGGTGCAAGCCAGATTTGCACATGCGGAAACTAAGATTAATCTTGACGAGCCTAGCATGTACAGACATGGTCTCAGAACACAGAATACCGAAAGGTATAGCATGAGTCATATGATTGATATGATGAACATGAAGATTGTTCGCCGATGAAGCTACATCATCTCACGTGATGATCGGACTTGGTGTAGTGGATTTGGTTCGTGTAATCACTAAAACAACTGCGAGGGATGTTGTTTTGAGTGGGAGTTCACCTAGTTGATTTAAGAATTAAATTTGAACACTATTTATCATAAACTTAGTCTTAACTACTTGCAAATATGTTGTAGATAATGGCGAACGTTTCCATCAATTTCAATGCGTTCCTAGAGAAAGAAAAGCTTAAGAACAATGGAAGCAATTTCACGACTGTTCCAGGACTAAAGATCATCCTCGTGGCTGATCGGTTGACCTATTTGCTCAAGCACCGCTAGGTGACCCACCTGAAGATGCCACCGATGACGTAAAGAATGTTTATGCCACTCGAAACATCACTACTCCATAGTTCGGTGCCATCCTCAGACGGTTTAGAATCGAGCTTCAAAAGCGTTTTGAGCACCATGACCCATTTGAAATCATTAAGGAGCTCAAACTCATATTTGAGACTCATGCGGCCATGGAAAGCTATGAAGCTTCGAGAAATTCTTTACCGCAAGATGGAAGAGGGTAGCTCATTAGCAGCACGTGCTCACCATGTGCGGGCACGCAAACAAACTCCGAGAGTTGGGGATACCGATTCCTAATGAATTGGGGATTCACCGTGTCCTCCAATCACGCCACCAAGTTACAAGAACTTTGTGATGAACTACAATATGCCTTTGCATGAACAAGACGCTGCTGAACTATCGTCCATGCTGAAAACTACTGAAGTGGAGATCATGAAGGAGCACCAAGTGTTGATGGTCAATAAGACCACCAATTTCAAGAAACGGGGCAAGCCTAAGAACAAGGGCAACTTCAAGAAGGACGGCAAGAAAGCTGCCGCACCTGCTAAGAAGCCCAAGGCTGGTCCTAAACCTAAAACTGAGTGCTTCTCTGCAAGGGTGCTGGTCCTTTGAAGCGAATCGCCCCAAATACACCGGATATGAAGAACGGCAATATCAAGAAGAAAGTTATATTCGATATACATGTTATAGATGTGTATCTTACTAGTAATCGTAGTAGTGCCTGGGTATTTGATACTGGTTCGGTTGCTCATATTTGTAACTCGAAACAGGAGCTGTGGAATAAACGAAGACTGGCAAGAGACGAGGTGACGATGCACGTTGGAAATGGCTCCAAGGTTGATGTGATCGCCGTCGGCACGCTCCCTCTACATCTACCATCGAGATTAGTTTTAAATTTAAATAATTGTTATTTGGTGCCTGGGTTAAGCATGAACATTATATCTGGATCTTGTTTATTGCGAGACGGTTACTCTTTTAAGTCTGAGAATAAAGGTTGTTCGATTTATATGAATAATATCTTTTATGGTTATGCACCTGAGATGAATGGTTTATTCTTATTGAATCTCGATAGTAGTGATACACATGTTCACAACATAGATGCTAAACGAATAAAATTGAATGATAATTCTACATACATGTGGCACTGTCGTCTTGGTCACATTGGAGTGAAGCGTATGAAGAAACTCTATTCTGATTGACTTCTTGAATCACTTGAAAGATGCGAAGCATGTCTAATGGGAAAAATGACTAAGACTCCATTCTCTGGTATAATGGAGCGAGCTACAGACTTATTGGAAATAATACATACCGATGTGTGCGGTCCAATGAGTGTAGCATCGCGTGGTGGATATCGTTATGTTCTCACTTTCACGGATGACTTGAGTAGATATGGGTATGTCTACTTCATGAAACATAAGTCTGAAACTTTCGAGAAGTTTAAGGAATTTCAAAGTGAAGTGGAAAATCATCGTAACAAGAAGATTAAGTTTCTGCGTCCTGATCACGGAGGTGAATATCTGAGTTATGAGTTTGGCATGCATTAAAGAAATGTGGAATACTTTCACAGTTGACACCGCAGGGAACACCCCAGCGTAATGGTGTGTCCGAACGTCGTAATCGAACTCTTTTAGATATGGTTCGGTCTATGATGTCTCTTACAGATTTACCGTTATCATTTTGGGGCTATGCATTAGAGACAGCCGCATTCACTTTAAATAGGGCACCATCTAAATCCGTTGAAACGACACCGTACGAATTGTGGTTTGGAAAGAAACCTAAGTTGTCGTTCCTTAAAGTTTGGGGTTGCGAAGCATATGTAAAGAAGTTACAACCCGATAAGCTTGAACCCAAAGCGGAGAAATGCGTCTTCATAGGATACCCTAAAGAAACAATTGGGTATACCTTCTATCATAGATCCGAAGGCAAAGTTTTCGTTGCTAAGAATGGATCCTTTCTGGAGAAGGAATTTCTCTCGAAAGAAGTGACTGGAAGGAAAGTAGAACTCGACGAGGTTATTGAACCTTCTTTCGGAGTTGAGAGTAGCGCAGCATCGAAAGATGTGTCACCGCACTAACCGGAGAGGAAGCTAATGATGATGATCATGAAACTTGACGAAGTTACTCTCGAACCTCGCAGTCAACAAGGGTTCATTACCACTCGAGTGGTATGACTCTTCCTTGAACGTCATGTTGGTGGACAACACCGATGACCCGGACGATGAAGAAGCTATGGTGAGCCCAGATTCCGACAAATGGCTAGAAGCCATGAAATCCGAAATGGGATCCATGTACGAAAACCAAGTATGGACTTTGGTGGACTTACCGGATGGCCGTAAGGCTGTCGAGAACAAATGGATTTTCAAAAGAAAAACAGATGCTGATGGTAATGTTACCGTCTATAAAGCTCGACTTGTCGCGAAAGGGTTCCGACAAATTCAAGGAGTTGACTACGATGAGACTTTCTCACCAGTAGCGAAGCTAAAGTCTGTGAGGATTATGTTAGCAATTGTTGCATATTTCGATATATGAAATTTGGCAGATGGATGTCAAAACGGCATTCCTTAATGGTGACATTGAGGAAGAGTTGTATATGGTACAACCCAAGGGTTTTGTCGATCCTAATGATGTTGACAAAGTATTCAAACTTCAGCGCTCCATTTATGGACTGAAGCAAGCATCCCGGAGTTGGAATCAACGTTTTGATAAAGTAATCAAAAACTTTGGATTTATACAAACTTATGGAGAAGCTTGTATTTACAAGAAAGTGAGTGGGAGCTCTGTAGCATTCCTAGTACTATATGTAGATGACATATTGTTGATTGGGAATGATATAGAACTTCTTAATAGCGTCAAAGCCTATTTGAATAATAGTTTTTTGATGAAGGATCTTGGCGAAGCGGCATATATTCTAGGCATCAAGATTTATAGAGATAGATCAAGACGTCTAATAGCGCTTTCACAAAGTACATACTTAGACAAAGTTCTAAAGAAGTTTAGAATGGAAGAGAGCAAGAAAGGGTTCGTGCCCATGTTGTCAGGTAAGACAATGAGTAAAAAACAAAGTCCGCCACTGCGTAAGATAGAAAAGATGAATAAAATTCCCTATGACTCAGCCATAGGTTCTATCATGTATGCCATGCTGTGTACGAGACCGGATATAGCACATGCTGTTAGTTTGACTAGCAGATATCAAAGTGATCCTGAAATGGAACACTGGACAACGGTCAAGAATATCCTAAAGTACCCGAATAGGACTAAGGATATGGTTCTTTCTTATGGAGGTGATGAACAGCTTGTTGTAAACGGTTACACTGATGCTAGTTGGAACACCGATCCAGATGACTCAAAGTCACAGTCTGGATACGTATTTATTTTGAATGGTGCGGCAATAAGCTGGAGGAGTGCCAAGCAGAGCGTTGTGGCGAAATCTTCAACTGAATCGGAATACATAGCTGCTTCGGAGGCTGCACAAGAAGGCATATGGATGAAGGAGTTCATTACTGAACTTGGTGTGGTTCCCAGTGCGTTAGACCCGATGGCCATCTACTGTGACAACACAGGTGCCATAGCGACTGCACAGGAGCCAAGGTCACATAGCAAGCTGAAGCACATCAAGCTACGTTTTCATGCTATTCGCGAGTATGTCCAAGATGGTGACATAAAGATTTGCAAAGTACACACTGATCTGAATGTAGCAGATTCGTTGACTAAACCTCTCCCTAGAGCAAAGCATGACCAACACCAGAACGCCATGGGTGTTCGGTATATTACCATGTAATCTAGATTATTGACTCTAGTGCAAGTGGGAGACTGTTGGAGATATGCCCAAGAGGCAATAATAAAATAGATTATTATTATATCTTTGTGTTTATGATGAATGTTTACATCCCATGCTATAATTGTATTATTAGGAAACACTAATACTTGTGTGTTTTGTAAACATAAAAGAGTCCCTGGTAAGCCTCTTATTAAACTAGCTTGTTGATTGATTGATGATCATGGTTTCCTGATCATGGACATTGGATGTGATTAATAACAAGGTTATATCATTAGGAGAATGATGTGATGGACACACACCCATAGTAAGCGTAGCATAAGATCAAGCCATTAAGTTCGTATTTCTGTAAGCTTTGAAATACATAGTAACCTAATCCTTCGACCAGGTTATGTTAATCACCATCACCGGATGGGTACTTTGATGACATCAAACGCCGCTTCGTAACTAGGCGGTTATAAAGGTGTCATTGGGTATTCTGAAAGTATGTGTTGAAGCGCATAGTCCAAGATTGGGATTTGTCCATCCATATGACAGATAGATATACCCTGGGCCCTCTCGGTGGAATGTCATCTAGATAGCTTGCAAGCATGTGACTAGGTCACAAGGGATGACATAACATGGAACGAGTAAAGAGTACTTATCAGTAACGAGGAAGAACTAGGTATGAAGATACTGACGATCAAACCTCGGATAAGTAGAATGTCGCGAGACAAAGGGAATTGGTTTCATATGTTAATTGGTTCAATCGATCACGAAGTAATCGTTGAGTATGTGGGATCCGTTATGGATCTCCAGATCCCGCTGATGGTTATTGATGGGAGAGGTGTCTTCATCATGTCTGCATATTCACGAACCGTAGGGTGACACACTTAAGGTTCGAAGTTTTTTGAAGTAGATATGGAATTTGCGTTGGAGACCGAATGTTGTTTAGAGTCTCGGAATGGATCCGAGACATCACGAGGAGATCCGGAATGGTTCAGAGAATGAGATTCATATATTGGGATCATTTTCTAAGTTAGGAAATGTTCCGGAGTGTTTGTATGGAGATTCTAGAAGGTTTCAAAATGTTCTGGAAGGTTCTAGAGGATTTCTTGGAGTTTGCTTGAAAACCAAGAAAGGGATCAAAGAAACCAAGTGGGGTAAGACACGGATTCGTGGGGGAGTAGGATTCCTCCCCCCAACCCGCCGGCCAAGGAGGAGGGGAGTCCTACTAGGACTCCCCCTCCCCAGGCGCGCCTCCCTCCTTTAAATAGAAGGGAGGGGGCGGCCCCTCTTGCCTCTCCTATCATAACAACCAATCTCAGCCGCCTCTCTCCTCCACCCTTCTTCTGCACAGGCATAGGCGAAGCCCTGCAGAATTCTCATCTCCACCACCACCACCACGCCGTCGTGCTGCTGGGATTCCGTGGAGAAGATCTACTACCTCCGTCACCGGAACGGGAGAGGAAGGTCTGCCTTCGACTCTTGCGTGACCGTCATGGAAGTGCTGCCGGAACACGGCGCCGGAAGGATCGTCCACACGATCTTGAGATCGGCAAGTGATCGACTACATCATCCATGAGATCTAATCTCGTTAACGCTTTCGGTTCTACGAGGGTTAGTACCGATCTATCTCGTTGCTCATGTCTAGTAGATTAGATCTTGGCTTTTATCTAGATTAGATCTGGGTTTTGTTCGTTCTTGCGCTAGAATTTTTTTGTTTTCCATGCTACGAACCCATCAGTAGGGTGGCACTCTTAAGAGTTACCGGACACCATTTTGGAGCACATATGTTTCAAACGAAAGAATTTCAAAGCGCAGGAATTGTTTCAATAGAAACCGGAAATTGTTTCGGGTGAAATTGCAGAAGGTGGTTCTGCATGTGATATTGAAATATTGCAAGGGGCTATATGTGAATGTTTGTTAATTAAAGTAATTAACAAAATTCTGAATAAATTTAATAAAAAGAGTTTTATTAAATGAGAGAGCATTAAATTTGGAGAAATTTAATGCATTTAAAGTGGAGACTTTAAAAGGGAATGTGAAGAGGCATTTTAATGTGGAGGGTTACCACCACATGAATGGGGAGGTGAGGGTCACCCCCATGCGCCATGGAGAGAGGGGCACCCCTCCTCCTATAAAAGGCCACCCATTCCTCCTTCATCCTCACACCTCCTGTGAAGGATCTCTCTCCCCTCTAGAATTATTCCCCATAGTCTCGGATTAGCGAGATACATGTTCCCGTGGCATTTAAATGCGGAAGAAGTTGCTGCTTCCGTTGGATCGCTGGAGCGAGGAGGTGGAGGTTGTCCGGTGGCTTGAACGTGTGCGAAAAGTGATGCGAAGTGCTGGCCGGACTTCCTCACGATCTTGAGATCGGCAAGTGTACGACTACATCAACGACGAGTTCCTACTCGTTAACAAAACTCGCTGTCTTCGAGGGTAAGTTCTCCATGGATGTATGTCCACCCGTTGCTCTGTATCTAGTAGATAGATCTTGGCATATAGTTCTCATTGTAGGAATTTTTTTGTTTTCTATGCTGCGGACCCAACAGTAGTATCAGAGCCTGATCTATGCGTAGGTGCTTTGCACGGGTAGTACACATATGTTTATACGTGGGCGATAATGATCATGTTATTGCATCTTCTATGTACTTTGGATATTGGTGGCATAGTGGGATGAAGCGGCCCGGACCAACCTTACATGTCATCGTACATGAGACCGGTTCCACGACTGACATGCAACTAGTTTTGCATAAGTGGCTAGCGGGTGTCTGTCTCTCCTACTATAGTCAATATCTGATTTACAACGAGTTGCTAATAACTTGGTTATCCTCGTTGTGGTTCATGTTCGTAGGTAAGACCGGTTCTATCTCCGAAAGCCCTAAGCCACGTAAAACTTGCAATTGATAAATTAGAGGCGTCTGGTTTAGATCGTTGCTGGGCTAGTGTATTGATATGGTATTGTTGTAAGTAGATGTATGATAGATACTCTTACAACTCACTTAATGTGTAAGTTCCATAGACCTTGGCCTTACACACAAAGGAATGATAGAGATCATACCACGATGCAAATGATAGAGATCAAATGCATGGACCATATCACCTCACTTCACACATTAGCATCTTATATTGCTAGTTTGGCGCTTTTGGTAGCATTATAAGATGATCCCTCATTTAGATATCAAGATAAAATGTGTTCTTCCTTAAGTATGCACCGTTTTGTGGATCGTGTTTTGAGGCATCACGTGATGATCGAGTGTTCTTGACTCTACGCTTTCATACAACGGGTGTAAGACAGTTTTACACACGCAAATACTAAGGTTCTTACTTGACGAGCCTAGCATGTACAGACATGGCCTCGGAACATGAACCGAAAGGTTAAGCATGAGTCATATAGTTGATATGATGCCCATATAGATGCTCGCCTTTGAAGCTACACCGACTCACGTGATGATCGGACATGGTGTAGTGGATTTGGTTCATGTAATCACCAAAAGGACACGAGGGATGTCGTTTTTGAGTGGTAGTTCATTAGTAATTTGGATTAGTTGAACTCAATCTATCAGAAACTTAGTCTAAATATTTTACAAATTCTGTTGTAGATGGCACCACCTGCTTTTAATTTCAATGTGTTCAATGAGAAGCCTGCTGCGAATGGTAGCAACTTCACCAACTGGGCTATGAATTTGAGGATTCTCCTCACTGCTGCACAAAAGCAATATGTGCTAGAGGCGCCGCTAGGCCCCCCACCAGCTCCTGATGCCCCTGACAAGGAAAAGAACGTCTATATAACTCGTCAGGAGGACCACAACTTAGTTCATTGCGGCATACTATATGGGCTAGAGCCAGAACTTCGAAAACGTTTCGAAAATGGCAATGCCTTTGATACCATGGGAGAATTGAAAATGATTTTCGATACCCATGCTGTCGTAGAGAGTTATAATGCTTCTGAAAAGTTCTTTAGCTGCATGATGGAAGAGAACAGCTCCGTTAGTGAGCACGTACTCAAAATGTCTGGGTACACCGATAAGCTTGTGTCCTTGGGAATAACGATTCCCATTGACTTAGGCATACATCGTGTTCTCCAATCTCTGCCACCTTGCTACAAGAGCTTCGTGATGAACTATAATATGAAGGGCATGAAGAAGTCTCTTCCCGAGCTTCTGTCAATGCTTAAGACTGCAGAAGTGGAGATTAGGAAAGAACATCAAGTGTTGATGATCAATAAGACCACCGGTTTCAAGAAGGACAAGAAAGGCAAGCAGAAGGGAAAGAAGGGCGGCAAATCATTGCACCAAAAGAAACCGAGCTGGCCCTAAGTCCGACACCGAAGTGCTACTATTGCAAGGGGTGGCCATTGGGCGAATCGCCCCAAGTATTTGGCGGACAAGAAGGCCGGCAAGGCAAACAAAGGTATATGTGATATACATGTTATTGATGTGTACTTGACTAGTACTCGCAGTAGCACCTGGGTATTTGATACGGGATCGGTTGCTAATATATGTAACTCGGTTCAGGGGCTGCGGAACAAGCGGCAACTAGCAAGGGATGAGGTCACGAAGCGGGTCGGCAATGGATCAAGAGTTGATGTGATCGCCGTCGGAACGCCGCCTCTCCATATGCCGTCGGGATTAGTTATAAACCTGAATAATTGTTATTTGGTGCCTGCACTGAGCATGAACATTGTATCCGGATCGTGTTTGATGCAAATTGGTTATTCGTTTAAGTCTGAAAACAATGGTTGTTTGATTTATATCAATAATATCTTTTATGGTCATACACCTGTGTTGAATGGTTTATTTCTGTTGGATCTCGATAGTAGTATTACGCATATTCATAATGTTGATGCTAAAAGGATTAAACTTGATAATGATATATCTACATATGTGTGGCACTGCCGTCTAGGTCATATTGGCGTTAAACGCATGAAGAAACTCCATTCTGATGGACTTTTGGAATCACTTGATTTTGAATCATTTGATACATGTGAGCCATGCCTTATGGGCAGGATGACTAGAACGCTGTTTTCTAGTTCAATGGAACGGGCGACAGATTTATTGGAAATCATACATACTGATGTGTGTGGACCAATGAGTGTGTCGGCGCGAGGTGGATATCGTTAGTTTGTTACTTTCACAGATGATTTGAGTAGATACGGGTATATCTATTTGATGAAACATAAGTCTGAAACCTTTGAAAGGTTCAAAGATTTTCAGAATGAAGTGGAAAATCATCATAACAGAAAGATCAAATTTTTGCGGTCCGGCCGTGGAGGAGAGTATCTTAGTTACGAGTTTAGCACACATATGAAAGACTGTGGAATAGTTTCACAACTCACGCCTGCCAGAACACCACAACGTAATGGTATGTCAGAACGTCGTAATCGTACTTTATTGGATATGGTTCGATCTATGATGTCTCTGACTGACTTGCCACTGTCATTTTGGGGTTATGCACTGGAAACCGCTGCATTCACTTTAAATAGGGCACCATCTAAATCCGTTGAAAAGACACCGTATGAATTATGGTTTGGAAACAAACCTAAGCTATCATTTCTTAAAGTTTGGGGATGCGATGTTTATGTGAAGAAACTTCAACCGGATAAACTCGAACCCAAATCGGAAAAATGCGTCTTCATAGGATACCCTAAGGAAATGATTGGGTATACCTTCTATCACAGATCCGAGGGCAAGGTCTTTGTTGCCAAGAATGGATCCTTTCTTGAGAAGGAGTTTCTCGCGAAAGGTGTGAGTAGTCGAAGGTAGAACTCAAGAGGTTATTGAACCTTCTCTTCATGAAATGGCGAGTAGCGCAGCTCGGAAGTTGTTTGGAGTTGACTTCACCTAATGAAGAGAGAGCTAATGATATTGATCATGAAACTCGAAGAGGACATGCCGAACCTCGCAGGTCAAGCGTGACACGTGCAGCTCCTGAACTGCATTTGTTATGAATTTCATGATTGATGAAATAGATGACCCTGCGACGTATGAAGAAGCGATGATGAGCCCTGATTCCAACAAATGGCTAGAAGCCATGAAATCCGAGATGGAATCCATGTACAAAAACCAGGTTTGGACCTTGGTGGACTTACCTCACGATCGAAAGGCCGTTGAGAATAAATGGATTTTCAAAAGAAAAACTGATGCTGATGGTAATGTAACCATCTATAAGGCTCGACTTGTCGCAAAGGGGTTTCGACAAATTCAAGGAGTTTACTATGATGAGACATTCTCTCCCGTAGCGATGCTTAAGTCGGTTAGGATTATGTTAGCAATTGCTGCATATTTCGATTATGAAATATGGCAGATGGATGTCAAAACTGCATTCCTCAATGGTAATATTGAAGAAGAGTTGTATATGATACAACCTAAGGGTTTTGTCGATCCTAAGGATGCTGATAAGGTGTGCAAACTTCAGCGATCCATCTATGGACTGAAGCAAGCATCCCGGAGTTGGAATCTCCGCTTTGATGAGGTGATCAAACAATTTGGATTTGTCCAAACTTATGGAGAGGCTTGTATTTACAAGAAAGTGAGTGGGAGCAATGTGGCATTTCTGATATTATATGTGGATGACAAATTATTGATTCGAAATGATATAGATCTTTTAAACAATGTTAAAAGTTATCTAAACAGCAAATTTTTGATGAAGGACCTTGGTGAAGCTTCATATATATTAGGCATTAAAATCTATAGAGATAGATCAAGATGCCTAATTGGGCTATCGCAGAGTACATGCCTTGATAAGATATTAAAGAAGTTTAATATGGACGGAAGTAAGAAGGGGTACTTACCTATGTTGCATGGCAAGACATTGAGTAAGACTCAAAGTCCGGCTACGGCGGAAGAAAGAGAGATAATGGATAAGATCCCCTATGCCTCAGCCATAGGCTCTATAATGTATGCCATGCTATGTACAAGACCGGATGTGGCACATGCTATTAGTTTGACTAGTAGGTACCAATCTGATCCAGGTTCGGAACACTGGATAGCGGTCAAGAATATCCTTAAGTACTTGAGAATAACTAAGGATATGTTTCTTGTATACGGAGGTGAAGAAGAGCTAGTCGCTAAGTGTTATGTCGATGCTAGCTTTGACACTGATCCGGATGACTCTAAGTCTCAATCCGGATACGTATTTCTCTTGAACGGAGCAGCAGTTAGTTGGAGGAGTTCCAAACAACCTGTGGTGGGTGGATCAACAATGGAGGCGGAATATGTTGCTGCTTCAGAAGCGGCGCAAGAGGCAGTTTGGATGAAAGAGTTCATTACGGAACTGGGTGTGGTTCCCAGTGTGTTGGACCCGATGGTGATCTATTGTGACAACAATGGATCCATAGCCAACACAAAGGAACCAAGGTCTCACAAGAATTCCAAACATATTAAGCGCCAATTTCACTCCATCCGCGAGCATGTCAAGGATGGAGATATAAAGATTTGTAAAGTGCACACGGACCTGAATGTAGCAGATCCGTTGACTAAAGTACTCCCTAGGGCAAAACATGATCAACACCAGAACTCCATGGGTGTTAGATTTATCACTATATAAACTAGATTATTGTCTCTAGTGCAAGTGGGAGACTGAAGGAAATATGCCCTGAGAGTCAGTAATAAAGTTGTTATTATGTATTCCTTGTATATGATAGATGTTTATTTTGCATGCTGTAATTGTATTGATAGGAAACATCAATACATGTGTGTTTAATAAACAAAAAGGGTTCCTAGTTATGCCTCTCTTATAGACTAGCTTGTTGATTAACAAGATAATCAAGGTTTCCTGATCATGGACATTGGATGTTGTTAATAACAAGGTCACAGCATTTGTGAAATGATGTGATGAACATTCATCCGAAGTATAGCATTACGATCAAGTCATTATGTTTATATTGCTATAACATCATACGAAGTAATATTTATCCTTAGACCATGAGATCATGTTAATTGCTAACACCGGAAGAGTATCTTGATAACATCAAACGTCACACCGTAACAGGGTGACTATAAAGATGGGTTCAGTACTACGAAGGTGTTATGTTGAGGATCATGGATCAAGAGTGGAATTTTTCAATCCAGATGACGGATATATATACTCTGGGCCCTCTCGGTGATATCACATTAGGATAGCTTGCAAGCAAGTGATGTGATCACTAGAATGTTATATCACGGGAACGAGAAAAGAGTGCATGTCGGTAATGAGATCAAACTAGGTATGGAGATACCGATGATCGAATCTCGGACATGTAATATATCGAGAGACAAAGGGATTTAGTTACAAGCGTTAAAGGTTCTCACGATCACAGGAGTCATCGTTGAATGTGTAGGAGTCAGTACGGATCTCCAGGTCCCGCTGCTGATTATTGATCGGAGAAGGGTCTCGATCATGTCTGCATTATTCGCGAACCGTAGGGTGGCACACTTAAGAGTTACCGGACGCCATTTTGGAGCACATATGTTTCAGATGAAATAATTGCAAAGCGCAGGAATTGTTTCAATAGAAACCGGAAATTGTTTCGGGTGAAATTGCAGAAGGTGGTTCTGCATGTGATATTGAAATATTGCAAGGGGCTATATGTGAATGTTTGTTAATTAAAGTAATTAACAAAATTCTTAATAAATTTAATAAAAGAGTTTTATTAAATGAGAGAGCATTAAATTTGGAGAAATTTAATGCATTTAAAGTGGAGACTTTAAAAGGGAATGTGAAGTGGCATTTTAATGTGGAGGGGTTAGCACCACATGAATGGGGGAGGTGAGGGGTCACCCCCCATGCGCCGGCCATGGAGAGAGGGGGCACCCCCCTCCTCCTATAAAAGGCCACCCATTCCCTCCTTCATCCTCACACCTCCTTGTGAAGGATCTCTCTCCCCCTCTAGAATTATTCCCCCATGGTCTCGGATTAGCGAGATACATGTTCCCGGTGGCATTTTGTCTGGAAGGAGTTGCTGCTTCTGCTGGATCGCTGGAGCGAGGAGGTGGAGGTTGTTCGGTGGCTTGAACGTGTGTGTGAGTGCGGATGCACTGCTGAGTTGCGACGCTCGGACTTCCTCACGATCTTGAGATCGGCAAGTGTACGACTACATCAACCACGAGTTCCTACTCGTTAACAAAACTCGTTGTCTTCGAGGGTAAGTTCTCCATGGATGTATGTCCACCCGTTGCTCTGTATCTAGTAGATAGATCTTGGCATATAGTTCTCATCGTAGGAAAATTTTTGTTTTCTATGCTGCGGACCCAAGAGTACATTCACCACATCGGTACTCCAATAGCACAACATCGAAGAAAATGGCTATATTCTTGAATATCTTAATAGATGCTCTCCACCAATGGAAAAGACTAATGCCTTGTAGGAGCCTATGGAAGAAGAAATTGCTGAAACTGGAAGCTCATTGGATGAAAAAGAGGAGGAGAGTGATGATCAAGAGGAGGAAGAATGGATCTACCCATTCCTTGTAGGGGTTCGTAGCATGGAAAACAAAAAATTTCTATCGCATACAAACAAACAAGCCAAGATCTATCTACTAGATTGTAGCAACGAGTCGATAGAGGAACTCACCCTCGAAGATTCCAAAGCGGTTAACGAGAGCAGATTCTCGTGGGTGATGTAGTCGTACTCTTTCCGATCTCAAGATCGCGTAGACGATCCTTCCAGCGCCACGTTCCGGCAGCGCTCCATGATCGGTCACGTTCGGTACTTCGACGAAGACCTTCCTCTCCCTTGTTCCAAAGGCGGAGGTTGTAGCACTCTCTCGCGATTCCGGCATCACAACGGCGTGGTACCTAAGTAGAGGGAGATCCTGAGGCTTCGCCTTAAGCCGGAAGTAGTATGGCGGAGCTTATGAGAGAGGCTATTAGTGGTCTAGTAATTAGACACACCAATTAGAAGGCTCTAAACCAATTAGAAGGCTCTAAACCGAAATAGCTCTAAACCGGGGTTTAGGTCTAGGGTTTAGTTTAGAGGATAGGAACTTGTGTGTGCTAGGAGGGGCAGCCCTGCCCCTCCCTTTATAGGTGGGAGGGCCGGCGGCCAAGGGGAGGGAGTGGAGTCCCTCCCCAACTCGGCCTTGAGGTGGGGCGCCGGCTTGGGAGGAGGAATCCCTCCCCAACTCGGTTTCCACTTCTCCTCCTCTTTCCACTTTCCAAAACTTGTTTGACTTTCAAACTAGCCGTGTGAGTTTTCTATTTAGGATTTAAATAAACCCTTTATTTTGGACAGCGAGAACACTTAGTACATGATGCAATCATTCCAACTTACAATGACACATTCATGTACCCTTCCCCCTCCGGAGTGCCGGACATTCCGGGACCTTCTAGAATGTTCCCGATGAAAACACCGGAACCATTCCCCAACTCCGAAATGGGACTTTCCTTATATGAATCTTATTCTCCGGACCATTCCGGATCACCTCGTGATATCCGGATCCCATCCGAGACTCGAACAACATTCGGTCTCTTTCTCATAATACCATAACTACTCAAACAACGTCAATCCTTAAGTGTGTCTCCCTACGGTTCGTGAATTATGCGGACATGATCGAGACACTTCTCCGAACAATAACCAATAGAGGAATCTGGAAATTCATATGGCTCCCACATATTTCTACGATTACTTTGCGATTGAATGAACCACTTACATACGATACCAATTTCCCTTTGTCTCACGATATGTTACTTATCCAAGGTTATGATCGTCGGTATCTGCATACCTAGTTCAACCTCGTTACGATAAGTACTCTTTTCTCGTTCGTGATATGTGATCCCTTGTGAGCCAGTCACATGCTTGCAAGCTAATTGGATGACATTTCACCGAGAGGGCCCAGAGTATATCTATCCGTCATATGGATGGACAAATCCCTCTTGATCCATGTGTTTCAACCAATACTTTCCAACACTCAATGCCACTTTTATAGCCACCTGTTACGGTGTGGTGTTTGATGACATCAAAGCATCCATCCGTAAAGGTGATATGCATGATCTCATGGTCGAAGGAATTAGGTTACTATGTATCAGAAAGCATATAGCAATTGAACTATTGAAATGACTTGATCTTTATGCTACGCTTATCTATAGGAGTATTTCCATCACATCATTCTCCTAATGATATTACCTTGTTAATAACATCTCTATGTTCATGATCAGGAAACAATGATCATATATTAACCAACAAGCTAGTTTAACAAGAGGCTTTACTAGGGACTCTTATTTTAGTTTACAAATCACACAAGTATTAATGTTTCCGGTTAATACAATTATAGCATGGTATGTAAACATTTATCATAAGTATGAAGATATGATAATAACCACTTTATTATTGCCTCTTGGGCATATCTCCAACAGTCTCCCACTTGCACTAGAGTCAATAATCTAGTTTCAAACCTTTGTGTTTTCAACACCTATGGCTTTACGGTGTTGTATGTACACGATTGCTAGTGGTTATCTGATCTCCGCATCTGACACTTCCAGGTCAGTGAGGAATTGCATGTCTTTGCGTCTCTACGCATCACTCATTCTCTAATGAGATGGCTTTGTATAATTTGGTCTTTCGGTGTGACCTTTAGTTCTTTGGGGTTAAAACATGTTGATAATATTGTCGCACAATATATCTTCATAGTATTATCCCGCTGTGAACTACACCTAGTTTGATAACAAACTACTTGACACAAATGCCCTCTTTTGCTGCTATAATAGCAGTCATATACTTAGCCTTTTGTTGTAGTATCTGTCACAATGTCTTAACTTTGGAACTCATCCAAATCCATTATGGAACTTACTTTCCATTATATTGTGCCACCCTTAATTTAGATTGAGATAAACTTAATTTGTACTTTGTGACAAAACTAGTATCAATGTAGTACTTTTACAATGAACTAACCATCTATTTGTCACTTCTACAAATAATATACTCTTAGTTCTTCCAAAAGATCATAAGAATATCCTTACTATCGTCCAATGATCATCTTATGAATCATTCTGGTATATGCTCATAATATTTATAGCATAGGACATATCTGGATTTGTACATATCACAGTATGATTGATATAAATACTCTTTGTGATTTCATACATCAAGTATCAATCTATACTTGAATCTTTGTTTCACTTACCAAGTGCCAATACACTTGAATATATCATCAACATTGAACTCTTTCAATCCTTTCTGTGCAACAAGAACCTTTCTTGTAGTTTCTATATTGAATTCATTCAATATCTCGTCTATGTACTTCTGGCACAACCATATTAGCGTCTATTGATGCCAAATATTTGGGTTTTGCCTAAGTCTTTCATCGGGATGAAATTCTTAATATGTGTTAATAAAAGATACATTATTTCCAATCAACAATATGTCTTCCACATAATGTATTAGAAACATGTCTTAGCGCTCCCACTTAATTTCTTGCAAATGCAAGCATCTTCATTGTCTCCGATGAAATAAAACTCTTTTAATAGTTTCATCATAGTGAAGATTCCAACTCCGCTATGCTTACTTTAACCATTGAAGTTTGCATATGCTTTTAGCATCCTTTGAATTAACAAAACCCTTTGGACCGTGTCATGCACACGTCCTAGGTAACCATTCTATTAGAAGAACTTGTTTTGTTTATTCTACTACCACATAACAAATTATATGTAGTGGTTGCTACATTAATCCGTCTAGACTAAAAATCGCTATGAAAGATCAAATCTTGTCATATACAACCTTTGAACATTGTTGTGAACTCTTTCCCAACATGTCGACTATTTCATAGATGTGAAACATCCATGTCTACTTCTTTATAGATCTAAACACAACTGCAAGGTCTTACACCTTTTTCGAGGGTCCTTCAAGTTCAAAACTTGATTTCTCGTGTATGGAACTATCACGGATTATATGGCTTCAAGCCATTTGACAGAGTCAGGGCCCATCATCGCTTCTTTGCATGTAGTAGGTTCATTATTCTCAAATAATGATTCAACCCTCAAATCTTGGTATTTGATTGTTCATCCGACCTACTTGTTTCAATAGAAACTTAGACCTCCGTGACCACAACCTTTGAGGCACGTGAGCCATGAGCATTGTTGCTGCCTCCGGAACACTTTTCTTTTTTGAGCTTCTTTGCACATATAGCTAAGGTTCTTTTTTCCTTATCAAAGTTCTATTGTCCTCCCACTTAACTTTTCACGAAAATTCCTTCTCAAAGAAACTTGACGTTCTAAGCGACAAACACTTTTGTCTCCGGTGTTTATGGAGGAATACTTAATACAAAGACAGGTTTATCCGACTTTGGTTGCAAACATCTTTCTTATGCATAGCATACCAATGTTTAAGAAAGGACTACTTGGGTTTTATCCCAAACCATAACTTTATATGGTGTCATTTCAGCGGATTATGATGAAGCTCTTTTAGTGGAAAACGGTAGTCTCTAAAGCTTTTAATCTTTAAAATATAATAGCAGTTTTATGAATTATACCTTCGATCTTACCATGTCAAACAAGGTTCAATTACATATCTCGAACGCTCCATACTCTTATGGTGTTTCGGGAAATGCAAATCCACAGAACGATTCCTTAAATCTTAGGTATTATGCTAAACTTGTAATTCAAATATCTTCCTTTATGATCTTATCATAAACTATTTATATTCTTGTTACAATGATTTTGCACTTCATCTTTGAAAGTCTTTTGAACTTTTCAAATATTTCATACTTCATCCTTATTAAGTAAATATTCATATATTCACTCAAATTTTCGGAGAAAGCATATGAAGTTGAAATCCATCGCTCTTGACTACACATAATGGAGTTCGTACAACAATATGCACAAGTTCCAATAAGCTAGTCTTTCGTTCCCTTTTGGCCTATGAACAAAGTTTTAATTATCTCTAGGAAAGTTTCACAAACGTCATTTGATCAAAATTCAAAAGACTCCAAAATTCCATCCACATGGAGTTTCTTCATGTTTTCTTTCCAATATAATTTAAACGGCGATGTCACTTCCTAAGTGATCTTTCAATCAATTTGTCTTTCGACAATTTTAGCACTAGTTTTATGGATGTGATTTCTCCAACGAGATTTGTGAATCATCCATCTTTTATGGATTACGGCAATTATTTGAACAACCCTTTTGTTCTCATAATACCTGATAAAACAAATCCTGAAGGCAAGCTTTGATGTTTAACGAGCAACACAATAACCCTTTATTTGTTTTCGATGAACATCATCACATATTCTTTTGCTAGTTTACTTAGGCCATTGTAGTTCATGAATTGTGTTGTTTCGTATGACGATTCACACCAACAAATTCAGTATCAAATACTTAAGAACCACATTGTTTAATAAGCAAAGAATATAGCCATAACACGTATATCATCTATATACTTAAACTGAACAATTCTAGTCTTTTCTTTTACGCCATATACTTATGAGATTCTCTTTCAGTATTTCCTTTTACATTTGAAAGAATCTATCAACATCAATAGTGGAGTCATACATATGACACATAGTCCAAAGCGTGTATAGTTAAATACCAATGTCTTTGAACTTGCACTTTGAAGTAGATCACCATTATCAAATATTTGGTGTTCTTTCAAATTCCTTTCTTTAGTTAACTCTTGGTGTAGTAAACATTTTACCTACATCAAATATTCACCTTCATCATGGATTTATCCATGATCAAGCTACTTTAGCTTATAACGGTGAATCGTGAGTATAATGTTGCTCTCCAAAACCTTTTGGAAGATTAGGACAACTAGTGTCTCCAACCTTTTGCAAATTCTCATCAAATATGAGAACATGACTTTTGCCATATTATACTCTATCATGTTGTAACCAAAACTTCATTTCAGATATCACAATATCTTCCACATCATGGTTTCAAACAACTCTTTCAGATCCTAGATAACCTTGATATTAAGACAATCCTTTGAATATCAAGAATCATGGAGACAAACATGATACTCAAACACTAACACTTGGAATTGTCACTCTTGTTTTAATACTAATTATTAAACTTTATGGAGTAACCGGAAATTACTGAAAGTTTGCAATAGGACTTTTAAACTTTAGATTAACACTTCAAAACAATACGATACCAGTTCGTAAAGTAACTAACCAGAATTCTATAGTTCTATCATCTCAATTAAAACTAAGCGCAAGGTGGTAAACGGATGCCAATGACTACAACAACTATGCAAATTCACTTTGATTTAGTTTATGATAAATTGAGTTCTAATTAATAATTAAATTAATCTAGGTGAACTCCCACTCAAAACAATATCCCTCACATTGTTTTAGTGATTACACGAACCAAATCCACCACATCAAAACCGATCATCACGAGAGTTGATATAGCTTTAATGGCGAACAATCAACATGTTCATCATATCTACTATATGACTCATGCTCTACCTTTCG
This sequence comes from Avena insularis, assembly GCA_023614405.1. Lineage (NCBI taxonomy): Eukaryota > Viridiplantae > Streptophyta > Magnoliopsida > Poales > Poaceae > Avena > Avena insularis. The sequence goes on from CM042694.1 coordinate 32,079,214, forward strand.
GTAATCCGTGTTCCTGAGGCCATGTCTGTACATGCTAGGCTCGTCAAGATCAAACCTTAGCTACCGCATAAGCAAATCTGGCTTGCTTACGTTGTATTCACCCGCGGAATCAAAGACACCCGATCATCACGTGGTGCTTCGAAGTAGCAAGCTTTGGCAACGGTGCATACTAAGGGTGAACACTTTAGAACTTGAAATTTATGTGCATGAGGGATCATCTTATAATGCTACCGTTGTCTACTAAGCAATACAAGATGCATAAAGGATTAACATCACATGCAATTCATAATATGTGATATGATATGGCCTTTCTTCTTCATGCTTCCGATCTCCATCTTCAAGCACGAACATGATCTCCATCATCACCGGCATAGCATCAAGGTCAATGATGCTTCTTCATGGTTGTCGTCCACCAGCTTTAACTATTACAACTATTTTGAATAGACACGCAGGTCTTAACAGAAATTAAAGACAACCATATGGCTCCTGCCGGTTGCCAACTTACAATAAGGAACATTGCATACATCAAATATAATCACAATCATGGCCATATCACATCACTGCACACCCCTGCAAAACAAAGTTAGACGCTTCTACTTTCTTTGCATATTTTACGTGGTTTGGGGCTTTCAATAAGTGTCATTCTAACTTACGAATAAGAACCACAACATTGATACTAGCATTGTTGATTACCCGTTGTAAATTGGATCTTTACTATGCTAGGAGAAACAGGCACCCGCAAAGCCACTTATGCAATACAAGTTGCATGTCAAGCGTGGAGCAAGTCTCGTCAACGATGTCATGTAAGGTTAGCCCGGGCCGCTTCATCCCAACATACCGTAAGATGCAAAGTACACATAAAGCAATCTACAATAAAAGCATCAACGCCCACAATGACCATTGTGTTCTACTCGTGCAACAGATCTACATATAGACACGGCTCTGATACCACTGTAGGGGTTCGTAGCATGGAAAACAAAAATTTTCTATCGCATACAAACAAACAAGCCAAGATCTATCTACTAGATTGTAGCAACGAGTCGATAGAGGAACTCACCCTCGAAGATTCCAGCGGTTAACGAGCAGATTCTCGTGGGTGATGTAGTCGTACTCTTCCGATCTCAAGATCGCAGAGATGATCCTTCCAGCGCCACGTTCCGCAGCGCTCCGCTTGATCGGTCACGCTCGTAGATTTTCGACGAAGACCTTCCTCTCCTTGTTCCAAAGGCAGTGGAGGTTGTAGCACTCTCCTCGCGATTCCGGCAGCACAACGGCGTGGTACCGGAAGTAGAGGGGAGATCCCGCAGGGCTTCGCCTTAAGCCGGTGCGAGTATGGTGGAGCTTATGAGAGAGGCTATTAGTGGTCTAGTAATTAGACACACCAATTAGAAGGCTCTAAACCAATTAGAAGGCTCTAAACCGAAATAGCTCTAAACCGGGGTTTAGGTCTAGGGTTTAGTTTAGAGGATAGGAACTTGTGTGTGCTAGGAGGGGCAGCCCTGCCCCTCCCTTTATAGGTGGGAGGGCCGGCGGCCAAGGGGAGGAGTCCCTCCCCAAGTCGGCCTTGAGGTGGGGCGCCCGGCTTGGGAGGAGGAATCCTCCCCAACTCGGTTTCCACTTCTCCTCCTCTTTCCACTTTCCAAAACTTGCCGTTTGACTTTCAAACTAGCCGTTTGACTTTTCAATTTAGGATTTAAATAAACCCTTTATTTTGGACAGCGAGAACACTTAGTACATGATGCAATCATTCCAACTTACAATGACACATTCATGTACCTTCCCTCCGGTGCGGACATTCCGGGACCTTCTAGAATGTTCCCGATGAAAACACCGGAACCATTCCCCAACTCCGAAACGGGACTTTCCTTATATGAATCTTATTCTCCGGACCATTCCGGATCACCTCGTGATATCCCGGATCCCATCCGAGACTCCGAACAACATTCGGTCTCTTTCTCATAATACCATAACTACTCAAACAACGTCGAATCCTTAAGTGTGTCTCCCTACGGTTCGTGAATTATGCGGACATGATCGAGACACTTCTCCGAACAATAACCAATAGAGGAATCTGGAAATTCATATGGCTCCCACATATTTCTACGATTACTTTGCGATCGAATGAACCACTTACATACGATACCAATTTCCCTTTGTCTCACGATATGTTACTTATCCAAGGTTATGATCGTCGGTATCTCTGCATACCTAGTTCAACCTCGTTACTGATAAGTACTCTTTTCTCGTTCCCGTGATATGTGATCCCTTGTGAGCCAGTCACATGCTTGCAAGCTAATTGGATGACATTTCACCGAGAGGGCCCTCAGTATATCTATCCGTCATATGGATGGACAAATCCCACTCTTGATCCATGTGTTTCAACCAATACTTTCCGAACACTCAATGCCACTTTTATAGCCACCCTGTTACGGTGTGGTGTTTGATGACATCAAAGCATCCATCCAGTAAAGGTGATATGCATGATCTCATGGTCGAAGGAATTAGGTTACTATGTATCAGAAAGCATATAGCAATTGAACTATTGAAATGACTTGATCTTTATGCTACGCTTATCTATAGGAGTATGTCCATCACATCATTCTCCTAATGATATGACCCTGTTGTTAATAACATCTCTATGTTCATGATCAGGAAACAATGATCATATATTAACCAACAAGCTAGTTTAACAAGAGGCTTTACTAGGGACTCTTATTTTAGTTTACAAATCACACAAGTATTAATGTTTCCGGTTAATACAATTATAGCATGGTATGTAAACATTTATCATAAGTATGAAGATATGATAATAACCACTTTATTATTGCCTCTTGGGCATATCTCCAACATTCCTACCTTCTAATGAGAGTAACTCTTTACCCCTTACATTATTTGATTGTCACCCATGCTTACCAAAGGATCACGAAAAGCATGCTTTATGTGATAGTTATATTGTTGAGTTTATTCATGAGGCTACTGAAAATTATTATGAGAGAGGAAAATATGGTTGTAAATTTTTCATGGTACTGAAACACCTCTCTATATGCTGAAAGTTTTGAAGTTACTCTCGATTTATCTTCCTATGCCTGTCACTTTGTTCTTTGTGAATTTATTTGCATACAAGATTCCTATGCATAGGAAGTGGGTTAGACTTAAATGTGTTTTGAATTTGCTTCTTGATGCTCTCTTTTACTTCAATTCATATTTTTTATGTGAGCATCTTCTCAAATTACTGATGTCTAACTTAAAGGCATTAAAGAAAAGTACTTATTGGGAGATAACCCAAAAGTTTTAGGTGAGTCTTGGAAGTTATTACCTCTGTAATAACCGCTCTTTATCCTTTTATTTGCTTTTTGTGCCAAGAGTAACCTCTAATGAGAGAGAAGTAATGCTTGGGAAAGTTTCTATCCCGAAACAGTTTTTTGTGCTTCAGTGTAAAAATTCGTGTAAAATCTCTATATGTCGTTTTGTGGTGTGAATTTTTGTTCTTCTGCCCCATGTTGTTATATAACTTTAGTTGGTTCAACACTTTTCGATTTGAGCAACAGAAGGTCTTCGAAAAAATTGGTTTTTACCTGCTGGTCTGTTTTGACAGATTTCTGCCATTATTTGCATTTGCTTCTTGTTGATTCCTTTTTGGGTTCTCTTTGGGGAATTGAGCTTTTTGAGGGAATTTCTACATTAGCTTGTGTTTTAATGGAAGTTTTATTGGTTTTGAAACTGAACCTAAAGACTTATTATCTTGAGTGCACTAATGTTGCTAATAAAGATTGTGTGAAGTTTTGTATGAAGTAAAAATTTCAGGTATATGGAGAGAATGATGTAATGATATGAAGAATGTACTAAAGCTCAAGCTTGGGGATGCCACGCGTGTCACCCCAAGAAATATCCAAGAAGTACAAGCGTCAAAGCTTGGGGATGCCCAAGGCATCCCCTTCTTCATCAATAAAAATCTTAGGTTTCTTCCAAACACTTCATTTTTATTGTTTCATGCACAGTTGTGTTGTTCTTGGAGCGTCTTCATTTTTGTTTTTGGTTTTCGTTTGCTTGGTTTTCTTAGTTTGCTCGAATAAATTGGTTGAACCCCCTCTTTCATACATTAGTTTTCAAATAGTTGGTTTGGTTTGGAAAAGAGTAGGAAAAGTCCATGCTTAAGTGGTAAAGAGAGATTGTTTTTTACTGTGACATATGCTTTGTCATGTCATGCTTGATATTGTTTTGGCTTTATGCTTATTAATTTTTGTTGTAGCATGACATGTTATAAACAATTGATATTGCTTAATGTGCCTTGAAAGAATCATGTGTTGTTTTAACATTTTAAAGCATAGTATTGTGGTATTCTCCTTTGATGCTTTATTTGGGTTGACTTGGCACATGCTCACACCATGTTATGACTATCCCAAGTCACCATAGCCTTTATGATCCTTTAGTTTTCGACTTGTAATATCACTTTATGCTTTACTTAATGATGTTTTGTCGCTCTGCATGGTTATGGCCATTATTGCTCTCTTAGTTGGTCGCTCCCAATCTTTTGCTAGCCTCCATAACCAAGTATGAGTTCCACTCATGCATCCAACTCCAAATAAAACCAAGTTATTCCAAAGAGTCCACCATACATACCTATTAGCATTTGCTATTCCAAGTATATTCATGTATTTATCTACCTTCTGAATTAAACTTGTTATGAGAAAACTAGTGATTAAAGCTCTCACGAACTTGATGGCACACTTTACTTTTCTTGCCCCTAATAAACTTGAACCATTGTGTCATCTATGTTGTATATGCTTGCACTTATACGTTGGGGATTAGCAGAACCATGCTGTCATGGGGAATGCTTTTAACATTGCACTTGTACTTTGTACCTAGTTGATATCATGCTCTTTTGTCTATGGATGTCGTCGGTGTGAAATGAAAGGGGAGCTTGTAAGTCCATGGAGTTATGTATGTGTGTTAGAAAAATGCCTGGGCCGCTGGTCTAATCCATGCCTAATCATGGTGGAAACCTGCAGCGTAACCATAATGAGCAATCTATGAAGCATTCTTCTTATAAAAAAAGAGATAGAGATTGACAAAAAGAGAAAAAGAAAAAAAGATGAGAAAAGAGGAAAGAGAGAAAAAGCACCATTTTCCCATGGTAAATAAGAAGATTGCTGAGATGCTCATTGTCTGCTTGCCTTGTCCTTTTGATATGGGGATTCTTCTGTATCATCAGGCAAGGGGTACCCCGTTGGCGGTTCTCTATGATACACATGTACTTACTATGACAAGAACTTACCGGTAACTATACTTGAGTAGCATGAGGATCGACCCTCATATTCAAGGGACATGAGATTTCCAAGTTATACTTTGTCAAGCATATACTCCATAGTTTGTTCACTTTAACCTTAATCACTTCAAGATGCTTATGATAGGGGCAATGAGAGCTGAAAGCTAATAAGTACCATAATTTTTGGAAGCTCTTTATGAAACTTGAATCCCTGCTTCCTTCTATGAAGGCCTTTCTTTTACTTTTATGTTGAGTCTCCACCTTCTATCTTTATGCACCTATTGATAGAGCATAGTAGCCATTCTTTGTTCTATGTGCATTGTCCCAAGACTTGTTGATTGATGCATAACTTTGATATTGCTTGTTCTTAAACTATTTGTATCTAGTCACCCTTATGAACTTTGAAGGTGTCCTATGCATTTATGATTTGCTACATTATGAGGGACAAGCTGAATGCCACTATGCTATGTTTTCTTTATGTGAAACAAACAAACTTCTTGCAAAGCATTGTTATTCATGAATCTTTTGTTTGTGCCTTTTCATGTTACAACATAGTTGCTATGTCTTATTGTTATAACTTTATCTTTCATGCTATGTTGAAGTAGTATGATCCCAACTATCAATGTTTTACAAATACTTTGATCAAGTTTATGATGGTGCATGTCACCTCAAAAATTATCCTTTCTTTTTATCACTTACCTACTCGAGGACGAGCAGGAGTTAAGCTTGGGGATGTTGATACGTTGCAAACGTATCTATAATTTTTGATGTTCCATGCTAGGTTTATATCTACTTTCTTATGTTTTACCCACACTTTGGAGTATTTTTATACACTTTCTTGGACTAACCTATTAACAAGATGCCATAGTGCCAGCTGCCTGTTTTCTGCTGTTTTTGGTTCCAAGAAAGTCAGAAAATGAATATTCTCGGAATTGGACGGGACAAAAGCCAAAGTCAATATTTCACCGAGGGGTACACAGAGCCAGAATACGAGACAGAGAGAGGCCAGGGGCCGCCCACACCACCTGGCCCGCACCAGGGGGTGGTGTGGCCGCCTACGGCACCCCCTCGGCCTCCCCTTTCGCCTATATATTGCCTCTGATACAAAAACCCTAAGTACCCGATCAAAAATCCACGGAAGAGTTTGTAGCCGCCGTCATCTCCATCCCTAGGTCGGGAGGGATCTGAAGCTCTTCCCGGCACCCTGCCGGAGGGGAGAATTCACCCTGGAGGCCTTCTTCATCACCATGCAAGCCTCTAGTGTGATGCGTGAGTAGTTCATCCTTGGACTATGGGTCCATGTAGTAGCTATATGGTTGGTTCTTATCCTTTGTGCTACCATGTTTAGATCTTGTGAGCTCCGTTCATGATCACGATCATCTACTTGTAATCCTATATGTTGTGTTTGCGGGGATCCGATGGATATTGAGATGCTGTGTCAGATTGATTATTGATTCTATCATGTCTTTGTTATTTGTGATCTTGCATGCTTTCCGTTGTTAGTAGCTATCTTGGCCGAGTAGATGCTGGCAACTCCAAGAGGGAGTATTTATGCTCGATAGTGGGTTCATGCCTCTAGTAATCTGGGGAAGTGACAGAAATCTCTAAGGTACTAGATGTGTTGTTGCTACTAGGGAGAAAACAACAATCCTTTGTTCATAGAACAATCGTATTGTTTAATTTACACGCAATGCTTAATGCAATTATCTATTGCTTGCAACTTAATACTGGAGGTGGTTCGGATGATAACCTGAAGATGGATTATTAGCCATAGATGCAGTTGGATTACGGTCTATGTATAATGTTGTAATGCCCAATCAAATATCATAGGAGTCAAGATGATTAGTATATGCATGTATGCTTTCTCGATGTTTGTCAAATGCCCCGCTGTAATTTGTTCACCCAACATGTCATCTATCTTAAGAAGAACCACCACTAGTGAACTATGGACCCCGGTCCTTTCTTTTACCATCAATCTACAACTTTTTACTGTCTTCTGTTTACTTTCTGCAAGCTATTACTTTCTTCCACACAATACGTTTAATCCTTTGTTTTCAGCAAAACCGGTGAGATTGACAACCTCACTGTAAGTTGGGGGCAAAGTTCTGCGGTTGTGTTATGCAGGATTCCATGTTGGAAATAACACCTTGGAGGTGTTTCCTTGCTCCTACTGGTTCGATAACCTTGGTTTCATAACTGAGGGAATTACTGCTGTGCTCATCATACCTTCCTCTTGGGGTTCCCCAACGAGCTCAATATCAACCACGAGTCAGCACACCCTGGAAGAGTCCAGACCGCTTTCAGATGAGGAAGGCGCCCTTAGTCGCCAACTCAATTTGGGCCTCCTTGCCATCCAGAAAATCAAACTACGTTAAAGATCCTGCCTAACTTAGATCTGTCTCGGCGATGCTAACACAAAACTTTTCCCTGCTCGTGCAAATAGACAAAGAAGGAAAGTTCACATCCAGTGCCTATCAACGGCTTTGGGCTTGGCAATTAAAAAAGAGGACAAAGAGGAAGCACTTCTACCGCACTTCTAGAGCATGCTTGGAACGAAATCTCGTAGACAGCTAAGTCTCGATTAGGAGGCTCTATAGTATGAGCCCAGGACCTTTCGGATCTCGATTACCCTTTTGAGGAAGCAGAATTAAAGAGGAATTCTTCTCGCTACCTTCGATCAAGCCCTGGGCCTAGATTGATTCATTGGTGTCTTCTTCAAGAACTGCTGGGACATCATAAAGCAAGATAATGTGGCAGCAATCACTCACATGACCAGCCTGCGTGGCAACTGAGCAAACCTGATCAACTCGGCCAACATCATCCTCATCCCCAAGAAGCTCGACATGTCTATGATAAGTCCAAAATTGAAGCATATTTACCTTTTGTTTTTGCATAAATAGAGTAGGGATTTTTGTATTTCACTGCGTTTACGCGCACTATTTTGTTCTTGTTTCAACAAGATCCCAAATCATGGAGTCATATATGAACTTACGCACCTGGAAGAATACTAAATGAGGAGGAGGCACCAGTATGGTTAACGACCACTGGTACGGGTGGAGCCTGCCCGTACTGTCCGCCCGTACCAGGCACCATCACGACCGCCTCGTCAAATACTTCTCCCTGGCAAAGACGCAAGGAATATCTGACATTTACATCCACCAGAAACCACGAAAAACCATATCCGAAAGGGATCTGAAGGAGGAACTTGGATGGGGCAAAATCCGAGCTACTTCACGGATCATTGGAGGACAACACATCATCCCCTTCATCATCAACCGCTACATCTCCATTACCACCATTACTTGCATCTTTCATCTATTAGATCTCTTTGTAATTCCAGATCCAATTGTGGTTTGCATTAGATCTACCGTCGTACTTTTATCCATTCATTTGATTATGATATATGATGATGTTGTGGATTGCTTCCATGAGTGAGTAGTTCCTTTGTTCTTGGGGAGATGGAGAAACCCCGGCACCATTATGAACTTGTAATAAAGATGATCTATTCTTGTGTCCGTATGACTTGCTTGTCTATGATATAATTATGATTTCTGTTTGATATCTCTCTTTAGATGGTATGCGTAGTCGGCCGCATATCATTTTCCTTTGGGACTAAAGGGAGGAGAAATCCTTTGGACGTGTCTTGAAATCGTATCCATAATGCCCCATGACAGATTGGCTTCGGCTTGTAACCTACACGGTTAAAGGAGGATTAAAGAGGGACTCCCTAAGCTAATTACGATATCCACGGGGAAACCCTTAATTGCGATGGGTATAGGTGATTGCTCTCATACATCGCAGTGGTTATTTAGAGGTGACCTCACACTTGGCTCAACAAAGTGGCATCCTACGAGCCTTATAGTGAACATCTTATTATGGGGCTCTCTCCACACATATCATGACACAAGAAGTATGTTATCTTGGTTGTACATAACAATAATACAATGCTAGTGGTGTATCCTACATCCCCGAGAATGTTTTATCCCTATTAAGTTCGACCATGCTTTCACATAAACTTGTTTTTTTCTTTTACTTGTTTTAATTACTTTTCTGTAATCAACCATAAACCTTTCAAACACCCTTTACTTGAGATCAAGGACAACTTATAAGTATACTTTGGTAGAGAGTAACGAGGGGCATAAAGACCTTTACCAATAGCTCTCTATGGGTTTGATATCTTTACTTCGAAACTAGCTACAATTGGTCTGTGCACTTGCAGTCATCAAGCTATTGTATGGCGCCGTTGCTAGGGAGCTAAGCGCTTTTGGTCTTTGTTCTTAGTTACTTATTTTACTCATTGGTTTACTAAAGTTGTTTACTAGTTTCAGGTGAGCACCATGACTGCACTCGGACTGATTAATCAGCTTGATGCTACTAAATACCTCGGGAAGTTCAATACAGGACTAGTTAAAGAATTCCCGAGGTGGGAGCGAACCAGAATACAAGGTCAAACCTCGTTTTATCGCTATTATTAAAGAGAAAACTTTTGCAGGAGATGATCCCAATGAGGATCCTTACAATCATTTAGTGCATTTTACTGAGCTATGTTGGACTCTTAAATTGAGAGGCTATTCTAATGATGAACTGAAACTTAAACTATTTAGCCAATCTCTAACCAACACTGCTTTGGCTTGGTATAGAATTTGCTCTGCAAGAAAATTGATACCTGGGAAAAACTTAAAGGAGAATTTGTGTTTCGATTCTTTCCTAAGGTAAAAACTGCTGAAGTAAGAAGGGCGATTACAAACTTCAAGAACCACCTAGGTGAAGGTTTGGTAAGAGCCTATAAAAGGTACAAGTCTCTACTTCATAAATGTCCCCATCATGATTTACCTGAATGGTATGTTTTGCATATTTTCTATGGAGGACTTAATCAAGAAATTAAACATGATCTTGACATGAATTCATGAGGTTCTTTCATGGAGTTAACTTTAATTAATGGTTGGGAACTTTTAGAATGAATTCGACGTAATAGAGAAACATGGGGATTTGATTTAGGAGGTGAAGGAGGCATAGAAATTGAATATGATTGTCTCAATGCTTATAAAGACTCTGGTAAGGTAAAATAAACTGCTAATGAACTGCAACTTGATGATGAAATTATTTTGCAAATCCTTCAGTCTTTTATAGAACATATTGAAGCTCCTAAGACTGGCTCCATTATACTCCACCACCCGAGCCAGTTGTAGAAGAAGATCCAATAATCATGGATCCTATCGAGCCAATGAGGGAGTTACCCCCATATATTGAACCCTTTCCTTTTCCAAGGATGGTGAGAAAACATATGATGGCTCAGCAACTTGAGGATCAACGCAAAGAGGAAGAATTATTTCTCAAGGAGCTAGAAGAGGAAATGCAAATAAGTAAAACTGAAGAGGAGCGTGTACAAGAGGCAGAGGCATCAATACGGTAAGATATTTTAACCATGTTTGCACATTGCAACGTAATTGAGCTAGATACTGAAGCTTCACAATTTGTTGAAGTAAAGGTAAAAGCTAAAGAAGTGGGCAAGCCTATCCCCCTTGCACTTTTGGAGGAACATCCTATTATGGCCTTTGTGATATTGGTACATCTGTTAACGTTATCCCTTTTAATTTTTATTTAAAAATTGAAAATGAATTAGCTCCAACTGAATTGGAAGATACGGATATGACTATAATGCTTGCAGATAAAACTCTTAGAGTCTCTATGGGAATAATTAGGGATGTACCAATCTGCATTGGATCTCATAAATATCCCATTGACTTTGTGCTTATTGAGATGCCTACTAACATTTATTCTCCCATCATTTTTGGAAGAACTTTTCTAAATACTGCAGGAGCAAATATAGAATGCAAGAACCAAACTGTGTCTCTCAAGTTTGGTGAAGAGAAAATGGATTTTCATTTCTCTAAATTTGACCATAAGCCGGCTATTGAAGAATTGGATGATGATGAGTACGAACGTGAGGAAGGGGGTAATACCGTAAATTTAGCCTCAATAGTCATTCAGACTCCTTATGATGATCTAGCAAGAAGTTTAGTCAATAATAATAATATTCTTCAAGGCAACGAAAAAGCTAAAATAGATGACTATCTCGACTCCACACATGAGGTGGACATCGAGATTAATAAAAAAATGAAGAACCCATAAGGAAAGGAGGCGAGGCTCTTCCCCCTCCAATTCTTAAAACTCTACCAAAGGAACTAAAATATAGGTTTCTTGATGAGACAAATAAATTTCATGTTATTATAAGTGCTAACCTCGCAGAGAAAGAGGAGGAAAACTTAATGAAGGTTCTCCACATGTATCAAAACGCTCTTGGGTATTCGATGAGTGACTTGAAGGGGATTAGTCCCTTGATAGCCACCCATAGAATATTCATGGAAGAAGGAGCTCAGCCGGTCGTGGACTTTCAGCGACGTCTTAAACCTCACATGAAAGAGGAGGTAAGGAAAGAAATAATACGTTTGTTGGATGCATGTGTCATCTTTCATGTGGAGGAGAGTGAATGGGTAAGTCCTGCTCACTGTGATCCAAAGAAAGGTGGGTTCACAGTTGTGGAAAATGAACATAATGAAATGGTACCTACTAGGACTATTGTGGGACACATGATGTGCATTGACTATAGGAAACTTAATAAGGAAACTCGGAAGGACCATTACCCTTTGCTATTTATAGATAAAACTTTAGAAAGGCTTGCTATGCATTCTCATTTTTGTTACTTAGACGGTTATTCCATTTTTCCCAAACTGCTGTGCACCCTGATGATCAACTAAAAACTACTTTTATTTGCCCTTATGGTCTTTATGCTTATCGATGTATGCCTTTTTCCCTTTGTAATGCTCCTGCCAGTTTCCAAAGATGCATGACTGCTATTTGTGCCGATTATGTTGAAAGTATTATGGAAGTGTTCATGGATGGTTTCTCTGTTTATGCAACTTCGTTTAATCATTGTCTCCATAATCTTCATAAAGTCTTGCAGAGATGTGAAGACACTAACTTAGTCTTGAACTGGAAGAAATGTCATTTTATGGTTCAAGAAAGCATAGTACGTCACAAACTCTCAGGTAAGGGCATAGAAGTCAATAAGGAAAAAATTGAAGTAATAGAAAGGTTACCCCCTCCTCGAGACATAAAAGGTATAAGAAGCTTCTTAGATCATGTAGGATTTTATAGAAGATTTGTTAAGAATTTTTCGAAAACTGCTAGACCATTAACTAATCTTCTTCAAAAGTATGCTCGTTTTAATTTTGATGAAAAGTGTCTTACTTCTTTCAATATATTAAAACAAGCCCTTCTTTAAGCTCCCATTATAAAACCACCTAATTAGAAGAAAACTTTTGAGCTGTTTTGCGAAGCTAGTCATGAAGCTATAGGAGGAATTCTTTGTCAGTATGATGGTGATGACCTTAATATCATTCATCATGCTAGTCGCACCTTAAACGGGGCCCAAAAGAACTATCCTATGGTAGAAAAAGAATTCTTCGCAGTAGTTTCTCCTGTGATAAATTTAGATCTTATATCATGGACTCCAAAGTTAGAGTACATACTAATCGTATTGGTTTAAAGGAAATCCTAGAAAGGACTGATGTTAAGCCAATAATGATCCATTGGACTATACTTTTGCAAGAATTTGATTTACAGATCCTACAAAGGAAGGAAGTGAAAGGATAGAGATGTCGCATAGAGGGGGGTGAATAGGCAATTTCAAAACTATTACGGTTTTGGCTTGATAGAATACAGAATTAAACTAACGTTTATTTTACAAGCACAAAACCTAAATACACTAGGCTCAACTATGTGCACCAACAACAAGTTAAGCTAAGCAAGATAGCACAAGATAAATATACCACAAGTGATAGGCAAGATATAAGTACTTCAAGCTCGATGGCTATCACAAGGAAAGTAAGCTCGGGTATAGACATAACCGAGGCACACGGAGATGAAGATGTATTCTCGTGTTCCCTTACAAGTAAGGTACGTCACGTTGGAGACGTGTGGGATTCCACAAAGGGTTTCCCAACGCCACGAAGGCTCACCTTCTTCTCCGAGTCTATCCCACGAAGGAATAGGCCCTTTCCTTATGGCTAGCTTTTCCTCCACTCTAGAGATGGCAAGCTCCACAATCACTTCACAAGCTCCACGAAGGAGAAGCCCAGGTCTCTTCACAATCTTCCACAAAGAGGACACCGTGGCACCAACCGCCAAGCCAACTAGGAGGTCACCCTCCAAGAGCAACAAGCTCACGGTCTCTCACTCGAACAAATCATAGTGGAGATCTCAACACTTATGCAAGAATGCAAAGCAAGAACACCAAGGGTGTTCAAATCCCTCACTCTCAAATCCCACCAAAGAAACAAGTGCTAGGGAGGAATTAGAGAGGAAGAACAATGGTGGAAGTCAACCAATGACTTCAACATCTAGATCTAATGGGTTCCCCTCACTTAGAGGAGGAATTAATTGGTGGGGATTGTAGATCTAGATCTCCTCTTACAAAGCCCTAAAAAAGATGCAAGAATCATAGGAGGGAAGGGGGAGGAACCAAGCTCAATAGATTCAACAATGGAGGTCAATTTCGTGGTCAAGAAAACCCAAAAACTTTGGGGGAAGAACCCCCTTTTATAGGGGAAAGCAAATATGGCCGTTGGGAGAAATCTGCACGAACCCGGTTTGAAGTTCGGTTGAACCTGTCCAAAAAATAGACGGTCCGCTATCAGGCTCGGTTGAATCCCGGGTTGAACCTAGTTGAATCCTGGTTTAACCGGTGGAATCCCGGTTTAACCGGTTGAATCTCGGTTGAACCGGATCTAAACTAGGAAGGGGTACAGAGAGTAATCCCGGTTAGACTCGGTTGCGAAACCGAACATCCCGGTATGAATCCCGATTGAATCTTGATTGAACCGGATCTGAAACAGACTTTACGAAAAACGCAATAACTTTTGCATCCAGACTCCGATTTCGGTGATCTGGGGCTTGTTTTGACAAGGACAACAAGCTCTACAAGATGGTGTAGAGAAACATCATAGTGATGCTTGCCAGAAGGAGAAAGATCACTAGGTTCAGTCTCTGATCTGATCAATAGGGTTCCCTAGGTACATTACGTCTTCTGGAAATCCAGCAGGGATCAACGAAGGAGGATAGAACCAAATGAAAAAAGGTATGAAGCTTCCCTATAAGAAGAACCGGTAAAACCTTAAAACTCGAAAACGCCATAGAAGATGCATACGAATTCCATTTTCGATGAACTTGGGCTTGTTGAAGAGCTAGCAATAAGCTCAAGAACCTCACATGGACAAACACCAAGAAGAAACAAAATAGGAAGATGCAAAGTATGCAAAGGGTTGATCTCCCTAAGACGATGTGATCTAGTTACCAAACCGAAAGCCCCTCTTGATAGTGCGGCTATCTATCCTATAACCCGGTCTCCCAACAACCACCTTGAGACTGGTAAAAGGAAAACCTAGCAAGGCCATACCTTTGCCTTGCGCATCCCGCTTGATCTTGATGACAATGCTTCAAGCTCCATCCAAGCCGAAATGCATCACTTGATCATTGTTGCTTCGTGAAGACTCATAATTTGCTCCCCATACACCACTATGGGATAGCTTCATTAAGACACGTCTTCACATGCCCATTATCACCAATATGGACGGCAAGCTTCAAGCAAATTATCTTCTCGAGATGCTTATCTTGAACTTGCCCTTCTCAACCTTGATGACGATCACCACTTGATGCCATCCTCTCATGGGCTATATGAGATCTTCACTTTTGAAGCATGCCCATGGAAAGATACATATCCCATATAGAAAAAGCAAAGGAACATATATAATGGGTTAGTTCATGATGCATAAATGACAAGGCTTACCACACCACAAGATCCATGTGGTACATTCTTTATGCTTCATGTGTTGACCAACTTGAAATCACACTTCACTCTTTGCATTGGTCAACCAAGTGTCTTCTCATGCTCCAACTCAATATCTTGAGGTACATAAGGAACTCTTCATTTGATTACATGCTCTAAATCTTACTCAACCATATCTCAACTAATGAGGCTATCATGACACTGACTTAGAGCCATATCTTGAATTCTTCTATTGAGATCACACTCTCAAGATGTTGATCATATCATATTCTTCTTCAACTTCATGATCTTGATGCCAATACTCAAGGTATATCTTTATCTTCATGGAATCCATACTTGAATCCAACACATGGACTAAAAGCATGACCTATGGAGCATTCCTTCATATAAAACTCAATGAAAACATTAGTCCATAGGGATTGTCATTAATCACCGAAACCAGACATAGGGACAATTACCCTTTCAATCTTCCCCATTTTGGTAATTGATGACAATCACAACAAGAGGGTTTATATAATGAATATTAGAAACAAGTACGCAACTTATCCAAGAATAAGTTGTATACAAGAGATTGTATTTGTTATGGTTAAGTAACACAAAGATACTATCCCATATCAAAACCAATTCTACTCACACAAACTATAACTAATGCACGAGATGTGAGTAGAACCAACATATATAGAGAAAACTCCCCCACAATATATGCACGTGTGATGAACTTGAATTTCATTGCATACATTGTCAAGCATAACCTTTGGGAGAGTTTCCACTATATATTCAACCATGCAATACATAATAAAGATGAAATGCATGAAAGGTAAACACTTAAGAACAAACCAATCTTAAGTAGAAAACCATTTCCCTTAAAACCCTCTAAACTTCTCCCCCATTGACAACAAGTGCCAAAATGGATGACAAAGTTAGAAGGCCAATATATTTCAAGTTCCTCCCAAGGTGTGAATTTCTCATAATATGAGTGAAATCATATGCACATATCCAATGACGAATACTTGGAGGAAATCAACTATATTGAGGATCAAATATTGCTAAAAGGATAACAAGGTGAAGAAACTTCAACGGATGAAGCAAGCAATCAACAGATCCAAATAATCAAATGGACAAATAGTGCTCTAAATGAAATAAGGAAGCTCCCCAAGGTTTGTGCATAAATGAGTTGTTACATTTGAATACAATATGCACAAACATGGAATCCTCACTCCCTCTATATCATTTAGAACATAACCAAGATACAAGGAGTATAGATATAAATCAATACACTTGTCAAGACAAGCTTAAGTCCAAAATAAACCAAATATGAGATATGAGTGTGTGAAGATGCAATAAAAGTAGACCGAGCACTCAAAAATCAATACCTTACCAATACCATTAAAAACCAAGAGGATAAGAGAGATGGTTGGAAAAGAGCGAGGATATTAACACTCTTGTGTATATAAGTTTCTGAGTGGACAAGACATGAGAATAATCCACAAAGAAACATCCACACATAAGAAGTTAATAAAAATAAGAATACAAGATATCCAAGAGGAAGTCATAACATATACAAAAAAGGATATTTTGCTTAAGTGCATATATAGCCCATGGCTCTATTTTCTCTTATGGTATATCAATGAACTTCACCAAAGAAAAATAAAAACCTCAAAAACATCACAACTAACACTAAGGGAACTAATGCTAGTTGGGATATTTTGAGAAAGGTCAAAAGAAGGATTCAATGCAATTTTAACAATATTGCACATGAGAGTACCCTGAGGAATTGATATGCAATAAATTGCTAGAAGGCATATTTGGAATTGGTTAATCATGAACATGATTTTATATACTCCCCAAAATATGCATCATCTCAAATTACTCACATAAACAATAAGGATAGAGAAGTCTTTCAAAGATCCTTGCAAGAACCACAACATTTACAAATAAATACATTCATGCCAAGATGTAACCTACAAGAGATTGGATGGAAGAATAGTATGCATGAATAAGATACTTGTTACCGAGATAGCAATGGTATGATGTAGTAGATAAGAATTCTTCGATCATCCTAGCTTGGTGATACATTGCAAATGTATCTATAATTTTTGATGTTCCATGCTTGGTTTTATCCACTTTCTTGTGTTTTGTTCCAACTTTGGAGTACTTTTCATATGATTTCTTGGACTAACCTATTAACAAGAGCCATAGTGCTAGCTGCCTGTTTTCTGCTGTTTTTGGTTCCAGGAAAGTCAGAAAATGAATATTCTCGGAATTGGACGGGACAAAAGCCAAAGTTCCTATTTTACCGGAAGACTCATGGAGCGAATATACGGCGACGGAGGGAGGGCCTGGCCACACCCCCAGGCGCGGGTCACCCCAGGCCGCGCCAGGGCATGGTGTGGGCCCCCTGGCACCCCCTCGGTCTCCACTCTCGCCTATAAGAGCCTCCCGATACCAAAACCCTAAAACATCAAGCCTCCATCCACGAAAAGTTCCGCAGCGCCGCCGCCACCGAAGGGGAGATTCAGCGGACAGAAAGTCTCTGTTCCGACACCCTGCCGGGACGGGGAAGTGCCCCCGGATCCATCTCCATTGATCTCCACCACCATCTCCATCACCGTTGCTGATTCCCATGATGAGGAGGGAGTAGTTCTCCTTCAAGGCTAAGGGTTCTACTGGTAGCTATGTGTTCATCTCTCTCTATGCATGATCATATTGTGATCATGAGCTTTGTAATCAAGTAGATCTACCTTGCTACTCAAGTGCTTTATTAGATCTCTGCTCTCCCCATGTGTGTGAAAGTGACAACGTGCTCACCATGGTGGCACTTAGGCTAGAGATTACAAATACTTGTTATGAGTTATATTTGGAGTTGGATGTTTCTATGAAATTGTGGTGTTTGTTGGACTCATCTAGTGCTCAAGGTGACAGTGTGGGGTTTTCTAGATGGGAAAGGCTTACTTTGAGGTGTGCTGTTATAGCCCTACCATTGATTAGAGTGTCCAACCGGAGAGTAGTTCAACATAGTATCATGAAGATGATATATTTATATGAGAGAGTGTTCACTAGTGAAAGTATGATCCCTAGGCCTTATTTCTAAGCACTGAAACACCATTTGCTATTAGATCTATTACATGTTTGCTTTCTTCCATCTTTATTTCAGTTTGCCTTTAGTCTCTTCCACGCCATCAATCTATTTTCTCGCACCGTTGTTTTATATCCATACCACTTGTATTTCACTATCTCTTCGCCGAACTAGTGCACCTATACACCTGACAAGTGTATTGGGTGTGTTGGGGACACAAGAGACTTCTTGTATCTTGATTGCAGGGTTGCTTGAGAGGGAATACCTTTGACCACTTCCTCCCTGAGTTCGATAAACCTTGGGTAATCCACTTAAGGGAAAACTTGCTGCTGTTCTACAAACCTCTGCACTTGGAGGCCCAACAACTGTGTACAAGAATAGAAGTGCGTAGACATCAAGCTATTTTCTGGCGCCGTTGCCGGGGAGGTAAGGTAAAAGGTACTCACATCTTCCGGTGTGAGTGCTCGAAGTTATTTCCTTTAGATTCTGCAATTTTGTCTTTTTTTCTTGTTTTCACTAGTTAGGCTTAATGGAAAACAACAACAAAATTAGAGAGCTTTATAGTCTTTATCTTGAGTTAGGACATGAAGTGTTTGAAGAGAAAATTAAAAAAGCTATGGAACTTTATTTGCGTGATAATAGCAATGTTATTAGTATGAATTCTTTGAACACCATTATTTCTAATGCTATGGAAAAGTCTAAGCTTGGGGAAGCTAGTTTTTATGAAAATGATCTTTTTAGTTCCCCAACTTTGGAAGATAGCTATTCTATTGCTTATGATGATACCAAACCTCCAATTTATGATGATTACAGTGATGAATATGATATTTTCAATGCACCTACTATTGAGGAGAAAATTAATTATGATTACAATATGCCTCCTATATTTGATGATTATGGTGATGAGAATAATAGTGATAGCTATTTTGTTGAATTTGCTCCCACTATGATTAATAAGAATGACTATTATTATAGGGAGAGTAATACTTATTTTATGCATGTGGCTCATGATAAGAATGTTCTATATGATAGTTATATTGTTACTTTTATTCATGATGCTACTGAAAGTTATTATGAGAGAGGGAAACATGGTTTTATGCATCTCAATAATATTAAGTTTCCCCTCTTTATGTTGAAAGTCTTGAAGTTGCACTTGTTTTGCTTTACTATCCTTGTTGCTTTGTGCTTTCATGACTTGTTTCTTTACAAGATTCCTATGCATAGAAAGTGGGTTAGACTTAAATGTGTTTTGAATTTGCCTCTTGATGCTCTCTTTTACTTCAATTCATATTTCTTGTGTGAGCATCTTCTCAAACTATCATGCCTAACTTAAAGGCGTTAAAGCAAAGTACTTGTTGGGAGATAACCCAAGAGTTTTAGATGAGTCTTGGAAGTTATTACTTCAGTAATAACCGCTCCTTATCCTTTTTATTTGCTTTTCGTGTCAAGAGTAACCTCTAATGAGAGAGAAGTAATGATTGGGAAAGTTGCTGTTCCGAAACAGATTTCTGTGCTTCACCGTAAAAATTCGTGTAAAATCTCTGAAAGTCTTTTCGAGGCGTGAATTTTTGTGCTTCTGCCCCAGGTTATTATATAACTTTCGTTAGTTCAACACTTTTTGATTTGAGCAACAGAAGGTCCTCGAAAAAATTCATCTTTACCTGCTGGTCTGTTTTGACAGATTTCTGCCATTTTCTGCATTTGCTTCTTGTTGGTTCCTTTTTGAGTTCTTTTGGGGAATCGAGCTTTTTGAGGGAAGTGCTATAGTAGCTAGTGTTCTAATGGAAGTTTATTTGGTGTTATAACTGAATCTTAAGACTTATTTATCTTGAGTGCACTAATGTTGCTAATAAAGATTGTGTAAAGTTTTGTATGAAGGAAAAATTTCAGGTGTATGGAAGGAATGAGTAATCAAATGAAGGATGGACTAAAGCTCAAGCTTGGGGATGCCACGCGTGTCACCCCAATAAATATCCAAGAAGTACAAGCATCAAAGCTTAGGGATTCCCAAGGCCTCCCCTTCTTCATGAATAAAAATCCCAGGTTTCTTCCAAACACTTCATTTTCATTGTTTCATGCACAGTTGTGTTGTTCTTGGAGCGTCTTCGTTTTCCTTTTTGGTTTTTGTTTGCTTAGTTTTCTGAATAAATTGGTTGGACACCCTCTTTCATACATTGGTTTGCAAATAGTTTGGTTTGGATTGGAAAAGAGTAGGAAAGTTCATGCTTATGTGATAAAAAGAGCTTGTTTTTGACTGTGGCCTATGCTTTGTCATGCCATGCTTGATATTGTTTTGGCTTTATGCTTAGTATTCTTTGCTGTATGATGACTTGTTATAAACAATTGAGATTGCTTAATGTGCCTTGGATGAATCATGCGTTGTTTTAGCATATTAAAGCATAGTATAGTGGTATTCTCCTTTGATGCTTTATTTGGGTTGACTTGGCACATGCTCACACCATGTTATGACTATACCAAGTCACCATAGCCTTTATGATCCTTTAGTTTTCAACTCGTAGCATCACTTTATGCTTTGATCAATGATGTTTTGTCGCTCTGCATGATTATGGCCATTATTTCTCTCTTAGTTTGTCGCTCCCAGTCTTTTGCTAGCCTCCACAACAAAGTATGAGTTCCACTCATGCATCCAACTCCCTAAACCAAGTTATTCCAAAGAGTCCACCATACCTACCTACTAGCTTATGCTATTTCAAGTATATTCATGCTTTTGTTTACCTTCCAAATTAAACTTGTTTATAGAGAACTAGTGATTAAAGCTCTCATGAACTTGATGGCACACTTTACTTTTCTTGACCTTAATAAACTTGAACCATTATGTCGTCTATGGTGTATATGCTTGCACTTATTTGTTGGGGATTAGTAGAACCATGCTTTCATGGGGAACGCTTTCAACATTGCACTTGGTACTTGTACCTAGTTGATATCATGCTCTTTTGTATATGGATGTCGTCGGTGTGAAATGAAATGAAAGGGGAGCTTGTAAGTCCATGGAGTTATGTATATGTGTTAGAGAAACGCCTGGGCTGCTGGTCTAATCCATGCTGACATGGTAGAAACCTTCAGCGTAACCATAATGAGCTGTCTATGAAGCATTCTTCTTATAAAAAAAAGAGTCCTATATTGAGAAAAAAGAAAAAAGAGAAAATAAAAAAAAGAGATTATGAAAAGAGGAAAGAGAGAAAAAATCACCATAATCCCATGGTAAATAAGAAGATTGATGAGATGCTCATTGTCTTCTTGCCTTGTCATTTTGATATGGGGATTCTTCCGTATCATCGGGCAAGGGGTACCCCGTTGGCGGTTCTCTATGATACACATATACTTACAATGACAAGAACTTACCGGTAACTAAACTTGAGTAGCATGAGGAGCGGCCCTCGTATACAAGGGACATGTGATTTCTAACTTATACTTCGTCAAGCATGTACACCATAGTTTGTTCACTTTAACCTTAATCACTTAAAGATGCTTATGATAGGGGCAATGAGAGCTGAAACCTATAAGTACCATAATTTTTGTAAGCTCTTTATGAAACTTGAATCTCTGCTTCCTTCTTTGAAGGCCTTTCTTCCACCATTATATTGAGTCTCCACCTTCTACCTTTATGCACCTACTTTGAGAGCATAGTGGCCATTCTTAGTTCTATGTGCATTGTCCCAAGACTAGTTGATTGATGCATAACTTGATATTGCTTGTTTTAAACTATTGTATCTAGTCACTCTTAAGAACTTTGAAGGTGTCCTATGCATTTATATTTGCTACTCTATTAAGGGACAAGCTGAATACTATTATGCTATGTTTTCTTTATGTGAAACAAACAAACGTCTTGCAAAGCATGTTATTCATGATTCTTTTGTTTGTGCCTTTTCATGTTGCATCATAGTTTCTTTGCTTATTGCTAGAATTTTGTCTTTCATGTTATGATTGAAGTACTATGATCCCAGCTTTGAATGTTTTGCAAATACTTTGATCAAGTCTTTGATGGTGCATGTCACCTCAAAAATTATTCTTCTTTTTATCACTTACCTACTCGAGGACGAGCAGGAGTTAAGCTTGGGGATGTTGTTACATTGCAAAGGTATATATAATTTTTGATGTTCGATGCTTGGTTTTGTCCACTTTCTTGTGTTTTGTTCCAACTTTGGAGTACTTTTCATATGATTTCTTGGACTAACCTATTAACAAGAGCCACAGTGCCAGCTGCCTGTTTTCTACTGTTTTTGGTTCCAGGAAATTCAGAAAATGAATATTCTCGGAATTGGACGGGACAAAAGCCAAAGTTCCTATTTTACCGGAAGACTCACGGAGCCAGAATACGAGACGGAGGAGGGCCACGGCCTGGCCACACCCCCCAGGCGCGGGTCACCCCAGGCCGCGCCAGGGCATGGTGTGGGCCCCCCTGGCACCCCCTCGGTCTCCCCTCTTGCCTATAAGAGCCTCCCGATACCAAAACCCTAAAACATCAAGCCTCCATCCACGAAAAGTTCCGCAGCACCGCCTCCACCGAAGGGGAGATTCGGGGGACAGAAAGTCTCTGTTCCGGCACCGTGCCAGGACGGGGAAGTGCCCTTGGATCCATCTCCATCGATCTCCACCACCATCTCCATCACCGTTGCTGATTCCCATGATGAGGAGGGAGTAGTTCTCCTTCAAGGCTAAGGGTTCTACTGGTAGCTATGTGTTCATCTCTCTCTATGCATGATCATATTGTGATCATGAGCTTTTTAATCAAGTAGATCTACCTTGCTACTCAAGTGCTTTATTAGATCTCTGCTCTCCCCATGTGTGTGAAAGTGACAGCGTGCTCACCATGGTGGCACTTAGGCTAGAGATTACAAATACTTGTTATGAGTTATATTTGGAGTTGGATGTTTCTATGAAATTGTGGTGTTTGTTGGACTCATCTAGTGCTCAAGGTGACAGTGTGTGGTTTTCTAGATGGGAAAGGCTTACTTTGAGGTGTGCTGTTATAGCCCTACCGTTGATTAGAGTGTCCAACCGGAGAGTAGTTCAACGTAGTATCATGAAGATGATATATTTATATGAGAGAGTGTTCACTAGTGAAAGTATGATCCCTAGACCTTATTTCTAAGCACTGAAACACCATTTGCTATTAGATCTATTACATGTTTGCTTGCTTCCATCTTTATTTCAGTTTGCCTTTAGTCTCTTCCACGCCATCAATCTATTTTCTCGCATCGTTGTTTTATATCCATACCACTTGTAATTCACTATCTCTTCGCCGAACTAGTGCACCTATACACCTGAAAAGTGTATTGGGTGTGTTGGGGACACAAGAGACTTCTTGTATCTTTATTGCATGGTTGCTTGAGAGGGAATACCTTTGACCACTTCCTCCCTGAGTTCGATAAACCTTGGGTAATCCACTTAAGGGAAAACTTGCTGCTGTTCTACAAACATCTGCACTTGGAGGCCCAACAACTGTCTACAAGAATAGAAGTGCATAGACATCACTTGGCTCCAATTATCATGTGGTGACAACACCTTCCTTATAGATAAGACAAGCATCCATTGCATCTCCAATGTACCTAAAACACATTCAAGTACATCTTGGTCCCCAAACTTATTGGGTCCAAAGTGGTTAGACTAACCACAACACATAGGACATACTCCATAAAAATATGTGCATATTTAGAGATGAAATTTGAATTTCATGCACATCATAGCCGTTTAAGGATTTGATGGAGTATACCCTATATATTGGATCAAAGAAAGCAAAACATGATATAAGATATACATTTAGTAAACATGCATGGACGAGACTTTTAAGAACCAACGAAGATATAATTTGGACAAAACACCAAAATATTCAAGAAGGCATACAAGGTGTGACAAAAAACATTTGTTGTCTAAACTATATCAAAGAATCAAATCAACACAAGATTTGTTCAACAAAGTTCAACAAATGAACCGAGCAAAAACTATTGAGCATAAAAGATGAATTAAAAAAACAAATGCTCAAAGATTTATCCCATTCAAGCAAATAACATAGAGAAGAAAGAATGAGATAAGAAACTCCCAAAAGAGCAAGGTTTCAACAAATAAACCAAACCCTTAACACTCTTCACAATGGAACAAGGTTCAGAGAAGAAAAGGTTTGTCTTCCACTAAAAACACATTTGACAATAATCAAAAACACCATCAAACAAATGTTTAAAAGCCAAGGAAGACAATGGGAGCCACAACAATTTTTGGAAAGAAAAAAGGCAATAAGAGGTGAAATCCAAGGTGAAGATGATCCACAAATGCTACGAAACCCAAGTATATCAATTGTCAAAGACAATGAGTGTATTCGAATTTATTTTTAGTGGTATATTGCACGGATATTAATGATAAATCTTCACAATAAAAAGCATAGGATAGGAATAAAAAGATTAATGATACGTCCATTTTGCATCACTATTCTATGTCATAATTCACTATTATTCATTGATATATTTCATATTGAGAGGTGATACTTATGTTATTTGATCTGTTTTTGCATGGTTGATGACTTTTGGAGCATGGACCGCTGCAATCAGGTTCCATCAGAATCCTGGGAAGATCAGAAAATCTGGGAAAATATACGGGAAGATCAGAAAATCTGGGAAAATATACGGAAAATCCTATTTTTCCAGAAGACGAAGGAAGCTAGAAGGGGGCTGGAGATGGGCCACAGGGGGCCCACACCACCCCCTGGCGTGGGCCAGCCCAGGCCGCGCCACCAGGTGGTGTGGCCACCCTGGTCCACCCCTAGCACTCCCCTCTGGCGTATATTATCCTCCCGAAACCCTAAGACTCGGGGGGCAACCACAGAAAGATTCCGCCGCCTCTGCGGGGTGGAAAACACCGAGAGAGAAAGATCTCTCCGACAGATAGATTTCTGTCGGGGGAATTCCTTCCCGGAGAGGGGAGATCATCGCCATCAACACCACCATCAAGCTGGACTTCATCAGGATCATCATCATCATCACCATCATCACCCTCATCACCATCTCCATATTGCTATAACAATTGCGTTGAATCTTGCATAGTTCATAGGGGAAACTTTCCCGGTGTTGATTACTCTTTGTAGTTGATGCTATTGAGTGAACCATTGAATTATTGATTATGTTCAGATTATTATACATCATTATTCCATCTCTGATCATGATCCATATGATGTCTTGTGAGTAGTTCGTTTTGTTCTTGAGGACATGGGAGAAGTCATGTTTTTAGTAGTGGAATTGTGTTGAGAAAGATTCAATAGATTGATATTTAAGTTGTGGTGTACTTCTTCTAGTGGTGTCATGTGAACGTCGACTACATGACACTTCACCTATATGGGCCTAGGGGAATGCATTGTGTATATGGCTACTAATCGTAGGGGTTGCCGGAGTGACAGAAACCTGAACCCCGTTAGGAAACCATTGCACAAGAGATGTAAGGGACTTAGAGTTTAAAGCTGTGGTTAGGTTTTCTACCTTAATTACTTTCTTGTACTTACGGATGTTTGCAAGGGGTATAATCACAAGTATGTATTAGTCCTACGAAGGTCGGTACATTAGCACAGGTTCACCCACACAACACTTAGCAAGCTAAAGAAGATTAATCAGCTATATGAAGCGAAAGCACTTGACAGTCTTCCCATGTGTCCTCGAGAACGTTTGGTCATCTTAAGTAATACAACCGGCTGGTCCTTTGCTGCATAAAGGATTGGGCCACTTGCTGCATTTATTCCTACTGTCTTTTATTTACTCGTACTTTGTTTACTTGCTTTATCAAAAACCCCTAAAAATCCGTTTGCTAAGTATTTGCAGAGAATTCCTGATCCATACCACTAGCCAGCACCTTCTGCTCCTTGTTGGATTCGACACTCTTAGTTATCGAAAATACTGCGATACACCCCCTATACTTGTGGGTCATCAAGACTATTTTAAGCGCCGCTGTCGGGAGTGAAGCGCTATTGGAAAGTGGAACTGGTAAAGGAAACTTCTACTGTGAGTATTGTTTACTTCTGTTAGTTGCTTTATTTTCGTTATGGATAATTCGCTGAGTTTCTTATTTGGTAATGCTACTACCACTACTAAGGTAGTAGATAAACAACCACCTGCTAAGAATGATGTTTTTAAAATACCTACAAGAATTATTGATCGTGTTATGGATAACTACTATGTTGGGGATGGAACTGTCCATCCCGGTGATCATTTGCTCTTTATACACGAATGATGCGGGTTGTTCAAGTGTGCAGGTATTACTAAAGATCAAGTTAAGAAGGAGTTATTCTCACTATCACTGAAAGGAAGAGTTGAGGACTGGTATAAGCTGCTAAGGAATGGTCAAGCTCTGGAATGGGAGGAAATAGTGCCTCTCTTTTATTCAAAATTTTATCCTCCTAGTGAGATTCATAAAGATCGGAATCAAATATACAACTTTTGGCCTCTTGATGGAGAGAGTACAGCTCAAGCTTGGCGGAGATTGAAGTTACTAATGCTCAAATGTCCCATTCATGAGCTCCCCAACAATATTATTATCAATAACTTTTATGCAAGGCTCCCTCTACATGATAAGGATTTATTGGATGCTTCTTGTGCTGGATCATTCACTCGCATGGAAGAAGAAGCTAAATGGGATCTCTTGGACCGTATTCAAGATAATGCTGAAGCTTGGAAGAATGACAAAGGTAGAAAGTCAGGTATAAATTATGATTATGAATGCATTAAATCTTTTATGAGAACTGATGACTTTCAAAACATTAAAAATGCTTATGGTCTAGACTCTCAAGCTATTGCTTCTTATTTTAAGGCTTTTGCTTCCTATATTGAAATGCCTAAAAAGAAGTGGAATAAGTATCATGAAACTTATAAAGATGTTGCTAAGAGTGTTCCTGCAAGAAATACTGAAGTTTATACTACTAATCATGTTTTACCTGAACCTTATATTGAGAAAATGCCTTTCCCAGTTAAGATTAAGGAACATTCTATGATAGCTAGTATGGTTAATGAAAGTACAAATAAAGTTGTTGAACCTGATAAACAAATGGTTGATGAACCTATTATAGCAAATGTGAAAGACTTTGTTACTAAATATGAAAAAGAGGGACACACTATCCTTTGTAAGGATACCTCTAATATTGTTTCACATAGTAGTGTTATGAGAGCCAGTATTCCTGTGTTTTCTGTGAGGATAAGTGATGATTGCTATGATGGTCCTTGTGATAGCTATATTGTTAAGTTTATGCATGATACTGAAAGTTACTATGAGAGAGGGAAAAGTGTTCTTATGTATCTCAATAATCTCAAGTTTCCTCGTTTTATGCTGAAAGTTTTTATGTTGCACTTCTTTTGCCTTCCTATGCTTGTAGCCTCTGGTTTCAACAACTTGTTTGTTTACAAAATTCCCTTGCATAGAAGTGGGTTAGACTTAAATGTGTGTATGTTTGCTTCTTAATGCTCTCCTTCGCTTTAATTCATATTCCTATGAGAGCGTCTTCAAAATTATCATGCCCATCTTAATGGCTATAAAGAAAGAGCTTTTTGGGAGACAACCCAATTTGTTTTTGCTTTCAGTTTGTTTTTGTTTCTTTGAGTCTTGGAAGTTATTACTTTGGTAATAACCGCTCCCTATCTGTTTTGTTTGGTGTTTGTGTCAAGATCAACCTCTAATAAGAGAGAAGTAATATTTGGGGAAGTTGCTGCCACGAAACAGATTTTTGTGCTCCACCGTAAAAATTCGTGAGAGAACTATGTATGTCGGATTGAGCTGTAATTGTTTGTGCTTATGCCCCATGATGTTATTTAACTTTTGTTAGTTTTGCACTTTTTGATTTGAGCAACAGAAGATTTTTGAAATTTTTTATCTTTACCTGCTGGTCTGTTTTGACAGATTTTGCCACTCTTGCATTTGCTTCTTTATTCGATTTCCTTTTTGAATTCTTTTTGGGTCTTCGGAAGGAGTTGCTACAGTAGCTTATGTTTTGATGGTTTTCAGTTGAAGTTGGACTCAAAAGGTTTTATCACTTCACTTATACTAATGTTGCTAATGAGAACGATGTGAAGTTTTGTGTGAAAGAAATTTCCAGGAAGTGGAGATAATGGTGTAATAAGGAAGTGAAGGGTTTTATGACTCAAGTAATAAGTGTATGAAGATAAATATATTGATGTTATTCAAGTGATGACTCCGGAAGAATCTACTCGATACCAAATTCAGAGACCTACAGAGTCTGTTTTCAAATAGGTAACAGTTCTGGTAAGGAAAGTTCCGCAAAAATACAATCCAACTATATTTTTGCAGTTTTCAGTCAATAAGGAAAGCTACGAAGCGAAAGAGGGACGGAAACGGAGCCAAGGTGGCTCACACCACCCTGTGGCGCGGGCCCACCCCTGGCCGCGCCACCAAGTGGTGAGTCCACCCCAGACTCCGCCTCCGACTCGTTTTCTTCCAGTACTTTCCTTTCGTCATGAAACTTCGTAATATATAACCCCCAGGATCTCCCGAGGTTCGTATATCATGTTTTCGTCGTGTTTTTGTTTCGATCTGTTTCTACCAGGGAGAGTCCCAGATTTGGAGCCAAAATGTCTTCCACTGGATCAGCCAAGGGAGATTCCTTAGAAGATATCATCAACCCATACATGAGAGAGTTGAAGATTCATCCCAAGGAGTTGTTGCTTGAAGATGGGGAGGTCCGGATAAAAGAGGTTCGAGGCCCTAAAGGTGAAGGAAGTCTGGAGGATAGGATGGAAGCAATGGAGCATGAAGTCTTTAGGTACAAGAAGATGGCGGAACGCGAAGTGGATATCATCCATAAGATTTTTTCTGAACTTATCACCGGGCACCAAGAGGAGACAGTTGAGCTCAAGGATGAAGTCCTCTCACTCCGCCAAACAACCAACAAACTGCAAGCACAACTCTACGATGTTCAGAATCAAAACTGTGAGTATGAGGTTAGGTTTAAACGCATAAGTGCTGCTGCAAGTTTCAGGATGCTAGAGACCACGATGTCCTTTGTTGATGGGAAACCCTTACCCTGGAAGTCGGACGATGATGAGAGAACACCACCACCACCGAAGGAGTAATTCATCATCAGGTTTGGCATCCCCTTGGTTTGTTCCAAGCTTGGGGGAGTGTCGCGGTATCACATCACTATCTTCTATCTTTTTACCTTTTTAGTAGAGTCATATCATGAATAGAGAAGTTATCATGTAGGATGGTTTGCATTATGGAAGTGTCCCCTCTCTCGTTAGATATGTATCCCTTGGTGTTAGTTGCCATTATGGAATATTAATGAGAAGTTCTATCATTCACTCTTTTTCATAGCTTATATTAGTTTTCGATTCGTGGTTATATGATTGATCTTGTTGTTAGTATTGGTATCACTTTGGGATCATTGAGTTAATTTAGTTGGTTTTGGCAAACCTGGCTCGGTCAATAGCAACACTATTTTTGAGAGTTGAATGAAAAGATAAAAGTACTCTAAAGAAATATAATTTCATCATCTTTCTTTCTTGATTTGCTCATAAGTTTAGTATTCTCTAGTTAAGATCTTTTGTGCTTCCAAGGAAGATTGCATGTTTGTCTTTATCACTTGTATGTTTGTTTGTTTCCTTCAACTCTTATACTTGCTACCCAGCCTTGCTAGCCAAAACCTGTACCGAGAGGGAATTCTTCTAGTGCATCCACTCCTTAAAACAAAAACCCATGCCATTTGTGTCCACCATACCTACCTATTAGCATTATTGCTATTCCAAGTAAATTCTTGTTTTATCTACCTCCCAAATTAAACTTGTTATGTGAAAATTAGTGATTAAAGCTCTCACGAACTTGATGGCACACTTTACTTTCTTGCATTTAATAAACTTGAACCATTGTGCTCACCTATCTTGCGTATATGCTTGCGCTTTCTGAGTTGTGAATTCGCAGAACCATGCTGTCATGGGGAACGCTTTCAACATTGCACTGGTACTTTGTACCAAGTTGATATCATGTTCTTTTGTCTATGGATGTCTTCGGTGTGAAATGAAAGGGGAGCTTGTACGTCCATGGAGTTATGCATGTGTGTTAGTGAAACGCCTAGGCCGCTGGTCTAATCCATGCTGACATGGTGGAAACCTGCAGCGTAACCATAATGAGCATCTATGAAGCATTCTTCTTATAAAAAAAAGAGATAGAGATTGAGAAAAAGAGAAAAGAAAAAAAGAGATATTATGAAAAGAGGAAAGAGAGAAAAAAGCACCATATTCCCATGGTAAATAAGAAGATTGCTGAGATGCTTGTTGTCTGCTTGCCTTGTCATTTTGATATGGGGATTCTTCCGTATCATCGGGCAAGGGGTACCCCGTTGGCGGTTCTCTATGATACACATATGCTTACGATGACAAGAACTTACCGGTGACTAAACTTGAGTAGTATGAGGAGCGGCCCTCGTATTCAAGGGACATGAGAATCTCAACTTACAACTTGTCAATGCATATCCTCATATTTGATCACTTTAACCTTAATCACCTAAAGATGCCTATGATAGGGGCAATGAGAGCTGAAAGCTAGTAAGTACCATAATTTTTGGGAGCTCTTTATGAGACTTGCAATCCCTACTTCCCTCTGCGAAGGGCCTTTCTTTTACTTTTTAGTTGAGTCAGTAAACCTACTCCCTTCTATCTCAGCAAGTATTTTGATTTGTTGTGTTTCATTCATTCATATGATGATTTATTCAATCATGTTTCTTATATTCCTTGTTTTGCACTTTGATCTTATCTTGGTGTTTACTACTTTGAAAGCTATCATTGAAAACCAGTTATTTGTGAACTCCAGCAAATTATCAACTATTCTTTGACCAAGAGCTAAGTTTGCCATTACCAATTATGATTTACTCTATGTATCTTTATTGTGTTTCCTTTACTCATTGCAAGTTGAGTTTTATAATAGTGAGTTATCTTCTATTATGATCTATGTATTTGATGAATGTGATGCTTCTTGTCCATATTCTTTTATTGACTCTTCGCTCCATAAACCTGAGGCCATGTTTATTGAGCTCAGTTTCGCTTGGGGACAAGCGAAGTCTAAGCTTGGGGGGAGTTGATACGTCCATTTTGCATCATTATTCTATGTCATAATTCACTGTTATTCATTGATATATTTCGTATTGAGAGGTGATACTTATGTTATTTGATCTGTTTTTGCATGGTTGATGACTTTTGGAGCATGGACCGCTACAGTCAGGATTCTGATGGAAAAGATGCTGTTTGGAGGCAAAATTCACGAAGATCAGAAAATCTGAGAAAATATA
The DNA here is from genome assembly GCA_023614405.1 of Avena insularis. Classification (NCBI taxonomy): domain Eukaryota; kingdom Viridiplantae; phylum Streptophyta; class Magnoliopsida; order Poales; family Poaceae; genus Avena; species Avena insularis. The sequence continues at coordinate 32,110,685 of CM042694.1, forward strand.
TGGAAAATCCTATTTTTCCAAAAGACGAAGGAAGACAGAAGGGGGCTGGAGATGGGCCACAGGGGGCCCACACCACCGGGTTACCAGCCAGACCACCACGCCACTGTGGTGTGGCCACCTTGGTCCACCCCTAGCACTCCCCTCTAGCGTATATTATCCTCCCGAAACCCTAAGACTCGGGGGGCGACCATAGAAAGATTCCGTCGCCTCTACGGGGTGGAAAACACCGAGAGAGAAAGATCTCTCCCAGCATGATTTCTGGGGAATTCCTTCCCAGAGAGGGGAGATCGTCGCCATCAACACCACCATCAAGCTGGACTTCATCGGGATCATCATCATCATCACCATCAACACCCTCATCACCATCTCCATATTGCTGTAACAATTGCGTTGAATCTTGCATAGTTCATAGGGGAAACTTTCCTGGTGTTGATTACTCTTTGTAGTTGATGCTATTGAGTGAACCATTGAATTATTGATTATGTTCAGATTGTTATACTGAAGGGAATATGCCCGAGAGGCAATAATAAAGTTGTTATTATCTTATTCCATATTTATGATAAATGTTTATTTTACATGCTAGAATTGTATTGATCGGAAACATCAATACATGTGTGTTTAATAAACAAAAAGGGTTCCTAGTTATGCCTCTCTTATAGACTAGCTTGTTGATTAACAAGATGATCAAGGTTTCCTGATCATGGACATTGGATGTTGTTAATAACAAGGTCACACCATTGGTGGAATGATGTGATGAACATTCATCCGAAGTATAGCATTACGATCAAAGTCATTATGTTTATATTGCTATAACATCATACGAAGTAATCTTTATCCTTAGACCATGAGATCATGTTAATTGCTAACATCAGAAGAGTATCTTGATAACATCAAACGTCACATCGTAACATGGTGACTATAAAGGTGGGTTTAGTGCTACGAAGGTGTTATGTTGAGGCTCATGGATCAAGAGTAGGATTTGTCCATCCCGATGACGGATAGATATACTCTGGGCCCTCTCGGTGATATCACATTGAAATAGCTTGCAAGCAAGTGATGTGATCACTAGAATGTTATATCACGGGAACAAGAAAAGAGTGCATGTCGGTAACGAGATCAAACTAGGTATGGAGATACCGATGATCGAATCTCGGACATGTAATATATCGCGGGACAAAGGGATTTAGTTACTAGCGTTAAAGGTTCTCACGATCACAGAAGTCATCGTTGAATGTGTAGGAGTCAGTATGGATCTCCAGGTCCTGCTGCTGATTATTGATCGGAGAGGGGTCTCGATCATGTCTGCATTATTCGCGAACCGTAGGGTGACACACTTAAGGGATACCGACACCATTTGGAGCAAATATGTTTCAGATAAAGATTTAAGAAAGCGCTGGAATTATTTCAATAGACACCGAAACTGTTTCGGGTGAAATTGCTGAAATTGGTTCTGCATGTAATATTGAAATGTTGCAGGGGGTTTTACGTGAATGTTTGTTAATTAAAGTAATTAAAAAAATTCTGAATAAAACTAATAAAAGAGTTTTATTAAATGAGAGAGCATTAAATTTGGAGAAATTTAATGCATTTAAAGTGGAGACTTTAAAAGAGAATGTGAAGGGGCATTTTAATGTGGAGGGGGTACCACCACATAAATGGAGGAGGTGAAGGGTCACCCCCTCCATGCGCCGGCCATGAAGGAGGGGCACCCCCCTCCTCCTATAAAAGGCCACCCCCTACTCACTTCTCACTCACACCTCCTTGGAAGGATCTCTCTCCCCCTCTAGTATTATTTCCCCATGGTCCCGGATTAGCGAGATACATGTTCCCGATGGCTTTATCTGGAAAGGAGTTGCTGCTTCCGCTGCTTTGCTGGAGCGAGGGACGGAGGTTGTCGGGGTACCGGACGTGTGTGCGATCACGGATGCACCGCTGCTTTGCGGTGCTGGACTTGGTGGTGCTAGAGCTGGATCTGATGGACGTGCTGGAGCCGGACCTGCTGGACTTCATCACGATCTTGAGATCGGCAAGTGTACGAATACATCAACCACGAGTTCCCACTCGTTAACAAAGCTCGTTGTCTACGAGGGTAAGTTCTCGTTGGATGTATGTCCACCCGTTGCTTTGTACCTAGTAGATAGATCTTGGCGTGTAGTTCACACCGTAGGAAATTTTTTGTTTTCTATGCTGCGGACCCAACATATACATCATTATTCCATCTCTGATCATGATCCATATGATGTCTTGTGAGTAGTTCGTTTTGTTCTTGAGGACATGGGAGAAGTCATGTTGTTAGTAGTGGAATTGTGTTGAGAAAGATTCAATAGATTGATATTTAAGTTGTGGTGTACTTCTTCTAGTGGTGTCATGTGAACGTCGACTACATGACACTTCACCTATATGGGCCTAGAGGAATGTATTGTGTATATGGATACTAATCGTAGGGGTTGCCGGAGTGACAGAAACCTGAACCCCCGTTAGGAAACCATTGCACAAGGGATGTAAGGGTCTTAGAGTTTAAAGTTGTGGTTAGGTTTCTACCTTAATTACTTTCTTGTACTTACGGATGTTTGCAAGGGGTATAATCACAAGTATGTATTAGTCCTAGGAAGGTCGGTACATTAGCACAGGTTCACCCACACAACACTTAGCAAGCTAAAGAAGATTAATCAGCTATATGAAGCGAAAGCACTTGACAGTCTTCCCATGTGTCCTCGAGAACGTTTGGTCATCTTAAGTAATACAACCGGCTTGTCCTTTGCTGCATAAAGGATTGGGCCACTTGCTGCATTTGTTCCTACTGTCTTTTATTTACTCGTACTTTGTTTACTTGCTTTATCAAAAACCCCTAAAAATCCGTTTGCTAAGTATTTGCAGAGAATTCCTAATCCATACCACTAGCCAGCACCTTCTGCTCCTCGTTGGGTTCGACACTCTTACTTATCGAAAATATTGCGATACACCCCCTATACTTGTGGGTCATCAATTAAGCACTATGCAAAGACATAGATTCTTGATAGCTTCAACTAGTCACACAATCATGCAAAGCAATGATTAGAATAACTTGAAGCAAATGGTCTCCCAAATAAGATATAGAGATATGCATTTGAGGAAGGCCACACCAAGAATTTCTTACTCAAGCAAATACCGAAAAGATGAGCAATAAAAGCTTCTAACAAAAATTAGGATCTTGTTTGAGCTAACATGCCACCTAGATACAAGATAATCAACAATATTAACTCTAAGTGGCACTACCTCATATGTTCACATTTCCTAGGATTGTGATATGCAAAAGAAGCATATTACTCCCATATAATGTGGTATTCATTTTTTCTTAATAAGAGGAAAAACAACCTCAACTAGAGATAATTAATGGACATTTAGAATTTGAATTTCTCATGATAATGACACACCACATAGTGACTAGATAAGCTTGCAATATCAATACTACATGGTAGTACTCATGTACACACATTTTAAGGTTTGAGAGATGCGTGAGGCATATCACTCCCCATAATGGGATGTTCCATTAACCAGTCGAAAAGAGCCAAATAAGATATCATCAACATGCATTAGAGGCTCAAAACAAAACACATGAGTAAATGATGTGCCAAACACCTAGACATACTTGAATACACAAAATAAGAAAGCATGAGGAACAACAAATACAAACACATACTTGGTACAAAACCAAAAACATGTAAAGGGGCAATGTAACTTACAATAAAAAATTGAGTTCGAGTTACCGCAAAGAGGCACATTGGGTATATGGTAGGGAGATGATAATCCTTATAACTTGGCTTGATAAAATATAATATGATGATCCCTTAATTCTTCATGAGTTAGCCAAGTCTCCAATGCTCTCCAAAAACACCTATTGATCAAGTTTGAGCTTGTTGGGCCCCAACCAAGTTGGGTCCTAATAGGTTAGTCACAATAGGCTTGGCAACCCAAATGGTTCGTTTCTTGAAACCACTTTGAGTTTCAATAAACTTGGCAAACACATTGCCATCCTTATCCTTCCCAAGAGAATAATAATCATCAACAATGATAGGGTTATATAAGGTACCATTTGAACATGAAGAGGCCAAGTTCCCCTTCTCACGACATATGTAGCAACAAGTTCTCCCCTTTCTCTTCTTTATTGATTTCTTATCTTGGGGAGCCTTATCTTGATTCTTATTGGGAAGTGTCCTAGCTTCAACTTGAGGTTGAGATTGGGCTTAACCTTGACCTTGTGGTTGCTTCCCTTGTTGCTTCTCATTCAAGTGTTTTTTCTTCAATGGACAAGATCTTACATGATGTCCTACAACCTTGCACTTGAAGCAAATAATCTTGGCTGAATCCTTGACTTGGTCTTGGCCCTTCTTCTTGTTGCTCTTGTACTTGTTCTTGTTATTGGAGTTGAATCCAAGTACACTTTTATCATTGGGGTATTTTTGCACACTCAAAATATTATCAAGTGTGGATTTCCCTTCATGACTCTTTTCCAAGTCTTTCTTCAAAGAAGTGACTTGGGCCTTGAGCTCTTTGATTTCCTCTACATGGTTAGTAGAAATAGAGGTACTAGAGGAAGTAGAAGCTTCATTGTTAGAGCAACAAGGAAAAGCAAGTAATCCAACACAAGGTTTATCACTAGTATGACTAGAAGGATCACTAGTACTAGCACATGGCAAAATAGCATTTTGAGTAGAAGTTGTGCTAATGTCCAAAAGAGGCTCATAAGATGTTACCTTAGTGATGCTTGCCTCACGAGCTAATTTTAGCCCATAATAGGAGATTAGAAGATCATTATGAGAGGCCAAGAGCTTTTCATGACTTTCTTCCAATTTCCCATAATTGCTAGTTAGCAACTCAAGTTGAGCCCTTAGCTCAACATTCTTCTTTAGGGTAGATGCTTCACAAGAAGTAGAGTTAGTAGCACTAGCATCATTAATAGATTTCCTTTTCAAGCTCATAATATTCAATTTTTTGTATGAGGAGACAATTAGTGTGCTTATCCTCGGTAATCTCTTGCTTAAAGAGATTGAATCTCCGACTCCCATCATCAAGTTGGAAATCCAACTCCTCTATGGTTTCCGTTTGTTTAGTTATGGTGTCGATAATGTGTTTGATACAAGCAACAACCTTATTATTACCACGAAGAGAGGTACACAAAAAGGTCAGCTCAAGCACAAGAGATCTAGTATCCTCATCAAGGTCATCATCACTATCATCATTATCATTGCTATTATATAGAGAAGATATGTTGGGATCCAAAGTAGGAGATACCTTTGATCCTCTTGCCATAAGGCACATGTGAGCATGGGAGGATGAAGATGAGGATATTCTTGAATCTTCATTCATGATCGCGTCTTGCTCCATAGGGTGTTTGATTTCCTCTACATTGTTAGATACACAACTAGAGGAAATAGAAGCATTTTGTTTATTGGAACAAGACAAATCAAGCATATCATCTACACTAGTATTCAAATAATTTCTAGACAATATGCAAGGACTAGCAACAAAAGGGGATATATAATTATCATTGCAAGAAGTGATTAAGTCCAAACTCTCTATACCATTAGCATTTATAGAACATGAATAACTGGTGTAAAGAGAACCACTACCATCATTAAATATGATTTCTCCACTCAGCATGCCATTACCTTGTGACTTGTCACATGTAGGTGAAGTGGAGGGAATTGAAATCTCATCGCGGCCGGAGGTGGAAGCCACTTGGATCTCTTCATGATGTGTAGGAGAAGAGAGCTCCTCGGAGATACCACCGACCCTATAAGAAATGGACCCACCAAATATTTCTTTAAGCTTGGTCCACATCTCATGAGATGACTTGCGCTTCACAATCGTCAAGAACAAATTAACTTTGGGGCTCAAGGAGAAAAAGATCTTATTAGATACTTGAGCTTCGAGATGTAAATTTTTCTCATCCTCTAAAGATAGATTTTGAGGATCCATCGGAAGAGAAAAACCTACATCTAGAAATCGCTCAATATTTGGACACAAGGTCCGAAGATTACAAAGCAAGCAATTTTTCCACAAAATATAATTTGTGCCATCAAAGATAATTGTGTCATTGTGCACTATACTACTAGCCGACATCTTTACACTCTAGGCAGTGAAGCCTAAATAAGGAGAGACCTTGCTCTGATACCAATTGAAAGGATAGAGATGTTGCCTAGAGGGGGGTGAATAGGCAATTTCAAAACTGTTACGGTTTTGGCTTGATAGAATGCGGAATTAAACTAACATTTATTTTACAAGCACAAAACGTAAATACACTAGGCTCAACTATGTGCACCAACAACAAGTTAAGCTAAGCAAGATAGCACAAGATAAATATACCACAAGTGATAGGCAAGATATAAGTACTTCAAGATCGATGGCTATCATAAGGAAAGTAAGCTCGAGTATAGAGATAACTGAGGCACGCGGAGACGAAGATGTATTCCCGTGTTCCCTTACAAGTAAGGTACGTCACATTGGAGAGGTGTGGGATTCCACGAAGGATTTCCCAACGCCATGAAGGCTCACCTTCTTCTCCGAGTCTATCCCTCGAAGGAAAAGGACCTTTCCTTATGGCTAGCTTTTCCCCCACTCCGGAGATGGCAAGCTCCACAACGACTTCACAAGCTCCACGAAGGAGAAGCCCGGATCTCTTCACAATCTTCCACAAAGAGGACACCACGACACCAACCACCAAGCCAACTAGGAGTTCACCCTCCAAGAGCAACAAGCTCACGGTCTCTCACTCGAACAAATCGTAATGGAGAGCTCAACACTTATGCAATAATGCAAAGCAAGAACACCAAGGGTGTTCAAATCCCTCACTCTCAAATCCCACCAAAGAAACAAGTGCTAGGGAGGAATTAGAGAGGAAGAACAATGGTGGAAGTCAACCAATGACTTCAAGATCTAGATCATATGGGTTCCCCTCACTTAGAGGAGGAATTAATTGGTGGGGATTGTAGATCTAGATCTCCTCTTCTAAAGCCCTCAAAAAGATGCAAGAATCATAGGAGGGAAGGGGGAGGAAGCAAGCTCAAGAGATTCAACAATGGAGGTCAATTTCATGGTCAAGAACACCCAAAAACTTTGGGGGAAGAACCCCCTTTTATAGGGGAAAGCAAATATGGCCGTTGGGAGAAATCTGCGCGAACCTAGTTTGAAGTTCAATTGAAGCGTCCCAAAAACCGGACGGTCCGGTATCAGGCTCGGTTGAATCCTGGTTTGAACCCGGTTGAATCCCGGTTTGAACCCGGTTGAATCCCGGTTGAACCGGATCTAAACCGGGAAGGGGTACAGAGAGTAATCCCGATTAGACTCGTTTGCGAAACCGGGCATCCCGGTATGAATCCTGGTTGAATCCCGGTTGAACTGGATCTAAAACAGACTTCATGAAAAACGTAATAACATTTGCATCCGGACTCCGATTTTGATGATCTTGGGCTAGTTTTGATGAGGACAACAAGCTATACAAGATGGTGTAGATAAACATCATAGTCCATAAAAGGAGGATATAACCAAATGAAGAAAGGTATGAAGCTTCCCTATAAGAAGAACCGATAAAACCTTCAAACTCGAAAACACCACAGAAGATGCATAAGAATTCCATTTTTGATGAACTTGGGCTTGTTGAAGAGCTAGCAATAAGCTCAAGAACCTCACATGGAGAAACACTAAGAAGCAAAAAAATAGCAAGATGCAAAGTATGCAAAGGGTTGAGCTCCCTAAGACGATGTGATCAAGTTACCCAACCGAAAGCCCCTCTTGATAGTGCAGTTATATATCCTATAACCCGGTCTCTCAACTACCACCTTGAGACCGGTAAAAGTAAAACCTAGCAAGGCCATACCTTTGCCTTGCGCATCCCGCTTGATCTTGATGAAAACACTTCAATCTCCATCCAAGCCGGAATGCATCACTTCATTGTTGCTTTGTGAAGACTCATAATTTGCTCCCCCATACACCACTATGGGATAGCTTCATTAAGACACGTCTTCACATGCCCATTATCACCAATATGGATGGCAAGCTTCAAGCAAATGATCTTCTAGAGATGCTTATCTTGAACTTGCCCTTCTCAACCTTGATGACGATCACCACTTGATGCCATCCTCCCCTGGGCTATATGAGATCTTCACTTTTGAAGCATGCCCATGGAAAGATACATATCCCATATAGAAAAAGCAAAGGAACATATATAATGGGTTAGTTCATGATGCATAAATGACAAGGCTTACCACACCACAAGATCCATGTGGTACATTCTTTATGCTTCATGTGTTGACCAACTTGAAATCACTCTTCACTCTTTGCATTGGTTAACCAAGTGTCTTCTCATGCTCCAACTCAATATCTTGAGGTACATAAGGAACTCTTCATTTGATTACATGCTCTAAATCTTAGTCAACCATAGCTCAACTAATGAGGCTATCATGACACTGACTTAGAGCCATATCTTGAATTCTTCTATTGAGATCACACTCTCAAGATGTTGATCATATCATATTCTTCTTCAATTCGATGATCTTGATGCCAATACTCAGGTATATCTTTGTCTTCATGGCATCCATACTTGAATCCTACACATGGACTACAAGCATGACCTATGGAGTATTTCTTCATATAAAACTCAATGAAAATATTAGTCCACAGGGATTATCATTAATCACCAAAACCACACATAGGGGCAATTACCCTATCAGGAAGATATGGAGGAAACGTTCATGGACACTCAAGAAGTTGCTCATCCTAAGGAGGTGTCATCCATGTACAAACCTGTGGGAACCACACTATCGAAAAGGAAGTTCTCTATTTCTTCTATCAAAGGTTTTGGTAATTTTCTACGACCTATTTTTTTCGAAGAGAGGAAGAAAATAAATTCAAATGAGTCTCTATTCCCTCTATGATCATGGCTTATAAAATCCTAAACACATCTTTGTTCTAGTAGATTTCCTGCTATTTCTTTTTGCACATTTGATTTTCTCTCGTTTTTCTGAGTCCACTGTCGGTCTTACGAGATCGGTACGGGCGAGCGATACGGCCAGGTCCGCCCGTATCGATGGTCGTTAAGCCTATGGATGCCTTGGTCTCGTTTTTGCATAATCGGTACGACCGCGCTGTACGGGCGTAGCCCCCGTACGGTCTGTCGTTATCTATTCTGTGACCGCCTTCCGATTTTTGTTTTATGATATATATAAAAATATCGTGAAGTTGGTACGAACGGGCAGTACGGGCGGGTCCTGCCCGTACTGCTTAGTCGTTGATTAGTTACACACGTTATTTTTTGGAAACGAACCGGTACGGGCATGTCGTACGGGCGTCCGCCCGTACCGACTGATCATTACAACTAGAATTTCCTTCTTTTGCATTTATTTGTTTCCATATTTGTTAGGATTCTTTTCTTGGGCGATCCTTTTCTTTCAGTACGACCAGAATTTTACCTGTCTCTAACCCTTTATAAGTCTCCCAGAAGGGCTCTATCCTTGTATTGTTAATACAGATCCTCTCCACAATCTACTTCTTCCTCGTACACTCTTTGGAACCATGTCTTATACATGGAGTACCCTTCAAGAGAAGGAAGATATCTATGGATCGTCTTTGAGGATTACGAAGGAAGACAAAGTTGTTATACCAGAAGAGAAGAAATTAGAAGATGAGGATGGATTCAAGCTGGGAAACACTAAAGGATGTGCGCAAGGTGTTCAACCTAGGCATTAGAAAAGAAGGCGACTTTGATGAAGTTCAACTTGTTTAAGAAGGAGATGGGGAGATTTTCTTGAAGAAGGTGAAGAGACAAGGGGAGGAGATTCAAGCCTCCCTGGACAAGCTCGATCGTCGCATCAAGAAGATTGAGGTAAAATCTCCAGGATCTTCTAAACATATTGAACTGTTGCGTAGCTACCTGGACCAGATGGACCTGAAGATAATGAAAGGGCTAGAGGCGAATCTCAACATCAACCTCGGATCCATCGACGCTCAGAAGCAAACAATAGAGATGTACAAGGCTCTTTTTGAGCAGTTGGAGAAAGTCAATGAGCAACACTGGATCCATATCTTGATCTTGGAGACATCAAACAAGATGCTCCGTGCAAGTCTTAGGGATTCCAGAGTTTCTCCACCCGCAAATTAGAGGAGCACCCCACTGTATCGAATACTCGCAAGGGATTATTTGATCCACCCGACTTGATTCCAAGATTGGGAGGTCTGTGAGAACCTTGTAATATATCCTACAGTTTTTGCATATGTACTTTTCTGCACGCATGGTTAGGTTTAAAATTTCGAATTTACATTAGTTGCATCAACTTCGAGATCCCTTTGTTCAAGAGAAGAAATATATCCATTGAGCTATGAGATTTTATGATAATTGAAGTCGTGTTTGATTCATGATTATTATATTAGATGATTGAACTAGGTTGAGTGTTATGATACTTGCATAGCTGTCATAATTTTAGGGACTTCCACACCAATAAAAGTATTGATTAATTTATGAGAAGAAGAATTCTGATAGCATATTATAATTAAGAGTTTTTGAAAGCCATGGAAGTAGTGAGCATGATCAAATAGTTGTGTCGGAAAGAAGAAGAGAAAAAGAAATAAGTAAAAATATTGGCATACAAGTATCAAAAGAAAAGAAGAAACCAACTATCAAAATAATCAAAACATAGAAAAAAAGAGAGAAGAGAAAATGATCATGAATCTTCATTACTAAACTTAGTGCTCTATATCTTTAAACTTTGTGATTATATGATATTTTGAATCACTAGTAGCTTCTTATAATGTCATTAATATAGAAAAAGGTGTGGAATCCTCTAAGTTATGTAATGTGTAAGGGTATGGTAATACCCCCGACGTATCTCTACATCTGATATTGTATTCCTTCTTCAATTCCTACCTCATTTATTTTAATGACACGTGTCTCATGAACATGATGATCTTGTCCATAAGCCACCATCTTGCTCGGGGACGAGCAAGAGCCTAGCTTGGGGGAGTTGATGAGTCCAAAATTGAAGCATATTTACCTTTTGTTTTTGCATAAATAGAGTAGGGATTTTTGTATTTCACTTTGTTCGCGCGTGCTATTTTGTTCTTGTTTCAACAGGATCCCAAATCATGAAGTCATATATGAACATATCAATTAGAGTTGTCATATTGTGTAATTATATGATATTTCTAAGTGATAAAAGTCATTTTATGAATTTACCTTCGCACATGGAAGAATACTAAACGAGGAGGACGCACCATTATGGTTAATGACCACTGGTACGGGCGGAGCCCACCCATACCATCCACCCGTACTAGGCGCCATCGTGACCGCCTCATCAAATACTTCTCCCTGGCGAAGACGAGAGGGAGATCTGACATTCACAGCCACCAGAAACCACGAAAAGCCACATCCGAAAGGGATCTGAAGGAGGAACTTAGCTAGGGGAAAATCCCAGCTGCTTCACGGATCATTGGAGGAAAACGCATCATCTCCTTCATCATCAACCGCTGCATCTCCATTACCACCATTACTCCCATCTTTCATCTATTAGATCTCTTTGTAATTCTAGATCCAATTATGGTTTGCATTAGATCTACCGTCGTACTTTTATCCATTCATTTTATTATGATGATGTTGTTGATTGCTTCCATGAGTGAGTAGTTCCTTTGTTCTTGGGGAGATGGAGAAACCCTAGCACCATTATGAACTTGTAATAAAGATGATCTATTCTTGTGTCCGTATGACTTGCCTGTCTATGATAGAATTATGATTTGTGTTTGATCTCTCTCTTTAGATAGTATGCGTAGTCGTCCGCGTATCATTTGCCTTCGGGACTAAAGGGAGGTAGAAATCCTTTGGACGTGTCTTGGAAGCGTACCCGAAATGCCCCGTGACAGATTGGCACCGGCTCGTAACCTACACGGTTAAAGGAGGATTAAAGAGGGACTCCCTAAGCTAATTATGATATCCATGGGGAAACCCTTAATTGCGGTGGTTTGTATGGGTGATTGCTCTCAGACATCGCAGTGGTTATTTAGAGGTGACCTCACACTTGGCTCAACAAAGTTGCTTCCTACGAGCCTTGTAGTGAACATCTTATTATGGGGCTCTCTCCACACATATTATAACACAAGAAGTATGTTATCTTGGTTGCACATAACAATAATACATTGCTAGTGGTGTATCCTACATCCCCGAGAATGTTTTAGCCCTATGGAGTTCGACCACGCTTTCACATAAACTTGTTATTTGTTTTCTTTTACTTGTTTTAATTACTTTTCTGCAATCAACCATAAACCTTTCAAACATCCTTTACTTGAGATCAAGGACAGCTTATAAGTATACTTTGGTAGAGAATAACGAGGGGCATAAAGACCTTTATCAATAGCTCTCTGTGGGTTCGATATCTTTACTTCGAAACGAGCTACAATTGGTCTGTGCACTTGCAGTCATCAGTCTACTATAGGCAACTGTATGCCTATCAGTCTAATCCAAAGTCTGTCAAAGATTTTCTCCAAGCTTCTTGCTAACAGACTGTCGCTCATCCTGCTCGAAATCATCTCCAAATGTTAGAGCGCATTCGTGAAAAAAGGAAGCATCCACGATAACTTCTTGCACATGCAAAATCTGATCAAGGAACTTCACGCTTCCAAGATGTCGAGTCTGTTCCTAAAGCTAGACATATCCAAGGCCTTTTAATTGGCTCGGTGGGATGGTCATACCTTCTAGAGGTTTTAACGGCTCTCGACATCGGCTAGATCTGGAGATACTATGTTTGCCTTTCCCTTGCCTCAGCAACATCTCCCGTGCTTTTTAATGGAGATCCGGGAAATCCTTTCTAGCATGCAAAGGGTTTGAGAAAAGGCGATCCGTTCTCTCCTATGCTTTTCATCCTCGCTATCAACCCTCTTCACTGCATCCTGTCCATTGACATTCTGCGTGGGATAAGCCAGATTCACTCGCATACGCCGAGATGCAGAATATCTCTTTACGATCATGATGCAGATATCTTTGTTAACCCGATCAAATAAGAACATCATGCCATCAAGACAATCCTTGAATGCATCGGAAAACCTATGTTCTCGTCATCAACATGGATAAGACGGAAGTTTTCCTGGTGAGATGTGCGGACATTGATATTGCAGACATCTTACGTGCCTTCCCAGCTAAGATTGCTACCTTCCCGGGGAAATATCTCGGCTTTCCATTTCACTACCATCGCCTCCATAAAATGGACCTACAACCACTCATCGACTATGAAAGCTTCCCGAATGGATGGGAAAAAAATATCGTGCATCCCGGAAGAATCGCTCTCGCGAAATCTATCCTGATGGCCATTTATGTGTACCATGCCTGGGTCATCCCGCTGTCTAAATGGGCTAGAGATAAGATCATCTGTATAGCAAGGAATTTTGTCTAGGTGGGATATGAAGGCGAACACGCTGTAAAAGTAAAATCCCTGGTCAGCTGGACGACTATTTGTAGGACGAAGGACTTAGGTGGCCTCGGCGCACTTGGCCGACCTCAAGAGACAAGGCTGCACTTTCAAGCTTCGTTGCCATGGCTTCAATAGATGGACCCTCGGCGCACTTGGGCGGGTTCTAAACTTCCCTGTGACAACACAGACATGGCCCTTTTCAGAGCAGCAACGAGTCATGCTTGGTGACGAAGAGACTGCTTCTTTTTGGCACGGCAACTAGTCTGACCATGGACCGATCTATCTTCTTGTGCCTGATCTCTACAAAATTGGAACTAGGAAGAACCGTTTTGTGTCCAAAGAGATAACTTATTGCAACTACATCAGGTCCATTGCACGGCTGGACATGCTGGTCCACTTAACTCAATACCTACAACTATGGAATGTCATGGGGACACCCACTTGGTGGCGAACCAAGCCGACACCATTAAATGGACTTTGATTGTGGACGAGAACTACTTTGCCTACCATGCGTAGTTTCATAGGAGCCATCCCAAGTTCAAGGCCAAAAAATATGGGATGCGCAAGTGGAGTCAAAATGCAAGCTCTTTGCCTCGCCCGTCATACATGACAAACTATTAACGGATGACAACCTGGCCACGAGAGGTTGGAAAAACGACCCAATTTGGGTGCTTTGTCTTAGTGCTAGATGTCTGCAAGTGCACATATCGTTTATAGCTAGTTTCGAAGTATAGATGTCGATCCCACAGGGAGCCGAAAGGTAAGTGGTTATGGGTGAAGTCTCTATCACACCCAAAGTTGTCACAGGTCTTCGAGTGAATTGACTGCAAGTGTATAAATAAGAATCAAATTTGGATTAAACTGGATGCATTTAAATAAAACTAAAATGTAAACTTCAAGATTAAAAAGCATAAAAGTAAAGAACGATTTGATTGTTTGTTGTTTCTTGCAGATGACAAAGAAGGCGCGGGGAGATACAGTTCATGGTGATAGTGAATGTGCCAGGTGGATGAATGATAAGTGTAACAATTATAATTTTATAAGTATGTGTGTAGGTGAGCAACCCATAATTAGCCGGAACTCCTCTTGGTAGATTTCATCCCAACTTCAATAATCCTACTAGTCTGTTACCAAAACCATGGTCAGACACTAGGCGATTAAGATCCTACAAGTTGCTTAACAATTAATCTCCTTGGATCGGACTAACGCAATAAGCACGGCGGTTTCTCGTTATCCTCGGGTATACTAGTTTCCCATTGATATCCCTGTATCACTCGGGGGTCGCCGGTCTGCTAGCGAGCAAAATCCTATCCATGTAGAACAAAGCATCATGTTGTCTGGGCCCTTAATTAGACAACAAGCATTAGGCATCCCATAGATAGTCAAGCACACATAATATAGTAATTAGAATCAATCACAAACTAATGGAAAATGTATGAAGGCACATCACATTTCACCAATCCCTTACATCTCCCATGCCCAAGGAACTTACTCACACATGAGAGAAGAAAGCATCATCGATATAATTAAATAAAGGGAGTTCTTCTCGATATTGCCGTGGGGATCCACAATAAGAATAGAAAAGTAATCCAACACTATTCAAGCTAGGAAGAAACGATCTCAAACCCTAGTCTTGTAAGGTGAAGATCTCTCTCTCTCTCAAGTACAAGTAATGGCTATGGGGGTGTGCTGGCTAGGAGGTTGAAGATCGTGGAGCGAGATGAAGAACGTATTCTCCTCCTTCTTCGGATCTCTTCTTTCTCCTTTCTGGATGGGATGGCGGTTGTTGTGTTCTGTTTTGGTCTCTTCACGAAAGTTGTCCCTTTTGACAAGACGGAGGCGGTGGCAGCTATATGCCCGGAAAAATGTTCCCCGTATAGTTGCTCTTTAAAGCTCCTGCTTGTGCCCCTTGCTTGCTTCCAAAAAGAGACTTGCTTGTTTTCATCTGAATATTGTGTTTCTCATGTTAAAACCTTCTATTTATATTCAGAACCTGAAACACACATTAAAAACCAAGTTTTCTTTGCTACCAAAGTATTATCGTTAGGTAAAGCTATAAAATGATCAAATCTAGAGGAAAACCATCAATGAAACCATCAAAAATATGTCAAATCTCACAGCTATCAATGCCCCTGAGACGGCTAGCCACATGCTAAAGGACAGCCCATTCACCATTGTAATTTGGAACCTAGCTCAGCATTGGGACCACAACGCCGGTGGGATCTAGGGCCAGGGGATGCCCTCCATGTCGGACTGGTGGGACAACCTCATTGCTAGACATCCTGCTAATGAGCAGCGAAGAATTAACGGTCGCCTACTGTACGTTCTATGGAACGCCTAGGAAGAAATAAATCGAAGGATTTTCATGGGAAAGCGCCTAACTTACATCGAGGTCACAGAGATCGCCAGGGAGGACTTTAGGAAATAGGCTCTGACTTTTCCGGCAATCGAGCAGGCCATTCCAGCAGAGCCAGATTAGATTTTTCGTTTTTGTTCTTGTTGTCGTTGTTTCTGGCATGTCTATTTGCATGCACTACCACCCTATACATCTTGTTGGGGTTTTCCCTCTTTCTTAATGAAATGGCAGTGCTCGTGTCGATTTCTCCAAAAAATTGAAAGTCAAAATATCAAACGGTGTCAGGAAAATCAGGTAACTGCTTTCTTAGTGTTTCGTCATCCAGCCTGTCTGACTTCCCCTTTAACAACTTAGAGCATATCTAGCAGACACTATAAACTCATTCAAACTAAAAAATAACCGTCGCTTTTTGGGTTTGAGCCAAAAAATGACCCGAATACACTGTAAAGCCTATCCAATCTGAATTGTTTTTGGTGAACCGAGAAAATTTGCATCCCGCAACCCTATATTTCCAGGTTTCATGGCCGAACTGAGGGGGCCTGTAAATGCATTGGTAGTTGGCTGGAGGGAAATTTCCCTGTCGTTGCCCTTCCACCGTGGGACTGGCCAGAGTATCACCGGACTCCATCAAATTCGTTGCCTCTGGTCCTTCTCCACCGTCCCAGCCACACGCACAACCGGGATGGACAACCGCCTCGCTAGAATCAGCTCGTGCTCGCCGGAGCAGGGCGGCATGCGAGGATAGTTTAGGTCAGGGCAAGGCAAGCCCAGAGCAGGGCGGCTTCGGGTCAGGGCTGCTGGAAAGAGGTGGCACGAGGGGCTACTGGGTCAGGGAGGCGTGAGGGGTGGCAGGGTCGGGGCTGCTGGGTTGGTATGGCGCGAGGGCCACCAGGGATGGAGCGTGGCATGCTAGGCCGAAGCGGGATAACCCGGGCGATGGCGGCGAGGCAACATGGTGGGGGTGACACAGGGAATGCCAAGCACCGACCGCGGTTGAGGAAGAGGATGGGTAAAGAAAGAAAAATAAAAAACGTGGCCATGGGTGGGGCCTGCTAATACATTGCAAATGTATGTATAATTTTTGATGCTCCATGCTTGGTTTTATCCACTTTCTTGTGTTTTGTCCACACTTTAGAGTACTTTTCATACGATTTCTTGGACTAACCTATTAACAAGAGCCACAGTGCCAGCTGCCGGTTTTCTGCTGTTTTTGGTTCCAGGAAAGTCAGAAAATGAATATTCTCGGAATTGGACGGGACAAAAGCCAAAGTGCCTATTTTTCCAGAAGACTCCAGGAGCCAGAATACGAGACGGAGGAGGGCCAGGGGCTGGCCACACCACCCCCAGGCGTGGGCTAGGCCTGGCCGCGCCAGGGCATGGTGTGGTGGCCCCAGGCACCCCCTCGGTCTCCCTCTTCGCCTATAAGAAGCCTTCTGACCTAAAAACTTCAAGGGGTTCGACGTTTTTCTAGAAGGAGTTCTGCTCCGCCGCCACCACCAGATTCCACGAAACAGCACCAGAAACTCCGTTTTGGCACCCTGCCGGGACGAGGAATTGGAGGAGATCATCGCCATCATCATCACCATCGCTTCTCCATCGACCATCCATGTTTACCCCATCTATGAGTGAGTAATCCCCCGTTGTAGGCTATGGGGATGGTAGGGATTGGATGAGATCGTTCATGTAATGGCATCAGATTGTTAGGGCATGGTGCCTAGTATCTTTTATTAGTTCTTTATGACTTTGTTGTGACTTGTTGTGCTTAATGCTTGTCACTAGGGCCCAAGTGCCATGATTTCAGATCTGAACTTATTATTGATTCATTATGATAGTAGTGTTCTTGGTCTTATCTACAAGTTGTATACACACGTTGTTGTCCGGAACCTATGGCCCTATGTTCTGATTGCTATGTGAATTGTCTTGTCCATGCAATGCCCGTCCATCCATCCCTATGCCTACCGCACTCGAATCCCACTGTTACTGCTTTTGTTACTACTGTCTTTGCTTTACTACTGCTGTTACTTTCCTATTCCTACTACAAAACTGTTGCTACTGATAAACTGCTGTGAGCAAGATTGTTTCCAGGTGCAGCTGAATTGACAACTCAGTTGTTAAGGCTTATAAATATTCTTTGGCTCCCCTTGTGTCGAATCAATAAATTGGGTTTCACTTCCCTCAAAAATACCATGATACACCCCCTATACTCGAATCAATAAATTGGGTTTCACTTCCCTCAAAAATACCATGATACACCCCCTATACTTGTGGGTCATCAAGACTATTTTTTGGCGTCGTTGTCGGGGAGCATAGCTTTATTTATCAAGTTCACTTGGATTCACTATTGTTCAAGCTAAGTTTATTTTCTCCTTGTTTGCTTGTTTCTTTATCAAAAATACAAAAAAAAGTAGTTCTTACTCTAGTTGTTATTTTTGTTGGTCTGTTATTGTCTTGCTTTATCATGCTTGATGTCAATGGTTGGTTTCTTTGAAACTGAATCTTATTGGCAAGGTGGGTTCACGGAAGATCAAAAGTATTGTTATAAGGAACACCGCTTGTCACAAAAGGGGAAGCACTTATGGTAACAAATTGATAAATTGTATACCATTGCTAGAAACGTGTGCTCTACTTATAATGTTACTTATTGCCTTGATAAATCTTGTTGCTGTAGGAGGTACAAACACATCCCTTTTCAATGTGAGTATAATGATAATGTTACCATATCTTCTTATGTTAAAGGGAATTATGACTTTTATGATGTGGAACAAATTGAGGAATTTATTGCTTGGAAGGGTGCATTTGAACTTGCTAGTTTGCTTGAAAATATTGATGATTCACCTTACAAATATGAGGTTTATGGTATACTTAAATTTTGCTTTGATAATTACAAGGATGAAAATGGCTATATTCTTGAATATTTTAATACATGCTTTCCACAAATGGAAGAGACTAATGCCTTGCAGGATCCTATGGAAGAAGAAATTGATGAACCTGAAATCTCATTAGATAAAAAAGAGAAGGAGAGTGATGAACAAAAGGAGGAAGAATGGATTAGCTACCCATGCCTACCTTCTAATGAGAGTAACTCTTTATCCCTTACATTATTTGATTGTCCCCCATGCTTACTAAAGAAGGATGAATGTTATGTTCCTGAGGATTTTTTTGAAGATGTTTATGATAAAGCTCTAGTGCTTGTAGATCATGAAAAGCATGCTTTATGTGATAGTTATATTGTTGAGTTTATTCATGAGGCTGCTTAAAATTATTATGAGAGAGGAAAATATGGTTGTAGAAGTTTTCATGGTATTGAAACACCTCTCTATGTGCTGAAAGTTTTGAAGTTACTCTTGTTTTATCTTCCTATGCCTGTCACTTTGTTATTTGCTTACACGATTCCTATGCATAGGAAGTGGGTTAGACTTAAATGTGTTTTGAATTTGCTTCTTTATGCTCTCTTTTACTTCAATTCTTATTTCTTATGTGAGCATCCTCTCAAACTATTATGCCTGAAGATGATAATATGTCTATTATTCTTGGGAGACCTTTTCTTAAACACTGTAGGAGTTGTTATTCATTGTAATCAAGGGAAGGTGACCTCCAATGTTAATGACAAGGAACATACTTTCTATTTCCCCAAGAAGATTGAAAGGACTTATGGTTTGAATTCAATTGAACATGTTGAGGGCATTCAAGTTGGAGAAATATATTGTCCCATACCAAGAGAAAAATTTGAAACTATTATGATTGGGACCATTGCTATCAAGGTTGAGGTAACATAATCATTAGTGGAATACAAAGTTTTGTCTCATATGGAATTGTTTTGGTAACAAGACCTGATCAACCTTGTTAACAAATGGATTTCATTGAACAAAACAATGTTTTCACCATGATTATCTCCGCTTACTTCTATTCTATCCATTTTAGTTTTTGCTTTTGCCTAACTTAAAGGCGTTAAAGAAAAGTACTTATTGGGAGATAACCCAAAAGTTTTAGATGAGTCTTGGAAGTTATTACCTCTGTAATAACCGCTCCTTATCCTTTTTATTTGCTTTTTGTGCCAAGAGTAACCTCTAATGAGAGAGAAGTAATCATTGGGAAAGTTGCTGTCCCGAAACAGATTTTTGTGCTTCACCGTAAACATTCGTGAGAGAGCTATGTATGTAGGATTGAGCTGTAATTGTTTGTGCTTATGACCCAGGTTGTTATCTAACTTTCGTTAGTTCAACACTTTTTGATTTGAGCAACAGAAGGTCTTCGAAAAAATTCGTCTTTACCTGCTGGTCTGTTTTGACAGATTTCTGCCATTTTCTGCATTTGTTTCTTGTTGGTTCCTTCTTGAGTTCTTTTGGGGAATTGATATTTTTGTGGGAAGTGCTACAGTAGCTAGTGTTCTAATGTAAGTTTATTTGGTGTTAGAACTGAACCTTAAGACTTATTTATCTTGAGTGCACTAATGTTGCTAATAAAGATTGTGTGAAGTTTTGTATGAAGGAAAAAATTCAGGTGTATGGAAGGAATGAGTAATGAGATGAAGGATGGACTAAAGCTCAAGATTGGGGATGCCACGCGTGTCACCCCAAGAAATATCCAAGAAGTACAAGCTTCAAAGCTTGGGGATGCCCAAGGCATCCCCTTCTTCATCAATAAAAATCCTAGGTTTCTTCCAAACACTTCATTTTTATTATTTCATGCACAGTTGTGTTGTTCTTGGAGCGTCTTCTTTTTTGTTTTCGTTTTGGTTTTTAGTTTGCGTGGATTGCTTAGTTTGCTGAATAAATTGGTTGGACCTCCTCTTTCATATATTGGTGTTCAAATAGTTTGGTTTGGTTTGGTTTGGTTTGGTTTGGAAAAGAGTAGGAAAGCTCATGCTTAAGTGGTAAAGAGAGCTTGTTTTTGACCGTGGCCTATGCTTTGTCATGCCATGCTTGATATTGTTTTGGCTTTATGCTTAGTATTCTTTGTTGTAGTATGACTTGTTATAAACAATTGAGATTGCTTAATGTGCCTTGGATGAATCATACGTTGTTTTAGCATATTAAAGCATAGTATTGTGGTATTATCCTTTGATACTTTATTTGGGTTGACTTGGCACATGCTCACACCATGTTATGACTATCCCAAGTCACCATAAGCCTTTATGATCCTTTAGTTTTTAACTTGTAGTATCACTTTATGCTTTGATCAATGATGTTTGGTCGCTCTGCATGATTATGGCCATTATTGCTCTCTCGTTTGTCGCTCCCTTACTATTGCTAGCCTTCACTTTCACTGAGTATGTTTTACTCATGTTTCCAACTCCCTAAACCAAATATTTCCAAAGTGTCCACCATACCTACCTATTAGCATCATTTGCTACTTCCGTGCATATTCAATATGCCTTGATTTCTTCCGAATAAAATGTTTGCTTGTTATGAGAAAGTTAGTTAGTAAAGCTCTCACGAACTTGATGGCACACTTTATTTCCTGCACTTAATAAACCTGAACCATTGTGATTCTCCATGAAATTTATATGCTTGCAAATTATAGGCTGGGGATTAGCAGAACCGTGCTGTCATGGGGAACGCTTTCAACACTTGTAAATATATACCCAGTTGATACCTTGCTCTTTTGTTTGCGGATGTCGTCGGTGTGAAATAAAAGGGGAGCTTGTAAGTCCATGGAGTTATGTATATGTGTTAGAGAAACGCCTGGGCCGCTGGTCTAATCCATGCTGACATGGTGGAAACCTGCAGCGTAACCATAATGATATCTATGAAGCATTCTTCTTATAAAAAAAAGAGAGAGATAGCTATTAAGAAAAAGAAAAAAAAAGAGATTTACGAAAAGAGGAAAGAGAGAAAAAAGCACCATTTTCCCATGGTAAATAAGAAGATTGCTGAGATACTCATTGTCTGCTTGCCTTGTCATTTTGATATGGGGATTCTTCCGTATCATCGGGCAAGGGGTACCCCGTTGGCGGTTCTCAATGATACGCACATACTTACGATGACAAGAACTTACCGGTAACTAAAGTTGAGTAGCATGAGGAGCGGCCCTCGTACTCAAGGGACTTGGGATTTTTAGTTTATAGTCTGTCAAGCATATAACTCAGATTGGACCTCACTTTCACCTTAACCACATTAAAGATGCTTATGATAGGGGCAATGAGAGTTCAAAGCTAATGAGTACCATACTTTCAGCATTTGGAAGCCTTTCAAACTATTCAAAACCTTTTCATTTCCTTGTTGAGTCTCCACACATTCTATGAGCACTTTCTTGAGAGCATAGTGGCCATTCTTAGTTCTATGTGCATTGTCCCAATACTTGTTGACAGATGCATACCTTGATATTGCTTGTTTTAAACTATTTGTATCTAGTCACTCTTGTAAAGTTTGAAGGTGTCCTATGCATTTATGTTTGCTACTCTATGAGGGACAAGCTGGATGCCACTTTGCTATGATTTCTTTATGTGAAACAAACAAACGTCTTGCAAAGCATTGTTATTTATGCATCTTTTGTTTGTGCTTTTTCATGTTGCATCATAGTTTCTTTGTCTTATTGCTAGAACTTTGTATTTCATGTTATGCTTGAAGTACTATGATCCCAGCTTTGAATGTTTTACAAATACTTTGATCAAGTCTTTGATGGTGCATATCACCTCAAAAATTATTTTTCTTTTTATCACTTACCTACTCGAGGACGAGCAGGAGTTAAGCTTGGGGATGTTGATATATTTCAAATGTATCTATAATTTTTGAGGCTCCATGCTTGGTTTTATCCACTTTCTTGTGTTTTGTCCACACTTTGGAGTGCTTTTCATACGATTTGTTGGACTAACCTATTAACAAGAGCCACATTGCCAGCTGCCTGTTTTCTGCTGTTTTTGGTTCCAGGAAAGTCAAAAAATGAATATTCTCGGAATTGGACGGGACAAAAGCCAAAGTGCCTATTTTTCCAGAAGACTCCAGGAGCCAGAATACGAGACGGAGGAGGGCCAGGGGCTGGCCACACCACCCCCAGGCGCGGGCTAGGCCTGGCCGCGCCAGGGCATGGTGTGGTGGCCCCAGGCACCCCCTCGGTCTCCCTCTTCGCCTATAAGAAGCCTTGTGGCCAAAAAACTTTGGGGGGTTCGACGTTTTTCCAGAAAGAGTTCTGCTCTACCGCCACCACCAAATTCCAGCACCGAAACTCCATTCGGCACCTCGGACGGGAATTGGAGGAGAGGAGATCATCGCCATCATCATCACCATCGCTTCTCCATCGACCATCCATGTTTCCCCCATCTATGAGTGAGTAATCCCCCGCTGTAGGCTATGGGGATGGTAGGGATTGGATGAGATCGTTCATGTAATGGCATCAGATTGTTAGGGCATGGTGCCTAGTATCTTTTATTAGTGCTTTATGACTTTGTTGCGACTTGTTGTGCTTAATGCTTGTCACTAGGGCCCGAGTGCCATGATTTCAGATCTGAACTTATTATTGATTCATTATGATAGTATTGTTCTTGGTCTTATCTACAAGTTGTATACACACGTTGTTGTCCGGAACCTATGGCCCCGGCGATGTAAATCGGGATAACCGGAAGGGAATGACTTTGATGTGAGGATCACATGTGTTCACGGAGTGTTAATGCTTTGCTCCGGTGCTCTATTAAAAGGATCACCTTAATTGCCAGTAGTTCCCTATAGGCCCTGCTGCAAACGGGCTGGCAGGACAAAAGATGTTGTGCAAGTTCTCATTGCGAGCACGTATGACTATATATGGAACACATGCCTAGGATTGTCTAGTACTTGGATGCTTTATCTTATTTATCTGCAATTGCCCTATGTTCTAATTGCTATGTGAATTGTCTTGTCCATGCAACGCCCGTCCATCCATCCCTATGCCTACCGCACTCGAATCCCACTGTTACTGCTTTTGTTACTACTGTCTTTGCTTTACTACTGCTGTTACTTTACTACTCCTACTACAAAACTATTGCTACTGATAAACTGCTGTGAGCAAGATTGTTTCCAGGTGCAGCTAAATTGACAACTCAGTTGTTAAGGCTTATAAATATTCTTTGGCTCCCCTTGTATTGAATCAATAAATTGGGTTTCACTTCCCTCGAAAATACTGCGATACACCCCCTATACTTGTGGGTCATCACCTGCTGACTCGTGGTTGATATCGAGCTCATTGGGGAACCCCAAGTGGAACGTATGATGAGCACAGCAGTAAGTTTTCCTCAGTTATGAAACCAAGGTTATCGAACCAGTAGGAGAAAGGAAACACCTCCAAGGTGTTGTTTCCAACTTGGAATCCTACACAACACAACCATGGAACTTTGCCCCCAACTTACAGTGAGGTTGTCAATCTCACCTGTTTTGATGAAAACAAAGGATTAAACGTATTATGTGGAAGAAAGTAATAGCTTGCAGAAAGTAAACAGAAAATAGTAAACAGTTGTAGATTGATGATAAAAGAAAGGACCGGGGTCCGTAGTTCACTAGTGGTGGTTCTCCTTAAGATAGATGACATGTTGGGTGAATAAATTACAGTGGGGCAATTGACAAACATCTAGAAAGCATACATGCATATACTAATCACCTTGACTCCTATGAGATTTGATTGGGCATTACAACATTATACATAGACCGTAATCCAACTACATCTATGACTAATAATCCACCTTAAGGTTATCATCCGAACCCCCTCCAGTATTAAGTTGCAAGCAACAGATAATTGCATTACGCATTGCATGTAAAGTAAACAATACGATTGTTCTATGAACAAAGGATTGTTGTTTTCTCCCTAGTAGCAACAGCACATCTAGTACCTTAGAGATTTCTGTCACTTCCCCATATTACTAGAGGCATGAACCCACTATCGAGCATAAATACTCCCTCTTGGAGTTGCTAGCATCTACTCGGCCAAGATAGCTACTAACAATGGAAAGCATGCAAGATCACAAATAACAAAGACATGATAGAATAAATAATCAATCTAAAATAGCATCTCAATATCCATCGAATCCCCGCAAATACAACATGTATGATTACAAATAGATGAGCTTGATCATGAACGGAGCTCACAAGATCTAAACATGGTAGCACAAATGATAAGGACCAACCATCTAGCTACTACATGGACCCGTAGTCCAAGAATGAACTACTCACGCATCACACTGGAGGCTTGCATGGTGATGAAGAAGGCCTCCATGGTGAATTCTCCCCTCCGACAGGGGTGCCAGGAAGAGCTTTGGATCCCTCCCGATCTAGGGATGGAGATGGCGGCGGCTACAGACTCTTTCATGGATTTTTGATCGGGTACCTAGGGTTTCTGTATCTGAGGCAATATATAGGCGAAAGGGGAGGCTGAGGGGGTGCCCTAGGCAGCCACACCACCCCCTGGCGCGGGCGAGGCCTAGCCGTGCGGCCAGGTGGTGTGGGCATCCCCTGGCCCCTCTCCGTCTCGTATTCTGGCTCTGTGTCCCCCTCGGTGAAATATTGACTTTGTCTTTTGTCCCGTCCAATTCCGAGAATATTCATTTTCTAACTTTCCTAGAACCAAAAATAGCAGAAAACAGGCAGCTGGCACTATGGCATCTTGTTAATAGGTTAGTCCAAGAAAGTGTATAAAAAGTACTCCAAAGTGTGGGCAAAACATAAGAAAGTAGATATAAACCAAGCATGGAACATAAAAAAATTATAGATACGTTAGCAACGTATCAATATCCCCAATCTTAACTCCTGCTCGTCCTTGATACATCCATTTTGCATCACTGTTCTATGTCATAATTCACTGTTATTCATTGATATATATCATATTGAGAGGTGATACTTATGTTATTTCATCTGTTTTTGCATGGTTGATGACTTTTGGAGCAAGGACCGCTGCAGTCAGGATTCTGATGGAAAAGGTGCTGTTTGGAGGCAAAATTCATGAAGTTCAGAAAATCTGGGAAAATATACGGAAAATCCTACTTTTCTAGAAGACGAAGGAAGCCAGAAGGGGGATGGAGATGGGCCACAGGGGGCCCACACCACCCCTGGCGCGAGCAGCCCTAGGCCGCGCCAGCAAGTGGTGTGGCCGCCCTGGCCCACTCCAGGCTCTCCCCTCTGGCGTATATTATCCTCCCAAAAGCCTAAGACTCGGGGAGTGACCACAGAAAGATTCCACTGCCTCTGCGGGGCAGAAAACACCGAGAGAGAAAGATCTCTCCGGCAGACAGGTTTCTGCCGGGGGAATTCCTTCCCGGAGAGGAGAGATCGTCGCCATCAACACCACCATCAAGCTGGACTTCATCAGGATCATCATCATCACCACCATCATCATCAGCAGCACCCTCATCACCCTCCCCATATTGCTGTAACAATTGGGTTGAATCTTGCATAGTTCATAGGGGAAACTTTCCCGGTGTTGATTACTCTTTGTAGTTGATGCTATTGAGTGAACCATTGAATTATTGTTTATGTTCAGATTGTTATACATCATTATTCCATCTCTGATCATGATCCATATGATGTCTTGTGAGTAGTTCGTTTTGTTCTTGAGGACATGGGAGAAGTCATGTTGTTAGTAGTGGAGTTGTGTTGAGAAAGATTCAATAGTTTGATATTTAAGTTGTGGTGTACTTCTTCTAGTGGTGTCATGTGAACGTCGGCTACATGACACTTCACCTATATGGGCCTAGGGGAATGCATTGTGTATTTGGCTACTAATCGTAGGGGTTGCCGGAGTGACAGAAACCTAAACCCCCGTTAGGAAACCATTACACAAGGGACATAAGGGTCTTAGAGTTTAAAGTTGTGGTTAGGTTTCTACCTTAATTACTTTCTTGTACTTACGGATGTTTGCAAGGGGTATAATCACAAGTATGTATTAGTCCTAGGAAGGTCGGTACATTAGCACAGGTTCACCCACACAACACTTAGCAAGCTAAAGAAGATTAATCAACTATATGAAGCGAAAGCACTTAACAGTCTTCCTATGTGTCCTCGAGAACGTTTGGTCATCTTAAGTAATACAACCGGCTTGACCTTTTCTGCATAAAGGATTGGGACATTTGCTGCATTTATTCCTACTGTCTTTTGTTTACTCGTACTTTGTTTACTTGCTTTATCAAAACCCCCTAAAAATCCGTTTGCTAAGTATTTGCAGAGAATTCCTGATCCATACCACTAGCCAGCACCTTCTGCTCCTCGTTGGGTTCGATACTCTTACTTATCGAAAATACTGCGATACACCCCCTGTACTTGTGGGCCATCAATACTATTTTTTGGCGCCGTTGCCGGGGAGTGAAGCGCTATTAGAGAGTGGAACTGGTAAAGGAAACTTCTACTGTGAGTATTGTTTACTTCTATTAGTTGCTTTATTTTCATTATGGATAATTCACTGAGTTTCTTATTTGGTAATGCTACTACCACTGTTAAGGTAGTAGATAAGCCACCACCTGTCGAGAATGATGCTTTCAAAATACCTACAAGAATTATTGATCGTGTTATGGATAACTACTATGTTGGGGATGGAACTGTCCATCCCGGTGATCATTTTCTCTTTATACATGAATTATGCGGGTTGTTCAAGTGTGCAGGTATTACTACAGATCAAGTTAAGAAGAAGTTATTCTCATTATCACTGAAAGGAAGAGCTGAGGAATGGTATAAGCTGCTGAAGAATGGTCAAGCTCTGGAATGGGAGGAAATAGTGCCTCTCTTTTATTCAAAGTTTTATCCTCCTATTGATATTCATAAAGATCGGAATCAAATATACAACTTTTGGCCTCTTGATGGAGAGAGTACAGCTCAAGCTTGGGGGAGATTGAAGTTACTAATGCTCAAATGTCCCATTCATGAGCTCCCCAACAATATTATTATCAATAACTTTTATGCAAGGCTCCCTCTACATGACACGGATTTATTGGATGCTTCTTGTGTTGGATCATTCACTCGCATGGAAGAAGAAGCTAAATGGGATCTTCTGGACCGTATTCAAGACAATGCTGAAGCATGGGAGAATGAGAAAGGTAGAAAGTCAGGTATAAATTATGATTATGAATGCTTTGAATCTTTAATGGGAACTGACGACTTTCAAAATATTAGTAATGCTTATGGTCTTGATCTGCAAGTTATTACGAATTGCTTTAGAGCTTTTGCTTCTTATATTGAAATTCCAAAAAGGGGATGGAATAAATACCATGCACCTTACAAAGATATTGTTGACTATGTTCCTATTGGGAGTGCTGAGTATTGCATTATTGATCCCATCTTACCTGAACCTTATATCGAGAAGATTCCCTTCCTAGAAAAGGTAAAGGATCATCCTATGATAACTAATGTAATCACCAAAAGTTAAAAAAGAACTGTAAAACCTGATGAACAAATAAACGTTGAACCTGTGGTAGCAATTGTGAAAGACCTTGTCACTAAAAGCATAGAAGAAGGACACATATTCTTTTGTGAGGATGCTTCTAATATTGTTTCACATCCTAATAGAACTAAAAAAGCTAGTGTTCCTGTGCTTTCTGTTAGAATTGGTGATCATTGCTATTATGGTTTATGTGATATTGGTGCAAGTTCCAGTGCTATTCCTTATGAGCTTTACAGAGAAATTATGCATGAAATTAGTCCCTGCAAATTGGAAGAGATTGATGTGGTTATTCACCTTGCTAATAGAGAGACCATCTCTCCAATTGGTATTGTACGAGACGTGGAAGTTCTTTGTGGTAAGATTAAGTACCCTGCTGATTTTCTAGTACTCGGTTCAGCTGCTAGTAAAACTTATCCTATTATTTTTGGAAGACCTTTCTTGAGTACTTGTGGAGCTATTATAGATTGCAAAAGGGAGAAAATCTTGACTAAGTTTGCTGGGGAATCTTATGAGTTTAATTTCTCGAAATTCCCTAAGGAACCTTGTGAAGAGGAAACCCATAATGAGGATTTTAGAGTTGAAAAACTTGCTTCTATTTCTCTTGCTCCTAATAATGCTTTGCAGCAATTCATGGAAGATCATGAAAGTGAAATCTTCATGGAATAAAGGAATGAGATTGACAAGATTCTCCGTGATCAGCCTAAGATGCTCAAGCATAACTTGCCTGTAGAAGACTTGGGTACCACGTTGCCACCTAAAAAGGATCCGGTTTTCGATCTAAAACCTCTCCCTGATGATCTTAAATATGCTTATATTGATGATAAAAAGATATATCCTGTTATTATTAGCGCTAAACTTTCAGAAAAGGAAGAAGAAAGGCTATTGGAGGTTTTGAGGAAACACCGAGGAGCTATGGGCTATACTCTGGATAATTTAAAAGGGATTTCACCTACTATATGTCAGCATTCTATCAACATAGAACCAGATGCAAAGCCGGTTGTAGAGCACCAACGACGTTTAAATCCTAGGATGAAGGAAGTGGTAAGGAATGAGGTATTGAAACTCCTTGATGCTGGTATTATTTACCCTATTGCTGATAGTGAATGGGTTAGTCCTGTTCATTGTGTTCCTAAAAAAGGAGGTATTGTCGTTGTTCCTAATGATAATGATGAGCTTATTCCTCAAAGAATAGTAGTAGGCTATGTGCATTATTTTAGAAAAGTCAATAAAGTTACTAAGAAAGATCACTACCTGCTTCATTTTATTGATCAAATGTTGGAAAGGTTGTCTAAAAAGAACCATTTTTGTTTTCTTGATGGTTATTCTAGTTTCTCTCAAATTTCTGTTAAACAACAAGATCAAGAAAAAAAATACTTTTACTTGCCCTTACGGAACTTATGCTTATAGACGTATGCCTTTTGGTTTATGTAATGCTCTTGCTACTTTTCAAAGGTGCATGTCTGCTATCTTTCATGGTTTTTGTGAGGAAATTGTAGAAGTGTTCATGGATGACTTTTCTGTCTATGGAACTTCTTTTGATAATTGTCTGCACAACCTTCATAAAGTTTTGCAGAGATGTGAAGAAACTAATCTTGTTCTTAATTGGGAGAAATGCCACTTAATGGTTAATGAAGGGATTGTTCTTGGGCATAAAGTTTCTGAAAGAGGCATAGAAGTTGATAGAGCTAAGGTTGAGGCAATTGAGAAGATGCCATGTCCAAGAGACATCAAAGGTATTCGTAGTATCCTTGGTCATACTGGTTTTTATAGGAGGTTTATTGAAGACTTTTCTAGGATATCAAAACCTCTCACTAATCTTCTTCAAAAAGATGTACCCTTCATTTTTTATGATGATTGTAGGGAAGCTTTCGAAACTCTTAAGAAGGCTTTAACTATAGCCCCTATTGTTCAACCACCTGATTGGAGTTTACCCTTTGAAATAATGTGTGATGCTAGTGATTTTGCTGTAGGGGCTGTCCTTGGGCAACGTATTGATAAAAAGTTAAACGTTATCCATTATGCTAGTAAGACTCTAGACGCTGCTCAAAGGAATTATGCCACTACTGAAAAGGAATTTCTAGCTGATGTTTTTGCTTGTGATAAGTTTACGCCCTATTTTGTGGACTCAAAAGTATTCATTAATACTGATCATGCTGCTATTAAATATCTTATGACAAAGAAGGACGCTAAGCCTAGGCTTATTAGATGGGTACTGCTTTTACAAGAGTTTGATCTACATATAGTAGATAGGAAGGGTGCTGAAAACCCTGTAGCTGATAATTTATCTCATTTGGAAAACATCTCTTTTCACCCTATGCCTGTTAATGATAGTTTCCCAAATTAACAGTTAGCTGCAGTAGGGGTAAGCTCGCGAGGGAGCCCTTGGTACACTGATTATGCTAACTTTATTGTCTCCAAGTATTTGCCTCCAACTTTTACAGCTCAGCAAAGGAGGAAGTTCTTCTATGATTTGAGGCATTATTTTTGGGATGACCCACACTTATACAAAGAGGGAGTGGATGGTATTATGCGAAGATGTGTTCCAGAATATGAACAAAGGGAGATATTGCATAAATGTCATGGTAGTGCTTATGGGGGACATCATGCAGGAAATAGAACTGCACAAAAGGTGCTACAATCAGGTTTCTACTGGCCTACCCTTTTTAAAGATGCAAGAAAATTTGTTTTATCTTGTGATGAATGTCAGCGTGTTGGTAATATTTCTAGACACAATGAAATGCCTATGAATTACTCTCTAGTTATTGAACCCTTTGATTGCTGGGGATTTGACTTTATGGGTCATTACCCTCCTTCGAAAGGTTACACTCATATTCTTGTTGCCGTTGATTATGTTACTAAGTGGGTAGAAGCCATTCCTACAAAGAGTGCTAACGAGGAGACTTCTCTAAAAATGCTTAAGGATGTTATCTTTCCTAGGTTTGGAGTGCCTAGGTATCTCATGACTGATGGGGTTCTCATTTCATTCATGGTGGTTTTAGAAAGACCCTTGCTAAATATGATGTTAATCATAGAATTGCTTCAGCTTATCACCCCCAAACTAGCAGGCAAGTAGAGTTATCAAATAGAGAAATTAAATCCATCTTGCAAAAGACTGTTAATAGATCTAGAAAAAACTGGGCTAAAAAGTTGAATGATGCTTTATGGTCTAATAGAACTGCTTACAAAAATCCTATGGGGATGTCTCCTTATAAAATGGTTTATGGGAAAGCTTTTCACCTACCCTTAGAATTAGAACACAAAGCTTACTTGGCAGTTAAAGAACTAAATAGAGATTGTAAGCTCGTTGGTGAGAAAATATTATTTGACTTAAGTTCTTTAGATGAATGGAGGAGTGAAGCCTATGAAAATGCTAGGCTCTTTAAAGAAAAAGTTAAAAGATGGCATGACAAGCGAATACTTAAGAGAGAATTTCATGTTGGTGAGAAAGCTATTGTATAGGTCTCATCTTAGATTTTTTGCAGGAAAGCTACTGTCAAAATGGGAAGGACCTTTCATTATTGAAGAAGTATACCGTTCAGGAGCAATAAAAATTTCTTCTTTAAAAGATGATACTACACAAGTAGTGAATGGGCAGCGACTCAAGCACTATATTGCTGGAGATTCTTACAATGAAGATGTTGATGCCTTTCAAGTTATAACTCCGGAAAGATTTATCAAGGACCAAATTCAAAGACCTGTAGAGTCCGCTTCCAAATAGGTAACAGTCCTGGTAACAAAAGTTCCGCGAAAATACTATCCAACTATATTTTTGCAGTTTTTAGTCAACAAGGAAAGTTACGAAGCAAAAAATGGACAGAAACAGAGCCAGGATGGCCCACACCACCCTGTGGCGCGGGCCCACCCCGAGCCGCGCCACCAGGTGGTGAGGCCACCCCAGACTCCACCTCCGACCCGTTTTCTCCCAGTACCTTCCTTTTGTTTTGAAACTTCGTAATATATAATCCCCCGGATCTCCCGAGGTTCGTATATTGTGTTTTCGTTGTGTTTTTGTTCCGATCTATTTCTGCCAGGTAGAGTCCCAGATTTGGAGCCACAATCTCTTCTTACGGATCAGCCAAGGGAGAATCCTTAGAAGATATCATCAACCCATACATGAGAGAGTTGAAGATTCATCCCAAGGAGCTGTTGCTCGAAGATGGGGAGGTTCGGATAAAAGAGGTTCAAGGCCCTAAAGGTGAAGGAAGTCTGGAGGACAGGATGGAAGCACTGGAGCAAGAAGTCTTTAGGTACAAGAAGATGGCGGAGCACGAAGTGGATATCATCCATAAGATTTGTTCCGAACTCATCACCGAGAACCAAAAGGAGACTGCTGAACTCAAAGACGAAGTCCTCTCACTCTGCCAAACAACCAACAAACTGCAAGCACAGTTCTGTGACGTTCAAAATCAAAATTGTGGGTATGAGGTTAGGTTTAAATGCATAAGTGCTGCTGCAAGTTTCAGGATGCTGGAAACCACGATGTCCTTT
This sequence comes from Avena insularis, assembly GCA_023614405.1. Taxonomy (NCBI): domain Eukaryota; kingdom Viridiplantae; phylum Streptophyta; class Magnoliopsida; order Poales; family Poaceae; genus Avena; species Avena insularis. The sequence goes on from CM042694.1 coordinate 32,143,283, forward strand.
GTTGATGGGAAGCCCTTACCCTGGAACTCGGACGAAGATGAGAGGATACCACCACCACCGAAGGAGTAATTCGTCATCAGGTTTGGCATCCCCTGGGTTTGTTCCAAGCTTGGGGGAGTGCCACGGTATCACATCACTATCTTCTATCTTTTTACCTTTTTAGTAGAGTCATATCATGAATAGAGAAGTTATTATGTAGTATGGTTTGCATTATGGAAGTGTCCCCTCTCTCGTTAGATATGTATCCCTTGGTGTGAGTTGCCGTTATGGAATATTGATGAGAAGTTCTATCATTCACTCTTTTTCATAGCTTATATTAGTTTTCAATCCGTGGTTATATGATTGATCTTGTTGTTAGTATTGGTAGCACTTTGGGATCATTGAGTTAATTTAGTTGGTTTTGGCAAACCTGGCTCGGTCAGAAGCAACACTATTTTTGAGAGTTGAATGAAAAGATAAAAGTACTCTAGAGAAATATAATTTCATCATCTTTCTTTCTTGATTTGCTCATAAGTTTAGTATTCTCTAGTTAAGATCTTTTGTGCTTCCAAGGAAGATTGCATGTTTGTTTTTATCACTTGTATGTTTGGTTGTTTCCTTCAACTCTTATACTTGCCACCCAGCCTTGCTATCCAAAAACCTGTACTGAGAGGGAATTCTTCTCGTGCATCCACCTCCTTTAAACCAAAACCTCTGCCATTTGTGTCCACCATACCTACCTAGTAGCATTATTGCTATTACAAGTAAATTCTTGTTTTATCTATCTCCCAAATTAAACTTGTTATGTGAAAAGTAGTGATTAAAGCTCTCACGAACTTGATGGCACACTTTACTTCCTTGCACTTAATAAACTTGAACCATTGTGCTCACCTATGTTGCGTATATGCTTGCGCTTTGTAAGTTGTTAATTAGCAGAACCATGCTGTCATGGGGAACGCTTTCAACATTGCACTAGTACTTTGTACCTAGTTGATATCATGTTCTTTTGTCTATGGATGTCGTCGGTGTGAAATGAAAGGGGAGCTTGTAAGTCCATGGAGTTATGCATGTGTGTTAGAGAAACGCCTGGGCCGCTGGTCTAATCCATGCTGAGATGGTGGAAACCTGCAGCATAACCATAATGAGCATCTATGAAGCATTCTTCTTATAAAAAAAGGAGAGATAGAGATTGATAAAAAGAGAAAAGAAAAAAGAGATATTATGAAAAGAGGAAAGAGAAAAAGGCACCATATTCCCATTGTAAATAAGAAGATTGCTGAGATGTTTGTTGTCTGCTTGCCTTGTCATTTTGATATGGGGATTCTTCCGTATCATCGGGCAAGGGGTACCCCGTTGGCGGTTCTCTATGATACACATATGCTTACGATGACAAGAACTTACTGGTGACTAAACTTGAGTAGCATGAGGAGCGGCCCTCGTATTCAAGGGACATGAGATTCTGAATTTACAACTTGTCAATGCATATCCTCATATTTGATCACTTTAACCTTAATCACCTAAAGATGCCTATGATAGGGGCAATGAGAACTGAAAGCTAGTAAGTATCATAATTTTTGGGAGCTCTTTATGAGACTTGCGATCCCTGCTTCCCTCTGTGAAGGGCCTTTCTTTTACTTTTTAGTTGAGTCAGTAAACCTATTCCCTTCTATCTCAGCAAGTATTTTGAGTTGTTGTGTTTCATTTATTCATATGATGATTTATGAATGTGATGCTTCTTGTCCGTATTCTTTTATCGACTCTTCACTCCATAAACCCGAGGCCATGTTTATTGAGCTCAGTTTGCGAAGTCTAAGCTTGGGGGGAGTTGATACGTCCATTTTGCATCACTGTTCTATGTCATAATTCACTATTATTCATTGATATATTTCGTATTGAGAGGTGATACTTATGTTATTTCATCTGTTTTTGCATGGTTGATGACTTTTGGAGCATGGACCGCTGCAGTCAGGATTTTGATGGAAAAGGTGCTGTTTGGAGGCAAAATTCGCGAAGTTCAGAAAATCCGAGAAAATATATGAAAAATCCTATTTTCCAGAAGACGAAGGAAGCCAGAAGGGGTGCTGGAGATGGGCCACAGGGGGCCCACACCACCCCCTGGCGCGGGTATCCCTAGGTCGCGCCAGCAGGTGGTGTGGCCGCCCTGGCCCACTCTAGGCTCTCCCCTATGGCGTATATATTCCTCCCGAAACCCTAAGACTCGGGGAGCGACCACATAAATATTCCGCCGCCTCTGCAGGGTGGAAAACACCGAGAGAGAAAGATCTCTCCGGCAGACAGATTTCTGCCGGGGGAATTCCTTCCCAGAGAGGGGAGATCGTCGCCATCAACACCACCATCAAGCTAGACTTCATCGGGATCATCATCATCATCACCATCATCAGCAGCAGCACCCTCATCACCCTCTCCATATTTCTGTAACAATTGGGTTGAATCTTGCATAGTTCATAGGGGAAACTTTCCTGGTGTTGATTACTCTTTGTAGTTGATGCTATTGAGTGAACCATTGAATTATTGTTTATGTTCAGATTGTTATACATCATTATTCCATCTCTGATCATGATCCATATGATGTCTTGTGAGTAGTTCGTTTTGTTCTTGAGGACATGGGAGAAGTCATGTTGTTAGTAGTGGAGTTGTGTTGAGAAACATTCAATAGTTTGATATTTAAGTTGTGGTGTACTTATTCTAGTGGTGTCATGTGAACATCGACTACATGACACTTCACCTATATGGGCCTAGGGGAATGCATTGTGTATTTAGCTACTAATCGTAGGGGTTACCGAAGTGATAGAAACTTGAACCCCCGTTAGGAAACCATTGCACAAGGGACGTAAGGGTCTTAGAGTTTAAAGTTGTGGTTAGGTTTCTACCTTAATTACTTTCTTGTACTTACGGATGTTTGCAAGGGGTATAATCACAAGTATGTATTAGTCCTAGGAAGGTCGGTACATTAGCACAGGTTCACCCACACAACACTTAGCAAGCTAAAGAAGATTAATCAACTATATGAAGCGAAAGCACTTGACAGTCTTCCCATGTGTCCTCGAGAACGTTTGGTCATCTTAAGTAATACAACCGGCTTGTCCTTTGCTGCATAAAGGATTGGGCCACTTGCTGCATTTATTCCTACTGTCTTTTGTTTACTCGTACTTTGTTTACTTGCTTTATCAAAAAACCCTAAAAATCTGTTTGCTAAGTATTTGCAGAGAATTCCTGATCCATACCACTAGCCAGCACCTTCTGCTCCTCGTTGGGTTCTTGCCATAGTAAGTACATGTGTATCATAGAGTACCACCAACGGGGTACCCCTTACCCGATGATACGGAAGAATCCCCATATCAAAATGACAAGGCAAGCAAATAACGAGCATCTCAGCAATCTTCTTATTTACCATGGGAAAATGGTGCTTTTTTCTCTCTTTCCTCTTTTATCATCTCTTTTTTTTCTTTTTCTCTTTTTCTCAATCTCTATCTCTTTTTTAAGAAGAATGCTTCATAGATTGCTCATTATGGTTACGCTGCAGGTTTCCACCATGATTAGGCATGGATTAGACCGGCGGCCCAGGCGTTTCTCTAACACACATACATAACTCCATGGACTTACAAGCTCCCCTTTCATTTCACACCGACGACATCCATAGACAAAAGAGCATGATATCAACTAGGTACAAAGTATAAGTGCAAAATTGAAAGCATTCCCCATGATAGCATGGTTCTGCTAATCCCCAACATATAAGTGCAAGCATATACAAGATAGACGACACAATGGTTCAAGTTTATTAGGGGCAAGAAAAGTAAAGTGTGCCATCAAGTTCGTGTGAGCTTTAATCACTAGTTTATTAGGGGAAAGAAAACATGAATATACTTGGAATAGCAAATGCTAATAGGTATGTATGGTGGACTGTTTGGAATAACTTGGTTTTATTTGGAGTTAGATGCATGAGTGGAACTCATACTTGGTTATGGAGGCTAGCAAAAGACTGGGAGCGACCAACTAAGAGAGCAATAATGGCCATAATCATGCAGAGCGACAAAACATCATTAATTAAAGCATAAAGTGATATTACAAGTCGAAAACTAAAGGATCATAAAGGCTATGGTGACTTGGGATAGTCATAACATGGTGTGAGCATGTGCCAAGTCAACCCAAATAAAGCATCAAAGGAGAATACCACAATACTATGCTTTAAAATGCTAAAACAACACATGATTCTTTCAAGGCACATTAAGCAATATCAATTGTTTATAACATGTCATGCTACAACAAAAATTACTAAGCATAAAGCCAAAACAATATCAAGCATGACATGACAAAGCATATGCCACAGTAAAAAATAATCTCTCTTTACCACTTAAGCATGAACTTTTCCTACTCTTTTCCAAACCAAACCAAACCAACTATTTGAAAACTAATGTATGAAAGAGGGGGTTCAACTAATTTATTCGAGCAAACTAAGCAAACAAAGCAAATGAAAACCAAAAACAAAAACGAAGACGCTCCAAGAACAACACAACTGTGCATGAAACAGTAAAAATGAAGTGTTTGGAAGAAACCTGGGATTTTTATTGATGAAGATGGGGATGCCTTGGGCATCCCCAAGCTTTGACGCTTGTACTTCTTGAATATTTCTTGGGGTGAGATGCGTGGCATCCCCAAGCTTGAGATTTAGTCCATTCTTCATCTCATTACATCATTCTGTCCATATACCTGAAATTTTTCCTTCATACAAAACTTCACACAATCTTTATTAGCAACATTAGCGCACTCAAGATAATAAGTCTTTAGGTTCAGTTTCAACACCAATAAAACTTCCATTAAAACACAAGCTACTATAGCACTTCCCTCAAAAAGCTCAATTCCCCAAAGAGAACCCAAAAACGAATCAACAAGAAGCAAATGCAAATAATGGCAGAAATCTGTCAAAGCAGACCAGCAGGTAAAAACCAATATTTTCGAAGACCTTATGTTGCTCAAATCGAAAAGTGTTGAACTAACAAAAGTTAGATAACAACCTAGGGCAGAAGCATAAAAGTGGACGCCTCAAAAATACATACAGAGATTTTACACAAATTTTTACAGTGGAGCACAAAAATCTGTTTCGGGACAGCAACTTTCCCAAGCATTACTTCTCTCTCATTAGAGGTTACTCTTGGCACAAAAAGCAAATAAAAAGGATAAGGAGCGGCTATTACATAGGTAATAACTTCCAAGACTCATCTAAAACTTTTGAGTTATCTCCCAATAAGTACTTTTCTTTAACGCCTTTAAGTTAGGCATAAGAAGCAAGAAAAAGAATCAAGTGTTCTCAAATGAAGAAGCATTAAGAGCAAATTTTGTTTTCATAGGAGAGGCAAAAGGAATATTCTCCCTCTTCTTAGGGAAGTGTTCTATACCATTCTTGAGTGGGAGTTGATATTTAATGGTGCCTTCTTTCATATCAATAATGGCACCAACAGTTCTAAGAAAAGGTCTTCCCAAAGTAATAGGACAGGAAGCATTGCATTCAACATCCAAAACATAGAAATCAACAGGGACATAGGCATTGTTAACCATAATAAGAACATCATTAATACTCCCCATGAGTTTCTTTTTAGCATTATCATCAAGTGGGACATTTAAATAGCAATCTTCCAATGGTGGCAAATCAAGCATATCATAAATCCTTCTAGGCATAATAGAAACACTACTATCAAGATCACATAAAGCTTTGAAATCAAAATTATTCACTTTCATATTAATGATGGTTTCCCAACCATATTATAGTTTCATAGGAATAGAAGCTTTATGTTTCATCTTTTCTTCTTTAATTTTTATGAGAGCATCAGTAATGTGTTTTGTAAAGGCCATATTCATAGCACTAGCATTACGACTTTTAGCAAGATTTTGTAGGAACTTAATTACTTCAGAGATATTGCAATCATCAAGATCAAAATCATAATTATCATCTAATGTAGTAGAGCTATTGTTTCCCATATTTCGAAGAGTTTCATCATTTTTATCAGAAAAGGTTCCATATGGTTTACTAGCTTCAACATTAGTGGTAGTGATAGTAGAAACACTAATATTTCTAGCAATTTCATCTTCTCTTTCCCACTTAGCATGCAATTCAGCTAATAGTCTAAAATTTTCATCAATTCTAACTTGTATGGCATTAGTAGAAGCAAAGGTATTCTCAATAGTTTCAGGTTTAGCAGCCATTTTATTCAAAGAACATTGTGCTTCAGCCAATGATGATATGTTTCTTTCAGCATTAGAGAGTTTCTCCTCAATAGTTTTATTGAAAATAGTTTGTTTGCTAATAAAATCTTTAAGCATAACTTCAAGTTCAGAGGGTGCATTTCTATTATTGTTGTAGGAATTCCCATAAGCATTACCATTATTGGGAGGATATGGCCTATAATTATTATTACCAAAGTTATTCCTGTAGGCATTGTTGCTAAAATTATTATTTCTTATAAAGTTCACATCAACTTGCTCTTCCTGAGCAACCAAAGAGGCTAAGGGAACATGATTTGAATCAATATGAGCTTTCCCATTAACAAGCATAGACATAATAACATCAATTTTATCACTCAAGGAAGAGGTCTCTTCAACAGAATTTACATTCTTACCTTGTGGAGCTCTCTCAGTGTGCCATTCAGAATAGTTAACCATCATATTATCAAGAAGCTTTGTTGAAGTACCCAAAGTAATGGTCATAAAGGTACCTCCAGCAGCAGAATCCAGTAGATTTCTTGAAGAATAATTAAGTCCTGCATAAAAGGTTTGGATAATCATCCAAGCAGTCAGTCCATGAGTGGGACAATTCTTTACCAAAGATTTCCTTCTTTCCCAAGATTGAGCAACATGTTCATTATCAGATTGTTTGAACTTCATTATTTCACTTCTCATAGATAATCTTACCAGGAGGATAGTATTTTCCAATGAAAGCATCTTTGCATTTAGTCCAAGAATCAATACTATTTCTAGTTAGGGATTGCAACCATTCTTTAGATTTTCCTCTCAAAGAGAAAGGAAACAATTTAAGCTTAATAATATCCCCATATATATCCCTATGCTTTTGCATCTCACAAAGTTCAACAAAGTTATTTAGATGAGCAGCAGCATCTTTAGTACCAATACCAGAAAATTGTTCTCTCATAACAAGATTGAGTAAAGAAGTTTAATTTCAAAGAAAGTAGCTTCAAGAACAGGTGGAGCAATAGGTGTGCACATGAAATCATTGTTGTTGGTGCTAGTGAAGTCACACAACTTAGTGTTTTCAAGAGTAGTCATTTTTTGTGTTTTTAATAAAGAAAGCAAACTTAGTACAACTAACTTTTTTTGTGATTTTGATAAAGAAACAAGCAAACATAGCAAAAATAAACTAAGCAAAACAAAAACAACAAAGTAAAGATATTGGTTATGAGGAACTCTCCTTGTGAAGATGTCCTTGACTCCCCGGCAACGGCGCCAAAAAAGTACTTGCTGACTCGTGGTTGATATCGAGCTCGTTGGGGAACCCCAAGAGGAAGGTATGATGAGCACAACAGTAAGTTTCCCTCAGTTAAAACAAAGGTTATCGAACCAGTAGGAGCAAGGAAACACCTCCAAGGTCTTGTTTCCAACTTAGAATCCTGCACAACACAACCATAGAACTTTTCCCCCAACTTACAGTGAGGTTGTCAATCTCACCGGTTTTGCTGAAAAGAAAGGATTAAAAGTATTGTGTGGAAGAAAGTAATATCTTGCAGAAAGTAAACAGAAAATAGTAAACAGTTGTAGATTGATGGTAAAAGAAAGGACCAGGGTCCATAGTTCACTAGTGGTGGTTCTCCTTAAGATAGATGACATGTTGGGTGAACAAATTATAGCGGGGCAATTGACAAACATCGAGAAAGCATACATGCATATACTAATCATCTTGACTCCTATGAGATTTGATTGGGCATTACAACATTATACATAGACCGTAATCCAACTACATCTATGACTAATAATCCACCTTCAAGTTATCATCCGACCCCCTCCAGTATTAAGTTGCAAGCAGCAGATAATTGCATTACGCATTGCGTGTAAAGTAAACAATATGATTGTTCTATCAACAAAGGATTGTTGTTTTCTCCCTAGTAGCAATAGCACATCTAGTACCTTAGATATTTCTATCACTTCCCCAGATTACTAGAGGCATGAACCCACTATCGAGCATAAATACTCCCTCTTGGAGTTGCTAGCATCTACTCGGACAAGATAGCTACTAACAACAGAAAGCATGCAAGATCACAAATAACAAAGACATGATAGAATCAATAATCAATCTGAAATAGCATCTCAATATCCATCGGATCCCCACAAACACAACATGTATGATTACAAATAGATGATCTTGATCATGAACGGAGCTCACAAGATCTAAACATGGTAGCACAAAGGATAAGAACCAACCATCTAGCTACTACATGGACCCGTAGTCCAAGGATGAACTACTCACACATCACACCGGAGGCTTGCATGGTGATGAAGAAGGCCTCCAGGGTGAATTCTCCCCTCCGGCAGGGTGTCGGGAAGAGCTTCAGATCCCTCTTGATCTAGGGATGGAGATGACGGTGGCTATAGACTATTTCATGGATTTTTGATCGAGTACTTAGGGTTTCTGTATCAAAGGAAATATATAGGCGAAAGGGGAGGCCGAGGGGTGCCCTAGGCGGCCACACCACCCCCTGGCGTGGGCCAGGCCTGGCCGCGCGGCTAGGTGGTGTGGGCGGCCCTTGGCCCCTCTCCGTCTCGTATTGTGGCTCTGTGTCCCCCTCGGTGAAATATTGACTTTGGCTTTTGTCCCGTCCAATTCCAAGAATATTAATTTTCTGACTTTCCTGGAACCAAAAAGAGCAGAAAACGGGCAGTTGGCACTGTGGCATCTTGTTAATAGGTTAGTCCAAGAAAGTGTATAAAACGTACTCCGAAGTGTGGGCTGTTGGCTCGTGTATTAACGAGCTCATTGGGGAACCCCAAGAGGAAGGTATAATGAGCACAGCAGTAATTTTCCCTCAGTTATGAAACCAAGGTTATCAATCCAGTAGGAGCAAGGAAACACCCCAAAGGTGTAGCTAGCTGAACGTTGGCAGGGGCACTACCGGTGCCAGCAGCAACGTGGAGACCTGCACAACACAACCATAGAACTCTGTCCCCAACTTGCGATGAGGTTGTCAATCTCACCGGTTTTGCTGAAACAAAGGATTAAACATATCGAATGGAAGGAAGTAATAGTTTGCAGAAAGTAAACACAAAGCAGTAAACAGTTGATTGTAGATTGTATGTAAAAGAAAGGACCGGGGTCCATAGTTCACTAGAGGTGGCTCTCCTTAAGATAGATAACACGCTGGGTGAACAAATTATAGCGGGGCAATTGACAAACATCGAGAAAGCATACAAGCATATACTAATCATCTTGACTCCTTTGAGACTTGATTGGGCATTACAACATTATACATAGACCGCCATCCAACTGCATCTATGACTAATAATCCACCTTCAGGTTATCATCCGAACCCCCTCTAGTATTAAGTTGCAAGCAACAGATTATTGTTTTATGAATTGCGTGTAAAGTAAACAATACGATTGTTCTATGAACAAAGGATTGTTGTTTTCTCCCTAGTAGCAACAACACATCTAGTACCTTAGAGATTTCTATCACTTCCCTAGATTACCAGAGGCATGAACCCGCTGTCGAGCATAAATACTAACTCTTGGAGTTACTAGCATCTACTTGGCCAAGATAGCTACTAACAACAGAAAACATGGAAGATCACAAATAACAAAGACATGATAGAATCAATAATCAATCTGAAATAGCATCTCAATATCCATCGGATCCCCGCAAATACAACATGTATGGATTACAAATAGATGATCTTGATCATGAACGAAGCTCACAAGATCTAAACATGAAAGCACAAAGGAGGAGAACCAGCCATCTAGCTACTACATGGACCCGTAGTCTAGATATGAACTACTCACGCATCACACCGGAGGCTTGCATGATGATGAAGAAGGCCTCCAGGGTGAATTCCCCTCTCTAGCATGGTGCCGGGAAGAGCTTCAAATCCCTCCCGATCTAGGGATGGAGATCACGGTGGCTACAGACTCTTTTGTGGATTTTTCATCGGGTACTTAGGGTTTTGGTATCGGAGGCAATATATAGGTGGAAGGAGAGGCCGAGGGGGTGCTAGGGTCGGCTAGACCACCCCCTGGCGCGGGCCAGGCCTGGCCGCGCGGCTAGGTGGTGTGGCCAGGCCCCAGTCATTCTCCGTCTCATATTCTGGCTCTAGATGTCTTCCGGTAAAATAGCAACTTTGGATTTTGTCCCGTCCAATTCCGAGAATATTCATTTTCTGACTTCCTGGAACCAAAAACAGCAGAAAACAGGCAGCTGGCACTGTGGCTCTTGTTAATAGGTTAGTCCAAGAAATCATATGAAAAGTACTCCAAAGTGTGGACAAAACACAAGAAAGTAGATAAAACCAAGCATGGAACATCAAAAATTATAGATACATTTGCAACGTATCATGGGAAAAACATAAGAAAGTAGATATAAACCAAGCATGGAACATCAAAAATTATAGATACGTTAGGAACGTATCAGGGCCTACGAGATACATGTCAATTTTCGTAGGGTTTCCGTAGTAGATAACAAAAAATTTAACTACGTGGAACATCCTAAATGTCCAAGAATCTATCTAGAAGTAATACAGTAACGGAGGAAGACAGGGGTAACGTACCCTTGAAAATTGAGAGAGCGTTATGCTCATGCAGGAGCATGGATGATGTAGTCATACCCGTCCGACCTCAAGGTCGTGAAGCTCCTTGCACGTCACCCCTTGTTCAGGTCCTTGTACGATGGCCTGAAAGCTTCAATAGCCCCACCGAGTTATCACATGCATACGGTGCAATGCGACGACTCCTGAACTCCTTGATCCCTGCTAGGGTTGCGGAAGTAGACCTCCTGGTGGAATCCCCGCGGCACAACAGCGTGCCACATATGCGTTGACTTTGCTCGCACAGTTCTTACTTGAGACCGCGCCACGACGAAGGCAACTAGAGAGAGAAAGGGAGTATTCCAACCCAAGGGAATAACTCAATTATTGTATCTTTTAGTCCACCCATGTGCACCCCTTTATATAGGCGGAGAGGGGCGTGCCCTCCCCATTAGGTACCCCATGTGGGACTAAAAGATAAAGGAAAATAAAAGGCAAAACCCTCCCAAACGGCTGGGCCAAAACCGGCCCAACACAGCTCAAACAACAGTTATCAGAGCAGCCTAGCTGGGTGGGCAGGCCCAGCCCCCGGTAGCCCAACTCTCGTCACCGCATGGCGGCTAGTCCGGCTGGCTCTAGCCCGGGTGGGCCAAACCATCCCGTGCGGCCCAGCATGCTAGTGATGTCTACGCACGCTTCTATTCTTGTAGATAGTGTTGGGCCTCCAAGTGCAGAGGTTTGTAGAACAACAGCAAGTTTCCCTTAAGTGGGTCACCCAAGGTTTATCAAACTCATGGAGGAAGTGGTCAAAGGTATCTCTCTCAAGCAACTCTGCAATCAAGATACAAGAAGTCTCTTGTGTCCCCAACACACCCAATACACTTGTCAGGTGTATAGGTGCACTAGTTCGGCGAAGGGATAGTGAAATACAAGTAATATGGATGATTATAAGTGGTAATTGCAATCTGAAATAAGAGTGGCAGCAAGCAAACATGTAACAAGACTAATTGTAAACGGTGTTTCAATGCTTAGAAACAAGGCCTAGGGATCATACTTTCACTAGTGGACACTCTCATATAAATATCTTCTCTTCATTATGCTACCCTGGACTACTCTCCGGTTGGACGATGTAGGGCTATAACAACACACCTTAAAGTTCGCATTCCCCATCTAGATAACCCATCACTGTCACCTTGAGTGCTAGATGGTTCTAACAAACACCACAATCTCATAGAGACATCCAACTCAAATTATACTCATGATAAGTATTTCTGTAACCTTAGCCTAAGTGCCACACGGTGTGCACACTGTTAACTTCACACATGTGGGGATAAGTAGAGATTAATTAAAGCACTTGAGTAGCAGAATAGATCTACTTATTCAACTAGATTACAAACTCATGATCTCAATAAGATCATGCATAGAGAGAGAGATGAACACATAGCTACTTGTAGATCCCTTAGCCTCGAGAGAGAACTACTCCCTCCTCATCATGGGAGTCAGCAACGACGATGGAGATGGCAGCGGAGTCGATGGAGATAGCTCCAGGGGCACTTCCCCGTCCTGGCAGGGTGCCAGAATAAAGACTTGTGTCCCCCGAATATCCTCTTTGCTGGCAGCGGTGTTGTGGAACTTATTGTGGAATTCTAATCTTGTTCCTAGGGTTTTCATCCCGGGGGGAATATATAGGCGAAGGAGCAAGGTCGGTGGAGGCCTGAGGGGCCCACACCACCTGGTGGCACGCTTGAGGGGGACCTGTGCCACCATAGGGTGTGGCCGCCTCGGTGCCCTCCTTCGTCTCTGCTTTGGACTCCGTCTTGTGTCGGAAAAACATAGGAACTTCGGCTTTTGTTTCGTCCAATTCCGAGAATATTTCCTGACTAGCTTTTCTGAAACCAAAAACAGTAGAAAACAGGCAACTAGCACTGCGGCATCATGTCAATAGGTTAGTTCCATAAAATGTATAAAAATGCCTCAAAGTGTAGACAAAACACAAGATAGTTGATACAAAACAAGCATGGAGCATCAAAATTTATAGATACGTTTACGACGTATCAAGCATCCCCAGGCTTAACTCCTGCTCGTCCTCGAGTAGGTAAGTGGTAAAAAGAATAATTTTTGAGGTGACATGCACCATCACAATCTTGATCAAGGTATTGTAAAACATTGATAGCTGGGATCATAGTACTCTAAACATAAGCATGAAAGATAGAGTTCTAACAATAAGACGTAGCAACTATGTTGTAACATGAAAAGGTACAAACAAAAGATCATGAATAACCATGCATTGAAAGGTGTTTGTTTGTTTCACATATAGAAAACATAATAAGAGTGGTAATCAGCTTGTCCCTCATGGTATAGCAAAACATAAATGCATAGGACACCTTCAAAGTTCATAAGGGTGACTAGATACAAATAATTTAAGAACAAGCAATATCAAAGTTATGAATCAATCAACAAGTTTTGGGACAATGCACATTAAACTAAGAATGACCACTATGCTCTCTCAATTGGTGCATAAAGATAGAAGATGGAGACTCAACATAAAAGTAAAAAAAGAAAGGTCCTTCACAGAGGGAAGCAGGGATTTCAATTTTCATAAAGAGCTTCCAAAAATTATGGTACTTATTAGCTTTCAGCTCTCATTGTCCCTATCATAAGCATCTTGAGGTGATTAAGGTTAAAGTGACACAAATATGAGGATATGCTTGACAGGTTATAAGTTGAAAATATCATGCCCCTTGCTTACGAGTACCGAACCTCATGCTACTCAACTTTAGTCACAAGTAAGTTCTTGTCATTGTAAGTACATGTGTATCATGGAGAACCGCCAACGGGGTACCCCTTGCCCCATGACACAGGAGCTTTCCCATATCAAAATGATAAGGCAACAGACAATGAGCATCTCAGCGATCTTTTTATTTGCTATTTTCATAGGTTTTTATTGAGGATGCTTCACAGAATGCGCACTATGGTTATGCTGCAAGTTTCCACCATGATTAGGCATGGCTTAGGCTAGCCACCCAGGCGTTTCTCTAACACACATACAAACTCCATGAGCTTACAAGCTCCCCTTTTATTTCACACCGCTGGGATCTATAAACAAAAGAACATTCTATCAATTAAATAATAAGTGCAATGTTGAAAGTGTTCCCCATGGTAACATGGTTCTGCTAATTCACAACTTATAAAGTGCAAGCATATAAGCAACATAGATGGGCACAATGGTTCAAGTTTATTAAGTGCAAAAAAATAAAGTGTGCCATCAAGTTTGTGAGAGCTTTAATCACTAATTTTCACATAACAGGAGTTTAATTTGGAAGATAGATAAACACATGAATATACTTGGAATGGTGTAACACACCATGCATAGGAATTTATAGTGGACTCTTTGGAACAACTTGGTTTCTTGGGAGTTAGATGCATGAGTAGAACTCATACGTGGTACAGGTGGAGGCTAGCAAAAGACTGGGAGCGACCAACTAAGAGAGCAATAATGGACATAATCATGCAAAGCGACAAAACATTATTAATTAAAGCATAAAGTGATATTACAAGTCAAAAACTAAATGATCATAGAGGCTAAGGTGACTGGTTCATAGTCTTAACTTGGTGTAAGCATGTGCCAAGTTAACCCAAATAAAGCATCAAAGGAGAATACCACAATATTATGCTTTTGTATGCTAAAACAATGCATGATTCTTTCAAAGCACATTAAGCAATCTCAATTGTTTGAAACAAGTCATGCTACAACAATAATCACTAAGCATATGGTTAAAGCAACATCTAGCATGACATGATAAAGTTTAAGTCACAGTCAAAACAAGCTTCCTTTTCTACCACTATAAGCATGAAACTTCCTACTCTTTTCCAACGCCAGTCGAAAACTAAAGCTAAACGCAGTGCTAGCAAAATAGAACACTCAAAGAACAATAAGAGTGAAAACTAGAGTGTTCTAGGCAATGAATAACGGGGTGTGTCTCTCCCCAAAAGAAGTGTGTTGGGATCCAACCAACTTATTACGACAAAGAAAGCAAAAGAAAACTAAAAACAAAGACACTCCAAGAAAAACACATAGTGCATAAGGTAATAAAAATAAAGTGTCTTGGAAGAAGAGCTGAGATTATTGATGAAGAAGGGGATGTCCAAGGCATCCCCAAGCTTTGAAGCTTGTACTTCTTGAATATTTCTTGGGGTGACATGGGTGGCATCCCAAAGCTTGAGCTTCTGTCCATACTTCATCTCATCACATCATTCTCTCCCTACACTTGAAAACTTCCTTCATACAAAACTTCACACAATCTTCATTAGCAACATTAGTGTATTCAAGATAATAAGTCTTTGGGTTTAGTTTCAACACAAGTAAATCATCCATTAAAACATAAGCTACTATAGCAATTTCTTTTAAAAGTTCAAGTGATCCAAGAGAACTCAAAAAGAAACCAATTAAGAGGCAAATGCAAATAATGACAGAAATCTGTCAAAACAGACCAGCAGGTAAAGACCGATTTTTTCGAAAATCTTCGGTTGCTCAAATCGAAAAGTGCAAACCTAACAAAAGTTGGTTGATAACCTGGGGCATAGGCACAAAAAATTGCAGCTCAATCCGACGTACTAAGATTTTTCATGATGTTTTACAGTGACGCACAGAATCTATTTCGGGACAACAACTTTCCCAAGTCTTACCTCTCTCTCATTAGAGGTTATTCTTGGCACAAAAACCACACAAAAAGGATAAGAAGAGGTTATTATTGAGGCAATAACTTCCAAGACTCAACAAAACAAAAA
Organism: Avena insularis; assembly: GCA_023614405.1. Lineage (NCBI taxonomy): Eukaryota > Viridiplantae > Streptophyta > Magnoliopsida > Poales > Poaceae > Avena > Avena insularis. Next base: position 32,158,804 of record CM042694.1, read on the forward strand.
TAAACTGAAAGTAAAAATATAATGGGTTGTCTCCCAAAAGCTCTTTCTTTATAGCCATTAAGATAGGCATGATAATTTCGATGATGCTCACATAAAAAATATGAATTGAAGTAAAAGAGAGCATTAAGAAGCAAATATGGAACAAATTTAAGTCTAACCCACTTCTTATGAAAAATAATCTTGTAAAGAAACAAGTCATGAAAGCACAAAGCAACAAGGATAGGAAAGCAAAACAAGTGCAACTTCAAAATTTTCAACATAAAGAGGGGAAACTTAATATTGTTGAGATACATAAAACCATGTTTCTCTCTCTCATAATAACTTTCAGTAGCATCATGAATAAAATTAACAATATAAATATCACATAAAACATTCTTATCATGAGCCACATGCATAAAATAATTATTACTCTCCCTATAAGCATAGTCATTCTTATTAATCGTAGTGGGAGAAAATTCAACAAAAATAGCTATCATTATTATTCTCATCACCATAATCATCAAATATAGGAGGCATATTGTATTCATAATTAATTTTCTCTTCAATAGTAGGTGGACTGAAAATATCATATTCTTCATTGTAATCATCATATATTGGAGGCATAGTATCATCAAAGTAAATTTTATCCTCCATGCTTGGAGGACCAAAAATATCATGCTCATCAAAACCAGCTTCCCCAAGCTTAGACGTTTCCATAGCATTAGCAATAATGGTGTTCAATGAATTCATACTAATAACATCGCTATTAGCATGCAAATAAAGTTCCATAGGTTTTTAAATTTTCTCTTCAAACACTTCATGTCCTAACACAAGATAAATACTATAAAGCTCTCTAATATTTTTTTTGTTTTCCATTAAGCCTAACTAGTGAAAATAAAAACAAGAAACAAAAAGATATAATTGCAGAATCTAAAGAAAATAACTTCGAGCACTCACACACCAGCAACAGTACTAGAAGATAGCTTAGTAGCTAGAGGATGTGAGTACCTTTTACCTTACCTCCCCGGCAACAGTGCCAGAAAATAGCTTTGATGGCGCGTGGTTGACGTAGGAGCTTCTTCTTCTTCAATCCCCTGCAACAGCACCATAAAATAGCTTGATGTCTACGCATGCTTCTATTCTTGTAGACAGTGTTAGGCCTCCAAGTGTAGAGGTTTGTAGAACAGCAGCAAGTTTCCCTTAAGTGGATCACCCAAGGTTTATCGAACTCAGGGAGGAAGTGGTCAAAAGTATCCCTCTCAAGCAACTCTGCAATCAAGATACAAGAAGTCTCTTGTGTCCCCAACACACCTAATACACTTGCCAGGTGTATATGTGCACTAGTTCGGCGAAGAGATAGTGAAATATAAGTAATATGGATGATTATAAGTGGTAATTGCAATCTGAAATAAGAGTGGCAGCAAGCAAACATGTAATAGGACTGATTGTAAACGGTGTTTCAATGCTTAGAAACAAGGCCTATGGATCATACTTTCACTAGTGGACACTCTCATATAAATATCTTCTCTTCATTATGCTACCCTGAACTACTCTCCGGTTGGACGATGTAGGGCTATAACAGCACACCTTAAAGTTCGCATTCCCCATCTAGATAACCCCTCACTGTCACCTTGAGCGCTAGATGGTTCCAACAAACACCGCAATCTCATAGAGACATCTAACTCAAATTATACTCATGATAAGTATTTATGTAACCTTAGCCTAAGTGCCACACGGTATGCACATTATCAACTTCACACATGTGGGGATAAGCAGAGATTAATTAAAGCACTTGAGTAGCAGAATAGATCTACTTATTCAACTAGATTACAAAGCTCATGATCTCAATAAGATCACGCATAGAGAGAGAGATGAACACATAGCTACTTGTAGAGCCCTTAGCCTCGAGAGAGAACTACTTCCTTCTCATCATGGGAGTCAGCAACGATGATGGAGATGGCGGTGGATTCGATGAAGATGGCTCTAGGAGAACTTCCCCGTCCCGGCAGGGTGCTGGAATAGAGACTTATGTCCCCCGAATCTCCTCTTTGGTGGCGACGGTGCTGTGGAATTTTTCATGGAATTCTGATCTTGTCCCTAGGGTTTTCGTTCCGAGGGGAATATATAGGCGAAGGGGCAAGGTCGGTGGAGGCCTGAGGGGCCCACACCACCTAGTGGCGCGCCTGGGGGCCCCCCGCCACCATAGGGTGTGGCCGCCTCGGTGCCCTCCTCCGTCTCTGCATTGGACTCCGTCTTGTGTCGGGAAAATAGGAACTTTGGCTTTTGTTTCGTCCAATTCCGAGAATATTTTCTTACTAGTTTTTCTGAAACCAAAAACAACACAAAACAGGCAACTGGCACTACGGCATCTTGTCAAAAGGTTAGTTCCAGAAAATGTATAAAAACGCCTCAAAGTGTAGACAAAATATAAGATAGTTGATACAAAACAAGCATGGAGCATCAAAAATTATAGATACGTTTATTGACGATTACCACCAGGTGGTTTGCCCGTCTATGCTGGTTCCCGGTTCCGCCGCATGCCGTTAGGCCCCCCAATTTTACTACCGCCTTTGCTCACCGAGATCTCCCTTTGGGCCGGGTTGAGCAAGCCGCGGCGGCTGGCGGCTGCTGCCTGCCCCATGCGGTGCGCTTTATTTGCCGCCCACTTTCGTGTGGGCTAGTAAAAACAGAACCTTTGAGTTGTTTTCTTTTTGCCTTTTTCCTGTGGCTTTTCCTAGGCCAATTTCCTTCGGGATTTTGGCCTAATGAGAAAGTCACTTTATAAATTTGAATTTAAATATTTATTTAGTATAAGTTAATTCATAATTAACATAAAATAAATGCATATTGTAAATTGCCATTTATCCAAAACTTCTTTCGGCCTTTTCTTTTTCTTCTTTCTCCGAACAACTTTGGATCTCTCCGAAACGATTTCGATTTATCCCTCTTCTATGATTCCATCTCGTAGGAGTATCTCCAAGCATCATATCGCACTTAGGTGTGTTTCCCTACGGTTCAGGAATGCTATAGACATGATCCATATCAATGATCAATAGAGGGACCGGGATGCCCATGTGACCCCTATGTACTCCACGAATCTCCATCGTGTTGAACCTGAAACGATATATCCAATTCCCTTCTTCTCGATACAAGACTTGTTCGAGATTTGATCATCGGTATCACGATACATTGTTCAATATCATTTCCAACAAGTACTGTTTACTCGTTCCCGTGAAATACCATCCCCATGACCTAGTCATGTGTTGCGCATCATGGATGTAATTCATCGAGTGGGCCTAGTTGTATCTTCCTGTCACACAGGAGAACAATTCCTGATCTTGAAGCATATTGCCTCTACATGCTCCTTCGGATACCCAACATGTTCCTTTATGATCACCTTGTCACGAGATGATGGTTGATACAGTCAAAGCATCCTCCGGTACCAGTGACTGATATGATCTCACGGTCTAATGATTAGGATAATCTATTTCTGACAATTGCAACGTGAACTAAGTGACATGATCGTGTTGCAACAATCATTGGTGGGAAGTGTCCATCACAAATGATATGACTTCATTGCTAGTGACTTTTATTTAGCCCATGATCAGGAAACCTTGATCATCGTATGCCTAATGAACTAGTTGAATAGAGGCTACTAGGGATCTGGGTTTGTTTGTATACCACACATGTATCAATGTTTCCGCTTGATACAGTTATAGCACCATATAAAACTATTATGAACTAATGAGATATGAAAATAATACCATTTTATTATTTTCCTCTAGGGCATATCTCCTTCAATTTTACCGTGACTCTTTCAGGAAGGCTAAATTGGCCCGAAAAACACATTTTGCATGGTCCGTAAAGACTTTTTTCAGAACACGCTTTACGGTGTCTACTAGAGAAGAGACGCTCTTATGAGCTCTTAGGGAATCTCCACTGGGTCGACCCAACCCGTCTGAGCGCATCCGAACGCATCCGCACGGATGTATGGGGCGTGCGCGGCCTCCCAGCGGCACGACCCATCCGGATCGGCGCATCCGGCTTGACCCATCAGCGCACCTAGTTTGCATGACTGATGTATCGGCCCGGACAACGCAAGCACCGCGTAGGTGTCCGCCTGTCAGCCACTCGGGGTCTATTTGTTAAATGAAACATTAGTAATTAAACTAGCTTATCATTAGATTAGGCCCCTGCCAATTATAAAAAGGCTCAGTTTGAACGAACTAAGAAACGCACTACTGCTACTACTGATGGAGGAGGCCGTCCCTACGGCTAGTGGTTGCCGTTACCACAGACACCGTTGTCGCGGCCGCTGTTTCCGTGGCCATCGCTGCCGCTGGCACCGTCGATCGCCGCCATAGCCGACCAGATGGCCTTCTACTGGAGGCGATCATGGTAACGCTCGCTCGGCGATGAGCCTCCTTCTTGTCGGTTGCCTTCGTGCGGTCCGCCACCGCCTTGTTGGCCAGGGCCTTCTCCATCTCGGCCGCCTAGTGGTCCCTTGCCTCCTAGTCCTCCACCTCCATCACCGTGGCCGCCCTCGCTGCCAAGGGGGCCACCATCACCGGAGCTCCGCTCGGCCCGAGGCTGATGGCCTGCTTGATCTGCAGGGGGACGGCGATCGCCTCCTTCCCTGTCCCCTTCTCTGCCACCACCTGATCCACCTCCTCGCTGTCGTCCTCCACCTCGGTCTGATCCCCGTCGACGAGATCCGATGCGCTCACCACCTCAGCGACGTGCTCCGCCGCTTACACCGCACTACGCATGGCGGTGGTGTGGCGAAGCTCACGGACGGCCACCTTGGCCGCCTCCTTGGCGGATCTCGCGGAGGGCTGCTGCCGTGGCCTTCTTGACCACCGCCTCCTTGGCAGCGACGTGGTGAACCTCACGCAACGCCCATTGGGCCGCCACATGTGCGGCCGCCTCCACCACCTGCTCCAGCGCCGCTTCAGCCACACTACCTTCCTCCTCGAAGGCCACAACCTCTGCCTTGGCCATTCGCTGGGCAGCAACGTGGCTTGGAGGTCGACAGTGTCGATGTCGGCCTCCTGGAAGCGGGTGCGGCACAGCCCCTGATCTTGGTCCAGTTGACGATCTCGCGGCGAGGCATGGTTGTGGTAGGCGCTTTTTCCGGTGGTGGTTGCTCTTGTTTGGGCTCGTTGTCTCAGCCGTGCCGTGCGGCCGTCTTTTATAAACCGCGGCGAAGGCGGGAAATGTCTCGGGAGGTGCGCGTGGGAGGAAAGGCACCATGCGGGAAACAGAAAGCTACAATGGCGGGAAACGCCGGCCGCCGAGAAGCCACCGGCGCTGATAGCCGACGTCACGTCGTCATTAACATCCCATCGCCGAGGATGTCAAGCGGTGACAGCAAGGGAGACAGACAGATGGGTCGGGACGGTGGGCGCGGCTAACCGGACATGCTGGATCGCGACCCCATAGCGACCGCGAACCGACCTAAACGGACAAAAACAGACCATTTCGGTCACCCGTTTGCGTCGGCCCGGTGAAGATGGCCTTAGGCGGTAGAGCACAAGGGTCGTATTCCTTGATACTGTACATCCACGATGACGCCACAGTCGCGTGTTTCGACGAAGATAGAATCGTTCGTTATTCTTCAGAGCCTCCTTGATACTGTACCAATTATTGTCTCAGCACTGACATCAATGCTTTCTCCAAAGTTTTCCAGATCCGTCGCAGGCAGCATGTAGGGTTGAAGTCTCCGGTGGTGCTAGTGGGGTTGATATTTGCTTATTTTTTGATCAAATACCTCCTCATTATTTTCCTTCTTCTTTGCTGCCAAATCGTTGAAACAGTACCATTATTAGTTCGTAAGCTTGTAGTAGCATGTAGGCAGAAAACTAAAACATCTCCACTCGCGGGTCCTAAAGGATCCCTAAAGGCTATCGGGGGCGCTAATGTTGAAAATCACGCTCAGCCCATCCTCCCAATTTTTTTCCCTGCCGGCGCCACCCATTTAGTTATCCGGCGTCCCAAACCGAATTAACCTATAAGGGGTCTAGGGGGGGCACAGGATGAAACTGAAAACGATGTGGGCCAGTTCTGATAGTGAGTTAGGCACTTCGTTTCCAGAGCCGACGCATCATGTCGCCTGGTCACGTGGCGCGTCCTTTCCTCCCGCCTTTCCTAGCTCTTCCCGCTCATATTTCCCGCTATATTCAGGACGGTTGTCGTTCCTATCCATAGAACCAGAATAAAAAAGATTATCAAAAACTGAAAAGCCCTGATGTTCATCGGTTCAGATGAGTGGTTATCTGCGCGTATATTTGGGACGAGCCTACTGTACTGCAACGTCTCGACGCGGAGGCGGCGCCGGCCGGCCAACCGGACACACAGAGGTTGCGGTGGCGGAGAGCGGCCGCGGTCGTCGAAGATATCAACCATCTCCTCGTCCTACCCCGCAAAAAAAAAACATCTCCTTGTCCTGGCAGATACGCACGATGTAGGCTTGTACAATGGGCTGCGAGACGTGAGAAACTGGCCTAGCAAGCTGACCGGTCTTTCTTTCCTTAACGGGCTTTAACAAAGATAGATGAGCCGGAGGGACTTGGGGGCAGTGGTACCGGGCTGACCAGGGGCATTGCTTAATCGTATCGGACATCTATACATAGGATTAAATGCTAAACAGTCCATACCAACCGGAGATGTCGGACTCCACCACCATATGGCACCAGATGATCGTTGCTCTATTTGCGGTAGAGCGGATTCGTGGCGGCACTCGCTCCTAGAGTGCCCAATGAGTCGCTCTGTTTGGGCCCTTGCTCCTGAAGCAACGGTTGAACACATGAATGAAACAGCAGAGCCAGGGATAAAACTGTGGATGTTCTCAATGATTCAGACCTTGAAGCATGACGATCTCACACGATGCTTCGTGACATTGTGGGCAATCTGGTTTGCGCGCCGGAAAGCGATACACGAGGGTGAGTTCCAAAGTCCCCTCTCTACCCATCTCTTTGTGGGATCAATGGTGAGAGATCTCGAGCTAGCTCAAGCTCGAGAGGTTACAGCGTCCCCAAGCCGACCAGCTGTCGCTACACCACGTTGGATCGCACCGCCGACGGGGTGTGCCAAAATAAATGTTGATGCGGCTGTTCACAAGCAGGGAAAGGTGGGTGCAGTGGCTGTTGTGTGTCGATCGGAGGAAGGGGAGTACCTGGGAGCATCAGCAGTGGTGATGCAAGGAATTGACGACCATGCCATTCTTGAAGCTCTGGCCTGCCGGGAAGCTTTAGCATTGGCAGTGAACCTGCACCAGACGAGGATAAAAATAGCCTCAGACTGTCTCGAGGTAATCAAGAGCATGGAGGCGAGCTATCTGGGTAGATTCAGTGTTATACTACACGAGGTCAGACAGCAAGCTGCTGATTTTGCTGTTATCAGCTTTTTCACGAGCGAAGGGCGTCGAACACGGAGGCGCACGGGCTCGCTCGATCGTCAGCGTATCATGAATATGGTCGTCACATCTGGCTGGCTGAGTCACGAGATTCCTATTGTATCCCTAGAAACATTATAAATGATTAATAAAGTGGCGGTCATTTCCCTCAAACAAAAATCTATACATAGGAAAACAGGGAGCCGTTCTAAAAATAAAAATAAAAACATGGAGCTCTTAGGGCATCTTCACCGGACCGACCCAAACGCGTGATCGAAACGGTTCGTTTATGTCCATTTGGGTCGGCCCGCGGTTACTTTGGGGCCGCGTCCGGCTTGTCCGGACGACCGCGCCCAGCGCCACGACCCAAATATCCGCGCCTGCAAAAGGCCCATCACCGACGCCGGCGCCGGTGTATATCCGGTTCGTTCCTATCGCGCCGCCGTCTACCGGCTTTCTTCCAGTGGTTCCCGCCGATTCTCGCTCTTCTAGGTGTTTCCTGCCGCGTCCAAGCGCATCCATAAAAAGGGGAGGCCAGCCGATGTAGGCACAAACCAGAAACTCTACCACCCCACGCCGCCATGCCTGGCCTTCCTCGTCGCCGATCTAGCGGTCGCGACAATCGCCAAGAAATCCCACCGACCCCAGAGCGTCCGTTGCCGTCGTGGTGGCCGGACCCGCCCGAGGAACTGGACGTGTTGCCGCCTCCGATCCCGGGCGCCCGCAGATATACAGGATGCGCACCGGGCCGCGACGCCCTTTCTACGACCTCCATGTGACCACCGGCGAGTCTTTCACGATGGAGGTGGCGGAATATGTCTTCCTGCCGGAGCACCGGCGATGGGACCAGCTTGCATTGGTGCGGGCCGACCGCCAGTAAGCGGTGCGGGCCAATCCTGACGATGCTACGTGCCCACCTCGACCGAGCCGAAGAGGAGGTGCAGACTGATGCGCTCGACTTTCGACGTAGAGCTCGTTGGGAACCCCAAGAGGAAGGCACGATGAATATAGCAGCAAGTTTTCCCTCAGTTATGAAACCAAGGTTTAATCGAACCAGTAGGAGCAAGGAAACACCCCAAAGATGTTACTAGCTGAGCTTTGGCAGGGCGCACTACCGGTGCTAGTAGCAACGTGGAGACCTGCATAACACAACCACAGAACTTTGTCCCCAACTCGCGATGAGGTTGTCAATCTCACCGTGTTTTGCGGAAAACAAAGGTTTAAATGTATCAAATGGAAAGAAGTAATAGTTTGCAGAAAGTAAACACAAAGAAGTAAAAGATTGTAGATTGTATGTAAAGTAAAAGGACCGGGATCCGTAGTTCACTAGAGGTGGCTCTTCTTAGATAGATAACATGCTGGGTGAACAAATTACAGCGGGGCAATTGACAAACACCGAGAAAGCAATACATGCATATACTAATCATCTTGACTCCTCTGAGACTTGATTGGGCATTACAACATAATATATAGACCGCCATCCAACTGCATCTATGACTAATAATCCACCTTCAGGTTATCATCCGAACCCCCTCCAGTATTAAGTTGCAAGCAACAGATTATTGGTTTACGAACTGCGTGTAAAGTAAACAATACGATTGTTCTATAAACAAAGGATTGTTGTTTTCTTCCTAGTAGCAACATCACATCTAGTACCTTAGAGATTTCTATCACTTCCCCAGATTACCAGAGGCATGAACCCACTATCGAGCATAAATACTAACTCTTGGAGTTGCTAGCATCTACTTGGCCAAGATAGCTACTAACAACGGAAAGCATGCAAGATCTTAAATAACAAAGACATGATAGAATCAATAATGAATCGTGGATTTTTGATCGGGTACTTAGGGTTTTTGTCCCGAGGGAAACTTATAGGCGGAAGGAGAGGCCGAGGGGGTGCCGGGAGACACCACACCCCCCTGGCGTGGGCCCTGGCCGCTGCAGGTGGTGGTGGCTGACCTGGCCCTTCTCCATCTCGTATTCTGGCACTTGATCCCTTCCAGAAAAATAGGCACTTTGGCTTTTGTCCCGTCCAATTCCGAGAATATTCATTTTCTGACTTTCCTGGAACCAAAAACAGCAGAAAACAGGCAGCTAGCACTGTGGCTCTTGTTAATAGGTTAGTCCAAGAAATCATAATAAAAGTACTCCAAAGTTGGAACAAAACAGAACAAAGTGGATAAAACTAAGCATGGAACATAAAAAATTATAGATACATTTGCAATGTATCAACATCCCCAAGCTTAACTCCTGCTCGTCCTTGAGTAGATAAGTGATAAAAAGAAAGAATAATTTTTGAGGTGACATGCACCATCAAAGACTTGATCAAAGTATTTGCAAAACATTCAAGGCTGGGATCATAGTACTTCAATCATAACATTAAAGACAAAGTTCTAGCAGTAAGCAAAGAAACTATGATGCAACATGAAAATGCACAAACAAAAGATTCATGAATAACATGCTTTGCAAGACGTTTGTTTGTTTCACATAAAGAAAACATAGCATAATAGTATTCAGCTTATCCCTCAATAGAGTAGCAAATATAAATGCATAGGACACCTTCAAAGTTCATAAGAGTGACTAGATACAATAGTTTCAAACAAGCAATAACAAGTTATGCATCAATCAACTAGTCTTGGGACAATGCACATAGAACTAAGAATGGCACTATGCTCTCAAAGTAGGTGCATAAAGATAGAAGGTGGAGACTCAATATAATGGTGAAAGAAAGGCCTTTTGTAAAAGGAAGTAGGAATTCAAGTCTCATAAAGAGCTTCCAAAAATTATGGTACTTAATAGCTTTCAGCTCCCATTGCCCCTATCATAAGCATCTTGAAGTGATTAAGGTTAAAGTGAACAAACTATGGTGTACATGCTTGACGAAGTATAAGTTAGAAATCTCATGTCCCTTGTATACGAGGGCCGCTCCTCATGCTACTCAAGTTTAGTCACCAGTAAATTCTTGTCATCGTAAGTACATGTGTATCATTGAGAACCGTCAACGGGGTACCCCTTGCCCGATGATACGGAAGAATCCCCATATCAAAATGACAAGGCAAGCAGACAACGAGCATCTCAGCATTCTTCTTATTTACCATGGGAATATGGTGCTTTTTTCTCTCTTTCCTCTTTTCATAGTATCTCTTTTTTTCTTTTCTCTTTTTTTCTCAATATAGGACTCTTTTTTTATAAGAAGAATGCTTCATAGACAGCTCATTATGGTTATGCTGCAGGTTTCCACCATGTCAGCATGGATTAGACCAGCCCAGCGCTTTCTCTAACACATATACATAACTCCATGGACTTACAAGCTCCCCTTTCATTTCACACCGACGACATCCATATACAAAAGAGCATGATATCAGCTAGGTACAAGTACCAAGTGCAATGTTGAAAGCGTTCCCCATGAAAGCATGGTTCTGCTAATTCCCAACAAATAAGTGTAAGCATATACAACATAGACGACACAATGGTTCAAGTTTATTAAGGGCAAGTAAAGTAAGGTGTGCCTTCAAGTTCATGAGAGCTTTAATCACTAGTTTTCTCATAACAAGAGAAAGGTAAACAAAAGCATGAATATACTTGGAATAGCATAAGCTAGTAGGTAGGTATGGTGGACTCTTTGGAATAACTTGGTTTAGGGAGTTGGATGCATGAGTGGAACTCATACTTGGTTGTGGAGGCTAGCAAAAGACTGGGAGCGACAAACTAAGAGAGCAATCATGGCCATTATCATGCAGAGCGACAAAACATCATTGATCAAAGCATAAAGTGATACTACAAGTTGAAAACTAAAGGATCATAAATGCTATGGTGACTTGTGATAGTCATAACATGGTGTGAACATGTGCCAAGTCAACCCAAATAAAGCATTAAAGGAGAATACCACTATACTATGCTTTAATATGCTAAAACAACGCATGATTCATCCAAGGCACATTAAGCAATCTCAATTGTTTATAACAAGTCATGCTACAGCAAAGAATACTAAGCATAAAGCCAAAACAATATCAAGCACGGCATGACAAAGCATAGCCACAGTCAAAAACGAGCTCTTTTTACCACATAAGCATAAGATTTCCTACTCTTTTCCAAACCAAACCAAACTAATTGCAACCCAATGTTTGAAAGAGGGGGTCCAACCAACTTATTCAGAAAACTAAGCAAACCAAGCAAACTAAAAAGCAAAACGAAAACGAAAAGGAAGACGCTCCAAGAAAAACACAACTGTGCATGAAACAATAAAAATGAAGCGTTTGGAAGAAACCTGTGATTTTCATTGATGAAGAAGGGGATGCCTTGGGCATCCCCAAGATTTAACGCTTGTACTTCTTGGATATTTATTGGGGTGACATGCATGGCATCCCCAAGCTTGAGCTTTAGTCCATCCTTCATCTCATTACTCATTCTTTCCATACACCTGAAATTTTTCCTTCATACAAAACTTCACACAATCTCATTAGCAACATTAGAGCACTTAAGATAAATAAGTCTCAAGGTTCAGTTCTAACACCAAATAAACTTCCATTAGAACACTAGCTAATGTAGCACTTCCCTCAAAAATCTCAATTCCCCAAAGGAACTCAAGAAGGAACTAACAAGAAGCAAATGCAGAAAATGGCAGAAATCTGTCAAAACAGACCAATAGGTAAAGACGAATTTTTTCGAAGACCTTCTGTTGCTCAAATCAAAAAGTGTTGAACTAACGAAAGTTAGATAATAATCGGGGCAGAAGCACAACAATTACAGCTCAATCCGACGTACAGAGCTCTCTGAGGAATTTTTATGGTGAAGCACAAAAATCTGTTTCGGGACAGCAACTTTTCCAATCATTACTTCACTCTCATTAGAGGTTACTCTTGGCACAAAAAGCAAATAAAAAAGATAAGGAGCGGTTATTACAGAGGTAATAACTTCCAAGACTCAACTAAAACTCTTGGATTATCTCCCAACAAGTACGTTTCTTTAACGCCTTTAAGTTAGGCATGAAAATTTGAGAAGATGCTCTCATAGGAAATATGAATTGAAGTAAAAGAGAGCATCAAGAAGCAAATTCAAAACACATTTAAGTCTAATCCACTTCATATGCATAGGAATCTTATATGCAAATAAATGCACAAAGAGCAAAGTGACAGGCATAGGAAGATAAAACAAAAGTAACTTCAAAACTTTCAGCACATAGAGAGGTGTTTCATTACCATAAAAACTTCTACAACCATATTTTCCTCTCTCATAATAATTTTTAGTAGCCTCATGAATAAACTCAATAATATAAGTATCACATAAGGCATGCTTTTCATGATCTACAAGCACTAGAGCTTTATTATAAACATTTTCAAAAGAATCCTCGGAAACATAACATTCACCCTCCTTTGATAAGCAAGGGGGACAATCAAATAATGTAAGGGATAAAGAGTTACTCTCATTAGAAGGTAGGCATGGGTAGATCCATCCTTCCTCCTTTTGTCCATCACTCTCCTCCTCTTTTTCATCTAATGAGCTTTCAGGTCCAGCAATTTTTTCTACCATGGAGGTTCTAGCAGGCGGTGGTTCATCTATTACCTTAGCAGTCATAATATTGTTCCCAAATAAGAAACTGAGTGAGCTATCCATAATGAAATAGTGATTGGAACAGAGCTAGTCATAAAGGCAACTTAAGAAAGGAACTAATTTTTTTGTGTGTTTTTGAAAGAACAAAACAAGCAAACAAAGCAAAAAGAAACTAAGCAAAACAAAAACAACAAAGTAAAGAGATTGGTTATGAGGGACTCCCCTTGTGAAGATGTCCTTGACTCCCCGGCAAAGGCGCCAGAAAACCTTGATGCGCTCGAATTTCGACGTAGAGCTCGTTGGGAACCCCAAGAGGAAGGCACAATGAATATAGCAGCAAGTTTTCCCTTAGTTATGAAACCAAGGTTTAATCGAACCAGTAGGAGCAAGGAAACACCCCAAAGGTGTTACTAGTTGAGCTTTGGTAGGGCGCACTACCGGTGCTAGTAGCAACGTGGAGACCTGCACAACACAACCACAGAACTTTATCCCCAACTTGCAATGAGGTTGTCAATCTCACCGTGTTTTGTGGAAAACAAAGGATTAAACGTATCGAATGGAAAGAAGTAATAGTTTGCAGAAAGTAAACACAAAGCAGTAAAAGATTGTAGATTGTATGTAAAGTAAAAGGACCGGGATCCATAGTTCACTAGAGGTGGCTCTCCTTAGATAGATAACATGCTGGGTGAACAAATTACAGCGGGGCAATTGACAAACACCGAGAAAGCAATACATGCATATACTAATCATCTTGACTCCTCTGAGACTTGATTGGGCATTACAACATAATACATAGACCGCCATCCAACTGCATCTATGACTAATAATCCACCTTAAGGTTATCATCTGAACCCCCTCCAGTATTAAGTTGCAAGCAACATATTATTGCTTTACGAACTGCGTGTAAAGTAAACAATACGATTGTTCTATGAAAAAAGGATTGTTGTTTTCTCCCTAGTAGCAACAGCACATCTAGTATCTTAGAGATTTTTGTCACTTCCCCAGATTACCAGAGGCATGAACCCACTATCGAGCATAAATACTAACTCTTGGAGTTGCTAGCATCTACTTAGCCAAGATAGCTACTAACAATGGAAAGCATGCAAGATCTCAACTAACAAAGACATGATAGAATCAATAATCAATATGAAATAGCATCTCAATATCCATCGGATCCTCGCAAACACAACATGTATGAATTACAAATAGATGATCTTGATTATGAACGGAGCTCACAAGATCTAAACATGAAAGCACAAAGGAGGAGAAACCAGCCATCTAGCTACTACATGGATCCGTAGTCCAAGGATGAACTACTCACGCATCACACCGGAGGCTTGCATGGTGATGAAGAAGGCCTCCAGGGTGAATTCCCCTCTCTGGCAGGGTGCCGGGAAGATCTTCAGATCCCTCCCGATCTAGGGATGGAGATGACGGCGGCTACAGACTCTTTCATGGATTTTTGATCGGGTATTTAGGGTTTTTGTCCCGAGGGCAACTTATAGGCGGAAGGAGAGGCCGAGAGGGTGCCGGGAGCCACCACACCACCCCCTAGTGCGGGCCCAGCCTGGCCGTGCGGCCAGGTGGTGTGGCTGGACCCTGGCCCTCCTCCGTCTCGTATTCTGGCACTTGATCCCTTCCGGAAAAATAGGCACTTTGGCTTTTGTCCCGTCCAATTTCGAGAATATTCATTTTCTGACTTTCCTGGAACCAAAAACAGAAGAAAACAGGCAGCTGGCACTGTGGCTCTTGTTAATAGGTTAGTCCAAGAAATCATAATAAAAGTACTCTAAAGTTGGAACAAAACACAAGAAAGTGGATAAAATTAAGCATGGAACATCAAAAATTATAGATACATTTGCAATGTATCACAGACGCAGGAGGCGATCATCCGGTTTCTACACGACCAATGGTGTATCTGATCCGTCGGGCGATCAACGTGTAGTTTTAGGTGTGCGTGTGGTGTGTTTGTACCATAAGTTTTAGGCCTTGAATAAAGCTTTTTATTGCAAATGTGGCCAATGCCTCGATCGATACATAGTACATGGCGCGCGTGCAACCTAACCTACTCGTCGGTGTCAGAGTCGGAGTCGGAGATCGGGTGGTACCGTCTCCGGCATATGCTGTCGTCGAAGACGCTGACGCCAAGCCTTCCTTCGCCATCGTACTTGAACACGACGATGTTGCCCGCTTTGATCTAGTGCGCGCGGGCGAAGCACTCCCAGCCTTTGCCGAGGTACAACTGGCCGAGGTGGTGGAACCGCAAATCGACCGAGTACGTGGTGGTCCTGAAACTGTTCGCCCGCAAGATGATAAGTGGAGGCGGTGGGTCGCCGACCAGGGTCACGAACCTGCGTGGCAGGAGGAGCCTATCAGTTGGCATGCCGAGGTGGATGGCCACCGCGAACTGGATGCCTGGATCGACCTCGTCGGGCGACGATGCCATTAAGGGAGACCGTGGTGGCGCGCTGGCTTGGCCGTGTCCTCCCCGCCTCCCTCGACGTCCACAACCGGTAAGCCCTCCCCTCGATCCTGCGCCGCCGACCATGGCTAGGTACAGGGTAGTGACGGAAAGAAGGAGGAGGGAGAGAATGGTGTGGTGTGGTAGCAATTTGCCGCGGACGGCCAGTTAAAAAAGGCCCGGCGTCGGATGCTGGCGCAGAGGCCGAAGAAACGACATTGAAGCACCCAGTCAGCCAGTGCACTGTCTCGTCGCCATTGATGGCACAAGCTGCCGCTGGTCAGCCTTCTGCCATCGACTCTGAATCGCTGCCGCGGCCTTTGCATCTGAATCGGCGCCACAGTTGCGCCTGTCGCTGGCGGGTAGGCCACTAGCACGCTTGCGGAGGACACGGTCGTGACCCGCCCGTGTCCGGGCCGACCCAGTGGTCACGCAAATTAGGTGCACGGATGGATCGAGCCGAACGAGTTGGGACAGATGGGTCGTGCCGCTGCGGCGCCGCGCACGTCGCGCGCGTCCACGTGGACGGGTTCGGACATGCCAGGACGGGTTGGGTCGACCCGGTGGGGATGCCCTTAGCGGGAGCCATTCCGCTCCGCCTGAAGGGTTGGCTATATGGGCCATGATTAGTGCGGTTCAATAATAAAACATTGTTTAGATTAAAAAATAGACTAACCTAAAAATATTCAAATTCAAAAATTGTTCGTGTTAAAAAATGTTCAAGTTTAAAAAATGAGAAATTCATTTGTATTTTAAAAAATGTTTGGATTTCAAAATTATTCAAATTTAGAAGTTGTATGAATTTTAAAAATATTCAGATATAAAAAAGTTCAAAATAAATGTTCGGAGTTAGAAAAATCGAATTTGAAAAAACAAAAACAATAAAAATGAAATAGAAAAACCGGTAGAAAACCTCAAACCAATAAAACCATGAAGAAATCCTATGGCTTTTCCGCTAAATGGCTGTGGCCCAGATTGCTCCCCGCGTGGCTGGAGTGGAATCCCGCCCGCATTGAGCAGAGGATACGGTTTTCCGAAAACTAGAGCAGTGTTATACACCGCCTTAGAGCAGGTTCGATAATATAGTCTGCTGCTGGATATAAGAAAATATCATATCATCTATAGCTAACCCTATAGCTGACACATACTAGCTAAATACCCGTCCGTTACTACGGAATAAAAAATAAAGTTGGTCCTCCCCCTCTCCCGTTTGAGTCGCACGAAACATAAATCTTCATATTTTTTTGGCGGACATCCATTCTTGCAAAAATTGTGTATACTAGGTGGACATGTGCGTTTCGCCGCGCCGTCTACAATTTATTTATCAAAGTGTGATATGTGTGTTTTATTCATAGCTGGTAAAACATTTTGTTTTATTTGTCTTACTGTAAATTAAATATATGAGCATGTGTGGGGTTGAGTGTTTTAAAATCGGTAGACAAATGTGTCATTTATGTGTTAGACATTACACGCAAGAAGCGGGTCCTTATTTTATATTGAAGCCCATAAGCAACATAGATGTACTAGTGTTTTTTCAACTAAACAAAAAGGTACATCGAGCAAACTTTAAACAAAAATGCATCAAGCAATAGACCAAGTTCAATACCACAAGACACTAGCATGTTGCATGATCAAGGCAAAAAAAACTAATGATGTCAAAATAAGCTAAATTATGAAGATCACACGATAACTTTGTTCGACTGTCTGGATTGTAGAGCTAGAGAAGGACAACTTTGTATTCAACACTTATAAGTGTTTAGTCAATATAGAGAACCAAATTACATATATACTAATTCTATACAGGAGTTATACTTGATATATTCCAAATTATTCACTATTTCAATAAAATTTAAAAGAGAATGTATGGTTGAAAGTTGCCACAAATCTTTACATAAAAACAAGATCTAATATGTAATACAGTTTGATAATTTTTGTACATCAAAATGCAAAATAGAAATTTCTTTTTGGAGCCACTTAGTCCATGGAACCCGCTTGTTCATTAATCATAGAGCATGCTCCAATTCAAGAGCACCGAAATTTTGTTAAATCATGTAGAAATTATAGAACAACGTAGAATATGTATCAATTTACACAAGCATCTCACGTATTCTAGAGATATGCTAATATATTCAAAAGCAAATTCAGTTGCTGAGCCTATGAGGGATCAAAATCATGTTGTTCTGCTTTGTTCCAGGAATACTAATTGTTATGACATGAAACGCGACCATTTCTCGTATGTTAGCGCTTCACGCTTTCCGTTTAGTGATTCTTCCGTTCGGTTACTGTTGATTCCGGGTTCTGGCCAATGGCTCTATGCTAGGTCATCGCATGCCTCGTGAGCCTTCTCCTTTTCAATTTTTTTTCGCCATCTGCCCCTGATTTTTCTAGTCAAAACAGTGAGGATGATGCGACATCTTCGTATAATCCTGCATAGGAGCGTCTCTACCCGCGCCGCCTCCTCTCTCTCACCCCCACCGTCCCACGCGCTCACCTCCTTCTTATCTTCCTAACCACCAGCAAAGTGTGGCGGAGGACGGGTGAGCTAGGTCAGGATGGATGTTGAATCGGTACTGGGCGGGTTCGAGGCGGGGAAGCAAAGTCAGCCGACGCTATATGCAGTAGCTGGATGGGAGGCGGTGGCATCGTGAGTGGATGGGCGGAGGGAGCGGAGGTGAGAGGGAGAGATCGGGAGCGGAGGGGCCTTCTCCTTTTCAATTCCTTTTTTCTGTCATTTGTCCCTGATTTTTCAGTCAAAGCGGTGAGGATGATGCGACATTTTCATGTAGTCCCGCATAGGAGCGTCTCTACCCATGTCGACCCCTCTATCTCATCCCTACCGTCCCACGCACTCACCTCCTCCTTATCTTCCTCACCACCGACAAAGTGTGGCGGTGGATAGGTACGCGAGGTCGAGGGCGATGTTGAATTAGTACTGGGCAGGTTCGAGGCGAGGAAGCATAGGCGGCCAACGCTGGATGCGGGAGCTAGATGGGAGGTGATGGCCTCGTGAGTGGAGGGAGCGGAGGTGAGAGGGATAGCTCAAGAGCAGAGGGGGAGGCACAGGTTGCTGAGGGAGACGAAGGAGGGACTGGGATGGGTGGAAGTTCGGGTGGAGGGGAACATGATCGATATGGGGTGGGGGTGGGGGCAGGGACGGGAGGGACTAGGTCGTAAGGCTTCGGTCAACACCTGAAACTGCATGGTTGAGATAACTCAGAGTGAAAATCAGACGGCCAAAAATGCGTGCGCGAGCAAATGGCCTCAAATGGCTCGCTTTTGCTTAGGCTTAAGCTATAGTATAATGTATGATCTTGTTGAATGCAGCTGAACTAAGATATTTAGTGATCTGATATCTTCCGGCCAACAATTGAATTAATCAAATATTCACAACTGAAAATTCTTTGGTTTCTTCGAAACCAGTCCTGCAAGAGAAGCCTATCATATGAGCATATTGAAATAACTATCGAGAGGTAGTAGTAAATAGGAAAGAGTTTTGGATTGTGAACCTATCCTTCCGGTAGAAACTTATTTCAAACTCCTCATATTCTTGATGAAAGGTAGATCTTTGACGATCAATATGTGTTTTGCACCTTCATAAAGTTTATGAGTAGTGGTATTTTGAACATTTTTACCTACTAAGAGAAGTCCTCCATCTAATAAATATCTTTAGGATTACCTATATATCTCGGAAAATAGGATGCACGTTGTAAGTATTACTCGGCATGAACAGTTTTCACATATGTACTTACATTTCCAATATCTATCTAGTACATCATTTACTCTGAAATCATGAACTCCTTGTCAACATGGTCTGAAAGAGATAAGTAATGTCGGAACGGGACCACCAAATCCATAATACTTCATGTGCATACAACGAATTTTGGAATTAGAAAGGCATGCAAATCTAGACCAGCCAGAAAACTACATCACATTAACCAGTATAATTACATCACAATTCAAGCTTGTTTAAGGGGTTTGTAATTCAAGCATTACCAATGTTCTAAAATCGCAACTGTGAGGCGTATGTATAAACTATTATCCAGAAAACAATCCAATTATAACATCACAAACTAATCCTATATTGAGGTTGTTACAGAATACTGCCAAACACGGCAAATAAAATTGACTTATATCAAAGATGCCCAAAGTACTTATTGATAAGAGAATCTGGATCTTCAGCCAAGCACAGACTGATTATCTCAAGATCCTTCTCTATCATAACCATTGAACATGGCATCACCATCGATGTTCCACCTAAACTGAAGCACATCTACACCACACTCATCCAACACTTCTCTTATGGCATCCTGATCTAACACCTCCCGTACAGACTAGATCAAGAGTTCCTCTCACAAACTCATGATCATTCTTCTCCCTTTCTCGTGGCAGCAACTACATGGTTGTGGTGTATACGCCCCATACGATTCCCCTTATACGTATAGAAAACAACAACAACAACAAAAAGAACGGACAAATTTCGAATTCGAGCAATCACGCACAGACGATCTTGAAGCACGCTTGGAGGTTGAGTTTCATAGTATCGGGCCTTAATCCATGGAACATGCATATTTTGAATTAAGATCTGATTGCATGCGGTGTGATTATTTAGGAAAGAATAATTACTTACTCCTTCGATTGTGCATGCCACGGTTTTTTTTGTATATTCTGTGTTTTTTATATCTTACCTTATTTGGTCATGGGACATGCGAGAAGTCGGATGTGAATTGTACGGACCAAATGATTCCAATATTTGATGTCAAAGTGCAACCTACCAATACCAACTTCTTTTTAATAGTAAAGATTATAAAAGCTTAGTACTTTATCAATATTTGGCCCATATTTCATACTCACAAAGCATCTAGGAGCATGTGCTAGAGCTGGCTCTTAACTTACAACTCATCTTCTCTCTTCTTCACCTTATCAAAACAATAATATCTAATGTCTTGTTCTCAATGTACCCTATTGTATTTGCTCTTAGCGGTGCCGTGCGCGTGCCGTGCAACAGTGCACATCACGTAGCTATGTTGGACTGCTGCCCTTAAGGTAATCATTATGTTTTTTTCTTTCTTTTTCCTTGTTATTTTTCTGTTTCTTTTTGTTTCAGTTTTTTTTTATCAAATGGAATATTTTTAAAATACGAATTTAAAAAAATATTCCTTTTCAAAATTATGAGCATTTTTCAAAAAACACGAACAACCTTTTAAAATTTGAACTTTCAAAATCATTAAAAATGTTACAAGCCAAGAACTCATTTTTCTAGCCATGCAGCAATTTAAAATCCTGAATATTTTTTCAAAAATTATCGACAATTTTCAAATGTCATGAACGGTCTCTTAAAATTGATGAATAAAATTTTAAAACCCGTGACTATTTTTTAAATCCACTAACATAACTTTTAGAATCCATTAACAAAATTTCAGAAGCTATGAAACAAAATTTAAAACTATGTATAAATTTTTTTAGAAGGGGAGAAAAAAAGGTAAAAATAGAAAGCAAAAACAAAAAAGGAAAAAAGAAAACAGATAAAACAAAGAATATCAATTAAACTGAGGAAGAAAAATGCAAAAAAACCAAACATAAAACTGATAAAACAACATAATCAGGCAAAAGAAGCGTGGGAGAGTAATGTGGCAGACCCAACTCACGCAGGGTGCACAGCGTAGCAAGATAACTATGTGTGGAGCAGTGTATAGTTTTTTTCTAGAAATTGACCAAGGGTGTCGCGTGTGTGCGTAAGCAAACACCGGGGTGTGGGACACCCCTTTTTATTCGGTGGAGGGCACAACACGATATAGACACACACACACACACACATCTTTTTTACCCACTTGAAAGCATAACATGCTACGTCCGGAAGAGGAAGAGTCTAAACTTAGGATGTCAATGAGTGCATTTGCATCATGTTTTACCTTGTGATTTTGCATTGGACTAGAAATTCGAAATTCAAGGTGAAAAGGAAATGGCTTGTAATTATAATTTTGTTTTTGGGCTGCCCATAGTATTTGATGTTGAAATCAAGGGATAGCACCCAATTTCAATTCCTCTTTGGATGTACAAACCATTGAATCGAATGTTCTATTGAGTTTGGACGATATAAACACTTGTCTCCACGTATGAAAAGCAGTATGTATATATTTGAGTGTTTTAGGGTTCGGGCGGGCTCATGGGCGCAATCTTTGGTCAACTAGGGTTTGGGCGGGCTCTCCCAGCAGTTTCGAGAGGGAGAGGAGACCGAGAAGGGGGAGAAGACAGGGAACCTACCCGTCGGTGACGGCTTTGGAGGCTGCAGGTTGCGGTCACCTCGAGCTCTCGAGGGATGGAAGCCTCGCTCGTTTTTATCTCGGATGGAACGAAATGGTAAGCAGGACTCGCGGTGCCACACATTTCAAGCGGGTGATCTCGGAATCTCCCTGAGTCCGGGAGGAGCGCTCACGGGTAGGGCAGCTTCTCGAGGTCGCCGGGAGCTAGCTCCGCCACTGCTCACGGGTCGTGGCTCAGAATCGAACTCACGCCCTTGCATGCCCTAGGAAGGACACCCAGCCACTTGACCAGTGGATTGTTATCATATTAATTACTCCCTCCATCTTAAAATAATTGTTTGAATTTATCTAGATTTGTATTTATCTATATACTAAAACATGTTTAGATACATATAAATTTAGACAAACCCAAATCACTTATTTTTAGACAAACCCTTACTTTTTTTGTTTTTCAAATTTGAGCAAAATTATTCGTACGGAATTATATTTTCTGCCCCTTACCAAGATTTGTAGATTTCACGAAACTCGACTCACAAAAATAAATAAAAAATTCACCAGACTCGTCACAGCGTAGCTGCGTGCGTGCCCGGCAGCAGAACACAGGCACCGGAACAAGCTGCTTTGCGTTGCCGTACCGTGTTCCATTGTCTGGGAAGAAAGGCGTGCCTTCAAGGTAATCAACGTGTGTGCCGGCGGG
The DNA here is from genome assembly GCA_023614405.1 of Avena insularis. Classification (NCBI taxonomy): domain Eukaryota; kingdom Viridiplantae; phylum Streptophyta; class Magnoliopsida; order Poales; family Poaceae; genus Avena; species Avena insularis. The sequence continues at coordinate 32,181,144 of CM042694.1, forward strand.
GGAATCATGATTAACTTTGCGGCTGCTCGATCGATCGATCTTTTTCAGAGTAAAGTTGCACTGGATTCGTCCACGGAAACGTGCATGAAATGGTAGAAAGAAACGTTGCAGGCGAAGCACGCGCAAGTGCAAAAAGTAAATCATGGCGATCGTACAACTCCTACAAAGAGTTGGAAGCACCGGCCCGGCCACCCAACGGCACCCACGTCACGATGCTGATCTCAGACACGATGAGCAAGGAAGAGGTGCGCGACGCAGCGCAGGAACCAGCCAGCAAGAAAGATACTATACTACTCCATAGGTCGAACGGTTGAAATCAAGTTGAACATGCCAACCAAGTTGAGAAACTGCCCGAAGTCAGTCAGGACGCATGAAACAGCTGCCCGGCTAGCTGTCCCGTCTGCTAGCTGTGTCTGGCCGGCCACTTGCTTGCCACTAGATCAGGGAAAAGAGATGATGCTCGGCCAGGCAAGGCCACGAGCTGTGTAGTTATCCAGCGACCCCAGTGGTTAACTGAGAGTGACCCACACGCACGGCCAGGATAAGATCAGACGCATAATAAAGGTTTTTCATCATCACAAATTTAAAAGGATCAAGTACGAACACACACACTCAACGTATATACAATCTCCAAGTCAATCACCCATGTGCTACTCGTGTCGTGTTCGGAGCTGAGTTCAGTTATGTAGTAAGAGGATACCCAACCGTGCCCTCCAAACGACCTTTTGATGCCTACAACGCTCTCCACGGATAGGACGGCCCAAAAACGAGCTCCCACCGGAGGGGAAAACCGTCCGCAGGTTCCGGACCGGCGTATTCACGGTGCAAATCAGGGTAGCGTTTGCGTTCGCGCGTGTTCATGGGGCAAACGCAAACATCGTCCCATCCGTGCCTCGTCCACGTGGCAACGATCCCGTAACGGTCTCCCGCGCTTCGCATTAATGGAAGCCGCTGGCACGCCTGCCCCGGTCGCCTGACTCTGCTTCCTCGCTGGCCTCGATGCGGCCACTTCTTCTCGTTGACCACGCTCGAAGACACTGCGGTCGCTGCTGATGCCATATTGGCCTCCTGTGCTTCTCATTCATGGTCGGCCTTCATAAGACGAGGTGCATCTCGCATCTCTCTCCCCACAATCCACCCCGTCCCCCGCTCTGCTCCTAGCATCCCCCTGCCATGCGCCCCACCAACCACACCCACCGTCATGTACCCCGACCGGCGATGGCTTCACGAGTGGGAGGCGCGCGTCTTGTACGAGGCGAACTATCCGGGGCCTCTAGACTGCATCTTCTCCAGCGATGGGCGCTGAGCAGAGGCGACATCCCGATTCCACCCGGCGCAACGGTCAGATCCAGACTGGGATTCTGATAACCTATCCATCTAAATCGAGTTCTTCCGCACGCATCAGGAGAGAAAGCTCGTCTGATACTACGGCGGTTGTACCCCGCTGGCGGACAATGACAATGCCGGGCGTAGGTTCTGGTAGAGCGTATCGGGCTGCACGCCGGCCTCCGTCATGGATTACGCCGCGGCGCAGAATTACCCGCGCCTCGTACCGCCTCCACCCCGGCCTCTCCCCCTAGCACGGCGCCAATCATCGATCTCACGGAGGACGACGACGAGTAGGCGCCGCCCGAGTATCTTCGTAGTTTAAGTTCAAGCTATGTGTTAATGATGCATGTAGTTCAACATTATAATTTTTATTTTAGGAGCTATGTAAATTAATTTCTATCAATGCATTATGAGAAAAAAAATAGATTTGCGTCCCGGCGCTTCCCAAACGGATAAAATCGGATGTTATTTATAGACTTAATCTTGGTCACATGCAAGCATTTTGAGGCTATATGTCCCTACCTTGACAGTTTCATATGGGCCTATTTTCCTACTTTTCACATTGACGTGTGGGCCTTCGTGGCGCTCCTTCGCGCGTGTGGTGGAGGCGTTCAGTTGTCTGCTTTAGCCTGCATGGCGCTCCTTAGCACGTGTGGTGGAGGTGTGCTTTACGCGTCGTTTTTTCGCTCCATCTAGTGACACCACCAACCCAATCCTCCTCTCTCTTGGCATAAATTGAGCAAATATATGGTAACTATTTAGTCTAAGAAAACGGTAGTTCAAAACGTGTGTGACCACCGTACCGATCGGCGCACTCGCACCTTTTTTCATAGACCGAACCGCTATCTTTTTTTTCGCGAAATTCCACCGATCTATTAATAATCATCAACAGCAGTACAACGAGTCCCAAAAGTAATATAAATTACAAATAGGTAATTGGACCACCTAGCGACGACTACAAACACTGACACGAGCCGAAGGCGCATCGCCGTCCTCTCCCCTCTATCACCGGAGCCGGGCAAAGCTTGTCGTAGTAGAGCTTGTTATAGTAGACGAAAGGGAAGTCGTCGTGCTAAGACCCCAAAAGGACCAGCGCACCAGAGCAGCAACCATCGTCGAGATGAACAACGTAGATCGGAAGAGACTGACCTCAAAACATACATACAAAAAACGACCAGATCCCAAAGAATCTGTCGGACACATGACTCCACGCGCCCTCCACTGATGCTAGACGCACCACCAGAGCAAGGATAGGGAGGGAAGGACCTTATTCTAATCTCGAGACATAGCTGCCGCCTCAACATGCTGAAGAAGACACTGAAAATAGTCTAAACAAAACACGGAAACCTCCCGCCGGCGAGAGGCCGTGGTCCGCCACGTCTTTAAGGCCCTAAGGCCGTCGGAGACGAGACGGACCGATGGCGTCGCCGGCGGAGGAAAGAAAACCTAGATGGGTTTGCCGTCGCCTCCTGTGAGATTCTCTTCTCTGGTACCCTCCCGAGAGATTCTCTTTTCTGGTACGTACGTACCAGTTCAGTTTGAACCGCTCTCTTCTTACATATACACATACCAGTAGGAAAGAAATAACAAAAAATACGGAGGTGGTGTTTTAGCTCATGGGTGCAAATGAACCTATTATAAAAAATATATAAAATAAAAATTTAAAATGTTAAAAAATTAAGAAATAAAATTCTGCATGTATATATGGATATTTTGTGTTCTTACACAACTTTTCAGGAAAAAAAATACCATTTTATATGACATATGTAAAAGAACAAAAAATGTATTAGAATAATCATGTTGGAGCATCTGAAATAGTGTTTTTTTACGCAGGACACAAATAATGTTCTTTGTGCGGAGTGTCCAAATATACATGCAAATATTTTTTATAATTTGTGTAACATTTAAAAATATATTTTTGAACAATCGATTTATCTGCACTTGTAAGCTGAATCGGATTTTCAGACTTATTTCAGCTATTATTTCATAGTAGAACAAATAGGTAGCAGTGACATACAATAAACCACCGCGAGTGTACTAAATATGCCACGTATTACTATAACGCCATGCAGGCGACGCCGCGAAGCGCGTCTTTTCGTCTAGTATATATTAAGTGTCCAATTTACTCCTCACCGTTAGGTAGGCTCTAATGCAAACCACCAGCATATCATACGTCGATTTCCCTTTTTCTTTTGTGTGCAAGCGTGAGCCTGTCACCACGATCGAGTCGATACGTGCGTAGGCGTGTAGCGGGCTAGCGGCAGCAGGAGTGCTGGTCCAAGGAAATGTGCCCGGAACAGAACAACACGGATTCCAGGATGATGAGGACCCTGCTTCACTGGCAAAAAGGGGCTGGCCGCATGCTCTCGCAGCATTTCCACCACGAGTTCAACGTGCGCGCCCATCCATATCATGGCTCACACGCTAAGCTGTGCCTGTGCGTCCGGGAGTCGGCCACGGATGCATGTGTACTTGGGGGATCGATCGGCGACGCGGCGCCGCTGTGGTCTGTGGTCTCCAGCTTGGCCAAAAACGACGGGCGCGCGGATCGTCCCGGCCGGTGCGGCTCGACACGTTGTCAGATGGTGGCGCTTTCGTTTCGTGTGACCGCCGGCCGGTTGCGGAGCTGCGTCTCGGTTCCGTCCACACGTTGCGTTGATGGTTGGGGTGATTGATTGGCATCCACGACAAATTGTCAATCGATAGTGCAACCACCGGCGCTAGTGTGTCAACTGTGGAGGAGGTGAGGTCCTCTTAAAACGAGAGGACAGAAAAGTGTTTCGCTTGATTGCTTGCGGGTGGAACCACTGACGAGCGAAACGTGTCATAGAGCTGCTAGGATTATAATCTTTTCGAATAAAGTACTCCGTCCCGTCCCAAATTAACTGATTTTACTTTCTCTAGATCCACATGTATCTATTATTGTATTAAAATGCATCTAGACAAAGTGAAGTTAGTTATTTTAGGACGATGAGAGCATGACGAAAGGAAAAGTGGCATCAGATTATGGTGCCAACTAGAATCCCGCTAAAATCCTATTTTTAGTTCATTTGCCAACATCTAGTTTAAATTTTATGAAGATGTAGAATTTTGGCGGGATTCCACTTGACACTTTATATTAGATACTATTTTATCCGTTTCTAAATATAAAACATTTTAAAAGTTCAATTTAAACTAATAGAACATCTTATATTAAAGAACGTAGGTAGTAGTATGGATACAATGCAATAGTGAAGAAAACGAAATAAGTTCGATTTAGTGTGATTTGTAAGTAGTACTCCCTTCGATCCATAGTAAATGTAGCAACACTTATTATTAATCGAAAGGAGTACAGATTAGAATTTTTAACGGTTTTTTCAAACGGAGGTAAAAGTTCTATCTCATCTTATTTAATAAAAACTTTAAGGTTCATTACAAGCCGAGCAAAGCCCGGTAAACAAATTGCGGCTTTATGGATCCCAGGTGTTTCGCACTCGCCATGCTCCAAAGAGCAGCCTCTCCATTAACTTTAGGTACAATAAAAGATGGCATAGAGAAGGCATTGCGGAAAACCCTCGCATTACGCTCATTCCATATCTCCCAAGAGATTAGCACGATGAGGGATGCAAACGATTTCCTTCTATAGAGCCATTGGTCACTCACAATTTGGCCACTCACGCCTATGAAGACAATCGGCCATCCAAACACGGTCTTGGAGGATGAGCCAAGCAAAAAAAAAAGACTTGCATTTCAGAGGAGCCTAATTCTTCCGAACCGTCTCCATCATAAAAGAGTTCTCTAAGCCCTCAAATTGTGCCCATAAGCCGACACCACCGTGTATGTGGCCCGAAGTGGTGAACTATCAAGTGACGTCGTCCGGCATTCCTTCGATAAGATGAACCCCATTTACCCTTGTCCAGCGTACGCTCCACAAATTCGGTGATGAGCTGCACCGTCTCGCCATTGTTGGTGTTTGTTCTTCGAAATCCAAATGTAGACCGTGAAAATTTTCCTACCTAGAAAGAGCATGAAAGGAGGGCGTGCTATGTCCTTCTATTCGAGGCCTCCACGCCAAAAACTCGCTATACGACCATCGCCAACAGTGACAGATGTACCACATAATGTGCGCACCTTAACCTTGACGACATCATGCTATTTATGATTTTGTCTATTGTAGCAATGCACTTTTACTATGGTGAATTTTGGGTGATATCTAGTAGAATTTTTTTCCATGCAATTAGTTAACACCCCTCTTTCTTCGTTTCTAGATCTGCCACTGAGCGTTCCTTCAATAAGAGGAACCTCGTTTACCCTTGTCCAAAGCTCCACAAATTCGGTGATGAGCTGCGCTGTGTCGCCGTTGTTGGTGTTTGATCTCCGAAATCCAAAAGTCTTGACAGACCGTGAAATTTTTCTGCCTAGAAAGAGCATGAAAGGAGGGCGTGCTATGTCCTTTTATTCGAGTCCTCCACGCCAAAAACTCGCTATACGACCATCGCCAATAGTAACGGATGTAGCCACATAAACGAAATCCATTCGATGTGCGCACCTTAACCTCGACGACATCATGCAAGGGTTTCCGGTTTTGATGATCTAGCGTCACGTTGTGCAACTGTCTGAAACACTGCCGAAATAACCAGTACACGGAGACCGTAGGAAAAACGTAGAAATCAAACGAACCATTACTGATAGTACTAGCTGCCAAGAGTTAATTGCAAAAAACCACCACATATGCGCGAGAAGTTCGAAAATCCACCGGATTTCGCAAATTTTACAAAAATCCACCAGCATCGCGCGAATTCGATGCAATGTACACTGATGCCGAGATTTGGTGGCGCTAACCGCGATTCTGACGTTAGGGACCCGCTGTCAGGAGTGACGTGGCAAGGCCAAAAGGGTCAAAGGAGTTAAATATTAGAAGGGGTACGAATTTTGGGCTTTTTTATAAATATCTGAGGTGGAGCCCACCCACCAGGAATAAAAACATCTCTTCTTCTACCTGTCAAAGATCGATCCCGCCGCTGCGGGTCCTCATCGCCGGAGCTCCCCCGTGCCAACCACGGTTCACCGCCGGAGCTCACCCGCATCGAGCTCGCTCGCCGCCCCACGCCATAGTTTGCCCGTTGTCGATCTCGCCCGCTGCCGATCTCGCATGCGTAGCGGCCGCCCGCCAGCCGAGCCTCTCCTCACGCCGGAGCTTCGCTGCAGCCAGCGTCGATCTATAGCGCCACATGCCGCCTCGCTTCAAGCTCGCCGGCCGCGCTGGCCGCGACCATCATGGCGCCAGTGTCGTCTTGGCTCGAGCCGCCAGCCATAGCTCACATGTCCCGTCTCGCACTGCCACGAGCCTGAGCTCCCTGCCGCACGCCGTCGGAGGGCATGCCGGTGAGGCATCCGGCGACAGGGAGACAGTTGGGCTCCACCTAAAAAATTTACATAAAAGCCCAAAATTTGTACCCCTTCTATTATTTGGCTCCTTTGACCCTGTTCTCCTTGCCACGTCACCCCTGACAGCGGGTCCTACCTGTCAGATTCGTTATTAACGAGCCCAAATCGATGAATCAATGTACATTGCATCGAATCCACGCAATGCTGGTGGATTTTTGCAAAATTTGCGAAACCCGGTGAATTTTCAAACTTCTCACACATATACATATGTGGTGGTTTTTTGCAATTAACTCAGCTGCCAAAGACGTGTATACTAGCAGAGCTGTCGATGGTCCAAAAATGAAAACATACTGTACATGTGTGAGCCATCGCGCGCGCGGTTCGTGTGCCCCCACGCCGGATTAAATGCCGCGCGTAGCTGGTACCAGTGCTTTCGCTGCTCGATCCGCACTGCACCGCCTACCACCTGCAAACAAATTGATGAATGCCAGCCAACAGATACTAGTAGGAGTAGATAGGATCAAACAAAAATTAAGGACTTGAGAGAACACTTTGCAGCGATTAGATTACGATCGAAAGGCGAGCGTTGCCAAAATGATGGTTGACGCAGCCGGCATGTGTCCTAGTATTATACTCTTATTATTGCTGCCGTTACTATATGATTTCTCTGGAGCCATACTTATCTCATGCTTTAATTCGGAGCAAAGCCTAGAAAAGTATACCAATAAAAAAATGCCAAATCCTATCGTGCCACACATAATCATAGTTTAGCGAATTTTGTATTGTTCTAACTAAGCACGGCGCTGATGCTGAAAGCAACAGTACTTTTTTTTTTCCTTTACACGGATGCTGATAGCAACGCGGGACGCCTACAGCGAGAGACACAATCCACTACGTAGCTCAACTGGGAACTTCATCAGGCGCCACCCGATCGAGGGGTAGCTGTCAGGTGTGGCCCACGGGGAGCAAATAATGCCGGAGCCACCGGTTTATTTATCGCATTTATGATGGTGTAATACGAGCACGGGGAGAATTGAAAAGGAAAAGTGGGACAGGACAAGGAAAGGGAAGGAGAGATCTTTTTTATTTTTTCATTCACGTGTGTGACAGGTGGCTTAATTTAATCCCCTTCATTCCATCATGCAGAGCTAGCTGTAGTGTAGCCCGCACACACGCGACACAACGCCATGGGGAGCAGCAGCAGCAGGCGCGCGCCGCGCTCCGTGCTCCTCTTCCTCCTGCTGGTGCTGGCTTCGCCGCTCTTGCTGGCCGTGGCGTCGTCGGCGTTCCTGGAGGACGACGTGATTCTCGGCACGGTGGCGGCGGCGGCGGCGAGCCTGGGCGGCAGCAAGGGCGCGAACGCGAGCACGAGGAGACCGGCCGTGACCGGCGGCTGCGACGTCGTCGGCGTGAGTGGCGGGAGGCGTGATGAGGTGGGCGGGTGGAAGGAGGGGATCGCGGCGATGGCGGCGCGGCCGGACCTTGCGGCGTGGCTGCGGCGGGTGCGGCGGCAGATCCACGAGCGCCCCGAGCTGGCCTACGAGGAGGTGGAGACGAGCCGGCTGGTCCGCCAGGAGCTGGAGGCCTTGGGCGTCGCGTTCCGCCACCCGCTCGCGCGCACCGGCGTCCTCGCCACCGTCGGCACCGGCCGCCCGCCCGTCGTCGCGCTCCGGGCCGACATGGACGCGCTGCCCATCCAGGTACGTGCGTACGTACTACGTGAAGGGACGATTACTCTTGCGCACGTGCGCCGTTGATTCATGCGCCCATAACGAACGACGATCGGCCCATCATGCTAGACTGACTAGATTGCACGACCGGAGTATCTATCTTACATCGCCCCAAAAATTAACTAAAATAGATTTCTCCAGTAAAAAAAAAGCACTCTATCTGTTTCTAAAAAACACTGTAGCTACCTTTTCACCGTTTTCCAAGCCTCGTGCGTTGTGATCGAAATTGTTTATGTTGGTGTTCGAGGTGCAAAACAGCGATCGGGTTTGTGTTTCTCTTGGTTATTTGGGTGAGAAGAGACGCACCACCGATGCAACGATCATTTGTGTTCATAATTAATTGCTGTCGTCGTTTGTGATGATAAAATAAACAAGCTCCACGGCCGTGTTCATCAGAAAAGATCACATCGCTCCTCGTTCCGGTGCCCGAAACGGCACCCGCCGTCGGCGAACCCCCAGGACGTGCGAATCCCAGTTGCTCTGTTGGAAACACCGAGTGCCCAGAACGGGCAACCTTCTTTTACGCCTCAAGCAACAGAGACACGACTTTTCGTGGCCTTTTTTCTGTCCCTCCACCGGTCTCTCTCTGTTGGGCGCCACCTGGTCCATGTACAGGTTTTAGTACTAGTAGTAGATTTTTTTCTGTGTGTACGTATGTATGTATGTGTGTCTTCTGACACGGTTGAGTTTATTTGGTGGTTTGTTTGTTCTGTCTGCAGGAGGCGGTGGAGTGGGAGCACAAGAGCAAGAACCCCGGGAAGATGCACGCGTGCGGCCACGACGCCCACGTCGCCATGCTCCTCGGCGCCGCCAGGATACTCAAGGCCCGCGAGCACCTCCTCAAGGTAATTTACCCGCCACCACCGCCTTCCTCAACCGATCTCTCAGTGCCACTGTGGCCAGCACGCTCTGAATTTCCGACCGGCGGCTGTCGGATCGTGTCAGTGTCACGGCGTCTCTAGCTGTAGCCTCCGGTTTGCGTCTGCCGTGCAAGCGACTCGTCGCGTGTCTCTCCTTCCTCTGGCACGTACCGTACTGTACTAGGCTAGCTGTGCTGATGTGATCTGCGGTTTGGGTGCGCTAGATTTGCTCTGGGGAAAAGATCACGAGGTAGCAGAGAAAATCCTAGTACTGTACTATCATAAGAGTTAAAGTTGCCGCGCCGGCAGGCATCATGGTGATAAACATTCCAAGACCGGTCGCTTGCTTTACTCAACCTTCCTTTTCCTCCGCGTGCCTCGCTACTGATCACTAGTAGCTAGGATTGCTCAGTGTCCTATTAAGACGTCATGTCTGAATGGGAGAATTTGTTCTCCTTGATTAAACCTACCCGGTTTCTGAATACAATGCGATCGATCCCCTGGTACACCATTCCGTCAGTCTGGTTCGCTGCTTTGGGATGCCGCCGACTGCTTTACATTTTCACCCAAGGGTTGTAGGATTGTAAGCTCCTGAATTATCTCTGTCACCTACCTACAATTATGTTGTATTACCATCACTTCAGCACTGATTGCAACAGGAACGGTACTAATACGGTCTCCGTTGCTATGGTCATGTCGACATCAAATTTGTGTCGCCATGTTCATCAAGCCTGTCCTTGCACCGGTTATTCTGTCATATGTGCTTGGCCAAAATTCATTTACAGTTTGTCCTACCCCAGGGAGTTAATATTATCTTCTATCTGCAAACAAAAAAAATGGAGTTAATAGTGATTGGAAATCCCAAAAATTAGGTCAAACGAAGAATCTGTTCTCCTTGATTAATTAAACTCCAGTTTCTGAATACAACAACATTACCTTCAATCTGCTTTGGGGTTGAATCAGATCCTCATGCTTAAGCCTCAACGGTTGGTCCTTTACGCTTGAGCCAATAGGTAATTACTAGTATCTGTTACCATCGATTATTCGCTACGATCGCTTCAGCGGTAACCGCATTTGAAAGAGGTATTGGTTGCTCTGTGGGTACATGCTGTCATGTCGATGTTAAATTTGTGTCGCTGTGTTAAACCTGTCCTTACATCGGCTACTCTGCCTCTCTGACACTTGGTTTGGTGCAGGGTACGGTGAAGCTCCTGTTCCAGCCGGCCGAGGAGTCCGGCGCGGGCGCGAAGCGGATGATCGAGGACGGGGCGCTGGAGGGCGTGGAGGCGATCTTCGCCGTCCACGTGTCGCACGAGCACCCGACGTCCGTGATCGGGTCCAGGACGGGCGTCCTCCTCGCCGGCTGCGGCTTCTTCAAGGCCCTGATCCGCGGCGGCCGCGACACCGTCCTCGCCGCCGCCTCCACCATCATCAGCCTGCAGGGCCTCGTGTCCCGCGAGGCCGACCCGCTGGACTCACAAGTCGTTTCCGTCGCCGTCGTCAACAGTGACGGTGGCGGCAATGACGACTCGACATTCGTGCTGGGCGGCACGTTCCGGGCCTTCTCGAACGCGAGCTTCTACCAGCTGCGGCGGCGGATCGAGGAGGTGATCACGCTGCAGGCGCGGGTGCACGGGTGCGACGCCTCCGTGGACTTCTTCGAGGACCAGAGCTTCTACCCGCCCATGGTGAACGACGCGCGGATGTACGAGCACGTCAAGACCGTGGCCAAGGAGCTCCTGGGCGGCGACGCCGCGTACCGGGACGTGCCGCCGATGATGGGCGCCGAGGACTTCTCCTTCTACTCCCAGGTCATCCCCGCGGGATTCTACTACGTCGGCGTGCGCAACGAGACGCTGGGATCCGTGCACACGGGCCACTCGCCCTACTTCATGATCGATGAGGACGTGCTCCCCACCGGCGCCGCCGTGCACGCCGCCATCGCCGAGAGGTACCTCGCCACCGCCTCTGTGTCGTCGTCGTACCCGGACCCGGTCGAACAGGAGTTGTGACGCCATTCATCCGCTCCGTTGTCGGTGGCGCGAATGATGTACGTCGCGCGCGCTCGCGGCAACTGGTGGCTCGGTCGGCCGATCACGCCGTGGTCTGGGCTGTTAACTCTTTTTTTTCCCTTGCTCCTGGTGGATTTGACACGCGCGGCCTCGGTTTGGTTTACCATTGTGCCCGGGACGCACCGGCAGTTTGAGTGCGCGTGTTTGTGCTGCCGCGCGAGCAGGGATTTGCAAGCAAAAAAGATGAATTGAGCAATAGTAAACATGTAGCTCGATCAGTTGATCTTCGTGAATTCGTCAAATCATGTTTTTGTCTAGTTGCAATTTTTCATTTTCCTTATTAAGGAACAAAGTTTGGATTTTTTTAAATGTTTTTCTTACGGAATTTTGCAAGTGTAGCTATGAAATACTCCCTCCGTTTTACCGTGATTTTGGTTCGAATTTGAACTAAAACCTCGTCAAGTATTTTGGAACAGAGGAAGTATGATATAGCCAACAATATATACTTCAAGTGTGAAAAGTTAGAATCCAAAATATGTTTTCTTTTTTGCGAAAAAATATGTCATATTTAACACGAAGAAAAGACAAAATTATAGATCCGAGTGTGTCAATTGTGCACCTTCAAATCTTGTCGGAATAAGAAGCTAACTTTACAGATAAAATGTGCCTATAGCTCACCATTAACTCCATTTCGAAAAGGGCTTGAAATTCTGATCTCTCATGGAGCCATGGGTACATTTGGGCGGACCTTTTCATAAATATTTCTTATCAAATTAGTAGCACAAAAGTTATAAACCTATTTTATAACAAGTTACCATATGGTAAGTTCAATATAAACACCATGAAAATTACATTCATTGTCGGGTGGAAACTTTGTAGGGTTTCTTTTTTGTAAAAACATAACAATGCGAGATCCAGTTTTGAGAATCTCGCGGAAACAACCTCAACAATAAAAACGGCTCATAAACAGGATTCTTCGTTGAGACATGAGACATTTGAATTTTGTGTGTTTGCGAAAAAGACCGCTGAAATCATGATGTGTGCACGCAGCTAAGGTTTTTTTCTGCGAGAAAGATATGGGTCTATTCCACGAGATTACAAGAAGTATAAAGCAGCCCCGAACATAATGTTCTACATTTAAGGGCATGTACAATGCAACAGTGGATAAGACACATCTCTCCTAAATTTTCTACATCATCTGGAGAAGTCATTTAATATAGATGGCACAATGCATTGTATTTTATTCTCAACTCTATCAATTAATGAGAATTAATTAATTTAGTAGAAGAAAATATTTTTAATGAAAGGCATGATTTACATGGGAAAAATAGGTTTCTCTTACTTTCTAAGGCATCACCATAGCTTAGGCGATATCCATCTACTTATCCATCATATATCCTCTATCTAAGCAAAGTCTAACATGTCGACTCTAAGAGAAGGTTGACATATTTTGTAAACCAACCTGTGGTTGGGTGGTTAGGAGGGTGGTTATACCCCAGCCCACCAGAGTTCAAACCCCAGGTTTAACACTGTGTGTTGCATTAATGGCGGAATATTCTTTCAGTGGGAGGCGAAGTTCCCGTCGACAGCGAGGTGCCCGTGGTGACTTCGTCAATCTCAAGATCCGATCCGCCGGCTCAGTCTCTCGGAGGTGCTCATAGGGGTAGGGTGTACGTGTGTGCGTTCATAGGGGTGGGTGTATGTACGTGTTGTGAGCGTCTACGATTATACCGTGTTTCTCAAAAAAAAAGATTGACGCCCATCGGACATGTTGCGAGCTATCTGGATGTTGGACGCATGGATCCAAATTTTGGGGCAACACACACGAGAAATGAGTAACGACTGTTAGAATACAACTCTTATTAGGTTTAAGAGTCCTAGTCGGTTTGTTATAGGACTAGGCCGGTGCACCTAGGCTCTCATATATACCTCTTGTAATTTTTACAATATCATTATTGATTATTATTTTATACAATTCTAGATGGTATCACACTTCCGATCCTAGGGTATGGATCACCCGCCGCCGCCGCCCGGCTAATTTGAGCGGCGCGCCGCCATCGTCGCCGCCAAGGTCGCCGCGGCCACGGCCCCCTCCACCTCTACCTCTACCTTAGCTCTACCTCCACCAATAGCCCCTTCAATCTCCTTCACCGACACCATATCCGATATTAGCCCCTACATACCTGTAACCCTAGACCTCGCTGCTCACAACTACTACCATTGATGTCACCTCTTCGACGTCCACCTCAGGCGATGCAACCTCCGCTCTCACGTTGCCGACGACGCTCGCCCTCAACCTCATGATCCGCAATGGGTCAAGGATGATCTCGCCATTATTCAATGGATGTACATGCGAGTCTCCACATAAAACTTCAATCTCGTACACCGTGATGGTGCCTCCGCCTCCGATCTGTGGGAAGCCCTTCGCCAGCTCTTCTAGGACAACGTCGACGCTCGCGCCAACAATCTCCATACCGAGCTTCGGAACACGGTGCAAGGTGATGCACCCGTCAGCGTCTACTGCCAACACCTTAAGGCGATCGCGAACGAACTCCATGAACTTGGTAATCTGATCGACGATCGGCAGCTCATCAACGTCCTCCTCATCGGCCTCAGCGAGCGGTTCGAGAAACAGTCCTCCTTCATCCCTATGATGCGTCTGCGCCCCTCCTTCGCCGAGGTTCGCTCGATGCTGCAATGGGCCAATCGTGCCCAAACCAACAAGGACTCCCATCCTCAGGTCTTCACTGCTGCTCTTAGACCACCTGCACCACTGTCACCACCGCCACCTCCTCCAATGGCTCCTCCTAAACCATCGGGCTGGCGTCCAAGTCCCAACTACAGGGGCCGAAACCCGAAACCGCCACAGTTTCATATGGTGCCTGCTCCTCCTCCGCCCTCGGCTCAGGTCCACCATCTGCACCACTGACCGCATCACCGCCGCCCCCGGCTAGCGTCCTTCTCTGGATCCGTGGAGCGGGCTAGTCTAGGCGTGGCTTATGCCCTGGTCTGCCCGAAGCCCTATGGTGTTGTTGGGGGGATAACCCCGGGTAGGGTCACTCCGGGGTATAAAGGCCAAGTTAGCCGAGGTTCGGCAAGGCCAAAGCGGATGCTGGCCGGGTCACATCCAGGCAGGCCAGATCATGGAGTAACTCGGACCGGGGGGTCGCCTAACATTATATCAGCCGACTTAAGGAGTAAGTCGGAAGTGCTTGTCTAACTTGTATGCAGGAACAGGTATAGTCGGATCTACCAGGATCCGGGTCCGGTTTAGCTTCTGGGAGAAGGAAGGAATCTCTCTGGTCAAAAAGAAGGCCCGGTACGCACTGCATGAGCGAAGCAAGCAAGGGCAGGACCACCGGGTCATGGCCGACAAGGGTGACGACGCCCGTGTCGGCTGATGTGGGCGCCGCAGAGGCTCACGTAGCTAAAGCATGTATGACGCGGGGAAAAAGCACCCCGGTCGGGTTACCACTTCGAGAGGAGGCATATTCTTTTAGGAATATGCCTCCACGTATGCCCTAGGCAGAGACCAGGCCGCCTCTATATAAGGGGGGCTAGGGTTTCAGTAGAGGGGTTTGAGTTTTCTTCTAGACCGATTTGGCTAAGGTTCTAGGGGTGAACTGAGGGTGAGAGTAAGCGAGCTCCTTCTTCCTCCTCTCGCCAATACAGCTCTAGGAGCACTTGTAATCTTGAAAGGAAAGAAATACAATCTTCTGTGTGGAGAATCACTTCACTATCTCTCCCTGGATTCCCCTAGTGTGTATTAGTCCCCACCTTTAGCCTATCCATGACATCTGCCGTGACACCACCACGACAGTTGGCGCGCACCGTGGGGCTAGCGGCGCTAGCAGGGGTGAAAATCCGGACGAGAAACCTCATCGGCACCAGCGAACGCATCGTCTCCGGGCTCGTTCAGCGCTGGACTTCGTCAGCGACAACGCTGGCTGCTTGACGCGCCACTGCGCAACGCCTCTTCGTCAAGTTGCGCGCACAAGGTCTACGTTCTTTGTGGACGTATCATGCGTTCATCCGCGGCGCGTCGTCGAGGCAGGGGAACCACCCCTTAGCGTGGTTCACGGGCGCCAGACGCTCCCCGGACCGTGCTGAAGTGATGATGACTGCCGCGGGTGCAGGCGCAAGCAAGGATCCAGCACCGGACCCAGAGGTAACACCTAAGGCACCGAGGAAAGGTAGAGGACCCCCACTAGAGAGGCCTGAGAATGTACTGAGAGAAGCTATGGATAGCTTGGCAAACCCGGTAGCAATAGTGGTAGATGCGGCTCAGGCACAGGCCGAGCTAGAGGAAACTAGGCAAAAAATACTAGAAGGCGCAAAGAAAATAGCCGCGGCTCAGCAGTCGTTGAACATGACATTGTGTGAGTATGCAAAAGCAAACAAAGTTTATACGGTAAAGGTAAAAGGGAGAAATCTCATGAGCGAGATGAACAAAGAAGGTGATACTGGAGCCGAGGAATCGGAAAACTGTTTGTCCGTGGGGCTGCCGAAGTATAGTACCCCGGCAAAGAACCTCAGAGCAGCGGATGCGACTGCATCCGAGTTAGAGGGTCTGACGGGCGAGGCCCGTCAAAGACAACAAAATAGGGTTAACGAGTTAGTTCGGATCGCGAACAGACAGAACGAAGAGCTACTCAGAGCTAACCCAGAGAGACCTGGAGCTTCCAAAAGCGTCCATTCGGCGATGGGTAACCCGGAGAAATCCGCTGGAGCCGCATCGTCACCTCATGGTGGTCCAAGGAGAGAAGAGGTAGTAACCTCGGCCAGACGGAACAAACAGATCGTCCCGTACGACCCGACGCGGGCAGGAAAAGGAAAAGGGGCACAGAAAAATGATGATCAACGAAGTGTGAGACGAGGTGAAGCTGACCGAGGTAACCACGACCAAGGAAATGCCGGTCAAGGGAACGCTGCCAACGGCAATGCCGGACAGCGAAACTCGGCAGGAGCAGGGCAACCGCAGCAGCGGAATATACCAAGGCAAGAGCAAGGCGCCGGCCGAGGTATGCAACAGAGTGGTGCGCCACAAAGAGCAAAACCGGTACAACGACGGTGATTCGGAGATGATGAACGCGGGGTACCCAAGACCGGACTATCATGTGATAGGGTCAAGATTGGGAAGCAGGGATTTGATGCCGGATGACGCAAGATTGAAACTGGATCGCCTGTATAGGTCGGAACAGATCGAATGTCAAGGTCCACCGGGTCCAGCGTGCTTTGGACCCCGGATTATGAAGGAGCCACCGGTACCTAATTTCCAGCTGCCCAGGGGCACGAAGACGTATGACGGCAGTACCAAGCCGGAGGATTGGCTGATAAACTATGCTACGGCTGTGAAAATTGCCACTGGCAACTTGAGATGGGCTGTATGATACGTACCCCCAGATGTTAGAAGGTCCGGCCAGAGTATGGTTGAATAATTTGCCACCCGGAAGCATCAACTGCTAGATAGATTTTGAAGAAATGTTTATCAGCAACTTTTCAAGTACATATCAGAGGCCGAATAGGCCGCAGACCCTAGCAATGTGCAAGCAAAGACCTAATGAGACAGATCGTGAATTCTTGACCCGGTGGTGTACCGTGAGAAACTCGTGTGAGGGTGTCATAGAGTCATAGGCCATAGCGTGGTTTGCGCAAGGGTGCAGATATGGCAGTGAGCTATGGATGAAATTGCAAAGGAAAATGCCAATTACGTTGGCAGAGATGATCCAGATTGCCGATTCATATGCTTTGGGTGATCCGACTCAACCTAGGCTCGCATCAAACGAGTCAAACGAGGAATACTATCAGAGGGATGGAGCCGGGTCATATCGGAGGAATGACTACAGAGGAAAAAGAAGAGATGACAGACCGGATCATCGCTACGGTTCGCAACAAGTTGCAGCTGTGAATCAAGATCAACCCGGAGCAGGGAGCAACCAGCGCCAGAAAACTAGAGGGCAATGGACTCCAAGAAACGATGGCAAAAAAACATGGACGCTGGAGCAAAAGAAACAATGGCAAGAAAAGAAAGACCGTCCGAGGTATACTTATGAGTCGATGTTGGACCAGCCGTGTAAGTTTCACACGCCAAATCCGAGTAGCCCGGCGGGTCACACAACGAGGCTGAGGGGATGCGTAAAATAGAACAAGGTGGTTCGGGAAATGCTCAGGCACCCCGAAATGATCAACCTCGGCAGGAGTTACCTCGGCAGTAATTGCTCTCCGGAGCGAACACGCAACAGCTAATGTTGCCTCCCCCTCTGCCGAGGTATGACAACAATGAGAGAAGGGATGCAGTGCATCAGGTGGAAAATCAGCACCAGCCGGATCGGAGGTACCCCGGAAACGAGGGGAGGAATGAGTACAGAGAACATCATCAGAGCTATTGTGTGTTCACAACTGAGGAAACAGATAGGAAGAGCTTACAACGCCGACATATGGAGGTCAATGCGGTAATGCCAGCAGTGACGAGGTACATGCCTTGGTCGGACCAAGAAATCACCTGGAACATCAAAGATCATCCCAAGCTTATGCCGAGTCCAGGTTCGTATGCACTAGTGCTAGACCCGACATTCATTGGGCCGAACATCAATGTGAGGTTCTCCAAGGTACTGATTGACAACGGCAGTAGCATTAACATCATGTATGCGGATACAATGCGCAAGTTGGGTATCTCGGAGAACATGCTCCAGGCTACAAGGACAACTTTCCATGGTATTGTACCAGGCATTTCTTGTGAGCCCATAGGCAAAGTCCGGGTTGACGTGCTATTCGGCACGAGAGATAATTGCCGAACTGAGAATCTGGAGTTTGAGGTGGTGAACTTGGAAAGTGCGTATCACGCGTTACTCGGAAGACCAGCATTGAACAAGTTTATGGCAAGCTGCCACATCAGTTATCTGAAGATGAAGTTGCCCGGGCCAAATGGAGTGATTACCATTGCTGGAGATTTCCAACGTTCCATTGAGTGTGCCTCAGCTGGGTCTAACCTAGCCGAGTCACTCGTGATTGCGCAAGAGAAAAGAAAAATCCAAGAGGTGGCAGCATTAGCTCAGTCCGCACAACAGTATATGTCGGCGTTGAGTAACCCGCATGCTAGCGTTTCATTCCAAGCCGCAAAGGATACCAAAAAGGTTCCAGTTGATGACATGTTCCCAGAGCGCACCATAACAATTGGTGCCGGGTTAACTGATAAATAGGAAAGCGAGCTCGTCAACTTCCTCCGTGAGAATCGGGACATTTTTGCTTGGTCCACACAGGATTTGCAAGGTGTTCCGAGGGAGTTGGCCGAGCACTCTTTGAACGTAAGACCCGGAGCAAGGCCGGTGAAGCAACCTCTCCGCCGCTTCGCTGAGGATAGGAGAAAAGTCATTGGAGACGAGATAACTCAGTTGCTAGCAGCAGGATTCATCATGGAAGTACTGTATCCGGATTGGCTCTCTAATTCGATGCTGGTAGAAAAGAAGAAGGATGATCCGAACGTGGTAGTGGTTTGGCGTATGTGTATCGATTACACGAACCTGAATAAGGCGTGTCCAAAAGATCCATTTTCACTGCCGAGGATAGATCAGGTCATAGACTCAACCACGGGATGTGAACTGTTGTCATTCATTGATGCATATTCTGGTTTCCACCAGATACCTCTGAATCCGGATGATCAAATAAAGACCGCGTTTATCACCCCGTACGGGGCTTATTGCTATCGCACTATGCCGTTTGGTTTATGAAATGCAGGTGCAACGTACCAAAGATGTATGCAAAAATGTTTGCACAACCAAATAGGTCAAAACGTACAAGTATACGTGGATGATGTGGTTATCAAGACCAAGGAAAGCAAAATGCTCCTTGACGACATCAGGCAGACATTCGCGAACTTGAGAAGGTTCTGAATGAAGCTTAACCCGGAAAAATGTACCTTTGGTGTCCTGGCTGGAAAATTACTCGGATTTCTCGTCTCCAGCCGAGGTATCAAAGTTAATCCAACTAAGATTCGGGCCATTAAACGAATGGAGCTGCAGAAGTGTCTTAACGATGTCCAGAAGTTCACTGGGTGCCTAGCATCGTTGAGTCGGTTTGTATGTCGGTTGGGAGAAAAGGCATTGCCTCTCTACCAACTCATGAAAAAGTCGAATAAGTTCGTTTGGACACCACAGGCCGATGAAGCCTTTGCCCACTTAAAAAATATGTTGGCCACGTCACCAGTGTTAGCCTCTCCACTATCAAAGGAGCCAATGTTGCTCTACATAGCCGCAACCAACCGAGTTGTAAGTGCAGTGATTGTAGTAGAGCGCAATGAAGAGGGTAAGTCGGTGCAGAGGCCAGTGTATTACTTGAGCGAGGTATTATCTGCCTCAAAATAGAACTACCCGCACTTTCAAAAGGTGGCATATGGTTGATGGGTTCGTAGCATGGAAAACAAAAAATTTCTACCGCAAGAACGAACAAAACCCAGATCTAATCTAGATAAAAGCCAAGATCTAATCTATTAGACATGAGCAACAAGATATATCTGTACTAACCCTCGTAGAACCGAAAGCGTTACGAGATTAGATCTCGGGGTTGATGTAGTCGATCACTTGCCGATCTCAAGATCGTGTGGACGATCCTTCCGGCACCGTGTTCAAGCGTAACTTCATGATCGGTCACACGTCTTGAGTCGGCGAACCTTCCTCTCCTCGTTCCAGCGAGCAGCGGAGGTAGTAGATCTTCTCCACGGAATCCCAGTACCACGACGGTGTGGTGGTGGTGGTGGAGGAGAGAATTCTGCAGGGCTTCGCCTAAGCCGGAGCAGAGCGAAGGAGGAGGAGAGAGGCGGCGGCTAGGGCTTGTTATGGGAGAGAGCTAGGGGGTGGCGCCCCCTCCCCTCTATTTAAAGGAGGGAGGCGCGCCATGGGAGGAGGAGTCCTAGTAGGACTCCCCTCCCTCCTTGGCCGGCGGGTTGGGAAGGGGGGGAGGAGTCCTCCTCCCCCACGAATCCGTGTCTTGCCCCACAAGGTTTCCTTGACCCTTTCTTGGTTTTCAAGCAAACACCAAGAACTCTTCTAGAACCTTCTAGAACATTCCAAAACCTTCTAGAATCTCCATACAAACACTCCGGAACATTTCCTAACTTAGAAAATGATCCCCAATATATGAATCTTATTCTCCGGACAATTCCGGATCTCCTCGTGATGTCCCGGATCCAATCCGAGACTCCGAACAACATTCGGTCTCCAACACACATTCCATATCTACTTAAAGAATAACTTTGAACCTTAAGTGTGTCACCCTACGGTTCGTGAATATGCAGACATGATGAAGACACCTCTCTGATCAATAACCATCAGCGGGATCTGGAGATCCATAACGGCTCCCACATACTCAATGATGACTTCGTGATCGATAGAACCATTAACATACGAAACCAATTCCCTTTGTCACGCGATATTCTACTTATCCGAGGTTTGATCGTCGGTATCTCTATACCTAGTTCTACCTCGTTACTGATAAGTACTCTTTACTCGTTCCATGTTATGTCATCCCTTGTGACCTAGTCACATGCTTGCAAGCTAACTAGATAACATTCCACCGAGAGGGCCTAGAGCATATCTATCCGTCATATGGATGGACAAATCCCAATCTTGGTCCATGCGCTTCAACACATACTTTCAGAATACCCAATGACACCTTTATAACCACCCAGTTACTAAGCGGTGTTTGATGTCATCAAAGTATCCATCCGGTGATGGTGATTAACATAACCTCATGGTCGAAGGATTAGATTACTATGCATTTGAAAGCTTACAGCAATACGAACTTAATGACTTAATCTTATGCTACGCTTACTATGGGTGTGTGTCCATCACATCATTCTCCTAATGATATAACCTTGTTATTAATGACATCCAATGTCCATGATCAGGAAACCATGATCATCATTTAATCAACAAGCTAGTTCCACAAGAGGCTTACTAGGGACTCTTTTATGTTTACAAAACACACATGTATTAGTGTTTCCTTATAATATAATTATAGCATGGGATGTAAACATTCATCATAAACACAAAGATATAATAATAACCACTTTTATTATTGCCTCTTGGGCATATCTCCAACAGTCTCCCACTTGCACTAGAGTCAATAATCTAGATTACATTGTAATATACCTAACACCCATAGCGTTCTGGTGTTGGTCATGCTTTGCTCTAGGGAGAGGTTTAGTCAACGGATCTGCCACATTCAGATCAGTGTGTACTTTGCAAATCTTTATGTCACCATCTCGGACATACTCGCGAATAGCATGGAAACGTAGCTTGATGTGCTTCAGCTTGCTATGTGACCTTGGCTCCTGTGCATTAGCTATGGAACCTGTGTTGTCACAGTAGATGGCCATCGGGTCCAACGCACTGGGAACCACGCCAAGTTCAGTAATGAACTCCTTCATCCATATGGCTTCTTGTGCAGCCTTCGAAGCAGCTATGTATTCCGATTCAGTTGAAGATTTCGCCACAACGATTTGCTTGGCACTCCTCCAGCTCACTGCAGCACTATTCAAAATAAATACGTATCCAGACTGTGACTTCGAGTCATCTGGATCGGTGTTCCAACTAGCATCAGTGTAACCGTTTACAACAAGCTGTTCATCACCTCCATAAGAAAGAACCATATCCTTAGTCCTATTCAGGTACTTTAGGATATTCTTGATCATGTCCAAAGGCTCCATTCCAGGATCACTTTGATATCTGCTAGTCAAACTAACAGCATGTGCTATATACGGTCTTGTACACAGCATGGCATACATGATAGAACCTATGGCCGAGGCATAGGGAATATTATTCATCTTTTCTCTATCTTCTGCCTAAGCCGGACTTTGAGTCTTACTCAAGGTCTTACCTGACAACATGGGCATGAACCCTTTCTTGCTCTCTTCCATTCTAAACTTCTTTAGAACTTTCTCTAAGTATGTACTTTGTGAAAGAGCTATTAGGCGTCTTGATCTATCTCTATAAATCTTGATGCCTAGAATATATGCCGCTTCGCCAAGATCCTTCATTGAAAAACTATTATTCAAATAGGTTTTGACGCTATTAAGAAATTCTATATTATTCCCAATCAACAATATGTCATCTACATATAGTACTAGGAATGCTATAGAGCTCCCACTCACTTTCTTGTAAATACAAGCTTCTCCATAAGTTTGTATAAATCCGAAGTTTTTGATTACTTTATCAAAACGTTGATTCCAACTCCGGGATGCTTGCTTCAGTCCATAAATGGAGCGCTGAAGTTTGCATACCTTGTAAGCATCACTAGGATCGACAAAACCCTTGGGTTGTACCATATACAACTCTTCCTCAATGTCACCATTAAGGAACACCGTTTTGACATCCATCTGCCAAATTTCATAATCGAAATATGCAGCGATTCCTAACAAAATCCTCACAGACTTTAGCTTCGCTACTGGTGAGAAAGTCTCATCGTAGTCAACTCCTTGAATTTGTCGGAACCCTTTCACGACAAGTCGAGCTTTATAGACGGTAAAATTACCATCAACATCTATTTTTCTTTTGAAAATCCATTTGTTCTCAATAGCCTTACGGCCATCCGGTAAGTCCACCAAAGTCCATACTTGGTTTTCGTACATGGATCCCATTTAGGATTTCATGGCTTCTAGCCATTTGTCAGAATATGGGCTCACCATAGCTTCTTCATACGTCGCAGGGTCATCAGTGTTGTCCACCAACATGACGTTCAAGGCAGAGTCATACCACTCAGGAGTGGTACGAACCCTCGTTGACCTGCGAGGTTCAGCAGTAACTTCACCATGTACCCCGAGTGGAAAACGAGGCTGCCGACTTGCTATCGAAGCTCGGATCAACCCGACAGGCAATTCCACCGGGTGTAGCATTGGAACACCTCAGAAAACCATCTATCAGGCCGTCCCCAGGAACCGACTCGATCTATGTTCCGGAAGATACATAATCCGTAGCTGAGCCCATGGACATTGACATGGGGGGTAGTACGCGAGACCCGGGGACTGCCTCAGCAAATCCGGGGACTACCTCGCAGGACCCGGGGACTGCTCAGCGTGATCCGGCTGAAGTTATGCCGGTAGATCAAATGGAAATTGATGAGGACGTGTTCCCTGCACGAACAATACCAGGTTGGGCACTGCCTATATAGCAATTCCTGAAAGATGGAACATTACCCACTGAGGAGGTGTTAGCCAGGCAAACTCAGAGGAGAGCAAAAGCATACACAATTATCAATTCCGAGCTGTACAAACAGAGTGTAACCAATGTCCTCCAGTGATGCATTGACCCGGAAGAAGGGCTTGACATCCTCCGAGATATACACCAAGGAGAACGCGGGCATCATGCTTCATCCAGAGCCTTGGTGGCAAAAGCATTCCGGCATGGGTTCTACTGGCCAAGTGTCTTAAAACAAGCAGAAGACCCGGTGAGAAAATGCAATGGTTGTCAGAGATATGCTACTAAGATGCATATGCCAATGTCGGAACTCAAGACCATACCAATTACGTGGCCATTTGCCGTATGGTGCTTGGATATGGTTGGCCCGTTCAAACCAGCAAGGGAAACCATGACACACATTTTGGTCATGGTGGATAAGTTTACAAAATGGATTGAAGTAAAGCCTATAAGAAAATGTGATGGATCTACGGCCGTAACATTTCTCAAAGACATTATCTTGAGATACGGTTATCCTCACAGTACCATAACTGACAACGGCACAAATTTTGCGGAAGGAGCATTTGCGCGCTTCTGCCGAGACAAGAAGATCCGACTCGACGTAGCCTCGGTAGCTCACCCCACATCGAATGGACAAGTGGAAAGATCCAACGGATTAGTATTATCCGGGATAAAACCTCGGCTCATTGAGCCGCTGCAAAGATCAGCGGGGTGCTAGATAAAAGAACTACTAGTGGTACTGTGGAGTTTAAGAACAACTCCGAATCGATCAACAGGCTATACACCGTTTTTTCTGGTATACGGGGCAGAAGCTGTACTACCAGCCGACATAGAGCATGATTCGCCTAGGGTCACCCGATACACAGAAGCCGAAGTGCAAGAAGCCCCGCAAAATGATGTTGATCTGCTGGAAGAAGCGAGAGAACTGGCACTGTCCAGATCCGCCATATATCAGCAAAATCTCTGACGCTACCATAGCCGGAAAGTGTGCCCCCGAGTCTTTCGGGAAGGCGATCTGGTGCTCCGGTTGGTACAACATACTACTGGCATGCATAAATTATCCCCCCCATGGGAAGGGCCATTCATTGTGAGCAAAGCATTGCACAATGATTCTTACTATCTTATAGATGCAAAGCCACAGGAAAAGAACAAGGCGGACAGGTCCGGAGAGGAATCTAAGCGACCGTGGAATGTAGCACTACTTCGTCCTTTCTACACTTAGCTAAGAAGTGTATGTATCCGAGTCTTCTCATATGTTGGTATGTAGGTCGGCAATGAGCTTATCAATGAAATAGTAGCGCCTCAAGCAGTAACTCGAGGACTGCCTTAATAGTTATTAATAATTGTTATCTCTTGTGCGTTAGCTGGAATAAGTTTTCTACTTAACCCAAATTAGTAATGTGTGAGCACCAAAAACCCAACTCTTCGACTAGCTGCTGTCCAACAAGAATTGGCTTCATGGCAAGCAAGAGAACAAGTTTGGAATTGCGTAGCACATGAAAAGCGACTAAGGAAACTAATTTATTCAAGCTAAAGTTTGTTTTTCGGACTAACCCTGTATTTATTTTCAAGTTATTATGCAGCTTTATTTTTTGAGCTAAGTCTGAAAGTTTCTTAGTATGTTAAGACAATTTTTGATGCTCGGATTCGTAAGTCATAAAACCGAATCAAGGTAGACACGATCCGAGCCAAAAGATTGGATGAACAAGAAAAAGAAACTCGAGGACTACGCCCAAGTTAACCCGGCATAAGAACTTAGTAGCAAAATATCACATGTGCACCGCATACAGTTACACCCGGCATAC
This sequence comes from Avena insularis, assembly GCA_023614405.1. Taxonomy (NCBI): domain Eukaryota; kingdom Viridiplantae; phylum Streptophyta; class Magnoliopsida; order Poales; family Poaceae; genus Avena; species Avena insularis. Next base: position 32,206,435 of record CM042694.1, read on the forward strand.
CGGGGATCTGATAAATTTTCAAGTTTTTTAACCTAAGGAGCAGCAGGAGGAGGAAGTTCGACGTCGTCTTCGCTATCTTCAATATCTGAGGCATCGCCTTCTTCATCCTCATCCGACCCGTCTTCAGCGTTCTCAGTGTTCTCGTCCCCAGTGGATTCCAGGAAGCTCGGTCCTTCAACCCATTCATGGATAGGAGAATATTCGATGAGGCTGTAGGCGCAAGCCTGGCGCCGAGCTACTCACTCTGGGTCATCAGTCCATCTGGATCCGGTGCGCCGGCATGTAAGGAGGCTGAGGTCGATCTTCTCATACCATGTGAGTATGTGGTGAAGGATAGTATCAGCTGCGGCATGCCCAGCGGACTCCCTCCAGAGGTCGAGCTGGGTCTCAATATCTGACAGCTTTTCAGCAAGAAGTGTGATTCTCTTCGGAGTGCTCTCACCGGGCCAGAACATGTTGAAAACTCAGACTGAAACATCGAGGAGATCCTTGCCGTAGTTCTTGATGATTTGCACGCGAGATGACAGGCTGACCAATAGGTCCTCCATGTCTAAGGGAATGCTCTCACCGTCAAGAGCGACGGGAGTACCCCTTTCTCGGCGGAAATTGGCAACAACAGCGCTCGCAATAGGAGTACCCTCTGGAAAGTGGCCTGGAAACAAGGCAAAGGTAGAAGCTAAAGAAAAGACATATGAAGTAACTCGGAGAATTATGTTGGATAAGGGAAAGGAACTTACGTGAAATGTGGCTGTGAATCCGGGTCAACTCCTTGATGCAGTTATCGCGTCTCTTGCGAAGTTGCTCAAGCTCAGCGTTTGCCGATCCAAGTTGGATGTCGGATTCTTTGAGTAGGTCCTGGTCCTTGGAGATCTGGAGAGTAAGGCGCTCGCGCTCTTCTGTGAAGTTCTAGCCAACCTTTTGGAGCTCGGTTTGGTGCTGGGCCTTCATCTTCTCCATCTCAGCCTTGAGCCTGGCAATCTCATTGTCCTTGGTCCGGAGGAGAGCGAGCTCATCGTCTTTTTTCTTCAGCTCGGCTTGATGCTGCCCTGCTTGTTCGAGAAAATGCAGCATCATATCAGGCACGGGCACACTATCCTCAAGCGATGCTGAAAGTATGTGGACCCGGCAGAGCCGAGGAATGAATGTTTGCCGAGCCAAGAAGAAAAGAAGATGGAAAGCAAAGCAGGGTCAGACAAAAAGGACTTACCCTTGATCTGCTCCAGGTTCTTTCGCATGATCTTGTTCTCAGCCTCCACCCCAGCTGCAGAAACCGAATGAGGAGATTAGTTCGGCAGAAGAAGATGAAGAGAAACGAAAAAGCGCCAAGGGAGAAACTTACCCCTTTTTTCATGTTCTGCAATAAGTGCAACGTGCTTTGCGTGTAGCATCTTGTGGGTATCCAGCAGGCGTTGGAATTCAGCACTCCGGCGATTGGTGGTTACCTAAAAAAAGTACAGAAGCGTAAAATTAGCTTGGTGCATATTCGAAGTGTACAAGATCCGGGCCAAGTGGAATTTAACCCGGATCTAGGTGTGTGCATATTCGAAGTGTACAAGATCCGGGCCAAGTGGAATTTAACCCGGCTCTAGGTGTGTGCATATTCGAAGTGTACAAGATCCGGGCCAAGTGGAATTTAACCCGGCTCTAGGTGTGTGCATATTCGAAGTGTACAAGATCCGGGCCAAGTGGAACTTAACCCGGCTCTAGATCTGTGCATATTCGAAGTGTGCAAGATCCGGGCCAAGTGGAACTTAACCCGGCTCTAGGTGTGTGCATATTCGAAGTGTACAAAATCCAGGCCAAGTGGAACTCAACCCGGCTCTAGCAGTGTGCATATTCGAGGTTCACATGGAGCTACGTTAGTTTTCTAATGAGCATCCGGCCGAGTAACAAGTTACTCCACCGGAGGCTCGGGGACTAATGGTTACTATCTACAACATGTAAAGGAGAAGCGACATACCTCCATCATCCGCCCCGTGAGGTTAATTGCCTTAGCGGTTGTATTCATTTGGGCGGAAAATTCTGCGGGGCCGAACTTTTCCGGGAGATCGTCGTTGTGGACGAACTCCGCCTTGTTCCAGTTCATGACAAACTCAATCAGGCTCGGAGGGTACCGCTCACCGGTGGGCATATGGGGTGCCACCAAGCCCTTCGCGTGTGCTTCTTTCCTCTCAACCAAGGCAAGGGCTGGGCTGGTATGCAGAACCATTTGCTGCGCATCAGTTGGCTCGGCAGGAGCATCCTTCGCTGCTGGAGCTTTCTTGGGAAGCATCGACGCTAGGGTTCGCTGCCCAGCCTCGACGAATGCTGACTTGGTAGCATCCAGAGCCTTTTTACCCTTGGCTTGCTGGGAAGAAGTAACTGCAGCGGATTCCCCTTAGGAGCTGCTGGAGTAGTTCCTCGCCGAGGTTGTGATGACTCAGACGAGGCGGAAGAACTTGGCGCTGGAGCTCTTATAGCTGGACTTGGAGCGGTTGTTGATTTTCTTGGTGCCGGAACGGGTGCTGGTTCCTTCTGATCTGGTGCTGGGGCCGGTGCTGGTGTCGAGGTAGTTTTGGTGGCTGCTGGTTGCGGCGATGCCGAAGTTGTGGACGCCGTCACCTCGGCTGGGCCGGCCTCTCTCGCTCCGAGGTTGCATTCCTCTCGACGAGGTAGTACGGAACCCGGAGCAGCCGCAGAACCCTCTAGAATAGGGCTCAGCGGACGTGACTCGTCGTCACGAGGAGGAGAAGGGCCAGATCGGAGTGGTGAAGAGATGCTAGATCCGCTCTGAGGGACCTCCACGGGAGCCCTGAAGAAGAGAATAATGTCAGAAGAGAAATTACAACGATGCAAGGAGAAGTGAGTTACGCAACGAAAAATGACTTACGCATCCGAGGTTTGGGCCTCCTTGGGTTTCCGAGCCCTTCGTGCCGGGGCTTTGCCGGCCGGCTTGGAGGCAGTCTTGTCTCCGGCTTTCTTTCGCCTTTTTGTGGGCTGAGAAGGTTCGGAGGAGGAACTTGGTGCGGCTCCGCGCCTCTTCTTCAGCCTTTCGGAACCGGTTAGCAAGCGGAGGATCCTCGTGGATATGCCCACCGGGGTTAGCTAATGCCGGAAAGGCAAAAGAAAGAGGGACAGCCTCAACAGGTTCAATCACGTCGACATCCGAGTCATCCTCATCATCGGGCCAGTCTCTAAGAGAAGAGAATTTACCGCTGGGTCGTTTTGTAGCGTCGGTCATAGGGAGAAACATCTCCTGGTCCGGCTCCTCCTCATCCGGGGTTTCTCGGTCCGGTGCCCACTTAAGGGTCGGATCCGTACCATCCTCAAGGGTTTGCTGAAGGAATAGCTGAGAGAAAGCATGAAGAACAGAGTCAAAAATACAACAAAAACCAACACATATTTAATCCGAAGTAAGTTTGCCCCGCGAAGCTTACCGCGGGAGGGAGCCTGTCACGAGAGAAGTGCTCAATTCCCCACATCCATTCAGCAGAGAAATCCTTGTGGGTGGTGAAGAGAGCCTTAACCCGGCGAAAAATCTCCGTGTTGCTCAGCTCGAAGGAGGAGGTTCGGTTGGGGTCGCGGCCGAAACTCATGTGGCACACCTTGTGGGTGCGCTTCTGGAGGGGAGAGATTCGGTTGCGCACGAACGTGATCATAGCATCCTCGTTGTGCAATCCGAGTTTCTTCAGTTCCACGAACCTCTTGTTAACCTGGTTGGCCAGAGCCGTGGGCTTCTTGGAGACCTCCTCCCAAAATTCCGGGTCAGGTGGACCCAGAGTATAGGGGAGCAACCGAATCAAATCTTCAGTGCCCGCGTTCCAGACATAGAAAAAGGTCCGGGCCCATCCTTTGTAGGAGTCAAGCCCGATGACCCGGGGAAAAACGGAAGTCCTCCGGGGTGAGATGGACGTAGCTCCAAATTGGGTGAGCTGCTTATCCTCCAACTCAACTTGGATGTTGGGGATGACGTTACGACGAAGGCCAAAAAACGGGATCCACAGCTCCTTCGTGGGCCACAGTCCGGTGTAGCCCTCAATCGTAGAAGCAAAAGCAGAGAGAGAGGTGATAGCGTTGGCTGGAAGATGGTGCGGCTGCAGGTGGTAGGTGCTAAGCCAATCCCGGAAGAAGTCGCTCATCGGCAAGCCGAACCCCCATTGGAAGTGGGACAAGAACATGACAAACTCACCCGGATTGGGTGAGGGGGCCAGTTCGGCGGAGGGGAGACGAGTGACGATGCCGACAGGGATGCGTCTGGTCTAGTAGAGCCAGTAAAGGTCATCTTGACAGACCCATGACCCAGCCCACGCGCCACGGTCCGCCGCAGCCGCGTCCTCCTCCATTTCTTGCTCGACGACGACGAGCTCCTCCTCTGTCATCTCGTACTCGCTACCCTCGCTGGTGCTAGCGGCGGCAGGGATCAGAGGCCTGGATTGGCGAGGACCCGTGGCGAGGGAGTTGCGCAGCGGTGGCTGCGACGCAGAGGCACGGGGAAAAGTGCGGTGGCGGCGCTACTGCTAGGAGCACTGGCGGCGGCGCGGTCGCGAGGAAGATGAAGAAGAAGAGCAACGGGCAGAGGGGCGCAGGAGAGGAAAAAATCCTAAGGGGTGTTCCCCTCCGCTATTTAACCACCCCCTAAGAAGGTGAGTGGGATCGCGCCCTGCAAATGAGCCACATGGTGTGGCCGTGTATCAACTGCCTCAGCCAATCAGTAAGGAGCCACACGGAGGGCCACGGGGCAGAGGCGATCCCATGACGTAACACACTAATGCGGTAAACGAGGAGGCAGGCGTGACGTGACCCTCGCACAGTGATAACTGACAATTACTGCGGCGGTTACTGTGCAGGCCCTTAAAATAAGACATCGTAATGATTAGCCTCCACATGGGTTGGCGTATGAAAGAAGGAAACAAGGCCCGGATAGAGCCATGGTAACCCGGCCGACAAGTGAAAACTTGGGACGTGCGAAGGGAACGTAAATCCATGAAATCCGAGTCAAAGAGCTAAATCGGAAATAACGTCCAAGGCTCGAACATAAATGAACCTGATGTGGCCTTAGCGGCCAAGGCGGCTAAGACCGCACCAGCTTCGGGGACTAATGTTGCGGGGATAACCTTGGGTAGGGTCACTCCGGGGTATAAAGGCCGAGTTAGCCGAGGTTCGGCAAGGCCAAAGCGGATGCTGGCCGGGTCACCTCCAGGCAGGCCGAATCACGGAGTAACCCGGATCGGGGGGGGGGGGGGGGTCGCCTAACATTATATCAGCCGACTTAAGGAGTAAGTCGGAAGTGCTTGTCTAACTTGTATGCAGGAACAGGTATAGTCGGATCTACCAGGATCCGGGTCCCGTTTAGCTTATGGGAGAAGGAAGGAATCTCTCTGGTCAAAAAGAAGGCCCGGTACGCACTGCATGAGCGAAGCAAGCAAGGGCAGGACCACCGGGTCTTGGCCGACAAGGGTGACGACGCCCGTGTCGGCTGACGCGGGCGCCGCAGAGGCTCACGTAGCTAAAGCATGTATGACGCGGGGGAAAAGCACCCCGGTCGGGTTACCACTTTGAGAGGAGGCATATTCTTGGGAATATGCCTCCACGTATGCCCTAGGCAGAGACCAGGCCTCCTCTCTATAAGGGGGGCTAGGGTTTCAGTAGAGGGGGTTGAGTTTTCTTCTAGACCGATTTGGCTAAGGTTCTAGGGGTGAACTGAGGGTGAGAGTAAGAGAGATCCTTCTTCCTCCTCTCGCCAATACAGCTCTAGGAGCACTTGTAATCTTGAAAGGAAAGAAATACAATCTTCTGTGTGGAGAATCACTTCACTATCCCTCCCTGGATTCCCCTAGCGTGTATTAGTCCCCACCTTTAGCCTATCCATGGCATCTGCCGTGACACCACCACGATAGGTGCCCCGCCTGCCTACACTGGTGGCTGGCAGCCCAGTGCCCTCCCTCACACCAGTGCTCCCGTCCTTGCACCGCGATAGCCGACGGCCGCGTACCACGCCGCCCCCGCCTACGCGCCAACAATCTACAACGCTGCTCCTTATGCTTCATATGGCGCTACAACCTCACCCTACATGCCACAGTACAATATGTCACAGTACAATGATGGTGGATCTATCTATACGTCGATGGCGGCCCTACTACCGACGTAGCCACACCCACCAGCTCTAATGTCTACACCGGCCTCTACTTCGACTCCAAGCTGGGACCAAGCTGCTTTTCTACAAGCCATGAACAACTTTGCTACATAAGGAAACTCAGGTACGGATTGGATTTTCGATTCTGGTGCTTCTAGTCATATGTCTGCATCATGTAATTTGCTGTCTTCTTGCACACCGTCGTGTTTTCCATCTATTACTCTCAGTGACGGATCATCTATTCCTATTTACTGTGTCGGTCAAGCCCAAATCCAATCCCCAATCAAACCTTTGCTTCTTCACGATGTTCTTGTAGCTCCTGCACTAATTAAAAATCTGATTTCTGTTCGCCAATTCACTAATGACAATCATGTTTCTTTCGAATTTGACCCCCTTTGGTTTGTCTATGAAGGATTACCAGACCAAGGCCGAGATCGCTCGGTTCAATAGCTCTGGTGATTTGTATTCCCTCCATGGTGTTTCGGCCGCTGCCCTTCCATCATCTATGGTGGCCTCTGTTGATCTGTGGCACCAATGTCTTAGTCATCCCAATAATAATGTGTTATCTACTCTTCTTAGTGAATTTTGAATACCTTGTAATAAAGATTCTCATAATTCTTCTATTTATTGGTCGTGTCAATTAGGCAAACTTGTTCGTCTTCCCTTTGGCTCCTCTGTATCCTCTAGTACTTTTCCTTTTGAGTTACTTCATTGTGATCTATGAACGTCACAATAGAAAGTGTTTCTGGTTTTAAGTATTATCTTGTTATTCTTGATGATTTTACACACTATGTTTGGACCTTCCCCTTATGCAACAAATCCGACGTTCACAATATTTTTCTTAATTTTCAGCGCTATGTCTCGGTCCACTTTTCCTTCCTATAAGATTTATTCAATGTGATAATGGTCATGAATTTGACAAATTTAAAACTGAAATTTCTTTCTCCAATATGGAATTCTTCTGCATTTTTCCTGTCCATATACCTCCCCTCAAAACGGCATGGCTGAGCGTTCTCTTTGCACTCTTAATGACAACACTCGCTGAAGGAGATATGCCCTAGAGGCAAATAATAAATAGGTTTTTATTGTCATATCTCAATTAGTTTGTAATAGTTTCATATTGTGCTATAACTGTGCCAAGTAGAAACATTGGTACAGGTGTGGTATGAAACAACAAAGTCCCTAGTAGCCTCTATTCATACTAGTTCGTTGGTCATGAGGATGATCTGGGTTTCAAGATCATGGGCATTTATGCCGATTGACAACGGGATCATATCATTGGAGAATGATGTGATTGGACATTCCTCGAAGGATTGCAACACGATCAAGTCATATAGTTCATTGTTGCAACAGCTATACCTAGACTCCTTTTCCTTAGATCGTGAGCTCATATTACTCACTGTTTCCCGAGGCTGTTTAGACTGCATCAAGCGCCACTGGGTAATATAATGGTTATAAAGGTGTACGTTGGTTATTCTGAAGAAACAGTAGATGACATGTGACTGCAAGACCGGGATTTGTTCACCCACATGACGGGTAAAAATACATACGATCGGCTTGGTGAGATTACATCTATAAATGTTGCAACATGTGACTCGGTCACGGGGATGTAATATCACGGTAACAAGAAAAAAAAAGAACTCGTTGTAAATGAGATTGAACAAGGTATGTGATACCAATGATCGGATCTCGGACAAGTCGTATCAAGAATGCATAGGGGTCACATGGATATCCCTGATCCCTCTATTGATCATTAATACAGATCATGTCTAGAGCATTCCCGAGCTGTGAGAGGATACACTAAGGGTACGATGAGAGCGATCATTCATAAGACAGAATCACAGTAGAGAAAGAGAGAAATCCAGAAATGTTCCACAGAGAGATCCGAAGTTGTTCGGAGAAAGAATAAAGGAAAAGACCCAGAAAAAAGTTTTCGGATAAATGGGAATTTGAATATATATTTATTATATGTTAATTGTGAATTAATATATATTCTAAATAATATTTAGATTAAGATTTATAAAGGCAACTTTTATATTAGGCCAAATCTCGGAGGGAAAAGACCTAGGAGAAAAGCTGCAGAAAATAAGAAAAAAGGAAGCGTGGGCGGATATTATCCGCATGACGAGTGGCAGCAAAAGACTAATAGCAGTGAAGCGGCATGACAGCGCCGCATAGAGCTGGGCTTGCTTGTGGTCGCAGCAGCTAACGGGCGGGGAGGCGGCCCACCCGGGCGCTAGCTGCCACCGCCTCATTGGCTGGCGAGCACAGGCGCGTGGGGCCGCGAGGGGTGGGCCAACCCAACCGGCCTCACGAGCCAGGCACCACAACTGCTTGCTGTTTGGGCCGCGGGTGGCACCTAGTACCACGCGGGCTGAGAGCTTTTGGCCCATCCGGCTATGCTCGAAATTCCTGCCTTTTTCCTTTTACTTTTAGTCGCACATGGCTAACCTAATGGGGAGGGAACATCCCCTCCACCTATATAAAGGGGTGCCCATGGGTAAAGGGATAAAACACACAATTAGAGAAGTCTTTTAGTTGCCTTTCTCCCTCCCTCTCTCTATCCCTTGTGGCCATGGCCCCCAGTATAGGTTGTGCGAACAAGGCACACCCGTGATCTTGTTTCTTGCGCAGGATTCCTAGCCGGATATCAACTTCCGCACTCCCGGCGGGATCGGGGAGCCGAAGGTCTCATCGTGCACCGGATGTGTACGAAGACACGAGGCGCAACACTTGGGGCGCTTAAATATCGTGAGTCGGAGCTGCTGCACGATGAAGATGAAGAAGGAGCTAGGGTGACCTGCGAGGAGCTTCGCGACCTTGAGGTTGGCTATGAGTACGACTACTTCAACCACGTTCCCCGTGGAACGTTAACCGCGTACGGTCTACAAGGGTATGTATTCTATACGCATCGGCCATTACCGCATTACTACATAGATAGATCCTAGGAAGTTTTGGGGTTCTATCGTAGGAATTTTTTTGTTTTCTGCTGCGGATCCCCTTCAGTGGTATCAGAGCTTATCTATGTGTAGGAGTGTTGTACGGCCAGTACACACAAGTTTTGTGCGGACATTGATCCCTTAGTTGTTACCCTCTAACGTTTACTTGTTTATATCACAGTATTGTTTGATGAAGCGGCCCGAACCAACCTTACGTGTATTCGTACGTGAGACTGGTTCCACGCTCAACATATGGCTTGTACCGTATAAGTGGCTAGCGGGTGTCTGTCTCTCATTCGATAGTTGATATATCATTTAAAACGGAGGGCCCCAAAAGGGGTGTAGTAGAGACAACTGTCGGATCCATGTTGTGGTTGAAAAGTTCGTAGTTTAGAAATGGTTCTAGTGCGAAAGCCCTAACAACCACGTAAAACTTGCAATAGATAAAGTAGAGGCGTCTAACTTTATTTTGTAGGGGGCATGTGATTATGATATGGAATTGGTCGTTATGAAGGTAAAGTAGTTTACTTTTCTGTTACTAAGTAGTATAGTAATAGTCATCGTTCCGATAGACGACCTGGTGGAGGCGTCGTGGACTTGGCGCCAACCCAAGGGCAAGATGGAGATCATGCCGGAGCGCTCGATAGAGATCAAGGCGCAAGAAGCACCATATCATATCACATTATACATATGATGTTGATACCTGTTTTACATCTTATTGTGTGCTAGTATTAAGATACTCAACGGTAGCAAATAAGATAATCCCTATTAAATTCCAATGTTCCGTGTTCCCCTTGTGTGTGCACCACCAAGAAAGTTCTTCGGTATGAGGCGCCCTGCGGTGAGTAGGGGTCAGACATATCTAGATTTGGCATATAGTGGGTGTAAGCCATGTTGCATAGCGAATACACACAAGTTAGATTTGGCGAGCCTAGCACGTTAGAGAGACGTGGCCTCGGAACACAAGAGATCGAAAGATCGAGCATGTGTCACATGGATGATGTGATTGGCATTAGTGAATGTCTACCTTTGATAATGCACTGATGGCCGTGACGATCGGGGGAGGTGTAGAGGATAGGGATCATGCGATCACTAAAATCGTCCAGGGGATGACAATTTTAGTGGAGACCAATTATAAATTGATCTCTTATTCTGAACTTAGTCTAGATGTCTATTTGCAAATATCTTAGTAGATCATGTCCTATCCCATTGAGGTCCTTTGCGACCATGGCAATATATTGCTCAATGTGGAATTTAGCAAAAGGATCCAACTTCATAGATTAATATGCACGCCTGAGGGATATCCTCGTAAAAGGTGATCTTCTCTTCTTGATACAATAACCATTAGGAGGTAATTCGATGACTCCAGAATGTTTGGAAAAACACTTAGCGATCTTGCATTAGAGTTGAGAACTCTTGGAAGGGCTTGATTGCAATGGAGTTCATGGATGAAAAAGGTATATGTTAGATATACAAAATTATAAATGTGGTTCTTGCAAAAATCGTTGCAGTTTGCAAAGTATTTGATACTTGTCCCGTTTTGTGAAAACAGGATGATCTGCTTGAGAATTGCTAGATTTGAGGCAACGTGACTTGATGACGGCAAGCAAAATAGTTGATGGCCGACATCACCTCTTTCCTCAAAGTTTATCATTTGGATTAGTGGACTTGAATATAATTTGTAATCCTTGTTTGTGTGTCTTGCTTATGGCGAGACGATTATTCATATGAGAACAAGTTACAAACCAGTTTGTACTATTCATATGAACAATACCGTTATGGTCACATTACGATTATAAATAAGTTATTCTCATCACTATGTTAATGATAATAGTTTAAGCATTTATAAAAGATTTAAAATGCTAAAAGATATCCAAAGTTTAATAATGAAATGATACTATAGTTTAAGTCATTTTGGTTATTGCATGTTCTTTATGAAGACCGGGGTCCTAGATGCTCAATCTAGAGACTTTGCAAAACCATGCCTCTTGGGCAGAATGACTAAAACTCCGCATTCTGGTAAAACGGTGATATGGGAAGAAATGTTGAATCTTATATATAGTGATGTATCGTATTTTCAACAAGTAGTAGAAATCATTAGTTAATTGTGGACTTAAGTGAATAAGCGTATTTACTTAATGAAACATAAGTTTGAAATGATTTGAATTGTTCAAATGAGTTCACAACAATAAGAGGATATTGAAATTAACAAGAATATGAAGTCTCTTCGATTTGATCGACATGACTGAAGTATTCAAGTTAAGTTTAGCATAAAAGGTACTTGTGAAAGATGTTTCACAAATTATGATAATTGTGTAGGGGTTCGTAGCATGGAAAACAAAAATTTTCTATCGCATACAAACAAACAAGCCAAGATCTATCTACTAGATTGCAGCAACGAGTCGATGGAATAACTCACCCTCGAAGATTCCAAAGCGTTTAACGAGAGCAGATTCTCGTGGGTGATGTAGTCGTACTCTTTCCGATCTCAAGATCGCGTAGACGATCCTTCCAGCGCCGCGTTCATAGCGCCCCTTGATCGGTCACACGCTCGTTACTCGACGAAGACCTTCCTCTCCTTGTTCCAGAAAATGGAGGTTGTAGCACTCTCCTCGTGATTCCGCAAAGACAACGCGTGGTACCGGAGGTAGAGGGAAATCCGCAGGCTTCGCCTTAAGCGGTGCAGTATGGTGGAGCTTATGAGAGAGGCTATTAGTGGTCTAGTAATTAGACACACCAATTAGAGGGCTCTAAACCAATTAGAAGGCTCTAAACCGAAATAGCTCTAAACCGGGGTTTAGATCTAGGGTTTAGTTTAGAGGATAGGAACTTTGTGTGTGTAAGGAGGGGAGCCCTGCCCCTCCTTATATAGGTGGGAGGGCTGGCCGGCCAAGGGGAGGAGTTCCTCCCCAACTCGGCCTTGGGAGGTGCGCCGGCCAAGGGGAGGAACCCTCCTCCAACTCGGCCTCCACCAATCCTCCTCCTTTCCCACTTCCCAAAATTGCCGTTTGACTTTCAAACTAGCCGTTTGACTTTTCAATTTAGGATTTAAATAAACCCTTTATTTTGGACAGCAAGAACACCTAGTACATGATGCAATCATTCCAATATGTAATGACACATTCATGTACGCTTCCCTCCGGAGTGCCGACATTCAGGACCTTCTAGAATGTTCCGATGAAAACACGGAACCATTCCCCAACTCAAACGGACTTTCCTTATATGAATCTTATTCTCCGGACCATTCCGGATCACCTCGTGATATCCCGGATCCCATCCGAGACTCCGAACAACATTCGGTCTCTTTCTCATAATACCATAACTACTCAAACAACGTCGAATCCTTAAGTGTGTCTCCCTACGGTTCGTGAATTATGCGGACATGATCGAGACACTTCTCCGAACAATAACCAATAGAGGAATCTGGAAATTCATATGGCTCCCACATATTTCTACGATTACTGCATCGAATGAACCATTTACATACGATACCAATTTCCCTTTGTCTCACGATATGTTACTTATCCGAGGTTATGATCGTCGGTATCTCGCATACCTAGTTCAACCTCACATCGATAAGTACTCTTTTCTCGTTCCGTGATATGTGATCCCTTGTGACCAGTCACATGCTTGCAAGCTAATTGGTTGACATTTCACAGAGAGTGCACAGAGAATATCTATGCGTCATGTGGATGTACAATTACCAGTCTTGATCCATGTTTTTCAACCAATACTTTCCTAACACTCATTGCCACCTTTATAGCCACCTTACGTGTGGTGTTTGATGACATCAAAGCATCCATCCAGTAAAGGTGATATGCATGATCTCATGGTCGAAGGAATTAGGTTACTATGTATCAGAAGGCATATAGCAATTGAACTATTGAAATGACTTGATCTTTATGCTACGCTTATCTATAGGAGTATGTCCACCATATCATTCTCCTAACGATATGATCTTGTTGTTGATAACATCTCAATGTTCATGATAGGGAAACCACAATCATCAATCAACCAACAAGCTAGTGAAGTATAGAGGCTATACTAGGGACTTCAAATTAAGTTTACAATTCACACAAGTATTAATGTTTCCTTGTTAATACTATTATAGCATGAATATAAACATTTATCATAAACACAAAGATATAATAATAACTACATTTATTATTGCCTCTAGGGCATATCTCCAACAGTCTCCCACTTGCACTAGAGTCATCTAATCTAGATTACATGGTAATATACGAACACCCATGGCAGTTTGGTGTTGGTCATGTTTTGCCCTCGGAGAGGTTTAGTCAACGGATCCGCCACATTCAGATCTGTGTGTACTTTGCAAATCTTTATATCCCCATCCCGGACATGTTCTCGAATAGCGTGAAAACGTAGCTTGATATGCTTCAGCTTCTTGTGTGACCTTGGTTCTTGCGCATTGGCTATGGCGCCCATGTTATCACAAGAGATAGACATTGGGTCCAGCACTTGGAACCACACCCAGCTCTGTAATGAACTCTTTCATCCATATCGCTTCTTGTGAAGCCTCAAGCAGCCATGTATTCCGATTCAGTTGAAGATCTCGCCACAACGCTTTGCTTTGCACTCCTCCACTAATCGCTGCACCATTCAAAATAAATACGTATCCAGATTGTGATTTAGAATCATCCGGATCGGTGTTCCAACTAGCATCGGTGTAACCATTAACAACGAGCTGTTCATCACCTCCATAAGAAAGAACCATATCCTTAGTTCTTCTCAAGTACTTAAGGATGTTTTGATCTGTCCAATGATCCACCTGGATCACTTTGATATCGGCTAGTTAGACTAACAAGATATGCGATGTCGGGTCTAGTACATAGCATGGCATACATTAGAGATCCTATGGCTGAGGCATAGGAGTCTTACTCATCCTTTCTCTATCTTCCCGATGTCGGACTTTGAGTTTTACTCAAGGTTGTATTAGCAACATGGGCAAGAACCCTTTCTTGCTATCTTCCATTCCAAACCTCTTTAGAACTTTGTCCAAATATGTACTTTGTGACAATGATATTTGGCGTTCGATCTATCTCTATAAATCTTTATGCCTAATATGTAAGCTGCTTCGCCAAGATCCTTCATTGAAAAACTATTATTCAAATACTCTTTGACACTATTAAGAAGGTCTACATCATTCCCAATCAACAATATGTCATCCACATACAGATTAAGAATGCTACTGAGCTCCCACTCACTTTCTTGTAAATACAAGCTTCTCCATAAGTTTGTATAAAACCAAAACTTTGATTACCTTATCAAAGCGTTGATTCCAACTTCGGATGCTTGCTTCAATCCATAGATGGACCGTTGAAGTTTGCATACCTTGTTAGCATCTTTAGGATCGACAAAACCTTTGGGTTGCATCATATACAACTCTTCATCAATGTCTCCATTGAGGAATGCTGTTTTGACATCCATCTGCCATATCTCATAATCGTAATATGCAGCGATTGCTAACATAATCCTCACAGGACTTTAGCTGCCATCTGGTGAGAAAGTCTCATCGTAGTCAACTCCTTGAATTTGTCGAAACCCTTTTGCGACAAGTCGAGCTTTATAGACGGTAACATTACCATCAACATCTTTTCTTCTTGAAAATCCATTTGTTCTCGACAGCCTTCCGCCATCCGTAAGTCCACCAAAGTCCATACTTGGTTTTCGTACATGGATCCAATCTCGGATTTCATGGCTTCTTGCCATTTATTGGAATCTGGGCTCATCATCGCTTCCTCATATGTCTCGGGGTCATCGGTGTTGTCCACCAACATGACATTCATAACGGAATCATACCAATCTGGAGTGGTACGAGTTCTCGTTGACCTCCGAGGCTCAGAGCAACTTCAACCGAAGTTTCATGATCACTATCATTAGCTTCCTCTCTTATTGGTGCAGGCATCACAGGAACTTCTTCCGGTGCTGCGCTACTTGTAATTTCGAGAGAAGGTTCGACAACCTCGTCGAGTCCTACTTTCCTTCCAGTCACTTCTTTCGAGAGAAATTCCTTCTCTAGAAAGGATCCATTCTTAGCAACGAAGATTTTGCCTTCGGATCTATGATAGAAGGTATAGCCAATAGTTTCCTTCGGGTATCCTATGAAGACGCATTTTTCCGCTTTGGGTTCAAGCTTGTCCGCTGTAACTTCTTTACATAGGCTTCATCCCCAAACTTTAAGGAACGACAATTTAGGTTTCTTCCCAAACCATAATTCATATGGTGTCGTTTCAACGGATTTAGACGGTGCCCTATTTAAAGTGAATGCGGCTGTTTCTAATGCATAACCCCAAAATGATAGCGGTAAATCTGTAAGTGACATCATAGAACGAACCATATCTAAGAGAGTTCGACACGACGTTCGACACACCATTCTGTTGTGGTGTTCCGGCGGTGTCAGCTGAAAGTATTCCACATTTCTTCAAATGCTCGCCAAACTCGTAACTTAGATATTCACCTCCACGATCGTAACGTAGAAATTTAATCTTCTTGTTACGTTGATTCTCTACCTCACTTTGAAACTCCTTAAACTTCTCGAAAGTTTCGGACTTATGTTTCATGAAATAGATATACCCATATCTACTCAAATCATCCGTGAAGGTAAGAACATAACGATAACCATCACATGATGCTACACTCATTGGACCACACACATCGGTATGTATGATTTCCAATAAGTGCGTAGCTCGCTCCATCATACCGTAAAATGGAGTCTTAGTCATTTTACCCATCGACATGCTTCAGATCTTTCAAGTGATTCAAAATCAAGTGATTCAAGAAGTCCATCGGAATGGAGTTTCTTCATACGCTTCACTCCAATGTGACCAAGACGCGATTACATATAGGTCTAATTTTCGCTGATTTCAAACGTTTAGCCTCAATGTTGTTGATATGTGTATTTCCACTATCGAGATTCAATATGAATAGACCATCTATCAAAGGTGCATGTGCATAAAACATATTACTCATATAAATCGAACAACCATTATTCTCGGATTTAAACAAGTAACCGTCTCGCAATAAACAAGATCACGATATAATGTTCATGCTTAACGCAGGCACCAAATAACAATTATTTAAGTATAAAACTAATCCCGATGGTAGATGAAGAGGTAGTGTCGAATCAGCGATCACATCAACCTTTGATCCGCTTTCCACGCCGCATCGTCACCTCGTTCTTCACTAGCTTCCGTTTATTCGCAGCTCTGTTTGAGTTACAAATATGAGCAACCGAACCAAGATCAAATACCTGTGCACTACTACGAATACTAGTGAGATACACATCAATAACATGTATATCGATATACCTTTCTTCTTGATGTTGCCGTTCTTCAAATCCGCCAAGTACTTTGGGCAATTCCGCTTCCAAAGGACCTACTCCCTTGCGGTAAAAGCACTCAAGATCGTGCTTGAGTCTAGCCTTGGTCCTCTTAAATGCGTGGCAGCTTTCTTACCACCCTTCTTGAAGTGTCCCTTTGCTTAGACTTGCCTTCCTTGAATTTGGTGGTCTTATTGACCATCAACACTTGGTGCTCTTTCTTGATCTCCACTTCGCAGATTTTAACATAGCAAATAGTTACAGCAACTCTTTGTTCATGTTCGCATGTTGTAGTTCATCACAAAGTTCTTGTAACTTGGTGGTAGTGATTGAGGATGCGGTAAACCCCAAAGTATTAGGAATCACTATACCCAAACTTTGAAGTTTATTTGCGTGCCGGACATCTTAAGCACATGCTCACCGAGAGCTACCCTCTTCCATCTTGCGGTTAAAGAACTTTTCAGAAGCTTCATAACTTTCAATTGCCGCATGAGTCTCAAAGATTAATTTGAGATCCTCGACAATATCATATGGATCGACTCTTCAAACCTTTTCAAGCTCGATTCTAAACCATACAAGATAGCACCTTGAACTATGGAGTCTTGATTCTTCCGAGCGAGGTAAACATTCTTTACTTCATCGGTAGCATCACCGCAGTGGGTCACCTAGCGGTGCATCCAGCACATAGGTCAAATTACCCGCTGTGCGGACCTTCCTCAACTTGCGGAACCCATCCGCGAAGGTGCGTCCATTGTTTTTCCACTTTTCGGTCTCTAGGAACGCATTAAACTTGATGGTAGGTGCCATTGATCTACAACATATTTGCAATAGTTTAGACTAAGTTTATGACAAATTGAGTTCAAATTAATTAATGAAATTAAACTTGGTGAACTCCCACTCAAAACAACATCCCTCACATTGTTTTAGTGATCACACGAACCAAATCCACTACATCAACACCGATCATCACGAGAGTTGATATAGTTTCAATGGCGAACAATCATCATGTTCATCATATCTACTATATGATTCATGCTTTACCTTTCGCGATCCGTGTTCACGAGGCCATGTCGTACATGCTAGGCTCGTCCAAGATCAAACCTTAGCTACCGCATAAGCAAATCTGGCTTGCTTACGTTGTATTCACCATGAATCAAAGACACCCGATCATCACGTGGTGCTTGAGCGACAAGCTTTGTAGCGGTGCATACTAAGGGTGAACACTTTAGAACTTGAAATTTATGTGCATGAGGATCATCTTATAATGCTACCGTTGTCTACTAAGCAATACAAGATGCATAAAGGATTAACATCACATGCAATTCATAATATGTGATATGATATGGCCTTTCTTCTTTGTGCTTCGATCTCCATCTTCAAGCACGAACATGATCTCCATCATCACGGCATAGCATCAAGGTCAATGATGCTTCTTCATGGTTGTCGCCCACCAGCTTCAACTATTACAACTATTTTGAATAGACGCGAGGTCTTAACAGAAATTAAAGACAACCATATGGCTCTGCGGTTGCCAACTTACAATAAGGAACATTGCATACATCAAATATAATCACAATCATGGCCATATCACATCACACACCTGCAAAACAAAGTTAGACGCTTCTACTTTCTTTGCATATTTTACGTGGTTTGGGGCTTTCAATAAGTGTCGTTCTAACTTACGAACAAGAACCACAACATTGATACTAGCATTGTTGATTACCCGTTGTAAATTGGATCTTTACTATGCTAGGAGAAAGCAGGCACCATAAAGCCACTTATGCAAAACGAGTTGCATGTCAAGCGTGGAGCAAGTCTCATGAACGATGTCATGTAAGGTTAGCCGGGCGCTTCATCCCAACATACCGCAAGATGCAAAGTACACAAAAGCAATCTACAATAAAAGCATCAACGCCCACAATGACCATTGTGTTCTACTCGTCTGTGAGATCTACATATAGACGGCTCGATACCCTTTGTAGGGGTTCGTAGCATGGAAAACAAAAATTTTCTAGCATACAAACAAACAAGCCAAGATCTATCTACTAGATTGCAGCAGTCGATGGAATAACTCACCCTCGAAGATTCCAAAGCGTTTAACGAGAGATTCTCGTGGGTGATGTAGTAAATACTCTTTCCGATCTCAAGATCGCGTGAGCGATCCTTCCAGGCGCGTTCCCTTGGCGCTCATGATCGGTCACACGTTCGATTTTCGTGAAGACCTTCCTCTCCTTGTTCCAGCAGGCAGCGGAGGTTGTAGCACTCTCCTCGTGATTCCGGCTGACTGGCATGGTACGGAGGTAGAGGGGAAATCCCAGGCTTCGCCTTAAGCGGTGCGAGTATGGTGGAGCTTATGAGAGAGGCTATTAGTGGTCTAGTAATTAGACACACCAATTAGAGGCTCTAAACCAATTAGAAGGCTCTAAATGAAATAGCTCTAAACCGGGGTTTAGATCTAGGGTTTAGTTTAGAGGATAGGAACTTTGTGTGTGTAAGGAGGAGCCTGCCCTCCTTATATAGGTGGGAGGGCTGGCGGCCAAGGGAGGAGTTCCTCCCAACTCGGCCTTGGGAGGTGCGCCGGCCAGGAGAGAACCCTCCTCCAACTCGGCCTCCACCAATCCTCCTCTTTCACTTCCCAAAATTGCCGTTTGACTTTCAAACTAGCCGTTTGACTTTTCAATTTAGGATTTAAATAAACCCTTTATTTTGGACAGCAAGAACACCTAGTACATGATGCAATCATTCCAATATGTAATGACACATTCATGTACCCTTCCCCTCGGAGTCTTGGGACATTCGGACCTTCTAGAATGTTCCCGATGAAAACACGGAACCATTCCCCAACTCGAAACGGGACTTTCCTTATATGAATCTTATTCTCGGACCATTCCGGATCACCTCGTGATATCCGGATCCCATCCGAGACTCGAACAACATTCGGTCTCTTTCTCATAATACCATAACTACTCAAACAACGTCAATCCTTAAGTGTGTCTCCCTACGGTTCGTGAATTATGCGGACATGATCGAGACACTTCTAGAACAATAACCAATAGAGGAATCTGGAAATTCATATGGCTCCCACATATTTCTCACGATTACTTTGCGTCGAATGAACCATTTACATACGATACCAATTTCCCTTTGTCTCACGATATGTTACTTATCCGAGGTTATGATCGTCGGTATCTCTGCATACCTAGTTCAACCTCGTTACTGATAAGTACTCTTTTCTCGTTCCCGTGATATGTGATCCCTTGTGACCCAGTCACATGCTTGCAAGCTAATTGGATGGCATTTCACCGAGAGGGCCCAGAGAATATCTATCCGTCATGTGGATGGACAAATCCCACTCTTGATCCATGTGTTTCAACCAATACTTTCCGAACACTCAATGCCACCTTTATAGCCACCCTGTTACGGTGTGGTGTTTGATGACATCAAAGCATCCATCCAGTAAAGGTGATATGCATGATCTCATGGTCGAAGGAATTAGGTTACTATGTATCAGAAAGCATATAGCAATTGAACTATTGAAATGACTTGATCTTTATGCTACGCTTATCTATAGGAGTATGTCCACCATATCATTCTCCTAACGATATGATCTTGTTGTTGATAACATCTCAATGTTCATGATAGGGAAACCACAATCATCAATCAACCAACAAGCTAGTGAAGTATAGAGGCTATACTAGGGACTTCAAATTAAGTTTACAATTCACACAAGTATTAATGTTTCCTTGTTAATACTATTATAGCATGAATATAAACATTTATCATAAACACAAAGATATAATAATAACTACATTTATTATTGCCTCTAGGGCATATCTCCAACAAATTGGATGAATTCAGACTGTGTTGAAATATCTAAACATCATAATCATTATGTATTAAGATATATATGGTATAATATCATCTCTTACAGGGGTTGTAGTTGTCGTTTAGAGTTAAAGATCAAAATACGCAAACACTCATTTGAAATACAAAGGTGTTGGGTCCGCAGCATAGAAAACAAAAAAATTCCTACTATGAGAACTACACGCCAAGATCTATCTACTAGGTACAGAGCAACGGGTGGAGATACATCCATCGAGAACTTACCCTCAAAGACAACGAGTTTTTTTAACGAGTAGGAACTCGTGGTTGATGTAGTCGTACACTTGCCGATCTCAAGATCAAGTGGAAGTCCGAGCGCCGCAAATCAGCAGCGCATCCGTACTCGCACACACGTTCAAGCCACCGGATAACCTCCACCTCCTCGCTCCAGCGATCCAGCGGAAGCAGCAACTCCTTCCAGACGAAATGCCACCGGGAACATGTATCTCGCTAATCCAAGACCATGGGGGAATAATTCTAGAGGGGGAGAGAGATCCTTCACGAGGAGGTGTAAGGAAGAAGGGGGAAGAGGGGGCCTTTTATAGGAGGAGGGGGTACCCCCTCCATGGCTGGCGCCTCATGGAGGTGACCCCTCACCTCCTCCATTCATGTGGTGGTAACTCCCTCCACATTAAAATGCCTCTTCACATTCCCTTTTAAAGTCCCCACTTTAAATGCATTAAAATTCTCTAAGTTTAATGCTCTCTCATTTAATAAAACTCTTTTATTAAATTTATTCAGAATTTTGTTAATTACTTTAATTAACAAACATTCACATATAACCCCTTGCAATATTTCAATATCACATGCAGAACCACTTTCTGCAATTTCACCCAAAACAATTTCTGGTTTCTATCGAAACAATTCCTGCGCTTTGCAATTCTTTCGTCTGAAACATATGTGCTCCAAAATGGTGTCCGGTAACTCTTAAGTGTGTCATCCTATGGTTCGCGAATAATGCATACATGATTGAGACTCCTCTTAGATCAATAATCAGAAGCGGGACCTGGAGATCCATACTGACTACTGCATATTCAACGATGACTTCTGTGATTGTGAGAACCTTTAATGCTAGTAATTTAATCCCTTTGTCTCATGATATAATACATGTCCGAGATTCGATCATCGGTATCCAAATACCTAGTTTGATCTCGTTACCGACATGCACTCTTTTCTTGTTCCCGTGATATAACATTCTAGTGATCACATCACTTGCTTGCAAGCTACCTTAATGTGATATCACTGATACATTGCAAATGTATCTATAATTTTTGATGTTCCATGCTTGGTTTTATCCACTTTCTTGTGTTTTGTTCCAACTTTGGAGTACTTTTCATATGATTTCTTGGACTAACCTATTAACAAGAGCCACGATTGCGGTACTTTTTCTGCTGTTTTTGGTTCCAGGAAAGTCAGAAAATGAATATTCTCAGAATTGGATAGGACAAAAGCCAAAGTGCCTATTTTTCCGGAAGTCATCAAGTGCCAGAATACGAGACGGAGAGGGGCTAGAGGGAGGCCAAACCACCTGGCCGCGCGGTCAGGCCTGGCCCGCGCCAGGGGGTGGTGTGGCCAGCCCAGGCACCCCCTCGGCCTCCCCTTTCGTCTATAAGATGCCCTCGAGACGAAAACCCTAAGGCCCGATCAAAAATCCACGAAAGAGTCTGTAGCCACTGTCATCTCCATCCCTAGAACGGGAGGGATCTGAAGCTCTTCCCGGCACCCTGCCGGAGAGGGGAATTCACCCTAGAGGCCTCCTTCATCACCATGCAAGCCTCCGGTGTGATGCGTGAGTAGTTCATCCTTGGACTACGGATCCATGTAGTAGCTAGATGGTTGGTTCTCCTCCTTTATGCGTTCATGTCTAGATCTTGTGAGCTCCGTTCATGATCAAGATCATCTAATTGTAATTCTACATGTTGTGTTTGCGGAGATCCGATGGATATTGAGATGTTATTTCAGATTGATTATTGATTCTATCATGTCTTTGTTATTTGTGATCGTGCATGCTTTCCGTTGTTAGTAGCTATCTTGGCCAAGTAGATGCTAGCAACTCCAAGAGTTAGTATATATGCTTGATAGTGGGTTCATGCCTCTAGTAATCTGGGGAAGTGACAGAAATCTCTAAGGTACTAGATGTGCTGTTGATACTAGGGAGAAAACAACGATCCTTTGTTCATAGAACAATCGTATTGTTTACTTTACACGCAGTTCGTAAAGCAATAATCTGTTGCTTGCAACTTAATACTAGAGGGGGTTCAGATGATAACCTGAAGGTGGATTATTAGTCATAGATGCAGTTGGATGGCGGTCTATGTATAATGTTGTAATGCCCAATCAAGTGTCAAAGGAGTTAAGATGATTAGTATATGCATGTATTGCTTTCTCGGTGTTTGTAAATTGCCCCCCTGTAATTTGTTCACCTAGCATGCTATCTATCTTAAGGAGAGCCACCTCTAGTGAACTATGGATCCTGGTCCTCTTTTCTTTACATACAATCTCAAACTGTTTACTGTTTTGTGTTTACTTTCTGCAAACTTTTACTTCTTTCCATTTGATACATTTAATCCTTTGTTTTCAGCAAAACACGGTGAGATTGACAACCTCATCGCAAGTTGGGGACAAAGTTCTGTGGTTGTGTTGTGAAGGTCTCCACATTGCTACTAGCACCGGTAGTGCGCCCTGCCAAAGCTCAGCTAGTAACACCTTTGGGGTGTTTCCTTGCTCCTACTGGTTCGATTAAACCTTGGTTTCATAACTAAGGGAAACTTGCTGCTGTGCTCATCATACCTTCCTCTTGGGGTTCCCATCGAGCTCTACATCAACACCGTCATCAAGCATTTTTCTGGCCCCGTTGCCGGGGAGTCAAGGACATCTTCACAAGGGGAGTCCCTCATGACCAATCTCTTTACTTTGTTGTTTTTGTTTTGCTTAGTTTCTTTTTGCTTTGTTTGCTTGTTTTGTTCTTCAAAAACACAAAAAATATTAGTTTTACAAGCTTGCTTTCTTATTTGAAAACCCAAAAAAATGACTACCCTTGAAAACACTAAGTTGTGTGAATTCACTAGCACCAACAACAATAATTTTATGAGCACACCTATTGCTCCACCTATGGCTGAAAATACTTTCTTTGAGATAAAACCTGCTTTGCTCAATCTTGTTATGAGAGAACAATTTTCTAGTATTGGTAATGAAGATGCTGCTTCCCATCTTAATAACTTTGTTGAACTTTGTGAGATGCAAAAGCATAGGGATATAGATGGTGATATTATTAAGCTGAAATTGTTTCCTTTCTCTTTGAGAGGAAAAGCTAAAGAATGATTGAAATCCTTAACTAGGAATAGTATTGATTCTTGGACTAAGTGCAAAGATGCTTTTATTGGAAAATACTATCCTCCTGCTAAGATTCTATCCATGAGAAGTGAAATAATGAAGTTTAAACAACCTGATAATGAGCATGTTGCTCAAGCTTGGGAAAGGATGAAATCTTTGGTAAAGAATTGTCCCACTCATGGACTGACTGCTTGGATGATCATCCAAACTTTTTATGCAGGATTGAACTATTCTTCAAGGAACCTATTGGATTCTGCTGCTGGAGGTACCTTTATGACCATCACTTTGGGTGTTGCAACAAAACTTTTGGACAATATGATGGTTAATTATTCTGAATGGCATACTGAGAGAGCTCCACAAGGTAAGAAGGTAAATTCTGTTGAGGAAACCTCCTCCTTGAGTGATAAAATTGATATTATTATGTCTATGCTTGTTAATGGGAAAGCCCATATTGATCCAAATAATGTTCCTTTAGCCTCTTTGGTTGCTCAAGAAGAGCAAGTTGATGTGAACTTCATAAGAAATAACAATTTTGGCAACAATGCTTATGGTAATAATGCTTATAGGAACAATTTTGGTAACAACAATTATAAGCCATATCCTCCCAACAATGGTAATGCTTATGGAAATTCTTACAAAAATAATAAGATTGCTCCCTCTGAACTTGAAGTTATGCTTAAAGAGTTTATTAGTAAACAAACTGCTTTCAATAAAACTATTGAGGAAAAACTCTCTAATGCTGAAAGAAATATAGCATCTTTAGCTGAAGCTCAATCTACTTTGAATAAAATGGCTGCTAAACCTGAAACTAATGATAATCCCTTTGCAGCTACTAATGCCATACAAGTAAGAATTGATGAAAATGTTAGACTATTAGCTGAATTACATGCTAAGTGGGAAAGAGAAGATGAAATTGGTAGAAACATTAGTGTTTCTACTATTACCACCACTAGTGTTGAGGCTAGTAATAGTTCTACTACTTTAGATGATAAATTTGATTTTGATCTTGATGGTTGCAATATCTCTGAAGTTATTAAGTTCCTACAAAAGCTTGCTAGAAGTCCTAATGCTAGTGCTATGAACATGGCCTTTACAAAACACATTACTGATGCTCTCATAAAGATTAAAGAAGAAAAGATGAAACATAAAGCTTCTATTCCTATAAAACAATAGGATGGTTGGGAACCCATCATTAATATGAAAGTAAATGACTTTGATTTCAAAGCTTTATGTGATCTTGATAGTAGTGTTTCTATTATGCCTAGAAGGATTTATGATATGCTTGATTTGCCTCCTCTTGAAGATTGCTATTTGAATGTCCCACTTGATGATAATGTTAAAAATAAACTCATGGGGAGTCTTAATGATGTTCTTATTATGGTTAACAATTCCTATGTCCCCTTTGATTTCTATGTTTTGGATGTTGAATACAATGCTTCTTGTCCTATTACTTTGGGAAGACCTTTTCTTAGAACTGTTGGTGCCATCATTGATATGAAAGAAGGCACCATTAAATATCAACTCCCACTCAAGAAAGGTATAGAACACTTCCCTAAAAAGAGAGAAAATATTTCTTTTGCTTCTCCTATGAAAACAAAATTTGGTCTTAATGCTTCTTCATTTGAGAACACTTGATTCTTTCTTTGCTTCTTATGCCTAAATTAAAGGCGTTAAAGAAAAGTACTTATTGGGAGATAACCCAAAAGTTTTAGATGAGTCTTGGAAGTTATTACCTCCGTAATAACCTCTCCTTATCCTTTTTATTTGCTTTTTGTGCCAAGAGTAACCTCTAATGAGAGAGAAGTAATGATTGAGAAAGTTGTTGTCCCGAAACAGATTTTTGTGCTTCACCGTAAAAATCCGTGAGAGAGCTCTGTATGTCGGATTGAGCTGTAATTGTTTTTGCTTCTGACCCAGGTTGTTATCTAACTTTCGTTAGTTCAACACTTTTTGATTTGAGCAACAGAAGGTCTTCGAAAAAATTCTTCTTTACCTGCTGGTCTGTTTTGACAGATTTCTGCCATTTTTTGCATTTGCTTCTTGTTGGTTCCTTTTTGAGTTCTTTTGGGGAATTGAGCTTTTTGAGGGAAGTGCTAGAGTATCTAGTGTTATAATGGAAGTTTATTTGGTGTTAGAACTGAACCTTAAGACTTATTTATCTTAAGTGCACTAATGTTGCTAATGAGATTGTGCGAAGTTTTGTATGAAGAAAAATTTCAGGTGTATGGAAGGAATGAGTAATGAGATGAAGGATGGACTAAAGCTCAAGCTTGGGGATGCCACGCGTGTCACCCCGAGAAATATCCAAGAAGTACAAGCGTCAAAGCTTGGGGATGCCCAAGGCATCCCCTTCTTCATCAATAAAAATCCCAGGTTTCTTCCAAACGCTTCATTTTTATTGTTTCATGCATAGTTGTGTTTTTTTGGAGCGTCTTCTTTTTCGTTTTCATTTTGGTTTTTAATTTGCTTTTGTTTGCTTAGTTTTCTGAATAAATTGGTTGTACCCGCTCTTTCATACATTGGTTTGCAAATAGTTTGGTTTGGTTTGGAAAAGAGTAGGAAAGTTCATGCTTTTGTGGTAAAAAGAGCTCGTTTTTGACTGTGGCCTATGATTTGTCATGCCATGCTTGATATTGTTTTGGCTTTATGCTTAGTATTCTTTGATGTAGCATGACTTTTTATAAACCATTGAGATTTCTTAATGTGCCTTGGATGAATCATGCGTTGTTTTAGCATATTAAAGCATAGCATAGTGGTATTCTCCTTTGATGCTTTATTTGGGTTGACTTGGCACATGCTCACACCATGTTATGACTATCTCAATTCACCATAGCCTTTATGATCCTTTAATTTTCAACTTGTAGTATCACTTTATGCTTTGATCAATGATGTTTTGTCGCTTTGCATGATTATGGCCATTATTGCTCTCTTAGTTTGTCGCTCCTAGTCTTTTGCTAGCCTCCACAACAAAGTATGAGTTCCACTCATGCATCCAACTCCCTAAACCAAGTTATTCCAAAGATTCCACCATACCTACCTACTAGCTTATACTATTCCAAGTATATTCATGCTTTTGTTTACCTTCCAAATTAAACTTGTTATGAGAAAACTAGTGATTAAAGCTCTCACGAACTTGATGGCACACTTTACTTTTTTGCATCTAATAAACTTGAACCACTGGGTCCTTCTTTGTTGCGTATATTCTTGCACTTTATAAGTTGAAATTAGCAGAACCATGTAGCATGGGGAACGCTTTCAACATTGCACTTGTACTTTATACCTCGTTGATATCATGTTCTTTTGCTTACGGATCCCGGCGGTGTGAAATAAAAGTGGAACTTGTAAGATCATGGAGTTTGTATGTGTGTTAGAGAAACGCCTGGGTCGCTAGCCTAAGCCATGCCTAATCATGGTGGAAACTTGCAGCATCACCATAATGAGCACTCTATGAAGCATCCTCAATAAAAACCTATGCAAATAGCAAATAAAAAGATCGCTGAGATGCTCATTGTCTGCTTGCCTTGTCATTTTGATTATGGGAAAGCTCCCGTATCATGTGCAAGGGGTACCTCGTTGGCGGTTCTTAATGATACACATGTACTTACAATGACAAGAGCTTACTCGTGACTGAAGTTGAGTAGCATGAGGATCGGTCTTCGTAAGTAAGGGGCATGAGATTTCGGTTTATAACTTGTCAAGCATATCCTCTTAGTTGTGTCACTTTAACCTTAATCACTTCAATATGCTTATGATAGGGGCAATGAGAGCTGAAAGCTACAAGTACCATAATTTTTGGAAGCTCTTTATGAGACTTGAATCCCTACTTCCTTTTACAAAGGCTTTTCTTTCACCATAATATTGAGTCTCCACCTTCTATTTTTATGCACCTACTTTAAGAGCATAGTGGCCATTCTTAGTTCTATGTGCATTGTCCCAAGACTAGTTGATTGATCCATAACTTGTTATTGCTTGTTTTAAACTATTGTATCTACTCACTCTTATGAACTTTGAAGGTGTCCTATGCATTTATATTTGCTACTCTATTGAGGGACAAGCTGAATACTATTATGCTATGTTTTCTTTATGTGAAACAAACAAATGTCTTGCAAAGCATTGTTATTCATGAATCTTTTGTTTGTGCCTTTTCATCTTGCATCATAGTTTCTTTGCTTATTGCTAGAACTTTGTCTTTCTTGTTATGATTGAAGTACTATGATCCCAGCTTTGAATGTTTTGCAAATACCTTGATCAAGTCTTTGATGGTGCATGTCACCTCAAAAATTATTCTTTCTTTTTATCACTTACCTACTCAAGGACGAGCAGGAGTTAAGCTTGGGGATGTTGATACATTGCAAATGTATCTATAATTTTTGATGTTCCATGCTTGGTTTTATCCACTTTCTTGTGTTTTGTTCCAACTTTGGAGTACTTTTCATATGATTTCTTGGACTAACCTATTAACAAGAGCCACAGTGCCAGCTGCCTGTTTTCTGCTGTTTTTGGTTCCAGGAAAGTCAGAAAATGAATATTCTCGGAATTGGACGGGACAAAAGCCAAAGTGCCTATTTTTCCGGAAGTCATCAAGTGCCAGAATACGAGATGGAGAGGGGCCAGAGGGCGGCCACACCACCTGGCCGCGCAGCCCGGCCTGGCCCACGCCAGGGAGAGGTGTAGCCAGCCCAGGCACCCCCTCGGCCTCCCCTTCCGTCTATAAGATGCCCTCGGTACGAAAACCCTAAGGCCCGATCAAAAATCCACGAAAGAGTCTGTAGCCGCCGTAATCTCCATCCGTAGATCGGGAGGTATCTGAAGCTCTTCCCGACACCCTGCCGGAGAGGGGAATTCACCCTGGAGGCCTTCTTCATCACCATGCAAGCCTCCGGTGTGATGCGTGAGTAGTTCATCCTTGGACTACGGATCCATGTAGTAGCTAGATGGCTGGTTCTCCTCCTTTGTGCTTTCATGTCTAGATCTTGTGAGCTCCGTTCATGATCAAGATCATCTATTTGTAATTCTGCATGTTGTGTTTGCGGGGATCCGATGGATATTGAGATGCTATTTCAGATTGATTATTGATTCTATCATGTCTTTGTTATTTGTGATCTTGCATGCTTTCCGTTGTTAGTAGCTATCTTGGCCAAGTAGATGCTAGCAACTCCAAGAGTTAGTATTTATGCTCGATAGTGGGTTCATGCCTCCGTAACTGGGAAGTGATGAAATCTCTAAGGTACTAGATGTGCTGTTGCTACTAGGGACAAAATAACAATCCTTTGTTCATAGAACAATCGTATTGTTTACTTTACACGCAGTTCGTAAAGCAATAATCTATTGCTTGCAACTTAATACTGGAGGGGGTTCGGATGATAACCTGAAGGTGGATTATTAGTCATAGATGCAATTGGATGGCGGTCTATGTATAATGTTGTAATGCCCAATCAAGTCTCAAAGGAGTCAAGATGATTAGTATATGCATGTATTGCTTTCTCGGTGTTTGTAAATTGCCCCGCTGTAATTTGTTCACCCAACATGTTATCTATCTTAAGGAGAGCCACCTCTAGTGAACTATGGATCTCGGTCCTCTTTTCTTTACATACAATCTCAAACTGTTTACTGTTTTGTGTTTACTTTCTGCAAACTTTTACTTCTTTCCATTCGATACGTTTAATCCTTTGTTTTCAGCAAAACACGGTGAGATTGACAACCTCATCGCAAGTTGGGGACAAAGTTCTGTGGTTGTGTTGTGCAGGTCTCCACGTTGCTACTAGCACGTAGTCGCCTGCCAAAGCTCAGCTAGTAACACCTTTGGGGTGTTTCCTTGCTCCTACTGGTTCGATTAAACCTTTGTTTCATAACTGAGGGAAACTTGCTGCTGTGCTCATCATACCTTCCTCTTGGGGTTCCCAACAAGCTCTACATCAACACCGCCATCAAGCATTTTTCTGGGCGCCGTGCATTGAGCCATCAATCACCGAGAGGGCCTAGAGTATCCGTCATTGGGATTGACAAATTCCACTCTTGATCCATGAGCCTCAACATAACACCTTCGTAGCACTGAACCCATCTTTATAGTCACCCTGTTACGGTGTGAGGTTTGATGTTATCAAGATACTCTTCTAGTGTTAGCAATTAACATGATCTCATGGTCTAAGGATAAAGATTACTTCGTATGATGTTATAGCAATGTAAACATAATGACTTGATCGTAATGCTATACTTCAGATGAATGTTCATCACATCATTTCACAAATGCTGTGACCTTGTTATTAACAACATCCAATGTCCATGATCAGGAAACCTTGATAATCTTGTTAATCAACAAGCTAGTCTATAAGAGAGGCATAACTAGGAACCCTTTTTGTTTATTAAACACACATGTATTGATGTTTCCGATCAATGCAATTATAGCATGCAAAATAAACATCTATCATATATAAGGAATTGATGACCCACAAGTATAGGGGGTGTATCGCAGTATTTTCGATAAGTAAGAGTGTCGAACCCAACGAGGAGCAGAAGGTGCTGGCTAGTGGTATGGATCAGGAATTCTCTGCAAATACTTAGCAAACGGATTTTTAAGGGTTTTCGATAAAGCAAGTAAACAAAGTACGAGTAAATAAAAGACAGTAGGAATAAATGCAGCAAGTGGCCCAATCCTTTATGCAGCAAAGGACAAGCGGGTTGTATTATTTAAGATGACCAAACGTTCTCGAGGACACATGGGAAGACTGTCAAGTGCTTTCGCTTCATATAGTTGATTAATCTTCTTTAGCTTGCTAAGTGTTGTGTGGGTGAACCTGTGCTAATGTACCGCCCCATCCAAGACTAATACATACTTGTGATTATACCCCTTGCAAACATCCGTAAGTACAAGAAAGTAATTAAGGTAGAGACCTAACCACAACTTTAAACTCTAAGACCCTTACG
Organism: Avena insularis; assembly: GCA_023614405.1. Lineage (NCBI taxonomy): Eukaryota > Viridiplantae > Streptophyta > Magnoliopsida > Poales > Poaceae > Avena > Avena insularis. Next base: position 32,236,964 of record CM042694.1, read on the forward strand.
TCCCTTGTGCAATGGTTTCCTAACGGGGGTTCAGGTTTCTGTCACTCCGGCTACCCCTACGATTAGTAGCCAAATACAATATGCATTCCCCTAGGCCCATATAGGTGAAGTGTCATGTAGTCGACGTTCACATGACACCACTAGAAGAAGTACACCACAACTTAAATATCAAACTATTGAATCTTTCTCAACACAACTCCACTACTAACAACATGACTTCTCCCATGTCCTCAAGAACAAAACGAACTACGCACAAGACATCATATGGATCATGATCAGAGATGGAATAATGATGTATAACAATCTGAACATAAACAATAATTCAACGGTTCACTCAATAGCATCAACTACAAAGAGTAATCAACACCGGGAAAGTTTCCCCTATGAACTAATGCAAGATTCAACGCAATTGTTACAGCAATATGGAGATGGTGATGAGGGTGCTGATTGTGGTGATGGTGGTGGTGATGATGATGATGATCCCGATGAAGTCCAGCTTGATGATGGTGTTGATGGAGACGATCTCCCCTCTCCGGGAAGGAATTCCCCCGGTAGAAATCTGTCTGCCGGAATGATCTTTCTCTCTCGGTGTTTTCCGCCCTGCAGAGGCGGTGAAATCTTTTTGTGGTTGCTCCCCAAGTCTTAGGGTTTCGGTAGGATGATATACGCCAGAGGGGAGAGGCTGGAGTTGGCCAGGGTGGCCACACCACCTCCAGGCGTGGCCTAGGGCTGCCCGCGCCAGGGGGTGGTGTGGGCCCCCTGTGGCCCATCTCCACTCCGTCTTCTGGCATCCTTAGTCTTCTGGAAAAATAAGATTTTCCGTATATTTTCCTGGATTTTCTAATCTTCGCGAATTTTGCCTCCAAATAGCACCTTTTCCATCAGAATCCTGACTGTAGCGGTCCATGCTCCAAAAGTCATCAACCATGCAAAAACAGATGAAATAACATAAGTATCACCTCTCAATATAAAATATATCAATGAATAACAGTGAATTATGACATAGAATAGTGATGCAAAATGGACGTATCAACTCCCCCAAGCTTAGACTTCGCTTGTCCTCAAGCGAAACCGAGCTCAATAAACATGGCCTCAGATTTATGGAGTGAAGAGTCGATAAAAGAATACGGACAAGAAGCATCACATCCATCAAGTGCATAGATCATAATAGAAGACAACTCACTATTATATAACTCAACTTGTAATAGGTAAAGGAAACACAATAAACATACATAAAGTGAATCATAATTGGTAATGGCAAACTTAGCTCTTGGTCGAAGAATAGTTGATAATTTGCTAGAGTTCATAAATAACTGGTTTTCAATGATAGCTTTCAAAGTAGTAAACATCAAGATAAGAGCAATGTGCAAAACAAGGAAAATAAGAAACATGGTTGAATAAATCATCATATGAATGAATGAAACACAACAACTCAAAATACTTGTTGAGATAGAAGGGAGGTTCTTGACTCAACTACAAAGTAAAAGAAAGGCCCTTCACAGAGGGAAGCAGGGATTGCAAGTCTCATAAAGAGCTCCCAAAAATTATGATACTTACTAGCTTTCAAGTCTCATTGCCAAGTATGAGGATATGCATTGACAAGTTGTAAATTGAGAATCTCATGTCCCTTGAATACGAGGGCCGCTCCTCATGCTACTCAAGTTTAGTCACCGGTAAGTTCTTGTCATCGTAAGCATATGTGTATCATAGAGAACCGCCAACGGGGTACCCCTTGCGCGATGATACGGAAGAATCCCCATATCAAAATGACAAGGCAAGCAGACAACAAGTATCTCAACAATCTTCTTATTTACCATGGGAATATGGTGTTTTTTTCTCTCTTTCCTCTTTTCATAATATCTTTTTTTATTTTCTCTTTTTCTCAATCTCTATCTCTTTTTTTATAAGAAGAATGCTTCATAGATACTCGTTATGGTTATGCTGCAGGTTTCCACCATGTCAGCATGGATTAGACCAGCGTCCCAGGCGTTTCTCTAACACATATGCATAACTCCATGGACTTACAAGCTCCCCTTTCATTTCACACCGACGACATCCATAGACAAAAGAACATGATATCAACTAGGTACGAAGTACCAGTGTAATGTTGAAAGCGTTCCCCATGACAGCATGGTTCTGCTAATCCACAACTTACAAAGCGCAAGCATATACGCAACATAGGTGAGCACAATGGTTCAAGTTTATTAAGTGCAAGAAAGTAAAGTGTGCCATCAAGTTCGTGAGAGCTTTAATCACTAATTTTCACATAACAAGTTTAATTTGGGAGGTAGATAAAACAATAATTTACTTGGAATAGCAATAGTGCTAATAGGTAGGTATGGTGGACACAAATGGCAAATGTTTTGGTTTAAATGAGTGGATGCACGAGAAGAATACCCTCTCAGTATATGTTTTTTGCTAGCAAGGTTGGGTAGCAAGTATAAGAGTTGAAGGAAACAAACAAACATACAAGTGATAAAGAAAACCATGCAATCTTCCTTGGAAGCACAAAAGATCTTAACTAGAGAATACTAAACTTATGAGCAAATCAAGAAAGAAAGATGATGAAATTATTTTTCTTTAGAGTACTTCTATCTTTTTCATTCAACTCTCAAAAATAGTGTTGCTACTGACCGAGCCAGGTTTGCCAAAACCAACTAAATTAACTCAATGATCCCAAAGTGATACCAATACTAACAACAAGATCAATCATATAACCACGAATTGAAAACTAATATAAGTTATGCAAAAGAGTAAATGATAGAACTTCTCATTAATATTCAATAACGGTAACTCACACCAAGGGATACATATCTAACAAGAGAGGGGACACTTCCATAATGCAAACCATACTACATAATAACTCCTCTATTCATGATATGACTCTACTAATAAGGTAAAAAGATAGAAGATAGTGATGTGATACCGCGACACTCCCCCAAGCTTGGAACAAAACAAGGGGATGCCAAACCTGATGACGAATTACTCCTTTGGTGGTGGTATCCTCTTGATGAGCTCTTTGACCAATTTCCCCAAGTCCTCAATCTCGAAGTTGAGCGTACGAATCAACTGTGAGTTTTGCTCAATGCGGCTCATGATCATGTCGTGTTGAGAATTCTAGCTCTTGCTATTCTTTCCCCACTCTTCCTCCTTGAAGTCTTCTTTTCCAGGGATCTGAATGGTGATGAGGAGGCTTCCCTCCAATGGCTGGGTTTGCCACCACTCCAATGCTTGCAATGGTAGTGCCGGTATGCTTTGCCTCCTCTTCACCTTCACTCTTGATCTCCTTCTCCTTCCCGGGGTCTTGGAGGTCTTCCTCCATAGGCTCCTTTCCTTTATCCTTAGCGGACACCATTTTGCTTCTAAGCCTTCAAAGAGTATGTCCTGGCAGAAATAGATCGAAACAAAAACACGACGAGAACACAATATACGAACCTTGAGGGATCCAGGGGTTATATATTACGAACTTTCATATCAAAAGGAAGGTACTGGGTGAAAACAGGTCGAAGGCGGAGTCTGGGGTAGCCTCACCACCTGGTGGCGCGGCCAGGGGTGGACCCGTGATGACCCACAAGTATAGGGGGTGTATCGCAGTATTTTCCAGGGAAGTGAAACCCAATTTATTGATTCGACACAAGGGGAGCCAAAGAATATTTATAAGCCTTAACAACTGAGTTGTCAATTCAGCTGCACCTGGAAACAATCTTGCTCACAGCAGTTTATCAGTAGCAACAGTTTTGTAGTAGGAATAGCAAAGTAATAAAGTAGTAAAGCAAAGACAAGAGTAACAAAAGCGATAAATGGGATTCGAAAAGGTAGGCATAGGGATAGATGGACGGGCGTTGCATGGACAAGACAATTCACATAGCAATCAGAACATAGGGCAATTGCAGATAAAGAAGATAAAGCATCCAAGTACTAGACAATCCTAGGCATGTGTTCCATATATAGTCATACGTGCTCGCAATGAGTACTTGCACAACATCTTTTGTCCTGCCAGCCCGTTTGCAGCGGGGCCTCTAGGGAACTACTAGCAATTAAGGTGCTCCTTTTAATAGAGCACCGAAGCAAAGCATTAACACTCCGTGAACACATGGATCCTCACATCAAAGCCATTCCCTTCCGGTTATCCTGATTTACATCACCGGGCTATAGGTTCCGCATAACAACGTGTGTATACAACTTGCAGATAAGACCAAAAACAATACTATCATAATGAATCAATAACATGTTCAGATCTAAAATCATGGCACTCGGGCCCTAGTGACAAGCATTAAGCACAACAAGTCGCAACAAAGTCATAAAGCACTAATAAAAGATACTAGGCACCATGCCCTAACAATCTGATGCCATTAAATGAACGATCTCATCCAATCCCTACCATCCCCATAGCCTACAACGGGGGATTACTCACTCATAGATGGGGAAACATGGATGGTCGATGGAGATGATGGTGGAGATCGATGGAGATGGCTCCGGGGGCACTTCCCCGTCCCGGCAATGTGCCGGAACAGAGACTTTATGTCCCCCGAATCTCCCCTTCGGTGGTGGCGGCGCTGTGGAACTTTTTCTAGAAAAACGTCGAACCCCCCCAGAGTTTTTAGGTCAGAAGGCTTCTTATAGGCGAACAGGGAGACCGAGGGGGTGCCTAGGGCCACCACACCATGCCCTGGCGCGGCCAGGCCCAACCCACGCCTGGGGGGGGGGGTGTGGCTAGCCCCTGGCCCTCCTCCGTCTCATATTCTGGCTCTTGGAGTCTTCTGAAAAAATAGGCACTTTGGCTTTTGTCCCGTCCAATTCCAAGAATATTCATTTTCTGACTTTCCTTGAACCAAAACAATGAGAAAGCAACTGGGTTTTGGCTCTTGTTAATAGGTTAGTCCAAGAAATCATATGAAAAGTACTCCAAAGTGTGGACAAAACACAAGAAAGTGGATAAAACCAAGCATGGAGCATCAAAAATTATAGATACATTTGCAATGTATCAGCCCGCGCAATTGGTGGTGGGCTACCAACTCCGTTAGTCCCTTTTTCGCTTCGTAGCTTTCCTTGTCAACTGAAAACTGCAAAAATATAGTTGTGTTGTATTTTCGCGGAACTTTTCTTACCAGAACTGTTACCTATTTATAAACAGACTCTACAGGTTTCTGAATTTGGTCCTTGATGAATTTCTCCGGAGTTATAACTTGAAAGGCATCAACATCTTCATTGTAAGAATCTCCAGCAATATAGTGTTTGAGTCGCTGTCCATTCACTACTTGTGTAGTATTATCTTTTAGAGAAGAAATTTGTATTGCTCCTGAACGGTATACTTCTTCAATGATGAAAGGTCCTTCCCATTTTGATAGTAGCTTACCTGCAAAAAATCTGAGACGAGACCTATACAATAGAACTTTCTCACCAACATGAAATTCTCTCTTAAGTATTCGCTTGTCATGCCATCTTTTAACTTTTTCCTTAAAGAGCCTAGCATTCTCATAGGCTTCACTCCTCCATTCATCTAAAGAACTTAAGTAAAATAATCTTTTCTCACCAGCGAGCTTACAATCTCTATTTAGTTCTTTCACTGCCCAGTAAGCTTTGTGTTCTAATTCTAAGGGTAGGTGACAAGCTTTCCATAAACCATTTTATAAGGAGACATTCCCAGAGGATTTTTGTAAGCAGTTCTATAAGCCCATAAAGCATCATTCAACTTCTTAGCCCAGTTTTTTCTAGACCTATTAACAGTCTTTTGCAAGATAGATTTAATTTCTCTATTTGATAACTCTACTTGCCCACTAGTTTGGGGGTGATAAGCTGAAGCAATTTTATGATTAAAATCATATTTAGCAAGGGTCTTCCTAAAACCACCATGAATGAAATGAGAACCCCCATCAGTCATGAGATATCTAGGCACCCCAAACCTAGGAAAGATAACATCCTTAAGCATTTTTAGAGAAGTCTCCCCATCAGCACTCTTTGTAGGAATGGCTTCTACCCACTTAGTAACATAATCAACGGCAACAAGAATATGAGTGTAGCCTTTCGAAGGAGGGAAAGGACCCATAAAGTTGAATCCCCAACAATCAAAAGGTTTAATAACTAGAGAGTAGTTTATAGGCATTTCATTGCATCTAGAAATATTACCAACACGCTGACATTCATCACAAGATAAAACAAATTTTCTTGCATCTTTAAAAAGGGCAGGCCAGTAAAAACCTGATTGTAGTACTTTTTGTGCAGTTCTATCTCCTGAATGATGTCCTCCATAGGCACTACCATGACATTTATGCAATATATCCTTTTGTTCATATTCTGGAACACATCTTCGCATAATACCATCCACTCCTTCTTTGTATAATTGTAGGTCATCCAAAAAATAATGACTCAAATCATAGAAGAACTTTCTTCTTTGCCGAGCTATAAAAGTTGGAGGCAAATACTTGGAGACAATAAAGTTAGCATAATCAGCGTACCAAGGGCTTCCTCGCGAGTTCACCCCTACTACAGCTAACTGTTCATTTGGGAAACTATCATTAACAGGCATAGGGTCAAAAGAGATGTTTTCCAAATGAGATAAATTATCAGCTACAGGGTTTTCAGCACCCTTCCTATCTACTATATGTAGATCAAACTCTTGTAAAAGCAGTACCCATCTAATAATCCTAGGCTTAGCGTCCTTCTTTGTCATAAGATATTTAATAGCAGCATGATCAGTATGAATGAATACTTTTGAGTCCACAAAATAGGGCGTAAACTTATCACAAGCAAAAACATCAGCTAGAAATTCCTTTTCAGTAGTGGCATAATTCCTTTGAGCAGCGTCTAGAGTCTTACTAGCATAATGGATAACGTTTAAATTTTTATCAATACGTTGCCCAAGGACAGCCCCTACAGCAAAATCACTATCATCACACATTATTTCAAAGGGTAAACTCCAATCAGGTGGTTGAACAATAGGGTCTATAGTTAAAGCCTTCTTAAGAGTTTCGAAAGCTTCCCTACAATCATCATAAAAAATGAAGGGTACATCTTTTTGAAGAAGATTAGTGAGAGGTTTTGATATCCTAGAAAAGTCTTTAATAAACCTCCTATAAAAACCAGTATGACCAAGGATACTACGAATACCTTTGATGTCTCTTGGACATGGCATCTTCTCAATTGCCTCAACCTTAGCTCTATCAACTTCTATGCCTCTTTCAGAAACTTTATGCCCAAGAACAATCCCTTCATTAACCATTAAGTGGCATTTCTCCCAATTAAGAACAAGATTAGTTTCTTCACATCTCTGCAAAACTTTATCAAGGTTGTGCAGACAATTATCAAAAGAAGTCCCACAGACAGAAAAGTCATCCATGAACACTTCTACAATTTCCTCACAAAAACCATGAAAGATAGCAGACATGCACCTTTGGAAAGTAGCAGGAGCATTACATAAACCAAAAGGCATACGTCTATAAGCATAACTTCCATAACGGCAAGTAAAAGTTGTTTTTTCTTGATCTTGTTGTTTAACAGCAATTTGAGAGAAACTAGAATAACCATCAAGAAAACAAAATTGGGTCTTTTTATACAAACTTTCCAACATTTGATCAATAAAAGGAAGCGGGTAGTGATCTTTCTTAGTAACTTTATTGACTTTCCTAAATCGATGCACATCCTATAGCCTACCACTATTCTTTGAGGAATAAGCTCATCATTATCATTAGGGACAACGGTAATACCTCCCTTTTTAGGAACACAATGAACATGACTAACCCATTCACTATCAACAATAGGGTAAATAATACCAGCATCAAGGAGTTTCAATATCTCATTCCTTACCACTTCCTTCATCCAAGGATTTAAACGTCGTTGGTGCTCCACTACTGGCTTCGCATCTGGTTCTATGTTGATAGAATGCTGACATATAGTAGGTGAAATCCCTTTTAAATCATCCAGAGTATAGCCCATAGCTCCTCGGTGTTTCCTCAAAACCTCCAATAACCTTTCTTCTTCCTTCCCTGAAAGTTTAGCGCTAACAATAACAGGATATATCTTTTTACATCAATATAAGCATATTTAAGATCATCAGGGAGAGGTTTTAGATCGAAAACCGGATCCTTTTTAGGTGGCATCATGGTACCCAAGTCTTCTACAGGCAAGTCGTGCTTAAGCATCATAGGTTGATCATGGAGAATCCTGTCAATCTCATTCCTTTCTTCCATGAAGATTTCACTTTCATGATCATCCATAAATTGCTGCAAAGGATTGTTAGGAGCAAGAGAAATAGAAGCAAGTTGTTCAACCCTAAAATCCTCATTATGGGTTTCCTCTTCGCAAGGTTCTTTAGCAAATTTCGAAAAATTAAACTCATAAGATTCCCCATCAAACTTAGTCAAGATTTTCTCCCTCTTGCAATCAATAATAGCTCCACATGTACTCAAGAAAGGTCTACCAAAAATGATAGGGTAGGTTTTACTAGCAGCTGAACCAAGTACTAGAAAATCAGCAGGGTACTTAATCTTACCACAAAGAACTTCCACGTCTCGTACAATACCAATTGGAGAGATGGTCTCTCTATTAGCAACATGAATAACCACATCAATCTCTTCCAACTCGCAAGGACTGATTTCATGCATAATTTCTCTGTAAAGCTCATAAGGAATTGCACTGGAACTTGCACCAATATCACATAAACCATAATAGCAATGATCACCAATTCTAACAGAAAGCACAGGAACACTAGCCTTTTTAGTTCTATTGGGATGTGAAACAATATTAGAAGCATCCTCACAAAAGACTATGTGCCCATCTTCTACGCTTTTAGTGACAAGGTCTTTCACAATTGCTACCACAGGTTCAATGTTTATTTGTTCATCAGGTTTTACAGTTCTTTTTTCACTTTTGGTGATTACATTAGTTATCATAGGACGGTCCTTTACCTTTTCGGGGAAGGGAATCTTCTCGATATAAGGTTCGGGTAAGATGGGATCAATAATGCAATACTCAAAACTTCCAATAGGAGCATAGTCAACAATATCTTTGTAAGGTGCATGGTATTTGTTCCATCCCCTTTTTGGAATTTCGATATAGGAAGCAAAAGCTCTAAAGCAATTCGTAATAACATGCAAATCAAGACCATAAATATTACTAATATTTTGAAAGTCATAGGTTCCCATAAAAGATTCAATGCATTCATAATCATAATTTATACCTGACTTTCTACCTTTGTCATTCTCCCAAGCTTCAGCATTATCTTGAATACGGTCCAGAAGATCCCATTTAGCTTCTTCTTTCATGTGTGTGAATGATCCAGCACAAGAAGCATCCAATAAATGTTTATCATGTAGAGGGAGCCTTGCATAAAAGTTATTGATAATAATATTGTTGGGGAGCTCATGAATGGGACATTTGAGCATTAGTAACTTCAATCTCCCCCAAGCTTGAGCTGTACTCTCTCCATCAAGAGGCCAAAAGTTGTATATTTGATTCCGATTTTTATGAATCTCACTAGGAGGATAAAACTTTGAATAAAAGAGAGGCACTATTTCCTCCCATTCCAGAGCTTGACCATTCTTCAGCAGCTTATACCATTCCTCAGCTCTTCCTTTCAGAGACAATGAGAATAACTTCTTCTTAACTTGATCTGTAGTAATACCTGCACACTTGAACAACCTGCATAATTCGTGTATAAAAAGGAAATGATCACCGGGATGGACAGTTCCATCCCCAACATAGTAGTTATCCATAACACGATCAATAATTCTTGTAGGTATTTTGAAAACATCATTCTCAATAGGTGGTGACTTATCTACTACCTTAGCAGTGGTAGTAGAATTACCAAATAACAAACTCAACGAATTATCCATAACGAAAATAAAGCAACTAAGAAGTAAACAATACTCACAGTAGAAGTTTCCTTTACCAGTTCCACTCTCCAATAACCCTTCACTCCCCGGCAACGGCACCAGAAAATAGTCTTGATGACCCACAAGTATAGGGGGTGTATCGCAGTATTTTCGATAAGTAAGAGTGTCGAACCCAACGAGGAGCAGAAGGTGCTGGCTAGTGGTATGGATCAGGAATTCTCTGCAAATACTTAGAAAATGGATTTTTAGGGGTTTTCGGTAAAGCAAGTAAACAAAGTACGAGTAAATAAAAGACAGTAGGAATAAATGCAGCAAGTGGCCCAATCCTTTATGCAGCAAAGGACAAGCGGGTTGTATTATTTAAGATGACCAAACGTTCTCGAGGACACATGGGAAGACTGTCAAGTGGTTTCGCTTCATATAGTTGATTAATCTTCTTTAGCTTGCTAAGTGTTGTGTGGGTGAACCTGTGCTAATGTACCGCCCCATCCAAGACTAATACATACTTGTGATTATACCCCTTGCAAACATCCGTAAGTACAAGAAAGTAATTAAGGTAGAGACCTAACCACAACTTTAAACTCTAAGACCCTTACGTCCCTTGTGCAATGGTTTCCTAACGGGGGTTCAGGTTTCTGTCACTCCGGCAACCCCTACGATTAGTAGCCACATACACAATGCATTCCCCTAGGACCATATAGGTGGTGTCATGTAGTCTACGTTCACATCACACCACTAGAAGAAGTACACCACAACTTAAATATCAAACTATTGAATATTTCTCAACACAACTCCACTACTAACAACATGACTTCTCCCATGTCCTCAAGAACAAAACGAACTACTCACAAGACATCATATGGATCATGATCAGAGATGGAATAATGATGTATAACAATCTGAACATAAACAATAATTCAACGGTTCACTCAATAGCATCAACTACAAAGAGTAATCAACACCGGGAAAGTTTCCCCTATGAACTAATGCAAGATTCAACGCAATTGTTACAGCAATATGTAGATGGTGATGAGGGTGCTGATGGTGGTGATGATGATGATGATCCCGATGAAGTCCAGCTTGATGATGGTGTTGATGGTGACGATCCCCCCTCTCCGGGAAGGAATTCCCCCAGCAGAAATTCTGTCTGCCGGAGAGATCTTTCTCTCTCGGTGTTTCTGCCCCGCAGAGGCGGCGGTATCTTTCTGTGGTAGCTCCCCGAGTCTTAGGGTTTCGGGAGGATGATATACGCCAGAGGGGAGAGGCCGGAGTGGGCCAAGGTGGACACACCACATCCAGGCGCGGCCTAGGGCTGCCCGCGCAAGGGGGTGGTGTGGGCCCCCTGTGGCCCATCTCCACTCTGTCTTCTAGCATCCTTAGTCTTCTGGAAAAATAGGATTTTCCGTATGTTTTCCCGGATTTTCTGATCTTCGCGAATTTTGCCTCCAAACAGCACCTTTTCCATCATCCTGACTGTAGCGGTCCATGCTCCAAAAGTCATTAACCATGCAAAAACAGATGAAATAACGTAAGTATCACCTCTCAATATGAAATATATCAATGAATAACAGTGAATTATGACATAGAATAGTGATGCAAAATGGACGTATCAGGAATACATAATAACAACTTTATTATTGCCTCTCAGGACATATTTCCTTCAAAAGGAACATCTAAAAGATTCGTGGAAACAACACCATAAGAGTTATGGCACGTTCAAGTTTCTAGAGATTTCGATAAGTCAAAGTCGTGGCGAATAAACAAGTCTTTATAAAGCATTCTTAGGAAGCTATGAATGCATCTTCCACAAAGGGGCAAACCTGTTGTTGTCCAACGTTGATGTGTCTTGATGAAGATACAGGTGGAAGAAAGTAAAAGATCAAAACAAGGTATTTGACCTTACATCCGGATTGTTGAGTGGTGTCGTCAGATTGATGACAAGTACGCCATGAGGGGGTCCTCGAGGCGTGTGGAAGATAGGGGTGTGAGATGTACGGTATTCCGGGACGGTGAGCACACAAGTTTACCCAGTTCAATCATGGCTTTGACGGATACTACTCCTGCTAGCAATCCAGTAATACGGCAGAACCGGAATATAGGTTACAAGGGTTTCGCCTGTGCGAGTTGAGGGTCTAAAGTATTGATGTTAGGTGCCCTAAAGGCTCTCCCTAGGACGGCTTATATAGATATTCGGCCTAGGGTTTATAGGAGAGATCTATCCGGCTACGACTAAGAGTCGGTTACAGAGTACATCTTGAACTACAAGTAACATTATGGGCCTAAGTCGATAAGTCTTCTGGGCCTTCCGTAGCCGGATTGGACTCTGTCTTTCTCCCTGACTGGGCCGCCCGTGAAGCAATGCTCTAACCCGAAGTGGGCCACCCTGGTCAGTGAGGAACTGTGAGGATACCCGGAAAGTATATCCCCAACAGCAGCCCCCGGAGGCCTCCAAGATCCAAAGTCGGATTTTATCATTGTCTAGCTTAATCTTCGGCTTGCAGAATCTTGAAGGGTTCCTGAAACTTCACAACAACAAAAATACGATCCGTGTCTTAAAAAATAAGTCGGACCTATCAATAGGTTACTCGGATTTTCTAGCTTGATTTCAAACTAAGCCGGAACTTGATCTCTAACGCCACCTGACACAAGTCGTGGTCAAGTCACGTCATCTGACAGGCATTCCGTCAGCACGACCGTTGGTGGGTTCACAGTTCGTGGAACCGAGGTGCCGTTTCAATGCGTGCCCGGAGATCGAGGCGACGTAATCATCACATGGGACCTTCCCAGTTCCTTCAATGTTGCGTGGCGGTTATACTGTAGTATTTGCACGAATCTTGGCGCAGTTAGGTGAATATAAGGGGTTAGGATTTTCTCCTTCTCCTCTCACCAGTCCTTTGCCTTTTCCTCTCCTTCCAATCTCCTTGCGTGCACAGAGCTCCCCCGTTCCTCCCCCAAAAACTCCCAGCGCCGCCCCTTTTAGGTCAGCTACTCATCGGAGAAATGGCTTCATCTTCCTCTTTCGGCTTAGCGGTAGCGGCGGCGGCGGCAGCGACGGAACCGGTGGCGGAGAAAGAGAGCTTCCGTGGGCTCTGGATCCCCTGCGTGCTCAACGACGATGGTCTCAAGAACATGGAGAAAGAAGGGCTCCTCCGCGTCGATGAATGGAGGAGCGGCTTCGGGGAAACCGTCCCCAACCCGCACGACAGCGAGCGGGTCCACTTCGGCACCCACCTCGATAGAGGTTTGTTGTTTCCTCCCTCAGAGTTCTTCTCCGAGGTGATTAATCATTACGGAGTTCAACTCCATCATCTTCCTCCCAACTCTCTTTTAGAGATGAGCGCGTACGCTTCATTGTGTGAGGGCTTTCTCGGCATTAGGCCGAGTTTGACTCTATTCCGGTACTACTTTCATGTCCGGAGAAACTCCATTACCACCGGTGTTCCTTACATCACCGACACTATTAGTTTTTCGCTTATACGCGAGCGCGCGTATCCCAAAATTTTAGCTAGTGACTCGGCCAAACAATGGCCAGCCACATTTTCCTATCATAGGGATATTCTGGCTCCCGGCAAAGACACTGCTTTGCCGGCTTTCATCGACGGAGCCGCCACGGCCCAACCATCCTAGGACGAGGCTGCTCCGGCTCTCACCGACGATCTGATCCTCGCTAAGAGGCGGATCGAATACTTGATCAAACAGAAGGGTCTGAAGGGATCCGACTTGGTCCAGTGCTGGGTCTCATGTCGGATCCAGCCCCTTCAGTACCACGGAACCCGACTGATGCATTCCATCACGTCATCCAAAAAAGACTCCCTCCGCATCAGCCCCAAAGCCTACACCACATAGGGCTACATAAGCCAAGTCAAGTGTTTGATTAGGGAGCAGATCGAGAGGATAACCCCCGTAGTGCCGGTAAGCTTCTATCAGTACACCTTTTTATGTCTTTCAATCTTCGAGTTACATTGCAATACTGATATGTTTTCTTCTTTTCAGCATGCTGACCTCCCGGAGTCAGAACTTGCTCCACTTGAAGGATATCCTCCTGAGTTTTCTCAGGAGACAGAGGTGGTCCCATTGCCGGATCTTGCGCTCAAGAAGCGCAAAGCTCCGGCAGTGGCTGTCGGCACAAAGGAGGTGCCTGTTGTGAAGAGGTAACTTTCAATCACAATTTCCGCCTTTGTACCTTACTCGAATTTCTCTCCGAGATGTAATGTTTCCGACTTTACTACATTCTCAGAGCAAAACTGCTCGTCAAGGGCAAAGGGAAAGGGATTCCTTCGAAGCCGCTGCGGCAGACGAAGCTTACCATAGCTTCTCCTGCCGTGGCTCCTCCGACTCCTGCCCCTCAACCTTCCACAACGCCAGTGATCTCCCCGGACGCTGCAGAAGATCCGGCTCCTTCAACGGAGCCTACGAACCTTGAGTTGCAAACTGACGTCACCATGGGTGAGTCAGATCTAGATAAGGGTGAACCCTCTTTGGGTAATGATCCCTCCGTAGAAACCTTCGCCAAAAACCTTATCAGCAATCCGGGACTTGCCAAATTTGGCTTGTCCCGGAAATCTGCTGAAGAAATCCAGCGGCTCGCCAGGCAATGCCTGGAGAAAAGAACTTTATCTGCCGAAGAAGAAGCGCAAGAAGCGGAGGACGTCAAGTTCTTCGACCTTCTCGCCCAGGTGCGCCTTCACGACGAGAGGATTAGGAGTGGTGAGCTTCCAACAGCCCCAGTGATTCCTTTGACTCTCGCTGAGAAGGTGGCCGTTGACGTGAACGCGAGTTTGGATAAACTCACTCGCGAACAATATGTAAGTCGGAATTCCAACTCCTCTTTTTCCTTTATTTCATATCATATCTTCTAGCCCCCAAGCATGAAGTAGGATATATAATCCGAGTTTATGCTTCATTAGGATGCCAAAGAATGAACAAGTGTAGCCCCTAAGGCTCATGCTGATATTTAGCAAAAATATTATCCCGAGTCTTAAGTAGCTTTCTGATTGTGGGTATTCTGACTTACAGAAAGTATGTTCCTATAATCAGGATTTATTGAAGAATGTCTGTGATAAGCGGAGAGAGATCAAGGCTCTCCGACTTAAAAATGTTGAACTTAAAGTTGCCAAGGATGAGGCCAAAGGTAAACATTTTGAGACTCAAACCTTGTCTTTGTATTTTTCAATGTTGAATTTTTCCTGAACTGTTGTTCTTTTTGACTTACAGCGCTAGTGAAACAATCCTGCGCCATGATTGAAGAGGCCGAGAACCTCAAGACCTTGGTGGTGGAGAACAAGGAGCTTCGCCAAGAGCTGGACCAGCTCAAGGCAAATCATGAAAAGAGCATTGCTCAAGTCCTTGAGTCCTCCTCCATGGCTACTGAAGAGCGTGATCGCAAGATCGCTGCTCAAGATAAAACAATCTCGGACCTCAAGAATGAAATTAGTAGAGAGAGAGACATGTCCTAGGCGCTCCGGGCTGAACTCCAGAGTCTTCGGGAGGAGAAGACCAAAATTGACGACGTCATTTTTGGTACGTTCCATCTGTCTGACTTGTCTTTTTTCTTCGACTTCTATCAATGTCATATTTTTATTAACTTGTTTTGTGTATAGGTCCCCTGAACTTGACGGACTCTTCCTCCACCGAGCCCTGCACCCACCGTCTTACCCAAGTCGGTGACCTGCTTCATGACTTCCGCCAATCCCTTGAGGACATCGGCGAAGCTCTCAAGATTTCGGACATGCCTAGGATGTCGGATTTTCAGGTGCGGGGTAAAGAAAAGGAGATGCCGCAACTTGTTCAGGACTAGAACATGTCCTACGCGCGGACTGCTGCGCAGAATGCTCTCACCATGGTCATGAGCCACCATGGAAACATGGAAATATGGCAAGTGACCAGAGGGTACTGCAAAGTAGATGAAGACGGCCAGGAGCAGGACCTTCAAGCCATCATGCACTCCTGCGCCGGATATGGGTGTCACGTGGCTGACCTGACCAGCTACGATATCCCCTTCTTCACCCGCGTGGCTACTCCGCCTCCTCCTCCAGAAGAATCAGCAGAAGTTTCTGACGATGAACGCACCACCTCGGATGCGGACATCTCGGAACGATATCAAGGCGGAATTTCCAGCGAGCCGGCAGCTCCTTCATCTCCTCCCGCATCATAAATTGCCAGAAATATTTGTATTATCCTGAAAAAACATGATGCGTCTGCAAATGTAAAGTACTATGATTTTTCTAGTGCTAAGCTTTTGATCTATTCAGCACTTTTGGCTTTAATTTTTTGTGTGCCTGAAACATTTACATAAGCACTTGTATTTTTTCGTCCCTACTTATTGTTTATATGGCTTTCCGCCTCGTCCCTTTCATGAGCCGGCTAAACCTTCTGCCAGAAACTTTGCTGAGCAACGGAGCTCAATTGCTAAACCAGTTTAAACTCGAAAACAAAGCCGGCTTCCAGTACCAACAATTCACTACTCGGAAAATGCCCGCATCCAGCAATCAGACAAATAACCAAAGTAAAGACTAGAAACTTTAGAGTTTTACCTGAGGGTAGCAGTTTTAGAATCGAAAATCTAAACCAGAACAAACATGAGCATAAAGTACTTTTCAACATTCTAGGATTTTCGACTACGACATGATCATTCGGAAATAAGATGGTAAAAACTTCTCAGAAAAATTTGAGGCAACCAAAACTTTTATTTCTCACAGAACATGTACATATATATGTTTACAAAGAAGGATAAACTAAGAATAAAAGGGACGTAGCTGAGCAATATTCCACGGTCTATCTAACTCATCCGGATTTGTACTACCTCCAGCTCTCTTTCTCTTCTTAGTAGCAGGTCTTTGTTTGACTAGCCTCATGTCAGTTAAGTAGTACGATCCATTATGCAATACTCGACTAACTAAAAAGGGCCCTTCCTATACTGGGGAAAGTTTGTGCTTTCTTTGTTGCACAAGCCGGAGAACCAAATCACCTTTATTGAAAGATCTATTTCGGACTCTCTGGCTATGATACTTGTGTAACTTCTGCTGATAGGCTGTAGATCTCATTTCAGCAACGACGTGAACTTCTTCGACTAAGTTGAGATTGTTTTGTCGAGAAATCTCGGCATCCTCTTCAATATACGCAGCCACTCTAGGAGAAGTGTGAATCAAATCACTAGGAAGAACTGCTTCTGCACCATAGACCAAGAAGAAAGGTGTGTATCCGGTTGACCTGTTTGGAGTCGTTCGTAAACTCCATATTACAGAGGGTAATTCCTCTGCCCAAGCCCCCACAGCACGTCTTAGTGGTGCTTCGAGTCTCAGTTTTAGGCCTTGTAGGATTAAACCATTTGCTCTTTCGACTTGTTCGTTAGCTTGTGGATGTGCGACTGACGCAATGTCAAGCCGGATATTTTGCTCATCGTAGAACTCGGTCAATTATCCCATAGAGAAGTTACTCCTGTTGTTCGTGATAATACTATGTGGATAACCATACGTGATTATAACATCCTCGACAAATCTTTTGGCTGTTGCTCCATCACAACTAGTGACAGGTTTAGCCTCAATCCATTTGGTGAATTTATCCACCATCACTAAGAGGTGAGTAAATCCACTTGGAGCTCGTTCAAAAGGTCCTACCATATCAAGCCCCCAGACCGCAAAAGGCCATGTTATAGGTATTGTTTGCAACTGATCAGCCGGAACATGAGCTTGTTTGGCGTACTTTCGGCAGCCTTTGCACGTCTTGACTAATCGTTTGGCATCTGCCTGAGCTGTAAGCCAGAAAAATCTATGTCTAAAAGCTTTTGCCACTAAAGATTTGGCTGCAGCGTGGTGACCACACTCGCATTCGTGGATTTCCCTTAAGATTTCCACTCCTTCTTCCGGAGATACACACCGCTGAAAACCCCCAGAAACACTCCGCTTATAGAGCTCACCTTTAACAATAGTATAGGATTTTGCTCGTCGGATAATCTGCCGGCTCAGCACCTCGTCTTCGGGTAATTTGCCATCTACCAAATAATCGAGATAGGGTTGAGTCCAGCTGGGAATCACAGCCAGAACTGCTATCAGAGGTGAGTCGGATTTGGTCGGATATTCCTCATCTACTCCCTTTATTGAGGGAACCTTGGGGTGCTCTAAAAAAGCGCTATCCGGGACCTCTTTCCGCGCAGAACCTATCCGAGATAGTGCGTTTGCTTCCTCATTTTCTACTTGAGGAATATGTTGAACTTCAAATCCTTCGAACGATTTAGATAGATCATCCGCGATAGCTTTATATGCTGCCATGTGCTTATTTGCATTACAAATATCCGACACTTGTTGAGCAACAAGATCTGAATCTCCGTAACACATCAAATGTCGGATGCCAATATCCTTAGCAATCCGGATTCCATGCAGCAGTGCTTCATACTCGGCAATATTGTTTGTCGCTGTGAAGTGGATCTGCAACACGTATAAAAGTTTATCTCCTTGGGGTGACTTGAGCACCACGCCAGCCCCCGAGACCCCGCGAGCCTTAGACCCATCGAAGAAGAGGGTCCAATATTCTGACTCAGGAAGGATCATGTTCTCCTTCGTCTCTGTCCAATCAGCGAGAAAGTCAGCAAGGATCTGGGATTTGATTGTTGTCCGAGGTTTATACTCAATATCAAAAGCTGAAAGCTCTATGCCCCATTTGGCGACGCGTCCTGTGGCATCACTGTTGTTAATTATATCTCTCATGGGAGTTGTCCTCACCACGGTATTTGGATGCTCCTGAAAGTAATGTCGCAACTTATGAGATGCTAGAAAAACACCGTAAGCCAACTGTTGATAATGCGGATACCGCTGTTTTGACTCTGTTAGGACTTCACTGACAAAGTAAGTCGAATGCTGCACCAGGTGCTCCTGATTTTCCTCCGGTCTCTCCACCACCATGACGATACTAACGACCTTATTTGTCGCAGCAAGATAAAGCAACATCGGTTCTTGAGGTTCCGGCGCTGCAAGGATAGGAGCAGATGAGAGAACTTTCTTCAGGTCTTGTAGTGCAGCTTCAGCTTCATCAGTCCAAACAAAATCTTTTGTCTTTTTCAAGAGTTTATATAATGGTCCGGCTCTTTCACCAAGTCGGCTTACAAACCGACTGATTACAGCAATGCAACCAGTTAGTCTTTGTACGTCCTTCAGGCGAGTTGGCCTGGAAATATTGAGTATAGCCTTGATTTTGTCTCGGTTCACCTCTATGCCTCTCTGAGACACGATGAAACCTAACAATTTTCCGGCTGGTATTCCAAAGAAGCACTTCTTTGGGTTAAGCATGATGTTGTATTTTCGTAGGTTGGCAAATGTTTCCTCCAAGTCGGAAATCAACGTTTCCTTCTTTTTGGACATTACTACAATATCGTCCACGTATGCATGCACATTGCGTCCGAGTTGGTCATGGAGGCAATGTTGCATCGTGCGCTGGTATGTAGCTCCTACGTTCTTTAGCCGAAAGGGTATCGTAACAAAACAGAAGGTTCCGAAGGGGGTTATGAATGAAGTTTTGACTTTGTTAGATTCCTTCATCCGGATTTGGTGATAACCGGAATATGCGTCGAGAAAACAGAGAAGTTCTGAGCCTGCCGTAGAATCGATAACTTGATCAATTCTAGGTAGAGCAAACGGATCTTTTGGACAAGCCTTGTTCAAGGCAGTATAATCAACACACATCCTTAAATTAGTGGTGTCCTTTTTAGGGACCATTACAAGATTGGCCGACCACTCAGTGTGGATGACCTCTTCTATGAATCCAGCTAACTCGAGCTGTGCTAGTTCCTTAGCTATTGCCTTATGCTTTTCATCACCAAACCATCATAGGGACTGTTTGACGGGTTTCTTGTTCGGGTTTACATTTAGAGAGTGCTCGGCAAGTTCCCTAGGTACTCCGGTCATGTCAGATGGCTGCCATGCGAAGATATCTTGATTTTCTTGGAGGAACTTGACGAGCGTGCTTTCCTATGCGCTACCTAGGCCTACGCCTATCTAGGTCACCTTGGAGGGGTCATCATCCTTCAATGGCGTCTTCTTCGTCTCTTCTGATGCCTTGAACTCCGGATTTGGCTTTGTCACCTCCTTCTTCGTTGCGGGCATCTCAGACGGATCTATGCTCTTCTTGATCTCCTGGTACTCCTGGGCGTGCAGCATGGCTTCAACAAAGGCGACATTTCCATCCTCGCATTCTCACGCTTTCTTCGGGTCTCCCCTGATGGTGATCACGCCGTTGGGACCTGGAATTTTCATCATATTGTAAATGTAACACGAACGAGCCATAAAAGCCTAGTAAGCCGGACGTACGAATATAGCATGGTACGCGCTCTTGAACGGGACCACTTTGAAGGAAAGTGCCTCCGTCTGATAGTTCTTTGGAGTTCCAAAGGTAACATCCAAAGTGATCTCTCCCAGGGAATTAGCTTGTCTTCCTGGGACAACTCCGTGAAAGATCACAGAGCTATGGTTCAGCTGTGTTTCCGAGATCTTCATCCGGCGTAGCATTTCTACATAGAGAATATTTATACTGCTACCTCGCCTGTGTAACTTAGGCGGATGATCATCACGGTCAAATGTGATTGCCACTTCCGACCAGTCCAGATACTGGGGGACAGCCGGAACTGTTGCATTGAGCTCGTGTAGAACTACTTTCTTGACCTTTGCTGGTTGAGATCCGAGGAAAGTGACATAAGTGTCCTTCTTGGTGGGAAAAGTTTTCTTCCGTTCTGACCTGGGATTTGAAGCATCAGCTTCCTCCATGTCAGAATCTTCCTTGGCCTCTTTTTCTTTTTCGGGATTCTTCTTTCCCTTCTTCCGCTTAGCTTTGTAGCCCACAGTGTCATCTCTTTTGATGTCGTCATTGAAACGACATTCGGCGTTGGTGTGGGACGAGCCCCCATTGGCGTCTAGGTGATGCACACATGGGTTATTGGCAATGTCAGCCCAAGAGTAGGTTTTGCCTGGTTGCTGGTCTCCTCTACCCTGGACTCTTGAAGTTCCACGACCACGCCCGCAGCCTCCGCCGCGTCCTCCTCATCCTCCAGACCCGAAAGTAGCAGTGACCACTGCCGTTTCCGTGTTGGGTTTTTCCTCCGAGGTATTTTTGCGCTTCTGAGCTTGTTGCTTTGGTTGTTTTGCCGACTGAGGCACAACTAGGGCATTGAGCAATCCCTCTGCATCGTCAAAGATTCGACATACTTGCTCGCTGTTTCTATCATCTCTCCCAAATAAGTGGCCTTGTCACACTTCAAGCGATGGCACAGTAGACCAATTGGGAGACCTGCAATGAAAGCTTCAATCGCAGTTTGATCATTTACTCCTTCACAGGAGTTCTTGGTGTCAATCCATCGTCTGAGGTAATCCCGGCTAGTTTCTCCGGCTCTCTGGGTGCAACGCTGTAGGTCTCCGACTGTCAGGGGGATGATCCCCGGATACCCTACCCGAATAAGAAACAGGACAGTCGGATCTCGGCCGGCTGACCAGATGCAGCCGGACAGGGTAGGATGGACCGGCTACCACCCGGTAGCTGGACCATGAAGAGGTAGCCGGATACGACGATGTAGCCGGATCCAATCAGAGGGACAGGACGACGTGCGTATCAGTGCACGGTACGCCCTGTACAACGACAAGACGGGCAACCACCCGCCCATACCGAAGACTTGGCGTGGCTGACGCAGGAACAGTGGCCTGTGCTGACGACGGGCTCGCACGACGTCCACTGTGCCTATGACAGCCATGCCGCTCATACACCAATGTGACATACCATGCCGGGTACTGTGGATGACTAGTCGGCTGGGACCCGCCTGTGGGGCCTGCCAGTCGGACTAGCCAGTGAGACCCTCGCCTCTCTTCCTATATAAGGAGAGGGAGGGCCTCAGTAGAAAGGGGGGTTCTCAGTTCATTTAAGGCAGTAGCTAAAGTATACAGCTCGAGGAGCACTTGTAGGTCGTATATTCCACATAGTCAGATCAGGCAAGAGTAGGGGCTTTACCTCACCAAGAGGGCCCCGAACCTGGGTACTTCTTGCGTCCGCCACGCCGTCAGATCCAATCTCGTCATGGACGCCGTCGATAGCTTTCCTGCTAGTCCCCACACCTCTATCTAACCTTTTTAGGTACTGCCGTTCCCAATACAACGACAGTTGGCACCCACCGTGGGGCTAATGGCTTCGACCGGAGTCACGTTCCGCACGGGACCCCGCACTTCAGCCGGTGAGCGCGTGGCCTCCGGCCTGGTGCTCACGCTCGGCAAGTTCGACTGCGTCATCAACAACGCCTCCTGCTTCGCCGGAACTTCCTTCCCGGCAAACAGCACCGTTCTGCTATTCGGCGATCTCCCTATCTACATCGCCACCATCCCGGAGCGTTTCCCTAGGGAAATCGTCTCTATCGCGGGGCCGCCACGCTCAAG
The DNA here is from genome assembly GCA_023614405.1 of Avena insularis. Classification (NCBI taxonomy): domain Eukaryota; kingdom Viridiplantae; phylum Streptophyta; class Magnoliopsida; order Poales; family Poaceae; genus Avena; species Avena insularis. The sequence goes on from CM042694.1 coordinate 32,259,195, forward strand.
CGGCGGCACCTCCGCCGCACCTCGCGGCGTGGAGGTCATGATGGCCGGATCCAGCTCGCAGCCCCGCCAGCCGCGGGAGCGAGGCGTGGACGAGGTTGGAACTTCCGCTCCCTCGCAGCCTCGGAACCCGGTCGAGGATGCCATTGATCGGCTCCTGACGCCGGTTACCCTCAGGGACAACCCGGAGGAGAAGGAGGCCAACTTCACCATGGAGAGACAGATCCTCCTCCAAGAGGCCATGGAGCTGGCAGCAGCCCGCAAGCAGCTGGAGATCGCCAGGCGCGAGTATGACCGCCCGCACGGTCTCACCCCGGCTACCGTGGAGCCGAGCCCGCGCGGCCAGGTACGATGTCGGGGCGGTGAGCTAGGCGACAGGATGGAGAAGGACGGAGAACCAGATCCCGTGCCTGCCCCTACACGGCCCACCTACAACACGCCCATCAAGAACTTGTGCGCGGCACGAGCCGCAGCAGAAGAACTACCCAGCCTGGAGGGCGAGGAGCGAGCCCGCCAGCACGCTCGCGTCCAGGAGCTCCTCCGCGTCGCGGATGAGCAGGCCGGCGCCAACCGGCAGACGCAGGAGGACCTTAGCTACTCTAGAGGAAGCAGGCTACCCGCCAACAGCAAGGGCGCACCACGTGACACGCAGCAGGCGTCCTCCCCTCAGCCGGCTAGGGCCCGCAGCAGGCGTCGCAGCTCCGGCAACAGGGGCCAGCCGCGCCAGGAGCAGACGGTCAACAGCAACCCGCCACCTCCACCCCCACCAGCCGGAGCACCCAGACCAGCCGGTTCCCGCCTCTCGGGCCGGGTGGGCGCGCCCAACCCGGATTGTCTGGATGCTCGCGACCGCATCGAGCTGCTCGCTCAAGCACGCGTCATGGAGGAGGAAGATTCTACCGGACCAGTTTGTTTGGACCCGAACGGGCGAGCCGTTTCCGGATAAATTCTCCCTGCCCAGGGACACCCCCAAGTACGACAGCAACATGAAGCCGGAAGACTGGTTGACTGACTACGCCACGGCAGTCGGCATCGCCCACGGGAATAAGCGCACAGCCGTGCGTTACGTCCCTCTCATGCTAACCGGGTCGGCAAGGACCTGGCTCAATAGCCTCGCGCCCAATATCATCAACGCCTGGCCTGATTTCGAGAAGGTTTTCGTCCGCAACTTCAACGGCACATACAAGCACCCAGGGCGCCCGCGTGACCTGGCCTTGTGCGTCCAGGGCGACCGCGAGACCGACCGCGAGTACCTCGCCAAGTGGACAGAGCTCCGCAACACTTGCGAGGGCATCCTGGAGAGCCAAGCCATCGGTTTCTTCATCGAAGGATGCCGAGAGGGCACCATGCTTCGCCACCGGCTACTATGTGACGAGCCGAAAACCATGGCGGAGCTCATGATGGTTGCCGACCAGTACGCCACGGCAGATGCCGCCATGAAGAAGTCCCTCCGGGTAAACGTGGAAGGCCATCCGACTCCCACGGAGCCGGCTCGTGACCATCCGAGCAATCTGGCTGGTGAAGCCGGATCCTCCAGGCGCCACGGCAACGACAAACGGTTCCACGGGGACCGCCGGGACAGGCAACAGAAGCCTCGCTACCACGCGCGGCAGGTCAATGCCGTAGAGGGTGCGCCCGACGCACCGGCTAACGACACAAGAAGGCAGAAGCCCTGGCTCACCTTCGACCATATGATTGACGGCCCGTGCAAGTGGCATAGCGGTCCCTTCAAACCGGCTACGCACACCACCTGGAACTGCAGCTGGACTCGCCAGCTAAAGGACCAGGGCAACCAACCTTGTCTCCCGCCTCCCCCACCGGGTGGACCCCCACCACCGGCTAGGGGATCCGGTAATGATGGTAACGGCGGCAATAGAGGCAACAACAACAACGGCTACCCCCAGCCGCATGCCGCCTACCACATCTTCGAGACGGAGCAAGACGACAAGCACAGCCGCAGGCGACGCTCCAAGGAGGTCAACGCCATCGTTTCTCCGGTCCCCCAATACCTGAACTGGTCGGAAACCCCCATCACCTGGAGCTGGGTAGATCAACCTGAGCATATGCCGACTCCCGGGGGCTACGCCATGGTGCTCGACCCCCTCATCGTCTCCAACGCGCGCACCTGCCGATTTTCGCGCGTCCTCATCGACGGAGGCAGCAGCCTCAACCTCCTCTACCAGTCCTCGCTGGAGAAGCTGGGCATTCGCGAAAGCGACCTGCGCCCGACTACCACGACATTCCACGGCGTACTGCCGGGCCATCCTGCGCTCCGCTGGGAAAAATCCAGCTTGATGTCATCTTCGGGACCGAGGAGAACATCCGCCGCAAACCAATCTGGTTCGAGGTGGTAAATTTGACGAGCTCCTACCATGCTCTCCTCGGGCGCCCCGTCCTCGCCAAGTTCATGGCCGTCCCCCACTACGCATACCTCAAGACGAAGATGCCAGGACCCCACGGCATGATCACCGTCGCCGGCTGCTTCAGGCGATCGATGGAGTGCGCCTCAGCCGGTTCCAAACTAGCAGAGGCCCTCATCATAGCCAAAGAAAAGCGCGCGATCATGCGCAATGTGGCCATGGCCCAGCAGGACATTCCGGCTAGCAGCAAACTGGCTGGAGAAGGAGCCTTCCAACCGGCAAAGGAGATGAAGAGGATCCTGCTCGACCCCTCCGACCCGACTAAGTTCGTCACCATTGGTGCCGGCTTAGACAGCAAATAGGAAGGCGTGCTCGTCGACTTCCTCCGTGAGAATCGGGACATCTTCGCATGGTCTCCCAAAGACATGCCGGGTGTGCCGAGGTAGTTCGCCGAGCACTCACTTCATGTGCGTCCGGATGCCAAGCCGGTCAAGCAACCTCTACGCCGGTTCGCAGAAGAGAAGAGAAAGATAATCGGTGACGAGATCACCCGGCTCCTCGCAGCCGGGTTCATCATGGAAGTATACCACCCGGACTGGCTGGCGAACCCAGTCCTGGTGTTGAAAAAGAACAAGACCTGGCGCATGTGTATCGACTACACTAGCCTGAACAAGGCGTGCCCGAAAGACCCCTTCGCCTTGCCCCGTATCGATCAGGTCATCGATTCCACAGCCGGCTGTGATTTGTTGTCTTTTCTAGATTGTTATTCCGGATACAATCAGATCCGGCTAAACCCGGCTGATCAGATTAAGACATCATTTATCACCCCCTACGGGGCTTTCTGCTATGTAACCATGCCTTTCGGCCTAAAGAACGCATGCGCCACCTATCAGCGATGTATGCAGAAATGCTTGCATTCGCAGATAGGCCGAAACGTGCATGCCTACGTGGATGACGTGGTCATCAAGAGCAAGGAAAAGCGCACCCTCCTCGAAGATCTGGAAGAAACATTTGGTAACCTCCGCCAGTACCAGATGAAGCTGAACCCGGAAAAATGCGTCTTCGGAGTACCATCCGGCCAGCTACTCGGTTTCCTCGTATCTCAGCGAGGCATCGAGGCAAATCCGGAGAAGATCGCGGCCATCAAAAAGATGCAACCGCCCAAGAACCTGCTTGGAGTCCAGAAGTTCACCGGATGCCTAGCTTCCCTCAGTCGTTGGTCGGCCGGTGGGGAGAAGGCACTTCCGTGTACCGTGATGAAAAAGACGGACAAGTTCTCCGGACTTCGCAGTCGACACCGCTTCACGACCTCAAGCGCATGCTGTCCATAGCGCCGGTTCTAGCCACACGGCTAGCAAGGAGCCGATGTTGCTCTATAGCAGCCACCAGCGGTCGTCGATGTCGCCTGGTGGTGGAGCGCCCCGAGGAAGGCAAGGCTCAGCAAGTTCAGAGACCCGTCTACTACCTCAGCGAGGTTCTCTCCCTCTCCAAGCAGAACTACCCCCACTACCAAAATATGTGCTACGGCATGTACCTAGCATGCAAGAAGCTCAAGCACTACTTCCAGGAGCACCCAATCAAGGTCGTGTGCACTGCACCCCTTTCGGAAATCATCGGCAACAAGGACGCCACCGGCCGGGTCGCCAAATGGGCCATCGAGCTCGCCGCCTACTCCATCCAGTACGAGCCCCGGCTCACGATCAAGTCACAGGCGATGGCGGACTTCCTCGTCGACTGGGCCGAGACCCAGTATCTCCTACCGGTTCCGGATTCGGACCACTGGAGGATGCACTTTGACGGGTCGAAGATGCTCGGGGGCTTGGGAGCCGGCATCGTGCACACCTCGCCCAAGGGAGACCGGCTGGAGTACGTGTTGCAGATCCACTTCAAGGCCTCCAACAACGTAGCCGAATACGAGGCACTATCGCACGGGCTCCGGCTGGCCAAGGAAATCGGCGTCAACCGGATCCTGTGCTTCGGCGATTCGGACCTGGTGGTACAACAAGTATCCGGGGAATGGGACGCCAGAGATGCCAACATGGCCCTCTACCGGTTCCACATCTAGAAGCTCAGCTCCTCCTTCGACGGGTGTGAATTTCATCACATCCCCCGCACCAACGAGGCAGCCGATGCGCTCTCCAAGATAGGGTCCACCAGGCAGGCCATCCCACCAGGGGTCTCCCTAGAGCACCTACACAAGCCATCCATCAACCCGTCGCCGGAATCAGATTCCATCATCTGGGCGGGGAGCGTCCCAGCGGTCGGGGCAGCGGAAGCGGATCCGGTGGAGCCACCAAAGAAGAAAACTCGTGCCAACTCCGGCCAGGCGGTGCCCTCCGGCTCGCAGGACCCGGGGGCTACCGGCTCGCCCAGTGGCTCAGGGGCTACCGCCCCGAACATCCCACCCAGACGGCCCACCGACACCCGACAGCCGGAGGACAGGAGCGTCCTCGTCATCCTGGGCATAGCCCTTCATGAACTACATCACCAACAGCGAACTCTCGGATGATGAAGTGGAGGCCAGACAAATCCGACGCCGCGCGCATACATACACCATTATAAACGGCGAGCTATACAAGCGCAGTGTATCCGGTATCTTCCAAAGATGTGTCGACGTAGACACAGGCTACCGGCTACTCAAGGACATCCACCAGGGCGAGTGCGGACACCACGCTTTGTCAAGGGCGATAGTCGCCAAGGCGTTTCGCCACGGCTTCTATTGGCCCACCGCCCTCGAGGATGCCGAGCAGCTGGTCCGCGCGTGCAATGGGTGCCAACGCTTCGGGAAGCTCAGGCACATGCCAACCTTGGTGCTCAAGACCATACCGATCACCTGGCCCTTCGCGGTTTGGGGCCTCTACATGGTCGGGCCCTTCAAGCGAGCTCGCGCGGGAATGACCCACCTACTGGTAGCGGTGGACAAGTTCACAAAGTGGATCGAGGCCAAGCCTATCCGGAAGTTGGACGGGGCGACGGTGGTTACCTTCTTCACCGACATCATCAACCGCTTCGGCTACCCCAATAGCATCATCACCGACAATGGCACGAACTTCGCCAAGGGGGCCTTCGCCCGGTTCTGCAGCAATAAGGGCATCTGGCTAGACCTCGCTTCTGTCGCACATCCCCAGTCCAACGGGCAGGTCGAACGAGCAAACGGCTTGGTGCTAGCCGGCATCAAACCACGTCTCATCGAGCCGTTGGAGCGGTCACCCGGATGCTGGATCGAAGAACTTCTAGCTGTTCTGTGGAGCCTCCGCACCACACCGAATAGGTCAACCGGCTACACGCCATTCTTCCTGGTCTACGGATCGGAAGCCGTCCTCTCCGCCGACATTGAATTCGACTCCCTCCGCAAGCTCCTCTACGACGAGAAGGCCAACAAGGAGGCGTGGGAGGACGGGGTAGATATCCTGGAGGAGGCCCGCGAGCTGGCCCTGTCCAGATCCGCCCTGTACCAGCAGCGACTATGCCGCTACCATTCCAGCCGGATTCGCCTAGTCGCATTCCGCGAGGGTGACCTGGTTCTCCGGTTGGTGCAAGACACGAAGGGTATGCACAAGCTATCACCACCCTGGGAGGGCCCCTTCATCATCAGCCGGGCGCTGCCCAACGACTCTTACTACCTCATCGATGCACAGCAGCCACGCAAGAACAAGATGGACAAATCGGACGAGGAGACCGAACGTCCTTGGAACGCGGCCCTACTGCGCCCGTTTTACACCTAGTCTGTAAACAGTGTATGTATCCCGAAAACCTCATAAATGAAAATACGGACTCCCACGAGAATCTCAGGGGCTCCTTCTGGAAATGTGTGCGTACCTGTCTCCGATTAAAATTTTCCGGCTCCGGCTACCCCTACCCGGGGGCTCGCCGGCTGGCCCGGCCTGTTAAACCAACAAACCCACTGAGTAGTGTGCGATGATGTCAGAGGCCCACTCTTCATCTCAGCTACAGACCGCAACCCGGCTGTCCGGCTAGCAAGAGCAAAAGCCCGAGGCATCCCACATGAAAAACAGGGAAGAGGCGTGACAGATCGGGCGTCCCGGCCCCGCAACTAGCTCAAACCAATCCAGCCGCTAAGCCGCTAGTACCATGCGTAATGTACTGTCAGCTCCCTTCGATTCCGGCTGCAGACCGCAACCCGGCTGTCCGGCAAGGACGCAGTGAAAACAGCAGAACACACGAGAAAGCGACTAAGTGCCTAGAAAGGAGCAAGCCAGTTTTTGAAAAAATAAGCCGTTTCCCGGCTACGATTTGCCGGACTAACCTATTAACCTATGAATATGTATGTGTATGCATATGTGCATTCTTGTCCGACTACTTCGAGTCGGAATTCAGGAGAAGGAAAGAAGATTCGAAGCCCTTGCCTTCATCAAGCGCTCCGAATATCGGGGGCTACACCACTGGAGTGCACTTCATGGAATCTTGTCTTAGTTCTGGCCGACTAAGGGCGTTTAGCCGATAGTTCAGAGCCCAGGTAAGGGCAAGGGCGGGAGCAATAAAAGACAAGAAAGATTCGAAGCACCTGGCTACGCCAGCTACTCAGAATCTCGGGGGCTACACCCAGTGGGTGCGCTCGCGCGCCCCCACTGGAATGCTGGTTCCCCCGGCTAAAGGCGTCTAGCCGACGAAAGCAGCCGACTGGGGCGAGGCCAGTCGGATAAAGTTAGAAGAACAGGGAAGAACAAGGAAGATTCGAAGCACACAGCTCGCCAGCCTACCCCGAATCTCGGGTTACACCTAGTGGGTGTGGCGGCGCCTACTGGGGTGTAGTTCGTCCGCTAAAGTGTGTAGTCAATAGGTCAGCCAAGGAGCGAGCCGGCAAAGATATCAAAAGAAAATTCAAGACACAAGTTAAGAAAGACTCAAGAATTTAATATTAACAAGCAAAAGGGAGACGAAGCTCGAGAGTTACCCGCATCAAAGATAGCGATGCAGATGCATAAGTTCCATGATAACCTAAAAGAAGACAAATACACCGCATCCCGGGGCAACGGCTAAACGGGGGCCTTTGCCATGGGGCGTTCTGGTGGCGAATCTTTGGAGGCGGGCGGAGCCGATGCTCGCTCCGGCTCGGCGTGGCGGCAGCGGCACCGAGGACTCCGCATCCGGAGTGTTGGGGGACTCCGAGTCGGTGAGCACCTCGTCCGGATCCACGTAGTCGGCGATCTTGATGGCGGACCCGCGAAGCTCCGGATGGGCTTGGCGGATGGCGGCAAGATCGGCTCCGGTGCGGAAGCCCCCATCGATCTTCTCGACGCGAGAATCCTTGTACCAGGAAAGCATCAGCGCCAAGGGCATCTCCGCTCCGCCCCGTGCCGCCAGATCCCGCAGCCGGTCCACCGCAGCTGGCACCTCGCCCACCTTCGCCGCCAGCTGCGCCATCGTCTCTGGAACCGGAGCCTCCGGCCACACAAAGGACAAGACGTCCTGTGCCGCCTGACGATTCTTCGCGGCCTCCTCGCCAAGAAGAACGACGAGCTCCTGAGTCGTCGGTTGCGCTCCCGGCCAGTTCTCCTGTAGCCGATTGTAGGCCAGCAAGTCTATGCCGGGGTAAAAGGCTGTCAGAAAAGAGGAGTCAAATCCGGCTACCTGATCCGGAAAGAAAAGAAGACGGAAGAAAGAACTCACCTTTGGCAGTGTGGCCGACTTGCATCAGCTCCTCCACCAGCGCCTTCTCTTTGACTGCCAGCCGTTTTATCTCCTTCTCTTGGTCCTTGTTCTGGGCCTCGAGAAGGGAGAAGGCTTCGGCCCGGCCAGCGAGCGAGGCGTCGCGCTCCTTGACGGTAGCCTCCAAGCCGTCTACGCTTGCGTGCCAGTCCTTGTTCTGCAAGCGCAGCGTGGAGTTGGACCTGCTCAGCCGGTTGTTCGCTTTCTTCAAGCGATCGATCTCGCGCTGAGCACACACGAGGATGGCTGCAACGAAGCCGACTATTACAAAAAAAAAGATCCAGACGGATAAGGCAGACTTACTCTGGGAGGTCCCGTTGGCAGCAGCAAGCTTCTGCTCCAGGCTGCGGGTTCCACCGGCTGTGGCCTCAAGCAGCCGGATCTCCTTGACCGCCAGCTCGAGCGTGGCGGCAAGATCCGACAGCAAGGCAGCGGAGGAGGTGTCCTCGTCCACGGCGTTGACGGCCAAGGACTCCTTCGCCGCGATCACCGCCGTCTGCCACTCCTCCCCGAGCGCCTCGTCGGAGTCGTCGTTGCCAACCACGACAAGCTCCTTGCCAGTATCCCCCCGCGCGCCGACGGAGGAACCTTCCGGTTGGGAGCGAGTCGCTTCCGGCTGGGAGGGGGCAGCCGGCTCGGCCTGAGGAGGAGAAGGAGGATGCGCCTCATAGGAAGGGCAGGCGCCGGTTGGATCAGTCGGAACCGGCGGCGACCGGTGGCGTCGAGCGGGCTCATGGCCGAAAGAAACCAGTGCGCTAAAGGGAAAGAGGAACAGACAAGAGCAAAACAGGCTAAAGTCAGAAAAACAAGGACAAGGAAAAACAAACAGAAAGCACCGAGGAGGGAGGGAGAAAAACGTACCCCGGCACAACCGGGGGCGGCCCTTTTTTCCGGCCAAGACGGCTTGGCGGCAGGGTGCTAGTCTGGCCCCTCTTCAGAGCCAGCTCCTCCGCCGCAGGCTGGCGGGAGCCGGAATGGCCGGAGCCGCTCCGCCTTGCCCGTCACTTGTGAGGCCGCTGCCGCTCGACGGTCGGCCCGGCCTCCTCCTCCTCGTGCACCTCCGCGTGCGGGTCAGCGACCGGCTCGTCGTTCCGGCTGGGGAAGGCATCGCCGTCCCCATCCGATTCCTCGCGGGATCGCCGAGCGTGCGGCTCGGGCAAGTCCGGTGCGAACACCTCAAGAGGAGCATCGCCCTCCTCGCGAAGGATGCAAGGGAAGATCTGGAGAATGCAAAAGGTCAGCCAGACAGAAAAAGGAGATAACAGAGGGAATAAGCAAAAATTCTGGCTACAAGAACTTACCCGGGGCACGCGGTTCTCCCGGCTGTAGGGCGCCAGGCTGAACTTCCAGTTCTCCGGCAGCCGCTCCTTGCTGATCGTCCACAACAACTCCTTCAAGTTTTGGTAGCGGGGATCGCGGCGCGACAGCCGGGTCGGGTCCAGCCGGCCAGAGTAGAAGCACATCTTGTGCGCCCGCTGCTGGAGCGGCATCATCAACCGAGACATCCAGCTAAGGGTGATGTCCCGACCGGTTAGCTGGCAGGTGACAAGGGAGCGCATGCGTGCGAGCATCGCGTCCGTCTTCGCCTTGTCGCCGTAGACCTTCAGGTCCCAGTTTTGCCGGCTGGACTCGACGTCTTGGAAGGCCGGCAGGTTTATCCGGTCGACGCCGGTGACATTCTTGACATAAAAATATGACTGCTGCCACAGCCGTACCTTGTCCTGGAGCAAGAACTTCAGGTAGCCGGATTGGGAGCGGGAGTATATGGAGGCGCCACCGCAGACGACTAGCGGGCCCTTCGTGTACTGGACCTGCGGCCGAACTCGGAAGAGCCGGCAGAAGAGCCCGAGATCCGGCTAGATCCCGAGGTAGCTCTCGCAGAACGCCATGAAGTGCGCCAGCGTTCCGATGGCGTTGGCGCTGAGGTGGTGGAGGCGGAGGTCGAAGAAGGCTAGAAAAGTCAGAAAGAAGGGGCGGAGCGGCAGCGCAAACCCGCGCGCCAGGTGCGAGAGGAAGATAACGCGTTTCCCCTCCGCCGGATGCGGCAACACTTCCCCCACCGGCACCAACCGCACCGCCACCTCCTCCACCGGCGGGAGGACGCGGGTCGCGCGATACTTCGCGATCTGATCCTTGGTGACGGAGGAGCCGCACCAGGCTCCGCGGTCAGCGACCATTTCCGGCTAAGGAGAAGGAGCGGCAACGGAGGAGTGGCGGTGGCCCGTAGCGTCGACGGCGGCGAGCGGGCGACACAGAAGGCAGGAGCACAGGAGCAGTAGCGCACGAGAAGGAGAGAAAGATTGCAGCGGGGGAGCGAAGGAAAAGAACGGCCTCCCCCGCGGCATCCCTTTAAAGGATCGAAAGGGCAACCGTAGGCAGGGCCACGTGGCACGCATCTGGGCGACCCACATCCCAACTGCCGCCTAGATCCCGTGTGCCGGGACGGGATGCGCAGAAGATCCTAGGACGGGAACCGAAGTGCCGGACAAGCAGTTCCCCGAGGCGACGCGCGACGGGATGCTACGTTGCCCGCCGCAGAGCAATGATGGCGTGTGCGCGCGTGGCCGGCGTCAGCACTGATGTCACGGGTAGCACAACCGCCAGGCTCAGCCGGATCAAAATTCGAAAAGCAAAAGGGAGCGGGCGCGCATTTCGCCCAAGGGCGGAATCCACATGCGCTCGGGGGCTAGTGTCAGGGGGATGATCCCCGGATACCCCACTCGAATAAGAAACAAGACAGTCGGATCTCGGCCGGCTGACTAGATGCAGCCGGACAGGGTAGGATGGACCGGCTACCAGCCGGTAGCCGGACCATGAAGAGGTAGCCGGATACGACGACGTAGTCGGATCCAATCAGAGGGTCAGGACGACATGCGTATCGATGCACGATGCATACATGCGGCGACAAGACGGGCAACCACCCGCCCATACCGAAGACTTGGCGTGGGCGCAGCGGGAGCGATGGCACTGTCGACGACGGGCTCGCCGCGGCGTCCCATGCCTACGACAGCCATACCGCTCATACACCGATGTGACATACCATGTCGGGTACTGTAGATGACTAGTCGGCTGGGACCCGCTAGTCAGACTAGCCAGTGAGACCCTCGCCTCTCTTCGTATATAAGGAGAGGGAGGGCCTCAGTAGAAAGGGGGTTCTCAGTTCATTTAAGGCAGTAGCTAAAGGATACAGCTCGAGGAGCACTTGTAGCTCGTATATTCCACATAGTCAGATCAGGCAGGAGTAGGGGCTTTACCTCACCACGAGGGCCCCGAACCTGGGTACTTCTTGCGTCCCGCTACGCTCGCTCGTATCCAATCTCGCATGCGGACGCCGTCGATAGCTTTCCTCCTAGTCCCCACACCTCTATCTAACCTTTTTAGGTACTGCCGTTCCCAATACAACGACGCCGACCGTACAGGGCCTCCGATACGTGCCTTCGAAATTCCGAAAGAACACACTTTGCATGTCATACCAGTTATGGATGGTGTTCTCCGGAAGTTCATTGAGCCATGATCGTGCCGTCTTCCGCAACATAAGTGGGAGATATCGGGTTGCGACCAGGCTGTTTCCACCTTTGGCGATGCAGCAAGCTTGGAAGAAATCCTATAGCCAGGTATCTGGCCGAGCAATGCCATCGTAGGCTTGGATATGTCTTGAGATAGCAAATCCTTCCGGGAATTGTGTAGCTCTGATGCGTGGTCCGAAGCACTTTGGGCCCACATAGATATCATCGTTTTCATAGCGCCGAGCCCCTATGTTGGAATTGATCCTGTGCCTTGTGTTGTTCGGGGATAAAGATCGTCCCGAATGTCAGCTGTGGCTGCGGTGCCTTGGAGCCAGACTTCGGCTTCTTCCACCACCTCCTCCGCCACGTCGTCCTCCTTGCCCTCCTTGGGAGTCGTTGTGATGACTGTGTGGTGGAGAGGGTGGGGCGGCTAGATAGTTTCTGGCTGATCGCCGGCCTCTGTCCGGAACGTCATTATTCCGATTCCGGGGAGGGTATTGACTATGACGAGCCTCCTGCCTGCTTGTCCCGACATAGTTTCCGTTGTTCCTTCGTCCGTCGTTCCCACCATGGTGGGGCTCAGCCGGACGGCTTGCATGTCTAGGAGGTCGCATTTTTTGACGATCCTCTTCCTGACGTTTCTCTTTATCTTCTTCCCTTCGATCATTAGATTCTCGTCGGGGAGGATTCCTCGGATTAAGAGCAGCGATGGCCTCTTTCTCGGGCGCTGGTGCAACGTTGCTCTAGTCGCGTGCAGTCCTGCGATGCTGTCCTGACGATCCGGTTCTCGAATAATTGTCATCCCGTCGTTCGGGGCGATAATGCTGCTCTGGAACGCGGTGGGGTCTTACGTCAGCCCATGCCGGATCTGTTCGACATTGGACGGAATCCGAGACCAGTTTTTGACTTCCGGACAGGGCGACCTTTTGCTGCTCTAGTCCCTTGTTGAGTAGCTTGATACCCAAATGGATCTCCTCTGGTCCTGGATTAGCCGATAGAATTTCTCGGGCCACCACGGTATTCTGTACTAGGGTTGGATATACCCAATCTCCTTTGCTATCTTTTCGTGGCTTCCCCATCTCATCTCCGAAAAGGACGGCACGGATATGTGGGAATTGGTCGTCATTGGTGTGACGCTTCCGTGTCTTCTGATGCAGCCGAGACATGTAATCCTTGGTTGCCATGCGTTTCTTTTCCCCCTCGATGTTTTTAGCTTCATCCAGGAATTGTTGACGACGCGCTTCTAGGGCTTGGGCCCTTTCGTCCAGCTCTTCAGCAGTAAGTTCTACAGCTGTAGGGATAGGTGTGGTTAATGCAGCATCAATGAGTTTACGCGCACCTTCAGTGATCACGTGTCCATCCATTGATTCTTCTTTTTTAGGCTCTTCTGGGATAAGTGCTCCATCCGAGTCTTCCTCATATTCCTCGGCAATCACCTCCTCTATCAGAGGGTCTTTTGCCAAGGTCTTGTTCTTATTGTTCTCCTTCTTTGCCTTCTTGGCAGCACCAGTAGCAAAGACGGCTTTGGGTCCATTTCCCGAGTCAAGCTCTGATTGGTACTTTTGGACATCTGGACCTCGGGATTATCTGCGACGTCCATGTCATCCTGCGCTTTAGGAGAGTGTTCCCCGGATCCTTCATCCATGGCTTCTCCTTCTTCTGCAGCCTTGGAGTTGTACTCTTCTTCATATTCCACGGAGAACTTTCAGAAATCTGCCGATGTCATCGATTCATCCGAGGATGCGAGTATGTCGGTGTTTGTTCCAATTGCCTCTAGCACCGAGTCGGTGTTTTCTCTAGCATCAGCAGAGCCGGATCCGGATCCCATGTACCCGACAAAGTGCGACGCATGCTTCCTGAGGTACCTGCGGCTTTCGCGATCAACCATGTCGAAACTTTTGATGGTCTCGAGAATTGCATCTGCGCTTGCATCTTGCATTATCATACATTGTGTACCTTAGGAAAGGTCTGTATGTCCCGGCATTATCAGAGCCGGAATCAGTGTCATTGATATGCTCCTCCTGGATTTCGACTTCCGCTGGTGGGTCGATCTGGGATCCGGCTCCTCCAGGGAGATCCAATCCAGATTCGACTTGGACCTCTAGGTCTTCTTCAGGCTCGGATTTCTCCACTATCTCCGCAGCTGGTGCGGGCTGGGTGGGTTTATGGTTTTCTGAGATCCGGAACTCTGTCGCCTCCGCGGATAAAGGGGACCCAGAAGATTCTTCTGCCTCTATCATCAGCGATGGGGCAGGTGGGGCAGGTTCAGCGAAACCGATGTAAACATCGATCTCGCCAAAAGACATGATTGTGTAAGCAGTTACAGCCTCCCTAGCCGGAATCCAGGTCTCATAGAGAACGATGAGAGGGACGTCGCTGGCATAGAGGATGCGACAGACGGCGATAGTCTCGCCGATTCTGATTCTTGCCGATTTTGCTCGGAACGCAGATCCGAAGCTCACTTGCCCCACGGTGGGTGCCAACTGTCGTTAGATTGATGACAAGTACGCCATGAGGGGGTCCTCGAGGCGTGTGGAAGATAGGGGTGTGAGACGTACGGTATTCCGAGACGGTGAGCACACAAGTTTACCCAGGTTCAAATCCGCCGGCTTTGGACGGATCCTACTCCTGCTAGCAATTCAGTAATACGGCAGAGCCGGAATATGGGTTACAAGGGTTTCTCCTGTGCGAGTTGAGGGTCTAAAGTATTGATGTTAGGTGCCCTAAAGGCTCTCCCTAGGACGGCTTATATAGATATCCGGCCTAGGGTTTACAGGAGAGATCTATCCGGCTACGACTAAGAGTCGGTTACAGAGTACATCTTGAACTACAAGTAACATTATGGGCCTAAGTCGATAAGTCTTCTGGGCCTTCCGTAGCCGGATTGGACTCCGTCTTTCTCCCTGACTGGGCCGCCCGTGAATCAATGCTCTAACCCGAAGTGGGCCACCCTGGTCAGTGAGGAACTGTGAGGATACCCGGAAAGTATATCCCCAACAGCAGCCCCCGGAGGCCTCCAAGATCCAAAGTCGGATTTTATCATTGTCTAGCTTAATCTTCGGCTTGCAGAATCTTGAAGGGTTCCTAAAACTTCACAACAACAAAAATACGATCCGGGTCTTAAAAAATAAGTCGGACCTATCAATAGGTTACTCGGATTTTCTAGCTTGATTTCAAACTAAGCCGGAACTTGATCTCTAACGCCACCTGACACAAGTCGTGGTCAAGTCACGTCATCTGACAGGCATTCCGTCAGCACGACCATTGGTGGGTCCACAGTTCGCGGAACCGAGGTGCCGTTTCAATGCGTTCCCGGAGATTGAGGCGACATAATCATCACGTGGGACCTTCCCAATTCCTTCAATGTTGCGTGGCAGTTATACTGTAGTATTTGCACGAATCTTGGCGCAGTTAGGTGAATATAAGGGGTTAGAATTTTCTCCTTCTCCTCTCACCAGTCCTTTGCCTTTTCCTCTCCTTCCAATCTCCTTGCGTGCACAGAGCTCCCCCGTTCCTCCCCCAAAAACTCCCAGCGCCGCCCCTTTTAGGTCAGCTACTCATCAGAGAGATGGCTTCATCTTCCTCTTTCGGCTTAGCGGCAGCGGCGGCGGCGGAGAAAGAGAGCTTCCGTGGGCTCTGGATCCCCTGCGCGCTCAACGACGATGGTCTCAAGAACATGGAGAAAGAAGGGCTCCTCCGCGCTGATGACTGGCGGAGCGGCTTCGGGGAAACCGTCCCCAACCCGTGCGACAGCGAGGGGGTCCACTTCGGCACCCACCTCGATAGAGGTTTGTCGTTTTCTCTCTCAGAGTTCTTCTCCGAGGTGATTGATCATTACGGAGTTCAACTCCATCATCTTCCTCCCAACTCTCTTTTAGAGATGAGCGCGTACGCTTCATTGTGTGAGGGCTTTCTCGGCATTAGGCCGAGTTTGACTCTATTCCGGTACTACTTTGATGTCCGGAGAAACTCAATTACCACCGGTGTTCCTTATATCACCGACACTATTACTTTCTCGCTTAGACGCGAGTGCGCGTATCCCAAAATTTTAGCTAGTGACTCGGCCAAACAATGGCCAGCCACGTTTTCCTATCATAGGGATATTCCGGCTCCCGGCAAAGCCACTGCTTTGCCGGCTTTCATCGACAGAGCCGGCACGGCCCAACCATCCTGGGACGAGGCTGCTCCGGCTCTCACCGACGATCTGATCCTCGCTAAGAGGCGGATAGAATACTTGATCAAACACAAGGGTCTGAAGGGATCCGACTTGGTCCAGTGCTGGGTCTCACGTCGGATCCAGCCCCTTCAGTACCACGGAACCCGACTGATGCATTCCATCACGTCATCCAAAAAAGGCTCCCTCCGCATCAGCCCCAAGGCCTACACCACACAGGGCTACATAAGCCAAGTCAAGTGGTTGATTAGGGAGTAGATCGAGAGGAGATCTCGGAGGTTTCTCTGGACATGCACACGGCGGATAACCCCGTAGTGCCGGTAAGCTTCTATCAGTACACCTTTTTATGTCTTTCAATCTTCGAGTTACATTGCAATACTGATATGTTTTCTTCTTTTCAGCTTGCTGACCTCCCCGAGTCGAAACTTGCTCCGCTCGAAGGATATCCTCCTGAGTTTTCTCAGGAGACAGAGGTGGTCCCATTGCCGGATCTTGCGCTTAAGAAGCGCAAAGCTCCGACAGTGGCTGTCGGCACAAAGGAGGTGCCTGTTGTGAAGAGGTAACTTTCAATCACAATTTCCGCCTTTGTACCTTACTCGAATTTCTTTCCGAGATGTAATGTTTCTGACTTTACTACATTCTCAGAGCAAAACCGCTCGTCAAGGGCAAAGGGAAAGGGATTCCTTCGAAGCCGCTGCGGTAGACGAAACTTACCATAGCTTCTCCTGTCGTGGCTCCTCTGACTCCTGCCCCTCAACCTTCCACAACGCCAATGATCTCCCCGGACACCGCAGAAGATCCGACTCCTTCAACGGAGCCTGCGAACCTTGAGCCGCAAACTGACGTCACCATGGGTGAGTCAGATCTAGATAAGGGTGAACCCTCTTTGGGTAATGATCTCTCCATAGAAACCTTCGCCAAAAACCTTATCAGCAATCCGGGACTTGCCAAATTTGGCCTGTCCCGGAAATCTGCTGAAGAAATCCAGCGGCTCGCTAGGCAATGCCTGGAGAAAAGAACTTTATCTACCGAAGAAGAAGCGCAAGAAGTGGAGGACGTCAAGTTCTCCGACCTTCTTGCCCAGGTGCGCCTTCGCGACGAGAGGATTAGGACTGGTGAGCTTCCAACAGCCCCAGTGATTCCTCTGACTCTCGCCGAGAAGGTGGCCGTTGACGTGAACGCGAGTTTGGATAAACTCACTCGCGAACAATATGTAAGTCGGAATTCCAATTCCTCTTTTTCCTTTATTTCATATCATATCTTCTAGCCCCCAAGCATGAAGTAGGATATATAATCCGAGTTTATGCTTCATTAGGATGCCAAAGAATGAACTAGTGTAGCCCTCAAGGCTCATGCTGATATTTAGCAACAATATTAGCCCGAGTTAAGTAGCTTTCTGACTTTGGGTATTCTGACTTACAGAAAGTATGTTCCTATAATCAGGATTTTATTAAAGAATGTCTATGATAAGCGGAGAAAGATCCAGGCTCTCCGACTTAAAAATGCTGAACTTAAAGTTGCCAAGGATGAGGCCAAAGGTAAACATTCTGAGACTCAAACCTTGTCTTTGTATTTTTCAATGTTGAATTTTTCCTGAACTGTTATTCTTTTTGACTTACAGCACTGGTGAAAAAATCCTGCGCTATGATTGAAGAGGCCGAGAACCTCAAGACCTTGGTGGTGGAGAACAAGGAGCTTCGCCAAGAGCTGGACCAGCTCAAGGCAAATCATGAAAAGAGCATTGCTCAAGTCCTTGAGTCCTCCTCCATGGCTACTAAAGAGCGTGATCGCAAGATCGCTGCTCAAGATAAAACAATCTCGGACCTCAAGAATGAACTTTGCAGAGAGAGGGACATGTCCCAGGCGCTCCGGGCTGAACTCCAGAGTCTCCGGGAGGAGAAGACCAAAATTGACGATGACATTTTTGGTACGTTCCATCTGTCTGACTTGTCTTTTTTCTTCGACTTCTATCAATGTCGGATTTTTATTAACTTGTTTTGTGTATAGGTCCCCTGAACTTGACGGACTCTTCCTCCACCGAGCCCCGCACCCACCGGCTTACCCAAGTCGGTGACCTGCTTCATGACTTCCGCCAATCCCTTGAGGACATCGGCGAAGCTCTCATGATTTCGGACATGGCTAGCATGTCGGATTTTCAGGTGCGGGATAAAGCAAAGGAGATGCCGCAACTTGTTCAGGACTGGAACATGTCTTACGCACGGACTGCTGCGCAGAACGCTCTCACCATGGTCATGAGCCACCATGGAAACATGGAAATATGGCAAGTGACCAGAGGGTACTTCAAAGTAGATGAAGACGGCCAGGAGCAGGACCTTCAAGCCATCATGCACTCCTGCGCCGGATATGGGTGTCACGTGGCTGACCTGACTAGCTACGAGATCCCCTTCTTCACCCGCGTGGCTACTCTGCCTCCTCCTCTAGAAGAATCAGCAGAAGTTTCTGACGATGAACGCACCACCTCGGATGCGGACATCTCGGAACGATATCAAGGCGGAATTTCCAGCGAGCCGGCAGCTCCTTCATCTCCTCCTGCATCATAAATTGCCAGAAATATTTGTATTATCCTGAAAAAACATGATGCGTCTGCAAATGTAAAGTACTATGATTTTGCTAGTGCTAAGCTTTTGATCTATTCAGCACTTTTGGCTTTAATTTTTTGTGTGCCTGAAACATTTACATAAGCACTTGTATTTTTTCGTCCCTACTTATCGTTTATCTGGCTTTCCGCCTCGTCCCTTTCGTGAGCCGGCTAAGCCTTCTACCGGAAACTTTGCCGAGCAATGGAGCTCAATTGCTAAACCAGTTTAAACTCGGAAACAAAGCCGGCTTCCAGTACCAACAATTCACTACTCGGAAAATGCCCGCATCCAGCAATCAGACAAATAACCAAAGTAAAGACTAGAAACTTTAGAGTTTTACCCGAGGGTAGCAGTTTTAGAATCGGAAATCTAAACCAGAACAAACATGAGCGTAAAGTACTTTTCAACATTCTAGGATTTTCGACTACGACATGATCATTCGGAAATAAGATGGTAAAAACTTCTCAGAAAAATTTGAGGCAACCAAAACTTTTATTTCTCATAGAAAATGTACATATATATGTTTACAAAGAAGGATAAACTAAGAATAAAAGGGACGTAGCTGAGCAATATTCCACGGTCTGTCTAACTCATCCGGATTTGTACTGCCTCCAGCTCTCTTTCTCTTCTTAGTAGCAGGTCTTTCTTTGACTGGCCTCATGTCAGTTAAGTAGTACGATCCATTGTGCAATACTCCACTAACTAAAAAGGGCCCTTCCTATACTGGGGAAAGTTTGTGCTTTCTTTGTTGCACAAGCCGGAGAACCAACTCACCTTTATTGAAAGATCTATTTCGAACTCTCTGGCTATGATACTTGCGTAACTTCTGCTGATATGCTGTAGATCTCATTTCAGCAACGACGCGAACTTCTTCGACTAAGTTGAGATTGTTTTGTCGAGAAATCTCGGCATCCTCTTTAATATACGCAGCCACTCTAGGAGAAGTGTGAATCAAATCACTAGGAAGAACTGCTTCTGCACCATAGACCAAGAAGAAAGGTCTGTATCCGATTGACCTGTTTGGAGTCGTTCGTAAACTCCATATTACAGAGGGTAATTCCTCTGCCAAGCCCCCGCAGCACGTCTTAGTGGTGCTTCGAGTCTCGGTTTTAGGCCTTGTAGGATTAAACCATTTGCTCTTTCGACTTGTCCGTTAGCTTGTGGATGTGCGACTGACGCAATGTCAAGCCGGATATTTTGCTCATCGCAGAACTCGGCCAATTATCCCATAGAGAAGTTACTCCCGTTGTCCGTGATAATACTATGTGGATAACCATACCGGATTATAACATCCTCGACAAATCTTTTGGCTGTTGCTCCATCACAACTAGTGACAGGTTTAGCCTCAATCCATTTGGTGAATTTATCCACCATCACTAAGAGGTGAGTAAATCCACTTGGAGCTTGTTTAAAAGGTCCTACCATATCAAGCCCCCCCATCATAAAAAGGCCATGTTATAGGTATTGTTCTGAATGATCAGCGGAACATGAGCTTGTTTGGCGTACTTTTGGCAACCTTTGCGTCTTGACTAATCGTTGCATCATCTTTGAGCTGTAAGCCAGAAAAATCTGTGTCTAAAAGATTTTGCCACTAAAGATTTGGCTGCAGCGTGGTGACCACACTCGCCTTCGTGGATTTCCCTTAAGATTTCCACTCCTTCTTCCGGAGATACACAACGCTGAAAAACCTCAGAAACACTCTACTTATAGAGCTCACCTTTAACAATAGTATAGGCTTTTGCTCGTTGGATAATCTGCCGGCTCAGCACCTCGTCTTCGGGTAATTTGCCATCTACCAAATAATCGAGGTAGGGTTGAGTCCAGCTGGGAATCACAGCCAGAACTGCTATCAAAGGTGAGTCGGATTTGGTCGGATATTCCTCATCTACTCCCTTTATTGAGGGAACCTTGGGGTGCTCTAAAAAAGCGCCATCCGGGACCTCTTTCCACGCAGAACCTATCTGACATGGGTATGCCCAATAGGCACTCGACTACAACCTACCTCGTGCGGCTCGACGGAAGGCCCACTCGACGAATTGCCAAGGTCCATGACACCTATGACGGTTCGAGTGGTATGAAGCCCATATGAACACCGACTCCCAACGTACAAGACAAGGAAACCTCAAGACTAGAGTTCTAATCTAACTTGTAACCAACTCGTATTGGTACCTGAGACCTAGCCTCCTCATATATAAAGGCTAGGAGGGTCCAACGAGAAGGTATCCTCTCCCCCAACACGCTACGCCACAATAGATCTAGACATCGCGACTCCTCCAATAGATAGATCTACGATCTCTCATACGCCAGATCTAATCTGCGCAACACCGCCATCGGCGACATTGTAATCCTTCGGATCATCATCAATCAAGAGCAGACAAGCAGGAGTAGGGTCCTCTACGAGGCCTAAACCTGGGTAAACCTTGCGTCCCTGTGTGCTTGTTTGCTAGCCGTACCGAGATCTCCAGCGCTCCTATCTTCTCCAAAACCCAAGTCCATAACAATGGGCATTGATGAGTTAAACCCTCGTAAATTGGCGCCGTCTGTAGGAACTGGGAGCGCTGATGTTGCGATCTTGACGGCCCCATCACCAGCAATCTATAATTTTTCAGCTCCAACCTTGGTTACCTACGATTCGCCGATTCTCGAGAAACAAATATGCAACAACGGCAATTATGGAGGGCTTGACATCAAGGTTGTTCCCTGCATACGGCCATAGAAGTCATCGCATGTACAAGGATTAGCAAGAATACGACACTTCCCAGACCCGTCCTGCCCGCCAAGTCGCCACATCATCCGATCCGTATAGAAGGAAGAGATTGAGCAAGCACGAGCACTGATCAAGTTAGCCGCCGACTCTACTACTCGTATACTACTCGTATACCAGCATCAGTTCAAGGACCAGTTGAGTACTCTACTCAGGCAAGGCAGAAAGCCCTCACATGAAGATCAACTAGTACTCAAGACTTCACGTGAGTAGAGAATCCATGACAACCATTGGCAGGAACAAGAACAATTGGAATCACATGCAGCTTAGAGCGGATTAATTGTTGTGTCTGGTTGCATATCGAGAAAAGCAGGAGGGATGCATGTGGAATCGTGCGGCTACGTAGTGACAAAAAAAGATCTGGCTCGTACGGCCAAAAGGAAATAAAGATCAATATTGGTAAATCACGCGACATCAGCAATAGTTCGATACGGACTATGCACATGAATTCCTTTTCAACTACGTCCTTATTACACAGCTGCCGGCAATGCCACAGGAAAAATTAGAAATCAAGATATTTGACGGCTCCAACGAACCCACCATGACAACTCCGGATGGCTAAAAAAAATCCAACGACTCTGCCGTGTCAATTCCGTGTCCACCATACGACTCCGGCGACACTTTACGGTCTTCAGCTCTGGCGACCTGCTACAATCTTCCGCCATCGGCATCGGCGACCCGCTGCCGCGTCGACTCTCGAACATTGTCTCGACCACATCAATCACATCGACTCTACACTCGGGGACTCCCTCCTCTATGGCGACACGCCGCATCCTTCGACTCTGGCGACCTTCTGCGGTCTTCGGATGGGGTGACCCGATACGGTCTTCGACTGCTACGACCCGTTGTGGTCTTCGGATCCAGCGACTCAGAGGCTCCCTCGGCATAGGCGACCCCCTATGGTCTACGACTGCGCTGACTCGCTTGGGTCTTCGATTGTGGCTACTCAATGCAATCTTCGATTGCGGAAATCCACTGTGGTGACCCACCACCGTCTTCAACTTCAACGACCTGCTGCGGTCTTCATATCAGGTGACTCGGGGGCTTCCTCGACTCCCACGACCACGAGCCCCTACGGTCTTCGACTCCGCCGCGAGGCCCATTGCCGCCTTCGGTTACGGTGACTCACTACGGTCTTCGACTCCGCTGACCTACTAAGTCTTCGACTCCATCACTCGACTTGTTGCGGTCTTCGACTGCGGCGATGCGCTGCGGTCTTCGACTCCACCGATCTACTGAGTCTTCGACTCCATCACGCAACTCGTTGTGGTCTTCGGCCGCCGCGATGCACTATGGTCTTCGACTTTGCCAACCTGTTGTGTCTTTGACTCCGTCGTACGACCCGCTTCGGTCCTCAACTCCACGCTCGGGGGCTGCGCCCACTTGGTCATATGACTCGCGACTATCGACCTGTTGCGGTTTGCGACTGCGATGATCCTCTACGGTCTTCAATTACGGCGACTTGCTGCATCCTTCGGATGTGGCAACTCAATGCGATCTTTGATTGCGACGACCGTCCACATCGGCTTCAGCGACCGTGACTCGGGGGCTTCCTTGACATCGGCGATGCTCTGCGATCTTCAACTCCAGCGACCCGGGGGCTCGCTCCTCTATGGCGACCCGCCGCGTCCTTCGACTGCGACGACCCAGTAAAATCTTCGGTTGCGACAACATGCTACTGCCATCGGCTTCGGCGACCCGCTGCCGCGTTGACTCCGGTCCGCCGCATCGGCTCACGAACGTCGTCTCGACTCCATCAACCACCTCGACTGCAGCGACTCGGAGGCTCCCTCAGCATTGGCGACCCAGCGACTCGCTGCATCCTTTAACTCCGGCGAGATGTTGCCTCCTTCGGCAACGGCAACCCGTGCCGCCATCGGGTGTGGCGACCTGGTACAACCTTCGACTCCTGCAATCTGTTACCGCGTCGACTACGTCCGCGTCCACATCAATTTCGTCCACGACAACTACCTATAAAGCTAAGTTCTCTACTTAGAGATGATTTCTTTCTTTCTTTAAATCACACTCGAAACACTCGGGGGCTGCGCCCTCTTCGAGTAACCTAATGTGCCGTCGACTCCGCGCACTCGAGCACCTCATACGCGACAGCCCAAGTAGCTGATTCTGCCTGATTGTCGAATCCTTGAACTCTGAGTGCCTTGGAAAGGTACTGATACTAAGGGTAATCAGGCTAACGAAAATGCCTAGCATACAGTGCAAAAGTGTCGACTCGATTGGCACCAGAATCTTACTTTGCAAACCGACATGCAAATATCTTTACAAGATACAAGTACTTCACAATTAGTAATATTTATGCAGCCTACAAGGATGTCGACTTCGTCGAGCTATTCTATTGGGTCCTCCAACAGGAGTCGACAAAACAACTAGCTATGCTATACACTCAAGACCCAAGTCGAGTACCTCCTCGGATGGTTGCATCGCTTGATACTACACACATGCGGCGTTGGCCACGCACCCGACAAAAGTGACTGCATCGACTCCATCTGCATTGTCAACTCACCCATGTTTTCTTCTCGCATGATTAGCGACTACATCTACAAAGATACAAGACTCGAGTCTCTACCCGAGTCTGCGACTCCGCCAGACACTCGGGGGTTACTCCAAACTGGAGCGCTGGTGGCGCATATACAAGATCCTCGAGTGACACACTCTGAGTCCTCACTCGAATCCACGATTCGACTAAGGACTCGGGGGCTACTCCCATAGGGAGCGCTGGCCGCGCACCCGAAGAAATTTGTGAAGATATGCAAGCATCATGAAAACCCTTCACTCGAATCTACGATTCGATTGTGGGCTTCGGGTTACTCCCATAGGGAACGCTGAAAGCATATTCGACTGAAACAAGCAAAAGACGACAGCAGTCGCAAAATACATATAGTCCCCACTCGAGTCTACGACTCGAATAGGCACTCGGGGGTTACTCCCATAGGGAGCGCTGGCCGCGCACCCTATGATTATTTTTGCTTGTACATCGTATTGTGTGTCGATAACATCCACATTCGAATGTTATGGCGACTCCGCCACGTATTTCCCCTACAAAGAGATTACATCTCCTGGGCCACCCGAATCATCTCTACGATGACAAAATTCGGATGCCGCGCTTACAGCGTGAAGATAAGACCTGAATAAGGCCTGGCAATGCATCTGCTGCGCTCTACCAGAAATAATCCATGCCTCCAGGTACGATGAAATAAGCCTTGACGGACGCGTCGAGTGCTCACACCCATACACTGAAATTCAACTCTGTAAGGCCTCCGCGGCATGAGTCGAATTACGCCAGCAATTTCCGGATTCGAGTCCGGGGACTCGAGTTTGAGTAGGTGGAGTTGTTTTTGCCCTAGAGCAATTAACTGGTTCCGATCCGTCGAGCGCACCAGGTACGTTTACCATCATCCCTATGAACTACTATAAATTCGATTGACCCGATGAACTTCCGGGTGAAGTGCTTCGTACTCGATAGAATTGTCGACTCCGGCATCCTGATGCAAAAATCAAGACTTCTGAGTCCCCATCCGAATCTACGATTTGCATGGACACTCGGGGGCTACTTACATGGGTATGCCCAATAGGCACTCGACTACAACCTACCTGGTGCGGCTCGATGGAAGGCCCACTCGACGAATTGCCAAGGTCCATGACGCCTATGACGGTTCGAGTGGTATGAAGCCCATATGGACACTGACTCCCAACGTACAAGACAAGGAAACCTCAAGACTAGAGTTCTAATCTAACTTGTAACCAACTCGTATTGGTACCTGAGACCTAGCCTCCTCATATATAAAGGCTAGGAGGGTCCAACGAGAAGGTATCCTCTCCCCCAACACGCTACGCCACAATAGATCTAGACATCGCGACTCCTCCAATAGATAGATCTACGATCTCTCATACGCCAGATCTAATCTGCGCGACACCGCCATTGGCGACATTGTAATCCTTCGGATCATCATCAATCAAGAGCAGACAAGCGGGAGTAGGGTCCTCTACGAGGCCTGAACCAGGTCAAACCTTGCGTCCCTGTGTGCTTGTTTGCTAGCGATACCCAAAGAGATCTCGGCACTCCTATCTTCTCCAAACCCTGCCCGAGGTTTAACTCATCAATGCCCATTGTTATGGACTTGGGTTTTGGAGAAGATAGAACGCTGAGATCTCGGTATTGCACGACTAGCAAACAAGCACACAGGACGCAACATTTAGGTACCTCAGAGGACCCTACCCCGCTTGTCTCGCTTTGAATCAGTTTGATGATGATCCAAGGATTACAATGTCGTCGATGTCGCAGTGTCGGTGTCCAGATTAGATCTCGACGATGAGAGATCAGAGATCATTGAGGAGTCGCGATGTCTAGATCTATTGTATGTAGCGTGTTGGGGAGTTTCATCGATGGACCCTCCTAGCCTTTATATATGGGGAGGCTAGTCTCTGTGTACTAACACGAGTTGGTTTACAAGTCGAGTTCAGATCTCTAGTCTTGTCTTTCCTTGTTTGTCTTGTTATGCGAGTCTGTGTCTTTGTAGGCTTCGTATGACTCGAACCGTCATGGGCTTCATGGACTGTGCGGTCGTTGCATGCGCACGCTCACGCCGCACAGGGTACACTGTGTATGTAGTTGAGTGCCTATTGGGCATACCCATGTCAGTAGCCCCCGAGTGTCCATGTGAATCATAGATTCGGATGGAGACTCAGAAGTCTTGAGTCTTGCATTAGGATGTCGGAGTCGACAATTATGTCGAGTGCGAGGCACTTCACCCGGAAGTTCATCGGGTCAGTCGAATTTATAGTAGTTCATAGGGATGATGGTAAACGTGCAGTGCGCCGATGGATCGGGACCGCTTAATTGCTCTAGGGCAAAACAACACTACTATTTCAAACTCGAGTCCCCGGACTCGAATTCGGAAATTGCTGGCGTAATTCGACTCATGCCATGGAGGCCTTACAGGAGTCGAATTCCAGTGTATGGGTGTGAGCACTCGACGCGTCCGTCAAGGCATATTCATCGTACCTGCAGGCACGGATATATCTCTGGTAGTGTGCAGCAGATGCATTGCCAGGCCTTATTCAGGTCTTATCATCACGCTGTAAGCGCGGCATCCGAATTTTTTTGTCATCGCGGAGATGATTCGGGTGGCCCAGGAGACATAATCTCTTTGTAGGGGAAATACGTGGCAGAGTCGCCATAGCATTCGAGTGTGGATGTTATCAACACACAATACGATGTACAAGGAAAAATATCCATAGGGTGCGTGACCAGCGCTCCCTATGGGAGTAGCCCCCGAGTGCCTGGTTGAGTCGAAGACTTTGGCAGGGACTAAATAACCTTTGCGACTGATGTCGTCTTTTGTTACTTGTTTCAGTCGAATATGCTTTCAGCGCTCCCTATGGGAGTAACCCGAAGTCTACAATCGAATTGTCGATTCGAGTGAAGGGTTTTCATGATGCTTGGAAATCTTCATAAAATTCTTCGGGTGCGCGGCCAGCGCTCCCTATGGGAGTAGCCCCCAAGTCCTTAGTCGAATCATGGATTCGAGTGAGGATTCAGAGCATGTCACTCGAGGATATTGTATATGCGCGTCCAGCTCCGGTTGAGGTAGCCCCGAGTGTCTGGTAGAGTCGTAGACTCGGGCAGAGACTCGAGACTTGTATCTTGTAGGCGCAGTCGAAAATCATGCGAGGAGAAACCACTGACCGGAAGTGCATCGGGTCAGC
Source organism: Avena insularis (assembly GCA_023614405.1). Classification (NCBI taxonomy): domain Eukaryota; kingdom Viridiplantae; phylum Streptophyta; class Magnoliopsida; order Poales; family Poaceae; genus Avena; species Avena insularis. The sequence continues at coordinate 32,285,990 of CM042694.1, forward strand.
GTCTTATGCACAAGGAGTTCGAATTGACGATGAAGTCGAGGTCGACGTAGCGGAGTTATGCGGCGATTAGCCAGGTGACTCGATGATGCAGATGGAGTCGAAGTAGTCGCTTCTGCAGGTGCGTGGCCAACGTCGCATGTGTGTAGCATCAAGCGATGCAACCATCCGAGGATAGACTCGACTCGGGTCTTGAGTGTATGTCGTAGCTAGTTGTTTTGTCGACTCTTGTTGGAGGACCCTGATAGAATAGCTCGACCCAGTCGACGTCCTTATAAGCTACATAAAACATATAGAGTTGTGAAGTACCTGTATCTTGTAAAGAATATTTGCCTATCGACTTGTAAAGTAAGATTCTAGTGCCAATCGAGTCAACACTTTTGCACTGTATGCTTGGCCTTTTCGTTAGCCTGATTACCCTTAGTCTCAGTACCTTGCCGAGGCATTCGGAGTTCAAGGATTCAACAATCAGGTAGAATCAGCTACTCGGGTTGTCGCGTATGAGGTGCTCGAGTGCGTGCTTTATTGGTAGTTGTCGTGGTGAACGAGTCGCAAGATCCGATGCGATCGGTGGGTCGCGGGAGTCGAAGGTTGTAGCACTCGCGCTTGCGGGGGTCGAAAATAGTAGCGGCTCGCGGTCACAGGAGTCGAGGGAGCCCCCGAGTCACCTAAGCTGAAGAACGTAATGGGTCGCCAAAGTTGAAGACCGCGGCAGGTCGTCGAAGCGGAGAGAGTCACCGCAGCAGGTCACGCGGCGGACGTAGTCGACGCGGCGGACCGAAGTCATGTGGTGATGACGAGTTGTTGCATATGAAGACTGTAACGGGCCACAACAGTTGAAGATCGCATCGAGTCGCCTCATCCGAAGACCACAGAAAGTTGCTAGAGTCGAAGGACACGGCGGGTCGCCGTAGAGGAGGGAGCCCCCGAGTCGTTGTTGCTGAAGATCGTAGCAGGTCTCCGGAGTCGAAGGCCGCAGCGAGTCGCTGGGTCACCAATGCTGAGGGAGCCCCCGAGTCACTGTAGTCCAGGACCGAAGCGGGTTGCACGACGGAATCGAAGGGGCCCCCGAGTCGATATAGCCAAAAACCACAGCGAGTCGCGTGATGGAGTCGAAGACTCAGTAGATTGGTGGAGTCGGAGATTGTAGCGGCTCGCAGACGCGGGAGTCGAGGGATTCCACGAGTCACCCGATATGAAGAACGCAACCGGTCGTTGAATTTGAAGACCGCGACGACTCGCTGAAGCGGAGGGAGCCCCCGAGCCCCCGAGTCGTTGGAGCCGAAGATCGTAGCAAATCGCTGGAGTCGAGGACTACAGCAGGTCGCGGAAGCTGAAGATTGGAGCGGGTTGCCGCATATGAAGATTGCATCGGTTGTTGCATCCAAAGACCGTAGAAGGTCGCTGGAGTAGAAGTACGTGGAGCGCCGCCATACAGGAGGGAGCCCTCGAGTGTAGAGTAGACGTAGCGGACAGAGTCCATGGAGCGGCGAGTCACCGACGGACAGGAGTCGACGCCGCGGGTGGAATCAACGAGGCCAACGCGTCACCGTCGGAAAGGAGTCGACATGGCGTAGTCGAAGACCGTGGTGGGTCGTATGGTGGAGTCGAAGGAGCCCCCGAGTGTAGAGTTGATGTGGTCGATGTAGTTGTGACGGCATCCGTGAGCCGATGCGGCGGACCGGATTCGACGCGGCAACGAGTCGCCAAAGCCGATAGCCGTAGTAGTTTGCCGCAACCGAAGGTCGTAGCGGGTTACGGCATCCAAAGATTGTAGTGGTTCACGATAGTCGTAGACTGTAGAAGGACACGCGGTGGTAGAAGACCGTAGCGGGTCGCGCGACAGAGTTGGTGCAACCCCGGGTGTAGAGTAAAAGTGATTGGACGGAGTCGCAAAAGACCGGAGCCGTTGCGGCGGGCATGGTCGATGTAGCGGACCGGAGTCTCGCGGCGAAGTTGTTGCGTCTCTACGCCAATCTGATAAATCCGATCGGTAAAAGACTGTTTCCGATGCAAACGCAGACTTGCCAACCCACGAGGCGTTGATACCTCCATCTCGTCTCCGTGACCCGGTCGATTTGGGTATTGTCGATGCATGTATTCAAAAACGAATAATTACTGGATTAGAGCAGATAAAATAATTGATTCTACTAAGTCATGAATACATGATAGAGGTTGAATTGAATAGAGGAATCCCTTTAGTCACGAACACATGCAATCATGCATATTTGCCTGATCGTACTTTTCCATTGTATATAGAATACGTCACGTGGTTGATGCAAGGATTCGATTCTGAATCAAACTGTGATATTCTTTTTTCTTTGCACGCGAGTTGTCTCAAGCTGATTTCGCGTGGCAGACTGACACCTGTGTATGTATCCACTGCATCGGGACTTGATCAACATGGATTTGCTTTTTTTGTGGGTCACTGCTGCATCCGAATAACACTGTAGCTGCAGTAGCCGCTAGTTTAACCCGGACATCCAACGTAGCACAACCAGCCCAAAGTCAACTTTGATTTATCGGATCCGATCAGCCAGCAAGAGGGCGACGTTGACGTTGAGCCCCATGCCTGCGTTTAAGATTGGTTGTGGCGACGATGTCGACGTTGAAGCTGTGCGCGCCGACGCATACAAATTGACTCGATGTGATCCGATCGCCGTTGACGATAAGGGATCTGAAGTAGATCTTGTTGCGAGAGGTCGACAAATTGTAGATCGCAGGTGATGGAGCCGTCAAGATCGTAACATCAGCACTCCCAATTCTCACAGACGGCGCCAATTGACGAGGGTTTAACTCATCAATGCCCATTGTATGGACTTGGGTTTTGAAGAAGATAGGAGCGCTGGAGATCTCGGTACGGCTAGCAAACAAGCACACAGGGACGCAAGGTTTACCCAGGTTCAGGCCTCATAGAGGGCCCTACTTCTGCTTGTCTGCTCTTGATTGATGATGATCCGAAGGATTACAATGTCGCCGATGGCGGTGTCACGCAGATTAGATCTGGCGTATGAGAGATCCTAGATCTATCTATTGGAGGAGTCGTGATGTCTAGATCTATTGTGGCGTAGCGTGTTGGGGGAGAGGATACCTACTCGTTGGACCCTCCTAGCCTTTATGTATGGGGAGGCTAGGTCTCAGGTACCAATACGAGTTGGTTTACAAGTCAGAGTTTGTATCTAGTCTAGTCTTGTACTTTCCTTGTCTTGTTATGCCAGGAGTCTGTGTCTTTGTAGGCTTCGTATCACTCGAACCGTCATGGGCTTCATGGACCTATGCAGGTCGTCGAGTGCGCCTTCCGTCGGGCCACACCAGGTACGCTGTAGTTGAGTGCCTATTGGGCATACCCATGTCCGAGACAGTGCGTCTGCTTCCTCATTTTCTGCTCAAGGAATATGTTGAACTTCAAATCCTTCGAACGATTTAGATAGATCATCCATGACAGATTTATATGCTGCCATGTGCTTATTTGCATTACAAATATCCGACACTTGTTGAGCAACAAGATCCGAATCTCCGTAACACATCAAACATCGGATGCCAATATCCTTAGCAATCCGGATTCCATGCAGCAGTGCTTCATACTCGACAATATTGTTTGTCATTGTGAAGTGGATCTGCAACACGTATAAAAGTTTATCTCCTTGGGTGACTTGAGCACCACGCCAGCCCCCGAGCCCCCGCGAGCCTTAGACCCATCGAAGAAGAGGGTCCAATACTCCGACTCAGGGAGGATCATGTTCTCCTTCATCTCTGTCCAATCAGCGACAAAGTCAGCAAGGATCTGGGATTTGATTGTTGTCCGAGGTTTATACTCAATGTCAAAAGTTGAAAGCTCTATGCCCCATTTGGCGACGCGTCCTGTGGCGTCACTTTTGTTGATTATATCTCTCATGGGAGTTGTGCTCACCACGGTAATTGGATGCTCCTGAAAGTAATGTCGCAACTTACGAGATGCTAGAAAAACACCGTAAGCCAACTTTTGATAATGCGGATACCGCTGTTTTGACAATGTTAGGACTTCACTGACAAAGTAAGTCGGACGCTGCACCAGGTGCTCCTGATTTTCCTCCAGTCTCTCCACCACCATGACGATACTAACGACCTTATTTGTCACAGCAAGATAAAGCAACATCGGTTCTTGAGGTTCCGGCGCTGCAAGGATAGGAGCAGATGAGAGTACTTTCTTCAGGTCTTGTAGTGCAGCTTCAGCTTCATCAGTCAAACAAAATCTTTGGTCTTTTTCAGAAGTTTATATAATGGTCTGGCTCTTTCACCAAGTTGGCTTACAAACCGACTGATTGCAGCAATGCATACAGTTAGTCTTTGTACGTCCTTCAGGCGAGTTGGCCTGGAAATAGTGAGTATAGCCTTGATTTTGTCTCGGTTCACCTCTATGCCTCTCTGAGACACGATGAAACCTAACAATTTTCCGGCTGGTATTCCAAAGAAGCACTTCTTCGGGTTAAGCATGATGTTGTATTTTCGTAGGTTGGCAAATGTTTCCTCCAAGTCGGAAATCAACGTTTCCTTCTTTTTGGACATTACTGCAATATCGTCCACGTATGCATGCACATTGCGTCCGAGTTGGTCATAGAGGCAACGCTGCATCGTGCGCTGGTACGTAGCTCCTGCGTTCTTCAGCCCAAAGGGTATCATAACAAAACAGAAGGTTCCGAAGGGGGTTATGAATGAAGTTTTGACTTTGTTAGATTCCTTCATCCGGATTTTGTGATAACAGGAATATGCATCGAGAAAACAGAGAAGTTCCGAGCGTGCCATAGAATGGATAACTTGATCAATTCTAGGCAGAGCGAATGGATCTTTTGGATAAGCCTTGTTCAAGGCAGTATAATCAACACACATCCTTAAATCAGTGGTGTCCTTTTTAGGGACCATTACAGGATTGGCCGACCACTCAGTGTGGATGACCTCTTCTATTAATCCGGCTAACTCGAGTCGTGCTAGTTCCTTAGCTATTGCCTATTGCTTTTCATCGCCAAACCATCGTAGGGACTGTTTGACGGGTTTCGTGTTCGGGTTTACATTTAGAGAGTGCTCGGCAAGTTCCCTAGGTACTCCGGTCATGTCAGATGGCTGCCATGCGAAGATATCTTGATTTGCTTGGAGGAACTTGACGAGCGCGCTTTCCTATGCGCTACCTAGGCCTATGCCTATCTAGGTCACCTTGGAGGGGTCATCATCCTTCAATGGCGTCTTCTTCGTCTCTTCTAATGCCTTGAACTCCGGATTTGGCTTTGTCACCTCCTTCTTCATTGCGGGCATCTCGGACGGATCTATGCTCTTCTTGATCTCCTGGTACTCCTGGGTGTGCAACACGGCTTCAGCAAAGGCGGGGTTTCCATCCTTGCATTCTCGCGCTTTCTTTGGGTCTCCCTTGATGGTGATCACGCCGTTGGGACCTGGAATTTTCATCATTTTGTAAATGTAACACGGACGAGCCATAAAAGCCCAGTAAGCCGGACGTCCGAATATAGCGTGGTACGCGCTCTTGAACGGGACCACTTCGAAGGAAAGTGCCTCCGTCCGATAGTTCTTTGGAGTTCCAAAGGTAACATCCAAAGTGATCTCTCCCAGGGAATTAGCTTGTCTTCCTAGGACAACTCCGTGAAAGATCACTGAGCTATGGTTCAGCTGTGTTTCCGAGATCTTCATCCGGCGTAGCGTTTCTACATAGAGAATATTGATACTGCTACCTCGCCTGTGTAACTTAGGCGGATGATCATCACGGTCAAATGTGATTGCCACTTATTGATACTGGGGGACAGCCGGAACTGTTGCATTGAGCTCGTGTAGAACTGCTTTCTTGACCTTTGCTGGTTGAGATCCGAGGAAAGTGACCTAAGTGTCCTTCTTGGTGGGAAAAGTTTTCTTCCCTTCCGACTTGGGATTTGAAGCATCAGCTTCCTCCATGTCGGAATCTTCCTTGGCCTCTTTTTCTTTTTCGGGATTCTTCTTTCCCTTCTTCCGCTTAGCTTTGTAGCCCGCAGTGTCATCTCTTTTGATGTCGTCATTGAAACGACATTCGGCGTTGGTGTGGGACGAGCCCCCATTGGCGTCTAGGTGATGCACACATGGGTTATTGGCAATGTCGGCCAAAGAGTACGTTTTGCCTGGTTGCTGGTCTCCTCTACCCTTGACTCTTGAAGTTCCACGACCACCCCCGCAGCCTCTGCCGCGTCCTCCTCGTCCTCCAGACCCGAAAGTAGCAGTGACCACTGCCGTTTCTGCGTTGGGTTTTTCCTCCGAGGTATTTTTGCGCTTCTGAGCTTGTTGCTTTGGTTGTTTTGCCGACTGAGGCACAGCTAGGGCATTGAGCAATCCCTCTGCATCGTCGTCAGCATCTGCATACTTGCTCGATGTTTCTATCATCTCTCCCAAATAAGTGACCTTGTCACACTTCAAGCGATGGCGCAGTAGACCAATTGGGAGACCTGCAATGAAAGCTTCAATCGCAGTTTGATCATTTACTCCTTCACAGGAGTTCTTGGTGTCGATCCATCATCCGGAGTAATCCCGGCTAGTTTCTCCGGCTTTCTGGGTGCTTTGTAGGTCTCTGACCGTCTGGGGCCTCCGTCGATGCCTTGAAATTCAAAGAAGAACACACTTTGCATGTCATACCAGTTATGGATGGTGTTCTCCGGAAGTTCATTGAGCCATGATCGTGCCGTCTTCCGCAACATAAGTGGGAGATATCGGGTTGCGGCCAGGCTGTTTCTGCCTTTGGCGATGCAGCAAGCTTGGAAGAAATCACAGCGCGGTATCTGGCCGAGCAATGCCATCGTAGGCTTGGATATGTCTTGAGATAGCAAATCCTTCCGGGAATTTTGTAGCTCTGATGCGTGGTCCGAAGCACTTTGGGCCCACATAGATATCATCGTTTTCGTAGCGCCGAGCCTCTATGTTGGAATTGATCCATGTGCCTTGCGTTGTTCGGGGATAAAGATCGTCCCGAATGTCGGCTATGACTGCGGTACCTTGGAGCCAGACTTCGGCTTCTACCACCACCTCCTCTGCCATGTCGTCCTCCTTGCCCTCCTTGGGAGCCGTTGTGATGACTGTGTGGTGGAGAGGGTGGGGCAGTTGGATAGTTTCCGGCTGATCGCCGGCCTCCGTCCGGAACATCATTATTCCGATTCCGGGGAGGGTCTTGACTACGACGAGCCTCCTGCCTGCTTGTCCCGGGATAGTTTCCGCCGTTCCTTCGTCCGTCGTTCCCACCATGGTGGGGCTCAGCCGGACGGCTTGCATGTCTAGGAGGTGGCATTTTTTGACGATCCTCTTCCTGACGTTTCTCTTTATCTTCTCCCCTTCGATCATTAGATTCTCGTCGAGGAGGATTCCTCGGATCCAGAGCAGTGATGGCCTCTTTCTCAACGGTAGTGCGATGTTTCTAGTCGCGTGCAGTCCTGCGATGCTGTCCTGATGATCCGGTTCTCAAATAATTGTCCTCCCGTCGTTCGGGGCGATAATGCTGCTCTGGAACATGGTGGGGTCTTACGTTAGCCCATGCCGGATCTGTTCGACACTGGTCGGAATCCGAGACCAGTTTTTGACTTCCGGACAGGGCGACCTTTTGCTACTCTAGTCCCTTGTTGAGTAGCTTGATACCCAAACGGATCTCCTCTGGTCTGGATTAGCCGATAGAATTTCTCGGGCCGCCACGGTATTCTATACTGGGGATGGATATACCCAATCTCCTTTGCTATGTTTTCGTGGCTTCCCCATCTCATCTCCGAAAAGGACGGCACGGATATGTGGGAATTGGTCGTCATTGGTGTGACGCTTCCGTGTCTTCTGATGCAGCCGAGACATGTAATCCTTGGTTGCCATGCGTTTCTTTCCCCCCTCGATGTTTTTAGCTTCATCCAGGAGTTGTTGACGACGCGCTTCTAGGGCTTGGGCCCTTTCGTCCAGCTCTTCAGCATCAAGTTCTACAGCTGTAGGGATAGGTGTGGTTAATGCAGCATCGATGAGTTTACGTACACCTTCAGTGATCACGTGTCCATCCACTGATTCTTCTTTTTTCGGCTCTTCTGGGATAAGTGCTCCATCCGAGTCTTCCTCATATTCCTTGGCAATCACCTCCTCTATCAGAGGGTCTTTTGCCAGGGTCTTGTTCTTCTTGTTCTTCTTCTTTGCCTTCTTGGCAGCGCCGGTAGCAAAGATGGCTTTGGGTCCGTTTCCCGGAGTCAAGCTCTGATTGGTACTTTCGGACATCTGGACCTCGGGATTATCTCTGACGTCCATGTCATCCTGCGCTTTAGGAGAGTGTTCCCTGGATCCTTCATCCATGGCTTCTCCTTCTTCTGCAGCCTTGGAGTTATACTCTTCTTCATATTCCGCGGAGAACTTTCGGAAATCTGCCGATGTCATCTATTCATCCGAGGATGCGGGTACATCAGCGTTTGTTCCAATTGCCTCTAGCACCAGTCGGTGTTTTCTCCGGCATCGGCGAGCGGATCCGGATCCCACGTGCGAAGAAGTGCGACGCGTGATTCACGAGGTACCTGCGGCTTTCGCGATCGACCATGTCGAAACTTTTGCTGGTCTCGAGAATTGCATCTGCGCTTGCATCTTGCATTATCATACATTGTAGTGTGTACCTTAGGAAAGGTCTGTCTGTCCTGGCATTATCAGAGCCAGAATCAATGTCATTGATATGCTCCTCCTGGATTTCGACTTCTGCTGGTGGGTCGATCTGGGATCCGGCTCCTCCAGGGAGATCCACTCCAGATTCGACTTGGACCTCTAGGTCTTCTTCAGGCTCGGATTTCTCCACTATCTCCGCGGTAGTGCGGGCTGGGTGGGTTTATGGTTTTCGAGATCCGGAACTACGCGCCTCCACGGATAAAGGGACCCGGAAGATTCTTCTACCTCTATCATCACCGCTGGGGTGGGTGGGGCAGGTTCAGCGAAACCGATGTAAACATCGATCTCGCCAAAAGACATGATTGTGTAAGCAGTTACAGTCTCCCTAGCCGGAATCCAGGTCTCGTCGAGAACGATGAGAGGGACGTCGCTGGCATAGAGGATGCGACCGACGGTGATAGTCTCGCCGATTCTGATTCTTGCAGATTCTGCTCGGAACGCAGATCCGAAGCTCACTTGCCCCACGGTGGGCCAAGCGTCGTCGGATTGATGACAAATCGCCATGAGGGTCCTCGAGGCATGCGGAAGATAGTGGTGTGAGGCGTCGATATTCCGGGACGGTGAGCACACAAGTTTACCTGAGTTGAATCCATCGGCTTTGGGCGGATCCTACTCCGCTAGCAATCGATGTCTGGCGAGCCGGAATATAGGTTACAAGGGTTTACTTGTCTTGAGTTGAGGGTCTAAAGTATTGATGTTAGGTGTCCTAAAGGCTCTCCCTAGGACTTATATAGATATCCGGCCTAGGGTTTATAGGAGAGATCTATCCAGCTACAACTAAGAGTCGGTTACAGAGTACATCTTGAACTACAAGTAACATTATGGGCCTAAGTCGGTAAGTCTTCTGGGCCTTCCATAGCCGGATTGGACTCTGTCTTTCTCTCTGGGCCGCCTGGTGAAGCAATGCTCTAACCCGAAGTGGGCCACCCTGGTCAGTGAGGAACTGTGAGGATACCCGGAAAGTATATCCCCAACAAGTGGCGTAGCGGAATTTGTTTCGTGAATCCAAACTCTACATATAGAGGATAAACCAATGATAATAATCATAAAGTTTCAGTGAATACTTTTACTAAAGAAAGTAGGATTCAACTATATATTCTACAAGCTTGTGGAATTATATTGTTGATTCACTTGTCATGTTTTGAACAAGACATACCTACGAATTACAAAGAAGCGTGATGGACCTAAGTACGAGAAATGAATGGTCATTGAAATCTGTTAGTGGAACTCTCGATTTGATGATGATCATGGAATTTTGGAATGTCCAAAATTATCGAGAGGACCTAGATTTGAGTGGGAGCAAATCATCTTGGCTAAATCATAATATGCAGCTGACACATTTTGAGTGGGAGCTAAGTGACATCCCTAGATCTCAAACATGAATGTCATATTTGAGTGGGAGCGTGAAATCATTCTAGGATATGTGGACGACATATGTGAATGATGTGATTGGTGTTAATAATATTTAAGTCAGATAAATAAGGATGAAGTTGAAGTTATTAAACAAGAAAATCTATCGAGATTAGTGAGTTTAATAAATGTTGAATATCGAATGCTTCCTGGACTTGATTCTGAAAGATGTTCAGAATGTCCTAAGCAAGATTCTAAAGAAGCTCAGAATGGAACAAGGTAAGAAAGAATTTCTTACTATATGAAGCATTGAGTTAGTATTGCAGCTATGGTTGAAAGAAAGAGATGCGTTGTACCTCCTATGCCTCAATCATAGGTTCTTCCATATAACCATGTTGTACACTCGACGTAATGTGACCCGAAGTTCTGGTTGGTAGGACAAAGCCTTAACTGTAAGAATGTGTCTTTAAGTGATTCCTGAGCTGATCACTGAACCAGAATTAAGTTTGCACATAAATGGCAAGAAGCAATGTAAGTGGCATAGATGCATTTCATGCACTAGGATCTACATAGATATAGAAGTATAAAAAGCTCCATCTGATGTGATGTATAATGTTATGGTGGGGCTAGTTCGCTTTTAACGTAGAATGATGTGTCCAGGGCCGGTGCCCATGAGAAAGCCCTCGAGATTGATCTAAAGTCCTTTGTAAGCTCCTGGAATCTGGCCTCGTTCTGCTGCCATGACTATAGTATATACACAAAGGATAGCAAAGTGTGTTTCGAAGTTTAGATGACAACAGTGAAAAAGACTGTCATTATAAACACTAGAAACAAAGTCTCACTTTGTTGCCAAACAAATGCTTCGACCCATTAAAAGATAATGGTTTGAATGTCAAATTAGGAAGACATTAACGATTTTCAGAAGACATAATGATCTGGTAAAACAGAACATGGACACGAAGTTTCCCATGAGCATGCATGATCTATAAACGCATATGGTATATGGTTTATATGAGTAAAATGCAAGCTAGATTATTTGTACTCTAGTGCAAGTGGGAAACTGGAGGAGATATACCCTAGAGGCAAATAATAAATAGGTTTTTATTGTCATATCTCAATAAGTTTATAATAGTTTCATATTGTGCTATAACTGTGCCAAGTAGAAACATTGGTACAGGTGTGGTATGAAACAACAAAGTCCCTAGTAGCCTCTATTCATACTAGTTCATTGGTCATGAGGATGATATGGGTTTCAAGATCATGGGCATTTATGCCGATTGACAACAGGATCATATCATTGGAGAATGATGTGATTGGACATTCCTCGAAGGATTGCAACACGATCAAGTCATATAGTTCATTGTTGCAACAGCTATACCTAGACTCCTTTTCCTTAGACCGTGAGCTCATATTACTCACTGTTTCCCAAGGTTGCTTATATTGCATCAAGCGCCACTTGGTAATACAGTGGTTATAAAGGTGTATGATGGCTCAATGCACGGCGCCCAGAAAAATGCTTGTTGGTGGTGTTGATGTAGAGCTCGTTGGGAACCCCAAGAGGAAGGTATGATGAGCACATCAGCAAGTTTCCCTCAGTTATGAAACCAAGGTTTAATCGAACCAGTAGGAGCAAGGAAACACCCCAAAGGTGTTACTACCTAAGCTTTGGCGACCTTCACGGTGCTAGTAGCAACGTGGAGACCTGCACAACACAACCATAGAACTTTGTCCCCAACTTGCGATGAGGTGGTCAATCTCACCGTGTTTTGCGGAAAATAAAGGATTGAACATATCGAATGGAAAGAAGTAAAAGTTTGCAGAAAGTAAACACAAAGCAAAAACAGTTTATAGATTGTATGTAAAGAAAAAGGATCGGGATCCATAGTTCACTAGAGGTGGCTCTCCTTAGATAGATAACATGCTGGGTGAACAAATTACAGCGGGGCAATCGACAAACACCGAGAAAGCAATACATGCATATACTAATCATCTTGACTCATGTGAGACTTGATTGGGCATTGCAACATTATACATAGACCGCCATCCAACTGCATCTATGACTAATAATCCACCTTTATCATCTGAACGCCCTCCAGTATTAAGTTGCAAGCAACAGATTATTGCTTTACAAACTGCGTGTAAAGTAAACAATACGATTGTTCTATGAACAAAGGATTGTTGTTTTCTCCCTAGTAGCAACAGCACATCTAGTACCTTAGAGATTTCTGTCACTTCCCAGTTACGGAGGCATGAACCCACTATCGAGCATAAATACTAACTCTTGGAGTTGCTAGCATCTACTTGGCCAAGATAGCTACTAACAACGGAAAGCATGCAAGATCACAAATAACAGAGACATGATAGAATCAATAATCAATATGAAATAGCATCTCAATATCCATCGGATCCCCGCAAACACAACATGCAGAATTACAAATAAATGATCTTGATCATGAACGGAGCTCACAAGATCTAGACATGAAAGCACAAAGGAGGAGAACCAGCCATCTAGCTACTACATGGATCCGTAGTCCAAGGATGAACTACTCACGCATCACATCGGAGGCTTGCATGGTGATGAAGAAGGCCTCCAGGATGAAGGAAGGCCTCCAGGGCTTGTTAATAGGTTAGTCCAAGAAATCATATGAAAAGTACTCCAAAATTGGAATAAAACACAAGAAAGTGGATAAAACCAAGCATGGAACATCAAAAATTATAGATACATTTGCAATGTATCAGTGTACGTTGGGTATTCCGAAGGAACAGTAGATGACATTTGACTGCAAGACCGGGATTTGTTCACCCACATGACGGGTAAAGATACATATGGCCGGCTTGGTGAGATTACATCTATAAATGTTGCAACATGTGACTCGGTCAGGGGGATGTAATATCATGGTAACAAGAAAAAACAGAACTTATTGTGAACGAGATTGAACAAGGTATGTGATACCAATGATCGTGTCGTGGTGGTGTCACGGCAGATGCCATGGATAGGCTAAAGGTGGGGACTAATATGCGCTAGGGGAATCCAGGGAGGGATAGTAGAGTGATTCTCTACACAGAAGCTTTGTATTGATGTTCAATCTCCAAGATTACAAGTGCTCCTCGAGCTGTATTGACAAGAGGAGGAAGAAGAAACTCTCTTACTCTTGCCTATGAACTAGCCCAAGAACCCTAGATCCACTAGTGTACTCCTTGCTATTGATCTCCAAAAACCCAACCCCCCTACTAGAACCCCAACCCCCCCTTATATAGAGGTGGTTCGGTCCTGGCCTAGGGCATACGTGGAGGCATATTCCTAAGAATATGCCCCCTCCCAAAGTAGTAACCCGACAGGGGTGCTTTTCCCCCGCGTCACTCTTGCTTTAGCGACGTAGCCTCTGCGGCGCCTGCGTCAGCCGACGTGAGCGTCGTCACCCTTGTCGGCCATGATCCGGTGGTCCTGCCCTTGCTTTATTCGCTCATCCAGTATGCACCGGGCCTTCTTTTTTACCAGAGAGATTCCTTCCTTCTCCTAGAAGCCAAACGAGGCTCTGGATCATAGTTGATCCGGCCACACCTGTTCCTGCATATAAGCTAGACAAGTATCTCCGACTTACTCCTTGAGTCGGACGAGACAGGGTTAGGCGACCCCCTGGTCCAGGTTACTCCGTGATCTGGCCTACCTTGAGGTGACTCGGCCAGTATCCGCTTTGACCTTGCCGAACCTCGGCTAACTCGGCCCTTATACCCCGGAGTGACCCTACCTGGGGTTATCCCCCCAACATTAGTCCCCGAAGCTGGTGCGACCTTAGAGGCCTTGGTCGCTAAGGCCACATCAGGTTCATTCGTATCTAAGCTTCGGACGCTTAATTCCGGGTTAGCTTCTTGTCTCGGATTATATGGACTCACATTCCCTTTGCACGTTCCAAGTTTTTACTTGCTGGCCGGGTTACCATTTTGGCTCGGATCCTATGGTTTTACTTTCCCTCTGCACATTCCAAGTTTTCACTTGCCGGCCGGGTTACCATCGTGGCTCGGATCCGGATTCCATGCAGCAGTGCTTCATACTCGACAATATTGTTTGTCATTGTGAAGTGGATCTGCAACACGTATAAAAGTTTATCTCCTTGGGTGACTTGAGCACCACGCCAGCCCCCGAGCCCCCGCGAGCCTTAGACCCGTCGAAGAAGAGGGTCCAATACTCCGACTCAGGGAGGATCATGTTCTCCTTCATCTCTGTCCAATCAGCGACAAAGTCAGCAAGGATCTGGGATTTGATTGTTGTCCGAGGTTTATACTCAATGTCAAAAGTTGAAAGCTCTATGCCCCATTTGGCGACGCGTCCTGTGGCGTCACTTTTGTTGATTATATCTCTCATGGGAGTTGTGCTCACCACGGTAATTGGATGCTCCTGAAAGTAATGTCGCAACTTACGAGATGCTAGAAAAACACCGTAAGCCAACTTTTGATAATGCGGATACCGCTGTTTTGACAATGTTAGGACTTCACTGACAAAGTAAGTCGGACGCTGCACCAGGTGCTCCTGATTTTCCTCCAGTCTCTCCACCACCATGACGATACTAACGACCTTATTTGTCACAGCAAGATAAAGCAACATCGGTTCTTGAGGTTCCGGCGCTGCAAGGATAGGAGCAGATGAGAGTACTTTCTTCAGGTCTTGTAGTGCAGCTTCAGCTTCATCAGTCCAAACAAAATCTTTGGTCTTTTTCAGAAGTTTATATAATGGTCTGGCTCTTTCACCAAGTTGGCTTACAAACCGACTGATTGCAGCAATGCATACAGTTAGTCTTTGTACGTCCTTCAGGCGAGTTGGCCTGGAAATAGTGAGTATAGCCTTGATTTTGTCTCGGTTCACCTCTATGCCTCTCTGAGACACGATGAAACCTAACAATTTTCCGGCTGGTATTCCAAAGAAGCACTTCTTCGGGTTAAGCATGATGTTGTATTTTCGTAGGTTGGCAAATGTTTCCTCCAAGTCGGAAATCAACGTTTCCTTCTTTTTGGACATTACTGCAATATCGTCCACGTATGCATGCACATTGCGTCCGAGTTGGTCATAGAGGCAACGCTGCATCGTGCGCTGGTACGTAGCTCCTGCGTTCTTCAGCCCAAAGGGTATCATAACAAAACAGAAGGTTCCGAAGGGGGTTATGAATGAAGTTTTGACTTTGTTAGATTCCTTCATCCGGATTTTGTGATAACAGGAATATGCATCGAGAAAACAGAGAAGTTCCGAGCGTGCCATAGAATGGATAACTTGATCAATTCTAGGCAGAGCGAATGGATCTTTTGGATAAGCCTTGTTCAAGGCAGTATAATCAACACACATCCTTAAATCAGTGGTGTCCTTTTTAGGGACCATTACAGGATTGGCCGACCACTCAGTGTGGATGACCTCTTCTATTAATCCGGCTAACTCGAGTCGTGCTAGTTCCTTAGCTATTGCCTATTGCTTTTCATCGCCAAACCATCGTAGGGACTGTTTGACGGGTTTCGTGTTCGGGTTTACATTTAGAGAGTGCTCGGCAAGTTCCCTAGGTACTCCGGTCATGTCAGATGGCTGCCATGCGAAGATATCTTGATTTGCTTGGAGGAACTTGACGAGCGCGCTTTCCTATGCGCTACCTAGGCCTATGCCTATCTAGGTCACCTTGGAGGGGTCATCATCCTTCAATGGCGTCTTCTTCGTCTCTTCTAATGCCTTGAACTCCGGATTTGGCTTTGTCACCTCCTTCTTCATTGCGGGCATCTCGGACGGATCTATGCTCTTCTTGATCTCCTGGTACTCCTGGGTGTGCAACACGGCTTCAGCAAAGGCGGGGTTTCCATCCTTGCATTCTCGCGCTTTCTTTGGGTCTCCCTTGATGGTGATCACGCCGTTGGGACCTGGAATTTTCATCATTTTGTAAATGTAACACGGACGAGCCATAAAAGCCCAGTAAGCCGGACGTCCGAATATAGCGTGGTACGCGCTCTTGAACGGGACCACTTCGAAGGAAAGTGCCTCCGTCCGATAGTTCTTTGGAGTTCCAAAGGTAACATCCAAAGTGATCTCTCGAGGAATTAGCTTGTCTTCCTAGGACAACTCCGTGAAAGATCACGAGCTATGGTTCAATTTGTGTTTCGAGATCTTCATCCCGTGGCGTTTCTACATAGAGAATATTGATATCGCTACCTGCTTTGTGTAACTTAGGCGGATGATCATCACGGTCAAATGTGATTGCCACTTATTGATACTGGGGGACAGCCGGAACTGTTGCATTGAGCTCGTGTAGAACTGCTTTCTTGACCTTTGCTGGTTGAGATCCGAGGAAAGTGACCTAAGTGTCCTTCTTGGTGGGAAAAGTTTTCTTCCCTTCCGACTTGGGATTTGAAGCATCAGCTTCCTCCATGTCGGAATCTTCCTTGGCCTCTTTTTCTTTTTCGGGATTCTTCTTTCCCTTCTTCCGCTTAGCTTTGTAGCCCGCAGTGTCATCTCTTTTGATGTCGTCATTGAAACGACATTCGGCGTTGGTGTGGGACGAGCCCCCATTGGCGTCTAGGTGATGCACACATGGGTTATTGGCAATGTCGGCCAAAGAGTACGTTTTGCCTGGTTGCTGGTCTCCTCTACCCTTGACTCTTGAAGTTCCACGACCACCCCCGCAGCCTCTGCCGCGTCCTCCTCGTCCTCCAGACCCGAAAGTAGCAGTGACCACTGCCGTTTCTGCGTTGGGTTTTTCCTCCGAGGTATTTTTGCGCTTCTGAGCTTGTTGCTTTGGTTGTTTTGCCGACTGAGGCACAGCTAGGGCATTGAGCAATCCCTCTGCATCGTCACAAGATCGCATACTTGCTCGATGTTTCTATCATCTCTCCCAAATAAGTGACCTTGTCACACTTCAAGCGATGGCGCAGTAGACCAATTGGGAGACCTGCAATGAAAGCTTCAATCGCAGTTTGATCATTTACTCCTTCACAGGAGTTCTTGGTGTCGATCCATCATCCGGAGTAATCCCGGCTAGTTTCTCCGGCTTTCTGGGTGCAACGCTGTAGGTCTCTGACCGTACAGGGCCTCCGATACGTGCCTTCGAAATTCCGAAAGAACACACTTTGCATGTCATACCAGTTATGGATGGTGTTCTCCGGAAGTTCATTGAGCCATGATCGTGCCGTCTTCCGCAACATAAGTGGGAGATATCGGGTTGCGGCCAGGCTGTTTCTGCCTTTGGCGATGCAGCAAGCTTGGAAGAAATCCTGTAGCCAGGTATCTGGCCGAGCAATGCCATCGTAGGCTTGGATATGTCTTGAGATAGCAAATCCTTCCGGGAATTTTGTAGCTCTGATGCGTGGTCCGAAGCACTTTGGGCCCACATAGATATCATCGTTTTCGTAGCGCCGAGCCTCTATGTTGGAATTGATCCATGTGCCTTGCGTTGTTCGGGGATAAAGATCGTCCCGAATGTCGGCTATGACTGCGGTACCTTGGAGCCAGACTTCGGCTTCTACCACCACCTCCTCTGCCATGTCGTCCTCCTTGCCCTCCTTGGGAGCCGTTGTGATGACTGTGTGGTGGAGAGGGTGGGGCAGTTGGATAGTTTCCGGCTGATCGCCGGCCTCCGTCCGGAACATCATTATTCCGATTCCGGGGAGGGTCTTGACTACGACGAGCCTCCTGCCTGCTTGTCCCGGGATAGTTTCCGCCGTTCCTTCGTCCGTCGTTCCCACCATGGTGGGGCTCAGCCGGACGGCTTGCATGTCTAGGAGGTGGCATTTTTTGACGATCCTCTTCCTGACGTTTCTCTTTATCTTCTCCCCTTCGATCATTAGATTCTCGTCGAGGAGGATTCCTCGGATCCAGAGCAGTGATGGCCTCTTTCTCAACCGCTGGTGCGATGTTTCTCTAGTCGCGTGCAGTCCTGCGATGCTGTCCTGATGATCCGGTTCTCAAATAATTGTCCTCCCGTCGTTCGGGGCGATAATGCTGCTCTGGAACACGGTGGGGTCTTACGTTAGCCCATGCCGGATCTGTTCGACACTGGTCGGAATCCGAGACCAGTTTTTGACTTCCGGACAGGGCGACCTTTTGCTACTCTAGTCCCTTGTTGAGTAGCTTGATACCCAAACGGATCTCCTCTGGTCCTGGATTAGCCGATAGAATTTCTCGGGCCGCCACGGTATTCTATACTGGGGATGGATATACCCAATCTCCTTTGCTATGTTTTCGTGGCTTCCCCATCTCATCTCCGAAAAGGACGGCACGGATATGTGGGAATTGGTCGTCATTGGTGTGACGCTTCCGTGTCTTCTGATGCAGCCGAGACATGTAATCCTTGGTTGCCATGCGTTTCTTTCCCCCCTCGATGTTTTTAGCTTCATCCAGGAGTTGTTGACGACGCGCTTCTAGGGCTTGGGCCCTTTCGTCCAGCTCTTCAGCATCAAGTTCTACAGCTGTAGGGATAGGTGTGGTTAATGCAGCATCGATGAGTTTACGTACACCTTCAGTGATCACGTGTCCATCCACTGATTCTTCTTTTTTCGGCTCTTCTGGGATAAGTGCTCCATCCGAGTCTTCCTCATATTCCTTGGCAATCACCTCCTCTATCAGAGGGTCTTTTGCCAGGGTCTTGTTCTTCTTGTTCTTCTTCTTTGCCTTCTTGGCAGCGCCGGTAGCAAAGATGGCTTTGGGTCCGTTTCCCGGAGTCAAGCTCTGATTGGTACTTTCGGACATCTGGACCTCGGGATTATCTCTGACGTCCATGTCATCCTGCGCTTTAGGAGAGTGTTCCCTGGATCCTTCATCCATGGCTTCTCCTTCTTCTGCAGCCTTGGAGTTATACTCTTCTTCATATTCCGCGGAGAACTTTCGGAAATCTGCCGATGTCATCGATTCATCCGAGGATGCGGGTACATCAGCGTTTGTTCCAATTGCCTCTAGCACCGAGTCGGTGTTTTCTCCAGCATCGGCAGAGCCGGATCCGGATCCCACGTACCCGACGAAGTGCGACGCGTGATTCCTGAGGTACCTGCGGCTTTCGCGATCAGCCATGTCGAAACTTTTGCTGGTCTCGAGAATTGCATCTGCGCTTGCATCTTGCATTATCATACATTGTAGTGTGTACCTTAGGAAAGGTCTGTCTGTCCTGGCATTATCAGAGCCAGAATCAATGTCATTGATATGCTCCTCCTGGATTTCGACTTCTGCTGGTGGGTCGATCTGGGATCCGGCTCCTCCAGGGAGATCCACTCCAGATTCGACTTGGACCTCTAGGTCTTCTTCAGGCTCGGATTTCTCCACTATCTCCGCAGCTGGTGCGGGCTGGGTGGGTTTATGGTTTTCTGAGATCCGGAACTCTGCCGCCTCCACGGATAAAGGGGACCCAGAAGATTCTTCTACCTCTATCATCACCGCTGGGGTGGGTGGGGCAGGTTCAGCGAAACCGATGTAAACATCGATCTCGCCAAAAGACATGATTGTGTAAGCAGTTACAGTCTCCCTAGCCGGAATCCAGGTCTCGTCGAGAACGATGAGAGGGACGTCGCTGGCATAGAGGATGCGACCGACGGTGATAGTCTCGCCGATTCTGATTCTTGCAGATTCTGCTCGGAACGCAGATCCGAAGCTCACTTGCCCCACGGTGGGCGCCAACTGTCGTCGGATTGATGACAAGTACGCCATGAGGGGGTCCTCGAGGCATGCGGAAGATAGTGGTGTGAGACGTACGATATTCCGGGACGGTGAGCACACAAGTTTACCCAGGTTCGAATCCATCGGCTTTGGACGGATCCTACTCCTGCTAGCAATCGATGTCTGGCGAGCGGAATATGGTTACAAGGGTTTACTTTGTCTTGAGTTGAGGGTCTAAAGTATTGATGTTAGGTGTCCTAAAGGCTCTCCCTAGGACGACTTATATAGATATCCGGCCTAGGGTTTATAGGAGAGATCTATCCAGCTACAACTAAGAGTCGGTTACAGAGTACATCTTGAACTACAAGTAACATTATGGGCCTAAGTCGGTAAGTCTTCTGGGCCTTCCATAGCCGGATTGGACTCTGTCTTTCTCCCTGACTGGGCCGCCCGTGAAGCAATGCTCTAACCCGAAGTGGGCCACCCTGGTCAGTGAGGAACTGTGAGGATACCCGGAAAGTATATCCCCAACAAGTGGCGTAGCGGAATTTGTTTCGTGAATCCAAACTCTACATATAGAGGATAAACCAATGATAATAATCATAAAGTTTCAGTGAATACTTTTACTAAAGAAAGTAGGATTCAACTATATATTCTACAAGCTTGTGGAATTATATTGTTGATTCACTTGTCATGTTTTGAACAAGACATACCTACGAATTACAAAGAAGCGTGATGGACCTAAGTACGAGAAATGAATGGTCATTGAAATCTGTTAGTGGAACTCTCGATTTGATGATGATCATGGAATTTTGGAATGTCCAAAATTATCGAGAGGACCTAGATTTGAGTGGGAGCAAATCATCTTGGCTAAATCATAATATGCAGCTGACACATTTTGAGTGGGAGCTAAGTGACATCCCTAGATCTCAAACATGAATGTCATATTTGAGTGGGAGCGTGAAATCATTCTAGGATATGTGGACGACATATGTGAATGATGTGATTGGTGTTAATAATATTTAAGTCAGATAAATAAGGATGAAGTTGAAGTTATTAAACAAGAAAATCTATCGAGATTAGTGAGTTTAATAAATGTTGAATATCGAATGCTTCCTGGACTTGATTCTGAAAGATGTTCAGAATGTCCTAAGCAAGATTCTAAAGAAGCTCAGAATGGAACAAGGTAAGAAAGAATTTCTTACTATATGAAGCATTGAGTTAGTATTGCAGCTATGGTTGAAAGAAAGAGATGCGTTGTACCTCCTATGCCTCAATCATAGGTTCTTCCATATAACCATGTTGTACACTCGACGTAATGTGACCCGAAGTTCTGGTTGGTAGGACAAAGCCTTAACTGTAAGAATGTGTCTTTAAGTGATTCCTGAGCTGATCACTGAACCAGAATTAAGTTTGCACATAAATGGCAAGAAGCAATGTAAGTGGCATAGATGCATTTCATGCACTAGGATCTACATAGATATAGAAGTATAAAAAGCTCCATCTGATGTGATGTATAATGTTATGGTGGGGCTAGTTCGCTTTTAACGTAGAATGATGTGTCCCAGGGCCCAGTGCCCATGAGAAAGCCCTCGAGATTGATCTAAAGTCACTGTAAGCTCCTGGAATCTGGCCTCGTTCTGCTGCCATGACTATAGTATATACACAAAGGATAGCAAAGTGTGTTTCGAAGTTTAGATGACAACAGTGAAAACGACTGTCATTATAAACACTAGAAACAAAGTCTCACTTTGTTGCCAAACAAATGCTTCGACCCATTAAAAGATAATGGTTTGAATGTCAAATTAGGAAGACATTAACGATTTTCAGAAGACATAATGATCTGGTAAAACAGAACATGGACACGAAGTTTCCCATGAGCATGCATGATCTATAAACGCATATGGTATATGGTTTATATGAGTAAAATGCAAGCTAGATTATTTGTACTCTAGTGCAAGTGGGAAACTGGAGGAGATATACCCTAGAGGCAAATAATAAATAGGTTTTTATTGTCATATCTCAATAAGTTTATAATAGTTTCATATTGTGCTATAACTGTGCCAAGTAGAAACATTGGTACAGGTGTGGTATGAAACAACAAAGTCCCTAGTAGCCTCTATTCATACTAGTTCATTGGTCATGAGGATGATATGGGTTTCAAGATCATGGGCATTTATGCCGATTGACAACAGGATCATATCATTGGAGAATGATGTGATTGGACATTCCTCGAAGGATTGCAACACGATCAAGTCATATAGTTCATTGTTGCAACAGCTATACCTAGACTCCTTTTCCTTAGACCGTGAGCTCATATTACTCACTGTTTCCCAAGGTTGCTTATATTGCATCAAGCGCCACTTGGTAATACAGTGGTTATAAAGGTGTATGATGGCTCAATGCACGGCGCCCAGAAAAATGCTTGTTGGTGGTGTTGATGTAGAGCTCGTTGGGAACCCCAAGAGGAAGGTATGATGAGCACATCAGCAAGTTTCCCTCAGTTATGAAACCAAGGTTTAATCGAACCAGTAGGAGCAAGGAAACACCCCAAAGGTGTTACTACCTAAGCTTTGGCAGGGCGCACTACCGGTGCTAGTAGCAACGTGGAGACCTGCACAACACAACCATAGAACTTTGTCCCCAACTTGCGATGAGGTGGTCAATCTCACCGTGTTTTGCGGAAAATAAAGGATTGAACATATCGAATGGAAAGAAGTAAAAGTTTGCAGAAAGTAAACACAAAGCAAAAACAGTTTATAGATTGTATGTAAAGAAAAAGGATCGGGATCCATAGTTCACTAGAGGTGGCTCTCCTTAGATAGATAACATGCTGGGTGAACAAATTACAGCGGGGCAATCGACAAACACCGAGAAAGCAATACATGCATATACTAATCATCTTGACTCATGTGAGACTTGATTGGGCATTGCAACATTATACATAGACCGCCATCCAACTGCATCTATGACTAATAATCCACCTTTATCATCTGAACGCCCTCCAGTATTAAGTTGCAAGCAACAGATTATTGCTTTACAAACTGCGTGTAAAGTAAACAATACGATTGTTCTATGAACAAAGGATTGTTGTTTTCTCCCTAGTAGCAACAGCACATCTAGTACCTTAGAGATTTCTGTCACTTCCCCAGATTACCAGAGGCATGAACCCACTATCGAGCATAAATACTAACTCTTGGAGTTGCTAGCATCTACTTGGCCAAGATAGCTACTAACAACGGAAAGCATGCAAGATCACAAATAACAGAGACATGATAGAATCAATAATCAATATGAAATAGCATCTCAATATCCATCGGATCCCCGCAAACACAACATGCAGAATTACAAATAAATGATCTTGATCATGAGCAGACTCACAAGATCTAGACATGAAAGCACAAAGGAGGAGAACCAGCCATCTAGCTACTACATGGATCCGTAGTCCAAGGATGAACTACTCACGCATCACATCGGAGGCTTGCATGGTGATGAAGAAGGCCTCCAGGATGAAGGAAGGCCTCCAGGGCTTGTTAATAGGTTAGTCCAAGAAATCATATGAAAAGTACTCCAAAATTGGAATAAAACACAAGAAAGTGGATAAAACCAAGCATGGAACATCAAAAATTATAGATACATTTGCAATGTATCAGTGTACGTTGGGTATTCCGAAGGAACAGTAGATGACATTTGACTGCAAGACCGGGATTTGTTCACCCACATGACGGGTAAAGATACATGTGGCCGGCTTGGTGAGATTACATCTATAAATGTTGCAACATGTGACTCGGTCAGGGGGATGTAATATCATGGTAACAAGAAAAAACAGAACTTATTGTGAACGAGATTGAACAAGGTATGTGATACCAATGATCGTGTCGTGGTGGTGTCACGGCAGATGCCATGGATAGGCTAAAGGTGGGGACTAATATGCGCTAGGGGAATCCAGGGAGGGATAGTAGAGTGATTCTCTACACAGAAGCTTTGTATTGATGTTCAATCTCCAAGATTACAAGTGCTCCTCGAGCTGTATTGACAAGAGGAGGAAGAAGAAACTCTCTTACTCTTGCCTATGAACTAGCCCAAGAACCCTAGATCCACTAGTGTACTCCTTGCTATTGATCTCCAAAAACCCAACCCCCCTACCAGAACCCCAACCCCCCTTATATAGAGGTGGTTCGGTCCTGGCCTAGGGCATACGTGGAGGCATATTCCTAAGAATATGCCCCCTCCCAAAGTAGTAACCCGACAGTGCTTTTCCCCGCGTCACTCTTGCTTTAGCGACGTAGCCTCTGCGGCGCCTGCGTCAGCCGACGTGAGCGTCGTCACCCTTGTCGGCCATGATCCGGTGGTCCTGCCCTTGCTTTATTCGCTCATCTAGTATGCACCGGGCCTTCTTTTTTACCAGAGAGATTCCTTCCTTCTCCTAGAAGCCAAACGAGGCTCTGGATCATAGTTGATCCGGCCACACCTGTTCCTGCATATAAGCTAGACAAGTATCTCCGACTTACTCCTTGAGTCGGACGAGACAGGGTTAGGCGACCCCCTGGTCCAGGTTACTCCGTGATCTGGCCTACCTTGAGGTGACTCGGCCAGTATCCGCTTTGACCTTGCCGAACCTCGGCTAACTCGGCCCTTATACCCCGGAGTGACCCTACCTGGGGTTATCCCCCCAACATTAGTCCCCGAAGCTGGTGCGACCTTAGAGGCCTTGGTCGCTAAGGCCACATCAGGTTCATTCGTATCTAAGCTTCGGACGCTTAATTCCGGGTTAGCTTCTTGTCTCGGATTATATGGACTCACATTCCCTTTGCACGTTCCAAGTTTTTACTTGCTGGCCGGGTTACCATTTTGGCTCGGATCCTATGGTTTTACTTTCCCTCTGCACATTCCAAGTTTTCACTTGCCGGCCGGGTTACCATCGTGGCTCGGATCCGGGCCTTGCTTCCTTCTCTCGTACACCAACCCACGTAAAGGTTAATCATTACGTTGCCTTATTTTAAGGGCATGCGCAGTAACCGCCGCAGTAAATGTCAGTGATTACTGTGCGGGCGTTACGTCACGTCTGTCTCCTTGTTTACCGCAACTGCACGTCGTGTCATGGGATCACTTTTATTCTGCGGCCCCCGGTGTGGCTTCTCTCTGATTGGTCGACGCTGGTGATACACGGCCACACCGTGTGGTTTTCCAGCGCAGCACGATCCCACTCGTTGATGACTGGGGGCGGTTAAATAGGGGAGGGGCACGCTCCTTAGCATTTTTCCGTCTCCGCGCCCCCTCGCCCGTTCCTCTTCTTATTCCTCGCAACCGCGCCGCCGCCAGTGCCCGTTGTAGCAGCGCCGCCGCCGCACCCTCTCCGTGCTCCCGCACTGCAGTTACTGCTGCATCACTGTTTAGCCACGGGTCCTCATTAATCTAGACCGCAGAGCGCCGCCGCCGCCAGCTCCAGTGAGGACAGCGGAATCGAGATGACGGAGGAGGAGCTCATCGTCGTTGAGCAGGAGATGGAGGAGGCCGGTGCGGCAGACCGCGGCGCGTGGGCCGGCTCGTGGGTCTGTGAGGACGACATCAACTGGCTCTACCGGACCCGGCACATTCCCGCCAGCGTCGCCGCTCGTCTCCCCTCCTCGGAGTTGGACCCCTCACCCAATCCGGGTGAATTTGTTGTTTTCCTATCCCATTTCCAATGGGGATTTGGGCTTCCAGTGAGTGATTTCTTCTGGGACTGGATCTGGACCTATCACCAGCAACCACATCATCTCCCGGCGAACGCCATCACCTCTCTGTTCGCTTTCGTTTCTTCGATCGAGGGCTACACCAGGCTATGGCCTACGAAGGAGCTGTGGATCCGGTTCTTCGGCCTCCACCGCAACGTCGTCCCGAACATCCACGTCGAGTCGGAGGACAAGCAGCTAACTCAGTTCGGAGCTGCCTCGATCTTGCCCCGGAGGTATTCAATCTTTCCCCGGGTCACCGGGCTTGACTCCTGCAAAGGATGGGCCCGTACCTTCTTCTATGTCCAGAATGAAGGCACGGAAGACTTGATCCGATTGCTGCCCTACGCTCCGGGTCCCCCTGACACGGATTTCTGGGAGGAGGTTGCCAAGAAACCTACGGCTCTGGCCAACCAAGTGAACAAAAGGTTTGTGGAGCTGAAGAAGCTCGGATTGCGCAACGAGGATGCCATGATCACATTCGTGCGCAACCGAATCTCACCCCTTCAGCGGCGCACTCACAAGTTGTGCCATATGAGCTTCAGTCGCGACCCCAACCGAACCTCCTCGGTCGAGTTGAGCAATACGGAGATCTTCCGCCGGGTCAAGGCTCTTTTCACCACCCATAAGGACTTCTCCACTGAATGGACATGGGGAATCGAGCATTACTGCCGTGACAGGCTCCCTCCCACGGTAAGCTTTGCGGGGTAAACTTATTTAGGATCAATTTCATGTCGGTTCTTATCATATTTTTGACTTTGTTCCTTGTGCTTTTTTCTCAGCTGTTTCTCCAGCAAACCCTCGAGGATGGCCCGGATCCGACCCTTAAGTGGGCCCCGGACCGAGAAATCCCGGATGAGGAGGAGCCAGACCAAGAGATGTTCCTCCCCACACCCGATGCCACCAAACGACCCAACGGTAAATTCTCTTCTCTTAGAGATTGGCCCGATGATGAGGATGACTCGGATATCGATGTGATTGAACCAGTTGAGGCTGTCCCTCTTTCTTTTGCCTTCCCGGCATCAGCTAACCCCGGTGGGCACATCCATGAGGATTCTCCACTTGCCACGGGCGAGCCTGTTCCGGTGGCGCCAAAGAAGAAGCGCGGATCCGCGTCAAGTTCTTCTTCCGAACCTTCTCAGCCTTCCAAAAGGCAAAAGAAGGCCGGAGACAAGACTGCATCCAAACGGGCAGGCAAAGCCCCGGCACGGAGGGCCCGGAAACCTAAGGAGGCCGAGCCTCGGATGCGTAAGTTCTTTTCACTGCGCAACACACTTCTCCCTGCATCTGGGTAATTTCACTCCTGACATTATTTTCTCTTGTAGGGCTCCTGTGGAGGTCCCTCAGAGCGGATCGAGCATCTCCTCTCCTCTTCGGTCCAGTCCTTCCCCTCCCCGTGACGACGAGTCACGCCTGTTGAGCCCTATTCCGGAGGGCTCTGCGGCCGCTCCGGGTTCCGCAGTGCCTCCTTCAGAGGGACGCGACCTCGGATCAGGAGGGGTCGGATCAGCCGAGGCAACGGCGTCCCGCACTTCGGCATTGCCGCAACCAGCAACTACCAAGTCTACCGCAACTCCAGCACCAGCAGTAGCTCCAGCACCAGCCACCGAACCAGCGCCTGTCCCGGCTCTGAAGAAACCAACAGCGGCTCCGGCACCAGCCACCAAAGCTCCCGTGCCAAGTTCATCTGCCTCGTCCGAGTCATCCCAAGCTCGGCGAGGAACCACTCCAGCGGCTTCCAAGGGCAAATCCATTGTGGTCACTTCCTCCTAGCAAGCCAAAGGCAAGTCTACGTCCGTCGAGGCTAGGCAGCGAACTTTGTCGTCAATGCTTCCAAAGAAATCACCAGCAGCGACGGATCCTCCTGCCGAGCCAGCCGATTCGCAGCAGATGGTTCTTCACACTAGCCCAACTCTTGCCCTGATTGAAAGCAAAGAAGCTCACGCCAAGGGCTTGGTGGAGCCCCATATGCCCACTAGCGAACGGTACCCTCCGAGCCTCATCGAGTTCGTCATGAACTGGAATAAGGCGGAGTTCGTCTACAACGACGATCTCCCGGAAAAGTTCGGCCCAGCTGAATTTTCCGCTCACATGAATACCGCCGCCAAGGCCATTAACCTCGCTGGGCGTATGATGGAGGTACGTCGTTTCTTTTTTACATGTTGTAGGTAATAATCATTAGTCCCCGAGCATCCGGCGGGGTAACTTGTTACCCGGCCGGATGCTCCTTAGAAGACCAATGTAGCTGCATGTAAACTTCAAATATGCACACACCTAGAGCCGGGTTAAGTTCCGCTTGGCCTGGATCTTGTACACTTCGAATATGCGTACACCTAGAGCTGGGTTAAGTTCCGCTTGGCCCGGATCTTGTACACTTCGAATATGCACACACCTAGAGCCGGGTTAAGTTCCGCTTGGCCCGGATCTTGTACACTTCGAATATGCACACACCTAGAGCCGGGTTAAGTTCCGCTTGGCCCGGATCTTGGTACATTTCGAATATGCACACACCTAGAGTCGGGTTAAGTTCCGCTTGGCCCGGATCTTGTACACTTCGAATATGCACACACCTAGAGCCGGGTTAAGTTCCGCTTGGCCCGGATCTTGTACACTTCAAATATGCACCGAACTAATTTTAAACGCCTGTACCTTTGTCAGGTAACCACCAACCGTCGGAGCGCCGAGTTTTAGCGCTTGCTTGATACCCACAAGATCTTGCGCGCAAAACATGTTGCACTTGGCGCGGAGCATGAAAAGAGGGGTAATTTCCTCTCTTAACACCTCTCCGTTTCGTTTGTTTCTGCTAGACTAACCTCCTTATTCGGTTTTTTGCAGCTGGGGTGGAGGCTGAAAACAAGATTATGCGAAAAAACTTGGAGGAAATCCGAGGTATGTCCCCTTTCGGCCAACGTTGCTGTGTTTTCCATTCTTTCTTCTTCTTGGCTCGGCAAACATTCACTCCTCGGCTTTGCCGGGTCAACACACTATTTCAGCATCGCTTGAGGATAGTGTGCCCGCGCCTGATATGATGCTGCATTTTCGCGAACAAGCAGAACAGCATCAAGCCGAGCTGAAGAAGAAGAACGATGAGCTTGCCCTCCTCCGGACCAAGGACGGCGAGATAGCCAAACTCAAGGCCGAGATGGAGAAGGTGAAGGCCCAACACAAAACCGAGCTCCAGAAAGTTGGCCAGAACTTCACCGAAGAGCGTGAGCGCTTTACCCTCCAGATCTCCAAGGACCAGGATCTGCTCAAGGAATCCGAAGTCCGGCTTGGGTTGGCATTGAAGCTTGAACAACCGCTAGAGACGGCAGTTGTATCAAGGAGTTGACCGGATCCATCGCCATATCTCACGTAAGTTTCTTCCCTTGTCGACCTAGTTTTCCGGGTTAGCTCATATGCCTTTGCTTGACATCCTCCCTTTCTCATGTTGAGATAACTTTCGGAGGGTACCGCCATGATCTTGCCGTTGCCAAATTCCGCCAAGAGAGGGGTACTCCCATCGCTCCCGATGGTGAGAGCATCCCCTTAGACATGGAGGACCTGTTAGTCAGCGTGTCAGCTCGGGTGGAAA
The DNA here is from genome assembly GCA_023614405.1 of Avena insularis. Classification (NCBI taxonomy): domain Eukaryota; kingdom Viridiplantae; phylum Streptophyta; class Magnoliopsida; order Poales; family Poaceae; genus Avena; species Avena insularis. The sequence continues at coordinate 32,314,908 of CM042694.1, forward strand.
CTATTAAGAACTATGGAAAAGATCTCCTCGACGTTGCGGTCCGGATCTTCAACACATTCTGGCCAAGCAAGGACGCTCCAGAAAGGGTCACGCTCCTTGCCGAAAAACTGATGGAGATCGAGACTCAACTTGACCTCTGGAGGGAATCTGCCGGGCGTGCCGCAGCAGATACCCTTCTCCATCATATCCTTTCATGGCACGAGAAAATAAATCTGAGCCTCCTCACCCGTCGGTGCACCGGATCCAAATGGACCGATGATCTAGAGTGGGTAGCTCGGCGCCAGGCTTGCGCCTACAGCCTCGTTGAGTATTCTCCAGTCCATGACTGGGTTGAGGGACCGAGCTTTCTGGAATCCGGTGAGGAGGAGCATATGGAGAACGTGGAGGATGGGTCGGGCGATGATGGAGAAGATGCTGCTTCAGATATTGAAGACAGTGATGATGGCAACGAACTTCCTCCTCCTGCCGCTCCTTAGTTGAAAAAACTTGAAAATTTATCAGATCCCCGGTATGCCGGGTGCAATTGTATGCTTAATACATAATATTTTGCTACTATGCTTGTATGCCGGATTAACTTGGGCGTAGTCCCCGAGTTTCATTTTCTTGTTCGTCCAATTCTCCGGCTCGATCCATGTCTACCTTGATTCGGTTTTACGACTTACGAATCCGAGCCTCAAGAGTCGTTTTAACAATACTAAGAAACTTGGAGGATTGGCTCAAAATAATTCAGCATAATAGCTTGAAAGTAAATACGGGGTTAGTCTAAAAAAAACGTTAGCTGGAATAGGATCGTTTCCTTAGTAGTTTTTCATGTGCTACGCAATTCCAAACTTGTTTCCTTGCTCGCCATGAAGCCAATTCTTGTTGGACAGCAGCAAGTCAAAGGGTTGGGTTTTTTGGTGCTCACACATTACTAATCCGGGCTAAGCGAGACGAGTCATTCCAGCTAACGCATAAGAAGCAACAATAATCATTTATTAAGGGTCCCGAGTTATCGCCGAGGCTCCGCTATTTCATTGATAAGCTCATTGCCGACATACATACCGACATATGAGGATGACTCGGGTACATACACTCTTTAGCTAAGTGTAGAAGGGACGAAGTAGTGCTACATTCCACGGTTGCTTGGATTCCTCTCCGGACCTGTCCGCCTTGTTCTTTTCCTGTGGCTTTGCATCTATGAGATAATAAGAATCATTGTGCAATGCTTTGCTCACAATAAATGGTCCTTCCCATGGGGGGATAATTTATGCATGCAGGTGATGCTGCTGTACCAACCGGAGCACCAGATCGCCTTCCCGGAAGACTCGGGGGCACACTTTCTGGCTATGATAGCGTCGGAGATTTTGCTGATATATGGCGGATCTGGACAGTGCCAGTTCTCTCGCTTCTTCCAGCGGATCAACATCATTTTGCCGGGCTTCTTGCACTTCGGCTTCTGTGTATTGGGTGACCCTAGGCGAATCATGCTCTATGTCGGCTGGTAATACAGCTTCTGCCCCATATACCAGAAAGAACGGCGTGTAGCCTGTTGATCGATTTGGAGTTGTTCTTAAACTCCACAATACCGTTGGTAGTTCTTCTATCCAGCACCCCGCTGATCTTTGCAGCGGCTCGATGAGCCGGGTTTTTATCCTGGACAATACTAATCCGTTGGATCTTTCCACTTGTCCGTTTGATGCGGGGTGGGCTACCGAGGCTACGTCGAGTCGGATTTTCTTATCTCGGTAGAATCGTGCAAATGCTCCTTCAGCAAAATTTGTTCCGTTATTAGTTATAATGCTGTGAGGATAACCGTATCTCAAGATGATGTCTTTGAGAAATGTTACGGCCGTAGCTCCATCACATTTTCTTATAGGTTTCACTTTGATCCATTTTGTAAACTTGTCCACCATGACCAGGATGTGTGTCATGTTTCCTCTTGCTGGCTTGAACGGGCCAACCATATCCAAGCACCACACAGCAAATGGCCATGTAATTGGTATGGTTTTAAGTTCCGACATAGGCATATGTGTCTTGGTGGCGTACCTTTGACAACCATTGCATTTTCTCACGGATCTTACGCTTGCTCCAAGGCACTTGGCCAATAGAATCCATGCCGGAACGCCTTTGCCACTAAAGCCCGGGATGAGGCGTGATGCCCGCATTCTCCTTGGTGTATATCTCGGAGGATGTCAAGTCCTTCTTCCGGATCAACACACCGCTGGAGGACATTGGTTACACTCCGTTTGTACAACTCGAAATTAATGATTGTGTAAGCTTTGGCTCTTCTCTGAGTTTGCCTGGCTAGCACTTCCTTGGTGGGTAACGTTCCATCTTTCAAGAACTGGTATATAGGCAGTGCCCAAGCTGGTACTGCTCGCGCAGGGAACATCTCCTCATCAATTTCCATCCGATCCACCGGCATAACTTCAACCGGATCACGCTGAACAGTCCCCGGGTCTAGCGAGGTAGTCCCCGGGTTTGCCGAGGTAGTCCCCGGGTTTGGCGCACTACCTTCCATGTCAATGTCCATGGGTTCAGCTCCGGATTCCGCGTTTTCTGGGACATAAATTGAATCGGTTCCTGGGGACGGCCTGATAGATGGTTTTCTGAGGTGCTCCAATGCAACACCCGGTGGAATTGCCTGTCGGGTCGATCCAAGCTTCGACAGCATGTCGGCAGCTTCGTTTTCCACACGAGGTACATGATGAAATTCGCATCCCTCAAAGTAACCCGAGATTTTCTGCACATGAAATCTGTATAGTGCCATGTTTGGATCCAGGGCGTCCCACACTCCGGACACTTGCTGTATTACTAGATCCGAGTCGCCAAAGCAGATTATCCGACGTATGCCAATCTCCTTTGCCACTTTGAGACCATGCACAAGAGCCTCGTACTCAGCGACATTGTTCGATGCCGCGAAATGGATCTGCAATACGTACTTGAGCTGATCCTTCTTTGGCGAGGTAAGCACAACCCCGGCACCTAACCCGGTTTTGGTTTTCGATCCATCAAAGTGCATCCTCCAGTAGTTCGGATCCGGTGGCGGTGGTTCATATTGTACCTCGGCCCAATCCACGAAAAAGTCCGCCACAGCCTGGGACTTGATCGCTTCTCTCCTATCATACTGGGGCGCGTATGGTGCTAGCTCAATTGCCCATTTCGCAATTCTGCCATTCGCATCTTTGTTACCCATTATCTCGGATATGGGGGCTTCGCATATCACCTTGATGGGATGCTCCTCAAAGTAGTGCTTTAACTTCTTTGCCGCCATATAAACTCCGTATGCCACCTTTTGAAAATGTGGGTAGTTCTGTTTTGAGGCAGACAATACCTCGCTCAAGTAATACACTAGCCTCTGCACCGACTTTCCCCCCTCATCTCGCTCCACTACAATCACTGCACTTACAACTCGGTTGGTTGCGGCTATGTAGAGCAACATTGGCTCCTTTGACAGTGGAGAAGCTAACACTGGTGCAGTGGCCAACATCTTTTTCAAGTGGGCAAAAGCTTCATCGGCCTGCGGCGTCCAAACGAATTTATCTGATTTTTTTCATGAGTTGGTAGAGAGGCAGTGCCTTTTCTCCTAACCGACATACAAATAGACTCAATGACGCCAGGCATCCAGTGAACTTCTGGACGTCGTTGAGACACTTCGGCAGCTCCATTCGTTCGATAGCTCGGATCTTAGTTGGATTAACCTCGATACCTCGGCTGGAGACGAGAAATCCGAGTAACTTCCCAGCCGGGACACCAAAGGTACATTTCTCCGGGTTAAGCTTCATCCGGAATCTTCTCAAGTTCGCGAATGTTTGCCTTATGTCGTCAAGGAGCGTTGCGCTTTCCTTGGTCTTAATAACCACATCATCCACATAGACTTGTATGTTTTGACCTATTTGATCGTGCAAACATTTTTGCATACATCTTTGGTACGTTGCTCCTGCATTTCGTAAACCAAACGGCATAGTGCGATAGCAATAAGCCCCGTACGGGGTAATAAAGGCATATTTTATTTGATCGTCCGGGTCCAAAGGTATCTGGTGGAAACCAGAATAAGCGTCAATGAATGACAACAGTTCACACCCCACGGTAGAGTCAATGACCTGATCTATCCTCGGCAGCGGAAATGGATCTTTTGGACACGCCTTGTTTAGGTTCGTGTAATAGATACACATACGCCAAACCACTGCCACGTTCGGATCATCCTTCTTCTTTTATACTAGCACCGGATTAGAGAGCCAATCCGGATACAACACTTCCATGATAAATCCTGCTGCTAGCAACCGAGCTATCTCGTCACCAATGACCTTTCTCCTATCCTCGGCGAAGCGTCGGAGAGGCTGCTTCATCGGCCTTGCTTCGGGTCTTACATTCAAAGAGTGCTCGGCCAACTCCCTCGAAACACCTTGCAAGTCCTGTGTGGACCAAGCAAAAATATCCCGATTCTCACGGAGGAATTTGACGAGCTCGCTTTCCTATTTGTCAGTGAACCTGGCCCCAATTGTCACGGTACGCTCCGGAAACATGTTATCCACTGGAATTTTCTTGGTTTCCTTCGCGGCTTGAAACGAAACACTTCCATGTGGGTTACTTAATGCCGGCATATACTGCTGCGCAGACTGAGCTAAAGCCGCCACCTCTTGAATTTTTCTTTTCTCTTGGGCAATTACGAGTGACTCGGCTAGGTTAGACCTGGCTGAAGCGCACTCAATAGAACGTCGGAAATCCCCAGTAATAGTAATTGCTCCATTTGGCCCGGGCAACTTCATCTTCAGATAACTGACATGGCAACTTGCCATGAATTTGCTCAGTGTTGGTCTCTCGAGTAATGCATGATACGTGCTCTCCAAGTTTACCACCTCAAACTCCAGATTTTCAGTTCGGCAGTTATCCCTCGTACCGAATAGCACGTCGACCCGGACTTTGCCTATGGGCTCACAGGATATGCCTGGCACGATCCCATGGAAAGTTGTTATTGTAGCCTGGAGCATGTTCTCTGAGATGCCCAATTTGCGCATCGTATCCGCATACATGATGTTAATACTACTGCCATTGTCGATTAGTACCTTGGAGAACCTCACATTAATGTTTGGTCCAATGAACGTCGGATCTAACAACAGTGCATACGAGCTCGGACTTGGCATAAGCTTGGGGTGATCTTTGACGCTCCAGGTAATTTCCTGGTTCGACCAAGACATGTACCTCGTCACAGCAGGCATAACCGCGTTAACCTCCATATGTCGGCACTGCAAGCTCTTCCTATCTGTTTCCTCTGTTGTAAACACACAATAGCTCTGATGATGTTCCTTGTACTCATTCCTTCCCTCATTTCCGGGGTATCTCTGATCCGGTAGTTGCTGGTGTTCAACCTGATGCACTGCATCCCTTCTCTCGTTGTTGTCATACCTCGGCGGAGGGGGAGGTAATATTAGTTGCTGCGTGTTTGCTCCGGAAAGCAGTTGCTGTCGGGGTAACTCCTGCCGAGGTTGATCATTCCGGGGTGCCTGAGCATTCCCCAAACCACCTTGTTCTATCTTGCGCATCCACTCACACTGCCTCGTCGTGTGACCCGCCGGGCTGTTCGGATTTGGCGTGTGAAACTTACACGGCTGGTCCAACATCGACTCATAGGTATACCTCGGACGATCTTTCTTCTCTTGCCATTGCTTCTTCTGCTCCGGAGTCCACGTCTTCTTGCCATCGTTTCGAGGAGTCCATTACCCTCCCATTTTCTGGTGTTGGTTGCTCCCTGCCCCGGGCTGATCTTGATTCACGGCCGCAACTTGTTGCGAACCATATCGATGGTCTAGTCTATCGTCTCTCCTTTTTCCCCTGTAATCGTTCCTCCAGGATGACCCGGCTCCGTCCCTCGGATAGTACTCCTCATTTGACTCGTTCGACGCGATCCTAGGTTGAGTCGGATCACCTAGAGCATAAGAATCCGCAATCCGGATCATCTCTGCCAATGTGACTGGCATTTTCCTTTGCAATTTCATCCACAACTCGCTGTCGTATCTGCACCCTTGTGCGAACCACGCTATAGCCTGTGACTCTATGACTCCCTCACACGAGTTTCTCACGGTACACCACCGGGTCAAGAATTCACGGTCTGTTTCGTTAAATCTCTGCTTGCACATCGCCAGGGTCTGCGGTCTGTTCGGTCTCTGATACGTACTTGAGAAGTTGTTGATAAACATTTCTTCGAAATCTATCCAGCAATTGATGCTTCCGGGTGGCAAATTATTCAGCCAAACCCTAGCTGGACCTTCCAACATTTGGGGTACATATCGTACAGCCCATCTCAAGTTGCCCGTTGCAATTTTCACAGCTGTTGCATAGTTTATCAACCAATCCTCCGGCTTTGTACTGCCGTCATATGTCTTCGTGCCCCTGGGTAATTGGAAATTGGGTACCGGTGGTTCCTTCATGATCCGGGGTCCGAAGAACGCTGGACCCGGAGGACCTTGACATTCGATATGTTCCGACCTATACAGGCGATCCAGTTTTAGCCTGGCGTCATCCGGCATCAAATCTCTGCTTCCCAATCTCGACCCTATCACATGATAGTCTGGTCTTGCGTATCCCGCATTCATCATCTCCGAGTCTCCATCATTGCATCGGTCTTGCTCTCGCTGTGCTCCTCTCTGTTGCATACCTCGGCCGGCACTTTGCTCTTGCCTTGGTGCATTCCGCTGCTGCGGTTGACCCGCTCCTGCCGAGTTTCGCTGTCTGGCATTGCCGTTGGCAACATTCCCTTGACCGGCCTTGCCTCGGTCGTGGTTACCTCGGCCACCTTCACCTCGGCTCACATTTCATCGATCATCGTTTTTTCGCACCTCTTTTTCTTTTCCCGCACGCGTTGGGTCGTACGGAACGATCTGCTTGTTCCGTCTGGCCGAGGTTACCACCTCCTCTCTCCTAGGGCCACCATGAGGCGATGATGCGGCTCCAGCGGATCTCTCCGGGTTACCCATCACCGAATGGACGATCTTTGAAGCTCCAACTCTCTCCTGGTTACCTCTCAACAGCTCCTCGTTCTGCCTGTTCACAATCCGAACCAGCTCATTAACCCGGCCTTGCTGTCTTTGACGGGATTCACCCGTCAGACCCTCTAGCTCGGACGTCGTGGCATCTGCTGCTCGGAGGTTCTTCGCCGGGGTACTATATTTCGGAAACCCTACAGACAGATAGTTTTCCGACCCTTCTGGTCCATCATCACCTTCTCTGTTCATCTCACTTATGAGATTTTTCCCTTTTATCCTTACTGCATCAACCTTGTTTGCCTTTGCGTACTCACGCAGTGTCATGTTCAACGACTGCTGAGCCGCTGCTATTTTCTTTGCGCCCTCCAGTAACTTTCGCCGGGTCTCCTCTAGTTCGGCATGTTCCTGAGCCGGATCTATCACTGCTGCCACCGGGTTAGCCAAGCTATCCATAGCTTCCCTCAGCATGTTTTCAGGCCTCTCTAGTAGAGGACCCCTAGCTTTCCTCGGTGCCTTGGGTGTTACCTCCGGGTCTGGCGCTGGATCCTTGCTCATGCCCGCGCCTGGCGCAGTCATCATCACCTCTACATGGTCCGGGGAGCGAGCGATACGCGCCCCGCGAGCCACAGTGAGGGGTGGTTTTCCTGCATCGACGATGCAACGCGGATGAACGCAAGACACGTCCACAGCAACATAGACCTTGTGCGCGCCGAGCTTGACGAAGATACCGTTGCGCGGGAGGGGGCGCGTGCCGAAGCATCCAGCATTGTCACTGACGTAGTCCAGCGCTCCAAAGCGCTGAACGAGCCCAGAGACGATGCGTTCGCCGGTGCCGATGAAGTTTCCCGTCCGGATCTTCACCCCTGCTAGCGCTGCTAGCCCCACGGTGGGCACCAACTGTCGTGGTGGTGTCACGGCAGATGCCATGGATAGGCTAAAGGTGGGGACTAATATGCGCTAGGGGAATCCAGGGAGGGATAGTAGAGTGATTCTCTACACAGAAGCTTTGTATTGATGTTCAATCTCCAAGATTACAAGTGCTCCTCGAGCTGTATTGACAAGAGGAGGAAGAAGAAACTCTCTTACTCTTGCCTATGAACTAGCCCAAGAACCCTAGATCCACTAGTGTACTCCTTGCTATTGATCTCCAAAAACCAACCCCGCCTACTCGAACCCCAACCCCCTTATATAGAGGTGGTTCGGTCCTGGCCTAGGGCATCGTGGAGGCATATTCCTAAGAATATGCCCTCCCAAAGTAGTAACCCGACAGGGTGCTTTTCCCAGCGTCACTCTTGCTTTAGCGACGAGTAGCCTCTGCGGCGCTGCGTCGGCCACGTGGCGTCGTCACCCTTGTCGGCCATGATCCAGTGGTCCTGCCCTTGCTTTATTCGCTCATCCAGTATGCACCGGGCCTTCTTTTTTACCAGAGAGATTCCTTCCTTCTCCTAGAAGCCAAACGAGGATCCGGATCATAGTTGATCCGGCCACACCTGTTCCTGCATATAAGCTAGACAAGTATCTCCGACTTACTCCTTGAGTCGGACGAGACAGGGTTAGGCGACCCCCTGGTCCAGGTTACTCCGTGATCTGGCCTACCTTGAGGTGACTCGGCCAGTATCCGCTTTGAGCTTGCCGAACCTCGGCTAACTCGGACCTTATACCCCGGAGTGACCCTACCCGGGGTTATCCCCCCAACAGATCGGATCTCGGACAAGTCGTATTGAGAAACAAAAGAAATTGGATGCTACATTTAGCGGTTCAAACGACATTGTCATCAGCAATGCATAGGGGTCACATGGATATCCCTGGTCCCTCTGTTGATCATTGATACAGATCATGTCTAGAGCATTCCCGAGCCGTGAGAGGATACACTTAAGGGTACGATGAGAGCGATCATTCGTAAGACAGAATTACAGTAGAGAATGAGAGAAATCAGGAAATGTTCCGTAGAGAGATCCGAAGTTGTTCGGAGAAAGAATAAAGGAAAAGACCCAGAAAAGGGTTTTCGGATAAATGGGAATTTGAATATATATTAATTGTGAATTAATATATTCTAAATAATATTTAGATTAAGATTTATAAAGGCAACTTTTATATTAGGCCAAATCCCGGAGGGAAAAGGCCTAGGAGAAAAGCTGCAGAAAATAAGAAAAAGGAAACAGCCCACGTGGGCGGCGGATATTATCCGCCGCACGGGGCGGCAAGCAGCTAGGCTGCGCGCGTGGGCGAGCGGCGAGTAATACGCGCCGCACAGGGCGGCGCAGCGTTGGCCAAGGGTCGGGCGCCCGGCCAACGGATCGGGGAGAGCGGCGGCCACCCAGTGGCTGCACATCTCGCTCGCGAGATGAGCCAGCCCAACCGGCCTCGCGAGCCAGGCACCACAGCTGCTTGCTGTTTGGGCCGCGGGTGGCACCCAGGCCCACTCGGGCTAGCTCCCCTTTGCTGGATGGGCTGAGAGCTTTTGGCCCATCCGGCTATGCTCGAAATTCCTACCTTTTTCCTTTTACTTTTAGTTCCATATGGCTAACCTAATGGAGAGGGCACACCCCCTCTGCCTATATAAAGGGGTGCCCATGGGTGGGATAAAACACACAATTAGAGAAGTCTTTTAGTTGACTTTCTCCCTCCCTCCCTCTATCCCTTGTGACCATGGCCCTAAGTTTGGGTTGTGCGAACAAGGCACACCTGCAGTATGCCGTTGCGCTGTAGGGATTCCTAGCCGGATATCAACTTCCGCACTCCCGGTGGGATCGGGGAGCCGGAGGTCTCATCGTGCACCGGATGTGTACGAATACACGAGGCGCAACACTTGGGGCGCTTAAATGTCGTGAGCCGGAGCTGCTGCACGATGAAGATGAAGAAGGAGCAAGGGGTGACCTGCGAGGAGCTTCGCGACCTTGAGGTCGGCTACGAGTACGACTACTTCAACCACGTTCCCCGTGGAACGTTAACCGCGTACGGTCTACATGGGTATGTATTCTATATGGATCGGTTGTTGCCGCATTACTACATAGATAAATCCTAGGCAGTTTTGGGGTTTCATCGTAGGAAATTTTTTGTTTTCTGCTGCGGATCCCCTTCACTCGCACCCTTCTTATTCAATCTTCTATGCCTCCGAAGTTCTAAGCTGAAGCTCTCCACACGGCCACATATCTACTTAACATTCGACCATCTAAAGTTAATCCTCAAACCACACCCTACTTCTCTTTATTTTTTTCTCACCCAAACTACTCCGACGTTCGTGTCTTCGACTGTCTTTGTTTTCCTAACTCCTACTCTACTTCTCCTAACAAACTTTCACCCCGTTCTATCCCGTGTGTCCATCTAGGTTTTTCCAATGAACACAAAGGCTATCGTTGTCTAGATCTTGTTAGTGGTCGCATCCATGTGTCTCGTCATGTAACTTTTGCTGAAAATATTTTTCCCTTTTCTGAGCGTCAACCTCTCAATCCTAAAACATCCGCACCATCTACTAGTCCCCTTCGTCCAAATAATTTTCCCTTCTTTCATCAGCCACCTCCTGTCGTCGCTCCTGCCGCGGCAGCAAAAACGCCTGAATTCTCAGTCGTGACAGCCGATCCTGTCGCGCCTTCTCCTACCGCCACCTCTGCCATGGCTATCGAAATCGCCGAAAACTCTGCCGCGGCAGACTTCCTTCTGCCGCCGTCTCCATCGCCGACTCCCGCGTCCGCTTCTTCCGCTGCGTCGGGCACGTCTTCCACATCATCATCCGTCCCTCCTCCTCATGCTATTATCGTCCTAGCTCCCACTAATGATCATACCATGCGCACACGTGGAAAATCTGGTTTTTGTTTACCCACTAAAGATCGTCTAAATCTCAATGCATCTCTGTCTTCTTCCTCTATTCCCAAATCTTACAAATCAGCTCTCCTAGATCCTAATTGGGCCGCATCCATAAAAGATGAATATGATGCTCTCATTCAAAATAATACATGGCAATTAGTTCCTCGTCCTTCAAACACTAATATAGTTTCCTTCAAATGGGTTTTTCGACACAAATTTAATTCCGATGGAAGTCTTACATGTTCTAAAGCTCGATGGGTATGCTGTGGTTACTCTTAGCAACACGGCATCGATTATGATGAGACTTTCTCTCTAGTTGTCAAACCCAACACTATTCTTAGCATCGCCGTTTCTTATTGTTGGCCCATCTATCAACTCGATGTCAAAAACGCTTTTCTCCATGGATCTCTTCAAGAAACAGTTTATTGTCAACAACCTCTTGGCTTCGAAAATTCCTCTTATCCTAATCATGTTTATCTTCTTCAAAAATCTCTCTATGGCCTAAAACAAGCACCACGGGCTTGGTTTCAACGTTTTTCTAGTTATGCTCAAACAATTGGCTTTACTCCTTCTCGTTCTAACACTTCTCTCTTCACCTTTCATCATAATACCGACACCGCTTATCTACTTCTCTATGTTGATGATATTATTCTCACAGCTTCCTCACAACACTTTTTAGATCATATTATATCTCTTCTTCGCAAAAAATTTCTCTGTCTGATCTAGGTCTCCTTCATCACTTCTTAGGTATTGATGTCATCCATGACTCATCTGTTTTTTTCTTATCTCAATGTCAGTACACCCTAGATCTTCTTTCTCGTACCGGTATGCTTGATTGTCAACCGTCTCGTACTCCTGCTAATACAGGTTCCAAACTTTCTGCCGATGGTGATCCCTTTTCTGATCCTTCTCTTTATCGTAGTCTTACCGGCGCCCTCCAATATCTTACTCTTACTCGTCCTGAAATTTCTTTTTCTGACCAACAAGCTTGCCTTTACATGCATGATCCTCGTGTTCCTCACTTCAACCATGTCAAACGTATTCTTTGATATCTCAAAGGCACATTAGATTTAGGTCTTCTTATAAATAAATCCTCTCCTACCTCGTTGACAGCTTACTCTAATGCAGACTGGGCTAGTTGCCCCGATACTCAACGGTCCACATCCATATTTTGTGTTTTTCTTGGTAACAATTTGGTTTCTTGGTCTTCAAAAAGGCAGGTTACGGTTTCTCGCTCGTCAGCTGAAGCTGAGTATCGCGTTGTGGCTCATGCGGTTGCTGATACGGTTTGGTTGCGCCAGTTGTTGTAGGAGCTGCATCACCCTATTAAGCAAGCTACTATTATTTACTGTGATAATATTTCAGCTGTTTACATGTCAGAGAATCCGGTTCAACACCGTCGTACCAAGAATATAGAGATCGACATTCATTTTGTTCAATAAAAGGTGGCTCTCGGTCAAGTTCATGTTCTACATGTGCCTACTTCAGCTCAGTTCGCTGATATCTTTACTAAAGGTCTGGCGACTACTCCGTTTCAAGACATTTGTTTCAGTTTCAATGTCACCGAGCCTACTGTTGACACTTCGGGGATGCTAGAATACAATTCTTGTTAGGTTTAAGAGTCCTAATCGGTTTGTTATAGGGCTAGACCGGTGCACCTAGACCCTCATATATACCTCTTGTAATTGTCACAATATTGTTATCGATTATTATTCTATACAATTCTACAACGACATTGGCCACCTAAAAATCTAAAGTTTGCATAAATAGTATCTATAGCTCACCATCAATTCCATGTCGACATGTTCTCAAAATTCTGATCTCTAATGGAGTTTTGGGTATATTTCAGCGAACTTTTTTGGACACTTTTGTTACCAAAAATAGTAGCACAAAATTTATAAACCTATTTTATAATAAGTTGCCACATGGTAAATTCAAGAGTTACGCGGCTTCTTTCTCCTCCTCCCTCTCCTCTGTAGCTTTGAGAGTCCCCTGTGAGGGTCTGGGGATCTCACGCGCCCCTCTCGTCGGAGTAGCTGAAGGGAGGTGGTGGCGGGGGGTCGCTAGAGTAGTTGTAGTTTTTAGGGTTCTTCGCCTTTTGCCGGTAGTGGGATTTTTGCCGGGTAGAGGCTGCGGAGCTTTGGATCTAGGCTGCCAGATCTTGAAGCGTTTAGGGTTCCTCCTTGTTCCTCTCTTGATCTGTTTCGGAGCTGAGGAGGAGCAGAAGGACAACCGCACCGTTCAATGAATTTGACGGTGCTGGTTTCCAGACGAGAGGTGGTGGTGGAGGGTGCCATGTCCCGGCTGGACGTGTAGGCGAAGGGGAGGGGTGCTTCTGCACCAAGCTCGGCAACGCTGCTTTGCTCCTAGATGGCCGTGGAGGCGAGGGGTAGTGGAGGAGCCAGTCGGTGTACTTCTTCTTGATCTAGATTTGGTTGCTCCGGTTCCCTGCGGAGGGGACGGATTTGGTGAGATGGGTTGGGGAAGCCCTTCTTCCTCCTTCTCCAAGTAGCCATGGTGGTGACGAGGCTAAGGATGGTGAGACGGACTTCTTCCTCCTTCATCTCCTACGGGAAGTTGGTGGTGGTGCTTATAAAGCTTCATCCCAGTGGTCGAATGGCGGCGGTGATGCTGCTGGACCAGTGCCTTTTCTTGTCGAATGGCGACTGCGGGATCAAACCTCCATCGGAGGCCCTACTCTGAAGCGCGTCGTCGGTGCTCGACACCTCGCCGTCAGCAAGTGGTACGTCCCCGTGGATTGCAAGGTGGCCGATAGTGCTGCTTCTTCTCCGGTTAATGGAGCGTCACAAGCAAGAGACTCCCTTGACCTCGCCGTCGGCTGGAGGTCGCCGGAGATCGGTGACGGAGGCACTCGAGGACCTGATTGCTTTTTAATTTCTAGTCCTATGATGCTTTTTGCAAGAGAGAGGCCCTGTTCCTCTTTATCTAGTTTTACTAGAGTGCTTTATGCAAAGGACCTTTATATAATTTGTACCTGCCACATGTATTAACTTGCAGCTTCTGGGCTCTTCTGGACCCAGTTATCGTTCAAGAAAAAACATGGTAAATTCAATATCAAGAGCGTGCCTATTAAACTCATCGTCGGGTAGCAACTTCGTAGGGTTCCTTCTTTAGAAACGTACCAAGGAGCATCTTGTCGACAACATTAAAAACGGCTCGTAAATAGGATTCATCAACGAGGCATTAGTCATTTTGTAGGTTGCACAAAAAATAGATGACATCATCATATCTATGTAGATATGTATGTACGAGCCGCCAAGAGAAAGGCGACTGGGAGCAAGCTAAAACACATCTAGGGTTTCGTCACTCTCGCCGGTGATGTCGCCGGCCCGTCCGTCTCCGGTGGCCTTAGGCCTTGGAGGTGTGGCGGACCACGGCCTCTCACCGGCGAGAGATTTTTGTTCTCTGTTTAGTCTGTTTTTCAGTGACTTTTTTCGGGATGTTGAGGCGATGGCTACGTTCTGAAGTTAGAATAAGATTCTCCTCACTCTATTCTCGCTCCAGTGGTGCATCTGGCGCCGATAGAGGGTGTGTGGAGTCGTTTGTCCGGTGAATCTCATGAGATCTAGTCCGTTTTCATATTCGTTGGTTTGTTTTTAGGTCAGTCTCTTCCGATCTACGATTGTCATTATTGGCGATGGTTGCTTCTCTGGTGCATTGGTTATTTGTGTCCTTAGCACGACGACTTTCCGTCTGTCTATTACAACAAGCTCTAATACGACATGTTTTGCCCGGCTCTGGTGATGGAGGGGCGATGACGGCGGCGCGCCTTCGGCTCGCTCTAGTGTTCGTAGTCGTCGCTAGGTGGTTCAATGATCTATTTATAATTTTTAGTGCTTTTAGGTCTTCTTGTATTGTTGTTAATGATTATTAATAGATCATGGAATTTCGCAAAAAAAAAATCTATGTATATATGCATCTCTGCCACTCCCAGCGTCACCGAAGATTATTGAAAAAGGAGCTATTATATTAGCATAAAAAGATAATCTTATTAGGCCACGTTGGGGGAAATAGAAAGTTGGGCCTAAAGTGTTTAGATGCACGGGCTTTCCCCCGGTTCCATTCGAAAGAAAGAAACCACAGCGAGTTCTGTTGAGCCAAAACTTGTGACAGATGATTGAAAGTTGTTATGCAGCATGTGACTCATCCAGGCTGCCGGGCTGGTAACCCCAAGAAGGCCCATTTAGAACACGTCCTTACAAAACGGACAGCAGAAATAAGGCGAATGATAAGGCTCGGATTTTCCCTAAAAAAAGAGAGATAGGGCTAGGATTATCGAAGCTGATCAAGTGATCAGTAAGTCCCCGACGTCCATGTCCATATCAGGCGTCAGACAAACAAGGTTCTGAATCCGTTTTAAAAAAAGTTTCTGAACCATTTTTCGAAACAAATCAGTTTCTGAACTCTGAACCCGGTTACAGTAACCAGGAGGACACAACACCGGTCTCCACTCTCCTCTCCCCTCTCTTCCTCCCTCAGTCTGAGAGTCTCCAGCGAGTGGCCGTGCCAATCCCGAGCCATCTCTGGTGGCGTTGCCGGCCGGAGATGGCGGAGGAGAGGCGCCGGAGTAGTTTTTAGGGCTAGGTGTAGGAGTTTTGGTGTTTTGCCGGTAGTTTGGAGTAGGCTCAAAATTCCTGCGGCTAGATCTCGGTGTAACATCTCAGTTTTAGCTAATCTTATATTTAGGGTTATTTGTGCATTCATGAGCATTATCCCTTAAAATGCATGAAAAAGAAAGTACTCCCTCCGATCCAAATTAATTGACTTCGATTTGTCTAGATTCGGATGTATCTAGACATGCTTTAGTACTAGATACATCCGAATCTAGACAAATCCAAGTCAATTAATTTGGGTCGGAGGGAATAATGTAAAACCCTAAACCCTAGTTTCCCCCTCTCTCTAAAATGAATTCAAAATAGGTTTTGTATTTCGAAAAGATCAAAAGTGTGGATCCCTAACAGTATAAAAGGGCCCTGCAATGTTTTCTTATTATTTACAAATCGTCTAGTATTTTTTAAATGATTCAAATCAGAAAAGAATTTGAAAATACAAAATAGAAAATAGAAATGGAAAATGTTTTCTGTAAAAAAAAAGAGTCAGCAGAGACCAAACAGGCCGCAACCCAGCCTTCTCTCTCTTTCCCCGCTCATTATCCGTCGCCGTGCGCAGCAGTTCCGCAGCCCAGCAAGGCCCAGGCCCACTTACCCCTTCGTCGTCTCTTTCTTTTCTTCCTCCTGACAACGAACCGAAGCAGCTCCGTGTCGCCGGCCTCGCCATCGATCCCCGCCGCCTGCTCTCCGCCGTCCGTCGAGATCCTGGAGAGGATAAGGTCGCCGTGTCGCCTCTCTCTCTCTCCTGGTTCCTCTCTTTCCCCCCAGCGCTGCTCCCCTCTGATGGCCCAAAATATATCGAGCTCATTGGGGAACCCCAAGAGGAAGGTATGATGAGCACAGCAGCAAGTTTTCCCTCAGTAAGAAACCAAGGTTATCAATCTAGTAGGAGCAAGGAAACACCCCAAAGGTGTTGCTAGCTGAGCCTTGGCAGAGCGCACTACTGGTGCTAGTAGCAACGTGGAGACCTGCACAACACAACCATAGAACTTTGCCCCCAACTTACAATGAGGTTGTCAATCTCACCAGTTTTGCTGAAACAAAGGATTAAACGTATCGAATGGAAGAAAGTAATAGTTTGCAGAAAGTAAACACAAAGTAGTAAACAGTTTGTAGATTGTATGTAAAAGAAAGGACAGGGTCCATGGTTCACTAGAGGTGGCTCTCCTTAAGATAGATAACATGCTGGATGAACAAATTACAGCGGGGCAATTGACAAACACCAAGAAAGCATACAAGCATATACTAATCATCTTGACTCCTTTGAGACTTGATTGGGCATTACAACATTATACATAGACCGTCATCCAACTGCATCTATGACTAATAATCCACCTTCAGGTTATCATCCGAACCCCCTCTAGTATTTAGTTGCAAGCAACAGATTATTGCTTTACGAATTGCGTGTAAAGTAAATAATATGATTGTTCTATGAACAGAGGATTGTTGTTTTCTCCCTAGTAGCAACAGCACATCTAGTACCTTAGAGATTTCTGACACTTCCCCAGATTACCAGAGGCATGAATCCACTATCGAGCATAAATACTAACTCTTGGAGTTGCTAGCATCTACTTGGCCAAGATAGCTACTAACAACAGAAAGCATGCAAGATCACAAATAACAAAGACATGATAGAATCAATAATCAATCTGAAATAGCATCTCAATATCCATCGGATCCCCACAAACACAATATGCAGAATTACAAATAGACGATCTTGATCATGAACGGAGCTCACAAGATCTAGATATGAAAGCACAAAGGAGGATAACCAGCCATCTAGCTACTACATGGACCCGTAGTCCAGAGATGAACTACTCACGCATCACACCGGAGGCTTGCATGGTGATGAAGAAGGCCTCAGGGTGAATTCCCCTCTCCGGCAGGGTGCCGGGAAGAGCTTCAGATCCCTTTCGATCTAGGGATGGAGATGACGGCGGCTACAGACTCTTTCGTGGATTTTTGATTGGCTCCTTAGGGTTTTGGTATCGGAGAAAATATATAGGCGGAATGAGAGGCCGAGGGGGTGCTGGGGTCGGCCAGACCACCCCCTGGCGCGGGTCAGGCCTGGCCGCGCGGCCAAGTGGTGTGGCTGGGCCCCAGCCCTTCTCCATCTCGTATTCTGGCTCCAGATGACTTCCGGTAAAATAGCAACTTTGGCTTTTGTCCCGTCCAATTCCGAGAATATTCATTTTCTGACTTTCCTGGAACCAAAAATAGCAGAAAACAGGCAACTGACAATGTGGCTCTTGTTAATAGGTTAGTCCAAGAAATCATATGAAAAATATTCCAAAGTATGGACAAAACACAAGAAAGTAGATAAAACCAAGGTTCAAAAAAGCGCTAAACACCGAGCGAGCATTTTCCGACCGCTTTTTCACACAACAAAGGCTTAAGCGCTAAGCATACGTTTAAAGCGCAATTAAGCGCTTAAGCAGCCTGACCGTATGCCCTCCGCTTAGTGCTAAAGCACGCTTAAGCGAGCTTAAGCGTACGCTTAAAATAACACTGCATAAAACCAAGCATGGAACATCAAAAATTATAGATACATTTGCAATGTATCAACATCTCCAAGCTTAACTCCTGCTCGTCCTCGAGTAGGTAAGTGATAAAAAGAAAGAATAATTTTTGAGGTGACATGCACCATCAAAGACTTGATCAAAGTATTTGCAGAACATTCAAAGCTGGGATCATAGTACTTCAATCATAACATAAAAGACAAAGTTCTAGCAATAAGCAAAGAAGCTATGATGCAACATAAAAAGGCACAAACAAAAGATTCATGAATAGCAATGCTTTGCAAGACGTTTGTTTGTTTCACATAAAGAAAACATAGCATAATAGTATTCAGCTTGTCCCTCATAGAGTAGCAAATATAAATGCATAGGACACCTTCAAAGTTCACAAGAGTGACTAGATACAAATAGTTTAAAACAAGCAATATCAAGGTATGCATAAATCAACTAGTCTTGGGACAATGCACATAGAACTAAGAATGGCTACTATGCTCTCAAAGTAGGTGCATAAAGGTAGAAGGTGGAGACTTAATATATAAGTGGAAGAAATGCCTTCATAGAAGGAAGCAGAGATTCAAATTTCATAAAGAGCTTCCAAAAATTATGGTACTGATAGCTTTCAGCTCTCATTGCCCCTATCATAAGCATCTTGAAGTGATTAAGGTTAAAGTGAACAAACTATGGTGTACATGCTTGACGAAGTATAAGTTAGAAATCTTATGTCCCTTGAATACGAGGGTCGCTCCTCATGCTACTCAAGTTTAGTCACCGGTAAGTTCTTGTCATCGTAAGTACATGTGTATCATAGAGAACCGCCAACAGGGTACCTCTTGCCCGATGATACGGAAGAATCCCCATATCAAAATGACAAGGCAAGCAGACAACGAGCATCTCAGCAATCTTCTTATTTACCATGGGAATATGGTGCTTTTTTCTCTCTTTCCTCTTTTCATAATCTTTTTTTTCTTTTTCTCTTTTTTCTCAATATAGGACTCTTTTTTTTATAAGAAGAATGCTTCATAAACAGCTCATTATGGTTATGCTGCAGGTTTCCACCATGTCAGCA
The DNA here is from genome assembly GCA_023614405.1 of Avena insularis. Classification (NCBI taxonomy): domain Eukaryota; kingdom Viridiplantae; phylum Streptophyta; class Magnoliopsida; order Poales; family Poaceae; genus Avena; species Avena insularis. Next base: position 32,333,890 of record CM042694.1, read on the forward strand.
CGGATTAGACCAGTGGCCCAGACGTTTCTCTAACACATATACATAACTCCATGGATTTACAAGCTCCCCTTTCATTTCACACCGACGACATCCATAGACAAAAGAGCATGATATCAACTAGGTACAAAGTACCCGTGCAATGTCGAAAGTGTTCCCCGTGATAGCATGTTTCTGCTAATCCCCAACAAATAAGTGCAAACATATACAACATAGACGACACAATGGTTCAAGTTTATTAAGCGCAAGAAAAGTAAAGTGTGCCATCAAGTTCGTGAGAGCTTTAATCACTAGTTTTCTCATAACAAGTTTAATTTGGAAGGTAAACAAAAACATGAATATACTTGGAATAGCATATGCTAGTAGGTAGGTATGGTGGACTCTTTGGAATAACTTGGTTTAGGGAGTTGGATGCATGAGTGGAACTCATACTTGGTTGCGGAGGCTAGCAAAAGGCGGGCGACAAACTAAGAGAGAGCAATAATGGCCATAATCATGCAGAGCAACAAAACATCATTGATCAAAGCATAAAGTGATACTACAAGTTGAAACTAAAGGATCATAAAGGCTTATGGTGACTTGAGATAGTCATAACATGGTGTGAGCATGCGCCAAGTCAACCCAAATAAAGCATCAAAGGAGAATACCACTATACTATGCTTTAATATGCTAAACCAACGCATGATTCATCCAAGGCACATTAAGTAATCTCAATTGTTTATAAAAAGTCATGCTACAGCAAAGAATACTAAGCATAAAGCCAAAACAATATCAAGCATGGAATGACAAAGCATAGGCCATATTCAAAAACAAGCTCTCTTTACCACTTAAGCATTAGCTTTCCTACTCTTTTCCAAACCAAACCAAACTATTTGAAAATCAATGTATGAAAGAGGGGGTCCAACCAATTTATTCAGCAAACTAAGCAAAACAAAGCAAACGAAAAACCAAAACGAAAACAAAAAAGAAGACGCTCCAAGAACAACACAATTGTGCATGAAACAATAAAAATGAAGCGTTTGGAAGAAACCTGGGATTTTTATTGATGAAGAGGGGGATGCCTTGGGCATCCCCAAGCTTTAACGCTTGTACTTCTTGGATATTTATTTGGGTGACACATGTGGCATACCCAAGCTTAGGCTTTAGTTCATCTTTCATCTCATTACTCATTCCTTCCATACACCTGAAATTTTTCCTTCATACAAAACTTCACACAATCTTTATTAGCAACATTAGTGCACTCAAGATAATAGGTCTTTAAGGTTCAGTTATAACACCAAGAAAACTTCCATTACAACAGTCGCTACTGTAGCACTTCCCTCAAAATGCTCAATTCCCCAAAAGAACTCAAAAAGGAACCAACAAGAAGCAAATGCAGAAAATGGCAGAAATCTGTCAAAACATACCAGGAGGTAAAGACGAATTTTTTCGAAGACGTTCCGTTGATCAAATCAAAAAGTGTTGAACTAACGAAAGTTAGATAACAACCTGGGGCAGAAGCACAAAAATTCACGCCTCAAAAGGACGTACAGATATTTTACACGAATTTTTATGGTGAAGCATAGAAATCTGTTTTGGGACAGCAACTTTCCCAATCATTACTTCTCTCTCATTAGAGGTTACTCTTGGCACAAAAAGCAAATAAAAAGGATAAGAAACGGTTATTACTTCCAAGACTCAACTAAAACTTTTGGGTTATCTCCCAATAAGTACTTTTATTTAACGCCTTTAAGTTAGGCATAAGAATCAAGAAAAAGAATCAAGTGTTCTCAAATGAAGAAGCATTAAAACCAAATTTCTTGCCCTTACCTCTCTTACTTTTATTCTTAACCTTTGGGAAAATATGATTGTTTGGTGGAGAAGAAAGGTGCATGGTCCCTTTTCCCACATCTATTATTGCTCCAAGGAGTTCTAATAGGGACCTTCCAAGTGTAATTTGTCCTTTTCCTACACATTCAATAACAAGATAATCAGTAGAAATCATTTTCCCAAGGATCTTTGTAAACACTCCTTCAGCTATTCCAATAGGTAATATGGTAGCATTATTAGCAAGAGTTATTTCTTTTCCCCCTTCAGAAAGCCCCCAAAGATTCAAAGATTCATAAATATCTTTGGGCATAAGACAAAATTCACACATGATATCACAGCGAGCTTGAAAGGTTTCATTATTTATATGAATCTTTACTGTGGGGAGCCACTTTGATGGTTCAGAATTTATTGGAACATAATTATGACGCTCCCTAAGCGTATTATCGCAATCTTTTAAGCTAGTAGTGCGGGTCTCAAGAGTGTTTAATCTAGCAAATATGCTTGCGAAAGAAATATCAGTTTTGCTAGGCAAGTTATAAGTAAAGATCAATTTCTTTATAGCATTAATAGCATCATCCTCATTACATTGGAGGAAATCTCCTCCCACAATAGCATATAAAGCATATCTATAGCAAAAAGCAACCCTAGGGTAAAAACTGCTAAGGAACAAGCTTTGAGTCATTTTAGGCTCAGTTTTTTCATGTAGATCAGAGGTTCTAGCCCAATCTTCCATGAAACTTTCCTCAATTCCTTGTTTAAAAGTGAAAATTATTTCCTCGGGTGACATAGTGATTGGAGCAGAGCTAGACATCAAGGCAACTTAAGAAAGGAACTAATTTTTTTTGTGTTTTTAAATAAGAAAGCAAACTTGTAAAACTATTTTTTTGTGTTTTTGATAAAGAAACAAGCAAACAAAGCAAAAGAAACTAAGCAAAACAAAAATAACAAAGTAAAGAGATTGGTTATGAGGGACTCCCCTTGTGAAGATGTCCTTGACTCCCCGGCAACGGTGCCAGAAAAATACTTTGATGGCGCGTGGTTGACGTGGGAGCTTCTTCTTCTTCACTCCCCGACAACGGCGCCAGAAAAATAGCTTGATGGCCCAAAATATATCGAGCTCGTTGGGGAACCCCCAGAGGAAGGTATGATGAGCACAGTAGCAAGTTTTCCCTCAGTAAGAAACCAAGGTTATCAATCCAGTAGGAGCAAGGAAACATCCCAAAGGTGTTGCTAGCTGAGCCTTGGCAGGACGCACTACCGGTGCTAGTAGCAACGTGGAGACCTGCACAACACAACCACAGAACTTTGCCCCCAACTTACGATGAGGTTGGCAATCTCACCAGTTTTGCTGAAAACAAAGGATTAAACATATCGAATGGAAGGAATCAATAGTTTGCAGAAAGTAAACACAAAGCAGTAAACAGTTTGTAGATTGTATGTAAAATAAAGGACCGGGGTCCATAGTTCACTAGAGGTGGCTCTCCTTAAGATAGATAACATACTGGGTGAACAAATTATAGCGGGGCAATTGACAAACATCGAGAAAGCATACAAGCATATCTAATCATCTTGACTCCTTTGAGACTTGATTGGGCATTACAACATTATACATAGACCGTCATCCAACTGCATCTATGACTAATAATCCACCTTTAGGTTATCATCCGAACCCCCTCCAGTATTAAGTGGCAAGCAACAGATTATTGCTTTACGAATTGCGTGTAAAGTAAACAATACGATTGTTCTATGAACAAAGGATTGTTGTTTTCTCCCTAGTAGCAACAGCACATCTAGTACCTTGGAGATTTCTGTCACTTCCCTAGATTACCAGAGGCATGAACCCACTATCGAGCATAAATACTAACTCTTGGAGTTGCTAGCATCTACTTGGCCAAGATAGCTACTGATGGCTCAATGCACGGCGCCCAGAAAAGTGTTGATGGCTCGTGGTTGATGTAGAGCTCGTTGGGAACCCCAAGAGGAAGGTATGATGAGCACAGCAGCAAGTTTCCCTCAGTTATGAAACCAAGGTTTAATCGAACCAGTAGGAGCAAGGAAACACCCCAAAGGTGTTACTAGCTTTGGCGGCGCACTACCGGTGCTAGTAGCAACGTGGAGACACATAACACAACCACGAACTTTGTCCCCAACTTGCGATGAGGTTGTCAAGCTCACCGTGTTTTATGGAAAACAAAGGATTAAACGTGTCGAATGGAAAGAAGTAAAAGTTTGCAGAAAGTAAACACAAAGCGATAAATGATTGTAGATTGTATGTAAAGAAGAAGGACCGGGATCCATAGTTCACTAGAGGTGGCTCTCCTTAGATAAATAACTTGCTGGGTGAACAAATTACAGCGGGGCAATTGACAAACACCGAGAAAGCAATACATGCATATACTAATCATCTTGACTCCTTTGAGACTTGATTGGGCAATACAACATAATATATAGACCGCCATCCAACTGCATCTATGACTAATAATCCACCTTCAGGTTATCATCCGAACCCCCTCCAGTATTAAGTTGCAAGCAACGGATTATTGCTTTACAAACTATGTGTAAAGTAAACAATACAATTGTTCTATGAACAAAGGATCGTTGTTTTCTCCCTAGTATCAACATCACATCTAGTACCTTAGAGATTTCTGTCACTTCCCCAAATTACCAGAGGTATGAACCCACTATCGAGCATAAATACTAACTCTTGGAGTTGCTAGCATCTACTTGGCCAAGATAGCTACTAACAACGGATAGCATGCAAGATCACAAATAACAAAGACATGATAGAATCAATAATCAATCTGAAATAGCATCTCAATATCCATCGGATCCCCGCAAACACAACATGCAGAATTACAAATAGATGATCTTGATCATGAACGGAGCTCACAAGATCTAGACATGAAAGCACAAAGGAGGAGAACCAACCATCTAGCTACTACATGGATCCGTAGTCCAAGGATGAACTACTCACGCATCACACCGGAGGCTTGCATGGTGATGAAGAAGGCCTCCAGGGTGAATTCCCCTCTTTGGCAGGGTGCCGGGAAGAGCTTCAGATCCCTCCCGGTCTAGGGATGGAGATGACGGCAGCTACAGACTCTTTCGTGGATTTTTGATCGGGTACTTAGGGTTTACGTCTCGAGGGCAACTTATAGGCGGAAGGAGAGGCCGAGGGGGTCGTGCCGGACCACCACCCCGCAGCCAGGCAGCCTGGCCGCTGCCAGGTGGTGTGGCCGGCCCCCAGCCCTTCTCCGTCTCGTATTCTGGCACTTGATCCCTTCCGGTAAAATAGCAACTTTGGCTTTTGTCCCGTCCAATTCCGAGAATATTCATTTTCTGACTTTCCTGGAACCAAAAATAGCAAAAAACAGGCAGCTGGCTCTGTGGCTCTTGTTAATAGGTTAGTCCAAGAAATCATAATAAAAGTACTCCAAAGTTGGAACAAAACACAAGAAAGTGGATAAAACCAAGCATGGAACATCAAAAATTATAGATACATTTGCAATGTATCAACATCCCCAAGCTTAACTCCTTCTCGTCCTCGAGTAGGTAAGTGATAAAAAGAATAAATTTTGAGGTGACATGCACCATCAAAGACTTGATCAAAGTATTTGCAAAGCATTCAAGGCTGGGATCAAAGTACTTTAATCATAACATGAAAGACAAAGTTCTAGCAATAAGCAAAGAGACTATGATGCAACATGAAAAGGCACAAACAAAAGATTCATGAATAACATGCTTTGCAAGACGTTTGTTTGTTTCACATAAAGAAAACATAGCATAAAAGTATTCAGCGTGTCCCTCAATAGAGTAGCAAATATAAATGCATGGGACACCTTCAAAGTTCATAAGAGTGACTAGATACAATAGTTTCAAACAAGCAATAACAAGTTATGCATCAATCAACTAGTCTTGGGACAATGCACATAGAACTAAGAATGGCCACTATGCTATCAAAGTAGTTGCATAAAGATATAAGGTGGAGACTCAATATTATGGTGAAAGAAAAGCCTTTGTAAAAGGAAGTAGGGATTCAAGTCTCATAAAGAGCTTCCAAAAATTATGGTACTTGTAGCTTTCAGCTCTCATTGCCCCTATCATAAGCATATTGAAGTGATTAAGGTTAAAGTGACACAACTAAGAGGATATGTTTGACAAGTTATAAACCTAAATCTCATGCCCCTTACTTACAAAGACCGATCCTCATGCTACTCAACTTCAGTCACGAGTAAGCTCTTGTCATTGTAAGTACATGTGTATCATTAAGAACCGCCAACGAGGTACCCCTTGCACATGATACGGGAGCTTTCCCATAATCAAAATGACAAGGCAAGCAGACAATGAGCATCTCAGCGATCTTTTTATTTGCTATTTGCATAGGTTTTTATTGAGGATGCTTCATAGAGTGCTCATTATGGTGATGCTGCAAGTTTCCACCATGATTAGGCATGTCTTAGGCTAGCGGCCCAGGCGTTTCTCTAACACACATACAGACTCCATGATCATACAAGTTCCACATTTATTTCACACCGCCGGGATCCGTAAGCAAAAGAACATAATATCAACGGGGTACAAAGTACAAGTGCAATGTTGAAAGCGTTCCCCATGGTACATGGTTCTGCTAATTTTAACTTATAAAGCACAAGCATATACGCAACAAAGAAGGACCCAATGGTTCAAGTTTATTAGAGGCAATAAAGTAAAGTGTGCCATTAAGTTCGTGAGAGCTTTAATCACTAGTTTTCTCATAACAAGTGAAAGGTAGACAAAAGCATGAATATACTTGGAGTAGCATAAGCTAGTAGGTAGGTATGGTGGACTCTTTGGAATAACTTGGTTTAGGGAGTTGGATGCATGAGTGGAACTCATACTTTGGGTGGAGCCTAGCAAAAGACTGGGAGCGACAAACTAAGAGAGCAATAATGGCCATAATCATGCAGAGCGACAAAACATCATTGATCAAAGCATAAAGTGATACTACAAGTTGAAAACTAAAGGATCATAAAGGCTATGGTGACTTGTGATAGTCATAACATGGTGTGAGCATGTGCCAAGTCAACCCAAATAAAGCATCAAAGGAGAATACCACTATACTATGCTTTAATATGCTAAACCAACGCATGATTCATCCAAGGCACATTAAGCAATCTCAATTGTTTATAACAAGTCATGCTACAGCAAAGAATACTAAGCATAAAGTCAAAACAATATCAAGCATGACATGACAAATCACAGGCCACAGTCAAAAACGAGCTCGTTTTACCACATAAGTATAAACTTTCCTACTCTTTTCCAAACCAAACCAAACTATTTGCAAACCAAAGTATGAAAGAGGGGGTCCAACCAACTTATTCAGAAAACTAAACAAACCAAGCAAACTAAAAACCAAAACGAAAATGAAAAAGAAGACGCTCCAAGAAAAACACAACTGTGCATGAAACAATAAAAATAAAGCGTTTGGAAGAAACCTGGAATTTTTATTGATGAAGAAGGGGATGCCTTGGGCATCCCCAAGCTTTGACGCTTGTACTTCTTGGATATTTCTTGGGGTGACACGCGTGGCATCCCCAAGTTTGAGCTTTAGTCCATCCTTCATCTCATTACTCATTCCTTCCATACACCTGAAAATTTTCCTTCATACAAAACTTCACACAATCTCATTAGCAACATTAGTGCACTTAAGATAAACAAGTCTCAAGGTTCAGTTCTAACACCAAATAAACTTCCATTAGAACACTAGATACTGTAGCACTTCCCTCAAAAAGCTCAATTCCCCAAAAGAACTCAAGAAGGAACTAACAAGAAGCAAATGCAGAAAATGGCAGAAATCTGTCAAAACAGACCAGCAGGTAAAGACGATTTTTTTCGAAAACCTTCTGTTACTCAAATAAAAAAGTGTTGAACTAAAGAAAGTTAGATAACAACCTGGGGAAGAAGCACAAAAAATTACAGCTCAATCCGACATACAGAGCTCTCTCAGGAATGTTTACGGTGAAGCACGGAAATCTGTTTCGGGGCAGCAACTTTCCCAATCATTACTTCTCTCTCATTAGAGGTTACTCTTGGCACAAAAAGCAAATAAAAAGGATAAGGAGAGGTTATTACTGAAGTAATAACTTCCAAGACTCATCTAAAACTCTTGGGTTATCTCCCAACAAGTACTTTTCTTTAACGCCTTTAAGTTAGGCATAAGAAGCAAAGAAAGAATCAAGTGTTCTCAAATGAAGAAACATTAAGATCAATACCAGAAATATTTTCAACAAGGAAAGGTATATCATCCAAGTAAGTTCTAGAGGATCCTTTCTCAATGCTCTTAGGTTCACTATTCTCATAAAAAGGGTTTGCAGGAACAATCCAATCAAGATTCTTTTCTATGGCATCATGTATTGCTACTAGTTTGAAGGGTATTGGTATCTTAGGTTCCTCCCCATTAGGTTCAGTTTTGTTCATCTTTTCTCGTATACCAACCACATCTACACATGAGCCTAGCATATTGAAACATTCAAAAACTTTTCTAGCTTCTTTGGCAACATCATAGAACTCCTTAAACAAAGTTTCTAGAATAAAATCCCTCTTTTCAGGGTCTTCAATTTCTTTAAGCTTAAGAAACATTACTTGCATTAAGGGGTCGAGGTTAACAAACCTAGCTTCTAACATGTGAATTAAAGAAGCTGCAGCAATCTCAAAATTTGGAGCAAGTTCTACAAGGGATCTATCCTCAGTATCTTCATGTTTGCTAACATGATTAAAGAGTTCTTCAATATTATCTTTCCCAATTATAGAACCACTACCAATTGAAAGGTCTTTCAAGGTGAAAGTAGGGGTCAACATGGTGAGCTAAGGAAGAGGTGACAACTAAAGGAGACTTAAATTTTTTTGTGTGTTTTTGATAAAGAAAGCAAACTAGTAAAACTATTTTCTTTATGTGTTTTCGAAGAACAAAACAAGCAACCAAAGCAAAAAGAAACTAAGCAAAACAAAAACAACAAAGTAAAGAGATTGGTTATGAGGGACTCCCCTTGTGAAGATGTCCTTGACTCCCGGGCAACAGCGCCAGAAAATAGCTTGATGGCTCAATGCACGGCGCCCAAAAAAGTGTTGATGGCTCGTGGTTGATGTAGAGCTCATTGGGAACCCCAAGAGGAAGGTATGATGAGCACAGCAGCAAGTTTCCCTCAGTTATGAAACCAAGGTTTAATTGAACCAGTAGGAGCAAGGAAACACCCCAAAGGTGTTACTAGCTGAGCTTTGGCAGGGCGCACTACCGGTGCTAGTAGCAACGTGGAGACCTACACAACACAAGCACAGAACTTTGTCCCCAACTTGCGATGAGGTTGTCAAGCTCACCGTGTTTTGTGGAAAACAAAGAATTAAACGTATCGAATGGAAATAAGTAAAAGTTTGCAGAAAGTAAACAAAAAGCAGTAAACAGTTGTAGATTGTATGTAAACAAGAAGGACCGGGATCCATAGTTCACTAGAGGTGGCTCTCCTTAGATAAATAACATGCTAGGTGAACAAATTACAGCAGGGAAATTGACAAACACCGAGAAAGCAATACATGCATATACTAATCATCTTGACTCCTTTGAGACTTGATTGGTCAATACAACATAATACATAGAACGCCATCCAACTTCATCTATGACTAATAATCCACCTTCAGGTTATCATCCAAACCCCCTCCAGTATTAAGTTGCAAGCAACAGATAATTGCTTTACGAACTGCGTGTAAAGTACACAATACAATTGTTGTATGAACAAAGGATCGTTGTTTTCTCCCTAGTAGCAACAGCACATCTAGTACCTTAGAGATTTCTGTCACTTCCCCAGATTACCAGAGGCATGAATCCACTATCGAGCATAAATACTAACTCTTGGAGTTGCTAGCATCTACTTGGCCAAGATAGCTACTAACAACGGAAAGCATGCAAGATCTCAAATAACAAAGACATGATAGAATCAATAATCAATCTGAAATAGCATCTCAATATCCATCGATCCCCAAACACAACATGTATGGATTACAAATAGATGATCTTGATCATGAGCAGACTCACAAGATCTAAACAGGAAAGCACAAAGGAGGAGAAACCAGCCATCTAGCTACTACATGGATCCGTAGTCCAAGGATGAACTACTCACGCATCACACCGGAGGCTTGCATGGTGATGAAGAAGGCCTCCAGGGTGAATTCCCCTCTCCGGCAGGGTGCCGGGAAGAGCTTTAGATCCCTCCCGATCTAGGGATGGAGATGATGGCGGCTACAGACTCTTTCGTGGATTTTTGATTGGGTACTTAGGGTTTCCGTCCCGAGGGCAACTTATAGGCGGAAGGAGAGGCCGAGGGGGTGCTGGGGTCGGCCAGACTACCCCCTGGCGTGGGCAGGCTGGCTGCATGCCAGGTGGTGTGGCCCCAGCCCTTCTTTGTCTCAGATTACGGCACTTGATCCTTAGGAAAAATAGGCACTTTGGCTTTTGTCCCGTCCAATTCCGAGAATATTCATTTTCTGACTTTCCTGGAACCAAAAATAGCAGAAAACAGGCAGCTAGCATTGTGGCTCTTGTTAATAGGTTAGTCCAAGAAATCATAATAAAAGTACTCCAAAGTTGGAACAAAACACAAGAAAGTGGATAAAACCAAGCATGGAACATCAAAAATTATAGATACATTTGCAATTTATCAGCTACTAACAACGGAAAGCATGCAAGATCACAAATAACAAAGACATGATAGAATCAATAATCAATTTAAAATAGCATCTCAATATCCATCGGATCCCCGCAAACACAACATGCAGAATTACAAATAGATGATCTTGATCATGAACGGAGCTCACAAGATCTAGACATGAAAGCACAAAGGAGGAGAACCAGCCATCTAGCTACTACATGGACCCGTAGTCCAGAGATGAACTACTCACGCATCACACCGGAGGCTTGCATGGTGATGAAGAAGGCCTCCAGGGTGAATTCCCTCTCCAGGGTGGGAAGAGCTTCAGATCCCTCCCGATCTAGGGATGGAGATGATGGCGGCTACAGACTCTTTCGTGGATTTTTGATCGGGTCCTTAGGGTTTTGTTATTGGAGTTAATATATAGACGGAAGGAGAGGCCAAGGGGGTGTTGGGGTCGGCCAAACCACCCCGTGGTGCGGGCCAGGCCTGGCCACGCGGCCAGATGGTGTGGCCGGGCCCCAGCCCTTCTCCGTCTCGTATTCTGGATCCAGATGACTTCCGGTAAAATAGCAACTTTGGCTTTTGTCCCGTCCAATTCCGAGAATATTCATTTTCTAACTTTCCTGGAACCAAAAACAGCAGAAAACAGGCAGCTAGCACTGTGGCTCTTGTTAATAGGTTAGTCCAAGAAATCATATGAAAAATACTCCAAAGTGTGGACAAAACACAAGAAAGTAGATAAAACCAAGCATGGAACATCAAAAATTATAGATACATTTGCAATGTATCACCCTCTTCTGCGCACAGGTTCCCGGAACCCTAGCCGGAGGTCGCCATCGTACCCGCCGCTCCCAGCCACCCTAGCTCAAGCTTAGGACACCACCGAGCTCGCCCTGCTGCACTGGTTCGTCCTAGCTAGGTCACGCATCCCCGAGTGCCCGCAAACCCTCGAATCGAAGCTTCATTCCCGCCGCTGGTAACCGTCGTCCGCCGTCGATTTCGGCCTCCCCGCTCCACGGCGTCGCCTCCGCCCGAACCACGGTGAGCCTTTGGTCCTCCAGGACCCCTCCGAAACCTCTCTCTCGCTCGCTCTGAGCCTCGCCCGCACGATAGTCTGCTTGCGCCGCCACTAGATGTGGTCACCGGCGAAGCTCCGGTGACCCAAAAAGGGTGGCGTCGCCTCCTTTTGGTTCACCCTGCACGTGCGAGTCGAACGGGCATCGTTTCGCAGCCCTGCGAGCCCCCTAAAGTCATCCCTGTCCATCACCTGGGAGGTCGCCGCCGGCAGGACGTCATGCTAACGTCATGGCGACGTCACCAGGAGCGGTCAGCCCCGGTCAAACCCATGGTGGGCCCGCCTTGCCGAGTGGATGCCGATGTGGCACCGGCCCCTCTTGTCAGCCTTAGTGGCTAGGGGTGTAGCCGGTGTAAAAGGTTTTCCCAGTTTTTCTATAATTTTTATAAATGGTTTATTATTTCCAAAAATTGGTTTAAATCTTATAAATTCAATAACTAATTATTTATAAGTCAGAAAAATATGTATAATATATCAAAATGTGCAGAAAAATGAGATCTAAACATTAGCATCAGAATCATAGATTGTTAAGCAATTTTAATTACAAGTTTAATTAGAAGAACATATAAACCCTCGTATGTGATTCTGGGGTCTCTCCTGTATTAGGGTTTGGACCCTTCGGATCCCGCTTAAATTGCCAAGAATGCTATAGGATTTCATTCCAATACAATTTAACTTGTAATATCATCATCCTTGCTTGAGCATTGCATCGATGCCATGTGTTGATTGTTTCCCCTCTCTTTCTGGTGTTTGCTTCTTCCCGGTAGAATGTGATATCAAGATCGAGATCGAAGATCGAGATCAACGCCATCGAAGATCGACGAACAATACTTGACCAACTATAATCAAGTCAAGACCAAGGCTTTCGAAGAACTATATCTAGGTATAAACAGGCAAAGGCAAGCATAGCCCCACTATTATACAATCCTATGATTTCGAAAGCATTTCAATTCTTGCCATGATGCATACGATTCTACTATGGTCTTTTATCAATAGATAGAGTATCCTATCTGTTGCATTACTCCCTTTGTGCTTATATTACCTGATCCACTGCTCCTAGCATAACTAGGTTTGGCTTGTGTGCACTTCTAGAGCTTATATTTGTGCCTTGCTTATATATCAGTGATGGTTCATCCAGATGATATATCAGATGCAAAGAATCTAGTATGATAGGATAATGAGGTATACGGATGAGGTAAGATCAGTGGTAAAGGTTAAACATGCTAAGGCTTGTATGGGAGGCCATGGTGGGATGTGGTTTTTATAGTCCCATGCTCGCCACTACTAGGACCCGAGTTCTTGCCTTTGGAACTGAGACGAGCGTACAACCACACGGGTCCTGGAAAACCTCACGAGTAACTAACATGCCTAGTAGATTCCATGAGTCACATAGTTCGGCGTTCCATTTGACATATGCATAGAAAACGTTTTGAAAGATTTTGTGGGTGAAGGTGCATCATAACAGGTAGGTAAGCGTGGCTGGGGTTGCTTGGGGTAGATAGCGCCCCTGATAAACCAACCTCGCCCACATCTCTAGGGGCAGGCTTCGGGATTTGACCCGTTATGGCGGAACCATCCTTAGGGCGTGACTCATGGTCTCGGCGAAAGCAAGGTAAAGGTCATGGCCAACCATCCTCTGTCGAGCTTCCAAGGAAGAGGGCTGTTACTAGTGGCATTAAGAGTCAGTTGGTACGTGTGGGTAAAGTTGTACACCCCTACAGGGTTAAATCTTTCGAAAAGCCGTGTTCATGGTTATGAACGCTTGGTGACCAAATTCTAAGATCATAGAGAACTTTAACCTAATCGTAAAACTTGGAGGTCTCAACATGTGTTTAAGGATGCTTCCTCTTGGGTACGAGGAGGTGATCCTAGTTGTGAGATGAGGATTACTTTGGTGGATATCAAAAGATGATGATCAATTCTTCGAAGATGTCGCTCTCTTATCCCCTTTTAAAATATTCTGATTAGACGAGCTTTGTCTCCCCCTTGCTTCATAAACAAAGATGGCTTTATGCAAAATAACCCCACCAGCCATAAGTCTTGCGGAGTACACCATGTACTCACCCTTGCTTTGTTGATACTTTCAGAGTAAGTGTTCCACTGAAGACAAGTTTGGTACGACATCAACACCGACAAGTAGCTTGGGGTTCCCGGCCGACAACCTGGAATTTATGGGCTGGGACATCATCGTTATGATTCAGGCCTCTTTGGCCATTTGTTAAGTTTGCTATACTCAATAGCATAATTTGCCTTCCGTTGTTTGATGTTTGTGGTCAGTGACCTCTGCTTGTAATATTTTGGTTCTTCGCTCAGTTATGAGCTTGCTATAATAATTTTTGTGTCACAGGGTTACTGTTGTGTTACCGATTTATTCACTTGATATCCTCGAGCTCTAGGTTAAGCTTATGTCAGGCTAAGGTCTGGGATTTGTTTAACCATGATCCCGGGGGTGTCACAGTTTTTGGTATCAGAGCAGTACCGACCGTAGGAAAACCTTGCTACTGGTCGATGTTGAGTCTAGTGCTTATGAAAACTATTTCAAAGATGAAAAGTATTTGCGAAAACTCTTGTATGCTTCTTTTTCTAGTCATCTCGTATCACTCTAACTCTCAGTCATCTTACCTTGTGTTGATTTGGAAAAAGTTTTGATGTCTCTTCTAGTCTCTCAAAACTTAGGTGCCTTTTTGGCAGGTCGTTTCTCAGCCAGTTGACCTAGTGTTGAGTTCTCTAGAGTTGTGTCTGTTGTGAATTCCTTGTTCCCTTCGCTCTGTTTTGGCTGAGAGGTTCCTTTCCATCATGATCTCTCTACCTTATGGGCCCGCAATATTATATTGTAGGATCCACAGTGTTCTGCTCTAGGCTTCGAGGTTTGTTTTCGCCTCGTGCGCCTTCTTTTTGTTTGTTGGGTACTTCAGAAGTTCTTTCTTCTCTTGGAAGCTACCTTTTGATTGCTATCTTGCAGTGTATGTTGTGTCACTCAAATAATAGTTACTGCTTTCTCGGGTTTTAACCCTTGGACTTGAACCGAAGATCCCGGATTATGCTGGATTCTAGTGTTATGAATCTTGTACATGAAGTTGATCTTTAACCCAAGATCCATCTTGTTGATCCCTGTTGCTAATGTCTAAACATTACCTTAGGATGGCTGGTACTACAATTCTAGCCTTCAAGCTTGTGGTTATTGTCGCGATTGAATTTAGACAATTAAGGACTTCCCCTACCACTTGGTATGGCAGATGTTCTTTAATGGAACCAAATAGATCATGACAAGAGTACTCCTTTTGATTCTCGCCTCTATACTCGTGACTCTGCCACATCCTCCCTTCTATGCATTGGTTTCTGGAAGATTGTTAATCTATGCATCCACATCTCGGGATTATATCCTGAGCATGTTCTTTTTCCCTTGTTGTTTCCGACCTTTGTCTATCAGTTGGTAGCCAAGTAGTATTGTGCATTGGTGTCTTCCGATGCAAGATACTCTTATGGTCCATCAAGACAAACCATTTCGGGATGTTAGGAGAAACAAACTCCAGAACCTCGTCATATCTAGGACTAGGTCAATGTGTTGTAATCCGCAGATTCAGAAGCACTGATTATCTTCTATCTGTTCTACCTTAGAGTATCACAACCTTTTATACTAAGAGGTTGCGCTGAGTTTCATGACCCCTTAATGAAGTGATGCTCTTACATATTTACCCACCCTTCTTCCAAGCTTCCGTGCTAATGAATGATGTGTGTGCATAATAATGTGGCCATCTGAGATTCTTAGCAATTTTTATTGCTTTGAATTCCAAGGACGTTTATGTCATTCTTAGCGTGATTTGTTAATCCTATCACTAAGCAAAGGATGATTATGTTACCATGTCTGTCACCCTGGTGCATTCTCTTTGGTCAAAGAGTTAGGCTTGTGCCAAAACTCCGAGACTATGTCTTCTTGCCTTACCAAGCAAGTTTCCTCTCGAACTAAGTGACATATCGGTAGTTCGTGATATTCTAGACGTCTTTCTAAAAGTATCGCCATGTTGCCACATGACCATGTTGTCAAGTTCTTGAGCAAGTAGGTACTCTAAACTTCTCATTTCTCCAAGGATCCGTACTGGATACTCCTGAACTAGTTGGTTGAGCTTAAACAACAACTTGGAGAGTTGTAAGACAAAAGTTCTATATGACTATGTTCTTTCTTAAAGGGATGTTTAGTGTTGTTCATGCTGAAGAAAGATAGTATCTCCTTGATGGATATGTTATCTTCCCCTGCCTTTGATTTGATCTGGGTTATCGTCAAATCAAACTCAGTTCCAAGGACTATCTTGACGATGTTGCTACTCGTGACATTTCACTTGAATACATCTTCATGTACTTTGGTCTGACCAATACATTTGCCTTGTTCATACAACATATGAGTCCATCTTCCTATAGTATCTCGATAAGTTTGTTATTGAGCCCATCGACAATATCCTTATTTTCTCCATGCTAGAATAGATTCATATGGACCCTTTGGCATTAATGTTGGAAAACTTCAGAGAACCATCTTCGGGTCATCTTGAAGTATGTGTTCTGGATGTTAGAAGTGACCTTCTCCGATTCATGTGCAAATGCTGAAAGATGTCGCCGTGGATTTGAGTAGAGTTATCTTTGTACCTCAAGGACATAGTTGCTTTTTGTTGCAAGTACTTCATGTAGGTGCAATTTTCCTTCGACAAGTTGCTAATACATGGGTCTAGCAATGTAGCTCAGTCTATTGGAGCTTGATACTATAGTCCCCATCTTGAGAATCTAGTAACTTTACCTTTATGGTAAATGTTGCACACTTTCTATTCGGACATGCTGAGTCTGAAGTATCATCTCACCTAACCAAATCTGAATCTCAGGCAGATATGATGGTTGGTGTTTCTCAAGGAATTGACATAGGTTTCTTTGTAAACTTGGCAAGATTGATGTAATGGTTGACACAATTAGTCGGAAAGCCTAATGTCACATTCTCTTGAACCAGAAATAACTACATAAGGCTTCTTTTATGATTTATTATAGGAATTGCGCTTATGGTTTCCTTTGTCTCCGAAGTCCGACCTTTACTTGATGTATGCTTTCTCTAACATCAAGGAGAACATTTAAAGTAGTGTTGCTAAATGTCTCTCGATCTATCGTCCAGACCCTTTATGTGGGAAAGCATCTTGTTGTGCCAAGTAATTGAAGTCTGAGAATGAAGTTTTTTTTCCTCGTGTCATCAGGAATCTTCTTACCTATTCATTTGGTGGTGTAAAGTGATATCATGATCTTTGGAAAAGATTTTGATAACCCTGGATGAGTAAAGAGTTTCCTTTGTTTCTCAATCATGTTCAAGAGTGACTATAATTTTGGTAATCAGAAGTTTCTCTTGTTACATGTTCCTTGTGACTCTTACGAGTCCTCGCCACAAAACAAACTTTCTGTCTTGGACTTCTGTTGAACGAAGAGTGATCCTTTTGTATCAAAAGTAGTTCAACTGCTTGGTTCTCTCGATCTATCTCTGTAACTATGAATATCAACTAAGGCTGTTTAGTAGAGGTTCACCTCTCAAACTCTGTGGTCATGTTCTTCCTGTTGTAAGCTTTCCTTTTCAGAAGCCTAAACCCTTCTGAAACTCCATGGTCTCAATCCTTATGAAGACCATCTATCTAACAATTTGAAACCATCTCCTCTTGTTTCCTTTGTTACCTTGATATGTTTTATGTCGTCATCTCAGAGTTGTTTCTGAACATTCCTTCACGAGTTGACCATGAGATACTCGGTGTGTTGTTTAGTGTGTTTCCCTCTTATCCTTAGAGTGATCCTGTTTTCCTTCTTTCTTCCTACCTTTGGAATCTCGGGTCGAGATTATCATAAGGGGGATAGAGCTGTAACACCCCAGTTTTAGCTAATCTTATATTTAGGGTTGTTTGTGTATTCATGAGCATCATCCCTTAAAATGCATGAAAAATAAAGTAATGTAAAAAACCTAAACCCTAGTTTCCCCCTCTCTCTAAAATGAATTCAAAATAGTTTTTGTATTTTGAAAAGATCAAAAGTGTGGAGAGGGTCCTACAATGTTTTCTTATTATTTACAAATCCTCAGTATTTTTGAAATGATTCAAATCAGAAAAGAATTTGAAAATACAAAATAGACAACAGAAATGGAAAAATGTTTTCTATAAAAAAAGAGTCAGTAGAGACCAAACAGGACGCAACCAAGCCTTCTCTCTCTTCCCCGTTATACATCACCGTCTTGGCGATTCTGAAGCCCAGCAAGGCCTAGCCCGATTACTTAAATCGTGTATCTTTCTTTTCTTCCTCCCGAGGCAGAAGCGACTCAAGTGTCCTTTGGCCTCAACGTCGATCCTCATACTTTGCTCTCCACCGTCCGTCGAGCTCCTAGAGAGGATAAGGTCGCCGCGTCGCCTCTCTCTCTCCCATGGTTCCTCTCTTTCCCCCCAGCGTTGCTCCCATCTTCTGCACAGAGGTTCCCGGAACCCTAGCCGGAGGTCGCCAACGTACCCGCCGCTCCCGGCCACCCTAGCCGCAAACCCTCGAATCGAAGCTTCGTTCCCGCCGCCGGTAACCGTCGTCCACCGTCGATTCCGGCCTCCCCGCTCCTCGCCGTCGCCTCCGTCTGAACCAATGTGAGCCTTTGGTACTCCAAGACCCCTTCGAAACCTCTCTCTCTAAGCCTCGCCCGTGCCATAGTCTGCTTGCGCCGCCACTGGATGTGGTCACCGGCGAAGCTCCGGTGACCCAAAAAGGGTGGCGCCGCCTCCTTTTGGTTCTCCCTGCGCGTGCGAGTCGAACGGGCATCGTTTCGCAGCCCCGCGAGCCCCCTAACGTTGTCCCCGTCCATCACCTGGGAGGTGGCCCCCGACAGGACGTCATGCTGACGTCATGGCAACGTCAGCAGGAGCGGTCAAACCCACGGTGGGCCCGCCTTGCCGATGTGGCACCGGCCCCTCTTGTCAGCCTCAGTGGCTAGGGGTGTAGCCGGTGTAAATGGTTTTCCCTGTTTTTCTATAATTTTTATAAATGGTTTATTATTTCCAGAAATTGGTTGAAATCTTATAAATTCAATAACTAATTATTTATAAGTCAGAAAATATGTATAATATATCAAAATATGCAGAAAAAATGAGATCTACACTTTAGCATCAAAATCATGGATTGTTAAGCAACTTTAATTATAAGTTTAATTACAAGAACATATGAACCCTCGTAGGTGATTCCGGGGTCTCTCCTGTATTAGGGTTTGGACCCTTCGGATCCGGCTTAAATTGCCAAGCATGCTATAGGGTTTCATTCCAATACAGTTTAACTTGTCATATCATCATCCTTGCTTGAGCATTGCATCGATGCCATGTGTTGATTGTTTCCCCTCTCTTGCCGGTGTTTGCTTCTTCCCGGTAGAATGCGATATCAAGATCGAGATCGAAGACCGAGATCAACACCATCGAAGATCGATGAACAATACTTGACCAACTATAATCAAGTCAAGACCAAGGCTTCCGAAGAACTATATCTAGGTATAAACAGGCAAAGGCAAGCATAGCCCCACTATTATACAATCCTATGATTTCGAAAGCATTTCAATTCTTGCCATGGTGCATACGATTCTACTGTGGTATTTTATCAATAGATAGAGTATCCTATCTGTTGCATTACTCCCTTTGTGCTTATATTACCTAATCCACTGCTCCTAGCATAACTAGGTTTGGCTTGTATGCACTGCTAGAGCTTATATTTGTGCCTTGCTTATATATCAGTGCTGGTTCATCCAGATGATGTATCAGATGCAAAAAATCTAGTATGATAGGATAACGAGGTATACTAATGAGGTAAGATCAGTGGTAAAGGTTAAACATGCTAAGGCTTGTATGGGAGGCCATGGTGGGATGTGGTTTTTGTAGTCCCATGCTCGCCACTACTAGGACCCGAGTTCTTGCCTTTGGAACTGAGACGAGCGTACAGCCACACGGGGCCTGAAAAACCTCACGAGTAACTAACATGCCTAGTAGATTCCATGAGTCACATAGTTCGGCATTCCATTTGACATATGCATAGAAAATGTTTTGAAAGATTTGGTGGGTGAAGGTGCATCATAACAGGTAGGTAAGCGTGGCTGGGGTTGCTTGGGGTAGATAGCGCCCCTGATAAACCAACCTCGCCCACATATCTAGGGGCAGGCTTCGGGATTTGACCCGTTATGGCGGAACCATCCTTAGGGCGTGACTCATGGTCTCAGCGAAACCAAGGTAAAGGTCATGGCCAACCATCCTCTGCTGAGCTTCCAAGGAAGAGGGCTATTACTAGTGGCATTAAGAGTCAGTTGGTACGTGTGGGTAAAGTTGTACACCCCTACAGGGTTAAATCTTTCGAAAAGTCATGTTCACGGTTATGAACGCTTGGTGACCAAATTCTAAGATCATAGAGAACTTTAACCTAATCGTAAAACTTGGAGGTCTCAACGTGTGTTTAAGGATGCTTCCTCTTGGGTACGAGGGGGTGATCCTAGTTGTGAGATGAGGATTACTTTGGTGGATATCAAAAGATGATGATCAATTCTTCGGAGATGTCGCTCTCTTATCCCCTTTTAAAATATTCTGATTAGATGAGCTTCGTCTCCCCCTTGCTTCATAAACAAAGATGGCTTTATGCAAAATAACCCCACCAGCCATAAGTCTTGCGGAGTACACCATGTACTCACCCTTGCTTTGTTGATACTTTCAGAGTAAGAGTTCCACTGAAGACAAGTTTGGTACGACATCGACACCGACGAGTAGCTTGGGATTCCCGGCCGACGGCCTGGAATTTATGGGCTGGGACGTCATCGTTATGATTCAGGCCTCTTAGGCCATTTGTTAAGTTTGTTATACTTAATAGCATAATTTGCCTTCCGTTGTTTGATGTTTGTGGTTAATGACCTCTGCTTGTAATAATTTGGTTCTTCGCTCAGTTATGAGCTTGCTATAATAATTTTTGTGTCGCAGGGTTACTGTTGTGTTACCGATTTGTTCACTTGATATCCTCAAGCTCTAGGTTAAGCTTATGTCAGGCTAAGGTCTGCGATTTGTTTAATCCTGGTCACGGGGGTGTCACAGTTGGGCAGCTCGATGTGCTACCCCGTCGGTGGCGCTCTGGAGGTCAGAGCACGCGACGGTGTACCCAAGCTCGAGGATCTCTGCAATAAGGCCATCTTCGGCTGCCTCCCGATCTCCTGCGTCGTGTGGCTGCTGCTTCTTCTCCTGGCCTGCCATGGAGGCGAGGAGGAGAAGAAGTGTGGCGGGACATCGGCGGTATCTGGAGAAGCTGGTTATCGTCGGTGTGTGCCCCCTTCTTCCATGGTGGAAGAGGACGGATGCGCTGATGTCGGATCCCGTTAATAAGCGTCTCTCTCTACCTCCTCTGTGGAGGCCTCCCTGGAATCATGCGCTGGAGCTTGCATCTTCTTCTCGCCAAGTGGTTCGTCCACAACGGCAGGAAGGTGGTCGGCAGCACGATTCAATGTCTATGGAGTGGTTGACATACCTGATCGCGTTATTTGTACTTCTTTTAGGGTCCTTCCTGCATATTTCCACGACTGGTTTACAATTTTATTTTTGTTGTGGTCCTGATTGTATTCTATACCCACTGCTTCAAAAGTACTGGCAGCATCGGGGTCCTTCGAGACCCCCTCCCCTGTTAATAAAAGGAAGAAGATTACAGTAACCACGAAAGAATTTGCGTGGGATACAATACAACCGGACTAGGTAGCCGAGCAATGTGCCGGCCAGTGTCTAGCAGCTTTGGAGTTTGATCAGAACGAATTGGCGGAACCTAGCCGAGCTGCGCATGCTCTCTTACACACATTCCAACTGCTCCCGAAATCGTGTGATGGGTCGTGACAACTTTTGGTGTAGACGAGGTAGCAAAGTGATCACTCGCTATACTTCTACGACCTAGTTGTTCCACGTGCTTATAATTTAGGCTAGCCTGTTCTTGTCGTTGACATTCTAAAAGTTGCATGGCAAATTGCACGAACCACGGAAAAGGAAAAGCGTATTGGATCAGAAAAGTGTACCGTTACCCACTCCAGATTCCACTTAGAGCATCTCTGAAACGCGAACTGTTTTACATGTTTTACGGTTCGAAAATAGCTCGCACGGAATAGATCTCGCAAACTCGACCCGTGAAAGAGAATATTGGCGATGAAGGGAGGCGGAGAGGATGGAGTTCGTACCTTGCGGAGCCATCGACGAATACGTAGTGTGCACCATCCGCGGCGGAGGGAGGCGGAGCCGGGACAGAAGGAGGTGGAGCGATGCCCCGGTTCACCACCTGCTTCTTCTTCTTCTTCCCGTCCCACGTCGGTTGCACGTGCGGACGCTGCTTGGGCGTCGGGGCGATGGCGATAGACTCCGGCGGGATTAAGGCCGGCGAAGCAGCAATGCATGGCAGAATGATGTAGTTGCCCAGCCGCTTCCTCTTCCTCTTGCCGGCGGCGTCAATCATCTGGGCCGGGGAACCAACGCCAAATCCAGCGGTGGCGCTTGGGGGTTGAGGCGACACGACCTCACCAGCGGCGGGTGGAAGCTCGCTGATGTCCATGGCTTTGAATTTGGTTGGCGATTGTGCCGAAGAGCGAGTGGGGAGAGATTGGCGGCCGCGGCGACGCAGATGTGGGAAAGGATGGAGGTGAAATGTCCTCCCCGTGTGAATGGCTCAGTGGTTACAGGTCGCACTAGGCTTGCCCACGCAACCCTCGTATGCAGAGGCCGGGGGACGGCGGCGGGAAGAGGGGGAGGGAGTTTCTCCGCGGACCGTAAAAAAAATT
The DNA here is from genome assembly GCA_023614405.1 of Avena insularis. Classification (NCBI taxonomy): domain Eukaryota; kingdom Viridiplantae; phylum Streptophyta; class Magnoliopsida; order Poales; family Poaceae; genus Avena; species Avena insularis. The sequence goes on from CM042694.1 coordinate 32,356,259, forward strand.
GCGAGTCATTCGAGTTTACAGGATCTGCTCGAGGCTTTTTTTCACCTGAAAAAAACCGGGAGTTATTATACAGTTTTATCGTATTTACTCGTAGAGTTGCTCTTACCTTCACTCGAACCGAATGCAAGGGACACACTGCAGAGCCCACGCACCGCCGTGTTCCACACAATACAGCCATTGGATTAGGATGTTTGGAGGCGAGCACTTGCCTCCCACAATGTCCTGCATGCCCACGACGAGATCATGTGCTTCTTCTCTTTCTCGATCCATCCATCGCCCCCCTCTATAGTTTGTCCACCTCCGGTTCTTTCCCAGTGTATCTACCGCCCACATGGTTGAAAAAAGTAGAGGGGAAAAGGTTCTCATCACGCCTGATCCAACCATATGATCCTGCCAGCTGCTACGGCATTACGGTGATCGATCTAGTACTATCAGCGTAGTTGTTGGATCTCCAAGCCGTACGGAGTTTGTACGCAACGGCTTCTTTTCGCGCTCTGAAAAGCCTTTGGATCCAGTCACGTGCTCTCTCTGTCTGTAGATAAAACTCTCTTATTTTCATACAATGGGCGTCACGGTTTCAAAAGGAGAAAGGCGACGCGTCACAATTCAAACTGGTACCGCAAGCAAAGACGATCACGTACTGTAACTGCAACTGCAACTGATCACTGGTAGGAAAGTAACCACGGCCGCTCCTGAAAATGCTGCTAGTACGACTACGGAGATCGTGATTTTCAGTAGTACGTGCAGGTGAGGAGGCGCGCGGCAGCTTTGCAGAGCGGCTCCACGGCTGTGCATACTCCCTCGGGTCCCAACCAAAATAAGTGAATTGGGTTTATCTAGATGGAAAATGATAGATTTACGGAAAATTCTTACGGACTGGACTTGGGACAACACGTGGCCTGTTTTCCACCTTCCCTCTAATTAACTGCTTCGAAATAAACTCTCCTGATTGGAAAGTGAACCTCCACATCGGTCCGTAGCTTCAATCCGTAAGAAAAGTTTCCGTAGATGTAGCATTGCTCTATCTAGATTCATAAAACGTGTCTAGAAACATTCTATTGTAAATAAACCCTAAGTCACTTATTTTTGCTGCTGCTGCTGTTCCCGAAAAGGAAAACAATAATTGCAGCCCGTTGCGACAACTTTCGTTCAGAGAATCCTATGATCCATAACTGCGACGTGCAACCACTGCTGCCGGTGCTAGACTGCTAGGGACTACTAGCTGCGTACTATACTTCGGTTGGTAGAGAGAAATGATGTTGAGAGTTCAAACTGAGCGAGTTTTTCAGTTCGGCAACGGTTCTGAGCTCCGAGGCTCCCTCAGAAAGTATATCAAAAGTTTCCAAGGATCATGGTACTTCTTCAGCATCACTGATGAAATTTCAAAATGTTTCGTCGTGGGAGAAGCAGACCAGACGAAGCCCTGCATTTCGGCGGAACGGAATGAGCTCTTTTGCTTGCTCCGTCCTGCTCCTCGGTTAAAAACCTCTAGGAGCGAAAAAAAGAAAAAAAAAGTTTGCATCCAGTCCTGCACGTCCTCCTCAATCATGATGTTCCGTGACAAAAGCTGGATCCATGGCTAATGCGGCGCACTGCACGACGACCTACGGACGGACGACAGTCATAGCCTGCACAGGGAGCAGTGCGCCAGTGCCCACTGGTCAAAAACTCAGATCTGAGCAACAACACTTTTCACAGTACAGCGCTCAAACATTCAGATCTGAAGACCAACGAAATCAACGGGCAGATACCGAAACGGAAGTACTCGCAGTCGGATGAATGTCTGCAACTGAATGTGAAATGCAAGCACGCACGACTGCACGAGCACTAGATCAGCCGGGGAGTCAAGTGAAGAACATAGTACGTATATAATACTACCATTATACCATATACCAATCCAGGAATGCCACAAACCATCACCAGTTCACCGCTACTACTACTACCACCACCACTAGTGTTATTATTATCCCGAGCTAAATACTACCACAAGACGGAAAGAACCAAAAACAAACAGCAGCAATGCCCACGCACCAAGCACAGGCTGGCTCAACTGAAGCAGAATCAGAGTGATTGTCTCTAGGTTTGGACGGAACGGCGGCTGCATCCGCGACAGACAGATAGATACTAGGGTCTAGCGGCGGTGAGGGCAGAAGGTGACGACGTAGGAGGTGCCGGCGTTGCAGGTGAGGATGGAGGTCGGGTCGTCGTAGGCGTAGGAGTATGCCTTGGGGCAGGCCCGCTTGAAGAGCCTGGAGTAGGAGGTGGGCTTGCACTGCTGCGGCCCGCCGAACCGCCCCGTGCAGCAGTACTCGGCGCTGCCGTACGCGGCGCAGGCGCTGCGGCACCCCACCACCTTGCTGTTCCCATTCCCGCCGCGGACGGCCAGGCCGGCCGGGCAGACGCTGTTGAGGTCGCTGACGCATCCCGCGGCGAGGCAGTTGGCGCCCGAGCCGTGGTAGGGCGTCATGGCGATGGCCACGTTGTAGCCGTCCACGAGGCTCACGTCGTAGAAGTCGAGCGCGGTGGGGGTCGCGGCCAGGGTGATCTCGGCCAGCGTGGCCGGTGGGGTGCCCCCGGCGCCGTTGCAGTAGAGCGCGCCGCCGCAGTCGCCCGTGGCGCACTTGCCGCGGCCGGCCGCGTCGAAGCTGCAGCCCTGCCGGCCCCACACGCGGCCTGACCAGCCTGCGGGGAGGCGGATGGAGGTCGCGCGGTTCGGGGCGAGTTGGAACCCGCCACGCGCCAGGATCTCCTTGCCCGCGCCCGGCTGTATGCCTGGCCACACCGTCTCCCCGCACTTGTTGTACAGGGCTAGTGTCGCCGCCGACGCGGGGCCTGCCAGGAGGAGGACCGCGAGCGTGAGGCTCGTGGCTGCGAGGGCCGCCGCTGTCGCCATTGCTGCCGGTGTTTCTTGGCTGCTTGCTCGCACTCAGTGGACAGTGGAGAGTGGGAGTGAGAAGTGAGCTTGGACAGCAAGCGGTTTGGAAGTGATTTTGTGGGGTTCGTGGGTGCTGTATTTAGTGAAGGGGTTGAGGGTGCAAAATGCTGTTGGTAGTAGCGAGTTGTTTGGCTCCCAGTGAGTGAGTTGCCCGCTGTAAAGTTTGCGATCAACCTGCCATCATCAACCATGCCTTTTGGCTTTTGCCATGTGAGAGTGAACAGAGCGACATGGAAAAATCTACGTACCGTACTAATCTACTGCTGGTAACAGTTCACGTGAGAATCAACACCGACGGATAAAGAAGAAAATTTGGTGCTCTTGATAAAAACAACCCCTCCCAACCGCGCCACCTCGCTGGGACCTTCGATCCACCGTGCCCGTCGCCCTCACCTTGAGCCTCCTCCCACCACTGTCGGCAAGCGCCGTCAGGAGGTGACCGCACGGGGCGGCGGCGGTGGCCTCTCCTCTCCCCGCGCGCGTGGAGCTCCGGTTCGGGAGGGAGTTTCTGGCGGCGGTCCTACTCGGTCGGCGGCGGTCCAACAATCTAGCGTGGAATCCAGGAGCGGTGTAGGCGGAGGCACGGCGGCGCTGGCGTTGGCGGCGGGGCAACGAGCGACTACAGTCCGGCGATGCCCTTCTCGGCCTAGATCTGGGCCCATTTGCGCACCATCTGGGTTGTCAGGGGCCTGCCGTTGCGCGTCCCTGTGCGGCTCCTAGAGGTGGAGGAGGGCGACGGCGCGTCTGGGACGGTGGTGGCACTCGCGGCTGCCCTTGCTGCAACGTGGCAATGGGGGCTTTGCGGGCCGACCTAGGCCCGGACAGGCCCGAGACTTGGTGTGCCATGTTGCCGCGTCTGGTCGACTACTGCCACGGCGGTGGAGGTAGTTCCCTCCCCCGCGGTTGTGATGCTACTGCCCCCGGTATCACTGTCCCCTTGCTCGGACCTCGAGGCCTTGCGTCGATGCCCATAGAGAGATGATGAAGATGGTGCCTTTTCTGTGGTGGCACGTGTTGGTTGGTGATGGGTTGGGTGGAGCACTTCGGACCGTCTGGGGTGGTGGGTCTTTGGGGGTGGTTCAAATCCCTGTCGGCCCTGTGCGGCACTAACGCGTTGACGCCTACGGGTGTCACCTTTCCTTCCTGGAGGGTGTCGGTTACCTCCTAGCCATCCTCCTTCGTGTACGGGAGAAACCCTAGGACTAGTCCAGAAAAGCAGCGGCGGCGCCACACTCCGTGCTGAAGGTGTTGCTTGGTACACGACGGTTTAGAATCACAAGAGCGTGGTAGGACATTTTCGGAGGGCTAGCGGTAGAGGGCCATCCTCTTTTCGTCGATCTGCCAATGTTGGTATTCTCTTTTGTTCTCTATATTTTTGGTTGGGCTTGGTTGTGTTGTGGTCCCAGTATATTCGTTATATCATGTAGTAATTGCTATATTAATATAGCGCGATTCGAGGACAAAGAAGAAAACTTCACGGATCGTCCCATCGTACGTATACCGTGCAATTTCGGATGGGAGATGGGTTGGCACCGTATCACGGAAATGGATCAATATTGCAGGCCGTCCAGCTCTGTATTGCACCATGGCTCCCTCGTACAGACTGCTACACCTACACGGCCAACGACGGGGACATAAATAATTGCGCGCACGCGCTGAGCTAAGTCAACTGAACACCGACCAGTGTCCGGTTGAGTTGAAGCTGGCACTGATCGGGTCGGAGCCGTGTTCTGTTTTCCTGGTCGGAAGAGCGCACCGAGCGGGGTGAGCGAGCAGGGGTGTGACGAACCGTACTCGTCCAGAAAAAAAAAAAAAGCAGGCGCGCGAAAACGGGCAGATGGACGGCTGGCGCCGCGCAGAGATTCCCTTGGCCTTGGCCTTGGGCTGGGCAGCAGCGTGGCTGTCGTATGCAGGTATGCCTGTCTCGCATCGCCTCGCCCTGCGTGCACCTGTCAGAAAATAGTTTTCGGGTACGGGCCGGGAGCACACCAGGGGCGCCGTGTCGGTGGGAGTCCCCCCTTTATCGCTCTCCTTTTTTGAACTATTATAAGGAGCTCGCCGCTCTAGATTTCATTTTGAAAATAAAACAGAGTAACAAATGTTCGGAAGAACTGAAACAAAACCTCCACCCCCTCTCCTAAGAGCCTACTCACCCTTTTTTCTAATTATTATAGACATTTTGTTTTAGCAACATAGCAGAACAAAGAACAAAGCATAGAGAATATACTCTCTCCGTTTCATAATATAAGCCTTTTTACAAGGGAAGCTAGGCGTTCCCGCCTCTAGAGCCGTCTGATTGAGGCTAGCGGAACCGTGTGATCTGATTTGACCACCAAAGAGTCCACGATCCCCATCCTCCCTCGCACCGGGACCTGACGAGCGTTGGCCGTTCTCGCCGCGCAAGGCCCCTGTTCGCTCGTCGCGGTGCCACTCACCGAAAATACTTAATCAACGTCGACACCGGCTGGTAGCATCGCCAGCCCCACAACAGTGTGCCATCTTGTAGAAGCACCGCGCCTCGCCATGGTAGCAGCGCTGCCTCGCCGTGGTAGCAAACCGCCTCGCTCGTCATAGCAGCGCCGCCTCGCCCTCGTAGCATCACCGGTAGTGCTTGTAGCATCACCGCAGTGCTGTGTTAGCAAACCGCCTCGCCCGTCGTAGCAGCGCCTCCTCGCCCGTCGTAGCATCACTGGTAGCCAAGCGCCTCGCCCGCTGTAACAACGCCACCTCGCCCTTGTAGCATCACCGCAGTGATGTGTTAGCAAACCGCCTTGTCCGTTCTAGTAGCGCCGCCTCGCCCTTGTAGCATCACCGGTAGCCAAGCGCCTCGCCCGCTATAGCAGCGCCGCCTCGCCCTTGTAGCATCCATGTTGTGGTAGCAAACAGCTTCGCCCGCTGTAGTAGCACCGTCGTCCAGTGGTAGCAAACAGCCACACCCGATGTAGTAGCGCCACCGTCCTGCGGTAGCAAACCGCCTCGACTTCTGTAGCAACACCGGCCCGCTGTGGTAGCCGGGGACACCGGAGTTCTTGGAGAAGACCGATGACGACAGCCAGCTGGAACTCATTTCTCATCGGTAGTGGACAAGAATTGGGGATATGGATGGGGATGGAGATGGAGATGGAGATGGAGATGGAGTGGGGATGGCGTGGGCGATAGGCACCGCGAGGATGGCGAATGGCGGCGGCGAGCAGAGGCGGCGTGCCGGTGTAGAGCATAGACGCAAGGAGACACCGATTTGGATGTGTAGGAGTTGAGGAAGGGGAAAGAGATAAGGGAAAAGAAGAGGTGGGTGTGGGACCCACGGACGCGTGTCACTCGCTCGAGCCGGGGGACGCGTCGCGTGCGATCCCCCGGAGGGACTGTATCGTTTTCCTTTTTAGAAAGCTAAAACAACTTGCTAAAAAGGGTTACATTGTGGAACGAAGGTAGTACTAAATTCCTGATCCACAGATACGAAACCTTGCTCCGCTCCCGTACAACGGCAGCCGCGCCGGCCCGGGGTATCCGCCTCCTCCTTCTCGAGCCCTCCCCGGCCTCCCTCTCCCTTCCGCCGCTGCTGTCAACGAAGCCAAGGAGAAGCTCGGGACGCGCAGCGGTTGTTTCCCTCGTACGTCAGGTCTCTAGTGGATGCGGCGATCGATCTCGTTGGACAACCGGTGGTGATAGCGGGCAATGCTGGCCGAAGTTAGGCGACAGGCCTACAGCTGTAGTCAGCGGCTCGTTCTTGGCATGGCTTTGGACGGGACTACTCTCAACCTTTTTGTCCCTCCAATCCGGCCATCTTTGGAGGCGGTCTAGTGGTGATGCTCCTAGTTTTTCCTCGCATCACGGGGACGCCCGGGGTGGCAACCCTAGGCTTTGTAGGTGGTGATCATCTCCTCTGTCGGAGGTGGTCGGCTTGAGGCTGGTTTGGAGGATCTCGTGATCCATCATCAAGTCGCGACTGTGAGTTGGGAGACCTAGTTGTCGGTGAAAACCGAGCCGACTTGGGTCTTGGTGGGCGATGGTTTACGTCGTTACCTTGATGAAGGCATCATCGTGCAACAATTGTCGACCCACTCATCCTGCTCTGTGGAAAACCTAATATCTAGCTTTTGGATCGGGTGATGGCAGCGCTACAGAGTCGCGTTCTCTCTTGGGAGCATCTTTTGTGGAGGTCTAGAGACTTCAAGATGTGTTGGTTGGTGGTACTAGGTAGGATGGTGTTGCAGTGTGCCGGCAGGGACCGTGTCATGCTTTGGAATTAGCGCACAGGGAGGTGGTGCCAAGTGGTAGTGGCTGGTGTGGTGAGAGTCCGCGCATCGATCTACACACTAAAGATGGGTTGGCGGAATATAGACGAGACAGTGACATCCGGAGCGAGTGCGCTGACGTCGTTTCGCAGACATGCTAGGCGAATTTGGGCTCTTAGCTTGCATGGGCGGTTGGGTGTTCTCCATATTTCGTCGTGAGCGAGAGATGGACTGCCATTGTCATACTCGTTGGTGTTGTTTTGGCGGTCTTTTATTTGTACGATCTTTCTCATGGTTGTTGCCGTACTTTGCGCATTGCTCGATGCAGAGGTCGGGGCTCCGCACCCCCTCCCCCATTTCGAAAAATATCTAAGCATAAAAGCAACATTACAGCTCCTAGATTGAAATTTGGGAAAGCCACACCACCATCACACCATCTACCACTTCTTAATCAGCTTCCACACGTCTTCTTAGTGGCGTCCATCCATGTTGGGCACTGATAGTGGCGGATCTATGTACAAGTCATGGGGGCCACCGCCTCCTTTCCTCCCCCGGTTTCAACAATCTCCGAAGGAAAAGACGTCATATAATTTGAAACGATGGAAGTATATATATCTTTGCCCCTAGCAATCCTGAGCTAGCTCCGCCACTGAACATCTAAAGCTTCCATCGTCACCTTAGACAACAGCTGCGATGCGACAACTTGGTCTAATCTCATCGGTGATCACAGAAGCGCTGACGGATCTTGATCACACTTCGACGTGGTGTTGCTGATGTCGCACATGTGGATAACATGGAGGTGTTGCACGTGTGACACTTGATGATGGGGGCGTATCGAGGGACAATGCATCTTCTCGTGATTAGACAAGTTTAGTTGCGGGGTTCGAGTCACGATTAGACAGGTCTAGTTTCGCTAGTTTGATCAAAGGGTATGATCGATTACCTCTCTCTTTAAATATGATCTTGTTTATGTTCTAGATTTTTTTTGCATAGTGTGTTCTCCGATATCAACTGCCCGATGTCGTCATAGAGCAATTCCTCAATATCGAAATCATCCATGGACGATGAGTCTTCGAAAAAATTGCACGCTCGAGCTCATCATTAAACTCGTCTACAATAATCGTAAGTCAAAACAAATCACGCACACAATAACGTACCGAGAACAAGCGGAAACCAAAAAATCTTACCGCGTCGGGTCACCGACAATCACATGAGGTCGGTGTGGTCAATTCAGATTGGCTCCCTCGTGCTCATCAGAAGAGGCGGCAACTGCTGCTCCGTCACAGCCTCATGTGGCCTAGGTCCAGGGCGCGGCGAAATCGGAGCTCCACACCACATCCATGGCGATCGCGTCCTCGGTGAATCACGCAGCCTAAGGCCTTGTTTGATACTAGAGATTTTGTGGAGATTAGTAGAGATAATCCCACCAAACCCCAAATTCTCACTTACTTCTAAAAATACATTTGGTACTAGAGTATTGAGCGAGTTTAATCCCCGCTTATCCCCACTTTTTTCCAAATTTTAGTGTATTTTTCTCAATCCCCAATACTCTACCTCTACCTAGTAGATTGTGGGTGAGGTTTTATTGGGATTGGGTGAAGGTAGAGGTTTCACCCAATACTCTAGGGGATTATTCCTACTAATCCTCACAAAAACTCTAGTATCAAACAAGGCCTAAGGGAACTCGGTCAAGCTACGGGATTTGAACTCCCAGCGGTGTAGAATGAGAGAGACGGACAGAGGGGCACTCGGCGGCGGCGCGGCGTGGCAGGAGGCGGCCGAGAACGATGGCGGGGTAGGCGGCAGCAGAAAGCGGAAGAGCGGAAGCAATTTCAACGCGCCAAGGGTCATTTGCGGAAGAGGGGTACCGGTGGTTTGGTAGTGGACATATAGCGGTGGAGAGAGAAATTTTTGACGCGTGATAAAAGTTTTTAAATGCTCGAGGGTTTTTACAATATCTACCTAGGACGATTTTTATCGTTGGAAACGAAAAAAACAGTTATTCTAAGAGCTAGTCTGTGAGCATGCAGATTCGATGATCTACCTTCATGGATGAAACTAACATCCAACATGTTCTCACTATATAAATTTATTTCACGCAGAATGAAACTGTAGCTAGGCCTGTATTTCATCTTCATTGTTTTGATTATTTCCTGACAATCTCGAGGGATAATGCATTTGTTTACCTAGTACCTACGGATCAGCAGTCGACATGCAATTGCTTCCAACGTGGCTAGATCAGCTACCCCTGGGCAGGCGAGAACTGAAGATCCCATGTAATGTAACCACGGTCCTGGCATCGGCATATCCCCTGCCACAGCATCGCGGTTCTCTGTCCGAGCTACTGCAGCATGAAACGTTTATTTCCATCTAATCACCGCTAGGATGACAACGTAGAAGCGTCACTCATGTCGAACTGAACAATCAGCAGGCCTTGTCTGTGCAGCAGTGGGAATAATATGCAGGTCCTCCATGATTTTGCCTATGATTTTAAATATAGAAAACGGGATCTGAAAGATCCCTTCATGGATAGCATTTTGTCGTGTTGACCAAATCGTCCAAAGTTTCAACAACCGTTTGAACGATCTGTTCATGAGTTAAGAGTTTCAAACTTTCAACTAGGAAGAATCTCTTTGGCGTCACTGCATTGGTTAAATGATACTATATGCTCAACCATATTCTTCACCAAGAAGAGCCCAGACGCTGCGTGCCACTGCACAATCCTGCAAAGGAAAGGATGCCTCCAATCTTCGCCAGATGCATGGCAGGAACAACATTCAGCCATTCAGGGGTAACTGCCATGTTACGGTGATGCTGGCTGAACCGGTAGGAATACTTTCGCGAGCCAAGCTCCAAACGATGACTCGAATTTGTTGGGCACTTCGCCATTCCACATTCTACACCACAATTTCGGTTCTGAATTAGAGGATGAGCTGGACTGTCTCCCTTCCAACCACTACTCACTTATCTTTTGAGTACTGTCAGTGCCGAAAAGTGTTTTTCTGACACGTGAGCTCCATTGATCTTTCTATATTAAAAAAGTTAAAAATTATATTTATAAGTTTTAAAAAATTGAAAACAATGCCGGACTTTGTCAGTGATTTATCCTACTCTCTCTGTTCTAAAATAAATGAATTCGATTTGTCTAGATTCGTATGTATCTAGACTTATTTTAGTGTGAGATACATCCGAATTTAGACAAATGCAAGTCACTTATCTTGGGACGGAGGGAGGGAGTACAAGCGTGGAAAATCACAATACAAAATTATTTTTATTATAGGCTACACAAAAATGAGAAAAGTCTGATATTTTGGATATTTGAAATGTGATACTCGGATCCACAAAATACACATTATTTCCAATTGATAGTTTACACCTTTGGGATATTCGTTAGCTACATTCTGATTTGTTTTCAGAATTTTTAAGAATTAGAAATATGGTATTCGATTTTTTTAAGACACGTGTGCACTAAATCTCCCATAGCAGTGGTGCTCGGTAAAATGATTGGACAGTGAATAGGGCCGGTCTGGTGAATCAAAGCCGCAACTTACCGGGCTGCGAGCCTGCGACGAATGAAGGACGAAAGGAAGGATAAGTGAAAAGGCAGACAACCGTGTGATCTGCGAAGGCACGGGAGAAGGCTGTCTGAATTTGAGACCTTTCTGTACTCCGGCCTAACAAAAGGCCCGCAAGACTTCTTCATAGACTGTCCCAAATGGACGGGCCTAAAGTAGGAAGACAGTAAAAAGCCTTTACTGGATCACGACATACTCCGCGCAAGACCCCGCTGAAGACAAAACGAAAGCATGGCATTTCATTTGAAAACTTCGATTATCTTATAAAAAAATACATCGGTGGTAACTGAAGTTGTGGTCGTTACTCACCTTGCTTATCCTACACAGAGATGTGCAATTTACGGTCATCGGTCATCGAATACGCTCGGTGCTTCATCGGAGGTCACCGGAGCCGGTAGATTTACGTATTTGCTGATATGGCAACGTGTCAACCATACACGTCAGGCTCCAAGTGAGTTTTACTTTGCAAAAGAATCCTCAATTTTGTTTTTCTTAGACAGAAAAGTCTCTCCTTAGTTGCTAACGGAAAAATATCCTCACCACGAGCTCGCTCTCTTCCTCTGCGCGACCTCATCTTCCACGACAGAGACATGGCCGGATGAGCTCGCGGCAGCTCATCCGGAGAATACAAGAGATATGTGCTGCCCTGTCGTGGTGGTGTCACGGCAGATGCCATGAATAGGCTAAAGGTGGGGACTAATACACGCTAGGGGAATTTAGGGAAGAATAGTGGAGTGATTCTCCACACAGGAGATTGTATTGCTTTCCTTTCAAGATTACAAGTGCTCCTAGAACTGTATTGGCGAGAGGAGGAAGAAGGAGCTCTCTTACTCTCACCCACAGTTCACCCCTAAAACCTTAGCCAAATCGGTATCGAAGAAAACCCAACCCCCTCTACTGAAACCCTAGCCCCCCTTATATAGAGGCGGCCTGGTCTCTGCCTAGGGCATACGTGGAGGCATATTCCTAAGAATATGCCTCCTCTCAAAGTGGTAACCCGACCGGGGTGCTTTTCCCCCGCGTCACACATGCTTTAGCTACGTGAGCCTCTGCGACACCCGCGTCAGCCGACACGGGCGTCGTCACCCTTGTCAGCCATGACCCGGTGGTCCTGCCCTTGCTTGCTTCGCTCATGCAGTGCGTACCGGGCCTTCTTTTTGACCAGAGAGATTCCTTCCTTCTCCCAGAAGCTAAACGGGACCCGGATCATGGTAGATCCGGCTATACCTGTTCCTGCATACAAGTTAGACAAGCACTTCCGACTTACTCCTTAAGTCGGCTGATATAATGTTAGGCGACCCCCCTGGTCCGGGTTACTCCGTGATCCGGCCTGCCTTGAGGTGACCCGGCCAGCATCCGCTTTGGCCTTGCCGAACCTCGGCTAACTCGGCCTTTATACTCCGGAGTGACCCTACCCGGGGTTATCCCCCCAACATTAGTCCCCGAAGCTGGTGCGGTCTTAGTTGCCTTGGCTGCTAAGGCCACATCAGGTTCATTTATGTTCGAGCCTTGGACGTTATTCCCGATTTAGCTCTTTATCTCGGATTATGTGGATTTATGTTCCCTTCGCACGTTTCAAGTTTTCACTTGTCGGCCGGGTTACCACTTTGACTCGGATCTCATGGATTTACGTTCCCTCTGCACATTCTAAGTTTTTACCTGCTGTCCGGGCTACCATGACTCTATCCAGGCCTTGTTTCCTTCTTTCATACGCCAACCCATGTGGAGGCTAATCATTACGTTATCTTATTTTAAGGGCCTGCACAGTAACCGCAGTAATTGTCAGTTATCACTGTGCAAGGGTCACGTCACGCCTGCCTCCTCGTTTACCGCATCCGTGTGTCACGTCATGGGATCGCCTCTGCCCTGTGGCCCTCCGTGTGGCTCCTCCGATTGATTGAGGCAGGTGATACAGCCACACCATGTGGCTCATTTGCGGTAGCGATCCCACTCACCCTCTTAGGGGTGGTTAAATAGAGGCGCACCCTTAGGATTTTTCCTCTTCCGCCCCTCTTGCGTTGCTCTTCTTCTTCATCTTCCTCGCGACCGTGCCGCTTGATGCTCTAGCAGCAAGCGCCGCCGCACTTTTCCCCGTGCCTCTGCGTCACAGCCACCGCTACGCAACTCCCTCGCCACGGGTCCTCGCCAATCCAGGCCTCTGATCCCCGCCGCCGCTAGCGCCAGCGAGGGTAGCGAGTACGAGATGACGAAGGAGGAGATCATCGTTGCCGAGCAAGAAATGGAGGAGGACGCCGCTGTGGCGGACCGTGGCGCGTGGGCTGGGTCATGGGTCTGTCAAGATGACCTTGACTGGCTCTACCGGACCAGACGCATCCGTGCCGGCGTCGTCGCTCGTCTCTCCTCCGCCGAACTGGCCCCCTCAGCCAATCCGAGTGAGTTCGTCGTGTTCTTGTCCCACTTCCAACGGGGGTTCGGCTTGCCGGTGAGCGACTTCTTTTGGGATTGGCTTAGAACCTACCACTTGCAGCCGCACCACCTTCCAACCAACGCTATCACTTCTCTCTCTGCTTTTGCTTCTATGATCGAGGGCTACACCGGACTGTGGCCCACAAAGGAGCTATGAATCCGGTTTTTCGGCCTTCGTCGTAACGTCATCCCCAACATCCAAGTTGAGTCGGAGGATAAGCTGCTCACCCAATTCGGAGCTGCGTCCATCTCACCCCGGAGGACTTCTGTTTTCCCGCGGGTCACCGGGCTTGATTCCTGCAAAGGATGGGCCCGGACCTTCTTCTATGTCCGGAACACGGGCACTGAAGATTTGATTCGGTTGCTCCCCTATACTCCGGGTCCACCTAACCCAGAATTTTGGGAGGAGATCTACAAGAAGCCCACAGCTCTGGCCAACCAGGTTAACAAGAGGTTCGCGGAACTGAAGAAACTCAGATTGTGCAACGAGGATGCTATGATCATGTTTGTGTGCAACCGAATCTCTCCGTTCCAGAAGCGCACCCACAAGGTGTGCCACATGAGTTTCGGCCGCGACCCCAACCGAACCTCCTCCTTCGAGCTGAGCAACACGGAGATTTTTCGCCGGGTTAAGACTCTCTTCACCACTCACAAGGATTTCTCCGTTGAATGGACGTGGGGAATTGAGCACTTTTGTCGTGACAGGCTCCCTCTCGTGGTAAGCTTCGCGGGGCAAACTTACTTCGAATTAAATATATGTCGGTTTTTGTTGTATTTTTGACTCTGTTCTTCATTCCATTTCTTAGCTATTCCTTCAGCAAACCCTTGAGGACGGCATGGATCCGACCCTTAAGTGGGCGCCGGACCGAGAAACCCCGGATGAGGAGGAGCCGGACCAGGAGATGTTTCTCCCTATGACCGACGCTACAAAATGACCCAGTGGTAAATTCTCTTCTCTCAGAGACTGGCCCAATGATGAGGATGACTCGGATGTTGACGTGATTGAACCTGTTGAGGCTGTCCCTCTTTTTTTTGCCTTCCCGGCATCAGCTAACCCTGGTGGGCATATCCATGAGGATCCTCCGCTTGCTACGGACGAACCGGTTCCGGTGGCACCGAAGAAGAAACGCGGAGCTGCACCGAGTTCCTCCTCCGGACCTTCTCAGCCCGCAAAAAGGTGAAAGAAGGACGGAGGACAAAGCTGCCTCCAAGCCGGCAGGCAAAGCCCTGGCACGAAGGGCTCAGAAACGCAAGGAGGCCCAAACCTCGGATGCGTAAGTCATTTTTCTTTCCGTAACCCACTTTTCCTTGCATTGTTGTAATTCCTCTTCTTACATTATTCTCTTCTGCAGGGCTCCGGTGGAGGTCCCTCAGAGCGGATCTAGCATCTCTTCACCGCTCCGATCTAGCCCTTCTCCCCTTCGTGACGATGAGTCACGTCCGCTGAGCCCTATTCCAGAGGGTTCCGCGGCTGCTCCGGATTCCACACTACCTCGTCAAGAGGAGTGCAACCTAGGAGCGGGAGGGATCGATCTAGCCGAGGCGACGGCGTCCACAACTTCGGCATCGCCGCAACCAGTAGCCACCGAGTCTACCTCAACACCAGCACCGCCCCCAGCACCGGCAGCAGTTCTAGTACCAGCGACCGAATCAGCACCAGCACCCGTTCCGGCACCAAGAAAATCAACAACCACACCAAGTTCTTTCGCCTCGTCCGAGTCATCTCAACCTCGGCGAGGAACTACCCTAGCAGCTCCTAAGGGGAAATCCGCTGCAGTTACTTCTTCCCAGCAAGCCAAGGGCAAAAAGGCTCCGGATGCTACCAAGTCAGCATTCGTCGAGGCTGGGCAGCGAACCCTAGTGTCGATGCTTCCCAAGAAAGCTCCAGCAGCGAAGGATGCCCCTGCCGAGCCAACTGACGCGCAGCAAATGGTTCTGCATACTAGCCCAGCCCTCGCTTTGGTTGAGAGGAAAGAAGCGCATGCGAAGGGCTTGGTGGCACCCCATATGCTCACCGGTGAGCAGTATCCTCCGAGCCTGATTGAGTTCGTCATGAACTGGAACAAGGCGGAGTTCGTCCACAACGACGATCTTCTAGAAAAGTTCGGCCGCGCAGAATTTTCCGCCCAAATGAACACAGCCGCCAAGGCAATTAACCTCGTGGGGCGAATGATGGAGGTATGTCGTTTCTCCTTTACATGTTGTAGATAATAACCGTTAGTCCCCGAGCCTCTGGTGGAGTAACTTGTTACTCGGCCGGATGCTCATTAGAAAAGTAACGTAGCTCCATGTGAACTTCGAATATGCACACACCTAGAGCCGGGTTAAGTTCCACTTGGCCCGGAGCTCTGTACACTTCAAATATGCACACACCTAGAGCCGGGTTACGTACCACTTGGCACGGATCTTGTAGACTTCGAATATGCACACACCTAGAGCTGGGTTAAGTTCCACTTGGCCTGGATCTTGTACACTTCGAATATGCACACACCTAGAGCCGGGTTAGGTTCCACTTGGCCCGGATCTTGTACACTTCAAATATGCACACACCTAGAGTCAGGTTAAGTTCCACTTGGCCCGGATCTTGTACACTTCGAATATGCACACACCTAGAGCCGGGTTAAGTTCCACTTGGCCCGGATCTTGTACACTTCGAATATGTACACACCTAGAGTCAGGTTAAGTTCCACTTGGCCCGGATCTTGTACACTTCGAATATGCACACACCTAGAGCCGGGTTAAGTTCCACTTGGCCCGGATCTTGTACACTTCGAATATGCACACACCTAGATCCGGGTTAAGTTCCACTTGGCCCGGATCTTGTACACTAAGCTAATTTATGCTTTTGTACATTTTTCAGGTGACCACCAATCGCCGGAGTGCTGAATTCCAACGCCTGTTGGATACCCATAAGATGCTACACGCAAAGCACGTTGCACTTATCGCGGAACATCAAAAAAGGGGTAAGTTTCTCCCTTGGCGCTTTTCTGTTTCTCTTCATCTTCTTCTGCCGAACTAATCTCCTCATTCGGTTTCTGCAGTTGGGGTGGAGGCTGAGAACAAGATCATGCGGAAGAACTTGGAGAAAATCAAGGGTATGTCCTTTTTGTCCGACCTTGTAGTGTTTTCCATTTCCTTTTCTCCTTGGCTCGGTAAACATTCATTCCTCGGCTCTACCGGGTCAACATACTATTTCAGCATCGCTTGAGGATAGTGTGCCCGTGCCTGATATGATGCTGCATTTTCTCGAACAAGCAGGGCAGCATCAAGCCGAGCTGAAGAAAAAAGATGATGAGCTCGCTCTCCTCCGGACCAAGGACAATGAGATTGCCAGGCTCAAGGCTGAGATGGAGAAGATGAAGGCCCAGCACCAAACCGAGCTCCAAAAGGTTGGCCAGAACTTCACAGAAGAGCGCGAGCGCCTTACTCTCCAGATCTCCAAGGACCAGGACCTACTCAAAGAATCCGACATCCAGCTTGGATCGGTAAACGCTGAGCTTGAGCAACTTCGCAAGAGACGCGATGACTGCATCAAGTAGTTGACCCGGATTCACAGCCACATTTCACGTAAGTTCCTTTCCCTTATCCGACATAATTCTCCGGGTTACTTCATATGTCTTTTCTTCAGCTTCTTCCTTTGCCTTGTTTCCAGGCCACTTTCCAGAGGGTACTCCTATTGCGAGCGCTGCTGTTGCCAATTTCCGTCGAGAGAGGGGTACTCCCGTCGCTCTTGACGGTGAGAGCATTCCCTTAGACATGGAGGACCTATTGGTCAGACTGTCATCTCGCGTGGAAATCATCAAGAACTACGGCAAGGATCTCCTCGACGTTTCAGTCTGAGTTTTCAACACGTTCTGGCCCGGTGAGAGCGCTCCGAAGAGAATCACACTTCTTGCTGAAAAGCTGTCAGATATCGAGACCTAGCTCGACCTCTAGAGGGAGTCCGCTGGGCGTGCCGCAGCTGATACTATCCTTCACCACATACTCACATGGTATGAGAAGATCGACCTTAGCCTCCTTACACGCCGGTGCACCGGATCTAGATGGACTAATGACCCGGAGTGGGTAGCTCGGCGCCAAAGTTTGCGCCTCTGACCTCATCGAATATTCTCCTATCCATGAATGGGTTGAAGGACCGAGCTTCTGGAACTACTGGGACGAGAACGCTGAAGACGGGTCGGATGAGGACGAAGAAGGCGATGCCTCAGATATTGAAGACAGCGAAGACGACGCCGAACTTCCTCCTCCTGCTGCTCCTTAGGTCAAAAAACTTGAAAATTTATCAGATCCCCGGTATGCCGGGTGCAACTGTATGCTGTGTATATGTGATATTTTGCTACTAAGTTCTTATGCCGGGTTAACTTGGGCGTAGTCCCCGAGTTTCTTTTTCTTGTCCGTCCAATCTTTTGGCTCAGATCGTGTCTAGCTTGATTTGGTTTTATGACTTACAAATCTGAGCTTCAAAAATCGTCTTAACAATACTAAAAAACTTTCACACTTAGCTCAAAAAATAAAGCTGCATAATAACTTGAAAATAAATACAGGGTTAGTCCGAAAAACAAACGTTAGCTCGAATAAATTCGTTTCCTTAGTCGCTTTTCATGTGCTACGCAATTCCAAACCTGTTCTCTTGCTTGCCATGAAGCCAATTCTTGTTGGACAGCAGCAAGTCGAAGAGTTGGGTTTTTGGTGCTCACACATTACTAATCCGGGTTAAGTAGAACAACTTATTCCAGCTAACGCACAAAAGACAACAACAATAATTATTAAGGCAGTCCCCGAGTTACTGCTCGAGGCGCTACTATTTCATTGATAAGCTCATTGTCGATATACATACCGACATATGAGACGACTCGGATACATACACTTCTTAGCTAAGTGTAGAAAGGACGAAGTAGTGCTACATTCCACGGTCGCTTAGATTCCTCTCCGGACCTGTCCGCCTTGTTCTTTTCCTGTGGCTTTGCATCTATAAGATAGTAAGAATCATTGTGCAATGCTTTGCTCACAATGAATGGCCCTTCCCATGGGGGGGATAATTTATGCATGCCAGTAGTACGTTGTACCAACCGGCACCAGATCGCTTCCCGAAAGACTGGGGCACACTTTTCGGCTATGGTAGGCCGGAGATTTTGCTGATATATGGCGGATCCGGGCGGTGCAGTTCTCCGCTTCTTCCAGCAGATCAACATCATTTTGCTGGGCTTCTTGCACTTCGCTTCGTGTATTGGGTGACCCTAGGCGAATCATGCTCTATGTCGGCGGTAATACGCTTCGCCCTCAGATACTGTAAAAACGGCGATAGCCCGTTGATCGATTCGAGTTGTTCTTAAACTTCACAAGATCACCGGTAGTTCTTCTATCCAGCACCCCGCTGATCTTTGCAGCGCTCAATGAACCGAGGTTTTATCCCGGATAATACTAATCCGCTGGATCTTTCTACTTGTCCGCTCGATGCGGGGTGAGCTACCGAGGCTACGCCGAGTCGGATCTTCTTGTCCCGCAGAAGCGCCGAAATGCGCCTTCCGCAAAATTTGTGCCATTGTCGTTATGATACGTGAGGATAATCGTATCTCAAGATAATGTCTTTGAGAAATATTACGGCCGTAGCTCCATCACATTTTCTTATAGGCTTCACTTCAATCCATTTTGTAAACTTATCCACCATGACCAAAATGTGTGTCATGTTTCCCCTTGCTGGTTTGAACGGGCCAACCATATCCAAGCACCATACGGCAAATGGCCACGTAATTGGTATGGTCTTGAGTTTCGACATTGGCATATGTGTCTTAGTAGCATATCTCTGACAACCATTGCATTTTCTCACTAGATCTTCTGCTTGTTCTAAGGCACTTGGCCAGTAGAACCCATGCCGGAATGCTTTTGCCACCAAGGCTCTGGATGAAGCATGATGCCCGCATTCTCCTTGGTGTATATCTCGGAGGATGTCAAGCCCTTCTTCCGGGTCAATGCATCGCTGAAGGACATTGGTTACACTCGCTTGTACATTTCGAATTGATAATTGTGTATGCTTTTGCTCTCCTCTGAGTTTTCCTGGCTAACACCTCCTCAGTGGGTAACGTTCCATCTTTCAGTAATTGGAATATAGGCAGTGCCCAAGCTGGTATTGCTCGTGCAGGGAACACGTCCTCATCAATTTCCATCTGATCTACCAGCATAACTTCAGCCAGATCACGCTGAGCAGTCCCCGGGTCCGGTGAGGGAGTCCCCGGGTTTGCTGAGGCAGTCCCCGGGTTTGCTGAGGCAGTCCCCGGGTTTGCTGATGCAGTCCTCGGGTCTCGCGTACTACCTCCCGTGTCAATGTCCATGGGCTCAGCTCCGGATTCTGTATCTTCCGGGACATAGATCGAGTCGGTTCCTGGGGACAGCCTAATAGATGGTTTTCTGAGGTGTTCCAATGCTGCACCCGGTGGAACTGCCTGTCGGGTTGATCTGAGCTTCGATAGCATGTTGGCAGCCTTGTTTTCCACTTGGGGTACATGGTGAAATTCACACCCCTCAAAGTAACCAGATATCTTCTGCACATGAAACCTGTACAATGCCATGTTTGGATCCAGGGCTTCCCACACTCCGGACACTTGCTGCACCACCAAATCCGAGTCGCCAAAGCATATTATCCGATGTATGCCAATCTCTTTTGCCACTTTGAGCCCATGCACAAGAGCCTCGTACTCAGCGACATTGTTTGATGCCGCGAAATGGATCTGCAATACGTATTTTAGCTGGTCCTTCTTTGGCGATGTAAGCACAACCCCGGCGCCTAATCCGGTTTTGGTTTTCGACCCGTCAAAGTGTATCCTCCAGTAGTTCGGATCTGGTGGCGGTGGTTCGTATTGTACCTCGGCCCAATCTACAAAAAAGTCCGCCACAGCCTGAGACTTGATTGCTTCTTCTGTCAGATTAGCGCATAAGGAGCTAGCTCAATTGCCCATTTTGCAATTACGCCACTGCGATCCTTGTTACCCATTATCTCGGATATGGAGCTTCACATATCACTTTGATGGGGTGCTCCTCAAAGTAATGCTTTAACTTCTTTACCGCCATATAGACACCATATGCCACCTTTTGAAAGTGCGGTAGTTCTTTTGAGGCGATAATACCTCACTCAAGTAATACACCGCCTCTGACCGACTTACCCTCTTCATTGCGCCTACTACAATCACTGCACTTACAATTCGGTTGGTTGCGGCTATGTAGAGCAACATTGGCCTTTTGATAGTGGAGAGGCTAACACCGTGCAGTGGCCAACATCTTTTTTAAGTGGGCAAAGGCTTCATCGGCCTGTGGTGTCCAAACGAACTTATCCGACTTTTTCATGAGTTGGTAGAGAGGCAATGCCTTTTCTCCCAACCGACATATAAACCGACTCAGCGATGCTAGGCACCCAGTGAACTTCTGGACATCGTTAAGACACTTCGGCAGCTCCATTCGTTCAATGGCCTGAATCTTAGTTGGATTAACTTCGATACCTCGGCTGGAGACGAGAAATCCGAGTAATTTTCTAGCCGGGACATCGAAGGTACATTTTTCCAGGTTAAGCTTCATCCGGAACCTTCTCAAGTTCGCAAAAGTCTGCCTGATGTCGTCAAGGAGCATTTTGCTTTCCTTGGTCTTGATAACCACATCATCCACGTATACTTGTACGTTTTGACCTATTTGGTCGTGCAAACATTTTTGCATACATCTTTGGTATGTTGCACCTGCATTACGTAAACCAAACGGCATAGTGCGATAGCAATAAGCCCCGTACGGGGTGATAAACGCGGTCTTTATTTGATCATCCGGATTCAGAGGTATCTGGTGGAAACCAGAATATGCATCAATGAATGACAACAGTTCACATCCCGCGCTTGAGTCCATGACCTGATCTATCCTCGGCAGTGGAAATGGATCTTTTGGACACGCCTTATTCAGGTTCGTGTAATCGATACACATACGCCAAACCACTGCCACGTTCGGATCATCCTTTTTCTTTTCTACTAGCATCGGATTAGAGAGCCAATCCGGATACAGTACTTCCATGATAAATCCTGCTGCTAGCAACCGAGCTATCTCGTCTCCAATGACTTTTCTCCTATCCTTGGCGAAGCGGCGGAGAGGTTGCTTCACCGGCCTTGCTCCGGGTCTTACGTTCAAAGAGTGCTCGGCCAACTCCCTCGGAACACCTTGCAAATCCTGTGTGGACCAAGCAAAAATGTCCCGATTCTCACGGAGGAAGTTGATGAGCTCGCTTTCCTATTTATCAGTTAACCCGGCACCAATTGTTACGGTGCGCTCCGGGAATACGTCATCAACTGGAACCTTCTTGGTATCCTTTGTGGCTTGGAATGAAACGCTACCATGCGGGTTACTCAACGCTTAAGATATATCGCTGCGCGGACTGAGCTAATGCCGCCACCTCTTGGATTTTTCTTTTCTCTTGCGCAATCACGAGTGACTCGGCTAGGTTACACCCAGCTGAGGCACACTCAATGGAACGTCGGAAATCTCCAGCAATGGTAATCACTCCATTTGGCCCGAGCAACTTCATCTTCATATAACTGATGTGGCAGCTTGCCATGAACTTGTTCAACGCTAGTCTTCCGAGTAACGCGTGATACGCACTTTCCAAGTTCACCACCTCAAACTCCAGATTCTCAGTTCGGCAATTATCTCTCGTGCTGAATAGCACGTCAACCCGGACTTTGCCTATGGGCTCACAAGAAATGCCTGGTACAATACCATGGAAAGTTGTCCTTGTAGACTGGAGCATGTTCTCCGAGATACCCAACTTGCACATTGTATCCGCATACATGATGTTAATGCTACTGCCATTGTCAATCAGTATCTTGGAGAACCTCACATTGATGTTCGGCCCAATGAATGTCGGGTCCAGCACTAGCGCATACGAACCTGGACTCGGCATAAGCTTGGGATGATCTTTGATGCTCCAGGTGATTTCCTGGTCCGACCAAGACATGTACCTCGTCACCGCTGGCATTACCGCATTGACCTCCATATGTCGCTACCGCAAGCTCTTCCTATCTGCTTCCTCGCCATTGTGAACACACAATAGCTCGTGATGTTCTTCAGACTCATTCCTCCCTCGCTTCCGGGTACCTCGATCCGGCCGGTGCTGATTTTCCACGATGCGTGCATCCCTTCTCTCATTGTTGTCATACCTCGGCGGAGGGGAGGCAACATTAGCTATTGCGTGTTCGCCCGAGAGCAATTGCTGTCGGGTAACTCTGCCGAGGTTGATCACTCCGGTGCCCGAGCATTCAACCACCTTGTTTTATATTCCGATCTACTCACATTGCCTCGCTAGTGACCCACCGGTTATTCGGATTTGGCGTGTGAAACTTACAGCTGGTCCAACATCGACTCATAGGTATACCTCTGACGGTCTTTCTTTTCTTGCCATTGTTTCTTTTGCTCCGGCCCACGCTTTCTTGCCATCATTTCTTGGAGTCCATTGCCCTCCAGCTTTACGGCACTAGTTGCTCCCGCTCCGGGTTGATCTTGATTCACAGCTGCAACTTGTTGCGAACCGTAGCGATGATCCGATCTATCATCATCTCTTCTTTTCCTCCGTAGTCATTCCTCCGAGATGACCCGCTCCATCCCTCCGATAGTATTCCTCGCTTGACTGCTTGACGCGAGCCTAGGTTGAGTCGGATCACCCAAAGCATAATGAATCGGCAATCCGGATCATCTCGCCAACGTAATTGGCATTTTCCTTGCAACTTCATCCACAACTCGCCGCCATATCCGCACTTTGCGCAAACCATGCTATGGCACGTGACTCTATGACACCCTCACACGAAGTTTCTCACGGTACACCACCGGGTCAAGAATTCACAGTGTCTCATTAGGTCTTTGCTTGCACATTGCTAGGGTCTGCGGCCTATTCGGCCTTTGATATGTACTTGAGAAGTTGCTGATAAACATTTCTTCAAAATCTATCCAGTAGTTGATGCTTCCGGGTGGCAAATTGTTCAACCATACTCTGGCCGGACCTTCTAACATCTGGGGTACGTATCGTACAACCCATCTCAAGTTGCCAGTGGCAATTTTCACAGCCGTAGCATAGTTTATCAGCCAATCCTCCGGCTTGGTACTGCCGTCATACATCTTCGTGCCCCTAGGCAGCTGGAAGTTACGTACCGGTGGCTCCTTCATGATCTGGGGTCCAAAGCACGCTGGACCTGGTGGACCTTGATATTCGATCTGTTCCGACCTATACAGGCGATCCAGTTTCAATCTGGCGTCATTCGACATCAAATCCCTGCTTCTCAATCTTGACCCTATCACATGATAGTCCGGTCTTGGGTACCCCTGTTTACCATCTCCGAATCACCGTCGTTGTACCGGTTTTGCTCCTGTGGCGCAACTCTCTGTTGCATACCTCGGCCGGCGCTTTGCTCTTGCCTTGGTATATTCCGCTGCTGCGGTTTTCCTACTCCTGCCGAGTTTCGTTGTCCGACATTGCCATTGACAACGTTCCCTTGACCGGCATTGCCTTGGTCGTGGTTACCTCGGCCAGCTTCACCTCGGCTCACACTTAGTCGATCATCATTTTTCCGTGCTTCTTTTGCTTTTCCTGCCCGCGTCGGGTCGTACGGGACGATCTGTTTGTTCCGTCTGGCCGAGGTTACTACCTCTTCTCTCCTTGGACCACCATGAGGAGACAATGCGGCTCCAGCGGATTTCTCCGAGTTACCCATTGCCGAATGGACCATTTTGGAAGCTCCAGCTCTCTCCGGGTTAGCTCTGAGTAGCTCTTCATTCTGTCTGTTCGCGATCCGAACTAACTCGTTAACCCTATCTTGTTGTCTTTGACGGGCCTCACCCGTCAGACCCTCTAACTCGGATGCAGCCGCATCCGCTGCTCTGAGGTTCTTCGCCGGGGTACTATACTTCGGCAACCCCACGGACAAACAGTTTTCCGATTCCTCGGCTCCATTATCACCTTCTCTGTTCATCTCGCTTATGAGATTTCTCCCTTTTACTTTTACCGTATCAACTTTGTTCGCTTTTGCATACTCGCGCAGCGTCATGTTCAACGACTGCTGAGCCGCGGCTATTTTCTTTGCGCCTTCTAGTATTTTTTGCCTAGTTTCCTCTAGCTCGGCCTGTGCCTGAGCCGGATCTACCACTGCTGCTACCGGGTTTGCCAAGCTATCCATAGCTTCTCTCAGTACATTCTCAGGCCTCTCTAGTGGGGGTCCTCTACCTTTCCTCGGTGCCTTAGACCTTTGGGCCCGGTGCTGGATCCTTGCTTGCGCCTGCACCCGGCGTAGTCATCATCACTTCAGCACGATCCGGGGAGCGAGTGATACGCGCCCCGTGAACCACGCTAAGGGGTGGTTCCTCGCCGACGACGCTACCATGATGAACGCATGATACGTCCACAACAACGTAGACCTTGTGCGCACCCAACTTGACGAAGAGGCCGTTGCGCGGAAGTGGGCGCGTGCCAAAGCAGCCAGCGTTGTCGCTGACGAAGTCCAGTGCTCCAAAGTGCTGAACGAGCCCGGGGACGATGCGTTCGCCGGTGCCGATGAGGTTTCCCGTCCGGATCTTCACCCCTGCTAGCGCCACTAGCCCCTCGGTGGGCGCCAACTATCGTGGTAGTGTCACGGCAAATGCCATGGATAGGCTAAAGGTGGGACTAATACACGCTAGGGGAATCCAGGGAGGGATAGTGGAGTGATTCTCCACACAGAAGATTGTATTGCTTTCCTTTCAAGATTACAAGTGCTCCTAGAGCTGTATTGGCGAGAGGAGGAAGAAGGATCTCTCTTACTCTCACCCACAGTTCACCCCTAGAACCTTAGCCAAATCGGTATCGAAGAAAACCCAACCCCCTCTACTGAAACCCTAGCCCCCCTTATATAGAGGCGGCCTGGTCTCCCTTAGGGCATGTGGAGGCATATTCTAAGAATATGCCTTCTCTCAAAGTGGTAACCTGACTGGGTGCTTTTCCCAGCCACACACATGCTTTAGCTATGTGACCCTTGTCGGCCATGACCCGGTGGTCCTGCCCTTGCTTGCTTCGCTCATGCAGTACGTACCGGGCCTTCTTTTTGACCAGAGAGATTCCTTCCTTCTCCCAGAAGCTAAACGGGACCCGGATCATGGTAGATCCGGCTATACCTGTTCCTGCATACAAGTTAGACAAGCACTTCCGACTTACTCCTTAAGTCGGCTGATATAATGTTAGGCGACCCCCCTGGTCCGGATTACTCCGTGATCCGGCCTGCCTTAAGGTGACCCGGTCAGCATCCGTTTTGGCCTTGCCGAACCTCGGCTAACTCGGTCTTTATACCCCGGAGTGACCCTACCCGGGATTATCCCCCAACATGCCCACATCTTCCCCGAGTTCTTGAACCGAGCGTCTCCAATTCGCCTCCCATAGAAGATCCGAGCGGGCCGTGACCTCCCTGTCGATTGCTCTGTCGGTCGCCACCATGACCAGCATGCATCAACATGCACGCCCAGCGTAGTTGCTCCACCGTGCAGACGTTGCAGGCCACCCCTCGCCCAGCTAAGCACGTAACGCCCAGCATGGCTTTGGTGCCATATCCTCCACCTCTGCCCGTTGCCCACGGTGGCCCGTGCTGATGCTCGATTTCGTGACCACAATGAGCTCCTAATTCCGAAAGACCACCTCTTGGACTCCCTCATGTCCTGCTCCTCTTTGTCGACGTGTGCCAGCATGCTCCACGGATCTAGTTGTCACTGGGGTCATGTCCAATGACCACAGGTCCCTGTTCCACTACCGTTCTACGCGGGTAGTTCCTGCAGGAAAACAACAACCTCTCCAACACGACGGCACTATCCCGTCAGGTTTTTTTTTTTCGGGTAAAAGTGAATTATATTAAGCAGAGCAGGTAACAGGGCGTTCCAGATCAGCGGCCTGTGTGACAAAATCAGGGCCTGATCCTAACCAAACTACAGTTCTCTCTTCCACTCTTGCAAAGTTTGCAAGATTATGACTAATCCTATTCTGCCAACGACTCACTTATTTTCTAAAGCCTTTATTTCAGAGATTAGATGCAGTAGACGGGACCTATCACGTTCCTTGGCTGCAACTGCCAGGAGCAGCTGTACGCAGTCCGTCTCCACCAAGATGGGCAGCTGACTTCGATCAAGTGCCAGCTCTACTCCTTCCTTGCACGCTTTTAACTCCGCTGCAAGTGGATCAACACAACATAATAGTTGCCGGCAGGCCGAGAAAATGATGTTATCGTGGTGATCTCTAAGGACCATGCCGGCTCCCGCAGAGCCGTCCTCATGTTTAAACGAGCCGTCCTCATTCAACTTGACCCAGCCAGGAGACGGAGCAGTCCATTTTTCACCTAGAGCAGTAGTGCGTGGCCTTACTCGATTCGACGGCATGGCATTTAGAACCGAGTGAATTCCACTTTTTACTTCTCAGTTGTGCGTGCATTTGTGACACTAATTACCCTATTTAGTGAAACTAAAACTGAAATACCTCATTTAAGAGCCTTTAAACATATTTTTATCCCAATTTAGCACTTTTCTTGTTTCTATTATATGGAGATGGCATGTTATGCCGGGGTGACGCGGTAAAATGTGTAAAAGTCAGAGGGCATGATCGACAATCATGATCATACTTCTTGTATCCATATTTTCAATTTCTTGACATCGTCTCGATACATTTAAGCTCCGGTCAACACCTTACACCTTATCCAGTAGACACACATCAAAAAACGAGGGTTCAAAACTTTTAAAACGGGTAATCTAGACAAATTTTCACTCGACGGGTAATTAGTATCACAAATGCATAACTAGAGGGTAAAATGTGGAATTCACTCTTTAGAACCGCGGGTTGTTTACCTTTGAGTATCTGTTCCGGCGTAGTCTTTGAGTCTTCGCAAAGTCTTTACGGGCTTGTTATGTGTGGCCTCATTCCGGGCGTGCCATACTCTCCATGGGTTAGTGGGATAAGGAGGGCCAACGGCCATGGTGCTCAGCCACAGGCCTTTTTCTTCTTCTTTTTTCATTGAGAACCTTATCTATTTCCTCAACTTTGCAATTTAGCCCTTTTTTTTGTTATTAGAAAATAGTCCTTGTTGACATTTGGTGGTGGCAGGCGGGGTCCAGGACGTACCACATAGGCAAATACGATGCTCTACCACGACGAGTGACCATAGATGGACCTCCGATGGCATGCCACATAGGCAAATACGGTGCTCTACCACGACGAGTGACCATAGATGGACCTCCGATACATATTCGGTGACCGTAAATTATGTATTTTTATATACGATGACCATAACCTCAAGTTCAATGATCACCGATATATTTTATTAAAAAAAACTGAAATGTTCAAGGCTCTGACACTCTGTCTCTGTAAAAACCGAAGACCTCCGCTGCCTCTTCCGTGGGATAGTGGAAGAAACCATGGCCTCAACCAGATGCCAGACGTTTTGCTCCTGAAATTCGAAACCCCGAAGCCTGGATCCTCTCCAGCTGCGGGTCGAGCAACAAGTCATGGAAAAACGGACGTGGAAAGCGGGATGATACATGTGTTTGTTCTTTGTTTCCCTGTTCTCAATCCTGGTACCTCTGAATGGGCCAAAGAAAACTTTGCTCTAGCTTTGCAAAACAGTTAGCTTCTGTAATGAACCTGTTGCATGGCTTCATGCTATATCCAATGGAACTGGGGCTTCCATCTCTGTTTTTTTTTTGAAATTTCACCAATCTATTAATAATCATCAACAGCAGTACAAAGAGCCTTAAAAGTAATAGAAATTACAATAGATCATTTGACTACCTAACAACGACTACAGACACTAACACGAACCAATGGCGCGCCGCCATCCTCACCCATAGGACCAGCGCACCAGAGCAGCAATCATCGTCGAAAATGACAACTTAAGGTCGGAAGAGACTGACCTAAAATTACACCGACGAATACGGAAAACGATCGGATTCTAAGGGATCCGCCGGACCATTGGCGTACGCATGGGTAGGGCCGGGTGGGTCGTGGCCCATTTAGAATTCCTGGATTTTTTACCTACCCCTCATCTGATCCGCGCGAGAGCGATGTAGTCAACTGTTTCTCTATTTGTGTACCGACGGAAAGGGGATGGAAACTCCATACCTAAATCCATAGCCTAAATCGGAGATTCAACTTGTTGGCTTTACCCTACACCACATTCCCTCACCGGCTCGCTCATGTCACGACTCCCCCGCATCCTTCCCTGCTGATACTGCACATTCAGACCGTTAGCCGTCAGGCGCAGCCGCATAGAGGCACTGACACTCGCTGCATGTCTGAGCTCAGGGCCTCCGAATGCCGGCAAAAATCACTGTTTTGACCTAATTAACGTTTGATCTCACAAAATGACCTACTTTTTCGAAGATATCCTGATCTGACCTGTTTTCATGGCGCTTTACCAGAAGGCGCCATGGTCAGTAGCACGGCGCTCTCTCCAAAAGCGCCATGCTACCATGACGCTCCCCAAGAAAGCGCCATGGCCCCGTCCGACGTGGCTGCCGCCGTGGCACAGGCGGGCCCGTTTTAATGTTTGGCGCTTTCCGCGGGGGCGCCATGCTACTGGGCATGACGCTTTTGCGGAAAGCGCCATGGTCCTATACCTAGAAAACGGCTCGGGCGCCCTCCCCCCACCCCTCCCAGCGCCATACCCCCCTGCGCCATACTCCCTCACAGCACACAGACGACGGCGGCGGCGGCTCCTCCCCCCAATCCCCCTCAAATCCATGCCCCCCCCCTCATATCTGAGGCAATTTCTTGGTGGAATTTCTTCCTCTCCCCCCACTTGAGGTATTCCCCTTCAATTTTGCTTGTTTTATTGGTTGAAATCATCACATGGTCCTCTTCCTCCTAACCCTAGTTCTTGTGAAATGATGCATGTATTTTGTGCAATGTGTAATTTGTTTGAAGAAACTAGTGTGGTAGAATGATATTGTGGTAGAATGTCTAATCCTAACCCTAGAAATCATCACATGATCCTCTTCCTCCTAACCCTAGAAATTAGTGTGGTAGAATGTCTAATTTGTTTGAAAAAATTAGATGGGCTATTGTTGGCATATATGGCTTTGTGTAGATGATATGCAATGAATGTATTAATACATGGATTATTGTTGGCATATATGGCTTATAGGATAATATGTTGTTGGGCTATTGTTGGATAATATATAGTTTGGCTATTGTTGATATGGAATGCATGGTGTATTCATGAATGTAGTCATATATGTATTCATATATGCATATTGTGGTGGATGGTGTATTTACTTGGATTTTTGCAACCACTTGTAGGATGGAAGGACAATCTATTTTGCAAGGGCATTATGATCAACGACACTGCATGTGTACATCGTGGAGAATAAGCATGTCTTCAAGTGGTTGCACCTAAGGTCCAAGGAGGTGCATAGCAAGAAGATGCCATATGATGAGCGCTACACACCATATGTTGAGCGGAGTGGACTTCTCCCTTTCATCCAGCTTGTCTCGCGTTCGACACAGATATGAACCCTTGTTTGATCACAGCGCTTGTTGATAGATGGAGACCGGAGACACACAGTTTCCACCTCCCTTGTGGTGAGATGACGGTCACTCTGCAGGACGTCTCCATGATTTTTGCGCTTCCCATCAAAGGACAGCCTGTGTGTATGAGCTCAGATTCGGGTAAGTGGCGTGAAGTGATGATTGGCTTAATTGGTAAGGCGCCAACGCAAGAGAAGATGTCTGCCGGTGCTACTTACAAATGGATACAACAAAATTTCAGCAAGTGCCCCGAGGACGCCGATGAGGAGGTGATCCAGATGTATGCCCGTGCATACTTATGGTATGCCATTAGTAGGACACTTTTCTCAGATGGCACGGGAAGGAATGCTTCATTCATGTGGCTCACTCTATTTGCGGAATGGGGCTATATGCACGGTGGGGTTCATGACACTTGCTTACTTGTATCGACAGGTAATAAACTATATATCTTGCATGGTAGTAGTACATATGCTTGATCGACCGGATACTTATGTATGCTTGTTGTATGTGCAGCTGGACGAGGCGTGTTGTAGAACTGGAAAAGGAGCAAGTATTGGTGGACCTATGGTGCTCGACCATATGGTCCTGGTTGCATATACCGGTTGGTCGACCCATTCCGATGAAGGAAAAGCGGTGGGATGATCATGGCAATAGCCGTCTCATGGTCCTACATGGGCGCATTTGTGGGATAATACCAAGTATTCCACGGTGAATCGAGGAATGCTACTTGCGTTACACTAACCAAATCGACTTGCTAACCCCGGAGAAGGTAATAATTTGATTGTTCTCAAGAACTCATCTTTTCCACCATACATACTTCGAGTCGACATGCTAATATTGTGTTCCTCGCTCAGGTGGAATGGGAACCATCTGAACTAGAGGAATGTGGGTACCGGTGTTTGGTTCCAGGCGGACTTGAATCGCAAATGTATGCAAGAAGCACATCTCTGGAGGATTCGTGCCCCGTTGATTTGTGTCTACGCTGTTGAGTTCCACCTTCCACAACGGGTGATGAGGCAATTTGGATTATTTCAGGAGACCCCGCCGCCATACAAGGACACTAGCATAGCTCTTCACGGGTGAGTGATCCTTATACACCCAGTATCTAATTTTCTTGGGCGTCTCATGATACTTGCTAAGTCGATGAATTTGATTGTAGATTGGACAAGATCAAGCAGAAGAGGGAAAAAGATTGGGCTGCATATCATCACAAGTATGTTCAGAAGTTTTATGCAAGGATTGAGGAGATCGAAAACCCGAATGCGGTTTCTCATCCTGAGGCGCCGCATGATGCTGCAGCGTTCAATCGGTACCTTGTGTGGCTTGGGAAGGTGTCTCGTTTGTACCTGCAGTCGGCGTCGTTTGCATCTCATGACATAGTGGAGGATCCTTATCCTGCTTTTGATGATCTGAGCCAGCTAGAGTACAACAGACTTGTCCGAGGCGGCAGGGGTGCAAATTCAGCGGGGGTTGTCCGCTTTGTGGTAAGCATTGTCAGGGGAGTACGTATATGCGATTATAGCGACATAAAATTGACTTTTTGTTCTCTTGCTAGCGCGAGGAGATCTCGAAACACGTGGACGAGGCCGAGGAAGCACTTAAACATCCTGGCAAGGAGTCTGAGTCGGCCCTTCGAGCATTTGTGGAGGTATGTGTTTATACCGTTCCTAGTTGTATTGTATTTTTATGGGTGTTGAAATGTTCTAACATATTCGTCAATATCATAGCGTACCAAGCGTTGGGGCCGTGGATTAGGTGTCTTGCTTGGTTGCCGCACCGTCGATGCCGCATCGCCAGTTAGGTCTTCCAGCCTAGAAGATGATGCACAAGATGAACAGGATGAAGAGGGCGAGTACGAGGAGGAGGAAGCTGGCCATGATGAGGATGAGGAGGAAGATGGTGAGGACGAGGATGAGCAGGAGGAGATAGGCATGTCTCAATTACCACGGCGCCCATGATCTAGTCAACGGGTGAGGAGGAGGAGGCTACCGAGGAATCCATACACGCCAAGTGAATGGGAGAACAAGCGTCGGGCACATGTGTCACGCCGTGAGGAGGAGGATGAGGGGGAAGACTCCGATCCTCCACGGAGGGTTAGGAGGCGGGAGGGGGAGCAAGGCGAATGAGGATCGAGTGGCCAAAAGGGGGAAAGGGAGAAAGTGAACTCGTAGCTTGAACTAGTGCTTGTGGTCATTATGAACTTGTAAGTTAAACTTGTTGTTTGGTGTTGTCGTTTTGAACTTGTTGGTGTGTTGATGTGCTAAAAAACTGGATGCTTGTTGATGTTTGAATCTGTTGTTGTGAGGAAAACTTGATCTGGTGATGTTGATGATTGTATCTGTTGATTGTATCTGTTTGAATGTGCTAAAAACTGAATGTTGATGTTTGTATCTGTTGAGTGTGCTAAATACTGAATGTCCCAGGAAGCATGGCGCCCTCCAGGAAAACGCCATGCAACTAAGCATGGCGCCCTCCAGGAAAACGCCATGCTTCCTAGGATGGCGCTTTTGTCGGGGGCGCCATGCGCCTGACTTAGCAGTTTTCGTGCTCCAGTTTTCCTTGGCCTTGTGATCACGTGTCCCAAATACGCTATAGTTGGCTCAAAGCGCCATGGAAGCATGGCGCCCTCCAGAAAAGCGCCATGGAGGCATGGCGCCCTCCAGGAAAACGCCATGCTTCGTAGGATGGCGCTTTTGTCGGGGGCGCCATGCGCCTGACTTAGCAGTTTTCGAGCTCCAGTTGTCCTTCGAGCGCGCGCAGTCACTGTGTCTCAGCGCGCTATAGTTGGCTCAAAGCGCCATGGAAGCATGGCGCCCTCCAGAAAAGCGCCATGGAGGCATGGCGCCCTCCAGGAAAACGCCATGCTTCGTAGGATGGCGCTTTTGTCGGGGGCGCCATGCGCCTGACTTAGCAGATTTCGAGCTCGATTGTCCTTGAGCGGCGATCCTTGTGTCCTAGCTGCTATAGTTCGCTCAAAGCGCCATGGAATCATGGCGCCCTCCAGGAAAACGCCATGCTTCCTAGCATGGCGCTTTTGGCGCCATGCGCCTGCATTCACTTAAGTTGGAGCTAGTTTCTATGCTAGTGGCACCATTCCAGAAATTTTACAGTACAATGCTAGTGGCAACATTCCAGAAACATTATAGGCAAGTGCAGTGAATGTTTACGAAATACATGGCGCCCTTAAGGGGTTTTACATACGACAAATTCGGCATGACAATGTTCAAGATAAATTCCACATAGTGGAGTCCATAACATAGATCATAGCATGGTGACAACTCTACTGTGTCGCGCTAGGCTCCTTCCCCTTCGCCTTCCTTTTCCTCTCTTCCTCTGCCTCTTCCTTTTCCCTCAAGTCACGTGCTAGCTGGACAACAGAGTTGAACTGCGCCTCGAATTGGCGTCTACTCTCCTCTTTCTTCTTGATCTCCTCTTCCTCCATTATGAGGCTAGCCTCTTCAGACACCTTCTCAAACCGACGATGATTCCTCAAGCTCTTCAAGTACATGTCTCTTTCATGTTTTGCTTCTTTTTCCTTCCTCTCACGTTCTTTCTTTGCTTTCTTGATGCTTGCCTCACGCAATCTCCTGTTGAAATCTTCTTCCCACCTACGTTCTTCTTCAGCCTCCCTCCTTTCCTCTTCCCTTTTCTTGATCAACTGAGCTACTTCATCTTCCCTCTCCTTCACCCTCCTCAAAGCCTCCGCCCACACTTTGGAGTAGCTCATACCGTTCCCATCATTGTTCTCCTTGGTTGGTTGGGTCGACATACCTATAACAGGAATGCAACCAAATAGTTAGTAAATAGAAATACACTTAAATGCACAATAAAAATTAGTAAAATCATCAAGAAAACACATACGGAAATTCTCCTCGAAGATACGTAAACATACTACCGCCACGACCTCTACCGCCGCCAAGACCTCTACCGCCGCCACGACCTCTACCAATTATCAACCAATGGTGGGTACTCATACTTCTTTTTTTTCTTGTTATCCCCAGCGATTTGCTTATCCGTTTCATCACTATACTTTAGAAAGTATTCATTCAACTTCTGAAATGTGTACTCCGCTATAGCGATCAGTAACTGACGTACACCTTTAAGTACTTTATTGAAGCATTCAGCCATGTTACTGGTGGAATCACCGTATCTCTTGCCTCCATAATCATAAGCCCTTGCCCACTTTGTCCGTTCATTAAGATGCCTTTTGAGAAACTCTTTCCCACCATCATCTGTGAGACAATACAATCTATCATATAGTTTTTGAAAATGCCGAGCGGTGAAGGCAAGACAACAATCTTGTAGATCGTCAGCACGTTCCTTGTTGCCACAAGCTCTATAGAAGTTGGACACAAAATGCCTCATGCACCATCGATGGTGGATACGAGCACATCCAGGAATGTCCTTCTCGACTGCATTTAGTATTCCTTGATGGCGATCCGAGATGATGCAAACCTCTCTATCAGGTTCTATAACCTTGGTCCTCAATATATGGAAAAACCACTCCCAGTTGTCATTGTTCTCCACCGAAACCAAGGCAAAAGCCAAAGGTAAAACCCGGTTGTTTGCGTCGTGGCATATGGCAGTTAATAGTGTGCCCTTAAACTTGCCGGTCAAAAAGGTGCCATCCACGGACATAACAGGCCGACAATGTTTGAATCCCCTGATGCATGGTCCAAATGTCCAAAATGCACGGCCAAATACCCGGACAGTGGCACCATTGTACAACCTAGTCACCGACCCAAGAGGCTCCACCACATAATACATTCCTGGGTTCCTTGCGGCCATTGCTCCCAACAACCTTGGGAGGCGGTTGTATGCTTCTTCCCAATCACCATACAACATCTTAAATGCGGCTTGTTTGGCCTTCCACGCGTTACCATACTTCACTTTATAACCGAATACTTCTTTAACCAAATCTATGACACCCTTAATAGTATATGTTGGGAGAGACCTTATGTTATTTGCAACTCTATACGCGATGAAATCGGAGGTGAGCTGCCGGTGGTCCTCCTTCACAACTTTGGCATCCTTGATAAACTTGTCATCACACATATGAATGGACTGACAACTTACAATGATCCATTGTGGCCCGCCCCTCAGTGGTCGTACGCGAACAACCCATGGACATCCTTGCTTCTCACACTTGACTGTGTAACGCACCTTAGTGTCCGAGTGAGTCACCTTGTACGATCGGTGGTACTTCACCGCATAGTCCTTGATCCACATCTGAAATTCCAACAAGCTATCAAACTTCACCCCGGGATTTATCCCGTATTTTTTCGGCTTCATGTCCTTTTTAGAAGGTGCTCGCGTCTCGAGCACTCGACTAATTCCACCGGCCAACTTGGGCCTCATCCGCAAGACTAACATCACGGAACAATGAAGGTCGATGATCCCGACTACTTTTTGTGAGCTTGGCGAATTTAACCGTTAGACCATCCTCATCCACATCTTCATCCGTCCTTCATCCTCGGAGTCCGATGCATGACACCTCAAATAAGGGAGATCATGGTCCATGTCCTCCTCATGGCAATTTGCCTCCACATCTCCTACTTCATTGTCACGAAGCCCATATTCAACCTCATCACCCTCAAAGTCATCATCCTCCATTTGAGGTGCTTCATAGTTGTCATTGCGAAAAGGGCTCATGGAAGGTTGCCTCGTTGTTGTATCGTCAGAGGTTGGCTCTACGCGAACCGGCTCAATGGAGGTTGGCTCATTGTTGTGTCATACACTGTGGCTCACCTCGAGCCGCTCATGGAAGCATGCCGGTTCAAGTCAATGTGCAACCGAGCCGCAACCTTTCTTGTGGCAAATATCTCGAGTGACTTATCTTCGGATTCTGCCACCATCTCCTTATACGCACTCCAATTCAACTCGGAGTTGATAGGCATTATCTTCAATCTATTGTGATGGCCAAACCCGGCGTTATACCTTCCAACCAACTCATACACATCACCAGGTTCCATCCATTTCAAATCATTCCTCACTCTTTCCACAACCTCGGCATATGTAGGACTTGTGCCAAAAACCATGACTACCTCCTCCGGTCACACTCGGTATTGCCTTTCAAGAATGCGGCCTTGTCCACATGATGAACATTAACGATTCTTGCCATCTAAAAAACAATGACACCAACCATTACGCTTCAAAGACAACTATATTACCACCACCAACCGTAGCTACCAACTAAAACAAGTCATGCCACTTTGCTAATTCTAACATACAAATCCTAGCCATAAACTACCAATCTAATAACTAGAAGCAACAACATCAAGCCAAGATATAGCTAGGGTTAGGGTTAGGGTTAGGGTTCTACATTCTTTACCAAATTTCACAAATCTATTTGGACAAAACCAAGGGGTTAGGGGGAGATTACCTCTTGAAGCAAGGGGAAGTCCAAATCCACGGAGAAAAGCAACCGATTCGAAGGGATTCGAGTAGGGGAAGAACTTGGGGCGAGAGAGAGAGAGAGAGGAGAGCTGGGAGAAATGAAGAGGTATGGCCTGGGAGGGCGCCCGAGCCGTTTTCTAGGTATAGGACCATGGCGCTTTCCGCAAAAGCGTCATGCCCAGTAGCATGGCGCCCCCGCGGAAAGCGCCAAACATTAAAACGGGCCCGCCTGTGCCACGGCGGCAGCCACGTCGGACGGGGCCATGGCGCTTTCTTGGGGAGCGTCATGGTAGCATGGCGCTTTTGGAGAGAGCGCCGTGCTACTGACCATGGCGCCTTCTGGTAAAGCGCCATGAAAATAGGTCAGATCAGGATATCTTCGAAAAAGTAGGTCATTTTGTGAGATCAAACGTTAATTAGATCAAAACAGTGATTTTTGCCCCGAATGCCATAGCTGTTAGCGCAACTGGCTGGAGGAGCCAGCCCTAGATACCACTATTGTGCTGCCCTGCTGTCGGCCGACTGGCCCGCTCGTGGAGACCGAGATCTAGAAGACTAGAAGGTCGCTTTTCCGGTTTCCCGACTAGCTTTTCATACCGAACTAGCTCTTTGCCTCAGTGCCTTGAATTTAATTTGTTAGTAGAACAATTTTCCCTCGAATTTAGTCCAACAGGCAATAGCGTATATATGTTTTCTTTAATTATATGTTTTTATTATTGTAATTGTAAAATTGATTATGAAGAGGAAGAGCCCATTGTGACGCTTTCAGAGAAACATGAAGCAAAGAAAGCATCTACTTATACTCCCTTCGTCCGAAAAGACTGTCGCAAAATTATCTACATACGTATTTATCTGTCTAGATAGATACGAATCTACACAAATCTGCAATAATATCTCGTTTCCGGATGGAGGGAGTATTTATTATTCATTTAGTAATATTTTATTGCACAAAGGCTATTAATTTTTTTTGGTGTGCCCATCCTCAAGTTTTTTCCTGTGTCCGCCACTGTACCGGACACACGCCCCCACGTGCCCTTCGTCAGCGTCCGCCACTGTACTAGACACACGTCCCCACGTGCCCTCCGTCAGCTCTTGACGCACCACCGGAACGAGGATAAGACGGAGAAGACCTCCATCTATGTTGATTTAAAAATAATACACCATCCGTCTCAAAATAGTTGTCTCAAAATAGCTGTCGAAGATTTGTCAAAATTTAAATAAATCTAAACACTATTTAGTATATAGATACATCCACACGGAGGGAGTAATTATTTAAAATCATACAGAAAATTCTAATGTTCCTCCATTTTTATTTTTGAGATCGTTCCTTCTTAGTTGGAAAATAGAAAAGAAACACAAGCAAAGGATGAATTCCTGTTCCTGGAATTTCGTACTAACTCGCATGCATGGGAAGATCCATCCGCGCCTCCGTAAGATTAGAGCTTTTTTTTTAGCCTTTTGCGTATTCGCCGTGATCTCTCGCTCTAACAAATCAACAACTAGAGCACCTCAACTAGCATTTCAAGGAGAGCCTCAGCTTGTTTTATCCGGATGGCGAAAACTTGTCCACTCGTGTTCTAGGAACATAATTTTTGACGGATTTGACTCAAATTACATCCGACGTTTCTAGGCCAAATCCAAGCCATTGGGTGTCGCCTGAAAATGCCAGATGAAGCTGAATCGGGTGGGGGGGAAATCTGAACCAGTGACCCGTTCCTGTTAGTGAGTGAAGGCGAGTCGTCCTCATCGCTTCACCTCCCGCGTCAGACCGCCCGTCAACTGCCGGATGTCCAATCTCCCACCCGGCGGCATAATGGCTCGCCACCGTCCGTCCACCTTCCCGTCCTTCCCCATTTCCCGCCCTCACCGCTACACCCCTCCTTTCCTCATCGATCTTTCCCCAAATGGCTATAAAAGCCGGTAGCCTCGTCTTCGGAGCACCCAATTCCACTTCTCCATTTCCTCCCCCAAACCACCAAGTTCCGGGCGAAGAGAAGCTCGACGAAAGTTATGGCGGACCGGTTTCCTGGTGATCCGGCGGCAGCGAATGGCTTCGGCCGCCAATCCCTGCAACCGTGGGAGACCCGGCTTCTCCACGAGGCTGGCTATCCGGCGCCGCTAGATTTCCGGTTCCCGCCGACGTGGAAGCTGAGCACGGGTGGCGTGCCCATGCCACCAGTGCCCCCATGGACAACCCTAAGCTGGCCGAGCACCCACAACAACCACGCCTACTAGGACCAATTCTTCATCGACCACAGGGAGAACCAGCTGGCCTACCACGAGGGCGGAGGACCACTACCGGCGCACAACACACACGGAAGGACGGCGCCGGTGGTGGAGCGCACCTGGCCGCACCCTCGTCGCCGTCCTGGAGTACATCAGCTCCGGCAACACCCCGCGGCTGGGCTACCCGCCATGCTCGTTGTCGTCGTTCTCGCGGCGCTATGGGGCGGCCTCCTAGATGCCGAGGAGGATGGTCGGCGCGTCTGAAAGAGCATGTGGGCCCCCACGTGTGGTTTTGGTAATTAATGATAATCTTTATGGACTAATGTTTATATTAAGTTGTACTTGTAGGAATTGTCCATTGGCATCACTTGGAGCATGTGTTGGCTTCATGGTAGATGAAATGTAGAAGAAGATGCGTTATGCAAGCTCAAAATGCGCCATCTCTAAAAGATCTCTTGTTTGATGCTTGTCATCCTCGGTGATCATGGATCGATGAAGACAAGATTAAAGTAGGCTCAAGGCAAAAGTATTCTTGATCGGTTTTCTCTTTTGCCGGTCTCATGTTGGTAGTTGAGAGACTAGGTTTAGGATAGATAGTTGTACTAGGCTCTCGAGTGACTAGCTCGATCATATCTTTCGAAGAGAGCTCAAACATTTGCATTCTTAGCATCATCTTTCATGGTTGTTTGTTGGTCCTATCCATGTGAGGATATAGAGTTTGTGGTAATCTTCATAACAAGCTCTTGTTTATCAAAAATGATTTCCCTTTTATATCTTATTGCGTTATTGATCTTGGAGGTTTTCCAGATTCTCACCAAGTGAGATATCTCACATTATAATACTTGATACATTCTTACTTGGTGATATCCAATATTTCCAACAAAATTGGTTTCGGGTCAATCGGAGTTACCAAACTAAAGTTATTGCGATTCGAATATTTGCCTCTTTGTTTGATTTTAAAAGAAAAAGAAAAAGAAAAAGAGAAAGTTTCTGGGCCGGCCGGTAGTATCGCTGCCGCTACTTGCCGCCTTGCGCGCATCCTCCACCTTCTGGCCCATCCGATAGTTCGGGCCAGTGGTACCGGCCCATCGCGGTAGTACCGCCCGGCCGGGCCAATACTACCGGGCCGGCCCAGCGTCGCCCAGTTGTTTCCTAGCTCGTTGCCCTAATGCTTCGCTCGTGGGCCGAGCTTGCTCGCCTGGCTCCCGCAACGTGCCCCTGATTCTCTGCGTGCAGCCGCCGCTCGCTTGCCTCTCACTCGGGCATCGCTCCCCCTGATCCCCTTCCTGCATGGCTCGCTCGCTCGCGTTGACTCGCCGCTCCCAGATCGCCAGGCTGCTTCGCTGCTGGCTCGCATCGCCAGGTCAGGCGGTAGTACCGGCCCACCAGGCGTTACTACCAGCCCAGGCCGAGGCAAATGACCCCAACAGGCTCATCCGGCTTCCCCCTTTAAATAGCCTCTTTCTCTCTCCTTTTTCATTGCTTCTTCCTCTATTTTTTCTCTAGCTCTTGCCTTATTGTTCTAATTCTCTTGAGCTTGATTTCTTTCTCCCTCTCCAATGTTTCTTGTATATATTTGAGGGGAAGATAGAGGAGATCTAGATCTATATTTTGACCAAACCAAAGCACCTCTTTGTGAGTGAATCTTTGGGATCTAGATCTTGGGGAGATTTTTATGTTCTCCTTGTGTTGTTCCTCTCTTGTTCCCTCATTTGCTTTAGTAGCTTTGTTGGAACTTGAGAGTGAATGATTAGGGATTATTTGTTGTGTTCTTGCCATTTGCATTCGGTGCATGGGTTTATATTCTCTCCAGAGGATTTGGTTGGTGAAACCAAGAAGTTTGTCCCTCTTGGGTTCTTGAAACCCTAGACGGTTGTGTGGCCTTTGTGGCGTGTTCTTGTTGCCTTCAATTAAGTTGTGAAGCTCTCCCCAAGATTGAGGCCTTGGTGGCGATTATTGGGAGCCTCTGATTAAGTTGTGGAGATAGCCCCAATCTTGTACGGGTTTGGTGACAGCCCTCAAGTGTACCATAGTGAAACGGGTGCTTGCCGCATGGTTGGAGCTCGGGAGAATAGGGTGAGGCCTCTTATGGTGTTGGTGGTCTTAGTACCGCTCACCCCTCCAATGAGACGTACTCCCTTGTTGGGAGGAACTCGGTAAAATATCGTCGTCCCCGCGTGCGTCGGTTATCTCTATATCCGAGCTCTTTACTTATGCACTTTATATTGTGATAGCCTTCGTGGTTGATGTAACCTATTTTGCTATCACATTGTTGCTTGTCTTGCATAGCATAAGTTGTTGGTGCACATAGATGAACCTTAGTATATCTAGGCTTTGTGCTTGACAAAAGAAAACACTAGTTTTATTTTGCCATTGTTAAGCCCATCTCGTAAAAGTTTTAAACCACCTATTCACCCTCCTCTCTAGGCGACATCCGTGATCTTTCAGCGTCATCGTCGTCTTCGGCGGCGACCTCGCGCTCGTCCAGCTCGGCGTTGCTCCAGTCGTTGAAGCGGGAGCCGGAGTCGCCGCGCACGCGCTCGCGGCCATGTCATCAACAAGTGTCGTGTTGCGTCGCTGCCAAGCGGCCACCTTCGCCTCGTGAGGCCGAAGGAGCCCGGGAGTCGGCGGAGTGGGCCTTGCCAGCTGCCAAGGAGGACTTCCTCCTCAAGATGGCAATGGAAGCGTCGCTCAACAATGTCCCGCCGATGACGGACCCTGCCATGTGCGCCTGTTCCAGGCTGCACTGGGAACGGGAGCAGGCTGAGCACGCCCGTCACCTGCAGCTGCAGGCCGCACGCGCCACTCGCCGACAACACGCCTATCAGGGTGCGCCGCTCGTCGTCCATGGCGACGGTGGCCAGGGAAGCTCTCAGCCGCCGAGCAACGAGTGCGGCAAAGACGTCGATTACACGGTGTTCTACCGCCGCCTTGGTATGTGAACGGCCGCCACCTCGGCATCTACTCAAGTTTTTTATCTTTTTTCACCTACAGTAGGACGAATTCGAGCATATATCCAAATTCAACATAATATGCACAAACTCGTCTATAATTTAAATGCAATCCCCTGAATTAGTACCAAATTTGAGTTTTGTCGAATTTGGATGAATTTTTAAAATTTTGTGAACGAAACTTAGAAACACGAGTGGGAAGATAGTTGTTCACAGGCCGAAAGTTTCATCCATCCGGCGAAAATTAGCTCCGGATTTCGGTCTAGGAACTCCCAACTAGTAGAGTTGCTTTTGACACCGGCAGCGGCTGCTGTATTGTACGCCCCCTCGCTACCAATTGGCTAGTACCGCAAAGAAGCAAACAGGATTACTTCTATGTGCGTTTATTTTCGATAATGAATACTCTCTTTTGTCAAGTTCGTATCAGAATTTTTAACAGTCCTATCAATTTATGATCATACGCAGCACATCGCAGAGTTAACTCAGACGATGATGAAAATCAAACTAGATTAAATAAAGACAAAATCAAACACTAACAAACGAGAGAAGATACCGTATGCTATCCATTTTTTTGCTGAATTTCCTATGTATTTACCAATCCCCTGTTTCACACATGTGATGCATTCCTACATTGTGCATGCTTTTATAAAGATTTATGTAGTATGTTTTTTTAAACAAGTCACAAAGAGAGATTTTACCCTTTTTCAGATTCATCTGACAACTCTGGCCTTTGAAGTACACTGCAAAGAATCTTCCATATGAGTACGGAACTTTTCTCTTGCCAGTCGCCTGCCACTGTATTCTCACTGTATCCAAGTTAGCGAAAAAGGTACTCCTGTTCTTTCCCAAGCCAGGTGCCACAAATAGATTGCACGGAAGATTCTTGGCCGTCAGTCAAATCAAGGTAAAGTAGAATCCTAAAACGAGCGTATCCTGTCAGAAATACATCAGCGGTTCAGCTAAAAAGCCTGCACCAAACCACCTGAAGAGAAAAAGCCTGCGCCAACAAGGGCGCTAGGGGTTTTTCCTGCACCAATTCTTGCCGTTTCAAGGACCAGCCACATCCGGTCCAAGTCAATGCTTCAGCATACGATGTCCTGTTTTACCATTTCTGGGGCTAGTCGGCACAGGAAGAATTTATCCAACAACTACAAGTTGATGTTTATTTTCCAATTGGAGATCCATACAGAGCTCATGCATACCTCAATGCCCCAAGCAGGATATTGGCATGACCAATTCTGGAGTAGAACCTACACAAGTAGTAGCAAATTATGATACCCAAAAGGGAACAGTTGCATCCAGCTTACATATCCACATGAAGCTAGGACTCCTCAAGTTCACTTCAACATCTTGCTTTGAAGACTACAAATCACAATAGGCAAGTGAAGCAAAGCATGAGAAGAAGGAGTACTGTATTTGCAGATAATGGCAGTCAAGCACAAGGATGAGCACACACGTCTGTGACTCTTCAGAATGTGACATGTAAAACCACATGGACTACAAGTCTGCACTAGACAAACATGCCTACATTCCCATCCCAATTATTCAACAGAACTTGCTTCAAGCCAACAACATATGATCCGGTGAAGCAATGGCTCCTACTCGAATGCTTAGAAGAAACAACACATGACCTGATAACATTAGTAGCCTGAAAGAAGAGACATCGCAAAGTAATTCAGCATTTCAGTTAGAAGTGTCAGACAATAGCCTTGATCAAACTTGTTGCAGGGCATACATACCGTTGATAATTTTGGGCACT
Organism: Avena insularis; assembly: GCA_023614405.1. Lineage (NCBI taxonomy): Eukaryota > Viridiplantae > Streptophyta > Magnoliopsida > Poales > Poaceae > Avena > Avena insularis. The sequence continues at coordinate 32,399,306 of CM042694.1, forward strand.
TATGACCATGCTTGCCGCTCGGCTAGCACATATTCCTGAAAACTTTGATAAGAAAGCAGTAGCAACTGCATCATGTATACAAGTGATCTGAAAAAACACATATGCTTCCTAAAACTGTAAGATAATGTTGTTCATCAATAGTACTTGTCAACACTCGCATTGCATACAACTCAGTTACTAGTACAGATTTGAGATGATGCAGCGGTTGCAACCAGCAGCTGCTCATGTGTATAAATATTTCCTCTTGATTTCATCGATTGCCTTTCCCAATTAATGAAACAACAACAACAATAGCAAGAGCACAGACTGAGAAGAAAATACCACAGAGAAAGATAAGGAAAAGCTCAGATTTCCTTGCTCGCAGCAGCTTACATGACTGAATTATTCACATATCGAATCAAAGTGGTAAGAAAAAGAAGAAGAAACAAAAAAGAGAGGCAAGAATTATCCATTTCTAGCGCGAGAAGACCACCAGCAGATCATCGGAAGAAGGACCAGAGCAGAGCGGAGCGGAGCGGGGGGCAGCGCTTCTTATCTCGACCTTTTTTCTAGTTCCCCCCTCCTCCCAATCCCTGCTATTCTCGTGAAGAGCAGCTAGAGGCGGAGCAGCGTGTCGTAGCGGCAGCTCATCTGATCGGCCTCGGCGGCCCCGTCCTGCGGGGGCGGCATGTTCAGATCGAAGGGCAGCGGGGAGCGCGAGGCCGCGCCGTCGTCCCCGCCGTCCTCGCCGCAGAGGACGGAGGACGAGGAGCCGCAGTAGCTGCGGCAGTCCTCCTCGCCGGTGGTGGTCTCCGTGGTCGGGGCGGCGCTGCGCGCCACGGCGGGCTCGCGCGGGGCGCCGCCGCTCCAGGACTCGACGGTGCTGCTGTGGCTGGAGGTGGCGGCCGTGGCGGCGGCCGCCGCGGCGACTGCGGCGGCCGGGGGGCGAGGATGCTGCTGCTGCTGCGGCGGAGGGGCCGCGGCGGCGGCGGAAGGGAAGTTGGTGCGGGCGGTGGGCCCGCGAAGGGATCGGGCGGCGGCGTCGTAGGCGCGGGCGGCGTCCTCGGCGGAGTCGAAGGTGCCGAGCCAGATCGGCGTCTTCTTGGCCGGGTCCCGGATCTCGGCGGCGTAGCGGCCCGATGGGCGCTTCCGCACGCCGCGGTACCGGATCTCCGGCGACGGCGACGGCTGCGGCTGGGGCTGGGGCGGCCTGGCCTTGCGCATCGCGGCCGGCGCGGCGCGGGACCTCCTCCTCGTCCTCCCCTGGTCTAGGCTGGCTTAGGGTTTGGTCAGTGGCGTGTTTTCCTCCCCCTGTGGTTTTTTGTTTTCCCCCTGGGCTGGCCTGGCCCCTTGCCTGGGTGGGAGAGAGAGAGAGAGGGGTTGCTTTGGTTTCTCCTCCCCCCCTTCCCCTACCCGCCGCGTTGCGCTCGCTCGGTGGTGGTGGTGGTGGTGGTGGCCGCTCGCGGCCCCTGTCCGCCCTGCTCCACCACAATTTCTCTCCTTTTGATCTGGGTCGCGTGGCTTTTTCCCAATTAAAATCTCCGCTTGCCGTGGAATTTGGGTCGGCAGCCCTGCCTGCTCCTGTTTCTTCCCTTTGGGCGCGTCGCATCGCGTTTCGGTTCTCGGCTGCACACGCAGGCGGGCGGATGGCTGGATACGACCCAACCGGGCATATTCGGGCGATTGTGATGGTAATCTGGGGTAGGCGGCCATATTGTATTCACCTAGCTATACTAGTAGCGTGACTCAAATGTTGGTGTAGCTTCAGAGATTAGTCTGTATTTTATTAAACCATCGCTTGCATAAACGATTGACATGCTTATGCATTTAATTGTACAAGTTCATGTAACATGATATTTATCGTGTGAAGGCGAGGAATTTCGTTTCAAGTCAGGACTTGCTCGTAGCCAGCACCACAACATGTGGTGTCGTCCTCGTGGTTCCACATGCGGTGTCACGATAACCTGGACGATGATAATGATGATGATGTGTCGAACACGGTGTAGCGCAACCCGATAATATAGCATGTTAGTATTGTCACGGCAAAGTTTGTATTTTGCGGAAAAAACATTTAGTAGTAATATTCTTTCTTTTTATACACTCAATTGATTTTTAGAAAAAGGACTCATTGATTATACTCCCTCCGTTTAGAAATATAAGATGTTTTAGGTTAGTGAAGCTAATGCATCTAGACATCATTGATTTAAACCTGCACACTAAAAGATGTCTAGATACATTTACTTCACAAACCTAAAATATCTTATGTTTTTAAACGGAGGGAGTACATAAGAACATGTCCATCCTAAGCTTGATCTAAAAACATAACCACCTTAGAGCATCTACAACGGACGACCCAGTCAGCCACCAAACGGCCTTTAGGGTGCTGGGCAAAAAGGTCCATACCAGCGTCATCCAACGGTTGTTAGCGCCTCGTGCGACCTAGTTCTTTGTCTGACACTTCCGTGTCGGCACCTACCCACAAGGAGCGAAGCGGGGGCACCGACAACTGCCATAACGTTGGACTTGGCGCACGGGGCCTCCTCGACAGCGACCTGGCCATTCCCCTTCTCTTATCTCCCTTGCTACCCGTGCTCCTACCCACCCCACCGAATCGCCATCGACGCCCCGTCCAAACGCCCCTCTCCAAGATTCTAGCAACCACACCTCTTGTCATTGCTTTTCCCTCGTTTCATCTCCACAACACTAGCGGAGACAACCTCGATGTCACCGCGCAAAGTAGCTGTTCATGCATTTGCCAAGGTGAGCTTTTATTTTTTCAACTACTCCTGTGAATCAACGAGTGTTCAGCCCTTTGACTGCATTGTTTTCTGATGTGTACAAGATGGACAACGACGACGATCTGATGATGGAGCAATTGGAACTCGATGAAGCCGTTCGCAGGCGGATGACGAAGAGCGCGTGATGATCATCAGTTGCGTCCTTTGTCTATGGGGGAAACTTAAGGCTCCTCGCCATGGAGGTTCAAGACCTAGGAATAAGGCAAACAATGACCAGCAACAGATGGCCAACGTTTTGAAGCTTGAGGCTGACTACTTCATCCATGATCCAACATATCTATCGCACATCTTCAGTCGTCCCTTTAGGATGAGCAAAAAATTGTTCAAGAAGATTGTGCATGTGTGAGAGAGTTTGATCTGTACTACATCCGAAAGAAAGATTGTGTTGTCTTGGTAGGTTTTTTGTCTACTCGGAAAATGCATGACTGCATTGATGCGTCTTGCATATGGCGCTCCTCCAGACACACAAGATGACTATCTGTGCATTGATGAGTCCATGGTCTTTGAGTGTGTGTACATGTTTTGTCGAGCCATTGTTGGAGTGTTCGGACCAACCTACCGGAGAGCACCAAATGAAGAAGACTGATACGTCCATTTTGCATCACTATTCTATATCATAATTTACTGTTATTCATTGATATATTTCATACTAAGAGATGATATTTATGTTGTTTCATCTGTTTTTGCATGGTTGATGACTTTTGGAGCATGGACCGTTGCAGTCAGGATTCTGATGGAAAAGGTGCTGTTTGGAGGCGAAATTCGCGAAGATCAGAAAATCCGAGAAAATACATGGAAAATTCTATTTTTCCAGAAGACGAAGATTGCAAGAAGGGGGTGGAGATGGGCCACAGGGGGCCCACACCACCCCCTGGCGCGGGCCACCCTAGGTCGCGCCACCAGGTGGTGTGGCTGAAGGGAATAGGCAATAATAAAGTGGTTATTATCTTATTCCATGTTTATGATAAATGTTTATTTTGCATGCTATAATTGTATTAATTAGAAACATTAATACATGTGTGTTTAATAAACAAAATACAAAGTTCCTAGTAATGCCTCTCATATAAACTAGCTCGTTGATTAACAAGATGATCAAGGTTTCCTGATCATGGATATTAGATATTAATAACGAGGTCACAACATTAGTTGAATGATGTGATGAACATTCATCCGAAGTATAGTATTACGATCAGAGTCATTATGTTTATATTTCTATAACATCATACGAAGTAATCTTAGTCCTTAGACCATGAGATCATGTTAATTGCTAACACCGAAAGAGTATCTTGATAACATCAAACGTCACACCATAACAGGGTGACTATAAAGGTGGGTTCAGTGCTACGAAAGTGTTATGTTGAGGCTCATGGATCAAGAGTGAGATTTGTCCATCCCGATGACGGATAGATATATACTCTGGGCCCTCTCGGTGATATCACATTGAAATAGCTTGCAAGCAAGTGATGTGATCACTAGAATGTTATATCACGGGAACGAGAAAAGAGTACATGTCGGTAACGAGATCAAACTAGGTATGGAGATACCGATGATTGAATCTCGGACATGTAATATATCACGAGACAAAGGGATTTAGTTACTAGCGTTAAAGGTTCTCACGATCACAGAAGTCATTGTTGAATGTGTAGGAGTCAGTATGGATCTCCAGGTCTCGCTTCTGATTATTGATTTGAGAGGGGTCTCGATCATGTCTGCATTATTCACGAACCGTAGGGTGACACACTTAAGGGATACCGACACCATTTGGAGCAAATATGTTTCAGATAAAGATTTAAGAAAGTGCTGGAATTATTTCAATAGACACCGAAACTGTTTGGGGGTGAAATTGCTGAAGTTGGTTCTGCATGTAATATTAAAATATTGCAGGGGGTTTTATGTGAATGTTTGTTAATTAAAGTAATTAACAAAATTTTGAATAAAATTAATAAAAGAGTTTTATTAAATGAGAGAGCATTAAATTTGAAGAAATTTAATGCATTTAAAGTGGAGACTTTAAAAGAGAATGTGAAGGGGCAAATTTATGTGGAGGGAGTTACCACCACATGAATGAGGAGGTGAGGGGTCACCCCTTGGGCGCCGGCCATGGGGAGGGGCACACCCCCTCCTCCTATAAAAGGCCCCCCTCTCACACCTTCACACTCACACCTCCTCGTGAAGGATCTCTCTCCCCCCCTCTAGTAATATTCCCCCAGGGTCTCGGATTATCGAGATACATGTTCCCGGTGGCTTTATCTAGAAAGGGGTTGCTGCTTCTGCTGCTTTGCTAGAACGAGGGACGGAGGTTGTCGGGGTACCGGACGTGTGTGTGATCACGGATGCACCGCTGCTTTGCGGTGCTGGACTTGGTGGTGCTGGACTTGCTGGAGCTGGATCTGATGGACGTGCTAGAGCCGGACCTGCTGGACTTCATCACGATCTTGAGATCGGCAAGTGTACGACTACATCATCCACGAGTTCCATCTTGTTAACAAAGCTTTGTTGTCTTCGAGGGTAAGTTCTCTATGGATGTATATCCACCCGTTGCTCTGTATCTAGAAGATAGATCTTGGCGTATAGTTCTCATCGTAGGAATTTTTTGTTTTCTATGCTGCGAACCCAACTGTGGTATCAGAGCATGATCTATGCGTAGGTGCTTTGCACGACTAGTACACATATGTTTATATGTGGGCGATGATGATCATGTTATTGCTTCTTTCATTTATTTTGGATATTGGTGGCATAGTGGGATGAAGCGGCCCGGACCAACCTTACATGTCATCGTACATGAGACCGGTTCCACGACTGACATGCAACTAGTTTTGCATAAGTGGCTAGCGGGTGTCTGTCTCTCCTACTAACATGGGTATACCCTACAGGTACTCGAGCTTGGTATATACGGCCCAAATACGTACAATCCCGCGGTGTCGCCAAGGCCCGGATGGAGGGACTCGAGTAACCTATGGACTCTCAATTGCTTAAAGGACAAGAAGAAGCTAAAGATAGAAAGTTTGAAGGGGAAAACCTAACTTGTAATCGACTCGACCTGCTACCCGAGACCTTGCCTATCTATATAAAGGCTAGGAGGGGGCGGCGAGGAGGACACACGCAACCCTAGCTTTCACAACCCTCGCCAGATTTCATCTGCGCATCATTGTAACTTTCGACTCCCTCAATAATTTCACGAGCAGAAAAGCAGGAGTAGGGACCTCTACGAGGCCTGAACCTAGGTAAATCCTTTGTCCCCTGTGTGCTTGTTTGCTAGCCGATAGATGTCTCCAGCGCTCCCTCCTTCTCCAAAACCCAAGTCCATAACGATGGGCATTGACGAGCTAAACCCTCGTCAATTGGCGCCGTCTGTGGGAAGTGGGAGTGCTGATGTTGCGGCTTCTTCGGCCCCATCAAACGCGATCTACAACTCTGCAACAGCGGAGATTCGCCAGCTCTTCGGCGCCTTCGACTTCACCGTCCATACGCTGGCCACGAGCCCGGCCTTCGACCGTATGGCGAAGGAATCAACTCGCAATTGGGAGCTTCCAAGTTGGTCAGACAGGCACGCTTCGCATGCCCGATCAGCCGACGGCACCGGCGATTGCCCCAACATCATGGTTCCCTCCACCGGTCGGTACCCTCAGCGAGCTCAATGCTCCAGCAACGGTCGGGAACATGGTAAGCGGCAACAGTCGCGACTCCGATCTAAGCGATCTGGCCACTGAAGAAGGAACCTACGGTTCCGGATCTGAAAGTTGTGGAAGCAACAGCCTCCCAAATCACTTCATGTGCGCCGTCATCAACGCGGGCGACACCTCCGCCAACCGCGGCAATAGCCCCGACCCGCCCAACGCCACCAACGGCGGCAACAGTGGCAATGGAGGAGCAGTCGAACCCCCTACCATAATCAACGAACAAACCGGCGAACGCGTCGTGATCAGGCTCAACGAGCAAGAGTGGGAACGCTGCCGCGAAGCCCTACGAGGTACACCTCTACCCCTCGGGTCCCCGCAAGAACTACTGATGGGCTACCACTGGCTCCTAAAGGAGGAATTCAAGCGCCAGAAACAAGCAATCGTGGAACTTGAGGCGCGTAAAAAGGCGGCAGACGAGTCAAGCCTTCGTCGTGCTGGGCTCTCTTCCTACGGAGGATCCTCCTCAAGGGGCAACGAACACCTCGCCAAGAAGAGGCAATCGCGGATGGCTCACCTCACCGAGCAAGAATGTATAGACGCCGCGAAAATCCTCGACTTCGGCTCCATGACAGTCGACACGAGAGGCAACGTGGTTCCTAGGACGCCGCAGGCCGCGGTGACGGCGGCCACCATGTACCTTCTCAATAACCAGCCACCGGCTAGAGACCCCCGGACGGCCATGCACCGATCTACAATCGCGGGCCTTGGATTAATCGAGGCCGCCCTCGACAAAGAACCAGTACCCGGCCCAAAAAAGGGCAAAGCGTTAGCAAAACGCTATTCCTGATCCTCGTCAAGCGACGATAGTCACGACCTGTCTTGACGCCTTGCCCGTCATGACGCAAGACGATCGTGACTACGATGCACGCGACGAGCTCACGCAGCGCAAGGTCGACAAGTCAAGGGCACGATGTGCTCGGTCGACTGATTCAGAGGAAGAAGATGGGGAGCTCTGCGGTGCCAGATGCTTCAGCAGATCTATCAGGCAAAAGCGAATGCCTAAAGGATTCAAACTCCCATCAGAGAACCCGAAATTTGACGGTCTACAGGACCCCAAGATCTGGCTGGAAGATCACATCTCCTCAGTCAGCCGCAAAGGCGATCGAGTACCGCCATGCAATGCTTGCGGCTATAGCGTAAGGCGCCGCCGGCATGGCTCAATAACCTCCCGCGGATCCATTCGCAGCTGGGATGAGCTGGTCTACTTCCATGCGCAACTTCAAGGGCACATACAAACGCCCGCTTCAATCGGCATCGAGATGCTGCCAGCAAAAATCTGGCGAATCGCTGCGCTCTTACATCCAAAGGTGGCCCATCATCAAAAACTCCGCGGAGAACATCTCGGAAGACCGTGCGATTGATGCATTCAACGACGGTGTCCGCCGCATAGAACTCAGGGAGGAGCTAGGACGCTCAAAGCCCAAGACCATCGACCACCTGATGGAGATCGCAAACCGGTGGGCTGATGGAGAAGATTCGCTGAAGAACCGCGCTCACTCTGACGAGGAAGCAGAACTTAGACGCGACCGCCGGGGCAAATGTCGTATGCGCGTCTACGACGATCGCGATGACGTCAACATGGTCGCCGCCGGTTACACCGATAGACGCGACGACAACCGCAACAGCGGATACCGTAGCGGCGGATATCGCGACTCCGGGAAAACCACGCAAGTATGGCAACGCCGCACCCGCGATGAAGCACCCGCGACCACCATCGAAGAAAAACTGTCCGGACCATGAACGGTACACTTCTACATCGATAAGCATGACGGCAAGAGAAAGTCCAGTCACCTGCTCAAGGACTGCCGTGAGTTCCTCAAACTACACGAGGGATTGGTGCGGATGAACCACAACACGGTCGAAAGAGGCTACGGAACCGCCCCAGGCACCGTGGCACATGGCGCACCACCACCACCACCTGGGCCACCCCCGAACGGAGCTGCACCGGACCAACACCACGGAGGCGAACCGTACCCACGGGCCATGGGTACCATGATGATCCAAAAGGGCGCCCAATAGGGTGCGAAAGCCATCACCGCCAAGTCAACTTGGTCACGACTCGCCACCATCCACCACCGAGTACCTCGGCGTGAGTCGCATTACCTTCGACAAACGCGACCACCCGCCTCAAGTACCTCGCCCGGGTCACTGCCCCCTCGTACTCGAGGCGCAAATTGGAGGCTTCGACATGAGTCACGTCTTCATGGACAGCGGAAGCGGTATTAACCTCATATTCGCGAGTACCTTGCGAGCAATGAGGATCCCTCTAACCTGCTTGGAGGCATCGGACACAACGTTCCACGACATCGTCCCAGGAAAAGGCGTATACCCCCTGGGCAAAATCAACCTCGACGTCATATTCGACACGCCAAAGAACTTTCGGCGCGAGCGCATCGACTTTGAAGTTGTCGACTGGCCCTCTCAATACCACTGCATCCTCGGGCGCGTCGCGTTCGCTAGGTTCATGGCAGTTCCTCACTACGCCTATCTACAGATGAACATGCTAGGTCCCAACGGCGTCATCACGATCAACGGGAGTTTCGAAAGCGATTCGATGTGAAATTCAACAGAATCTCCGGTCTTTCGGCATGCGGAGGAACTTCACGATCAAGGAAATGATGCAGACAATACCGCCTCGAGTAGGTCAAGCTCACCTGATCTCTCCTAAAACTCATCTGTGCACACAAAGAAGGTGCAGGTCCATCCATCGGATCCCGCTAAAACGGCCCTCATCGCCAACAACTTCAGTCCCGCATAGGAACTTGCGCTCGTCGAATTCCTCCGTGAGCACTGGAAATTACCTTGGTGTCCTGCGGACATGCCAGAGTTCCTGTGGAATTCGCCGAGCACGCACTCAACGCCAACCCCGACGCAAGGCCGCCAAGCAAGATCAGCGATCGCTCGAGCCACGGCACAGCAATGGAATGGAGATCAACAGACTCCTCGAGGCCAAATTCATACGCGAGATCAAGGAAAGCACTTGGCTCGCCAATACAGTACTAGTACCAAAAAAGGACACGGATATCCTGCGGATGTGCGTCGACTTCACTTCTCTTAACAAGCACTGCCCAAAAGATCACTTCCCGCTACCACGGATCGATCAAATCATCGACTCCATGGCTGGATGCGAGCGCCTCTGCTTCCTCGACGCCTACTCAGGCTATAACCAAATTCGAATGAAGGAGGAAGACCAGGAGAAGACCGCTATAACGCCTTGGCGTTCTCACATAACACAATGCCCTTCGGGTTAAAAAACGCAGGAGCCACGTACCAGCGGTGCATGCAGGCCTGCCTCAAGGAGCAACTTGGTCGCAACATCCAAGTCTATGTCGATGACATAGTAATCAAAACCAAGGAAGAAGCCTCTCTAATCAACGACTTGCATGAAACCTTCGCCAATCTCGATCGCTACCGGATAAAGCTCAATCCGGACAAATGCGCCTTCGGCGTACCCTCCGGACAACTGCTCGGGTATCTCATCTCCGCGAGAGGGATCGAGGCAAACCCGAAAAAGATAAAGGCCATACTGGCTATGGAGAAGCCAAAGAACATAAGAGGCGTTCAGCAACTAGCTGGGCGAATCGCGGCCCTCGGTCGATTTATCAGTCGAATGGGAGAAAAGGCGTTGCCCTTCTATCAGCTCCTCCACAAAACCGACAAATCCGAGTGGACCAACGACGCGCAAGAAGCATTCGAAGACCTCAAACGCCTGCTATCCACCTCGCTAGTATTGGTAACTCCCCGAGAAAGGGAACCACTGCTGCTGTACATCTCCGCCACCAACCAAGTGGTTAGCATAGTACTCGTCGTCGAACGGTCCGAGGAAAACAAGGTCCACGGCGTACAACGCCCCGTATACTACCTCAGTGAGGTCCTCACGACAACAAAACAGCGGTACCCGCACTATCAGAAGCTGGCGTATGGCGTCTTTATGACCGCCCGGCGACTGCGCCACTACTTACAGGAACACCCAATCGTGGTAGTCAACGGTGCCCCATTGGGACATATCCTCAATAACCCTGACGCCACAGGGCGAGTCGCGCTTTGGGGAATCAAACTGTCTCCACGAGACATCACATACGAAAAGCACGGCGCAATTAAGTCACAAGTTCTCCCGGACTTCCTCGTACATTGGATGGAAAACCAACTCCCGGACAAGCCAGACATGTCCTACCTCTGGACAATACACTTCGATGGGTCCAAGAGAAAAGATGGAGCAGGAGCAGGTGTCATACTGACATTGCCTCAAGGGGACAAGCTGAAGTACGTCCTGCGAATGCAGTTCACAGCCTCAAACAACGAGGCTGAATACGAGGCCCTGTTACACGGGATGAGGATGGAAAAAGCGTGTGGCGCAAAGAGGCTAATCATATATGGCGACTCGAAGCTGGTCGTAAACCAAACAATGCACGAGTGCGACGCACTAAACGACAACATGATCGCGTACCGCGACCTCTACGACACACTTGAAGGAGACTTCGACGGCTGCGAGTTGTGACACATAGGTCACGAAAGCAATAAGGAGGCGGACGCACTCGCCAACATAGGCTCCACCTGCGCACCCATACCACCTGGGGTATTTCTCGAGCGCATATGCGAACGCTCCATCAAGCCGAAGGCCGCAGAGAAGAAAACAAGCGCAGCAACGGACTCGGGGGCTACGCCACCCAATGAGCCAACACCAATCGATGATTTGGAGCTCGACATAGGACTCGAGGGGCCAATGAGCGTCATGATGATCGAACAATCCTGGACGCAGCCGTACATCATGTACCTCCTCAGCAAACGCCTACCGGACGACCCGACAGATGCACGACACATTGCGCGATGCTCCAAGGCATTCGCTGTTATCAACGACGAACTGTATAAACGTAGCATCACAAGCGTGTTACAGTGATGCGTCTCCCTAGCCGATGGAAGAGCAGTCCTCCTTGACATTCATGAAGGGACCTGCGGGCACCACGCCGGCAGCCGCACCCTCGTCGCCAAAGCTCTACGAGCTGGATTTTACTGGCCCACGGCCATGCGCGACGCCAAGGATATAGTCCAAAAGTGCAACGCCTGTCAGCGATTCACGGACAAGCCACATGCACCAGGCGCAGAGCTACGGCCTATTTCATTGGCCTGGCCCTTCGCCCAGTGGGGACTCGACATGGTCGGCAAACTTCCAAGGTCCTCGCAAGAAGGCTACGTCTACCTCTTGGTCGCAGTCGACAAGTTCACCAAGTGGATCGAGGCCATGCCAGTAACCAAGCAATCAGGGCACAACGCAGTCAAGTTCTTCGAGTCCATCATCTACCGGTTCGGCGTGCCACACAGCATCATCACCGACAATGGAACGAACTTTACATCCAAGGAGTTCCAGGATTTCTACGAGAACCTGGGGATCAACATCAGCTATGCCTCAGTCGCACACCCACAGACCAACGGTCAGGTGGAAAAGGCAAACAGGCTCGTCTGCAGCGGCATCAAGAAGCGACTCCTCCGGCCACTCGAACAAGCCGCAGGCTGCTGGCCAAACGAACTGCAATCCGTACTGGAGCTCGCGTATAACTCCAAACAGCGCCACCGCTACACACCATTCTTCATGGTACATGGGGAAGAAGCAGATTACCGGCACGGCAGTAGTCGCCACAGCGAGAAGGAGTCATCCTCGATCAAGACTCACGACCTCCTTGACGAAGCAAGAGAAATCGCCACGTAAAGATCTACGATCTACCAGAACTCGCACAACTACCATAGCGAAGGCTTCGCCAAGATCCTTCGTCGAGGTGACCTGGTCCTGCGATCAAGCGAGGGCATCTCAAGCTCGAGTCCCCCAGGAAGGACCGTGCGTGATTAAGTATAATCCCAAGTGGCGCTATCGCCTTCAAGATTTAGAGATAGGAGTCGCATACTAACCTTGAACGTCGCACAACTGCGACGCTTCTACCCTTAGACGTTTCTTCTTTACTTTTACATCACAAATAAGGCTATTCAGCCAAGGCTACTTAGCCACACATTGTACTACGTACTGTTCTCCGAATAAATGAAAGCTAAGTGTCCCGAAACTCCGTGCTCTCTTTTCTTTTGTCAACTTTCATACTCGGGGGCTGCGCCACCCTATATACATATGTTCTTCGAACAATAAATGCGACATCCTGAGTAGCTGGCACATCAATCGAACCCCTAAACATAACACAAACTGGCTACCGCCACGCATACAAAGTCGACAGGAAAAGATACAAAGATGACCAGGCTAACGAAAAGGACTCGCATAAGTGCAACGCACCCCACGCTTATAAAAGTTATTTGTAAATTATTTACAAAATTATATTTGAGCTTTACAACACCAGTACACTTGCATGCAGGATACATATTCAGCTACCCTTGCAACAGAAGAACATTAGTCTGTTCCTCGAAGAAGTCGACAATTTCCTCGGCTGGACGATCCACCGCTTGATAATGCGGCACCATGTTCCAGGAAGATCCTGCAGGTGGCATCGGTGGCCCAGATGCAATGGCGGCGACATCCACGTAAGGCCTGTGCAAATGCACCAAAGAGAGCGCAGCCTTAGCACCAGCCACTAGCTGCTGCCTCACGCACTCGCGAACCGCAGACATATCTTGAAATTTCGTCAGAAGGGCCAGCAGGCTTGATGGAGTATCATCCAACGGGAACATCGCCCGGTAAATGTTCTTTAGGCACGACTGCGACTTCTTCAGAAAGAGCATGACTCGCGAGGCGCGATCCTGCAGGGTCGCTAACGTAGTCGCACGATCATGATCTTTCCAGAAGTATCCACTCTCTTGAAGTTGTTCTTGGGTAAGATCATGAAGGCGGATGGCAATCCTATCTCTCTCGTCCTGCGGACGGTGTGCGCTAACAACTACACGAAGCAGCATCAACATCATGAGTACAACGTACCATCGCGATTAACTACAAAGGAAAAGACGAGGATGAGCAAACTAACATTTAAACTGGTCGCCCAGTTGCGTCACATCGCCAAGCAGATATTGCTCGCGGGCGGCGGCTTTTTCAGCCTTTGACTTCCACACGTCGGCGCTACCACGGATCACGGGCAACTCACGCTCCAGCTGCTTAACGCGATCACGAAGTCGCGAAAGCAAGGAAAGCTCCTCTACTCTGGAGCAAGATGGTGCCGTTGCATCCTCAAAAGATGGCGAGTCCAGGTTCCCCACAGGCCACTTGATGTACCCTACCAAAAATCAAGCCAGAAGCAAAATAAGGCGACCAACTCAAAAGCCAAAAGTAGCAGGTGCATTCAGGATCAATAAAAGTATGTACAAACACATCCACCAACAGGCATGAGCTACAATCAAAAGAGCTAGTTCATTAGCTATTACACGAAACTAACTACAGAGCAGCTGGCTTCTTTGACTTCGAGGACTTCGGGGGCTTCATCAAGTCCGTGGCAGTATCAGATGCCACTGAATTTCCGCCGGCCCCTGAGGCCGAATTTTTCGCCGCCTTCTTGGCGCGATTGAGCTCCTCCGAGTACTTGGCAATGGTGTTTATCAAGGAATGGCCATATTTGGCACAGGCAGTCGCAAAGGGAGCGAACACTGCCTGCTGACCATCTGCGCCAATAGGCATTGTCTTCGACACCGCCGAGGGATCCACTTCGACTCCGTGAGCTTGCACCATGGCTAGCAACATGGTCGCGCCGGCTGCGGGGAGGGAATTCTTGTACGTGGCAGGCACACCCCCAGCGAGTGACTCCACCAGCTCCTCGACGTTGTCAACCAGCTCCGCCTTCGGCATCAGCTCCTCCCGGAGGCGACTCAGGGTGACCTTGGCTTTGGACAACGTATTTTGGACAGCGGCGCTACGGTCTTCGACCGCAGGTACCGCACCCGCCAGAGCGTCATCGCGACCAAGGACTCGTGGATCAAAACTCAAGCCACCAGCATCTACACCAAAAAACACACACGGATCAAACTTCTAAATGCCACCGGCGCCACAGAGGAAGAGAAGAACATCAATAAAAATATCTGCCAAGTAAAAGGTACCTGAGAGGGCCTTGGCGACTGAGAACAGTTGCTCTTCAAACAACTTCTCCCTGGCCGCAAAGGAGGCACGCAGATCCTCTTTGCGCTTCTGGGCTTCATCACGAGCCGCGATTGCCTCGTCGCGCCCCTTCTTCACAGGCGGCCGAGTCTTTTCCAACGATGGCGACGCCACAATAAGGCATTATGCTCAGCTATAGGACCAAAATTTGGTGTCACCGATGATACCAAAGATGCGAGAAGATGACAAGAATAAGTATAGAACACTCACTCTCGACCACGCGGTGGCGCTTCTCCAGCATCGCATGCTGGCGACGTATCGCCATCACTTGCTCCGCCACCTGCGCGGCTTCCTTTATAAGGAGCTGTCGCACAAAAACAAGGAATCAGCAGAGGGCAACAAAGGGCGTTGACTGCCAGGTTATAAAAAAGGAGAGAGAGATATACTTACATGGTCCTCTAGCGACTCCAAAGAAGATTGCTGAACCATCATCCGAGCTACTTCTCGATGCTCCCCTACGTGAGGAGAGATCGAAGAATTGTGCCCAGAGTGGGCTGCCGCCGGAGGAGAAGGAGAACGCTCGACCTCTATTTTGGCCTTGGAGGTCACGACTCCTGACTCCTTCAAAAATTCGACGTCATCAGAAGATGACGACGCCTCTTGACTGCAAGACAAAATCCGCACTCAGATAAGGAAACTACAGGGAAAAAGCCAACAAGAAGAAAACAAGTGGCGAACGAATTTACTAGCAAACTTACCAGTCAAATCTATCAAGATCAAATGTGGCCTCCGACTCGAATGAAGATTCCTTGGGCAACCGCATCTTCTTGCGAGAAGACGTGCAGACCCTCACAGAACGGGCGGAATTGGCGACTCCGCACCAACAGCCGCTACAGAGTGGAAGGAGTCGACGCTGGAATCCTCGCCACGAAACGCCATGCAGTATCCGGACTCTGACTGGGGCTTCCTCTTCAACATCGGAAGGACAATGATCAGACTCGGTCCTCTTCCACAGCCTCACGAGGAATAATCCCCTCAGGGAGGGGAGGCATGCAAGGCGACACCGCCCACTCCTGCATACAAAAGTAAAACAGATAAGCAACAAAAGACGCAATCAAGAAAATACGCTACTACATAGCACAACCATACCTCAGGAGGAGGATTCGAAGCATCGAAAGGAGGAACGACTGGCTTGTTCGGAAGCACATCCTTGAGGGTATACTTTGTGACCAGTCGCACCCTCTTATCTACCTCACTCGCGGACATGCCATCGGCAGACACGCGAGTGGGATCATCAGCGCCACCCCATTGGAACATGGGATGGACCCTGGCCTGGAGAGGTTGGACGCGACGATGCAGCCAAGTCCTGACAAGGGCGCCTTCCTCTTCTCGCTACTTATGCGATTTCAAGGTCGCAGATGCGCTGATATAACACGTCTGTCTCCGCGAGTTCGGAAGGCATGATCACGTTCTTCCAAGAACGCATCTTCTTGCAGGGAGTCGCGGGATCGAAAGGCACGAGACCAAAGTGCTCGTCCTTGGCCTTTTGGTCGCGCACATAAAACCATTTGTCCCTCCATCCCTGGACGGACTTGGTGAGCTTGATATCGAAGTAGGTGGCAGATGGATCAACATGTATTCCGCAACCACCTACGTCATAAACCAAAGAGCCAGATGCGGACTGACGCTTCAATTTAAAAATGCGTTTGAAAAGACCAAAGTGCGGCTCAATTCCGAGCCAGCACTCATAGAGGGTGATGAAACAAGTAATGTGGAGGAGAGAATTTGGGGACAGCTGATGGAGCTGGAGCCCATAGAAACAAAGAAGACCCCGAAGAAAGGGGTGAAGAGGCAAGGAAAGACCGCGAATGATGAATGCAAGAAACATCACTCGATAACCAGCAGGAGGCACAGGAACGGTCTCACCGCTGGGGACGCGCGAATCGGCGACTGATGTAGAGATCACTCCGTCTTGGCGAAGAAGACGGAGATATGACGCTTTGATGATGGAGGGGCGCCAAGCGCCATTAGTCACGCGGGTGCCCGCGACCTTCTTCTTCCCGGCGGTGGCGGCGCTGGTGGCCGCAGCAGCGGAGCCACCCTTCTTCTTCGCTGCAGTGAGGGTGGCCGCGGACTCGGTGGCGCCTCCTTCTTCTTCCCCATTGCGCGCGGCGATGAGAGCGAAGAAAATAGCTGGGAACGAACGAGCTGGTCCAGTCAGAGAGCTGATGGGCAGAGAAAGCAGAAAGCAAAGGGCAATGGCGATGGCAGCAGAAAAGAAAGAACACAGATGGGAAAATTACCCGCAAAGATCACTACTTAACCCCTGGAAGATGCAATCCAATGGCTGACAAAAACCCTATTGGACGCGTGGCATGCATCGCGGAGGACACGTGGAGAAGAGGAAGCGCGAACCGACCCCCCACTTCTACCATTACGCGTGGAAATCGAGGAGGCACAGTTAAAAATAAGATTACGCACGCCCAGTCAAATCAAAGTCAGAAAGTGGGACCCACAGCTCGTCATGTCCCGTCAAAAACCGCTCATGCGGCAACTAAGGTCATACAAGCGCCAAGACTGACGTCACCAAAGGCTATGCAATGGAGAACTTCGACTATTTTTAGTCCTTGCTGGAGTCTTCGACTCCACCAAGCACTCGGGGGCTACTCCCATAGGGAGCGCTGGCCGCGCACCCTACGATTTTTCCTTTCTTTTTACAGGAACATGGACAATTACAAAAGGCAAACCCAACCACTCGAAACACAGTTCGATTATGAACATGGGTTACTCCCATAGGAGCGCCGGAACAGTGAGCAAAAAGCGACATCGGTCGCAAAAATATTTTGCACCTGGGGTCATCGATTGAAACAAGGTGCAAAGACGATAGCAGTCGCAAAGGTATTTTACTACCTGCCCCGGTCATCAACTGAACAAGCAAGCAAAAGACGACAGTAGTCGCAAGGTTTTAGTCCGCCGAGTCTTGACTCAACCAGGCACTCGGGTTACTCCATAGACGCTGGTCGCGCACCCTATGATTATTTGAGCAAAACGTGTTGATAACATCCACTTTTCGAAACTCATGGCGACACCGCCTCATAATTTTTCCCTACAAAGAGATCGCGTCTCACGGGTTACCCGAATCGTCTCCGATGATAAAATTCGATGCCGCGCACTGGCGTGAAGGTAAGACCTGAATAAGGCCTGGCAACGCTTAATCGCAAGACTACGAAACATATCCGTGCACAGCACGATGAACATGCCTGACGGACGCGGCCAAGTGCTCACACCCATATAACTGGAATTGACTCGTAAGACCTCCGCACCGAGTCGAATTACAAAGATTTTTCCGGATTCGAGTCCAGGGACTCGAATTCGAGTAGATTGCGTTGTTTCACCCTAAGGTGGTTAACTGATACCGATACTTCGGTCATATCATGCACGTATATCAATAATCCCTATGACACGAATAAAAGCAATCGAAATATACTCATTCAGGCACTCGAAGGCTTCAAAAGTCCCCAGTCGAATCTGCGATTCCACTGGACACTCGGGGGCTACTGACATGGGTATACCCTACAGGTACTCGAGCTTGGTATATACGGACCAAATACGTACAGGCCCGCGGTGTCGCCAAGGCCCGGATGGAGGGACTCGAGTAACCTATGGACTCTCAATTGCTTGAAGGACAAGAAGAAGCTAAAGATAGAAAGTTTGAAGGGGAAAACCCTAACTTGTAACCGACTCGACCTGCTACCCGAGACCTAGCCTATCTATATAAAGGCTAGGAGGGGGCGGCGAGGAGGACACACGCAACCCTAGCTTTCACAACCCTCGCCAGATTTCATCTGCGCATCATTGTAACTTTCGACTCCCTCAATAATTCCACGAGCAGACAAGCAAGAGTAGGGACCTCTACGAGGCCTGAACCTGGGTAAATCCTTTGTCCCCTGTGTGCTTGTTTGCTAGCCGATAGATGTCTCCAGCGCTCCCTCCTTCTCCAAAACCCAAGTCCATAACAATGGGCATTGACGAGTTAAACCCTCGTCACCTACTATAGTCAATATACGATTTACAACGAGTTGCTAATAACTTGGTTATCCTCGTTGTGGTTCCATGTTCGTAGGTAAGACCGGTTCTATCTTCGAAAGCCCTAAGCCACGTAAAACTTGCAATGGATAAATTAGAGGCGTCTAGTTTAGATCGTTGCTGGGCTAGTGTCATGATATGGTAATGTTGTAAGTTGATGTATAGTTGATACTCTTACAACACACCTAATGTGTAAGTTCCATAGACCTTGGCCTTACACACAAAGGAATGATAGAGATCATACCACGATGCATATGATGGTGATCAAATGCATGGACCATATCATTCCACTTTACACATATGATGTTTACATCTTATATTGCTAATTTGGTGTTTTAGTAGCATTTTAAGATGATCCCTCATTTAGATATCAAGATAAAAATGTGTTCTTCCTTAAGTATGCATCGTTCTATGGATCGTGTTTCGAGACATCACGTGATGATCGGGTGTACTCAACTCTACGCTTTCATACAACGGGTGTAAGACAGTTTTACACACGCGAGTACTAAGGTTCTTACTTGGCAATCCTAGCATGTACAGACATGGCCTCGGAACACGGACCGAAAGGTTAAGTATGAGTCATATAGTTGATATGATGCCCATATTGATGCTCGCCTTTGAAGCTACACCGACTCACGTGATGATCGGACTTGGTGTAGTGGATTTGGTTCATGTAATCACCAAAAAGGCACGAGGGATGTCGTTTTTGAGTGGGAGTTCATTTCTAATTTGGATTAGTCGAACTCAATTTGTCATAAAATAAATCAAAGTGAATTTGCATAATTTGTTGTAGTCATTGGCGTCTATTCACTACCTTATGCTTAGTTTTAATTGGGATAATAGAACTATAGAATTCTGGATATCTACTTTACGAACTGGTATCGTATTGTTTTGAATGTCAATTTAAAGTTTATAAGTCCTATTGCAAACTTTCAGCAAACTCTATTTACTCCATGAAGTTTAATAAGTAGTATTAAATCAAGAGTAGGGATTCCAATGTTAGTATCTAAAGTATCATGTTTGCCTCCATGATTATTGATATTCAAAAGTTGTTTTAATATCAAGATTATATAGGAGCTGAAAATTGTTTCAGAAACCATCATGTGTGAAAGATATTGTGATATCTGAAACAATGTTTTTGGTTGCATTATGATAGAGTATAATTTAGCAAAATACATGTTCTCATATTGTATGAGAATTTGTGAAGGATGGAGATGCTAAGCATCCGGATCTCCCAAAAAGGTTTTGGGAACTAACATTATACTCACGATTCTTCCTTATAGGCTATAGTAGCTTGATCATGAAAGTTGTCATGATAAGGATGAATACAAGATGTAAGTAAAATGTTTACTACACTAATAGATTACTAAAGAATGGATTTTTGAAAGAACACCAAACATTTGATGATGGTGATCCACTTCAAAGTGCAAGTTCAAAGGTATTAGTATTTGACTATATACACTTTGTACTATGTGTCATGTGAATGACACCACTATTGATGTTGATAGATTCTTTTAAAAGAAAAGGAATTGTTGAAAGAGAATCTATAAAATATTTGGCAGAAAGGAAAAGGTTGGAGATGTCCAACTTACGTATATAGAAGATATACATGTTATGGTTGTATTCCCTGCTTGTTAAACAATGTGGTTCTGAGGTATTGGATACCGATATTGGATACCGAATTGGTTGGTATGAAGTGTCATACAGGACAACACAATTCATGAACTGCAATGGCCTAAGTAACTAGCAAGAGAATAAGTGATGATGTTCATCGAAAACAAATAAAGTGTTATTGTGTTTTTCGTTGTCTTCAAACCTAGCCTTCAAGATTTGTTATAATAATTGTTATTTTTGTTCCGGTATTACGAGAACAATGGTTGTTCAAATAATTACCGTATTCCATAAAGGATGGATGAACTTTTACAAGTCTAGTGGGATAAATCACATCCATAAACACTATTGCTAAAATGCCGCAAGACAAATGATTGAAAGATCACTTATGAAGTGACATCACTGTTTAAATTATATTGGAAAGAAAACATGAAGAAAATCCATGTTGATGGATTTTTGGAGTCTTTGATTTTAATCAATTGACGCTTGTGAGACTTTCCTCGAGATAATTGAAACTTCGTTCATAGGCCAAAGAGAAACGGATGACTAGCTTATTGGAAATTGTACATGCTGATGTGCATAGTCCATTATGTGTAGCCATATGCGATGGATCTTTTTGCTTCATATGCTTTCTCCAAAAATTTGAGTGAATATATTTATATATTTACTTAATAAGGAAGAAGTATGAAACATTTGAAAATTGTTCAAAGACTTTCAAGATGAAGTGGAAAATCATTGTAACAAGAAAATAAAGAGTTTATGATTCGATCATAAAGGAAAATATTTAAGTTACATGTTTAGCAAAACACCTAAGATTTGCGGAATTATTCCATGACTTGTGTTTCCCGATAAACCATAGGAGTATGGCATATTTGAGAGATGAAATCAAACCATGTTTGACATGGTAAGATCAAAGGTGTCATTTATAAAACTGCCATTATGTTTTAAGGATTAAAGCTTTAGAGACTACCGCTTTTACACTAAAAAGAGCACCATCGTGATCCGTTTAAATGACACCATATGAGTTATGGTTTGGGATAAACCCCGAATTGTCTTTTCTTAAATTTTGGTATGCTATGCATAAGTAAAATGTTTACAACCAAAGTCGGATAAGCACGTCTTTGTAGGTTATCCCAAAGAATTTGTTGGGAATTTCTCCATAACACCAAGGACAAAAGAGTTTGTTACTTGGAACGTCAAGTTTCTTGAGAAGGATTTTTTTGCGAAAAGTTAAGTGGGAGGACAATAGAACTTTGATAAGGTTGTTGAACCTTAGCTATATGTGCTAAGTAGCGCAGTGCCGGAAAGTGTCCTGGTGGCGGCCACAATGCTCATGGCTCCTGTGATTACAAAGGTTGTGATCTCAGAGATTAGAGTTCCTATTGAACCGTGTGGGTAGGTAAGAATCAAATAGTGTGATTTGATAAGCAAGTCGTTATTATTTTGACAATGATGAACCGATTGCATGCAAAGAAGCGATGATGGGCCCTGACTCCATAAAATTACTAGAATTCATAGAATCCGTGATAGTATCCATACACGAGAAATCAAGTTTCTGAATTTGGAAGACCCTCTGAAAAGGCGTAAAGCCTATCGGTCGTGTTTGGATCTATAAAGAAATAGACATGGATTTTTAACATCTATGAAATAGTCGACATGTCGAAAATAAGTTTACGGCAATGTTCAAGGAGTTGACTATGACAAGTTTACGGATTAATGTAGCAACCACTACATATAATTTGGTATATGGTAGTTGAATAAACAAAACAAGGTTCTTCTAATAGAATGGTTACCTAGGACATGTACATGACATGGTCCGAAGGGTTTTGTTAATTCAAAGGGTGCTAAAAGTGCATGCAAACTTCAATAGTTGAAGTGAGCATAGCGGAGTTGGAATCTTCACCATGATGAAACTGTTAAAAGAGTTTAAATTCATCGGAGATGATGAAGATGCTTGCATTTGCAAGAAATTAAGTGGGAGCGCTGAAACATATTTCTAATACATTATGTAGAGAACATATTGTTGATTGGAAATGATGTATCTGGTTTTGATACAAGTTAAGAATTTCATTAAAATAAGATTTCGATGAAAGACTTGGGCAAAACCGGAATATTTGGCATCAATATCTATATGGATAGATTGAGGCGCTAATATGGTTATGCCAGACATACATATATGAGATGAAAGGGTTCAATATGGAAACAACAAGAAAGGTTCTTGCTGCATGGAAAGGATTGTATCAAGATTCAAGTGTTTCAACACTTGGTGAGTAAAATCACATGAAAATTTTGATCGATTATACTGTGATATGTATATATCCAGAATGTCCTATGCTCTAAATGTTATGAGCACATACCAGAATGATTCATAAGATGATCATTGGACAATAGTAAAGATATTCTTATGAGCTTTGGAAGAACTAAGAATATATCATGTATAAGTGACAAATAGTTAAAGGTAGTTCATTGTAAAGTGTTACATTGATACTAGTTTTGTCACAAGATACAAATTAAATTTATCTCAATTTAGACTATGGGTGGCACAATGTAATGGAAAGGATGTTCCATGATGGATTTGGATGAGTTCCAAAGTTGAGACATTGTGACGGATACTACAATGAAAGGATAAGTATATGACTGCTATAGTAGCAGCAAATGAGGGCATTTGTGTTAAGTAGTTTGTTATCAAACTAGGTGTGGTTCAAAGTGAGCTGATACTATGAAGATTTATTGTATGACAATAATATCAAAATATTTTAACCCGAACGAACTAAAGGTCTCACCAAAGGACCAAATTTATACAATGCCATCTCATTTGAGAATGAGTGATGCGTAGAGACGCAAAGACATGCAAATACACATGGACCTGAAATTGTCAGATCCGGAGATTATGTTAACCACTAGCAATCGCGTATATGCAACACCAGAAAGCCATAGGTGTTCAATACGCAAAGTTTTTCAAACTAGATTATTGACTCTAGTGCAAGTGGGAGACTGAAGGGAATATGCCCGAGAGGCAATAATAAAGTGGTTATTATCTTATTCCATGTTTATGATAAATGTTTATTTTGCATGTTATAATTGTATTAATTAGAAACGTTAATACATGTGTGTTTAATAAACAAAATACAAAGTTCCTAGTAGTGCCTCTCATATAAACTAGCTCATTGATTAACAAGATGATCAAGGTTTCCTGATCATGGACATTGGATGTTGTTAATAACGAGGTCACAACATTAGTTGAATGATGTGATGAACATTCATCCGAAGTATAGCATTACGATCAGAGTCATTATGTTTATATTGCTATAACATCATACGAAGTAATCTTAGTCCTTAGACCATGAGATCATGTTAATTGCTAACACCGGAAGAGTATCTTGATAACATCAAACGTCACACCGTAACAGGGTGACTATAAAGGTGGGTTCATTACGAAGGTGTTATGTTGAGGCTCATGGATCAAGAGGGATTTGTCCATCCCGGCGATATATATACTCTGGGCCCTCTCGGTGATATCACATTGAAATAGCTTGCAAGCAAGTGATGTGATCACTAGAATGTTATATCACGGGAATGAGAAAAGAGTACATGTCGGTAACGAGATCAAACTAGGTATGGAGATACTGATGATCGAATCTCGGACATGTAATATATCGCGGGACAAAGGGATTTAGTTACTAGCGTTAAAGGTTCTCACGATCATAGAAGTCATCGTTGAATATGTAGGAGTCAGTATGGATCTCCAGGTCCCGCTTCTGATTATTGATTTGAGAGGGGTCTCGACTGCATTATTCGCGAACCGTAGGGTGACACACTTAAGGGATACCGACACCATTTGGAGCAAATATGTTTCAGATAAAGATTTAAGAAAGCGCTGGAATTATTTCAATAGACACCAAAACTGTTTGGGGTGAAATTGCTGAAATGGGTTTTGCATGTAATATTGAAATGTTGCAGGGGGTTTTATGTGAATGTTTGTTAATTAAAGTAATTAAAAAAATTCTGAATAAAATTAATAAAAGAGTTTTATTAAATGAGTGAGCATTAAATTTGAAGAAATTTAATGCATTTAAAGTGGAGACTTTAAAAGAGAATGTGAAGGGGCAAATTTATGTGGAGGGAGTTACCACCACATTAATGAGGAGGTGAGGGGTCACCCCTTGGGCGCCGTCCATGGGGAGGGGAACCCCCCCTCCTCCTATAAAAGGCCCCCCTCTCACACCTTCACACTCACACCTCCTCATGAAGGATCTCTCTCCCCCTCTAGTAATATTCCCCCATGGTCTCGGATTAGCGAGATACATGTTCCTGGTGGCTTTATCTAGAAAGGAGTTGTTGCTTCCGCTACTTTGCTGGAGCGAGGGATGGAGGTTGTCGGGTACCGGATGTGTGTGCGATCACGGATGCACTGCTGCTTTGCGGTGCTGGACTTGGTGGTGCTGGACTTGCTGGAGCTGGATCTGATGGACGTGCTGGAGCCGGACCTACTAGACTTCATCACGATCTTGAGATCGGCAAGTGTACGACTACATCATCCACGAGTTCCATCTCGTTAACAAAGCTTTGTTGTCTTTGAGGGTAAGTTCTCTATGGATGTATATCCACCCGTTGCTCTGTATCTAGTAGATAGATCTTGGCGTATAGTTCTCATCGTAGGAAAATTTTTATTTTCTATGCTGCGAACCCAACAGTATCCGCCCTAGCCCACTCCTGGCTCTTCCCTTTGGCGTATATTATCCTCACGAAACTCTAAGCCTCAGGGAGCGATGACAGAAAGATTCCGCCGCCTCTACGGGGTGGAAAACATCGAGAGAGAAAGATCTCTCCGGCAGACAGAATTCTGTCGGGGTAATTCCTTCCCAGAGAGGGGAGATCATCGCCATCAACACTGCCATCAAGCTGGACTTCATCGGGATCATCATCATCATCATCATCTACATCATCATTATCACCAACACCATCATCACCACTTCATACCATTGTAACAATTGGGTTGAATCTTGCATAGTTCTTAGGGGAAACTTTCCCGGTGTTGATTACTCCTTGTAGTTGATGCTATTGAGTGAACCATTGAATTATTGTCTATGTTCATATTGTTACATATCATTATATCATCTCTGATCTTGATCCATATGATGTCTTGAGAGTAGTTCGTTTAGTTCTTGAGGACATGGGAGAAGTCATGTTGTTCGTAGTGGAATTGTGTTGAGAAAGATTCAGTGGTTTGATATTTAAGTTGTGGTGTACTTCTTCTAGTGGTGTCATGTGAACGTCGACTACATGACACTTCACCTATATGGGCCTAGGGGAATGTATTGTGTATTTGGCTACTAATCGTAGGGGTTGCCAGAGTGACAGAAACCTGAACCCCCGTTAGGAAACCTTTGCACAAGGGATGTCAGGGTCTTAGAGTTTAAAGTTGTGGTTAGGTTTCTACCTTAATTACTTTCTTGTACTTGCAGATGCTTTCAAGGGGTATAATCACAAGTATGTATTAGTCCTAGGAAGTCGATACATTAGCACAGGTTCACCCACACAACACTTAGCAAACTAAAGAAGATTAATCAACTATATGAAGCGAAAGCACTTGACGATATTCCCGTGTGTCATCGAGAATGTTTGGTTATCTTAAGTAATACAACCGGCTTGTCCTTTGCTGAATAAAGGATTGGGCCACTTGCCTCATTTATTCTTATTGTCTTTTATTTACTCGCACTTTATTTACCTGCATTATCAAACCCCCTAAAAATCGGTTTGCTAAGTATTTACAGAGAATCCTGCTCCAAACCATTCGCCAACACCTTCTGCTCCTTGTTGGGTTTGACACTCTTACTTAGCGAAAATACTGCGATACACCCCCTATACTTGTGGGTCATCAAAGAAACAACACAGATTTTGGCAGAAAATATTGCGAGGGGATTTCCTGGGATGCCTGGTAGAATTGACTGTGGGCATGTGTTGACTCGTGTAATAACGAGCTCATTGGGGAACCCTAAGAGGAAGGTATGATGAGCACAACAGTAAGTTTTCCTTAGTTATGAAACCAAGGTTATCGTACCTGTAGGAGCAAGGAAACACCTCCAAGGTGTTCTTGCCAACTTGGAATCCTGCATAACACAACCACATAACTTTTCCCCCAACTTACAGTGAGGTTGTCAATCTCATCGGTTTTGCTGAAAACAAAGGATTAAACGTATTGGGTGGAGGAAAGTAAAAGCTTGCAGAAAGTAAACAGAAAACAGTATTGTAGATTGATTGAAAAAGAAAGGACCAGGGTCCATAGTTCACTAGTGGTGGCTCTCCTTAAGATAGATAACATGTTGGGTGAACAAATTACAGCGGGGCAATTGACAAACATCGAGAAAGCATACATGCATATACTAATCATCTTAACTCCTTTGAGATTCGATTGGGCATTACAACATTATACATAGACTGTAATCCAACTGCATCTATGACTAATAATCCACCTTCAGGTTATCATCCGAACCCCCTCCAGTATTAAGTTGCAAGCAACAGATAATTGCATTACCCATTGCGTGTAAAGTAAACAATATGATTGTTATATGAACAAAGGATTGTTGTTTTCTCCCTAGTAGCAACAACACATCTAGTACCTTAGAGATTTTTGTCACTTCCCCATATTACTAGAGGCATGAACCCACTATCGAGCATAAATACTAACTCTTGGAGTTGCTAGCATCTACTTGGCCAAGATAGCTACTAACAACGGAAAGCATGCAAGATCACAAATAACAAAGACATGATAGAATCAATAATCAATCTGAAATAGCATCTCAATATCCATTGGATCCCCGCAAACACAACATGTAGGATTACAAATAGATGATCTTGATCATGAACAGAGCTCACATCATCTAAACATGATAGCACAAAGGAGAAGAACCAACCATCTAGCTACTACATGGACCCATAGTCCAAGGATGAACTACTCACGCATCACACCGGAGGCTTGCATGGTGATGAAGAAGGCCTGTGGTTAATTCTCCTCCGGCAGGTGCCGGAAGAGCTCAGATCCCTCCCAATCTAGGGATGGAGATGACGGCTGACATGACTCTTTGTGGAATTTTGATCGGTACTTAGGGTTTCAGTATCAAGGCATCTTATAGTCAAGGGAGGCCGAGGTGCCTAGGCGGCCACACCACCTGGCGCGCCAGGCAGCCTGGCCCAAGGTGGCCAGGTGGTGTGGCGGCCCTCTAGCCCCTCTCCGTCTCATATTTTGGCTCTGTGTCCCCCTCAGTGAAAAACTGACTTTGGCTTTTGTCCCGTCCAATTCCGAGAATATTCATTTTCTAACTTTCCTGGAACCAAAAACAGTAGAAAACAGGCAGCTAGCACTATGGCATCTTGTTAATAGGTTAGTCCAAGAAAGTGTATATAAATACTCCAAAGTTGGAACAAAACATAAGAAAGTATATAAAAACCAAGCATGGAACATCAAAAATTATGGATACATTAGCAACATATCAACATCCCCAAGCTTAACTCCTGCTCGTCCTCGAATAGGTAAGTGATAAAAAGAAAGAATAATTTTTGAGGTGACATGCACCATCATAAACTTGATCCAAGTATTTGTAAAACATTGATAGCTGGGATCATAGTATTTCAACATAGCATGAAAGATAAAGTTCTAGCAGTAAAACATAGCAACTATGTTGCAACATGAAAAGGCACAAACAAAAGATTCATGCATAACAATGCTCTGCAAGATGTTTGTTTGTTTCACATAAAGAAAACATAGCATAGTGGCATTCAGCTTGTCCCTCATAGAGTAGCAAATATAAATGCATAGGACACCTTCAAAGTTTATAAGGGTGACTAGATACAAATAGTTTAAGAACAAGCAATATCAAAGTTATGCATCAATCAACAAGTCTTGGGACAATGCACATAGAACTAAGAATGGCTACTATGCTCTCAAAGTAGGTGCATAAAGGTAGAAGGTGGAGACTCAACATAAAATTAAAAGAAAGGCCTTCATAGAAGGAAGCAAGGATTCAAGTCTCATAAAGAGCTTCCAAAAATTATGATACTTATTAGCTTTCATCTCTCATTGCCCCTATCATAAGCATCTTGAAGTGATTAAGGTTAAAGTGAACAAACTATGGAGTATATGCTTGACAAAGTATAAGTTGGAAATCACATGTCTCTTGAATACGAGGGCCGCTCCTCATGCTACTCAAGTTTAGTCACCGGTAAGTTCTTGTCATCGTAAGTACATGTGTATCATAGAGAACCGCCAATGGGGTACCCCATGCCCGATGATACGGAAGAATCCCCATATCAAAATGACAAGGCAAGCAGACAACGAGTATCTCAGCAATCTTCTTATTTACCATGGGAAAATGATGCTTTTTTCTCTCTTTCCTCTTTTCTCATATCTCTTTTTTTTCTTTTTCTCTTTTTTTCTCTGACTCTTTTTTTATAAGAAGAATGCTTCATAGATAGCTCATTATGGTTACGCTGCAGGTTTCCACCATGACAGTATGGATTAGACCGGCGGCCCAAGCGTTTCTCTAACACACATACATAACTCCATGGACTTACAAGCTCCCCTTTCATTTCACACCGACGACATCCATAGATAAAAGAGCATGATATCAACTGGGTACAAAGTACAAGTGCAATGTTGAAAGCGTCCCCCATGATAGCATGGTACTTTTAATCCCCAACATATAAGTGCAAGCATATACAACATAGATGACACAATGGTTTAAGTTTATTAAGGGCAAGAAAAGTAAAGTGTGCCATCAAGTTCGTGAGAGCTTTAATCACTAATTTTCACATAACAAATTTAATTCGGAAGGTAGATAAAAACATGAATATACTTGGAATAGCAAATGCTAATAGGTAGGTATGGTGGACTCTTTGTAATAACTTGGTTTTAGGAGTTGGATGCACGAGTGGAACTCATACTTGATTACGGAGGCTAGCAAAAGGCTGGGAGCGACCAACTAAGAGAGCAATAATGGCCATAATCATGCAGAGCGACAAAACATCATTGATTAAAGCATAAAGTGATATTATAAGTCGAAAACTAAAGGATCATAAAGGCTATGGTGACTTTGGATAGTCATAACATGGTGTGAGCATGCGCCAATCCAACCCAAATAAAGCATCAAAGGAGAATACCACAATACTAGGCTTTAATACGCTAAAACAACGCATGATCCTTCCAAGGCACATTAAGCAATCTCAATTGTTTATAACAATTTATGCTACAGCAATAATCACTAAGCATAAAGCCAAAACAATACCAAGCATGACATGACAAAGCATAGGCCACAGTCAAAAACAAGCTCCTTTTACCTCTTAAGCATGAACTTTTCCTACTCTTTTCCAATCCAAACCAAACTATTTGAAAACTAATGTATGAAAGAGGGGGTCCAACCAATTTACTCAAGCAAACTAAGAAAACCAAGCAAACGAAAAACCAAAACGAAAAACGAAAAATAAGACGCTCCAAGAACAACACAATTGTGCATGAAACAATAAAAATGAAGTGTTTGGAAGAAACCTGGGATTTTTATTGATGAAGAAGGGGATGCCTTGGGCATCCCCAACTTTGACGCTTGTACTTCTTGGATATTTCTTGGGGTGACATGGGTGGCATCCCCAAGCTTGAGCTTTAGTCCATTCTTCATCTCATTACATCATTCTCTCCATACAACTAAATTTTTCCTTCATACAAAACTTCACACAATCTTTATTAGCAAAATTAGTGCACTCAAGATAATAAGTCTTTGGGTTTAGTTTAAACACCAATAAAACTTATATTAAAACACAAGATACTGTAGCACTTCCCTCAGAAAGCTCAATTCCCCAAAATAACTAAAAAAGAAACCAACAAGAAGTAAATGCAAATAATGGCAGAAATCTATCAAAACAGACCAGCAGGTAAAGACGATTTTTTTCAAAAACCTTCTGTTGCTCAAATCAAAAAGTGTTGATCTAACGAAAGTTAGATAACAACCTGGGGCAGAAGCACAAAAATTCACGCCTCAAAACAACGTATAGAGATTTTACACGAATGTTTACCGTGAAGAACAAAAATCTGTTTCGGGACAACAACTTTCCCAAGAATTACTTCTCTCTCATTAGAGGTTACTCTTGGCACAAAAAGCAAATAAAAAGGATAAGGAGCGTTTATTACTGATGTAATAATTTCCAAGACTCATCTAAAACTTTTGGGTTATCTCCCAATAAGTACTTTTCTTTAATGCCTTTAAGTTAGGCATAAGAAGCAAGAAAGGAATCAAGTGTTCTCAAATGAAGAAGCATTAAAAGTGATACCAGAAATATCTTCAACAAGGCAAGGTATCTCATCCAAATAAGTTCTATAGGATCCTCTATCAATGCTCTTGGGTTCACTATTTTCATTAAACTGGTTTTCAGGAACAATCCAATCAAGATTCTTTTCTACGTCTTCATGCATTGCTGCAAGTTTAAAAGGTATTGGTATCTTAGTTTCCTCCCCATTAGGTTTGGTTTTTTCCATCTTTTCTCGTGTACCAATAACATCTACACATGAGCCTAGCATATTAAAACGTTCAAAGACTTTTCTAGCTTCCTTAGCAACATCATAGAATTCCTTAAGCAAAGTTTCCAGAATAAAATCTCTCTTTTCAGGGTCCTCAATTTCTTTAAGTTTAAGAAACATTACTTGCATTAAGGGGTTAAGGTTAACAAACCTAGCTTCCAACATGTGAACTAAAGAACCTGCAGCAATTTCATAGTTTGGAGCAAGTTCTGTAAGGGATCTATCCTCAATATCCTCATGCTTACTAACATGATTAAAGAATTCTTCAATATTATCTTTTCCAATTATAGAGCCACTACCTATTGAAAGGTCTTTCAGGGAGAACTTAGGGATCAACATGGTGAGCTAAGAAATAGGTAACAACTATAGAAAGACTTAATTTTTTTGTATTTTTAGTATAAAGAAGCAAACTAGTAAAACTAATTTTTTTGTGTTTTCGATAAAGAAACAAGCAAACAAAGCAAGGAAATAAACTAAGCAAAACAAAAACAACAAAGTAAAGAGATTGGTTATGAGGGACTCCCCTTGTGAATATGTCCTTGACTCTCCGGCAAAGGTGCCAGAAAAATACTTGCTGACTCGTGTAATAACGAGCTCGTTAGGGAACCCCAAGAGGAAGGTATGATGAGCATGCTTAGCCCAAAATATATAGAGCCCGTTGGGGAACCCCAAGAGGAAGGTATGATGAGCACAGCAGCAAGTTTTCCCTCAGTTATGAAACCAAGGTTATCAATCCAGTAGGAGCAAGGAAACACCTCAAAGGTGTTGCTAGCTGGACTTTGGCAGGGCACACTACCGGCATCAACAGCAACGTGGAGACCTGCACAACACAACCACAAAACTTTGCCCCCAACTTGCGATGAGGTTGTCAATCTCATCGGTTTTGCTAAAAACAAAGGATTAAACGTATCGAGTGGAAGGAAGTAATAGTTTGCAGAAAGTAAACACAAAGCAGTAAACAGCTGATTGTAGATTGATGGTAAAAGAAAGGACTAGGGTCCATAGTTCACTAGTGGTGGCTCTCCTTAAGATAGATGACATGTTGGGTGAACAAATTACAACAGGGAAATTGACAAACATCGAGAAAGCAATATGCATATACTACTCATCTTGACTCCTTTGAGATTGATTGGGCATTACAACATTATACATAGACCATAATCCAACTGCATCTACGACTAATAATCCACCTTCAGGTTATCATCCGAACCCCCACCAGTATTAAGCTGCAAGCAACGGATAATTACATTACGCATTCGTGTCAAGTAAACAATACGATTGTTCGATGAACAAAGGATTTTTGTTTTCTCCCTAGTAGCAACAGCACATCTAGTACCTTAGAGAATACGAGACGGAGAAGTGCTGGGGGCCGGCCACACCACCTGGCCGCGCGACCAGGCCTGGCCCACGCCAGGGGGTGGTCTGGCCGACCCTAGCACCCCCTCCGCCTCTCCTTCCGCCTATATATTGCCCTCGGGACGAAAACCCTAAGTACCCGATCAAAATTCCACGAAAGAGTCTGTAGCCGCCGTCATATCCATCCCTAGATCGGGAGGGATCGGAAGCTCTTCTCAACACCCTACCGGAGAGGGGAATTCACCCTGGAGTCCTTCTTCATCACCATGCAAGCCTCCGGTGTGATGCGTGAGTAGTTCATCCTTGGACTACGGGTCCATGTAGTAGCTAGATGGTTGGTTATTCTCCTTTGTGCTACCATGTTTAGATCTTGTGAGCCCCATTCATGATCAAGATCATCTATTTGTAATCCTACATGTTGTGTTTGTGGGGATCCGTTGGATATTGAGATGCTATTTCAGATTGATTATTGATTCTATCATGCCTTTGTTATTTGTGATCTTGCATGCTTTCCGTTGTTAGTAGCTATCTTGGCAAAGTAGATGCTAGCAACTCCAAGAGTTAGTATTTATGCTTGATAGTGGGTTCATGACTCTAGTAATCTGGGGAAGTGACAGAAATCTCCAAGGTACTAGATGTGCTATTGCTACTAGGGAGAAAACAAAAATCCTTTGTTCATAGAACAATCGTATTGTTTACTTGAAACGCAATGCGTAATGTAATTATCCGTTGCTTGCAACTTAATACTGGAGGGGGTTCGGATGATAACCTGAAGGTGGATTATTAGTCATAGATGCAGTTGGATGGCGGTCTATGTATAATGTTGTAATGACCAATCAGGTTCCAAATGAGTCAAGATGATTAGTATATGCATGTATTGCTTTCTCGATGTTTATCAATTGCCCCGCTGTAATTTGTGACCCATCATGTTATCTATCTTAAGGAGAGCCACCTCTAGTGAACTATGGACCCTGGTCCTTTTCTTTTACATACAATCTACAAACTGTTTACTGATTTGTGTTTACTTTCTGCAAACTATTACTTCCTTCCATTTGATACGTTTAATCCTTTGTTTTCAGCAAAACCGGTGAGATTGACAACCTTATCGCAAGTTGGGGACAGAGTTCTGTTGTTGTTGTGTTGTGCAGGTCTCCATGTTACTGCTGGCACCGGTAGTGCGCCCTGCCAACGTTCAGCTAGCTACACCTTTGGGGTGTTTCCTTGCTCCTACTGGATTTATAACCTTGGTTTCATACTGAGGGAAAACTTGCTGCTGTGCTCATCATACCTTCCTCTTGGGGTTCCCCAACGAGCTCGATATAATTTGGGCCATCAAGCATATTTTCTGGTGTTGTTGCCGGGGAGTCAAGGACATCTTCACAAGGGGAGTCCCTCATAACCAATCTCTTTACTTTGTTATTTTTGTTTTGCTTAGTTTCTTTTTTGCTTTGTTTGCTTGTTTCTTTATCAAAAACACAAAAAATATAGTTTTACAAGTTTGCTTTCTTTTTCAAAAACGCAAAAAATGACTACTCTGGAAGACACTAAGTTGTGTGACTTCACTAGCACCAACAACAATGATTTTATGAGCACACTTATTGCTCCACTTGTGCCTGAAGATACTTTCTTTGAGATAAAACCTGCTTTACTCAATCTTGTTATGAGAGAACAATTTTCTGGTATTGGTAATGAAGATGTTGCTGCCCATCTAAATAACTTTGTTGAACTTTGTGAGATGCAAAAGCATAGGGATGTAGATGGTGATATTATTAAGCTAAAATTGTTTCCTTTCTCTTTGAGAGGAAAAGCTAAAGAATGGTTGAATTCCTTAACCAGGAATAGTATTGATTCTTGGACTAAATGCAAAGATGCTTTTATTGGAAAATACTATCCTCCTGCTAAGATTATATCTATGAGAAGTGAAATAATGAAGTTTAAACAATCTGATAATGAGCATGTTGCTCAAGCTTGGGAAAGAATGAAATATTTGGTTAAGAATTGTCCCACTCATGGACTGACTGCTTGGATGATCATCCAAACTTTTTATGCAGGATTGAACTATTCTTCAAGAAACCTATTGGATTCTGCTGCTGGAGGTACCTTTATGACCATCACTTTGGGTGCCGCAACAAAGCTTCTGGATAATATGATGGTTAACTATTCTGAATGGCATACTGAGAGAGCTCCACAAGGTAAGAAGGTAAATTCTGTTGAGGAAACCTTCTCCTTGAGTGATAAAATTGATATTATTATGTCTATGCTTGTTAATGGGAAAGCCCACATTGATCCAAATAATGTCCCTTTAACTTCTTTGGTTGCTCAAGAAGAGCAAGTTGATGTGAACTTCATAAGAAATAATAATTTTGGCAACAATGCTTATGGTAATAACAATTATAGGCCCTACCCTCCTGATAATACTTATGGTTATAGTGGTAAACCTAGAATACCTAGTGAAGGAAGAATTTTAGAAGTTGAAAGAGCCACTAAAAACTTCATGCAAATGCAATATGAGCAAAATAAACTATTTACTAAAACTATGGAGGAACAATCTACCATCTTGAAGAACATTAGCCATCAACTTGAGAGTCTAAATAGGGAAATTCCTATTTTACAATTGAAACTCTCTAATGCTGAAAGGAATATATCATATCTATCTGAAGCTCAATCTTCATTGATTAATAAAATGGCTGGTAAACCTGAAACTAATGAGAATCCCTTTGCAGCTACTAATGCTATACAAGCAAGAATTGATGAAAATGTTAGACTATTAGCTGAATTACATGCTAAGTGGGAAAGAGAAGATGAAATTGCTAGAAACATTAGTGTTTCTACTATCACCACCACTAGTGTTGAGGCTAGTAGTAGTTCTACTACTTTAGATGATAAATTTGATTTTGATCTTGATGGTTGCAATATCTCTGAAGTTATTAAGTTCCTACAAAAGCTTGCTAAAATTCCTAATGCTAGTGCTATGAACATGGCCTTTACAAAACACATTACTGATGCTCTCATAAAAATTAAAGAAGAAAAAATGAAACATAAAGCTTTTATTCCTATAAAACAAGAAGATGGTTGGGAACCCATCATTAATATGAAAGTGAATGATTTTGATTTCAAAGCTTTATGTGATCTTGATAGTAGTGTTTCTATTATGCCTAGAAGGATTTATGATATGCTTGATTTGCCTCCACTTGAAGATTGTTATTTCAATGTCCTACTTGATGATAATTCCAAAAAGAAACTCATGGGGAGTATTAATGATGTTCTTATTATGGTTAATAATGCCTATGTCCCTGTTGATTTCTATGTTTTGGATGTTGAATACAATGCTTCTTGTCCTATTACTTTGGGAAGACCTTTTCTTAGAACTGTTGGCGCCATTATTGATATGAAAGAAGGCACCATTAAATATCAACTCCCACTCAAGAAAGGTATCGAACACTTCCCTAAGAAGAGAGAAGATTTATTTTGCCTCTCCTATGAAAACAAAATTTGGTCTTAATGCTTCTTCATTTGAGAACACTTGATTCTTTCTTGCTTCTTATGCCTAACTTAAAGACGTTAAAAAAAGTACTTATTGGGAGATAACCCAAAAGTTTTAGATGAGTCTTGGAAGTTATTACCTCTGTAATAACCGCTCCTTATCCTTTTTATTTGCTTTTTGTGCCAAGAGTAACCTCTAAAATGAGAGAAGTAATCATTGGGAAAGTTGCTATCCCAAAACAGATTCTGTGCTTCACCGTAAAAATTCGTGTAAAATCTCTGAACGTCTTTTTGAGGCGTGAATTTTTGTGCTTCTGCCCCAGGTTGTTATCTAACTTTAGTTAGTTCAACACTTTTTTATTTGAGCAACAGAAGGTCTTCGAAAAAAATTCGTCTTTACCTGCTGGTCTATTTTGATAGATTTCTGCCATTTTCTGCATTTGCTTCTTGTTGGTTCCTTTTTGAGTTCCTTTTTGCAAAACCATGTTGTCATGGGGAACGCTTTCAAAATTGCACTTGGTACTTGTACCTAGTTGATATCATGCTCTTTTGTATATGGATGTCGTAGGTGTGAAATGAAAGGGGAGCTTGTATGTCCATGGAGTTATGTATATGTGTTAGAAAAATGCCTGGGCCGCTGGTCTAATCCATGCTGACATGGTGGAAACCTGCAGCGTAACCATAATGAGATGTCTATGAAGCATTCTACTTATAAAAAAGAGTCATATACTGAGAAAAAAGAGAAAAAAAGGAGATTGTGAAAAGAGGAAAGAGAGAAAAAAGGACCATATTCCCATGGTAAATAAGAATATTGATGAGATGCTCGTTGTCTGCTTGCCTTGTCATTTTGATATGGGGATTCTTCCGTATCATCGGGCAAGGGGTACCCCGTTGGCGGTTCTCTATGATACACATGTACTTACGATGACAAGAACTTACCGGTGACTAAACTTGAGTAGCATGAGGAGCAGCCCTCGTATACAAGGGACATGAGATTCCTAACTTATACTTCGTCAAGCATGTACACCATAGTTTGTTCACTTTAACCTTAATCACTTCAAGATGCTTATGATAGGGGCAATGAGAGATGAAAGCTATTAAGTACCATAATTTTTGGAAGCTCTTTATGAGACTTGAATCCCTACTTCCTTCTATGAAGGCCTTTCTTCCACCATTATATTGAGTCTCCACCTTCTACCTTTATGCACCTACTTTGAGAGCATAGTGGCCATTCTTAGTTCTATGTACATTGTCCCAAGACTAGTTGATTGATGCATAACTTTATATTGCTTGTTTTACACTATTTGTATCTAGTCACTCTTATGAACTTTGAAGGTGTCCTATGCATTTATATTTGCTACTCTATGAGGGACAAGCTGAATACTATTATGCTATGTTTTCTTTATGTGAAACAAACAAACGTCTTGCAAAGCATTGTTATTCATGAATCTTTTTTGTGCCTTTTCATGTTGCATCATAGTTTCTTTGTCTTATTGCTAGAACTTTGTCTTTCAAAGTACTATGATCCCAGCTTTGAATGTCTTACAAATACTTTGATCAAGTCTTTGATGGTGCATGTGAAGGAAATATGCCCTGAGAGGCAATAATAAAGTTGTTATTATATATTCCTTATACATGATAGATGTTTATTTTACATGCTAGAAATGTATTGATTCGGAAACATCAATAGATGTGTGTTTAATAAACAAAAAGGGTTCCTAGTCATGCCTCTCTTATAGACTAGCTTATTGATTAACAGGATGATCAAGGTTTCCTGATCATGGACATTGGATGTTGTTAATAACAAGGTCACACCATTGGTGGAATGATGTGATGAACATTCATCCGAAGTATAGCATTACGATCAAGTCATTATGTTTGTATTGCTATAACATCATACGAAGTAATCTTTATCCTTAGACCATGGGATCATGTTAATTGCTAACACCGGAACAGTATCTTGATAACATCAAACGTCACACCGTAACAGGGTGACTATAAAGATGGGTTCAGTTCTACGAAGGTGTTATGTTGAGGCTCATGGGTCAAGAGTGGAATTTGTCAATCCAGATGACGGATAGATATACTCTGGGCCCTCTCGGTGATATCACATTAGGATAGCTTGCAAGCAAGTGATGTGATCACTAGAATGTTATATCACGGGAACGAGAAAAGAGTGCATGTCAGAATCGAGATCAAACTAGGTATGGAGATACCGATGATCAATCTCGGACATGTAATATATCGAGAGACAAAGGGATTTAGTTACAAGCGTTAAAGGTTCTCACGATCACGTGAGTCATCGTTGAATGTGTAGGAGTCAAGACGGATCTCCGTGTCCCGCCGCTGATTATTGATCGGAGAAGGGTCTCGATCATGTCTGCATTATTCGCGAACCGTAGGGTGGCACACTTAAGAGTTCTGGGACACCATTTTGGAGCACATATGTTTCGATTTAAAGAATTGCAAAGCGCAGGAATTATTTCAATAGAAACCGGAAATTGTTTCGGGTGAAATTGCAGAAGGTGGTTCTGCATGTGATATTGAAATATTGCAAGGGGCTATATGTGAATGTTTGTTAATTAAAGTAATTAAAAAAATTCTGAATAAATTTAAAAAAAAGAGTTTTATTAAATGAGAGAGCATTAAATTTGGAGAAATTTAATGCATTTAAAGTGGAGACTTTAAAAGGGAATGTGAAGAGGCATTTTAATGTGGAGGGGTTACCACCACATGAATGGGGGAGGTGAGGGGTCACCCCCCATGCGCTGGCCATGGAGAGAGGGGGCACCCCCCTCCTCCTATAAAAGGCCACCCATTCCCTCCTTAATCCTCACACCTCCTTGTGAAGGATCTCTCTCCCCCTCTAGAATTATTCCCCCATGGTCTCGGATTAGCGAGATACATGTTCCCGATGGCATTTTGTCTGGAAGGAGTTGCTGCTTCTGCTGGATCGCTGGAGAGAGGAGGTGGAGGTTGTCCGGTGGCTTGAACGTGTGTGCGAGTGTGGATGCGCTGTTGAGTTGCGGCGCTCGGACTTCCTCACGATCTTGAGATCGGCAAGTGTACGACTACATCAACCACGAGTTCTTCCAGGAGGTGGATGATGTAGTCGATCACTTGCCGATCTCAAGATCGTGTGGACGATCCTTCCGGCGCCGCGTTCCGGCAGCGCTTCCGTAGACGGTCACACGTGCGGAGTCGAAGCAGACCTTCCTCTCCCTGTTCCAACGAGCAGCAGAGGTAGTAGATCTTCTCCACGGAATCCCAGCAGCACGACGGCATGGTGGTGGTGGTGGTGGAGGTGAGAATTCTGCAGAGCTTCGCCTATGCCTGTGCAGAAGAAACGTGGAGGAGAGAGGCGGCTGAGATTGAGAGTTATGAGACAAGGTACAAGAGGGGGTGCCCCCTCCCTTCTATTTAAAGGAGGGAGGCGCGCCTGGGGAGGGGGAGTCCTAGTAGGACTCCCTCCTCCTTGGGCCGGCGGGTTGGGGGGAGGAGTCCTCCTCCCCCACGAATCCGTGTAGTACCCCACTTGGTTTCTTTGATCCCTTTCTTGGTTTTCAAGCAAACTCCAAGAAATCCTCTAGAACCTTCCAGAACATTCCGAAACCTTCTAGAATCTCCATACAAACACTCCGGAACATTTCCTAACTTAGAAAATGATCCCCAATATATGAATCTCATTCTCCGGACCATTCCGGATCTCCTCGTGATGTCCCGGATCCATTCCGAGACTCCGAACAACATTCGGTCTCCAATGCAAATTCCATATCTACTTCAAACAACTTCGAACCTTAAGTGTGTCACCCTACGGTT
Source organism: Avena insularis (assembly GCA_023614405.1). Lineage (NCBI taxonomy): Eukaryota > Viridiplantae > Streptophyta > Magnoliopsida > Poales > Poaceae > Avena > Avena insularis. The sequence goes on from CM042694.1 coordinate 32,438,693, forward strand.
CGTGAATATGAAGACATGATCAAGACACCTCTCCCATCAATAACCATCAGCAGGATCTAGAGATCCATAACGGCTCCCACATACTCAACGATTACTTCATGATCGATTGAACCAATTAACATACGAAACCAATTCCCTTTGTCTCGCGACATTCTACTTATCCGAGGTTTGATTGTCAAGATCTTCATACCTAGTTCTTCCTCATCGATAAGTACTCTTTACTGCTCCATGTTATGTCATCCCTTGTGACCTAGTCACATGCTTGCAAGCTATCTAGATGACATTCCACCGAGAGGGCCCAGAGTATATCTATCCGTCATATGGATGGACAAATCCCAATCTTGGTCTATGCGCTTCAACACATACTTTCAGAATACCCAATGACACCTTTATAACCGCCCGATTCACGGTTGCGTTTGATGTCATCAAAGTACCCATCCGGTGATGGTGATTAACATAACCTCATGGTCGAAGGATTAGGTTACTATGTATTTCAAAGCTTACAGCAATACGAACTTAATGACTTGATCTTATGCTACACTTACTATGGGTGTGTGTCCATCATATCATTCTCCTAATGATATAACCTTGTTATTAATCACATCCAATGTCTATGATCAGGAAACCATGATCATCAATCAATCAACAAGCTAGTTCAACAAGAGGCTTACTAGGGACTCTTTTATGTTTACAAAACACACAAGTATTAGTGTTTCCTAATAATACAATTATAGCATGGGATGTAAACATTCATCATAAACACAAAGATATAATAATAATCTCTTTTATTATTGCCTCTTGGGAATATCTCCAACAGTCTCCCACTTGCACTAGAGTCAATAATCTAGATTACATGGTAATATACTGAACACCCATGGCATTCTGGTGTTGGTCATGCTTTGCTCTAGGGAGAGGTTTAGTCAACGGATCTGCTACATTCAGATCAGTTTGTACTTTGCAAATCTTTATGTCACCATCTTGGACATACTCGCGAATAGCATGAAAACGTAGGTTGATGTGCTTCAGCTTGCTATGTGACCTTGGCTCCTGTGCATTAGCTATGGCACCTGTGTTGTCACAGTAGATGGCCATCGGGTCTAACGCATTGGGAACCACGCCAAGTTCAGTAATGAACTCCTTCATCCATATGCCTTCTTGTGCAGCCTCCGAAGCAGCTATGTATTCCGATTCAGTTGAAGATTTTGCCACAACGCTCTGCTTGGCACTCCTCCAGCTTATTGCAGCACCATTCAAAATAAATACGTATCCAGATCAGGACTTGAGTCATCCGGATCGGTGTTCCAACTAGCATCGGTGTAACCGCTACAACAAGCTTTCATCACCTCCATAAGAAAGAACCATATCCTTGGTCCTATTCGTGTACTTTAGGATATTCTTGATCATGTCCAAAGGTTCCATTCCAGGGATCACTTTGATATCCGCTAGTCAAACTAAAGATGTGCTATATCCGTCTCGTATACAAAGATGGCATACATGATAGAACCTATGGCGAGGCATAGGGAATTTTATTCATCTTTTCTCTATCTTCTGCCGTAGCTGGACTTTGAGTTTTACTCAAGGTCTTACCTGACAACATGGGCACGAACCCTTTCTTGCTCTCTTCCATTCTAAACTTCTTTAGAACTTTGTCTAAGTATGTACTTTGTGAAAGCGCTATTAGGCGTCTTGATCTATCTCTATAAATCTTGATGCCTAGAATATATGCCGCTTCGCCAAGATCCTTCATCGAAAAACTATTATTCAAATAGGTTTTGACGTTATTAAGAAGTTCTATATCATTCCCAATCAACAATATGTCATCTACATATAGTACTAGGAATGCTACAGAGCTCCCACTCACTTTCTTGTAAATACAAGCTTCTCCATAAGTTTGTATAAATCCAAAGTTTTTGATTACTTTATCAAAACGTTGATTCCAACTCCGGGATGCTTGCTTTAGTCCATAAATGGAGCGCTGAAGTTTGCATACCTTGTCAGCATCTTTAGGATCGACAAAACCCTTGGGTTGTACCATATACAACTCTTCCTCAATGTCACCATTAAGGAACGCCGTTTTGACATCCATCTGCCAAATTTCATAATCGAAATATGCAACGATTGCTAACATAATCCTCACAAACTTTAGCTTCGCTACTGGTGAGAAAGTCTCATCGTAGTCAACTCCTTGAATTTGTCGGAACCCTTTTGCGACAAGTTGAGCTTTATAGACGGTAACATTACCATCAACATGTGTTTTTCTTTTGAAAATCCATTTGTTCTCGACAGCCTTACGGCCATCCGGTAAGTCCACCAAAGTCCATACTTGGTTTTCGTACATGGATCCCATTTCGGATTTCATGGCTTCTAGCCATTTGTCGGAATCTGGGCTCACCATAGCTTCTTCATACGTTGCAGGGTCATCAGTGTTGTCCACTAACATGACGCTCAAGGCAGAGTCATACCACTCAGGAGTGGTACGAACCCTCGTTGACCTGCGAGGTTCAGTAGTAACTTCGTTCGAAGTTTCATGATCATCATCATTAGCTTCCTCTCCAGTTGGTGCAAAGCGACGTAAACATCTTCAGTGTCGTGCTACTCTCAACTCCGAAATAAGGTTTAACAACCTCGTCGAGTTCTACTTTCCTTCCAGTCACTTCTTTCGAGAGAAATTCCTTCTCCAGAAAGGATCCATTCTTAGCAACGAAAACTTTGCCTTCGGATCTATGATAGAAGGTATACCCAATTGTTTCTTTAGGGTATCCTATGAAGACGATTCGCTTTGGGTTCAAGCTTATCAGGCTGTAACTTCTTTACATATGCTTCGCAACCCCAAACTTTAAGGAACGACAACTTAGGTTTCTTTCCAAACCACAATTCGTATGGTGTTGTTTCAACGGATTTAGATGGTGCCCTATTTAAAGTGAATGCGGCTGTCTCTAATGCATAGCTCCAAAATGATAATGGTAAATCTGTAAGAGACATCATAGACCGAACCATATCTAAGAGAGTTTGATTACGACGTTCGGACACACCATTACGCTGTGGTGTTCCCGGTGTCAATCGTGAAAGTATTCCACATTTCTTTAAATGCATGCCAAACTCATAACTCAGATATTCACCTCCTTTGTAACACGTAAACTTAATCTTCTTGTTATGATGATTTTCCACTTCACTTTGAAATTCCTTAAACTTCTCGAAAGTTTCGGATTTATGTTTCATAAAGTAGACATACCCATATCTACTCAAGTCATCCGTGAAAGTGAGAACATAACGATATCCACCACGCGACGCTACACTCATTGGACCGCACACATCGGTATGTATTATTTCCAATAAGTCTGTAGCTCGCTCCATTATACCAGAGAATGGAGTCTTAGTCATTTTTCCCATTAGACATGCTTCGCATCTTTCAAGTGATTCAAAATCAAGTGATTCAAGAAGTCCATCAGAATGGAGTTTCTTCATACGCTTCACTCCAATGAGACCAAGACGTCAGTGCCACATGTGTGTAGAATTATCATTCAATTTTATTCGTTTAGCATCTATGTTGTGAACATGTGTATCACTACTATCGAGATTCAATAAGAATAAACCATTCATCTCAGGTGCATAACCATAAAAGATATTACTCATATAAATCGAAAAACCTTTATTCTCAGACTTAAAAGAGTAACCGTCTCGCAATAAACAAGATCCAGATATAATGTTTATGCTTAACACAGGCACCAAATAACAATTATTTAAATTTAAAACTAATCCCGATGGTAGATGTAGAGGGAGCGTGCCGACGGCGATCACATCAACCTTGGAGCCATTTCCAACGCGCATCGTCACCTCGTCTCTTGCCAGTCTTCGTTTATTCCGCAGCTCCTATTTCGAGTTACAAATACGAGCAACCGAACCAGTATCAAATACCCAGGCACTACTACGACTACTAGTAAGATACACATCAATAACATGTATATCAAATATACCTTTCTTCTTGATGTTGCCGTTCTTCAGATCTGCCAGGTACTTGGGGCGATTACGCCCAAAGGACCAGCACCCTTGCAGTAGAAGCACTCAGTTTTAGGTTTAGGACCAGCCTTGGGCTTCTTAGCAGGTGCGGCAGCTTTCTTGCCATCCTTTTTGAAGTTGCCCTTGTTCTTAGGCTTGCCCTGTTTATTGAAATTGGTGGTCTTATTGACCATCAACACTTGGTGTTCTTTCATGATCTCCACTTCAGCAGTTTTTAGCATGGACGATAGTTCAGGCAACGTCTTGTTCATGCATTGCATATTGTAGTTCATCACAAAGTTCTTGTAACTTGGTGGCAGTGATTGGAGGACACGGTGAATCCCCAATTCATTAGGAATCGGTATCCCCAACTCTCGGAGTTTGTTTGCGTGCCCAGACATGGTGAGCACGTGCTTGTTAACGGAGCTACCCTCTTCCATCTTGCAGGTAAAGAACTTCTCGGAAGCTTCATAGCTTTCCATGGCCGCGCGAGTCTCAAATATGAGTTTGAGCTCCTTAATGATTTCAAATGGGTCATGGTGCTCAAAATGCTTTTGAAGCTCCGATTCTAGACCGTACAGGATGGCACACTGAACTGTGGAGTAGTGATGTTTCCGAGTGGCATAAACATTCTTTACGTCATCGGTGGCATCTTCTGCAGGTGGGTCACCTAGCGGTGCTTAGAGTACATAGGTCAACTGACCAGCCCTGAGGACGATCTTCAGTCCATGGAACCAGACAATATCCTTCATATACTTTGAGTAAGGAGGCAATTTAATAGCATCAGTCAAAGGAATTTGTAGGAATAAAGGTTTCATCCACTCACAAAACTTATTATAGTGTTCATCTTCCTTTGACTTGTGTTTCTTATCAGGGAAAGGCATAGGTTTTTGGACCCAAGGCTCTCTTTCACTACCATGTTTCTTAGCAATAAAATCTTCTTTAGTGTATTTAATATTCTTAGTGTGGTTTTCAGGTTCTTCTTCAACTTTTTCTTTATCAGGAACATCAGTTTCTTCATTACCACTTTCAGTTTCAGCATCAGAGATAGATATACTATTAGGATCTTTAGCAGATTCAGAGGGTTCTACAATAGTTTTATGTTTCTTTTTTCTTTTCTTACGAGTAGAACCACTATTTTCACCTTGTTGAAAATCCTTCTCAATTCTTTTGGGATGCCCCTCAGGATATAGAGGATTGATGGCTCAGTGTTGATGTAGAGCTTGTTGGGAACCCCAAGAGGAAGGTATGATGAGCACAGCAGCAAGTTTCCCTCAGTTATGAAACCAAGGTTTAATCGAACCAGTAGGAGCAAGGAAACACCCCAAAGGTGTTGCTAATGAGCCTTCAAGGTATGCATCATCGGTGCTAGTAGCAACGTGGAGACCTACACAACATAACCACAGAACTCTGTCCCCAACTTGCGATGAGGTTGTCAATCTCACCGTGTTCTGCTGAAAACAAAGGATTGAATGTATCGAATGGAAGGAAGTAATAGTTTGCAGAAAGTAAACACAAAGCAGTAAATAGTTTGTAGATTGTATGTAAAGAAAGGACCGGGATCCATAGTTCACTAGAGGTGACTCTCCTTAAGATAGATAACATGCTGGGTGAACAAATTACAGCGGAGCAATTGACAAACACCGAGAAAGCATACAAGCATATACTAATCATCTTGACTCCTTTGAAACTTGATTGGGCATTACAACATTATACGTAGACCGCCATCCAACTGCATCTATGACTAATAATCCACCTTTAGGTTATCATCCGAACCCCCTCCAGTATTAAGTTGCAAGCAACAGATTATTGCTTTATGAATTGCGTGTAATGTAAACAATATGATTGTTCTATGAACAAAGGATTGTTGTTTTCTCCCTAGTAGCAACATCACATCTAGTACCTTAGAGATTTCTGTCACTTCCCTAGATTACTAGAGGCATGAACCCACTATCGAGCATAAATACTAACTCTTGGAGTTGCTAGCATCTACTTGGCCAAGATAGCTACTAACAACGGAAAGCATGCAAGATCACAAATAACAAAGACATGATAGAATCAATCATCAATCTGAAATAGCATCTTAATATCCATCAGATCCCCGCAAACACAACATGCAGGATTACAAATAGATGATCTTGATCATGAACGGAGCTCACAAGATCTAAACATGGTAGCACAAAGGATAAGAACCAGCCATCTAGCTACTACATGGACCCGTAGTCCAAGGATGAACTACTCACGCATCACACCGGAGGCTTGCATGGTGATGAAGAAGGCCTGTGGTGAATTCTCTCCAAGGGTGCCGGGAAGAGCTTCAGATCCCTCCTGATCTAGGGATGGAGATGACGGCGGCTACAGACTCTTTCGTGGATTTTTGATTGGGTACTTAGTGTTTTCGTCCCGAGGGCATCTTATAGGCGGAAGGAGAGGCCGAGGGGGTGCTAGGGTCGGCCAGACCACCCCCTGGCACGGGCCAGGCCTAGCCGTGCGGCCAGGTGGTGTGGTCGGCCACTAGCCCTTCTCCGTCTCGTATTCTGGCATCTGTTGACTTCCGGAAAATAGGCACTTTGGCTTTTGTCCCGTCCAATTCCGAGAATATTCATTTCTGACCTTCCTGGAACCAAAAACAGCAGAAAACAGGCAGCTGGCACTGTGGCTCTTGTTAATAGGTTAGTCCAAGAAATCATATGAAAAGTACTCCAAAGTGTGGACAAAACACAAGAAAGTGGATAAAACCAAGCATGGAACATCAGAAATTATAGATACATTTGCAATGTATCAACATCCCCAAGCTTAACTCCTGCTCGTCCTCGAGTAGGTAAGTGATAAAAAGAAACAATAATTTTTGAGGTGACATGCACCATCAAAGACTTGATCAAAGTATTTGTAAAACATTCAAAGTTGGGATCATAGTACTTCAATCATAACATGAAAGACAAAGTTCTAGCTATAAGACAAAGAAACTATGATGCAACATGAAAAGGCACAAACAAAAGATTCATGAATAACAATGCTTTGCAAGACGTTTGTTTGTTTCACATAAAGAAAACATAGCATAATAGTATTCAGCTTGTCCCTCATAGAGTAGCAAATATAAATGCATAGGACACCTTCAAAGTTCATAAGAGTGACTAGATACAAATAGTTTAAAACAAGCAATATCAAGTTATGCATCGATCAACTAGTCTTGGGACAATGCACATAGAACTAAGAATGGCCACTATGCTCTCAAAGTAGGTGCATAAAGGTAGAAGGTGGAGACTCAATAAAATGGTGGAAGAAAGGCCTTCATAAAAGGAAGTAGGGATTCAAGTCTCATAAAGAGCTTCCAAAAATTATGGTACTTATAGCATTCGGCTCTCATTGCCCCTATCATAAGCATCTTGAAGTGATTAAGGTTAAAGTGAACAAACTATGGTGTACATGCTTGAGGAAGTATAAGTTAGGAATCTCATGTCCCTTGTATACGAGGGCCGCTCCTCATGCTCCTCAAGTTTAGTCACTGGTAAGTTCTTGTCATCGTAAGTACATGTGTATCATAGAGAACCGCCAACGGGGTACCCCTTGCCCGATGATACGTAAGAATCCCCATATCAAAATGACAAGGCAAGTAGACAACGAGAATCTCGGCATTCTTCTTATTTACCATGGGAATATGGTGCTTTTTTCTCTCTTTCCTCTTTTCATAGTATCTCTTTTTTTCTTTTCTCTTTTTTTTCTCAATATAGGACTCTTTTTTTATAAGAAGAATGCTTCATAGACAGCTCATTATGGTTATGTTGCAGGTTTCCACCATGTCAGCATGGATTAGACCAAACCCAGTGCTTTCTCTAACACATATACATAACTCCATGGACTTACAAGCTCCCTTTCATTTCACACCGACGACATCCATAAACAAAAGAGCATGATATCAACTAGGTACAAGTACCGAGTGCAATGTTGAAAGCGTTCCCCATGACAGCATGGTTCTGCTAATTCCCAACAAATAAGTGCAAGCATATACAACATAGAAGTCACAATGGTTCAATTTTATTAAGGGCAAGAAAAGTAAAGTGTGCTATCAAGTTCGTGAGAGCTTTAATCACTAGTTTTCTCATAACAAGTTTAATTCGGAAGGTAAACAAAAGCATGAATATACTTGGAATAGCTTAAGCTAGTAGGTAGGTATGGTGGACTCTTTGGAATAACTTGTTTTAGGGAGTTGGATGCATGAGTGGAACTCATACTCGGTTGTGGAGGCTAGCAAAAGATTGGGAGCGACAAACTAAGAGAGCAATAATGGCCATAATCATGCAGAGCGACAAAACATCATTGATCAAAGCATAAAGTGATACTACACGTTGAAAACTAAAGGATCATAAAGGCTATGGTGACTTGAGATAGTCATAACATGGTGTGAGCATGTGCCAAGTCAACCCAAAAAAAGCATCAAAGGAGAATACCACTATACTATGCTTTAATATGCTAAAACAACGCATGATTCATCCAAGGCACATTAAGCAATCTCAATTGTTTATAACAAGTCATGTTATAGCAAAGAATACTAAGCATAAAGCCAAAACAATATCAAGCATGGCATGACAGAGCATAGGCCACAGTAAAAAACGAGCTCTTTTTACCACATAAGCATGAGCTTTCCTACTCTTTTCCAAACCAAACCAAACTATTTGCAAACCAATGTAAGAAAGAGGGGGTACAACCAATTTATTCATCAAACTAAGCAAACAAAGCAAACGAAAACCAAAACGAAAACGAAAAAGAAGACGCTCCAAGAACAACACAACTGTGCATGAAACAATAAAAATGAAGCGTTTGGAAGAAACCTGTGATTTTTATTGATGAAGAGGGAGATGCCTTGGGCATACCCAAGCTTTGACGCTTGTACTTCTTGGATATTTCTTGGGGTGACACGCGTGGCATCCCCAAGCTTGAGCTTTAGTCCATCCATCATCTCATTACTCATTCCTTCCATACACCTGAAATTTTTCCTTCATACAAAACTTTACACAATCTTTATTAGCAAGATTAGTGCACTCAAGATAAATAAGTCTTAAGGTTCAGTTCTAACACCAAATAAACTTCCATTAGAGCACTAGCTACTGTAGCACTTCCCTCAAAAAGCTCAATTCCCCAAAAGAACTCAAAAACGAACCAACAAGAAGCAAATGCAGAAAATGGCAGAAATCTGTCAAAACAGACCAACAGGTAAAGACGAATTTTTTAGAAGACCTTATGTTGCTCAAATAAAAACGTGTTGAACTAACTAAAGTTATATAACAACCTGGGGCAGAAGCAAAAAAATTCACACCTCAAAAAGACCTACAGAGATTTTACAAGAATTTTTACGGTGAAGCACAGAAATCTGTTTCGGGACAGCAACTTTCCCAATCATTACTTCTCCCTCATTAGAGGTTACTCTTGGCACAAAAAGCAAATAAAAAGGACAAGGAGTGGTTATTAATGAAGTAATAACTTCCAAGACTCATTTAAAACTTTTGGGTTATCTCCTAATAAGTACTTTTCTTTAACGCCTTTAAGTTAGGCATAAGAAACAAGAAAGAATCAAGTGTTCTCAAATGAAGAAGCATTAAGACCAAATTTTGTTTTCATAGGAGAAGCAAAATAAATCTTCTCTCTCTTCTTAGGGAAGTGTTCTATACCTTTCTTGAGTGGGAGTTGATATTTAATGGTGCCTTCTTTCATATCAATAATGGCACCAATAGTTCTAAGAAAAGGTCTTCCCAAAGTAATAGGACAAGAAGCATTGCATTCAACATCCAAAACATAGAAATCAACGGGGACATAGGCATTGTTAACCATAATAAGAACATCATCAAGACTCCTCATGAGTTTCTTTTTATCATTATCATCAAGTCGGACATTCAAATAACAATCTTCAAGTGGAGGCAAATCAAACATATCATAAATCCTTCTAGACATAATAGAAACACTACTATCAAGATCACATAAAGCTTTGAAATCAAAGTCATTCACTTTCATATTAATGATGGGTTCCTAACCATCTTCTTGTTTTATAGGAATAGAAGCTTTATGTTTCATCTTTTCTTCTTTAATCTTTATGAGAGCATCAGTAATGTGTTTTGTAAAGGCCATGTTCATAGCACTAGCATTAGGACTTTTAGCAAGCTTTTGTAGGAACTTAATACCTTCAAAGATATTGCAACCATCAAGATCAAAATTATCATCTAAGATAGTAGAACTATTACTAGCCTCAACACTAGTGGTGGTGATAGTACAAACACTAATGTTTCTAGCAATTTCATCTTCTCTTTCCCACTTAGCATGTAATTCAGCTAATAGTCTAACATTTTCATCAATTCTTACTTGTATAGCATTAGTAGCTGCAAAGGGATTATCATTAGTTTCAGGTTTAGCAGCCATTTTATTAATCAATGAAGTTTGAGCTTTGATACGTCCATTTTGCATCACTATTCTATGTCTTAATTCACTATTATTCATTGATATATTTCGTATTGAGAGGTGATACTTATGTTATTTCATCTATTTTTGCATGGTTGATGACTTTTGGAGCATGGACCGTTGCAGTCAGGATTCTGATGGAAAAGGTGCTGTTTGGAGGCAAAATTCACGAAGATCAGAAAATCCAGGAAAATATATGGAAAATCCTATTTTTCCAAAAGACTCAGGATGCCAGAAGATGGAGTGGAGGTGGGTCACAGGGGGCCCACACCACCCCATGGCGCGGGCAGGCCTAGGCCGCGTCAGGGAGTGGTGTGGCCGCCCTGGCCCACTCCAGCCTCTCCCGGCGATATCATCCCCACGAAACCCTAAGACTGGGAGCAACCACAGAAAGATTTCGCGCCTCTCATGGGCGGAAAACACCAAGAGAGAAGATCTCTCCGCATGATTTCTGCCGGGGGAATTCCTTCCCGGAGAGGGGAGATCGTCGCCATCAACACCACCATCAAGCTGGGCTTCATCAGGATCATCATCATCACCACCACCATCATCACCATCATCACCCTCATCATCATCTCCATATTGCTGTAACAATTGCGTTGAATCTTGCATAGTTCATAGGGGAAACTTTCCCGGTGTTGATTACTCTTTGTAGTTGATGCTATTGAGTGAACAATTGAATTATTGTTTATGTTCAGATTGTTATACATAATTATTCCATCTCTAATCATGATCCATATGATGTCTCGTGAGTAGTTCGTTTTTGTTCTTGAGGACATGGGAGAAGTCTTGTTGTTAGTAGTGGAGTTGCGTTGAGAAAGATTCAATAGATTGTTATTTAAGTTGTGGTGTACTTCTTCTAGTGGTGTCATGTGAACGTCGACTACATGACACTTCACCTATATGGGCCTAGGGGAATGCATTGTGTATTTGGCTACTAATCGTAGGGGTTGCTGGAGTGACAGAAACCTGAACCCCTGTTAGGAAACCATTGCACAAGGGCGTAAGGGTCTTAGAGTTTAAAGTTGTGGTTAGGTTTCTACCTTAATTACTTTCTTGTACTTACGGATGTTTGCAAGGGGTATAATCACAAGTATGTATTAGTCTTGGATGGGGCGGTACATTAGCACAGGTTCACCCACACAACACGTAGCAAGCTAGAGAATATTAATCGACTATATGAAGTGAAAGCACTTGATAGTCTTCCCATGTGTCCTCGAGAATGTTTGGTCATCTATAGAGATACAACCGGCTTGTCCTTTGCTGCATAAAGGATTGGGCCACTTGCTACATTTATTCCTACTGTCTTTTATTTACTCGTACTTTGTTTACTTGCTTTATCGAAAACCCCTAAAAATCCGTTTGCTAAGTATTTGCAGAGAATTCCTGATCCATACCACTAGCCAGCACCTTCCGCTCCTCGTTGGGTTCGACACTCTTACTTATCGAAAATACTGCGATACACCCCTATACTTGTGGGTCATCAAGACTATTTTCTGGCGCCGTTGCCGGGGAGTGAAGCGCTATTGGAGAGTGGAACTGGTAAAGGAAACTTCTACTGTGAGTATTGTTTACTTCTGCTAGTTGCTTTATTTTCGTTATGGATAATTCGCTGAGTTTCTTATTTGGTAATGCTACTACCACTGCTAAGGTAGTAGATAAGCCACCACCTGCTGAGAAAGATGTTTTCAAAATACCTACAAGAATTATTGATCGTGTTATGGATAACTACTATGTTGGGGATGGAACTGTCCATCCCGGTGATCATTTACTCTTTATACATGAATTATGCGGGTTGTTCAAGTGTGCAGGTATCACTACCTATCAAGTTAAGAAGAAGTTATTCTCATTGTCGCTGAAAGGAAGAGCTGAGGAATGGTATAAGCTGCTGAAGAATGGTCAAGCTCTAGAATGGGAGGAAAAAGTGCCTCTCTTTTATTCAAAGTTTTATCCTCCTAGTGAGATTCATAAAGATCGGAATCAAATATACAACTTTTGGCCTCTTGATGGAGAGAGTACAACTCAAGCTTGGGGGAGATTAAGTTACTAATGCTCAAATGTCCCATTCATGAGCCCCCCAACAATATTATTATCAATAACTTTTATGCAAGGCTCCCTCTACATGGTAAGGATTTATTGGATGCTTCTTGTGCTGGATCATTCACTCGCATGGAAGAAGAAGCTAAATGGGACCTTCTGGACCGTATTCAAGACAATGCTGAAGCTTGGGAGAATGACAAAGGTAGAAAGTCAGGTATAAATTATGATTATGAATGCATTGAGTCTTTTATGGGAACTGATGACTTTCAAAATATTAAAAATGCTTATGGTCTAGACTCTCAAGCTATTGCTTCTTATTTTAAGGCTTTTGCTTCCTATATTGAAGTGCCTAAAAAAAGTGGAATAAGTATCATGAACCTTATAAAGATATTGCTAAGAGTGTTCCTGCAAGAAATACTGAAGTTTATACTGCTAATCATGTTTTACCTGAACCTTATATTGAGAAAATGCCTTTTCCAGTTAAGGTGAAGGATCATTCTATGATAGCTAGTATGGTTAATGAAAGTATGAGTAAAGCTATTGAACCTGATAAACAAATGGTTGATGAACCTATAATAGCAAGTGTGAAAGACTTTGTCACTAAATATGAAAAAGAGGGACACCCTATCCTTTGTAAGGATACCTCTAATATTGTTTCACAAAGTAGTGATATGAGAGCTAGTATCCCTGTGTTTTCTGTTAGAATAAGTGATCATTGCTATGATAGTCCTTGTGATAGCTATATTGTTAAGTTGATGCATGATGCTGAAAGTTACTATGAAAGAGGGAAAAGTGTTATTATGCATCTCAATAATATCAAGTTTCCTCGTTTTATGCTGAAAGTTTCTATGTTGCACCTCTTTTGCCTTCTTATGCAAGTTGCCTCTGGTTTCAAAAACTTGTTTGTTTACAAAATCCCCTTGCATCGGAAGTGGGTTAGACTTAAATGTGTGGGTGTTTTTGCTTCTTAATGCTCTCTTTCACTTCAATTCATATCCCTATGAGAGCCTCTTCAAAATTATCATGCCCATCTTAATGGCTATAAAGAAAGAGCTTTATGGGAGACAACCCAATTTGTTTTTGCTTTCAGTTTGTTTTTGTTTCTTTGAGTCTTGGAAGTTATTACTTTGGTAATAACCACTCCTTATACGTTTTGTTTGGTTTTTGTGTCAAGATCAACCTCTAATGAGAGAGAAGTAATATTTGGGGAAGTTGCTGTCCCGAAACAGATTTTTGTGCTTCACCGTAAAAATTCGTGAGACCTCTATATGTCGGATTGAGCTGTAATTTTTTGTGCTTCTGCCCCAGGTTGTTATTTAACTTTTGTTAGTTTTGAACTTTTTGATTTGAGCAATAGAAGATTTTCAGAAAAATTGATCTTTACCTGCTGGTCTGTTTTGACAGATTTTGCCAATCTTGCATTTGCTTCTTTATTCGATTTCCTTTTTGAATTCTTTTTGGGTTTTCGGAAGGAGTTGCTACAGTAGCTTTTGTTTTGATGGTTTTCAGTTGAAGTTAGACTCAAAAGTTTTTATCACTTCATATATACTAATGTTGCTAATGAGGATTGTGTGAAGTTCTGTGTGAAAGAAATTTCCAGGAAGTGGAGACAATGGTGTAATAAGGAAGAGAAGGGTTTTATGACTCAAGTAATAAGTGTATGAAGATGAAGATATCAATGATATTCAAGAGATGACTCCGAAAGAATCTACTAGATACCAAACTCAGAAACCTGCAGAATCCGTTTCCAACTAGGTAACAGTTCTGGTAAGAAAAGTTCCACGAAAATACAATCCAACTATATTTTTGCAGTTTTCGGTCAATATGGAAATCTACAAAGCGAAAAAGGGACGGAAACGGAGCCGGGGTGGCCCACACCACCCCATGGCGCGGGCCCACCCCTGGACGCGCCACCAGGTGGTGAGGCCACCTAAGACTCCGTCTCCGACCCGTTTTCTCCCAGTACCTTCCTTTTGATACGAAACTTCGTAATATATAACCCCCCGGATCCCCCGAGGTCCGGATATCGTGTTTTCGTCGTGTTTTTGTTTCAATCTGTTTCTGTCAGAATATACTCTTTGAGAGCTTAGAAGCACAATGGTGTCCGCCAAGGATAAAGGGAAGGAGCCCATGGAGGAAGACCTCCAAGACCCCGGGAAGGAGAAGGAGATCAAGAGTGAAGGTGAAGAGGAGCAAGGACAATGTCCGCATACCGGCACCACCATTGCAAGCATTGGAGTGGTGAAACCTGCCAAGATTAGAAGGACTGCACGGATGCAGACTAGGGGGAAAGCTCCTCATCACAGTTTGGCTCCATGGTCACTTCCTCCATGCACCAAGAATCCTTTCCATACCCTTATCCATGAGCATCAATACCGGAATATGCCCAAGGAGAAATTACCCTCCAATTGGGATTTGCCTCGTTCTAGCCATGCAGGAAAGGAAGACTTCAAGGAGGAAGAGTGGGGAAAGAATAGCAAGAGCTGGAATTCTCAACACGACATGATCATGAGCCGCATTGAGCAAAACTCACAGCTGATTCGTAATCTCACCTTCGAGATTGAGGACTTGGGGAAGCTGATCAGAGAGCTCATTGAGAGGATACCACCACCACCAAAGGAGTAATTCGTCATCAGGTTTGCCATCCCCTTGGTTTGTTCCAAGCTTGGGGGAGTGTCGCCGTATCATATCACTATCTTCTATCTTTTTACCTTATTAGTAGAGTCATATCATGAATAGAGGAGTTATTTTGTAGTATGGTTTGCATTATGGAAGTGTCCCCTCTCTCGTTAGATATGTATACCTTGGTGTGAGTTGCCGTTATGGAATATTAATGAGAAGTTCTATCATTCACTCTTTTGCATAGCTTATATTAGTTTTCAATTCGTGGTTATATGATTGATCTTGTTGTTAGTATTGGTAGCACTTTGGGATCATTGAGTTAATTTAGTTGGTTTTGGCAAACCTGGCTCAGTCAGTAGCAACACCTTTTTGAGAGTTGAAAAGAAAAAGATAGAAGTACTCTAGAGAAAAATAATTTCATCATCTTTCTTTCTTGATTTGCTCATAAGTCTAGTATTCTCTAGTTAAGATCTTTTGTGCTTCCAAGGAAGATTGCATGTTTGTTTTTATCATTTGTATGTTTGGTTGTTTCCTTCAACTCTTGTACTTGCTACCCAGCCTTGCTAGCCAAAAACCTGTACTGAGAGGGTATTCTTCTCATGCATCCACCTCCTTTAAACCAAAACATTTGCCATTTGTGTCCACTATACCTACCTAGTAGCATTATTGCTATTCCAAGTAAATTCCTGTTTTGTCTACCTCCCAAATTAAACTTGTTATGTGAAAATTAGTGATTAAAGCTCTCACGAACTTGATGGCACACTTTACTTTCTTGCATTTAATAAACTTGAACCATTGGGTCCTTCTTTGTTGTGTATATGCTTGCGCTTTATGAGTTGAAGTTAGCCGAACCATGTATCATGGGGACCGCTTTCAACACTTCATTTGTACTTGTACCTAGTTGATATCATGTTCTTTTGCTTATGGACCCTGGCGGTGTGAAATAAAAGTGGAACTTGTAAGACCATGGAGTTTATATGTGTGTTAGAGAAACGCCTGGGCCGCTAGCTTAAGCCATGCCTAATCATGGTGGAAACTTGTAACATAACTATAGTGAGCATTCTATGAAGCATCCTCAATAAAAACCTATGCAAATAGCAAATAAAAAGATCGCTGAGATGCTCACTGTCTGCTTGCCTTGTCATTTTGATTATGGGATAGCTCCTGTGTCATGTACAAGGGGTACCCCGTTGGCGGTTCTCAATGATACGCATATATTTACAATGACAAGAGCTTGCTCGTGACTGAAGTTGAGTAGCATGAGGATCGGTACTCATAAGTAAGGGGCTTGAGATTTCAACTTATAACTTGTCAAGCATATCCTCTTAGTTGTGTCACTTTAACCTTAACCACCTAAAGATGCCTATGATAGGGGCAATGAGAGCTGAAAGCTAGTAAGTATCATAATTTTTGGGAGCTCTTTATGAGACTTGCAATCCCTGCTTCCCTCTGCGAAGGGCCTTTCTCTTACTTTGTAGTTGAGTCAGTAAATCTACTCCCCTCTACCTCAGCAAGTATTTTGAGTTGTTGTGTTTCATTCATTCATATGATGATTTATTCAATCATGTCTTATGTTCCTTGCTTTGCACATTGCTCTTATCTTGATCTTTACTACTTTGAAAGCTATCTTTGAAAAACCAGCTATTTGTGAACTCCAGCAAATTATCAACTATTGTTTGACCAAGAGCTAAGTTTGCCATTACCAATTATGATTCACTTTATGTATCTTTATTGTGTTTCCTTTACTCATTGCAAGTTGAGTTATATAATAGTGAGTTGTTTTCTATTATGATATATGTATTAGATGAATGTGATGCTTCTTGTTCGTATTCTTTTATCGACTCTTCACTCCATAAACTTGAGGTCATGTTTATTGAGCTCAGTTTCGCTTGGGGACAAGCGAAGTCTAAGCTTGGGGGGGTTGATACGTCCATTTTGCATCACTATTCTATGTCTTAATTCACTATTATTCATTGATATATTTCGTATTGAGAGGTGATACTTATGTTATTTCATCTATTTTTGCATGGTTGATGACTTTTGGAGCATGGACCGCTGTAGTTAGGATTCTGATGGAAAAGGTGTTGTTTGGAGGCAAAATTCGCGAAGATCAGAAAATTTGGGAAAATATACAGAAAATCCTATTTTTCCAGAAGACTCAGGATGCCAGAAGATGGAGTGGAGGTGGGCCACAGGGGGCCCACACCACCCCATGGCGCGGGCAGGCCTAGGCCGCGCCAGGGAGTGGTGTGGCCGCCCTGGCCCACTCCAGCCTCTCCCCTCAGGCGTATATCATCCCCACGAAACCCTAAGACTCGGGGAGCGACCACAGAAAGATTCCGCCGCCTCTGCGGGGTGGAAAACACCGAGAGAGAAAGATCTCTCCGACAGACAGATTTCTGCCGGGGGAATTCCTTCCCGAAGAGGGGAGATCGTCGCCATCAACACCACCATCAAGCTGGGCTTCATCGGGATCATCATTATCACCACCATCATCACCATCAGCACCCTCATCATCATCTCCATATTGCTATAACAATTGCGTTGAATCTTGCATAGTTCATAGGGGAAACTTTCCCGGTGTTGATTACTCTTTGTAGTTGATGCTATTGAGTGAACCATTGAATTATTGTTTATGTTCAAATTGTTATACATCATTATTCCATCTCTGATCATGATCCATATAATTTCTCGTGAGTAATTCGTTTTTGTCCTTGAGGACATGGGAGAAGTCTTGTTGTTAGTAGTGGAGTTGCGTTGAGAAAGATTCAATAGATTGTTATTTAAGTTGTGGTGTACTTCTTCTAGTGGTGTCATGTGAACATCGACTACATGACACTTCACCTATATGGGCCTAGGGGAATGCATTGTGTATTTGGCTACTAATCGTAGGGGTTGCCGGAGTGTTAGAAACCTGAACCCCCGTTAGGAAACCATTGCACAAGGGACGTAAGGGTCTTAGAGTTTAAAGTTGTGATTAGGTTTCTACCTTAATTACTTTCTTGTACTTACGGATGTTTGCAAGGGGTATAATCACAAGTATGTATTAGTCTTGGATGGGGCGGTACATTAGCACAAGTTCACCTACACAACACTTAGCAAGCTAGAGAATATTAATCGACTATATGAAGCGAAAGCACTTGACAGTCTTCCCATGTGTCCTCGAGAACGTTTGGTCATCTATAGAGATACAACCGGCTTGTCCTTTGCTGCATAAAGGATTGGGCCACTTGCTGCATTTATTCCTACTGTCTTTTATTTACTCGTACTTTGTTTACTTGCTTTATCGAAAACCCCTAAAAATCTGTTTGCTAAGTATTTGCAGAGAATTCCTGATCCATACCACTAGCCAGCACCTTCTGCTCCTCGTTGGGTTCGACACTCTTACTTATCGAAAATACTGCGATACACCTCCTATACTTGTGGGTCATCAAGCTTCAGACAAAGATGATATATTTCTTTCAGCATAGGGAGTTTCAATTGTAAACTAGGAATTTTCTTATTTAGACTCTCAAGTTGATGGCTAATGTTCTTGAAAATTATAGATTGTTCCTCCATAGTTTTATTGAATAGTTTATTTTGCTCATATTGCATTTGCATGAAGTTTTTAGTGGCTCTTTCAACTTCTAAAATTTTTCCTTCACTAGGTAATCCAGGTTTACCATTATAGCCATAAGTATTATTAGGAGGGTAGGGCCTATAATTGTTATTACCATAAGCATTGTTGCCAAAATTGTTATTTCTTATGTAGTTCACATCAACTTGCTCTTCTTGAACAACCAAAGAGGCTAAAGGAACATTATTTGGATCAATATGGGCTTTCCCATTAACAAGCATAGACATAATAATATCAATCTTATCACTCAAGGAGGAAGTTTCCTCAACAGAATTTACCTTCTTACCTTGTGGAGCTCTCTCAGTATGTCATTCAGAATAGTTAACCATCATATTATCCAGAAGCTTTGTTGCAGCACCCAAAGTGATGGTCATAAAGGTACCTCCAGCAGCAGAATCCAATAGGTTCCTTGAAGAGTAGTTCAATCCTGCGTAAAAAGTTTGGATGATCATCCAAGCAGTCAGTCCATGAGTGGGACATTTCTTTACCAAAGATTTCATTCTTTCCCAAGCTTGAGCAACATGTTCATTGTCAGATTGTTTAAACTTCATTATTTCACTTCTCATAGATATAATCTTAGCAGGAGGATAGTACTTTCCAATGAAAGCATCTTTGCACTTATTCCAAGAATCAATACTATTCCTAGTTAAGGAATTCAACCATTCTTTAGCTTTTCCTCTCAAAGAGAAAGGAAACAATTTCAGCTTAATAATATCACCATCTACATCCCTATGCTTTTGCATCTCACAAAGTTCAACAAAGTTATTAAGATGGGCAGCAGCATCTTCATTACTAATACCAGAAAATTGTTCTCTCATAACAAGATTGAGCAAAGCGGGTTTTATCTCAAAGAAAGTATCTTCAGGCATAGGTGGAGCAATAGGTGTGCTCATAAAATCATTGTTGTTGGCGCTAGTGAAGTCACACAACTTTGTGTTCTCAAGAGTAGTCATTTTTTGTGTTTTCAAATAAGAAAGCAAACTAGTAAAACTATTTTTTTGTGTTTTTGATAACAAAACAAGAAAACAAAGCAAAAAGGAACTAAGCAAAACAAAAATAACAAAGTAAAGAGATTGGTTATGAGGGACTCCCCTTGTGATGATGTCCTTGACTCCCCGGCAACGGTGTCAGAAAAATGCTTGATGGCTCAGTGTTGATGTAGAGCTCGTTGGGAACCCCAAGAGGAAGGTATGATGAGCACAGAACAAGTTTCCCTCAGTTATGAAACCAAGGTTTAATCGAACCAGTAGGAGCAAGGAAACACCCCAAAGGTGTTGCTAGCTGAGCCTTGGCACGATGCACTATCGGTGCTAGTAGCAACATGGAGACCTGCACAACTCAACCACAGAACTCTGTCCCCAACGTGCGATGAGGTTGTCAATCTCACCGTGTTTTGCTGAAAACAAAGGATTAAACGTATCGAATGGAAGGAAGTAATAGTTTGCAGAAAGTAAACACAAAGCAGTAAATAGTTTGTAGATTGTATGTAAAGAAAGGACCGGGATCCATAGTTCACTAGAGGTGGCTCTCCTTAAGATAGATAACATGCTGGGTGGGAACAAATTACAGCGGGGCAATTGACAAACATCGAGAAAGCATACAAGCATATACTAATCATCTTGACTCCTTTGAAACTTGATTGGGCATTAAAACATTATACATAGACCGCCATCCAACTGCATCTATGACTAATAATCCACCTTCAGGTTATCATCCGAACCCCCTCCAGTATTAAGTTGCAAGAAACAGATTATTGCTTTACGAATTGCGTGTAATGTAAACAATACGATTGTTCTATGAACAAAGGATTGTTGTTTTCTCCCTAGTACCAACATCACATCTAGTACCTTAGAGATTTCTGTCACTTCCCCAGATTACCAGAGGCATGAACCCACTATCGAGCATAAATACTAACTCTTGGAGTTGCTAGCATCTACTTGGCCAAGATAGCTACTAACAATGGAAAGCATGCAAGATCACAAATAACAAAGACATGATAGAATCAATAATCAATCTAAAATAGCATCTCAATATCCATCGGATCCCCGCAAACACAACATGCAGAATTACAAATAGATGATCTTGATCATGAGCAGACTCACAAGATCTAGACATGAAAGCACAAAGGAGGAGAACTAGCCATCTAGCTACTACATGGATCCGTAGTCCAAGGATGAACTACTCACGCATCACACCGGAGGCTTGCATGGTGATGAAGAAGGCCTCCAGGGTGAATTCCCCTCTCCGGCAGGGTGCCGGGAAGAGCTTCAGATCCTTCCCGATCTAGGGATGGAGATGGCGGTGGCTACAGACTCTTTCGTAGATTTTTGATTGGGTACTTAGTGTTTTCGTCCCGAGGGCATCTTATAGGCGGAAGGAGAGGCCGAGGGGGTGCTAGGTCGGCCACCACCTCTGGCCTGCCAGCAGGGCCGCTGGCCAGATGGTGTGGCCGGCCCCAGTGCCTTCTCTCCGTCTCAGATCGCATCTGATGACTTCCAGAAAAATAGGCACTTTGGCTTTTGTCCCGTCCAATTCCAAGAATATTCATTTTCTGACTTTCCGGGAACCAAAAACAGCAAAAAACAGGCAGCTTTCACTGTGGCTCTTGTTAATAGGTTAGTCCAAGAAAACATATGAAAAGTATTCCAAAGTGTGGACAAAACACAAGAAAGTGGATAAAACCAAGCATGGAACATCAAAAATTATAGATACATTTGAAATGTATCAAGGATCCTGGGTAGCAGCACCACTTCTAGTTCTAATTTCATAAGCATGTTTTTCTTTGGCAGCGTTAACTATCAAGTCTTTTTGCACTTTAATAAGTTGATCTATTTGAGTTTGAACCATTTGAAAATGTTTAACAATCATTTTAACATCATTAGAGGTTCTTTCCACAATATCTTTTAACTCAACAATAGCTCTAGTGTTTTCCATTAGATGATTTTGCACCCTTTTATTAAAATTATCTTGCTTAGCAATGAAAATATCGAATTCTTCTAAGCATTGATCAGGAGGTTTAGAGTAAGGGATATCACCTTCATCAAAGTGTTGGAGAGAGTGTACCTCAATAGTGGATGAATGGGGGATTGGCTTACATAATTCTTCTATAGGAGGTAAATTCTTGACATCTGCAGCTTTAATTCCCTTCTCCTTAAGACATTTCTTAGCTTCCTTCATCACTTCATCACTCAATTCAATAACTCCCCTCTTCTTAGATAATGGTATAGGCGCCGGTATAGCTGGTTCAGGAGGAGTCCAATCTTCATAATTCTTGCTTGTTTTAGCCATTAATTCCTCAGCTTCTTTGGGAGTCCTATTCCTGAAAACACAATCAACACAACTATCTAGGTATGTCCTAGATTCTTCAGTTAGTCCATTATAAAATATATCAAGAAGCTCATTCTTAGGTAATGGACTTCCAGCCTGTGCATGAATCAAAGCACAAAACCTTGCCCATGATTCAAGCAATATCTCTTTTTCTCCCTGTTTAAAATCAAAAAGTTCCCGTAAAATAGCATGTCTAGCATTTGGAGGAAAATATTTCTGCAGGAAGGTACTAATCAAGCAATCAGGGCTATCAATAGATCCAGGAGGTAAATTACTAAACCAAGTTTTAGCTTCCCCTTTTAGTGAAAAAGGGAAAATCTTAGCAACAAAGTAAGTACGCATCTTAATATCATCAGAAAATAAGCTACTCATGGTAGAAAGCTCGGTCATATGTGCTACCGCGCTTTCATTCTTAGTCCCACAAAAAGGTTCTTTCTCAACAATATCTATGTAAGATAGATCAAGAGAGAAATCATAATCTTTATCTTTAATGTTTATGGGAGAAGCAGCAAACTTAGCAATAGGAGACAATATGGGTCTAATAGTACGCCTCTCAAGGAGATTCTTAGCAGCGCTCCTATCATGGGTGTTTTTACATTCTTTAATAAATTCATCGGTCATCTCAACATAAACATCTTCAATATCATAACTCTCAGTAGACTCAGGTGAACTAACAGGTGTAGTAGTGTCTTCATTAGGAGTTTCAGTATTTCCAGCTATATTTCTAGCAACCGTAGCATATAGGAAAGGACCTAATGAACCACTCTTATCAAGCACAGTAGAAGCAGCAGCATAAGTATCAGAAGTTTCAGATTCAACAGTAGTAGCAGTGTGTGTAGCATGCGTATGTGGTGGTGTAATGAGCTTACTCATAACAGATGGTGAATCAAGAGCAACATAGGTGTTCAGAACCGTACCTCTTCTTGTAGTGGATGGTAAAATAGGAACCTTGCCATCACGAGACTTACCCATGATGGATGGATGGCAGCGAACAATAATAAATCCAAGTGAACTTGATAAATAAATCTATGCTCCCTGGCAACGGCGCCAGAAAATAGTCTTGATGACCCACAAGTATAGGGGGTGTATTGCAGTATTTTTGAGGGAAGTAAAACCCAATTTATTGATTCGACACAAGGGGAGCCAAAGGATATTTATAAGCCTTAACAACTGAGTTATCAATTCAGCTGCACCTGGAAACAATCTTGCTCACGAGTTTATCAAGAGCAGTTTTGTAGTAGGAGTAGTAAAGTAATAGCAGTAGTAAAGTAAAGACAGTAGTAACAATTGTAGTAAACAGTAGGATTCGAGTGCGGTAGGCATAGGGAAGCATGGACGGGCGTTGCATGGACAAGACAATTCACATGGCAATCAGAACATAGGGCAATTGCAGATAAATAAGATAAAGCATCTAAGTACTAAAGAATCCTAGGCATGTGTCCCAAATATAGTCATACGTGCTCGCAATAAGAACTTGCACAACATCTTTTGTCTTGCCAGCCCGTTTGCAGCGGGGCCTCAAGGGAACTACTGGCAATTAAGGTGCTCCTTTTAATAGAGCACCGGAGGAAAGCATTAACACTCCGTGAACACATGTAATCCTCACATCAAAGCCATTCCCTCCGGTTATCCCGATTTCTGTCACTTCGGGGCCATTGGTTCCAGACAATAACGTGTGTATACAATTTGCAGGTAAGACCAAAAACAATACTATCATAATGAATCAATAACATGTTCAGATCTGAAATCATGGCACTCGGGCCCTAGTGACAAGCATTAAGCATAACAAGTTGCGACAAAGTCAAAAAACACTAATAATAGATACTAGGCACCATGCCCTAACAATCCGATGCCATTACATGAACGATCTCATTCAATCCCTACCATCCCCATAGCCTACAGCGGGTGATTACTCACTCATAGATGGGGGAAACATGGATGGTCGATGGAGAAGCGATGGTGATGATGATGGCGATGATCTCCTCCAATTCCCTGTCCATAGGTGCCGAATGGAGTTTCGGTGCTGTTTCATGGAATCTGTGGTGGCGGTGAGCGGATATCCTACGGAAAACGTCGACCCTCCTTAGTTTTTAGGTCAAGGCATCTTATAGGCAAGAGGAGACCAGGAGGGTGTAGCCTAGCCCGCATGGCCAGGTGGTGTGGCCTAGGCCCAGCCCCCCTCCGTCTTGTATTCTGGCACCGGGAGTCTTCTGGTGAAATAAGATTTTTGGCATATTTTCTGGGATTTTTCCTGATAGTTAATTTTCTGCACAAAAACTAGACACCAAGGCAATTCTGCTGAAAACAACGTTACTCCGTGTTAGTTGCATCCAAGTCACACAAGTTTAGAGGAGAAACAATAGCAAAAGTGTTCGAGAAAGTAGATATGTTTTGGACGTATCAGTAGCCGTCTCATCACCGTCTAGCATAAGTACGTCTCCACATAGTCTTGCTGATCTTTGTGTCTCTGGCGCATTTACTAGCTTAGGCACAATGTCTCACACAACCTCCAAGGTTGCCAATTTGTCCTGAGTCTGTGAATCCCGAATTTCTTCGAGGTGCACCCTATTCCCATAATCTTTCTGTCTTAGAATCTCTTTCTCCAGAACGACCCCGTTTTGAGGGACAAACACTTTGCCCTCTTCTCGATTGTAGAAATAGTAACCCAAAGTTTGTTTGGGGTAGCCTACGAAAACTACCTTATATGACTTGGGGCTGAGCTTGTTGGATTGTAATCTCTTGACAAAAGCTTCACATCCCAAAATCTTAAGAAAAGCTAAGGTCAGCTTCTTGCTCATCCACATCTCATGTGGTGTCTTTTCTACTGATTCAGATGGTACTTTGTTTAGTGTTATCGTTGATGTATCTACACAAAAAAACCAGAATGATAACGATAGATCCGTCTTACTCATCATCGATCTCACCATGTCTAACAAGGTTCGCTTCCGCTTTTCCGACACACCATTCCTCTGAGGTGTTCCCAGCGGGGTGAGCTATGGAACTATTCCACAACTCTTGAGATGGTCATCAAACTCATGGCTCATATACTTAGCTCGCTGATAACCCACAAGTATAGGGGATCGTGTGTAGCCTTTTCGATAAGTAAGAGTGTCGAACCCAACGGGAGCTAAAGGTAGGATAAATATTCTCTCAAGTTCTATCAACCACTGATACAACTCTACGCATACTAAACGTTTGCATTATCTAGGAAATAAAACTAGGGCAACAATACGAATAATAGAGATAACTTTGCATGATAACAAATAACAAGGAAGTAAAGCTAGTTGCTGCAGCAATAAAATACACTAAACTAACAGAACCATGAGTGTGGAATAGTGGTGGTAATTGTGGTGGCTTTGTCCAAGTTTAAATAGCGAATAGATCAGGTTCATTGTCTTCGATGCAGTTTTCTATGTGGGAGAGGCTAAATATACATACGCTTCCCTACTTGGAATTAAATGTACTATATGATTGGATTGTTAGCAAACATCCGTAAGTACTAATCAATGCATTAAGGTTTCCCCAACCATAGCCTTAAGTTTAATGGTCCTCTTACTCCCATACGTGCAACGTTCTAGTTCGCGTCCTCAGGTTTCTGTCACTCCGGCAGAACTCCCCCTTCCTTTTACACATACTACAAACCCTATGATGTTTAATCCATGTGCGCACAAATATAATGGACACCAAAGGACTGTACCATATCAACATACAACTCTAATGAACCAAAGACATTCAACCATTCAATCTAAGAACAAAGAAACTACACAAACATGACATAGATCATAGGATTATAACTTATAGCATGAAACACCATGTTTACATAGGACGGTACAGAGGTGTGTGGGAGGATGAACCACTGCATACTAGGAGGATTAGGTGATGGAGATGGCGGTGAAGATGGTGAAGAGGGCGGCGGCGACGCCGGCGGGAGCGTGGGGGACTCCTTCCCCGCCGCCGGTATCATGGGGGAGCACCGCCCCTTAGCCCCTTCCTTCATGGCTTCTTGGGAGCCATCCCCCATGGAGATGGGATCCATGGGGAAGGCAAAAATGTGGCTTTGGTGGCTGAAAAATCGTGGGTGGAGATGCCCTGGGCGAATTAGGTTTCCTCCCTTTATATAGCTTCTCGGATTCCCGTCACCCCATTTAGGCTGCAGTAAATCGGGCCTAGAAGGCTCGTCCGGACTCGGAATCAGCTAAATTTTATGTCCAGAATGTTTGTCGTGAAATTTTCAACAACTTTGTAGTTGAAGAGTTTTCCGTTTGACGCCATATTCGAACCGAAACCTGACCATCTTCAAAATGAGTTCTGAGACAGATTTCTGAAAAAATTCCAATTTGACTCCAACAAGGTTTCCACTTGTATTCTTTGTAATTCCTACACATCAAAGTGTAAAACAAGAACATTGTGCACTTTTGCAACTATTAGTAGGTTAGTCCAAATAAATCATAAAACTTTATACAAAAAGGAGTGTCAAAAGCATATTATTAGCATAAAACCATAAAAATTATAGATACGTTATGGACGTATCACTCGCCTCCATGATCTGACTGCAGAAACTTAATATTCTTACCGAGTTGGTTTTGCACTTCACTCAAAAACTCCTTGAACTTTTCAAACGTCTCCGACTTGGATTTTATCAGGTAGACATAGCCATATCTACTGAGATCATCCGTGAACATGACAAAATACTCATAACCACCTCTGGTTGTCGTGCTCGTTGGACCACATACATCACTATATATCAGTTCTAGCAAGTCGGACGCCCACTCACAACTCTTTACGAAAGGTGTCTTGGTCATCTTACCCAACAAACATGATTTACATGTTTCGAACGGCTCCAAGCCGGACGAATCCAGGAGTCCATCACTATGGAACTTCTACATGCGTTTCCAGATGATATGACCAAGGCGACAATGCCATAGATAAGTAGAACTAAGATCATTTGGCTTCAACCTTTTAGCATTCAGGTTATAGACTGATTTACATTCAAGATCAAGCACAAAAAGTCCAAATTGGACAAATGCATAGCCATGAAACACATTATTCAAATAAAAGGAACAACCATTGTTCTTAATACTTGATTCATAACCCTGCTCCGTAAAAAATGAGGCAGAAATTATGTTTTGGCTTAGTACAGGAACATAATAACACTTATTTAGTTCTACAAATCCTAAAGGTAACTGGAGTTGCATCGTCCCTATGGCTAATGCAACAACTCTTGTCTTCTTTCCGACTCTGATGTCAATCTCCCCTCTCGCAACACTCATATGCCTTACCAGGCCCTACATCAAGTTGCACACATGAACAACCGATCCGGTATCGTATACCCAGGTACTTCTAGAAGTGTCGGCAAGATAAATGTATATAAAATTCACAACAAGTGTACCTGAGTTGGAAGTCATACTTCCACTCCTGGCTTTATCCGCCTTGTACTTGTCGCAGTTCCTCTTCAAGTGACCCTCCGCCTTATAGTAAAAGCATACTATAACCGGATGTTTTGTCGGCTTGCCAGTCACTGAGCCAGAGTTGGGACTTGGATCCAGCGTGCCGTCTAACTTTGGCTTGGCTTTCTTAGACCAAGATTTCTTCTTGATCTTGGAAGCATTCTACACCATCAACACTTGATTGGTGCCGCCTCTCTTGATGTCGGCCTCTGTTGTCTTGAGCATCCCTTGAAGTTCTGCCAGTTTCTTATCCATACCATGCATATGGTAGTTCAAAATGAAGGAACCATAAGCACTAGAAAGAGAATTTAGGAGAATGTTGGTAACAAACTTTTTGCTGAAGGAAAAACCCAGACGATCCAAGGACTACACATATCCGACCATCTTGATCATATGCGGTCCTAGTGGATCTCCATCTTTCAGCTTGCACCCAAGCAAGGCTCTGGAGACATTGTACCTCTCTGTCCTAGCATGCGTCTCAAACATGATCTTGAGGGAAAAGATCATATTGTATGCCTCAACATTCTCGAACTGATGGTGTAGTTCTGGCTCCATGTGAGCGAGCATTAGGCAGCTGAATTCCGTCGACTCATCCTGATCCCGACGAAAGGCGGTTCTTACAACATTAGGCTCACTAGTGCCCAGCTCGTCTAGAATCGGATTGTCCAGGACATGTTCCTTCTTTTTTGCTTGAGAATGATTCTCAAGTTACAATACCAGTTGGTAAAGTTTGTTCCATTTAGCTTGTCCTTCTCAAGGATCGTACGCAACGCAAAACTAGAAATCTGAACGATGCTACTTGGTTCCATCTACAAACAAAATATGCAAACACTTAAGACAATGTATCAGTAATAGGAGAAGGTGGATTAAACTCGTTAAACGTGCACACTCCCACTGAGACTAATATCCCTCCGACAATCTATAGTAATTCATGATCCCGGTCAGTTATCCAACTAGTGAGCCAATGTGTCACTACTAGTCAGAGAACCTTCCGAGTAGGCAACACCTTGCCAATCAGATCTCTAGTTGATTCCTATTGGATTGTCCAACAACCATCCTTACCCAGAAGCCCGCAACTATTGCGATAACTCCGTCTAGCTACCAAGTGCCCTGCTTGAGAGAGTCTGAATCTCTCACACTTTAAGAGAATTAGCAGTGCCCCAACAATATGAGCCCACTAACCAAACGTGTCCGACTTGTATCGTTTCAGTAAATGGCGGAGTAATCCGACTAGACCTTCTTTGAGGGAAAAAGAAGCAAATGAAAACTACAAGTTGGAACCTTTCCGTCTCGCACTAGCTAATCTTTAGCTGTAAATTTTGATAGGGTACAACTATCCTATTCTTGTCCAACAAGAAAAGCAACTTTAGTGGTTGGTCGTGGACGTCAGCCACGTGACCTCCTATTCAGATCTAGACCAGTTTTGACCAACTTATTGGCCAAGACAAACCATATCTGGCCAATGCCCTAGATCAAAACATATCAAAAAGGCAAAACGAAAACAGCGAGAAAGATCAAATCTTTCTTACTAGCGCATCTCATGCGCAAGAAATAGGCCAAAAACCTAGAGCCGATACTCTGATACCACTATTGGGCAACACGCAGAGCGAGGCCGAAAACAAAAACTTTTCTGCTCCGGCTAGGTCTCCGGTGAGCCACCCCAAGATCCGGCTAAGGTCAAAGGCAATAGCTTGTACCTCTCGCCGCATAGGTGCGGAAGATGAGGAAGCGTGTCGCAGTGGCGCCGTACGTTCCCCTCGTCTAGTTTGGATCCGACAAACTTCTCAATCCTAGGACCACCTCGTCGTCGGCTCCGTGCTCCTCCTCACCTCCAACTTCACCGCCACCCAATGTCGCTGATGAGCACCGCAGGTGTGGTGCCTCTGCTGTCACACACACGTACAAGGTGGAACAACAGCAAGAGAGATCCTAGTCTTGGTCTTGCCATCACGAGACACGAAGGTAGTTGCCAAGTCTAGAGAAACCTTATGAAGCAACACCATATCCAAAACCATGTCTTGTCCACTGCCACCCACCTTCCTTTATATAGGCGAGTAGGTGAGGGCACACAACACTTGTGTCCCCGATCCTAAACCCTAACCCTAGTCAAAGTTGGTCCAACCCATTGACACATGTCCCTGTCCGAACAAGTCGAACTTGTCGGCTTGTGATAGTTGGATGATGATCCGCCTAGTTCCACTATCTTAAGCGTGCAATCCTGTAGGCTTACGGTAAGCTAGACACAACTCAGTAATCATTCAGTCAGAGCAGTGGCTCATTGACTTTCTGACTAGAGCTAATAATCGGTAACAGCCTCTAGCAAGACTTGTTGACTCCCGGTTTACGCAAGTGCCCTCAATGTGATGATTTGTCCGAGTCCCTTTGCCTCACGATATTGGTGATAAACCGAAGGGGAGATTTCGTCATCCCGGTGCTGGTTTACTCTCTTCTCGTTGTAGTGATAACTGATTCCCTCCAGCTTTACTAAGTCAGACTACCTCGATCAACACTTGATCGAGCAGCGCATGGCCATGCTTCTGAATCATATCACACGAGAGGGCCCAGAGAATATCTCTCTGAGATGGAGGGGCAAATTCCATCTTGGCTGACCCACGTCACGTAGCTTGCTTCGAAGTTGTCACAAGACCGCCCTCATGACTCCTAGTTACGGTGAACGTTGTATGGAGTCAAAGTCGGCTTTTCCACAACTCAGATCGAGCGATCCCCTCAGGTCTAAGGATTCTATTGTATTAGTCAGAGTGTATGACAGTGTGCTCACGTCCTACTAACCGTTGGATCGGTCTGACTATCATACCTCTTCCGACTAGCCAATGCAAGGTGGATAACATCTCCATGCCCATGACACATGAAACATTGTCATCTTCCGACTTACAAATTAGTCTCGGCAGTGGGTTTTCCTCCTAACCTCATATGACTAAGGACAAACGGGCTAGAGCTAGATACAAGTATGTGGTTTCACATCTTCAACGATTACAGTGACACATACAACTAGCTCTAAGCCAGATACTGGGTTACAAATACAAGGTTGAATGTGAGCCTCTAGGGCATCATTTCTAACAGTATCCCACTTGCACTAGAGTCGAACACTCAGGCGTCTCCAGGTCTTAGGCATCTTATGCCCATCTCTCTTACATGCGCCTCAAACTTAGGTTGTGGAAGCGTCTTGGTCAACGGGTTTGCAACATTGCATCCGTGTGTACCTTGCATAGCTTAATTTCTCTGCGATCGACGAACTGTCGGATCAGGTGAAATTTCCTGAGTATGTGCTTATTCTTTTGGTGTGCCCGTGGCTCCTTAGCTTGTGCAATAGCACCAGTATTGATATAGTACACGTCTAATGGACTGGACAAGACCGGAACAACCTCGAGTTTGATCAGAAAATTTCTGATCCAAACCCCTTCTCTTGCCGCCTCTGAGGCAGCAACATACTCAGCTTCCGTCGTAGAATCGTCCACCAATTATCGCTTGGAACTCTCCAGCTCACTGCACCTCCATTCACTATGAACACATAGCCGGATTGTGAGCGCGAGTCATCCAGGTCGGTCTGAAAGCTAGCATCTATGTAACCCTTTAAACGTAGCACTTCCTCACCACCATAGACTAGGAACTCATCTTGAGTATGTCTCAAGTACATAAAGATATTCTTTACTATTGTCAAGTGGCCTTCGCCAGGATCTGACGGATATCTGCTCGTTACACTTAGAGTATAAGAAATATTCGGCCTAGTACATATCATTGCATACATGATGGATCCTACTACTGAAGCATAAGAGATTCTCTCCATCTGACTTCGCTCATCGGTCGATGCTGGGCATTGAGTCTTACTAAGTCGGATTCCATGCGCCATTGGCAAGAAACCCTTCTTAGCCGAATCCATATTAAACTTGTTCAATATCTTATCCAGATATGTACTATGACTCAAATGTATTAGTCTCTGGGATCTATCTCTATAGATCTTAATTCCTAGTATAAATACCGTCCCACCCAAGTACTTCATTTGGAAACACCTTTCCAAAGAATTCTTGGTTTCTTCCAACATTGGAAAGTTGTTTCCGACTATCAATATGTCATCTACATACATTAGCAAAAAAGTAACTGAGCTTTCACTAAACTTCCTGTATATATAAGAATCTTGTTCGCTTTTGATAAAGCCAAACGATTTAACCACTTCATCAAAACGAATGTTTCAACTCCGACTTGCTTGCTTCAATGCATAGATGGATTTCTAAACCTTGTAAACTTTATTAGGACTAGCCAGATCGACAAAACCCTCGGTCTGTTCCATATACACGTCCTCGGTTAAATTTCCGTTAAGGAAAGCCGTTTTGACATCCATCTGCCATATCTCCCAATCAAAATATGCAGCTAGTGCTAACATGATCCTCACCGACTTAAGCATCGCTACTAACGAGAAATTTTTGTCATAGTCAACTCCTTAAACTTGTCGGAACCATTTCGCGACAAGCCATGCTTTATAGACAGAAATATTTCCGTCTCGGTCTGTTTTCCTCTTAAAGACCCTTTTTCTCTTGATAGATCTTGCACCATCTGGTAGATCAACCAAATTCCAAACTTGATTGTCATCCATGGACTTTAACTCGTACCTCATGGCTCTAAGCCATGACTCGGAATCAGTACTTCCCATCGCATCCTGATAGATAGTCGGCTCATCGCCGTCTAGCATAAATACGTCTCCACATAGTCTTGCTGATCTTCGTGGCTCTGGCGCATTTACCGGCTTAGGCACAATGTCCGGCACAACCTCCAAGGTTGCCGACTTGTCTTGAGTCGGTGAATCCTGAATTTCTTCGAGGTGCACCCTATTCCCAAAATCTTTCTGTCTTAGAAACTCTTTCTCCGACCCCGTTTCGAGGGACAAACAATTTGCCCTCTTCTCGGTTGTAGAAATAGTAACCCAAAGTTTTCTTATAGTATAACATTTCCGGTATGTATTGTAATGTGATGAGCTTATCTTATAATTTGCTATAAAAACTTTCTTTGTAAAAAAATGATATGAAAAGTAGCCATGAAAGCAACAAAACGTAGATTAGACAGGTGATAGGTTGGAAAAGCTACATTCTCACAATTCATCGCAGTGCGAATTGCAGCCTTGTGGTTGTATGTTAGCTTTTTACAGTCGTCTTGTGCTAGTATTTCCATGTCCCCATTTGAAATTCTTTCAACTTGAATTTTAACTTGATATAGCTCAAGTTTCTGAACTTTTATCTCAAACTCTAACTAGAAAGATCTGTCCTGTACATTTCCAAGCGGAGGTTCTAAATCTCAAACTAAAATTCAAAATTTTCCATGTTAACTGTATCAAATAGTATTCAAAGTTTTCCAACCCTAAACTACGAACTTTAAGTCAAAGTTTTGGGCTAGGAGCTCAATCTTCATCGCTCTTTATGATTTCGGCTCCTCGTCATCCAGCAACCAGCTGTCCCGATGAGGCGCAACGTCCCCATTCGTTGACATATTTACGCTGCAGGCTGAAGCAGTGCACGAGGAGTCCCTCCTCGGTTCATGTGGCGAAATTAATACAGTAAATGAAAACTTGTTCACGTATTCACGCATATGTGCACTTCAGTCTTCAGTTATATATACGCTAGCTAGTTCAGTCCATGACCAACACACGAACGCAACCACCCCTGTGAGGTGTCGAGTGAAGCTAGCTCTACTCAGAAACCTTTCTTCTCTCCAATGGCGAAACCAGAAAATGCCAGCCGCCTGAGCCTCACCGTCGCTGCGAGCAGAGTGTTCGACTTCAAGATCGAAGCCTACTCCTTGGCTAGAAGGATGGCCGGATCTGGGGAGTCCTTCCAGTCTGACACCTTCAGCGTCGGCGGCTACGACTGGGCCGTGCGCTCCTCCCCCTTTCTGGGCATATCGCTGCACCTCGTGCTCTTGAGCAAACCAACAGCCAGCGAGAGCGTCGGTGTGAAATTTGCAGTCACGATGCTCGACAAGTCCGGCAAGGCGTCGGGGGAAGAGCGAATTGAGTCTTCTGAATTCTCCTATAAGGGGCAAAAGGCGGGCTTTGCCTATTTCATGAGCGAGAGAGATCTCGCGAAGTTCATCCAAGGAGATTGCTTGGTTGTGCGTTGCACCGTTTCCGTTCTCAGGCGACCAAGGAGTCACTAGGTCGATTATTCTCCCAAGGGATTCGGACCGAGATTTAGTTTCCTTTTGGGGTGATGTATGAGTGCGTGCTGGATGTATCAGAAGACGTATTATTTATCGCTAGGGTTTAATTCTCCTTTGTGCTGGGATGATGTGTGCGTGTATGCAATGCAGTATCAGAAAACATCTTCAGCTCTTACCTTTTCTATTGTTGGGATGGCGTATCTCTGGTGTTACAAATGGCAACGCGCATTAATCCACGAAAGCAAAATTTAGTTTAAACTAAACTAATTTTGCTGAAAAAAATAGAAACTAGACTAAACAATTTTGCTACGAAGCGGGGCGGGTCGCTTTGCAACCTTATGTATGTTGTATGTATGTACTAGCTATACCGCAAATAAGTGTACTTCTAGTTTGTTTGTGCTTTGGGTCCAAAAAATTAAAATTTGACAGATTTTATAGACAAATGTAACAACATATATACAAACAAATTGGTATATAATGAATCTACATTTTAAAAGGTATAATGAAACTAACTAAGTGTTGCCATATTTTTCTACAAAGTTAGTCAAATTTTATTAAATTTGACTTAGCACAAAAGCTAGAAGTACATTTATTTATGGACAATGGAGTATGGCCTTACCGGTTTACGCTCAAACTAAACGGTAACCAAACATACACATCAAAATAGCACTCCGTGTCGTACCACTTTCGGTACAGATTTAGGCTCTACTAGCCCAGAGCCCGTGCGTTGCTACGGCATCACGATTAAACCGAATGAATAATAGTTTAGCATGTTTAAATCCATATAAAATCTAAATTATAGGGAGTTTTTTACTAAATTTCTTTCTTACCGTCCAATAGTGAAAGTCAATAACTGAATTTACAACCCGACAAGGTGTACCAAGTTTAGCGAGGGACTACAAAATAGTAATGCCAATAAAAAACAATGAAACAGAAGATATAAATATTTTTTTTTTGGAAAGGAGCATATATTAATATTATAAGATACCAATTACACCCAACTTCTGTAATAATGTATTGCCCTAGCGGCCTTCCACATGCACACAGTCAAAAAAAAGAAATAAGAATTACAAAAAAAAAGTCCCGCAACGGTGATCCATTCGTTGAAACATCAGTGCTACCACCACCAAGACAACATCAAAAGTCCAGCTTCTCTATTAAAAGCAATGCCTCCAAGAAGGGAACAATGCACAAACAACATCATTGCCCGATCATAGATCTTAGGTTTTCACACTGAAGAAAGTCCACACTCTCAAAACAATACCTTCAATAAGGCCATTGTCAGGCACAACCAATTAAAACCAGACCTTGGGTTTTCACCATGAAAGGTAGGACTATGAACCTCTTATGTGCAGTCGCCCCCAGTTGCATGCCACTGCTTCAAGTCCCGAGTCACCAAGCCAATTCCTCATCACCACCCAGACTCGAACCACCATTGTCAGTCCTCAGATCTCTGTATCCATGACATTCTCCATCAGCACCATGGAACGAGAACATGCCCCATGATATTAACAGCCAACAGAGCTTCGAAGCGCTCCCTCTGAACCCAAACGGTCAGAGTAAAACATGGATGCGCACGACCGAATCTCACCTGATCCAGCAATCTCTTGGCATGAACGCACTATGGAAATCGTCGGCGGAGCCTTCCGGAACATGACATAGAAAACAAATCAAGTGACACAAACATCAAGCGGAACTTCGTGTTGGCGTTAGAAGAATCCTAGGACCACCTCCTTTATTCAATCCGAGCCAGCAGCCCCCGCGCCACCAGCCGAAGGTAGAGTAGAAGATGGCCCACCCTGTCACTGAAGCAACCGCTAGAACCCAACACGTAGTTGCCTTCGCAGCCATAGGCTCTCTGATCGGATCCGGGCTAGACCCGATACAACCGCCACCCGCCATGGCGGCCGCATGTCAGCATCGCCGAGGAGGTCCTTATCGAATCATCCATCATAGCCACCACAACATCTCCTCCTCCATCAACCCTTGATCCGCGCAGCCGAGAAGATGACGGGCCTAGGAGGGTCCCCTAGGCCCACGGCATGGCGTCGCTGCCCGCAAACAGCAGAAGAGGAAGCAAACTGCCGCCTCTCTGAGATTGCCACCCCGACCACTGTCGTCGACCCGCTCCCATGGCGCCTCCCCAGTCGCCCCTTCAAAGGGATCGATGTATCCTTCCACCCCAGTACCTTAGGCACCAAGGGCCACCACCACCGCGACAAACACCGGCGGCAACGGTAGAGACAAGGGCCGCACAAGGAGGTTTAGAGGCGGCGGCATGAGATCGCCCCGGTGTCGCCCTGGGGGACGACACGGGAGACACTCATAAGATATAAACATGGCAGATATTTTCTCTACTTGAGGAGACAAAAAGAAATTCATGGAAGCAAGGAGGAATTTAGGACCTTCGTATACTGCCCTTCGACAGTATTTATTTACTTCAATCCTCTTCAGTATATTCCAATTTTCTCATCAAATAACATTTTAACTCACTCAAAGAACACCATAGAGTACAAAGATGATGAAAGGGCAACATTCTTGGTAGCTTTTTTGGAGAACAATCAACTTTGTATCAGGACGGAACTAAACAATTGACGGGGGGTTAAATAAGTACAATGGTTAAAAGGACAAACCAACAACCTAGGACAACTATTTCTCCATTTTAGGTTGAGTGGATGATCAAAGCCCAAAGATGTTTATGTTTATGGTTGAATGGCTGATCAAAACCGTCGAACATCCCCGCGGGGGCGAGGGAGTTATTATTTATTTGTATGTTGATGACATACTGATTTTTGGAACCAACCTTAATGTGATTAAGGTGGTCAAGGATTTCTTATCTCATTTGTTTGAGATGAAGGATCTAGGAGTAGCTGATGTTATCCTGAACATCAAGCTGTTGAGAGATTATGATGATGGGATAACACTCCTTCAATCTCACTATGTCGAAAAGATCTTGAGTAGTTTCGGGTATGGCGACTGCAAGTCTTCTACATCATCGTATGATCCAAGTGTGTTGTTTCAAAAGAATCAAGAAACTGTTAGGAGATCAACTGAGATACTCTCAAATTATTGGTTCCTTATGTATTTAGCTAGCGCTATGAGGCTTGACATTATTTTTGCCTTAAGGAAATTCAGTCGATTTGTTTCAAATCCCGGAGAAGATCATTGACATGCTTTTAAAAGGGTTACACGCTATCTAATAGGCATTGCGAGTTATGGCATTCACTATACTAGGTATCGAAGGATACTGGAAAGTTATAGTGATTCAAACTGGGTTTCTGATGTTGATGAGATAAAATAGCACAAGTAGATATGTATTTACCCTTACTGGTGGTATGTTTATTGGAAGCTTTGCAAGCAGACCATCTTAACAAGGTCAACTATGGAAGTAGAACTCACTGTTTTAGACACAACCACTGTTGAAACAGAGTGGATTCGTGAACTCTTGATGAACTTACTTGTGATTGAATAAACAATAACCGAAATTCTTATGAACTATGATAATCAAATTGTGATTATAAAAATGAATAGTTCTAAGGATAATATGAAGTCATCAATGCATGTGAAGAGAAGAATGATTTTTTTTCAAAAAAAATGAGAAACTTCAGAGTTATGCGTTGCATTATATCCAAACATCTTAAAACCTGGTAGGTTCCTTTACAATAGGTATATCATGTAATGTGATAGATAGTGCATCAAAAGAGATAGTATATGACCCATAGTATGAGTACACAGTGGTAAACCACTCTTTGTGATCGGATATCCCGTGAATTAGAATTGGAACAAACTGTTGGTCAATTGAGAGGAGAATAACCTTAAATTTAACAAAACCACTCCATGAAGATGCAATATTCTCTCATCCTGCATGGCAGATTGATCTTTATCTTAATAAGTTCTAAGTGGCTTATTTTAAGTAGAGATGTCGTCCTACAGAACATCTTTCGAAGAACACACCCATATGAATTTGACTGTTAAACATCGCAGTCTAGGAGACTTGGGTGCTCTCTAATAAACTTATGAAAGGAACAAAGTATGACGCATAAGTAAATCTGCAGGGAAGTCGCATGGCTACCTAGTATCGATCAAGATTTTATGTGAAACTGGATTTACAGCAAACTTGCAGTTCAAGGCATAGTCCACTGTACAAGTTGTGAACTAGTGTAGCATAGAGTCCAGGTGGAAATTTAACTTAACAGTCTCCGCTATAATACCGGTATATAAAACGATGCTTTGAAATCATAGCCAAACTTTGTGTGCCTCTGGAATCTGGTGGGGGATTATTAAAAATTTGCCTAGTATGGCTCAACCCATTTAGTATATCTCAATAATTCATGAAATTTCAGAGACCCATTTGGCCCTTTCATGCATGGCAAGAGGTGGGACAAATATTTAGTCCTATATTTGTATTTTTTTAAGGTCCCCATATTGCTAGTTGAGTTGGAGTTTGACCGACCCACCACTCGCAGTGCCAACCTTGTGGTTGTAGGCAGCTTTACAGACGTCATGTGTTGTGCTTTCATGTCCCCGTTTGAAATTCTTTCAACATGAATTCAAAATTCTCCATGTTATAAAAAATTCAAAGTTTTCCAAGCCGGAACACCGAACTTTTTTTTAGATAATAGGCATCCACGACCCGGCTTTAAATTAATAAAATCATCAAAGTCACACACATGAATCCACGACATACAAATTGCTGAGGCCTACAGCTTAGCCGAATAAACGAAAAACACAAGGAAACCAGGCACCACACGGTCATTGTTGGAGATATGCCCTAGAGGCAATAATAAATGTAGTTATTATTATATATATCTTTATGTTTATGATAAATGTTTATATTCATGCTATAATAGTATTAACAAGGAAACATTAATACTTGTGTGAATTGTAAACTTAATTTGAAGTCCCTAGTATAGCCTCTATACTTCACTAGCTTGTTGGTTGATTGATGATTGTGGTTTCCCTATCATGAACATTGAGATGTTATCAACAACAAGA
This sequence comes from Avena insularis, assembly GCA_023614405.1. Classification (NCBI taxonomy): domain Eukaryota; kingdom Viridiplantae; phylum Streptophyta; class Magnoliopsida; order Poales; family Poaceae; genus Avena; species Avena insularis. The sequence continues at coordinate 32,477,348 of CM042694.1, forward strand.
TCATATCGTTAGGAGAATGATATGGTGGACATACTCCTATAGATAAGCGTAGCATAAAGATCAAGTCATTTCAATAGTTCAATTGCTATATGCTTTACGATACATAGTAACCTAATTCCTTGACCATGAGATCATGCATATCACCTTTCTGGATGGATGCTTTGATGTCATCAAACACCACACCGTAACAGGTGGCTATAAAGGTGGCATTGAGTGTTCGGAAAGTATTGGTTGAAACACATGGATCAAGAGGGATTTGTCCATCCACATGCGGATAGATATTCTCTGGCCCTCTCTCGGTGAAATGTCATCCAATTAGCTTGCAAGCATGTGACTAGGTCACAAGGGATCACATATCACGGAGCGAGAAAAGAGTACTTTATCAAGAACGAGGATGAACTAGGTATGCGAGATACCGACGATCATAACCTCGGATAAGTAACATATCGTGAGACAAAGGGAAATTGGTATCGTATGTAAGTGGTTCATTCGATCGCAAAGTAATCGTAGAAACATGTGGAGCCATATGAATTTCAGATTCCTCTATTGGTTATTGTTCGAGAAGTGTCTCGATCATGTCCGCATAATTCACGAACCGTAGGGAGACACACTTAAGGATTGACGTTGTTTGAGTAGTTATGGTATTATGAGAAAGAGACCGAATGTTGTTGAGTCTCGGATGGGATCCGGATATCACGAGATCCGGAATGGTCCGGAGAATAAGATTCATATAAGGAAAGTCCGTTTTGGAGTTGGGGAATGGTTCCGTGTTTTCATCGGGAACATTCTAGAAGGTCCCGGAATGTCCGCACTGAGGGGGAAGGTACATGAATGTGTCATTACATATTGGAATGATTGCATCATGTACTAAGTGTTCTCGCTGTCCAAAATAAAGGGTTTATTTAAATCCTAAATTGAAAAGTCAAGCGCTAGTTTGAAAGTCAAACGGCAAGTTTTGGAAAGTGGAAAGAGGAGGAGAAGTGGAAACCGAGTTGGGGAGGATTCCTCCTCCCCGGCGCGCCCACCTCAAGGCCGAGTTGGGAGGGACTCCACTCCCTCCCCTTGGCCGGCCTCCCACCTATATAAGGAGGCGGGGCTCCCTCCTTACACACACAAGTTCCTATCCTCTAAACTAAACCCTAGACCTAAACCCCGGTTTAGAGCTATTTCGGTTTAGAGCCTTCTAATTGATTTAGAGCCTTCTAATTGGTGTGTCTAATTACTAGACCACTAATAGCCTCTCTCATAAGCTCCACCATACTACTTAAGCTTGGCTGAAGCCTGCGGGATCTCCCTCTACTTGTACCACGCCAGGTTGTCTTGGAATCGCGAGGAGAGTGCTACAACCTCCATTTTCTTTGGAACAAGGAGAGGAAGGTCTTCGTCGAAAATCGAACGAGACCGATTGGGAGCGCTTGGAACGGGCGCTGGAAGGATCGTCTACGCGATCTTGAGATCGGAAAGAATGCGACTACATCACCCACGAGAATCTGCTCTCGTTAACCGCTTTGGAATCTTGAGGGTGAGTTCCACTATCGACTCGCTGCAATCTAGTAGATAGATCTTGGCTTGTTTGTTTGTATGCGATAGAAAATTTTTGTTTTCCATGCTACGAACCCCTACAAAGGTATCGAGCCGTGTCTATATGTAGATCTGTTGCCTGAGTAGAACACAATAGTCATTGTGGGCGTTGATGATTTTATTGTAGATTGCTTTTGTGTACTTTGCATCTTGCGGTATGTTGGGATGAAGCGGCCGGGCTAACCTTACATGACATCGTTCATGAGACTTGCTCCACGCTAGACATGCAACTCGTATTGCATAAGTGGCTTTATGGGTGCTGTTTCTCCTAGCATAGTAAAGATCCAATTTACAACGGGTAATCAACAATGCTAGTATCAATGTTGTGGTTCTTGTTCGTAAGTTAGAGCGACACTTATTGAAAGCCCCAAACCACGTAAAATATGCAAAGAAAGTAGAAGCGTCTAACTTTGTTTTGCGAGGGTGTGCTGATGATGTGATATGGCCATGATTGTGATTATATTTGATGTATGCAATGTTCCTTATTGTAAGTTGGCAATGGCAGGAGCCATATGGTTGTCTTTAATTTACATTAAGACCTGCGTGTCTATTCAAAATAGTTGTAATAGTTGAAGCTGGTGGACGACAACCATGAAGAAGCGTCATTGACCTTGATGCTATGCCGGTGATGATGGAGATCATGTTCGTGCTTGAAGATAGAGATCGGAAGCACAAAGAAGAAAGGCCATATCATATCACATATTATGAATTGCATGTGATGTTAATCCTTTATGCATCTTGTATTGCTTAGTAGAGCGGTAGCATTATAAGATGATCCCTCATGCACATAAATTTCAAGTTCTAAAGTGTTCACCCTTAGTATGCACCGTTGCCAAAGCTTGCTGCTTCGAAGCACCACGTGATGATCGGGTGTCTTTGATTCCGCGGGTAAATACAACGTAAGCAAGCCAGATTTGCTTATGCGGAAGCTAAGGTTTGATCTTGACGAGACTAGCATGTACGGACATGGCCTCGGAACACGGATGGCGAAAGGTAAAGCATGAATCATATAGTAGATATGATGAACATGATGATTGTTCGCCATTGAAACTATATCAACTCTCGTGATGATCGGTGTTGATGTAGTGGAGTTGGTTCGATGTGATCACTAAAACAATGTGAGGATGTTGTTTGAGTGGGAGTTCACCTAGTTTAATTTCATTAATTAATTTGAACTCAATTTGTCATAAACTTAGTCTAAACTATTGCAAATATGTTGTAGATCAATGGCAGCCCCTACCATCAATTTTAATGTTCCTAGAGAAAGAAAAGTTGAAAAACAATGGAAGCAACTTCGGATTGGTTCCGCAATTTGAGGATTGTCCTCACAATTTGGTAATTTGACCTATGTCTGGATGCACATTTGGGTGACCCACTGCACTGATGCTACCGATGAAGTAAAGAATGTTTACCTCGCCGAAGAATCGGTACTCCATAGTTCAGTGTGCTATCTTGTATGGTTTAGAATCGAGCTTCGTAAAAGGTTTGAAGAGTCGATCCATATGATATTGTCAAGGATCTCAAATTAATCTTTGAGACTCATGCGGCAATTGAAAGTTATGAAGCTTCGAAAAGTTCTTTAAGCGCAAGATGGAAGAGGGCGACTCGTCGGTGAGCATGTGCTTAAGATGTGCAGGCATGCAAATAAACTTCAAAGTTTGGGTATAGTGATTCCTAATACTTTGGGGGTTTACCGCATCCTCAATCACTACCACCAAGTTACAAGAACTTTGTGATGAACTACAACATGCGAACATGAACAAAGAGTTGCGAACTATTTGCTATGTTAAAATCTGCGAAGTGGAGATCAAGAAAGAGCACCAAGTGTTGATGGTCAATAAGACCACCAAATTCAAGAAAGGCAAGTCTAAGCAAAGGGACACTTCAAGAAGGGTGGTAAGAAAGTTACCACGACGAAGAAGACCAAGGCTGGACCTAAGCCTGAAGGCGAGTGCTTTTACTGCAAGAGAGAAGGTCCTCGAAGCGGAATTGCCCAAAGTACTTGGCGGATTTGAAGAACGGCAACATCAAGAAGAAAGGTATATCGATATACATGTTATTGATGTGTATCTCACTAGTATTCGTAGTAGTGCACGGTATTTGATCTTGGTTCGGTTGCTCATATTTGTAACTCAAAGCAGAGCTGCGAATAAACGGAAGCTGGTGAAGAACGAGGTGACGGCGGCGAGGAAGCGGATCAAAGGTTGATGTGATCGCGATCGACGCTACCTCTTCATCTACCATCGGGATTAGTTTTATACTTAAATAATTGTTATTTGGTGCTGCGTTGAGCATGAACATTATATCGGGATCTTGTTTATTGCGAGGCGGTTACTTGTTTAAATGAGAATAATGGTTGTTCGATTTATATGAGTAATATGTTTTATGCACATGCACCTTTGATAGATGGTCTATTCTTGTTGAATCTCGATAGTAGAAATACACATATTAATAACATTGAAGCTAAGCGTTTGAAATCAAGCGATAATTCGACCTATATGTGTAATCGTCGTCTTGGTCACATTGGAGTGAAGCGTATGAAGAAACTCCATTCGATGGACTTCTTGAATCACTTGATTTTGAATCACTTGAAAGATGCGAAGCATGTCTGATGGGTAAAATGACTAAGACTCCATTTTCTGGTATGATGGAGCGAGCTACGGACTTATTGGAAATCATACATACCGATGTGTGTGGTCCAATGAGTATAGCATCGTGATGGTTATCGTTATGTTCTTACCTTCACGGATGACTTGAGTAGATATGGGTATATCTATTTCATGAAACATAAGTCGAAACTTTCGAGAAGTTTAAGGAGTTTCAAAGTGAGGTAGAGAATCAGCGTAACAAGAAGATTAAATTTCTACGTTACGATCGTGGAGGTGAATATCTAAGTTACGAGTTTGGCGAGCATTTGAAGAAATGTGGAATACTTTCATTGACACCGCCGAACACCACAACAGTAATGGTGTGTCACGAGCGTCGTAATCGAACTCTCTTAGATATGGTTCGTTCTATGATGTCACTTACAGATTTACCGCTATCATTTTGGGGTTATGCATTAGAAACAGCCACATTCACTTTAAATAGGGCACCGTCTAAATCCGTTGAAACGACACCGTATGAATTATGGTTTGGGAAGAAACCTAAAGTGTCGTTCCTTAAAGTTTGGGGATGCGAAGCCTATGTAAAGAAGTTACAGCCGGACAAGCTTGAACCCACAGCGGACAAATCGTCTTCATAGGATACGAAGGAAACTATTGGGTATACCTTCTATCATAGATCCGAAGGCAAAATCTTCGTTAAGAATGGATCCTTTCTAGAGAAGGAATTTCTCTCGAAAGAAGTGACTTGGAAGGAAAGTAGAACTTCGGCGAGGTTGTCGAACCTTCTCTCGAAATTGCGAGTAGCGCATGACGGAAGAAGTTCTGTGGTGCTGCACCAATAAGAGAGGAAGCTAATGATGGTGATCATGAAACTTCGTTGAAGTTGCTCTGAGCCTCGGAGGTCAGCGAGAACTTCGTACCACTCCATTGGTATGATTCCGTTATGAATGTCATGTTGGTGGACAACACCGATGACCGAGACATATGAGGAAGCGATGATGAGCTGATTCCAATAAATGGCAAGAAGCCATGAAATCCGTTATTGGATCCATGTACGAAAACCAAGTATGGACTTTGGTGGACTTACCTGATGGCGGGAAGGCTGTCGAGAACAATTGGATTTTCAAGAAGAAAGCAGATCTTGATGGTAATGTTATCGTCTATAAAGCTCGACTTGTGCAAAAGGGTTTCGACAAATTAAAGGATTTGACTACGATGAGATTTTATAACCTGTAGCGAAGCTAATGTATGTGAGTATTATGTTAGCAATCGCTGCATATTATGATTATGAGATATGGCGATGGATGTCAAAACAGCATTCCTCAATGGAGACATTGATGAAGAGTTGTATATGATGCAACCCAAAGGTTTTGTCGATCCTAAAGATGCTAACAAGGTATGCAAGCTTCAGCGGTCCATCTATGGATTGAAGCAAGCATCCGAAGTTGGAATCAACGTTTTGATAAGGTAATCAAGAGTTTTGGTTTTATACAAACTTATGGAGAAGCTTGTATTTACAAGAAAGTGAGTGGGAGCTCTGTAGCATTCTTAATACGTATGTGGATGACATATTGTTGATTGGGAATGATGTAGACCTTCTTAATAGTGTCAAGGAATATTTGAATAATAGTTTTTCAATGAAGGATCTTGGCGAAGCAGCTTACATATTAGGCATAAAGATTTATAGAGATAGATCGAAGCCAAATATCATTGTCACAAAGTACATATTTGGACAAAGTTCTAAAGAGGTTTGGAATGGAAGATAGCAAGAAAGGGTTCTTGCCCATGTTTAATCGACCTTGAGTAAAACTCAAAGTCCGACATCGAGTAAGATAGAGAAAGGATGAGTAAGACTCCTATGCATCAGCCATAGGATCTCTAATGTATGCCATGCTATGTACTAGACCCGACATTGCATATGTTGTTAGTTTAACTAGCAGATATCAAAGTGATCCAGAGTGGATCATTGGACGTGATCAAAAACATCCTTAAGTACTTGAGAAGAACTAAGGATATGGTTCTTTCTTATGGAGGTGATGAACAACTCGTTGTTAATGGTTACACCGATGCTAGTTGGAACACCGATCCGGATGATTCTAAATCACAACTGGATACGTATTTATTTTGAATGGTGCATGATTAGTGGAGGAGTGCAAAGCAAAGCGTTGTGGCGAGATCTTCAACTGAATCGAATACATGGTTGCCGGAGGCTTCACAAGAAGCGATATGGATGAAAGAGTTCATTCTGAGCTGGTGTGGTTCCTAGTCTTTTGGACCCAATGTCATCTCTGTGATAACATGGGCGCCATAGCCAATGCGCAAGAACCAAGGTCACACAAGAAGCTGAAGCATATCAAGCTGCGTTTTCACGCTATTCGAGAACATATCCAGGATGGGGATATAAAGATTTGCAAAGTACACACAGATCTGAATGTGGCGGATCCGTTGACTAAACCTCTCCCGAGGGCAAAACATGACCAACACCAAACTGCCATGGGTGTTAGGTATATTACCATGTAATCTAGATTAGATGACTCTAGTGCAAGTGGGAGACTGTTGGAGATATGCCCTAGAGGCAATAATAAATGTAGTTATTATTATATATATCTTTATGTTTATGATAAATGTTTATATTCATGCTATAATAGTATTAACAAGGAAATATTAATACTTGTGTGAATTGTAAACTTAATTTGAAGTCCCTAGTATAGCCTCTATATTTCACTAGCTTGTTGGTTGATTGATGATTGTGGTTTCCCTATCATGAACATTGAGATGTTATCAACAACAAGATCATATCGTTAGGAGAATGATATGGTGGACATACTCCTATAGATAAGCGTAGCATAAAGATCAAGTCATTTCAATAGTTCAATTGCTATATGCTTTCTGATACATAGTAACCTAATTCCTTCGACCATGAGATCATGCATATCACCTTTACTGGATGGATGCTTTGATGTCATCAAACACCACACCGTAACAGGGTGGCTATAAAGGTGGCATTGAGTGTTCGGAAAGTATTGGTTGAAACACATGGATCAAGAGTGGGATTTGTCCATCCACATGACGGATAGATATTCTCTGGGCCCTCTCGGTGAAATGTCATCCAATTAGCTTGCAAGCATGTGACTAGGTCACAAGGGATCACATATCAGGAGCGAGAAAGAGTACTTATCGATGCGAGGATGAACTAGGTATGCGAGATACGCGATCATAACCTCGGATAAGTAACATATCGTGAGACAAAGGGAAATTGGTATCGTATGTAAGTGGTTCATTCGATGCAAAGTAATCGAGAAATATGTAGAACCATATGAATTTCCAGATTCCTCTATTGGTTATTGTTAGAAGTGTCTCGATCATGTCGCATAATTCACGAACCGTGGAGACACATAAGGATTGACGTTGTTTGAGTAGTTATGGCATTATGAGAAAGAGACCGAATGTTGTTGAGTCTCGGATGGGATCCGGGATATCACGAGGAGATCCGGAATGGTCCGGAGAATAAGATTCATATAAGGAAAGTCCCGTTTTGGAGTTGGGGAATGGTTAGGTGTTTTCATCGGGAACATTCTAGAAGATCCCGGAATGTCCGGCACTCGGAGGAAGGGAAGGTACATGAATGTGTCATTACATATTGGAATGATTGCATCATGTACTAAGTGTTCTCGCTGTCCAAAATAAAGGGTTTATTTAAATCCTAAATTGAAAAGTCAAGCGGCTAGTTTGAAAGTCAAGCAAGTTTTGGAAAGTGGAAAGAGGAGGAGAAGTGGAAACCGAGTTGGGAGGATTCCCTCCTCCAAGCCGGCGCCCACCTCAAGGCCGAGTTGGGGAGGACTCCACTCCCTCCCTTGGCCGGCCCTCCCACCTATATAAGGAGGCGGGGCTCCCCTTACACACACAAGTTCCTATCCTCTAAACTAAACCCTAGACCTAAACCCCGGTTTAGAGCTATTTGGTTTAGAGCCTTCTAATTGATTTAGAGCCTTCTAATTGGTGTGTCTAATTACTAGACCACTAATAGCCTCTCTCATAAGCTCCACCATACTGCTTGAAGCTTAAGCTGAAGCCTGCGGATCTCCCTCTACTTAGGTACCACGCCGTTGTCTTTGCCGGAATCGCGAGGAGAGTGCTACAACCTCCATTGCTGCTGGAACAAGGAGAGGAAGGTCTTCGTCAGTACGAGCGTGTGACCGATTGCGGGGAGCGCTGCGGAGCAACGTGGCGCTGGAAGGATCGTCTCGCGATCTTGAGATCGGAAAAGAATGCGACTACATCACCCACGAGAATCTGCTCTCGTTAACCGCTTTGGAATCTTCGAGGGTGAGTTCCACTATCGACTCGTTGCTGCAATCTAGTAGATAGATCTTGGCTTGTTTGTTTGTATGCGATAGAAAATTTTTGTTTTCCATGCTACGAACCCCTACAGTCATCCCACCCAGAAGACCGGAACGACGACCCTCGAAAGTTAGGCTTCATTGCTTCCTGGCGCCAGCTTGAGATAGAGAAGCCTTAGTTCGTTCGCCATCCAGGTGAGCCCCTCCTTGTCCTTCGCTTTGGCGGATACCTTCCACAGCTGTAAGAAAAATACCATTTTATAAAGTAAGTCCGCTGGGTGGCGAGGCACCACAGATTCAATTGGCAGCTTATTGCGTGTTAGCCAAAGCGCCCAAGCTAGTGCCATAAAGAAGATCCAAAGTAAGCGGCGCGGCTGGCCAGAGAAGCCCGAGAGGATGGAATAGAAGTGCGCAAAGTTAGAGGGCTGCCAGGTACACCCAAGTATCTGGCAAAGTGCTCTCTAGGCGAATTTCGCCATAGAGCATAGGAAGAAGATGTGGGTAGCGTCTTCCCCAACCCCAGAGAGCGCACAAGCACCGTTGGAAGGCCCCTGTCGTGACGCAAGCAGAAGGTTCGAGGGCAAGCGGTCAAGAGCAAGCTGCCAGGAGAAGATCTTGATTTTGAGGGGAAGTTTTGCAGCCCAGATGTCGCTAAAATGAGCTACCGACACTCCTTGATACAAGATAGAGTACATTGATTTCACCGAGTATTCCTCGGACGGTTCAGGGTGCCAGCGAATCCTATCCTGCCCGGGGGAGAGGGTAATCGCCTCGAGTTCCTCAACCAACTCAAGCCAGGCTACGACATTCCCTTAGTCGAGGGCTCGACGGAAGCGAAGATTGATTTCCGTGGGCAAGCAAACTTCAGCCACCAAAACTGAAGGGTTGTCGCATATAGCAAACAACCCAGGGAAGCTCTCGCAGATGGGTCCTCCCCCGACCCACCAGTCAAGCCAGAACAACGTGCGGGCTCTGTCAACCACCTGGTGCTTGGCCCCTGCCTTAAAGTGGTGTTTGACCTTGTGGAGGCACTTCCAAAACTGCGAGCCGCCCCGCCCGGAACCCGCAAAGATGTCACCGGCGTCGCCATATTTGGCCCTGATAATAGAGGCCCAGATTGATTCATCTCCTTGGTAGAGCTTCCAGATCCACTTCAAAAGGAGAGCCACATTCATTTTCTTGGTACTGATCAGTCCTAGGCCTCCCTGTTCCTTGGGACGGCAAACAGCTGGCCAGTTGACCAAGTGGTACTTACGTTTGGGGCCTGCCCCCTCCCAAAAGAATCTAGATCTGATCGAGTCAAAATTTTCATGGATGCCATCCTAAAGGAGGAACAAGCCCATCGCAAACATGGGTAGACTATCCAGGCAGGAGTTGGTGAGAATGAGCCTCCCCCCGGACGAGAGGAACCGGCTAAGCCAGGGTTCGATTCTGGCCCCTAGTTTCCTCACTAGGAACATCCATTGCTCCACCGTCAACTTTCGATTAGAGATAGGCAAACCAAGGTATGTGAAGGGGAAAGCCCCCATCTTGCAGTTAAGGCAGTTTGCAATGCGCAGTTGCTCGTCGATAGGTTGTCCCATAACCACGACCTCACTCTTGTGGTAATTGATTTTTAGGCCCGACATGTCTTCCAAGCACATAAGCAGAAACTTGAGGTTGGCGATTTCCCTATCGCCCAGTTGGATCATGATGAGAGTATCGTCTGCATATTGCAGGTGGGTGATTCCCCCTGGAATCAGGTGAGGCACCATGCCTCGGATGTGGCCTGCGCGGTTAGCCGCAGCGAGGATGGCCGAGAGAGCCTCGCCGATGAAGTTGAAGAGAAGGGGCGAGAGGGGGTCCCCTTGACGCACCCCTCGCTTATTACGGAAGGAGGGACCCACCTCGCCATTGATGGAGATAGCCGTCTGTCCTCCCGAGACGAGCTGAGAGATCCTGTGAATGTAGCCGGCGTCAAAACCCTTGCGCCGCAGGACCTCAAGGTGAAAGTCCCAATTTACCCTGTCATATGCCTTTTCGAAGTCCAGTTTCAGCAGGACCCCACCCAACTTCTTTTTCTTAAGCTCATGGATGATTTCCATCAAGGCAAGCGACCCATCGAGGATGAAACGCCCTTTGATGAAGGTTGTCTGGTTCGGGCTAATGATTCTATTGGCCACAGGGTCAAGCCGCGATGCAAAAGCCTTGGAAATGGTTTTAAAGATTACATTGGTCAAAGCTATCGGACGGTATTGAGATATCGCCTCAGCCCCTGAAACCTTAGGGATGAGAGATAGGATGTCAGAGTTTAGCCTGGAGATGTCTATTCGGCCGAGGACAAACTCGTTTAAGATACATAAGACCCCTTGTCTAAGACATGGCCAGAAAGCCTTGAAGAAAGGCACCGGGAACCCGTCCGGACCAAGGGCCGTGTCGGATTTCATGTCCAGGAGGATCAGGTCAAGCTCTTGCGCAGTGAAAGTGAGAGAAAGAGCCTGGTTTTCAGCGTTCGAAACCTTCCCGTCAACACCCCACGTGTTAGGAGAAAGGCCACAGAATCTGGAAGATGTTGACCCAAGGAGTTCGTGGTAAAAACTATAGATGTGAGCTTGAATAGCTTCCTTGGCCGAGATGACCCCGTCATCCGTCGTCAGAGAGGAGATGTGGCACTTTCGGCGTCTCCCATTAGCCACGGCATGAAAGTACCCCGTGTTGGCATCGCCCTGAAGCGCCCAGCGGACCCGACCACGCTGTCGCCAGTATTCCTCCTCTTGGCGGTACAGTTGTACCAGCTGCTCCTCCAGGTGGTACCTCATGGCCTAGCCGTCCTCATCCAGACCCGTTGAGTCAGCCTGCACGTCAAGCTGGGTGATCTGACTCAACAGCGCGCCCTTGCAGGTTTGAGCAGCTTTCCCCTGGTTTCGGCTCCAGCCCCTTAAGAATTGCCGTAAACCAGCGGAGAAGGCCTGCCACCAATCCACCGCATCACGGTGCCTCGCAGAGACCCCGAACGAATCCCACTTTGTAAGCACAAGTTCTTTGAAACCATGGACTTCGAACCACACACCGAACTTTAAGTCAAAGTTTTGGGCTTGGAGCCCAAACTTTATGATTTCGGCACCTCGTCATCTAGCAACCAGCTGTCCCGATGAGGCGCAACGTCCCCATTCGCTGACATATTTACGCTGCAGGCTGAAGCAGTATACGAGGAGTCCCTTCTCGGTTCATGTGGCAAAATTGATTATTCACCTATAAATACACTACTACTAGTAGGTCACTAGCGTTGTAGCGCAGTCGATGAAACACAACCATTGCTGTGGAGATCGAGTTGGCTAGCTCTGTAGCTTTCCTGCTCTCCAATGGCGAAGCCAGAAAACGCCAATGATATGAGCCTCACCGTCGCCGCGAGAAGAGTTTTTGACTTCAAGGTCGAAGACTACTCCTTCGCCAGCCAGATGGTCGGATCGGGGTCCTTCCAGTCCGACACCTTCAGCGTCGGCGGCTACGACTGGGCCGTGCGCTTCTCCCCGGCGCTGGGCGTATCGCTCAAGCTCGTGCTTCTGAGCAAGCTAGAAGCCAGGGAGCGCGTCGGCGCGAAGTTTTCAGTCACGCTGCTCGACAAGTCCGGCGGGGCGTCGGCGGCGACATCGGAGAATAAGTGTTCAAATTTCTTCTTCGAGGGCCAGGAGGAGGGCTTCAACGAGTTCATGAGCAAGAAGGATCTGGGGCAGCACATTCATGGAGATTGCTTCGTTGTGCGCTGCACAGTTTCTGTTCTTAGACGACCAAATATGCGCTAAAAAACCTGTCGTGCACTTCTTTCCTGCTGTGTTGGGATGTGTATGTATTGATCAGTGCATCAGAAAACGTCTTCATCTCTAGAAGTTGATGTTAGCTATTCCGTTTCGAAGATGTTTGGTTTAGTGCTAATTTTATCCCGGAAAAAGTTACCGTTATTGTGATGAATATTGGAACCCAGTCGTTTGGTCGCGTGAAAGAAATGTTTAGTTCATCTTGCTTTGTTGGGCTTTTGTTCCTAAAAATAGCATCAGACACTTTTTTCTGACGAGGGACATTTTATTACTTAAAAAACTAGCATGGTGGCCCTCGCAATTGCGAGGGCATCGTTGTATTGTGTTGAAAGTGTTTCTGAAATAGTTTGCAAGTTTATCGTTATTCCAATTTTTGTGTGGAGAAATTAGACGTTGTATTGTCACCATGAACATAAAGCTAAATATACTATTTGTTCTGCTGAAAATATATTTAATCGTCTTTAAATTGGTAGTGAATCACGATTTTGTCATTCCCAAAATACCATATCATAGTTATTTTGATTGCAATGGTGTTGTTTAAGTACCGAGTCTTGAGTTTCAGGATGAAAACCCTAGTTCCGACATTCGATGTTGTTCTAGGGAATGCTTTATTCAATATCTTTAACATCTAATGAGGCAATAAAATAAACAATGTACATTTTGTTAAAATGTGGTATTCATTACATATAAATCATTGTATCCACTTAATAGTTCTTTTTAACCTTTCACAAAGAGTTTTTTAAACACCTCAGGTGATTAACAAATATTTGCTAGTGTTATTTGTTAAAGGGGTGCACCAAGGGAGGATCCTACGATGCTTTATTAAAGAGAATTAGAAATCAAATAGCATCTGTTAAATTAAGTGAACTTGGCTTACTTCTTTGCTATTGTTAAATTCATCACATGAAAGTTTAGATATTATCTCTGTATCCTGAATCCTATAGAAATGCAAAATGATCGGAGTTAACCTCTGCACTTAACCCAACCAATTGATTTTTTGTAGTTGCTAGGTGATAACTTGCTCTATATGTACATAAAAAATTAGATCTATATAAACTACGTAAAAATGTTTTTTTCTCATCCTTGTGGCCTTTCCATCCTTCTGATTGGACTTCAAATTGGATTCTAAAGAAATTGCATGGATGCAGCTTCCATGTGTTAGCAGTCGTTCAAGAGTGTATATCCCTCCATAAAAATATAGGTGTTATGGCACGACATGAATCTTCAAGAAAATCAAAAGATATCTTTCCATGTGAATATCCATTGTTTTTCCTTCATCCATTACTGAAATCTCATCCATTATTTTTTTACCTATATATAAATCTCAACCATTTCTTGTGCATTCTTAAAATCATTATTTGTCAATATCAAGCCACATGTTAGACATATTATATTCGATAGTGAAATATTTTTGAAAACACATTATATAAAAGCTTTCAAAATGATTAGACAATACTTTATTACATATTTTTTGATTTATATCTCAACATCATGTTTGGCTACATTTTTGTTTTACAAAAAAAATCATATGGTAATTTTAAGATGAACATGTCCCACTTCTAGAGCCTAAAATCATGTCATAGACTTGTACTATTTGTGCTGCCACCTCATAAGTATACATGTTACTACAGTATTAAACATGCACTTAATTGCAATAGGTCCTAGTAGAGTTTTATTAAAGGGACGCGGAGATGTAGGATCCTACTGTTAATATTTTGTTTTTAGAGATAATTAGAAATCAAATCGCATCTGAGAGGACTTGAACCAGGTTGGTACATTCACATTCTTAATCAAGTGAACTTGGCTTAATTTTTTGCTAGTGATAATAATTAACCTTTAAACTTAACCTGGCTAATTGTTTTTTATAATTGCGAGATGAAAAATTAATTTATTTGTACATAAAACTTAGATCTCTATAAACTACTTAAAAGTGTTTTCCTTTTCATTTCTTATCGTCATGGCTATTCTATCATTCTAATTGGAATTCAAATTGAATTTAAAAGAATTTGCATGGTTGCAGCTTCCATGTGTTACGTCTTATAAAAAAGTTATGGTACGACATGAACATTTAAAAAAAAATCATGAGCTATCTTTCAATGCGATTATCCATATTTTATTCATTCATCCATGACTAAAATCTTAGTCATTATTTTTTATCTCTAGATCTCAACCATTTCTTTTGGGTGGTCTCTAAATCATCATTTGTCAACGATCAAATCCCATGTTAGACATATTATATTTGGTAGATTGTAATTTTATGAAGAAACACGTTAGCAAAAGGCTCTTAAAATAATTAGAGGTTCATAGAAGAATCCTTTATATACACGTTTTTTTTTTGGAATACAAGAATAATTTTAGAAGTCAACGATAGGAAACAAAAAAAAATTAGATTGCCGATAGGAAACAATTTAACTGAGTACCATTGCATTAATCTGCTGATGTCGTTGATGATGTCAGCACGTGCATGCCAACCCACCCGTTTCGTGTTGCACCTGGTCTTCCTCTAGGAAAGGCTGCAACACGTTGCTGTCATCTCCGATCTCTTCTCACACGTATATTTTTTCTGTTAATATTAAATCTGGACAAGTTACATTCGATAATACGTGGTGTGGTCGGGTGTAAGACGTAGGGCATGAACCGGTATATATTTGCATATATGGGCCTAATTAAAAAAACATTTGTCCCATACTATCTTCTCTTTAAGGATTGCATGCATTTAATTAGGAGTAGTAATACCCTCTCTAATTACTCTCTACCTTCCTTTCTTTTTTTTAAGCCAATCGAAAACAACCTTGTGCATGCGAAAAATCAAAGCAACCTATGCATGCGCAGCTGATTGGAAGTTCGGTAGAGATTTTATAGCCCAATAGAAGATTACCTTGGTCATGATGCAAAATAAATTGGTCGTGCAAACCGGGACAGAGAGAGTAGAACTTTTAATCTCATTCATTAATTGTAGATCAAACTAATCTATTCGGTAACACGTGATGTGGTTGGGTGTAGGGTGCGTGACATGAATCCGACTATATATTTGTATGTATGTAACTTTTAGATCTTTTAATCTCGTCCATTAATTACAAATTCAACAGTCTAAATAATTTAGATGGTGTGGATCAACCTAGTGCCTCGAAAAACATCCTTATATTGCTTTTAGTATATAATAGATAGATTTAAGTATTACACATGTTCTCTGCATAACTAGGATGTACACAACCGAAGATCCAAAACAAGATTAATAAAAAAGACGAATTACATATAATGTTGTTTTTTGACTCACATTGCTCGGCTTGTTAGACGAAAACCGGGCGAAAACCTGAACAACGGCAAGCCACACCTAAGCACCTAAGTACCTAAGCCCACTGACGCACACCCTCGCAAACCACACGTCCCTCTGACCGAAGACCACCTCCAAAACGATGCTCCCAAAAGGGAATGCGATGCCGAGTAGCGTAACCACCTCCCGATCTAGAAAACCAAATCTCGGGTTTCCCGTGGAGCAAGTCAAGAGAGGCAAGTGATAAATGCTACATCGATGCCTTCAACAAGGAAGCAACATCCGTAGACGCCACTGTCGACGACTCCGATAACAGTTGGAGTACGGCTTTCACCGGCAAAACTCACCCGCACAAGCTTAACATGGAAATAGTCAGCCACCAAGCCATCCTCACTGCCCTTGCCTCCACGACTAACCTCACCTCTCGGCGAGCCCGACGTGCTGCCAACCCTCATTCCTCTTCCCCGCGCTCGATGGAAGGATGCAACAACCGCAACGACGCCATTCCTCTCCCTTTGTGAGGATGCAACACCCGCAAAGAGCCATTCGTCTCCCCCAAATGCAACACCCACACCGTGCCATTCGTCTCTCAAAAGAAGGATGCAACATCCGCATCGGCGCCATTCATCTCCCTCCAGCCACCACCACCTCGCCCCTCCACGCTCTACAACAACGCCAGACAACCAGCCACCATCCTCTCCTACACAGCCCGGTGCCATTCATCTCTCGCAGTGGACGAGAGGATGCAACACCGAAGCCATTTGTCTCACCCCACCTCCTCGGGTACCACTTGCAACACCTCTGGACAACCTCCACCTGCAGCACACAGACGTGGTTGTCCACGGCGGCCAACCAGCACAACCGCGCATAGCCCAAGCAGCAGCAAAACTCCCGCCTTGCACCTTCTGAACGGCCAAGTGATGGGTTTGTAGCATGGAAAACAAAAAAATTCTACCGCAAGAACGAACAAAACCCAGATCTAATCTAGATAAAAGCCAAGATCTAATCTATTAGACATGTGCAACGAGATAGATCTGTACTAACCCTTGTAGACCCAAAAGCGTTACGAGATCGGATCTCGTGGTTGATGTAGTCGATCACTTGTCGATCTCAAGATCGAGTGGACGATCTTTCCGGCGCCGCGTTCCGGCAGCGCTTCCGCAGTCGGTCACACGTGCGGAGTCGAAGCAGACCTTCCTCTCCCCGTTCCAGCGAGCAGCGGAGGTAGTAGATCTCTCCACGGAATCCCAGCAACACGACGGCGTGGTGGTGGTGGTGGAGTAGAGAATTCTGCAGGGCTTCGCCTAAGCCAGAGCAGAGGGAAGGAGGAGGAGAGAGGCAAATTGAAATCTAGAGAATAGAAGGGGCAAGGGGGTTTGTGCCTCCACCCCTCTATTTAAAGGAGGGAGGCGCCATGGGGAGGTGGAGTCCTTGTAGGACTCCCCTTTCCCTTGGCCGGCGGATCAAGGAGGTGGGGGGAGAGTCCTACTCCCCCACGAATCCTTGTCTTACCCCACAAGGATTCCTTGATCCTTTCTTGGTTTTCAAGTAAACTCCAAGAAATCTTCTAGAACCTTCCGGAACATTCCGAAACCTTCTAGAATCCCCATACAAATACTCCGGAACATTTCCTAACTTAGAAAATGATCCCCAATATATGAATCTTATTCCCTGGACAATTCCGGATCTCCTCGTGATGTCCCGGATCCAATCCGAGACTCCGAACAACATTCGGTCTCCAACGCGCATTCCATATCTACTTAAAACAACTTCGAACCTTAAGTGTGTCACCCTACGGTTCGTGAATATGCAGACATGATGGAGACACCTCTCCGATCAATAACCATCAGCGAAATCTGGAGATCCATAACGGCTCCCACATACTCAACGGTGACTTCGTGATCGATAGAACCATTAACATACGAAACCAATTCCCTTTGGCACGCGATACTCTACTTATCCGAGGTTTGATCGTCGGTATCTCCATACCTAGTTCTACCTCGTTACTGATAAGTACTCTTTACTCGTTCCGTGATATGTCATCCCTTGTGACCTAGTCACATGCTTGCAAGCTAACTAGATGACATTCCACCGAGAAGGCCTAGAGCATATCTATCCGTCATATGGATGGACAAATCCCAATCTTGGTCCATGCGCTTCAACACATACTTTCAGAATACCCAATGACACCTTTATAACCACCCAGTTACGAAGCGGTGTTTGATGTCATCAAAGTATCCATCCGGTGATGGTGATTAACATAACCTCATGGTCGAAGGATTAGGTTACTATGCATTTGAAAGCTTGTAGCAAAACGAACTTAATGACTTGATCTTATGCTATGCTTACTATGGGTGTGTGTCCATTACATCATTCTCCTAATGATATGATCTTGTTATTAACGACATCCAATGTCCATGATCAGGAAACCATGATCATCCATTAATCAGCAAGCTAGTTTAACAAGAGGCTTACTAGGGACTCTTTTATGTTTACAAAACACACAAGTATTAATGTTTCCGGTTAATACAATTATAGCATGGGATGTAAACATTTATCATAAACATAAATATATAATAATAACCACTTTATTATTGCCTCTTGGGCATATCTCCAACACCAAGACCCGCCGCGAGCAGCCCTCGATGCGGCCCATAAGGCCCGGATCGGGACTGGGGCAGGCCCTGGAGCCCGTTCCGCCGCCGCAAGTCCTAGCCCTCGCCGCATCGGGTGACACTTTGTCGTCGCACGCCGTACACCAGGTCATCCCTCCTCCTTACCGATGCGTCAACCCGCCGGACTCCGGTCCCCATCACGGCGACCCTCCTCCTAGACACATCGCCGAGAGACGAGAGGCATCAACCCTCGCCTCCCCCTTCACCGGTGCAACCTAGCTTTGTCTGACGATGCCTCGGGAGGCGACAAGGGGAGGGTAGGGAGGGGTTGGTGGCGGCGGGGTTTAGGGTGAGGGCTCCCGAGTCGCCTGGAGGAGGCGACGCGAGGAGCTCCTGTCGGGAGAAAAACAAAAAGATTACCGAACAAAAATATTATACATCATACTGAGAAAATGTAATAACGCCTAAGATGCTGAAGGAGGTTCAATCCAAAGATTATGCGGCCATCCATGGTGGATAAATAAATTCCGCGTTGTGTCCTCCAGCCGCGTACACACATCCATAAAAATATCGTGAAACTCCGCACGATATAGGTCCGACCAAGAACGTAGGGTACTGATACACCGGTAGATAATCTGCAAAAGAGAACAATTTATATCATTATTTTTTTTATCATTTCTACATAGTTATAGCGATCATATAATGGTAATCGCTCCAACCCTAAGTAGTAACTTGTACTTGTGATCAATACCGTGTAAACAATTCCCAAATATGTTGGTAATACTACGTGGTGAATACAAGCCTGAAACTGCTTGAGTAACTGACCATATAGCTCTAGCGAGATTGCATTGGAAAAACAAGTGTTTGATTGTCTCATTATAATGAAAAACACAAAAGCAGGGTTCCCATGCCAATTCTCCCTTAAGATTATCTTTAGTAAGGATAACCCCTCCACGAAGATACCAAACAAAAACTTTGTTTTTCTGAGGTATCTTCATCTTCCAGATCATCCTATTATCTAAAACGAGCATGACTAGATGGACTAGTGCATTGTAAAGGGAACTAACAGAGAATGAACCATTCTCAGTTAAGTTCCATGACTTCCATCGAAATTCATTAGTCCCAGGCGACAGTTGGATATCTGCTAATCGATGCAGCAGTGCGATCCAAGAGTCAAGTCTATTTCCAATCAAATCTCTCCTGAAAGTCATGTTTAGAGGGAACGATTCCAACATAGTGGCAATCGTTTCGTCCTTATAACGGACAATGGAATACATCACGGATATTTTTCGCGGAGTGTAGCAGTACCCCCACCTATCCTCCCAAAACTGTATCTGAGACCCGTTCTTAATAGAAAATGTCCCAAAGCGGAAGAATTTTTTATTCATTACCACCAAACCAGTCCAAAAGTGAGAGTCACTAGGTTTCCAAACCACCCGAGACAATGCTTTTGAACTAATATATTTTCTTTTGAGAAGAGTTCGGCAGACCCCATCTTTAGTTAATAACTTGAAGAGCCATTTACCTAGTAGAGTTGTATTCTTAATCTGAAGATCATAAATTCCTAGCCCACCTTGTTCTTTGGGTCGACAAAGAAAAATTCATTTAGCCAGCCGACATTTCTTTTTCTCAGTGTCTTCCTGCCAAAATAATCTTGATCGGACATAATCCAACCTTTGCAAGACTCCTTTTAAAAGTTGGAAGAATGAAATCATATACAATACCATATTACTTAGTACAGAATTAATGAGCACCAATCTCCCTATGGAGAGCAGTTTACCTCTCCAGCTACTCAATCTCAAGTGCAGTCTTTCCTCGACGATCTTTCATTCAGCATTTGTAAGCCTCCAATAGTGAATCGGAATATCCAAATACTGAATCGGAAATACACCATGATTGCAACCAAAGAGCTCAGCGTATAAACCAACCTCACTTCGAGCCTCACCAAAGCAGCACAATTTACTTTTATGAAAGTTATTTTTCAATCTGAAAGTCGCTCAAAAGCTAGAAGTATCAGTTTTATAATTTTTGCCTTTTCAAGATCATGTTCCATAAACAGAATTGTATCGTAGGTATATTGGAAGATAGATAAGTCACCATCCACTATATGGGGAATCACACCTTCAATTTAGCCATCAGATTTTGCTCGCTCAATCATGACAACTAACATATCAATCACTATATTAAAAAGCATTGGAGATAAGGGATCTTCCCGTCTTAGCCCTTTTTTTGGTTTGGAAGTATTTGTCAACAACATCATTGACTTTGATGGTCACGCTACCTCCTGACAAAAAAATATTGATTAGAGCATGCCACACGGTTGAAAAACCTTTCATTCTAAGAGTTTGCTACAGGAAAGACCATTTGATTTTATCATAGGCTTTTTCAAAATCAATTTTAAGAATGACCCCATTCAACTTCTTCCTATGTAGTTTGTGTATTGTTTCATGCAAGGTAACCACACCATCAAGTATGTTGCTACCTTGCATAAACGCAGTTTGAGATGGACGAACTAACGATCAACCACTGAATTTAGTATGATCGTAGCGACTTTGGTGAAAATCTTAAAAATAACATTAACAAGGCAAATCGGTATATATTGCTGGATCCGTTCTACTTCATCAACCTTAGGTAATAAAATAATCTTACCAAAATTCAGCCGAGACAGATCTAGTTATCCAACATGAAAGCACTAGACATCTCAAGAAAATCTGCTTTAGTAGCATCTCAACTGAGAGTATCTCAGTTGATCTATGGTCGAGATTGCAAACCTCTTTGACTCCTTTGCCACACACGGTGTAACACGACACAAGCTTGCGCTCCTCATACTCAGTTACTCCCCAATGTTAAAGCTCCACTCACGATAACGACCTAGCGCTTAGGCCCTAGAGGATACCATACATCTAATACCACTTGTTTCCGTCATCAGCCGACATCCTGCTTCTCAATTGTTCGCAGGAAGAGGACACAAAATCAACTAGAGGAAACCGAGGTGGGGTTCATGAATTGGAGACTGGGAAATTGATTGTTGCGAAAATGGGTAACTACTTCCTATCAACGATGTGACTTTATCACGTCCCTACGAATCATGACGTTTCGTCTTGAAGTGTGCCGCATCCACTCGGCTGTAACGCGGATCCGCCGAGGGACAAAAATGGCACATTTTAGTGTGGCTTTGACAAAATGCTGCAACTTTATGCAATTTGGTCACTTACATTCGTGGTCTGAACCCATATGTTAATGACTTGAATGTCAAAGTGCAAACATCAAACAAAAAATAGAAGCGTGGCATTTTTATCGAAATTTCCGTCTATCTCCCGGGGCATAGTGAACTTTTGATATCACACCTGCTGGAGCAAAGCACGCGTAGTGGAAATGTGGAATGCACGAAGCGAGCCGACGAGCCCAACGCAACACCCGTTCCACCTCCACCGCCTCGCTTTCGACCGCGCCGCTATTGGACTCGCGCGCTCCCCAAATTCCCCGCCTCAGTCACCCCCTCCCTCCCGCCATGAGCTCCTCCTCCGGCCGCCGCTCCTCGCCGCCGGCACAGCCGGCGGCCTCTTCGTCGGGCCAGAAGCGGGCGAGGGGAGACGACGACCCCGGCACGTCGCTTTCCAACCCCGACTCCGCCGCCGCCGCCGCCGCCCAAAACCCTCGCCGCGCCTTCTCCTCCTCCCCGTTCGCCGACTTCGGGAGCTACATGTCCGCGAAGAACAGCAAGCTCGCCGCGCAGTTCAACGCCGACGCGTCCACCTCCGCCGCGGCCCCCGGGTCCCTCTTCGCGGGCGTCTCCATCTTCGTCGACGGCTTCACCGTCCCCTCTAGCCAGGTGCCCGCCGCCGGCTCATACTGTACTCGCGTGATTTGATCGCATTTTGTTGTAGCTATACCAGGGGAGGTCATGCCAATTTATTCCAGTCTTACTGTTTTGGGGATTTTCCAGGAGCTGAAGGAGATTATGCTGAACAACGGCGGCCGTTTCGTCAACTACTTCTCGAGGCACACGGTGACGCACATCATCTGCACCCACCTTCCGGAGAGCAAAATGCGGAATATGAGGTATAGAAGTGGGGAGAGGAAACGAGGTTCACTCTATGTGCTGGTGTAAATGTGTAACCGTTTTGTGTTTGTGTGTCCTTGCTGCTTAATCCAGAGCATTCAGTAAGGGACTTCCTGTCGTGAAGCCGGCGTGGGTGGTGGATTCCCTTGCAGAGAACCGGCTCCTCAACTGTATTTTCTTCTCTCCTTCTCTTTATTATCCAGTATGGTAGTGCTGAATGATACACACCACTCTTGCAGCTTTAGCTTGAGTGATTCGATGGACCATGTCGCTAGCAATAATGTTTTGTGATAGGTTTCATTGAGTTGTATATGCTCCTTGAGGGTATGATGCAATTAACCAAGGCCCCTTCTTCAAAATTTAAATTTATGGACATGTAGCCATATTCACCAATAAATACTAAAAAAGCAGGTGCTAGATCAATTAGTGAAATTATTTAACCGAGTGCAATGTTAATAATTATGTAAAAGAGTCACTTCTTTCCTTATTCCCCCTAGAACAGTTTCATCTTTCTATTCTCATAGCAGGTGCTCATATGATTCTGTACTAGACATGTATAGCCTTTGCTGATTTCTTATAACACCCGTAGTTTGTAACCACTTATATTAGTTTATTTGTTCTTATGATGGAATTATTTTCTTTTTTCTTATTTTCACTCAGGCATTCCATATCAAATAAGTCAGCATAGTTCTTCAAGCCGAAAGCAGATGAAGCTTTCTGCTTTCTTTTCTGAGAAACAAAATGGAATACATAATCAGGGTGCTCGGAGTGGTGAAAGCAAAGACCTTGGGTTCCGAACTTCTTCTGCTCAGGGGGGATCACAAGACCAAAATAAATCTCATGAAAAAGAAGAAGGTGAAAGCAAAGACCTTGGGTTCCAAACTTCTTCTGCTCAGGAGGGATCACAAGACCAAAATGAATCTCAGGAAAAAGAAGGATCATTAATGAGTGTTGAGGTAGCAGAGGACTCTTTATCCCCGGATGAACATGAGGTTTCAACATTCGAAGGACGGGATGGTGAAGATTTTGCGATAAAGGAGGATGATAATGATTCTGAAACAGCATTTTCAGAAAGTGTGGACAATGACATGGATGCTAAACTTTATGTGCCTGACTCCCCTGATGCTACATCAGATGTGTGCGGTACAAACTCTGTGGCCAGCCATTTGTCATTGGGTTCATTGGAGAAAGATACAGCTAAATCTTCTAGCCGTTCACATTCAACCCTAACAGATCCAAACTTTGTAGAAAATTATTTCAAGGCATGTTCCTCAATCTATTTAGCATCATTTGGTGTTCCGTTTTTATTTTTGCCACACAATTGTTGGCATGCTTTGGCTCCATATTAGAACACTATTATTGAAATCTCGAATTTACTATTTTGTAAGGAAGATGTCCAACTCTTGTTCTGGAGTTGTTAAGGATTAAACATAATGGAATCTTGTGTGCAGTAAGTGTACTGGACGGGAGTTTTTAGGATAATTTATACTTTTTGAAGTTTCTCTTACTGACACACATTTTGCTTCTATTTCATTATAATATCATATATTCTTTCATAGATGTTAATACTGTAGTTTTTGTCAGAATGACTAATTTTACCATGAACCTATGTGGTATTCTAGCATTCTCGATTGCATTTCATTGGGACCTGGAGAAATCGCTACCGCAAGCGCTTCTCAAATTCACTTGGAGCTAAAAGCAGTAAGGGCAAAGATCATTCAGGGAAGAAGAAAACAATAATTCATATTGATATGGTAATCTTGTCATCTTTCCATCCTTTTGTTAGATATACATATAAATTGCATTTTTTGAAAATTATGATGCTTTGAAATAATCTTCCAAACATTAATATGCTTTGTGGCCAGCGGTAATAAAGCTTCTGTTATCTCATTTTTTAATACGCTTTGTATATTTAGCTATACAGCTTGTCATATTAATTAATAGAATCTGGTTTAGTTGCAAAGATAAAAAGTATGCCATTCTTTGGAAGCCCTGACCAGTTCAAAGTTTTGCAAGTTGATTTTTAAATCCAAAAGGCATGGTAAATTTTTATCTACTTGTAAAGGACACTTCATCTTTTGAGAGGAATGTGCTGAAACGAGCTAAATACATCAGAGTCGGCAATGCATTGGTTATTGCTATCAATATAGTTATATAACCATGAACTAGTTCTCCATATCACTGGATGGTATGGAGAAAAAAATCATCCGCATAAACTAGCAGGAAAGTAGCAAATCAGACCTTTTAAACTTACGGTCCGAGCTACAATTTTCAATCAATGGTTGAATTAATGCTCACAGAAGACAGAAGGTCAATATTTGCTTAGTTGCTTATCTTGAACCTTGGAATAATCCTTCTGCAATTCGAGTACTGTATTTTATTATCTGCTGTCATCAGACATAAAGCAGAGCTATTTGTGTTATACTTGTTACCTTGATCTTTGACATAATCTTTCTACAATTCCAGGACTGCTTTTTTGTATCCGTTGTCATCAGAAATAGGCCAGAGCTGCACGATAAGCCGGTAGCAGTTTGTCATTCTGACAATCCTAAAGGAACCGCAGAAATATCATCTGCAAACTATCCTGCACGAAACTATGGTATTTTATTTTACTGGAAATTACAATTGGAGCTTAAAATCTTGTGGTGGACATACATGAATATATTTTATGTCCTCCGTATGGATTCCAGGGATAAAGGCTGGCATGTTTGTTAGAGACGCCAAAGCTCGGTGCCCTCACCTAACAGTAGTTCCTTATAACTTTGATGCATACGGGGAGGTATTCTTCTAGCTTACCACGATTGCCTGTCCGTCTCAAGCTGTGGTCTGAACACTGCTTTTGTTCAAATTAATATTCTTGGTATGGAACTATATTGTAGGTTGCTGACCAGTTCTATGGTATTTTGCATAAATATTGCAGTAAGGTTCAGGTCTGTACTGTATTATCCCATGCTTTCTCGGCATATATTTATTAATACAATCCCCACTCGATGATTGCCACATATACATCCATAAGTCTAACTGAGTTATTTAGGCTTTGAGCTGTGATGAAGCTTTTCTGGATATGACTGAATGCTTAGACGATAACGTGGAAGAAGTTACACAGAGAATGAGAAATGAGATATTTGGTACAACTAAGTGCACTGCTAGTGCAGGCATTGCTGAGAACAGGCTCCTAGCCCGTTTAGCCACCAGATCTGCAAAGCCAAATGGACAGTTATTTATTTCATCCGAGAAGGTATGTGTGCATGTTAACTGTCCCATCCTTAGGTTTGCACATTATCTTCATGTACCAGGTGGGTTTGAAATGGCTGTTCAGCTGGGAGTATGAGATAAATGAAAAAACCCTTTGGTGTGTGTGTGTGTCATGTAAAAGACCTTTAGTTTCTATTTGGTTCACAATTTCAGATTACTGATTTTGCTTTAGTCTTTGCACACAGTTAAACATGATTGAAGGCAGATTATTAGTCCAATGATTTGCTTTCTTATTCAGGGCACTGTTTTGTTTGTGTTGCTCAATCGACTATTGTTTTGTCTAAAATCAACTTTATTACAGGCTGATGATTATTTGAATACCCTCCCTATCAAAGCACTTCCAGGCATTGGTTTTACTGTTTCTGATAAACTGAAAAGCAATGAAGTTGAATACTGTGGTCAGCTTCGCAACATATCAAAGGTTTGCCAACGTCTCACTTGTGTAGTTTAACATGTAGTCACCCCTTCTCTTAAAGTAAGTTGGCAAGGTGCTGTCAAATGGTTCCTTATTTTACAAGTTTGATGTCATGCACGTCTAATTTGTGCTAACATGGAATGGAATGAATACCAGTTCATCTTCTGCAATTTTAATGAGCAATAATTTATCACTCTATCTCAGGCATCTGCTTGTAATGGTCATACCATGCATCACCAGTCTCTGATCTGTAGATTTGTGCATATGTTTTTTACTGAATTCTGGCAAATACTTTATGTAGGATGCTCTCCATAAGGACTTTGGAAAAAAGATTAGTAATATGTTATGGAACTATTGCAGAGGAATCGACCATTCAGTTGTTGAAGATGTTCAGGTAGAAGCATCCTAGTTATTTTTTGTTGTGAGAACCCATAACTCTATTATCAAAGTCATAACCTTCTTGCGTGGGAACATGTGAATGCCCAGTGTTGTGTTAAGGTTGCTAGCTAAGCCTGGTCTCTTGTTGCAAACACCTTGAACTAATCACATTCTTGTTATTCCTTTCTCCCGATTTGAATTTGTAACAGATTATGTATTGACAGGTAGTATGCATTGTGAACACAAGGGAACAACAGTCCCCCCAAATGTCTAAGAACTGTTCTTTTTCGAACAACTGTGACATGAAGGATGTAGGCCTTTGATGGAAATCAGATAAATACTGCTAATGTTGTGCACATTTTTCACTTAAATGACAAAATAATATTTCTGTGAAGACATAGAAAATCTGTTACTGTTCCTGCGGTACAATTTCCTACTCTTATAGGTTGTTGTTGCACACAAAAACAATAGAGCAAAATGAAATAATATGTTAATATTAATTATTATTTTAACAGCATTGCGTCCATCCTGCAAATATGGATTGCACCTGTTTGCTTGATTTTGAAATATGGTGCTTTTCCCCTAGCTTTTGCATAGCATGGATTATTTGCTAAAATGCAACTGTGTGATATGGCATGCATTAAGGGTAGCTCAAGACAGCGGACAGCCGGACACAACCATAAATGCTAGGGCTAAAATGATCTCCTGAATATAATGCATATGCTTTCTTTTGAACTGTGTTAGCTACTTAGCTGTTGACATGGACGCATATTTGCTTCTTACAGGGATCAAATGGCTTTGATTTTATTCATCAATGGTGCTTAGCAGGCACCATGTTCATTTTGGTCATCCTTCCATTTGGAATGGAATAACCTGATATATTTGATTTTTTTGCTACACATATATTACAGGAAACAAAATCTGTGGGTGCTGAAGTCAATTGGGGAGTCAGATTTAATGAGAACAAAGATGTGTGCCTTTTTTATCCACTCTTCTATTATATATCATTTTAGTGCTGTGCCTTTTCGGGTTTGATATTATTACGTTTATCTTTGCAGGCTGATCATTTTCTTGTCAACCTAAGCAAGGAGGTTTCTTTACGCTTACAAGGATGTGGACTACAGGGTCGTACAATTACCCTTAAGGTTGTTTCTGTTGACTGTACGCACTTCTTAATCCATTTCTGTGGCAGTTGGTTATAGTTTCATAACCGATATGTTCTGCTTTGAAGGTCAAAACAAGAAGGAAAGGTGCTGGAGAGCCAATAAAGTTTATGGGATGTGGTGACTGTGAAACCATGAGTCGTTCTACCACGGTAAGGGTTAAATGATGCATTTGAAATTTTTAATAGACGAGTCATGTCATTTTGTCGTGATCTTAGTTTATTTTTGTCTTTCTGTATCAACTTGCATTCCATCTCATTGTGTTCTAGTGTTGACCATTTGCAGAATGGGTCAGGCAAACGTTTTATCATGTGAAACATGTTCTCAGTTCTTAGTTTCACATTCTTAATACAAAATTTCCTTTCTGTTATCACTATTTTTTTACCTTTCTTTTCCTTCGCTATTTCAAAGATCACAGGTGCAACTGACAATTTAGTTACCCTTCAGAGAATCGCAAGACAATTGTTTGCAGCTTTTCATGTTGGTAAGTTGGATATATTCTCTCTCATATCTTATATATACCGCCTCCAACCCAAATGTCTCTTTAAAATATTATTTTGTTGGGGTTACTTCGTTGAAGTCTAATTTCTGTAATGCCATATTTTAGATGTGAAGGAAGTTCGGGGAGTTGGACTAAAAATGTCGAAGCTTGAGCATGCAGATTTAGCTCGAGGAGGTATCTTCTAACTATTTGATTTCTCATCTATGCGTTCTTCTCTTTATTGTTCAACACTCTTTTGGGCACTGTATAAATACGTCTTGCTATTTGTATCGGGATAACTAAAAACGCTGTCAAGAGTTGGGTCTGAAATCATCAGATTACTAAGGTTTATCAAGTTACCAATTTGAAAGTTGGAATGGTAATTGGCGCTTAACAAGTTTCTTTAACTTCTGACATTTAAGAGTACGGCTGAAGATAATGTGTTTTCTTATTTGTTGGAATATACAGTAGAGAGCGTTGTTTTGGAGGACGAGCTCCAGCGAGAACTTTTTTTTCGAAAAATTTAAATTTAAAGATTCAAAAAAAATCGAAAAAAATACTGGGATGTAGGTAATGATTTATAATAGACGCGCGCAAAGAATAATTCGAAAATAATTTGTATTCTGGCCACAGCAAAAAAGAGAAAATTTCAGATCTGAATGTGAACAGTGCAAATTTGAATGAGCCTCCGTTTTACCAGAATTTGTCATATTTGTATTTTTTGCTATGCCCAAAATACAAAATATTTTTGATTGCAAATTTGCATACATGTATTTCTTGTTGTTTTCTACACGTAGGTATTTTTTTCAAAAATATTTGAAGATTTTTGAAAAATTCAAAAAGGGGCATAAACCAAGGAGGTTCTAGCGGTGACTATAGAGCGAATACCACACTTAGTTTGCATTCAAATATGAAATACACTCTATACTTCTGACCAAGAAATAAGCCTTGTATTTTCGAACAGAGGGAGTAGTTAAATATATCACTGTTGCACTGAAATTGTGGAATATTGGCATAATTGGGCTAATGAATAGGCCAAACCCACTGTAATATTCCTGCACATGTTGCTGTAGTGTTTATGTAACATTATTTTTATAAGCTACTGTCTTGTAAAATAGGCTTTATGTCTAGTGATATCAGAAGATGTCTTTCCAGAGATTAATGCAATAAGTCAACAACTTTTACTTCCTCCACACCACCCATATGAGTTATGACAGCTTGACTTCTCAAATGTTCCGTACTCAAATACTCCCTCCGTTTCAAAATATAAGATGTTTTAGCTTTGTGAAAGGAGTGTATCTAGACCCTTTTAGTGTCTACGTTCACTCCAAATCTAAATGAACCTAGACACTAAAAGAGGTCTAGATCCACTTCATTCACAAAGCTAAAACGTCTTATATTTTGAAACGGAGGGAGTAACATTGAAAAAACAGTTCAAATGTAATCTCCAGATTGCAATGTTAATAATTGTCTGCCCAAATCTTCTTAAGTCTACCACACTTCTTCCTTAGCTAGTGGTTACCTGATTTTATGGATACTTATCTTTCAATGGTTGTTATTTTTAAACGAAGCACCACAAGGGAATATGCTTAAATCATGGCTTGGTTCATCAGCTGAGAAGCTCAAGAAACAGGGCAGTGAGAAAGCCCGCTTGCGTGGAAACAGTGATGATGCAGGTATAGGGCATTTTATCATACTAAGGTGTTGTTTCCGCATTTTAGTATTGTTTTGCATAGTTTTTACTTCATAGTGTTGAATTTACGAATTTTCCATTCCTTATAGATTTTTTTAGAAGTCTTTGACTTGTCAGATATTATGTAGGAACCAGTGAGCTGCGAAACATGGGAAGATCCAGGCCATCATTTACACGTATGGCATCCCATTCATC
This sequence comes from Avena insularis, assembly GCA_023614405.1. Lineage (NCBI taxonomy): Eukaryota > Viridiplantae > Streptophyta > Magnoliopsida > Poales > Poaceae > Avena > Avena insularis. The sequence continues at coordinate 32,507,201 of CM042694.1, forward strand.
GAAGGTGAACCTCACAATTGATAGGTCTGCCAGAGTTGATGCCGTTGAGCTGCCACCATTATCTGAACTTGATCTGGAGGTCCTCAAGAACCTTCCTCCCGAGATAATATCTGAAATGAATGTCATGTACAAGGGAGAATTGCGAGGATTTCTGGACATGATAAGCAGAGATGAAGGCAAGGAAAGCAATTCAAAATCTCCTGTTTTACCTGCCATTAATCAGAACTCTTTGCCTGCTTGTGATGCAAAGTTGCATGGATATGGAGAGCACAGAGACTCCATGCATTTGGGAAAGCAGGACGATATTAAGGTGAGCTGATCAGTAAACTTAAAACTGGAAACGTAGTGGAATCACAGTTCAAAGCTGCCACTGTCATGTTCATGTTTTGAACCATTCCTTGAGTATTCTAAGTGTTGGTATTACTGCCATAGGGGACAACATACCAGGAGGTTCAAGCTGCCAATGCTTCGTGCTCAAGAGCCGGTGAAATGGTTGATACGAACAGTGTCACACGGCTTGATTTCATGCCTAATTCTCTAAGCCAGGCAGACTTCACAGTTCTGCAGGAATTACCTGAGGATGTCAAGGCTCATTTGTTTAATGTGCTTCCATTACATAGGTCAAGAGATCCTACATGCAGCACTTCCAATGTTACTGAAAGTAAATCTCCGAATGATGGAGGAACTGATGCCCCAATTTGTCAGCTCCCAGAAAGTTCTAAAAAATGGGCCGAGCAGTTGAAAGTTAGCAGTTCTCTAATATTGAATGCTATCGCAGAGCAACACACAGATTCTGTCTCCAATAAACCTTTATCTTCCATATTAGAGCCTATCGCTTCCCTCCTCCATCTTTGTCCTAACTCAGGTAGCGAAGAATGGAACGACACACTCTCCTGCCTCTTTGGGCTTCTTACAGAGTATATACACCTGAAAGTTGATTCTGATATCGAAGAGCTGCACAAATGTTTCCTTCTTTTGAAAAGGTAAAGCATATAACCACTCAACCATTAATACATATGAACATAAAATGTTATGGGCAGTCTCTTTGAAGAAGGTAGTTCATGAAACCATGTTACTGGTAATTACTGAACTTTCTCACTGTAGGTTCTCGTCAGCATCTGAGCTTTTTCTGGAATTACACAACAGCATTCTTCCTTTGCTACAGGTAAAATTTACATGCTCAGTCAGTATCTGTATTTCTTGAAGACATCATTGTAAGATTTACCTCTGTATTTGTTATGGCTGTTTGTCCCTTTCCTTTATCACTTTTTTTTTCTTTCATATACTTCATGTTTGAAGTACCTTATTAGTTTTTAGATGGAGCCTATCAACTGTCTGGTTTTCATTTTTTTTGTTCCGATTATAAAATTCATAGTTGCTCCAGTTTAAAGTTTGAAGGTTTTAAGGAAATTGCACATGTGCATAAATTTGCAAGGTGGATTATAGACATGAACTCAGTAATTCAGAAACTAGACATTTATGTCTGCAAACTCGTAAAACCGATCGAGTGAAGCCCAAACCTCTAATTGTTTGGTTGTTTGGTCATTTTGTAGGATTCCATCAGTCAGCACTATGGTGGGGTATTGCGTCTCTAGTTCAAAATTCAGCTACGATGGACCATGTAGCTATATGAAGGATGGAAATGGGCGCCGGGGTATCAGTAGTGAATCAAACACCATCATGCTGTTTAACAATGGAGTGTAATTGACTCTTCTGGTCTGTGGATGTGAACTGGATCAGCGTCTTGAACTCCAGTGTTGTTGGTTAGTCATGTACGGAAGGGAAATCTTGTATGGCTGTAAATAAAATTTTTTCCGAGAATGTACGCCTGTAAATATTACTTCTACATGAATGAGGCCATGAGCTCGTATTTTGTTCTTGGTAACATAGCTTCTTTAAAATAGCCCGCTGTTAGGAAAAGAAGGCAGAAGTTGAAAAGGGCAGTTCAATTTTTTTTTGGGATGCTGCTTGTATGCAATCTATGTTGCCTACATTCCGAGATGCAGACCTTATTCGAAAGACTTCTGATGTTTTGGTGGATGTATACCATTATATGTAAATTTAGTTTAAGTTCGTTTATGTCAAGAATAGCAAAAGGGAGTCTTACAAACAAGAAAATTAGAACCAAATCGTGAGTTTGAAACCTGGAATAGCGGACAGAAGAAATCAAAATGCAAAATGAGCTTTGTTGGTGACTTAGTTCAGTTACCAATCCCCAGCTACAAATTGCTCGACGCAACAACTGTGTTACAATTTGATTACAGTAGTATAACAATTGCAGTATTGGATTACATGTTTGGGATCAATAGTTCAATACACACAAGGTGAACAAGCCACGAGCTGTAGATCAAACGTCCTAGCTAGAACTAGAAGGCTATGCAGCCAGCCTCGTGACGGAGAAGCTCTTCTTGACCATGGAGCTGGCGCACGGCGCTCGGCTCCTCTCCCTCGGGATGGGGTTCATCTTCTGCCGCTGCTTCAGCATCTCCGGCGACTCCACCACTTTTTGTACCCGACGATGTCTCTTCGCGTCCTCTGCTTCTCTGTAGGCATTCTGGAACTTGCGCTTTGCGGCCTCCATCTTCTCCTCGGAGCAGAGCTCGGCACGGTGGTCGCTGCGGACAACGCCGACCTTGGGATCAGACGCCTTCTTCGTGATTTCCATCGTCTTCTTGTGCAGCGGCGGCTGTGCTGCGATCTTCGCCGTCTTGACACGTTCGAGGATCTTGGAAGTCTGCTTGGTCTTCGCGTCAGGATCTGCCGCAATCTCCTTGGTCGGCGGCTGCTGGTCGACGATCTCCTCCTTGTGCTCCAGCACCTTGTCCAGCTTGTGCATCTCCTCTCTGACCTTGGCGAGGTCGTCCTGCATCGACGCCTTCCACCCGCTCACGATGCCGCTGGCGAGGACGCGGACGCGCTCCGACTCGTGCCTCCGCAGCGCGCGCAGCGACTTGGCGAGGTCGGTGGTGGCGAGCACCGTGGGCATCGCCGGGATCAGCCTGAGCGTCTCCAGGGACTCCGCCATCATGTCGTCGAGCAGGAGGCAGAGCCGCTCCGCCTCCGCCTCCGCGTGGTCGTCGTCGTCGGCGTCGCAGAGCATTTCGAAGATGTCGCCCCTGGCGCGCCGGAGCTCGCCGCAGGAGAGGACGGGGTCGTAGGTCTCGATGGCGGCGTCCACGGAGTCGAAGGCGCCGAAGAAGCGCTTCCACCGGCGGAGCGGGCTCTGCGCGGGCGCGGCCATGGCGGCGAAGGGCGAGCTTGCAGATCTAGGGCTCTCAAGCAAAGCCGGTGGATGTATGCAGCAGAAGAGGGAGGCGGGCGATCGAGAAAGCGTGGCATTCCCCCGGATTATATCGATCGATTTAGCTCGGAGTAGCGGGAATCAGGAGGATCGAAGTCCGTCTGTCGGTGTGATTACGGAAGCGCGTCCTCGCTCCCGTCCGAGTCCGACTTCATCAGTGTCACCGTTGCGCGCGCGCCACGAAAACTCCCGACCGCAGGTGCCGCCTCTTGCACATACATACATAGTCGCGGCCACCTCTCCTCGCTCCCACCAACATCCCATGGCCGCCCTCCAAGCTGCCGTTGCTGAAGACGCCATTCACGCCATGATACAGGACCATGCCTCCGGCTCCTGCAAGAGACGGCGCGTCGGGAGCACCGACGACTACGAGCTGACGCGCGTGCTCGGGAAGGGCGGCTTCGGCGTCGTCTTCAAGGCGCGCCACCGCGCCACGGGCATGGACGTCGCGCTCAAGTCCCTCCTCCCCCGCTCGCCGGCGCGCGCGGGCGGCAACAAGAGGAGCCGCCACTCCCACGTCGTGCTCCATCCCGGCCTGCTGCGGGAGGCGTGCTACCTGGCCGCGTGCCGCGGCAACCCCTCCGTCGTGGGCCTCCACGGCATCGCGCGGGACCCGCGCACGGGCGAGTGCGGCCTCGTCCTGGAGCACGTCGGCCCGAGCCTCGCCCACGTCCTGCGCCGACGCGGGAAACCGTTCACGGAGGAGGAGACGCGCCGCGTGATGCGGCAGCTGCTGGGCGGCGCCGCGAGGATGCACGAGCGCCGCATCGTCCACCGGGACATCAAGCCCGGGAACATTCTTCTCGGCCTCGGCCAGGGCCGCGGCGACGTGGTGGTGAAGATATGCGACCTCGGGCTGGCCGTGTCCATGAACGAGACGCCGTCGCGCCGCCAGGCCGGCACGCTCTGGTACATGGCTCCGGAGGTGCTCCTGGGCAAGCCGGACTACGACGAGGTCGTGGACGCCTGGTCCCTCGGCTGCGTCATGGCGGAGCTGATCGCCGGCGAGCCGCTGTTCAGGGGCCAGAACGCGACCGACCAACTCCTCGGGATCTTCCAGGTGCTCGGCGGCGCCCACGGCAACCCGCGGCTGCGCGAGCTGTTCCCAGAGGAGCGCCTGTCGCGGGACGGTTTCGAGGTTTTGGACGGGCTCCTCACATGCGACCCCGGCAAGCGTTTGCCGGCGGCCGTGGCTCTCCAATGCCCGTGGTTCGCTGGCACCAGCGAAGCCCCTACCTCTGCTGTTGCCGTGGCCGGCAAGCCGGCGTCGCCCAAGCAGGAGGAGGATACCTGCGCTACCATCGTTTCGGGTGCTGATTGCCGCGTTGCCGGCTAGTGAAATTGTTTCATCATTTCGGGTGCTGATTGTCCTCGAGGTCATGCGATGATTTGTTTTGTATTCAGTGTTCCTTGGTGTCTGTTAGATTGAAATTTTCTGTACATTTCGGTCCCCAGTTCCAGCTTGTAAATTGTATCGCTACAGTAATATACTACCGTGATGAATTACTGACAGAGAACTGGAAAGTGTTAGTATGCCAAAAGGGATGTAGAATTGTCTGGGAAATTAAGCACTATGTTCTCTTTGACAGTGAGCACTTCAGTTGTTCTGCCTAGAACATGTAACTGTATATCAATACCGAGGTACCACAATCTCAGAGTAGCAAAATATTACACGAATGGCTATTAGAACATTACAATTCAGCATTGCTGCATAGTTACACACAATAACATGTACATTATTTGTCTATAACACCAAGAGAAAAGAGGAGGAACTAAGCTCACCTGAGAGAACCTTGCTACAGCCTGTTACATGTCTTAAAAAAGAGGATTGATCAAAGATCACCCATACATCCCATTACTATCACAGAATACAAGAGAAGGTTCATCTGTACAGCGTAGTCCTTTGTTTTCCCTAACATAATGGATGTCAGAATTGTCCGAGAATACATAAAACCGATACTCATCCCATATAAGTAGCTTATGAATTTTACTTATCTTGTAAAAGACCAATTAAACAACAAGAGAAAAACATATAACTCTAATCAGCTACATAAAGCACACAACCCCAATTATCTCTTCCAAGCAGATACAAGTAGCTTTGTGCCAAAAGATTCAGTATAACAGTGTGCTCATTCAGTGCTCCGGTCCTGGCGGTTGGCGTCATTTGTTTCCTCTGGACCTCAAACCGAGTTACTGGCCAGAGAGAGCTCATGTACTTCAGTGAGCATCCACTCTTCTCCAGTTTGTCCTCCAAGCACTATTGCTTTTGTTCCTCCGACAACACAGGTGCTGTGGCCCCAGGCGAACCGTGGAGGTCGCCCAGGAACATTGAGTATCCTCCAGGTAGGTTTTTCTTCGGTTGGATCCAAGAGATAGAGCTGCGATGCCGAGTGGAGGCCTGCCACTGATCCACCAAATATCAACACTCTTCCCCCTGGCAAGCTCACAGCAACATGATCAAGACGAGGAGGTGGACCAGCTCCAGCTGGATTTCCTGCCCCAGGCATTCCGCTCCCAGTGAGGCACCGCCAGCAGGGCTCTTCTTCACTTAAGTCCATTGTGAAGACATCACTAGATCGCAGTCGAAGAGGACCACTCTTAGCAAGACCACCGAACATCAGAATTTTCCTACCATCATAGACAGACATTGAGTGGCCTAATCTAGAAGGTGGTGTCCAAGATGCAGGTACTTCCCTCCACACAGGTCTGTCCATGCTTACATCAAGAAGATATGTATCACTGAGTAGCACACCCGAGTCGGCACAGCCGCCAGAAACCACCAACTTGGTCCCATCCAAAGTGCAGGAGCTGTGCCATGAACGTGGTACCGGTGGTGCAACACCAGGAACCTCAGTCCAAGTTGGGTGCTTTGCATCCAAATCCAATATGAATACGTCATTTAGCAGGCCCTGCCTTCCACATCCACCGAAGACAACTAACCAAGATCCATTTAGGCAGGACAATGTATGGCCCCAGCGACCTGGAGGAGCTGAACTTACATTGATATGTCTCCACTCCGGATTGCTGGCATTCAAATCCAACACAAAAGTATCATTCATTGGTTGCATGTTAACACCTTCGCCACCAAAAAGAACGACACGATTCCCTACAGCACAAGCACTGAAGTTGCACCGAGATGGCTCCACTGCACCTCCAACTGTCAATTTCCTCCAGGCAACAGATTCCAGGGTGGTAAGTTCTCTTGCCAGCCGACCCCAGCCCAATCTTCTTGCGGCAGGCACTGTCTCAATAGCTCGAGTAGTCTCACTACCCCATGCATTACGGCAAACCATTTTCCAAAGATCTTCATTCTTTGTCAAGTCATACAACCGTCTACACACAGAGCTCACGGATGCTATATCTCTTGGTGACAACCTTGACAGGATACTCTGGCAAAGTACTTCATCAGTCAACTGGAAGAGACTGGAAAACTCCCGGCAGAAGTTGCTTTCCCCTGGTCCCGAGGATATGGGTCGGAAAGAGTTATCTGGAGCAAACCGTGTGGATCGCACAGGTTCCCTTGTAAATGAGCCAGGTAATGGTCCTAAATCAACATTGGCATTGGTGAAGAACTGAATGCCCATATAGTGAGTTATGATATCATCATCACCATATATAGGGGTCAGATGCAACCTATTCATCAACGGAAAGCCATCTTTTCTGAAATTTAACAGATCACCACGGAACTGGGTACCATTGTCAATGCATAATCGAATACCAGAAACTACAGCAGCGTCAACTAAGGGGTGCCTTCTTTGAGCGAATGGGCCTCTACATTGCAGGAACCGGCTGAAACAGGGGGAGAAACAGCAGTGTATAAGAACATCAAGTGCAGTAAGTTCAACAACAAACAACCTTACACAAATGTGTCAAGAAAAAGAATCACACTTGCAAACATACTATTTTCAGTTGCCACAAAATTTGGTAAACGCTACTCTCAATTCATTTAGCACACAAGTATATTAATCTCCCAGGAAATTCATAGTATCATACAAATCCCCATGGAAGTAACGGTCTTGTTAGCTCAGAATTTTTTGTCAACAACCCCTTAATTGTCATGTGTGTTTCGAGCTGAGTAATGACGCAAAATATGAACCAGAAATACCAAATGACTGTTCCAGGTCTACTTACTAATGCATCTAGATTCCAGAATCTGAACCTCATTATTCGAACATGTGAGACAACTTGATTACCATCACACTGTAACAATATCTTAGATGAGTTTCTAAATTCATACGAGACAGCAAGCGGCTGCATGGAAGAATATCTTAAAGCCTGTTTTCACAAATTAGTTTCACCATTGCAAGTGATATCTTCATATTTATGTTGAACAAATCATATCTTAGCAAATCATCTGTAAATAAAGAGTCCTAGGCAAAGTTCTTCGGGTTCAGGTAAATTTTGATAGTAATAATAGTAAGTGCTAGATCTAATATAAAATACGAGAACCGAGTAAAGTGCACCATAGGTCCACAAACTTGCACGGGTTATCACATAGCCTTTGATTAGTAATTGCACACATTTAGGAACCTAAGTTTGTATACAGAAAATAAACAAATTCTCTGATTACGAGATAATAGGTATATGAACATTACTCTTCAAAAAGAGGGAGGGGGATTTTTACACAAGCAGGCTGTTGAGTGCACAATATTGCCATGTGGCCAGCAAGGTACACGTAGCAAATTATTTAGATTACATGGACGGAAATGCAAGATTAACAGAGCAGATGTTTCCTCCTGCCCCCTTTGTATCAAAAAATTAAACACAGAAGGTCTATGCACATTTGCACACTTCAAAATAACATTTTAGAAACTTCAACCAACAATTTTTTTCATTATTTGTTCCATTAGATAAGACTACTACAACTAAGATTATTCTTCAGAAGTACTTTCACTGTCTTAAACTCATCATAATATACCCGTCACCTAGATATCCATGGGCTCATCCCTCTTTTGTGTTTCTCTATCATAAGGCTCAACAGTAATATAAGAGCAGGCAGCAATTCAGAGTTAAGAGAACTTACAGATCTGACCATCTGAAATGTCAACAAAAACACACATCTTCTACACGGTCAGAACTCATCACAGTTTATTACATTGCAATCTCAACGTGTACCCTAAGATTTTGAGCTACAATAATCATTTCCATATGTACTTTTTCTGTTCTATCTTTTGTGTTATATGGCCATCTTTCATTTAATCTAACTACCTTGAAATTTGACAACAATTTGATCATCAGAAACTCAGGGTTCCGGTAGACTGGACATGACACGACAGATTTGATTGAGGAAATGACCCAACTTTCTTTGCTAGAGTCGATTACAACAGACAATTTGTTGGTTTCCATGTGAAGGTGCTAAGTAGCTAAGGTCCAACCATGAACACTCAAACACCGTGCCTCAAAACTAGCATGGCAGGAGATTATGCATACACGGCATCTGTTAACAGGATGCAAACAATACTACTAAACAAAGCAGCTCTCACAGTCACAGGCAAATAACCACAAACAATCACCACATATGTTAACCATAACAAACACATGTCACTGCTTGCCATTTCGCCCAAAGCATGCGTCCCCTGAAAGCTACCCCGGACAATTTCTAAAAAAGACACACTTCTCTTGCTGAACATCACCACTACTGAAGCTCATGAGGTAGCAAACCGAACACAAAAGTTAAGTTTCGGTCGATTCTAGGTGGCACCAGTTCTAATAATACGGGAACTAAAACAATACTACAGAGGCAGCTCTCACAGTCATAGGGCAAATAACCACAAGGAACTTTAAGCATAGCAAACTGACACCACTAGTCACTACTTGCCATTTCTCCCAAAGCATGCGTCCTCCAACAGCTCACCCAAAATTAACCGAGTGAAGTCATACTTGCAGGGTAGCATTAAACGAAATTAGGCAACCATGAACAACTCAAACACCGTGGTCTCAAAACTAGGATGGCAGGAGATTATGCATACGCATCATGTGTTAACAGGACGCAATCAACACTACTACTAGAGATGCCAGCTCTCACAGTCACAGGCAAATAACACCAAACAATCACAAGGAGTCTTAACAAACGCACATCACTGCTTGCCATTTCGCCCAAAGCATGCGTCCTCTAACAGCTAACCCAACCAATTCCCCAGTATAGACACACTTCTATTGCTGAAAAACACCGAAACAAAAAGGCCATGACGTTGCAAACCAAAGAAGAAATTAAGTTTTCGTCTATCCTAAGTAGTCTTTAAGCATATCAAATGCACTGACTTGCCATTTCGTCCAAAGCAAAGCATGCGCCCTCTAACAGCTAACCCAACAAAACTCCCCAATATAGACACACTTTCGTTGCTGAAAATCACAGCTAAAGAAGCTCATGACGTAGCAAGACAAACTAGCAAATTAAGTTTTCATCGATTTTATTACTTCTAAATGGCATCAATCCTAATAATACAGGAATCGAAAGAACTGGATGAGAGCATATGGTGATCGATGGGGACGAACCAATTTCTGCCGAGCACCTCCTCGGCGCGGTACCCCGTGGCCTCCTCGAAGCCGCGGTTGACATAGATGATGGGGCCGTCAGGCTCGAGCGCGTCGGTGACGACTAGCCCGTACGGCCCTGACCCACGAAGCATCCCTTCAATCGCGAAGGTGAACATCCCGCCGACCCCGTCTCCTCCACCTCCACCACCACCACCGCCCTCGCTCCCGTCAGCTCCCCCGACCACCAGCTCCCCTCCCCCCTCCTGCTCCTCCATCTCGTCTCCGCTTCCTGCGCTGCCGGCGCCGTCGGACTCGCTGTCCCACTCCATGGCGCGCGGGTCGGCAGCCGAAAACCCTAGGTCCGGATCCGGGCTCCCCCGCCGCAGATGCTCAGCCCATGGCGACGCGCGCGCGTGCGGATTGGGGCTCGGTGTGGGTTGGGGTTGGATGTGAGGTTTCGGGGGCGGGGGAAGTGGGTGAAATGGGAGGAGGTGGTGGGCTGGGGCTGGCTCGCTTGGGTTGCTGCCTCGCTGTCGGGGGAGGACGAGGGAAGACGAACGAGTGGACGGGGAAAGGGCGGCACAGTGGCCTCGTCGACGTCGTCGCCCACTGGAGCCGTCCAGCCCGATGGATCTAAGCCGTTGGATCGGATCTACGAGCACGCGGGCAGCTCCGATCGGCGGTTCTAGAGATCACCAGGCGTGCAACGCGCGAAGAAGCACGGGACGGGACACGGGACCAGGCAACCAGCTGCGCGCCCCGGGAGTTCCAGAACGTGTTTTGCTTGCCCACGGGTTCGCCGGAAGAGATAAGTGTGTTTGCCAGCCTAAATTTTGGATAGCTGGAAACGTCGAAATCAGATGTTTTTGCAAGAATAAGTCCTAGCAAGTCCACGCGGATGCACGCATAAAGAAGAGAAGAGCGGGAGACGCGTGACCCATCGAGAACTTGCGTCATAAATCCCCCACCGCTCACTCACTACTCTCACTCTCCTCGTTAACAACCGCACCTTCTTCTCTCTCCTCTCACTCTCGGCAGTTCGTCTACCGCCGACAGATCGAAGAGCATCACAAGGGCCGGAGACGGTGGTAGATCGACAACGGTCGCTTCACTTTCTTCTGTCGCCAGGGCATCCTCATCTCCGATGCCTTTTTTCTCGACACATTCGGTGTTCTCGAGCTCCATCAATGGTGATAAGTCATCAAGTCTCTCTCTCTCTTTTCTACCACCGTAGATCTGTAATTTAAAGCGTAGCTCTGTATGTATCATTGACATGCATGCTAGATTTACATCGATTTGGTTTAGTTTTAGGTCGATTTGATAGATTTTCGTTATTGCTGGTCTTGCCATATATTTGGTGCCTCGGTAATTATAAGATCTAAAGTTGCATTGCTTCGATCAATGGTTTGAAGTCGCTCGATTTAGACAGATTCTTGGTTTGGGGTTTCTGGTTTAAAAAATTAGGGATTTTTTCACTATTCATGTTATGTTTCGAGGCCGATAATTACTTCGCATTCTGTGTCTAAGTTTAGGTTGCACGAAAGCATGCCTATTATGATTCAACTTGGACATACAATGTCTAATATGAGGCACAATTTGTGTTTCCTGCTTAATTCTAGCCGATGATTGAATCTGTACCACCATGTGACTAGCCGATGAATATGTACAACCTTAAATCGTTCATAACAAACATTGGTTTGCACTGTTTTTGGTTGTACATAATCATCCCCCCGGTCTCCGGGTAGACAGCAAATATGAGGCTCCAAAATCTTGTTACCCAGCAAATGATGAAATACACTACATGCTCATTGCAGAACTGATGAGATTGAAACACAATGGTATGTATAATAAAATTGCTTGTGCATATCCTCTAGATTCCAATCGCACCAGCTATGTGAATTGTGTGCTATTTATTCTGAAGCTCTCAATAGGTGATATTGTTGTGTGTGTACTGAGCTAAATTTTGTGTCTTGGATAGTTAGCACATTGTGTATTGTGCATCGGTCGATGATTAAAATATGGCACGATGTAATTCTTAGGGATTTTCTCCATGATCAATCTTATGTGCAAACATATTTGTTTGTTCGTATGTCTTGGTCCTGGGAGAATCCCTATTGTGTCGTCATATATGAGGCCATATCTGATCAACATAATTTATGTGCTCAAATTTGTTTTTTTGTCAGTGCTCCAAGCTTATGATGGGCGGTGCTCTCCTCAACCTTGGCAAAGGATGCTCGAGGGATGCTGGCGAAGGTAGCGCTGCCAAGAGGCCGAGGGGTAAGACTATCAAGATTAGGCACTTCCATGACCAAGTAGGTCCAACCCATTTTGCCAAGGTGGTCATGTCACCTAGGTTGGACTTGTTCCTAGTTTGAGATGGCTTCATATACTTCATTGGCACTGTGCCGAGGACGACCGCTCTGAAGACCAACACCGAATGTAGCAAGATGGAGATCCAGTAGCGCTTTTGCAGTCTGTATATATTAGATCTAAACTAAGGTAGAACTCCGATAGCACTCCGGCGTCATAGTAGAAGAAGAATCTACGGCACGTCTGTCCTAGGGTTTGAGTCCACGCCATGGAAGAGGTAGGACGAGATGGAGGTGGCCACGACGGCACACGAGGTGTCGTCGCGGCGCAGGGAGGCGACATGTGCGCGAGCGGCGTGTGGTGTGTGGCGGCTAGGGTTTCGGGCGGCAGCGGTGCAACAGCTTGGGGAGATTCTTGGTAGCCAATGTATCACCATATATTCTTGGTACCCAATATATGACCTGGTTACTAGGTGCCTCAAGCTATCAACATAGATTTTTGGTACCCAATACACAGTTCAGCCTAAGTCATTCACACAAAATCCATTTTTCATGAAAACTTAATTGTGTCAAGAATAGATACATCATTTCAAATCAACGATATGTCACCCACATAAAGTATTAAAAATATGTCTTAGCACTCTCACATACTTTCTTGTAAACATAGAAGCATCTTCACCATTTATGATGAAACTAAACTCTTTAACTATTTCATCAAAGTGAAGATTACAACACCGTGATGCTAACTCCAACCAATGAAGTTTGCACACTTTTTAGAATCCTTTGAACTAACAAAAACCCTTGAGTCGTGACATGTGCACATCCTTGTTCACACTCCTTGAAAAGGAACATTGCATTGTTAATTCAACTACTATATCTTGTGAATATGTAGTCATTGCTAAAATAATCCATACAAACTTAAGCATCGATATAGAACATCCGATCTTGTTGTATTCAACTCCTTAAACTTTGTCATAAACTCCTTTTCAACAAATTGAGCCTTTTATGGATGTAAACATCCATGTCTATGTGTAGATCCATTTACATTCGATTGACTTCATGCCTTCTCGAGGGTCTATCAAGCTCCAAACATGATTTTCATATATGGATACTATCCTAGATTTCATGGCATCTAGCCATTTAACGGAATCATGGACCATAATTGCTTCTTTGTATATAGTCGGTTCATTTTGTCCAACGATAATGTTTTTTGACCTACGTGATTCAATAGTAGCTTCGATTTTCAGGACTACAACTTGAAGGAAATATGCCCTGAGAGGCAATAATAAAGTTGTTATTATGTATTCCTTGTATATGATAGATGTTTATTTTGCATGCTATAATTGTATTGATAGGAAACGTTAATACATGTATGTTTAATAAACAAAAAGGGTTCCTAGTTATGCCTCTCTTATAGACTAGCTTGTTGATTAACAAGATGATTAAGGTTTCCTGATCATGGATATTGGATGTTGTTAATAACAAGGTCACAGCATTTGTGAAATGATGTGATGAACATTCATCTGAAGTATAGCATTACGATCAAGTCATTATGTTTATATTTCTATAACATCATATGAAGTAATCTTTATCCTTAGACCATGAGATCATGTTAATTTGCTAACAGCGGAAGAGTATCTTGATAACATCAAACGTCACACCGTAACAGGGTGATTATAAAGGTGGGTTCAGTGCTACGAAGGTGTTATGTTGAGGCTCATGGATCAAGAGTGGAATTTGTCAATCCCGATGACGGATAGATATACTCTGGGCCCTCTCAGTGATATCACATTAAGATAGCTTGCAAGCAAGTGATGTGATCACTAGAATGTTATATCACGGGAACGAGAAAAGAGTGCATGTCGGTAACGAGATCAAACTAGGTATTTGGATACCGATGATCGAATCTCGGACATGTATTATATCATGAGACAAAGGGATTAAATTACTAACATTAAAGGTTCTCACGATCACAGAAGTCATCGTTGAATGTACAGGAGTCAGTATGGATCTCCAGGTCCCGCTTCTGATTATTGATCTGAGAGGAGTCTCAATCATGTCTGCATTATTCACGAACCGTAGGGTTACATACTTAAGGGTTGCCGGACACCATTTAGGAGAACATATGTTTTATACAAAAGGTTTGCAAAGCGTAAGAAATGTTTCGATAGAAACATGAATTGTTTCGATAGAAACCGGAATTGTTTCGGGTGAAATTGCAGAAAGTGGTTCTGCATGTGATATTGAAATGTTGCAAGGGGTTTTATGTGAATGTTTGTTAATTAAAGTAATTAACAAAATTCTGGATAAAATAAATAAAAGAGTTTTATTAATTGAGAGTTGCATTAAATTTGGTGGAAATTTAATGCATGTGAGTGAAACTTTAGGTGGAGCTTGAATTGATGTGAGTGGAGCTTCCACCACATGAATGAGGAAGAGGAGGGGGCTCCCTCCTTGGCCCCCGGCCATGATAGGGGAGGAGTCCCCCCTCTCCTATAAAAGGCCCCCCTCTCCTCCCTCACAAAGTACACCTCCTCGTGAAGGATCTCTCTCCCTCTCTAGATATTCCCCCATGGTCTCGGATTAGCGAGATACATGTTCCCGGTGGCCTTGCGTCGGAAGGAGTTGCTGCTTTCGTTGATTCGCTGAAGCGAGGAGGTGGAGGTTGTCCGGTGGCTTGAACGTGTGTGCGAGGACGGATGCGTTGCTGATTTGCGGCGCTCGGACTTCCACATGATCTTGAGATCGGGAAGTGTACGACTACATCAACCACGAGTTCCTACTCGTTAACAAAACTCGTTGTCTTCGAGGGTAAGTTATCCATGGATGTATTTCCACTCGTTCCTCTGTATCTAGTAGATAGATCTTGGTGTATAGTTCTCATCGTAGGAATTTTTTGTTTTCTATGCTGCAAACCCAACAGTGGTATCAGAGCCTGATCTATGCTTAGGTGCTTTGCATGGGTAGTACACATATGTTTATATGTGGGAGATGATGATCATGTTATTGCATCTTCTATGTATTTTGGATATTGGTGGCATAGTGGGATGAAGCGGCCCGTACCAACCTTACATGTCATCGTACATGAGACCGGTTCCACGACTGACATGCAACTAGTTTTGCATAAGTGGCTAGCGGGTGTCTGTCTCTCCTACTATAGTCAATATCTAATTTACAACGAGTTGCTAATAAATTGGTTATCCTCGTTGTGGTTCATGTTCATAGGTAAGACCGGTTCTATCTCCGAAAGCCCTAAGCCACGTAAAACTTGCAATTGATAAATTAGAGGCGTCTAGTTTAGATCGTTGTTGGGCTAGTGTCTTGATATGGTATTGTTGTAACTAGATGTATGATAGATACTCTTACAACACACTTAACGTGTAAGTTCCATAGACCTTGGCCTTACACACAAAGGAATGATAGAGATCATACCACGATGCAAATGATAGAGATCAAATGCATGGACCATATCATCTTGATACATTGCAAATGTATCTATAATTTTTTATGTTCCATGCTTGGTTTTATCCACTTTCTTGTGTTTTGTTCCAACTTTGGAGTACTTTTCATATGATTTCTTGGACTAACCTATTAACAAGAGCCACAGTGCTAGCTGCCTGTTTTCTGCTGTTTTTGGTTCCAGGAAAGTCAGAAAATGAATATTCTCGGAATTGGACGGGACAAAATCCAAAGTGCCTATTTTTCTGGAAGTCATCAAGTGCCAGAATACGAGATGGAGAGGGGCCAGAGGGCGGCCACACCACACGACCAGCGGCCCAGGCCTGGCCCGCCAGTGGTGTGGCCAGTGCACCCTCGGCCTATCCTTCCGCCTATATATTGCCCTCGGGACGAAAACCCTAAGTGCCCGATCAAAAATCCACGAAGAGTCTCAGAGCCGTCATCTCCATCCCTAGATCAGGAGGGATCTGAAGCTCTTCCCGGCACCCTGCCGGAGAGGGGAATTCACCCTGGAGGCCTTCTTCATCACCATGCAAGCCTCCGGTGTGATGCGTGAGTAGTTCATCCTTGGACTACGGATCCATGTAGTAGCTAGATGGCTGGTTCTCCTCCTTTGTGCTTTCATGTCTAGAACTTGTGAGCTCCGTTCATGATCAAGATAATCTATTTGTAATTCTGCATGTTGTGTTTGCGGGGATCCGATGGATATTGAGATGCTATTTCAGATTGATTATTGATTCTATCATGTCTTTGTTATTTGTGATCTTGCATGCTTTCCGTTGTTAGTAGCTATCTTGGCCAAGTAGATGCTAGCAACTCCAAGAGTTAGTATTTATGCTCGATAGTGGGTTCATGCCTCCGTAACTGGGAAGTGACAGAAATCTCTAAGGTACTAGATGTGTTGTTGCTACTAGGTAGAAAACAACAATCCTTTGTTCATAGAACAATCGTATTGTTTACTTTACACGCAGTTCGTAAAGCAATAATCTGTTGCTTGTAACTTAATACTGGAGGGGGTTCGAATGATAACCTGAAGGTGGATTATTAGTCGTAGATGCAGTTGGATGGTGGTCTATGTATAATGTTGTAATGCCCAATCAAGTCTCAAAGGAGTCAAGATGATTAGTATATGCATGTATTGCTTTCTCGGTGTTTGTCAATTGCCCCGCTGTAATTTGTTCACCCAGCATGTTATCTACCTTAAGGAGAGCCACCTCTAGTGAACTATGGATCCCGGTCCTCTTTCTTTACATACAATCTACAACTGTTTACTTCTTTGTGTTTACTTTCTGCAAACTTTTACTTCGTTCCATTTGATACGTTTAATCCTTTGTTTTCTACAAAACACGGTGAGATTGACAACCTCATCGCAAGTTGGGGACAAAGTTTGGTGGTTGTGTTGTGCAGGTCTCCATGTTGCTACTAGCACCGGTAGTGCGCCCTGCCAAGGCTCAGCTAGTAACACCTTCGGGGTGTTTCCTTGCTCCTACTGGTTCGATTAAACCTTGGTTTCATAACTGAGGGAAACTTGCTGATGTGCTCATCATACCTTCCTCTTGGGGTTCCCAACGAGCTCTACATCAACACCGCCATCAAGCATTTTTCTGGGCGCCGTGCATTGAGCCATCAAGCGATTTTCTAGCACCGTTGCCGGGGAGTCAAGGACATCTTAACAAGGGGAGTCCCTCATAGCCAATCTCTTTACTTTGTTGTTTTTGTTTTGCTTAGTTTCTTTTTGCTTTGTTTGCTTGTTTTGTTATTCAAAAACACAAAAAAAAAATTAGTTTTACTAAGGTGCTTTCTTTTCAAAAACACAAAAAAAATAGTTTTACTAGTTTGCTTTCTTATTTGAAAACCCAAAAAAATGACTACCCTTGAAAACACTAAGTTGTGTGACTTCACTAGCACCAACAACAATGATTTTATGAGCACACCTATTGCTCCACCTGTGGCTGAAAATACTTTCTTTGAGATAAAACCTGCTTTGCTCAATCTTGTTATGAGAGAACAATTCTCTGGTATTGGTAAGGAAGATGATGCTTCCCATCTAAATAACTTTGTTGAACTTTGTGAGATGCAAAAGCATAGGGATATAGATGGTGATATTATTAAGCTGAAATTGTTTCCTTTCTCTTTGAGAGGAAAAGCTAAAGAGTGGTTGAATTCCTTAACTAGGAATAGAATTGATTCTTGGACTAAGTGCAAAGATGCTTTTATTGGAAAATACTATCCTCCTGCTAAGATTATATCTATGAGAAGTGAAATAATGAAGTTTAAACAACTTGATAATGAGCATGTTGCTCAAGCTTGGGAAAGAATGAAATCTTTGGTAAAGAATTGTCCCACTCATGGACTGACTGCTTGGATGATCATCCAAACTTTTTATGCAGGATTGAACTATTCTTCAAGGAACCTATTGGACTTTGCTGCTGGAGGTACCTTTATGACCATCACTTTAGATGCTGCAACAAAACTTTTGGACAATATGATGGTTAATTATTCTGAATGGCATGCCGAGAGAGCTCCACAAGGTAAGAATGTAAATTTTGTTGAGGAAACCTCCTCCTTGAGTGATAAAATTGATATTATTATGTCTATGCTTGTTAATGGGAAAGCCCATATTGATCCAAATAATGTTCCTTTAGCCTCTTTGGTTGCTCAAGAAGAGCAAGTTGATATGAACTTCATAAGAAATAACAATTTTGGCAACAATGCTTATGGTAATAATGCTTATAGGAACAATTTTGGTAACAACAATTATAAGCCATATCCTCCCAATAATGGTAATGCTTATGGAAATTCTTACAACAATAATAAGAGTGCTCCCTCTGAACTTGAAGTTATGCTTAAAGAGTTTATTAGTAAATAAACTACTTTCAATAAAACTATTGAGGAAAAACTCTCTAATGTTGAAAGAAATATAGCATCTTTAGCTGAAGCTCAATCTACTTTGAATAAAATGGCTGCTAAACCTGAATCTAATGATAATCCCTTTGCAGCTACCAATGCTATACAAGTAAGAATTGATGAAAATGTTAGACTACTAGATGAATTACATGCTAAGTGGGAAAGAGAAGATGAAATTGCTAGAAACATTAGTGTTTCTACTATTACCACCACTAGTGTTAAGGCTAGTAATAGTTCTACTACTTTAGATGATAAATTTGATTTTGATCTTGATGGTTGTAATATCTCTGAAGTTATTAAGTTCCTACAAAAGCTTGCTAAAAGTCCCAATGCTAGTGCTATGAACATGGCTTTTACAAAACACATTACTGATGCTCTGATAAAGATTAAAGAAGAAAAGATGAAACATAAAGCTTCTATTCCTATTAAACAATAAGATGGTTGGGAACCCATCATTAATATGAAAGTGAATGACTTTGATTTCAAAGCTTTGTGTGATCTTGATAGTAGTGTTTCTATTATGCCTAGAAGGATTTATGATATGCTTGATTTGCCTCCTCTTGAAGATTGCTATTTGAATGTCCCACTTGATGATAATGTTAAAAATAAACTCATGGGGAGTCTTAATGATGTTCTTATTATGGTTAACAATTCCTATGTCCCTGTTGATTTCTATGTTTTGGATGTTGAATACAATGCTTCTTGTCCTATTACTTTGGGAAGACCTTTTCTTAGAATTGTTGGTGCCATCATTGATATGAAAGAGGGCACCATTAAATATCAACTCCCACTCAAGAAAGGTATAGAACACTTCCCTAAAAATATAGAAAAGATTTCTTTTGCTTCTCCTATGAAAACAAAATTTGGTCTTAATGCTTCTTCATTTGAGAACACTTGATTCTTTCTTTACTTCTTATGCCTAACTTAAAGGCGTTAAAGAAAAGTACTTATTGGGAGATAACCCAAAAGTTTTAGATGAGTCTTGGAAGTTATTACTTCAGTAATAACCTCTCCTTATCCTTTTTATTTGCTTTTTGTGCCAAGATTAACCGCTAATGAGAGAGAAGTAATGATTGGGAAAGTTGCTGTCCCGAAACAGATTTTTGTGCTTCAACGTAAAAATTCGTGAAAGAGCTCTGTATGTGGGATTGATCTGAAATTTTTTGTGCTTCTTCCCCAGGTTGTTATCTAACTTTAGTTAGTTCAACACTTTTTTATTTGAGCAACAGAAGGTCTTCGAAAAAATTCGTCTTTACCTGCTGGTCTGTTTTGACAGATTTCTACCATTTTCTGCATTTGATTCTTGTTGGTTCCTTTTTGAGTTTTTTTGGGGAATTGAGCTTTTTGAGGGAAGTGCTACAGTATCTAGTGTTCTAATGGAAGTTTATTCGGTGTTAGAACTGAATCTTGAGACTTGTTTATCTTGAGTGCACTAATGTTGCTAATGAGATTGTGTGAAGTTTTGTATGAAGGAAAATTTCAGGTGTATGGAAGGAATGAGTAATGAGATGAAGAATGGACTAAATCTCAAGCTTGGGGATGCCACGCGTGTCACCCCAAGAAATATCCAAGAAGTACAAGCGTCAAAGCTTGGGGATGCCCAAGGCATTCCCCTTCTTCATCAATAAAAATTTCAGGTTTCTTCCAAACGCTTCATTTTTATTGTTTCATGCACAGTTGTGTTGTTCTTGGAGCATATTCTTTTTAGTTTTTGTTTTGGTTTTTTGTTTGCTTAGTTTGCTACATAAATTGGTTGGACCCCCTCTTTCATACATTGGTTTGCAAACAGTTTGGTTTGGTTTGGAAAAGAGTAGGAAAGTTCATGCTTATGTGGTAAAAAGAGCTTGTTTTTGACTGTGGCCTATGCTTTGTCATGCCATGCTTGGTATTGTTTTGGACTTATGCTTAGTATTCTTTGATGTAGCATGACTTGTTATAAACAATTGAGATTGCTTAATGTGCCTTGGATGATTCATGCGTTGTTTTAGCATATTAAAGCATAGTATAGTGGTATTCTCCTTTGATGCTTTATTTGGGTTGACTTGGCACATGCTCACACCATGTTATGACTATCCAAAGTCACCATAGACTTTATGATCCTTTAGTTTTCAACTTGTAGTATCACTTTATGCTTTGATCAATGATGTTTTGTTGCTCTGCATGATTATGGCCATTATTGCTCTCTTAGTTTGTCGCTCCTAGTCTTTTGCTAGCCTCCACAACCAAGTATGAGTTCCACTCATGCATCCAACTCCCTAAACCAAGTTATTCCAAAGAGTCCACCATACCTACCTACTAGCTTATGCTATTCCAAGTATATTCATGCTTTTGTTTACCTTCCAAATTAAACTTGTTATGAGAAAACTAGTGATTAAAGCTCTCATGAACTTGATGGCACACTTTACTTTATTGCCTCTAATAAACTTGAACCATTGGGTCCTTCTTTGTTGCGTATATGCTTGCGCTTTATAAGTTGAAATTAGAAGAACCATGTACCATGGGGAACGCTTTCAACATTGCACTTGTACTTTGTACCCCATTGATATCATGTTCTTTTGCTTACGGATCCCGGCAGTGTGAAATAAAAGTGGAACTTGTAAGATCATGGAGTTTGTATGTGTGTTAGAAAAACGCCTGAGCCGCTAGCCTAAGCCATGCCTAATCATGGTGGAAACTTGCAGCCTCACCATAATGAGCATTATATGAAGCATCCTCAATAAAAACCTATGCAAATAGATAATAAAAAGATCGCTGAGATGCTCATTGTCTGCTTGCCTTGTCATTTTGATTATGGGAAAGCTCCCGTATCATGTGCAAGGGGTACCCTGTTGGCAGTTCTTAATGATACACATATACTTACAATGACAAGAGCTTGCTCGTGACTGACGTTGAGTAGCATGAGGATCGGTCTTCGTAAGTAAGGGGCATGAGATTTCGGTTTATAACTTGTCAAGCATATCCTCTTAGTTGTGTCACTTTAACCTTAATCACCTTCAATATGCTTATGATAGGGGCAATGAGAGCTGAAAGCTATAAGTACCATAATTTTTGGAAGCTCTTTATGAGACTTGAATCCCTACTTCCTTTTTACAAAGGCCTTTCTTCCACCATTATATTGAGTCTCCACCTTCTATATTTATGCACCTACTTTGAGAGCATAGTGGCCATTCTTAGTTCTATGTGCATTGTCCCAATACTAGTTGATTGATGCATAACTTGATATTGCTTGTTTTAAACTATTTTATCTAGTCACTCTTATGAACTTTGAAGGTGTCCTATGCATATATATTTGCTACTCTATTGAGGGACAAGCTGAATACTATTATGCTATGTTTTCTTTATGTGAAACAAACAAATGTCTTGCAAAGCATGTTATTCATGAATCTTTTGTTTGTGCCTTTTCATGTTGCATCATAGTTTCTTTGCTTATTGCTAGAACTTTGTCTTTCATGTTATGATTGAAGGACTATGATCCTAGCTTTAAATGTTTTGCAAATACCTTGATCAAGTCTTTGATGGTGCATGTCACCTCAAAAATTATTCTTTCTTTTTATCACTTACCTACTCGAGGACGAGCAGGAGTTAAGCTTGGGGATGTTGATACATTGCAAATGTATCTATAATTTTTTATGTTCGATGCTTGGTTTTATCCACTTTCTTATGTTTTGTTCCAAATTTGGAGTACTTTTCATATGATTTCTTGGACTAACCTATTAACAAGAGCCACAGTGCCAGCTGCCTGTTTTCTGCTATTTTTGGTTCCAGGAAAGTCAGAAAATGAATATTCTCGGAATTGGACGGGACAAAAGCCAAAGTGCCTATTTTTCCGGAAGTCATTAAGTGCCAGAATATGAGACGAAGAGGGGCCAGAGGGCGACCACACCACCTGGCCGCGCGGCCAGGCCTGGCCCGCGCCAGGGGGTGGTGTGGCCAGCCCAGGCACCCCCTCGGCCTCTCCTTCCGCCTATATATTGCCCTCGGGACGAAAAGCCTAAGTGCCTGATCAAAAATCCACGAAAGAGTCTGTAGCCGCCATCATCTCCATCCCTAGATCGGGAGGGATCTGAAGCTCTTCCCGGTACCCTGCCGGAGAGGGGAATTCACCCTGGAGGCCTTCTTCATCACCATGCAAGCCTCCGGTGTGATGCGTGAGTAGTTCATCCTTGGACTACGGATCCATGTAGTAGCTAGATGGCTGGTTCTCCTCCTTTGTGCTTTCATGTCTAGAACTTGTGAGCTCCGTTCATGATCAATATCATCTATTTGTAATTCTGCATGTTGTGTTTGCGGGGATCCGATGGATATTGAGATGCTATTTCAGATTGATTATTGATTCTATCATGTCTTTGTTATTTGTGATCTTGCATGCTTTCTGTTGTTAGTAGCTATCTTGGCCAAGTAGATGCTAGCAACTCCAAGAGTTAGTATTTATGCTCGATAGTGGGTTCATGCCTCGGTAACTGGGAAGTGATGTAAATATCTAAGGTACTAGATGTGTTGTTGCTACTAGGGAGAAAACAATCCTTTGTTCATAGAACAATCGTATTGTTTACTTTACATTGATTCGTAAAGCAATAATCTATTGCTTGCAACTTAATCTTTGGAGGGGTTGGATGATAACTTTGAAGGTGGATTATTAGTCATAGATGCAGTTGGATGGCGGTCTATGTATAATGTTGTAATGCCCAATCAAGTCTCAAAGGAGTCAAGATGATTAGTATATGCATGTATTGCTTTCTCGGTGTTTGTCAATTGCCCCGCTGTAATTTGTTCACCCAGCATGTTATCTATCTTAAGGAGAGCCACCTCTAGTGAACTATGGATCCCGGTCCTCTTTCTTTACATACAATCTACACCTGTTTACTTCTTTGTGTTTACTTTCTGCAAACTTTTACTTCTTTCCATTTGATACGTTTAATCCTTTGTTTTCTGCAAAACACGGTGAGATTGACAACCTCATCGCAAGTTGGGGACAAAGTTTGGTGGTTGTGTTGTGCAGGTCTCCATGTTGCTACTAGCACCGGTAGTGCGCCCTGCCAAGGCTCAGCTAGTAACACCTTCGGGGTGTTTCCTTGCTCCTACTGGTTCGATTAAACCTTGGTTTCATAAGTGAGGGAAACTTGCTGCTGTGCTCATTATACCTTCCTCTTGGGGTTCCCAACAAGCTCTACATCAACACCGCCATCAAGCATTTTTCTGGGCGCCGTGCATTGAGCCATCACATCTTAGTTTACACATTAGATGTTAGCATCTTATGCTGCTCGTTTAGCGCTTTTGGTAGCATTGTAAGATGATCCCTCATTTAGATATCAAGATAAAATGTGTTCTTTCTTCAGTATGCACCGTTCTATGGATCGTGTTTCGAGACATCACGTGATGATCGGGTGTACTCGACTCCGCGCTTTCATACAACGGGTGTAAGACAGTTTTACACACGCGGAATACTAAGGTTCTTACTTGACGAGCCTAACATGTACAGACATGGCCTCGGAACACGGACCAAAAGGTTAAGCATGAGTCATATAGTTGATATGATGCCCATATTGATGCTCGCCTTTGAAGCTACACCGACTCACGTGATGATCGGACTTGGTGTAGTGGATTTGGTTCATGTAATCACCAAAAGGGACACGAGGGATGTCGTTTTTGAGTGGGAGTTCATTAGTAATTTGGATTAGTTGAACTCAATCTATCATAAACTTAGTCTAAGTAAACTTTACAAATTCCGTTGTAGATGGAACCACCTGCTTTTAATTTCAATGTGTTCATGGAGAAAGAGAAGCTTGCTGCGAATGGTAGCAACTTCACCAACTGGGCTATGAATTTGAGGATTCTCCTCACTGCTACACAAAAGCAATATGTGCTAGAGGCGCCGCTAGGCCCCCCACTAGCTCCTGATGCCCCTGACGAGGAAAATAATGTCTATATAACTCGTCAGGAGGACCACAACTTAGTTTATTGCGGCATACTGTATGGGCTAGAGCCAGAACTTCGAAAGCGTTTTGAAAATGGCAATGCCTTTGATACCATGGGAGAATTGAAAATGATTTTTGATACCCATGCTGCCGTAGAGAGTTATAATGCTTCTGAAAAGTTCTTTAGCTGCATGATGGAAGAGAACAGCTCCGTTAGTGAGCATGTACTCAAAATGTCTGGGTATGCCGATAAGCTTGTGTCCTTGGGAATAACGATTCCCATTGACTTAGGCATACATCGTGTTCTCCAATCTCTGCCACCTAGCTACAAGAGCTTCGTGATGAACTATAATATGCAGGGCATGAAGAAGTCTCTTCCCGAGCTTCTGTCAATGCTTAAGACTGCAAAAGTGGAGATTAGGAAAGAACATCAAGTGTTGATGATCAATAAGACCACCGGTTTCAAGAAGGACAAGAAAGGCAAGAAGAAGGGAAAGAAGGGCGGCAAATATGTTTCCGCACCTGAAAAGAAACCCCGAGCTGGCCCTAAGTCTGATACCGAGTGCTACTATTGCAAGGATCGCCATTGAAGCGCGAATCGCCCAAGTATTTGGCGGACAAAAGGCCGGCAAGGCAGGTATATGTGATATACATGTTATTAATGTACTTGACTAGTACTCATGAGCACTGGTATTTGATACGAGATCGGTTGCTGATATATGTAACTCGATTCAGGGGCTGCGGAACAAGCGACAACTAGCAAGGGATGAGGTCATGATGCGGGTCGGCAATGGATCAAGAGTTGATGTGATCGCCATCGGAACGCTACCTCTCCATATGCCGTCGGGATTAGTGATAAATCTAAATAATTGTTATTTTGTGCCTGCACTGAGCATGAACATTGTATCCGGATCGTGTTTAATGCGAAGTGGTTATTCCTTTAAATCTGAAAACAATGGTTGTTCGATTTATATGGATAATGTCTTTTATGGTCATGCAGCTGTGTTGAATGGTTTATTTCTATTGCATCTCGATAGTAGTATTATGCATATTCATTGTGTTAATGCTAAAAGGGTTAAACTTGATGATGATATATCTACATATATGTGGCACTGTCGTCTAGGTCATATTGGTGTTAAACGCATGAAGAAACTCCATTCTGATGGACTTTTGGAATCACTTGATTTTGAATCATTTGATACATGTGAGCCATGCCTTATGGGCAAGATGACTAGAACGCCGTTTTCCGGTTCAATGGAACGGGCAACAGATTTATTGGAAATCATACATACTGATGTGTGTGGACCAATGAGTGTGTCGGCGCGAGGTGGATATCGTTATTTTGTTACTTTCACAGATGATTTGAGTAGATATGGGTATATCTATTTGATGAAACATAAGTCTGAAACTTTTGAAAAGTTTAAGGAATTTCATAATGAAGTGGAAAATCATCGTAACAGAAAGATCAAATTTCTACAGTCCGACCGTGGAGGAGAGTATCTTAGTTACGAGTTTAGCACACATATGAAAAATTGTGGAATAGTTTCAGAACTCACGCCTGCCGGAACACCACAACGTAATGGTGTGTCGGAACGTCGTAATCGTACTTTATTAGATATGGTTCGATCTATGATGTCTCTAACTGACTTGCCACTGTCATTTTGGGGTTATGCACTGGAAACCGTTGCATTCACTTTAAGTCGGGCACCATCTAAATCCGTTGAAATGACACCGTATGAATTATGGTTTGGAGACAAACCTAAGCTGTCATTTCTTAAAGTTTGGGGATGCGATGTTTATGTGAAGAAACTTCAGCCAGATAAACTCGAACCCAAAGCGAAAAAATGCGTCTTCATAGGATACCCTAAGGAAACGATTGGGTATACCTTCTATCATAGATCCGAGGGCAAGGTTTTTGTTGCCAAGAATAGATCCTTTCTTGAGAAGGAGTTTCTCGCGAAAGGTGTGAATAGTCGGAAAGTAGAACTCAAAGAGGTTATTGAACCTTCTCTTCATGAAATGGCCTGTAGAGCAGCACCGGAAGTTGTTTCGGAGTTGACTTCACCTAATGAAGAGAGAACTAATGATATTGATCATGAAACTCCGAAAGAGGACACTATCGAACCTCGCAGGTCAAGCAGGACACGTGCAGCTCATGAACTGTACGGCAATCCTGTTATGAATTTCATGATTGATGAAATAGATGACCCTGCGATGTATGAAGAAGCGATGATGAGCCCGGATTCCAACAAATGGCTAGAAGCCATGAAATCCGAGATGGAATCCATGTACGAAAACTAGGTTTGGACCTTGGTGGACTTACCTCACGATCAAAAGGCCGTTGAGAATAAATGGATTTTCAAAAGAAAAACTGATGCTGATGGTAATGTGACCACATATAAGGCTCGACTTGTTGCAAAGGGGTTTCGACAAATTCAAGGAGTTGACTACGATGAGACATTCTCTCCCATAGTGATGCTAAAGTCGGTTAGGATTATGTTAGCAATTGCTGCATATTTCGATTATGAAATATGGCAGATGGATGTCAAAACTGCGTTCCTCAATGGTAATATTGAAGAAGAGTTGTATATGATACAACCTAAGGGTTTTATCGATTCTAAGGATGCTGATAAGGTATGCAAACTTCAGCGATCCATCTATGGACTAAAGCAAGCATCCCGGAGTTGGAATCTCTGCTTTGATGAGGTGATCAAAGAGTTTGGATTTATCCAACTTATGGAGAGGCTTGTATTTACAAGAAAGTGAGTGGGAACAATGTGGCATTTCTGATATTATATGTGGATGACATATTATTGATTGGAAATGATATAGATCTTTTAAACAGTGTTAAAAGTTATCTAAACAACAAATTTTCGATGAAAGACCTTGGTGAAGCTTCATATATATTAGGCATTAAAATCTATAGAGATAGATCAAGACGCCTAATTGGGCTATCGCAGAGTACATACCTTGATAAGATATTAAAAAAGTTTAATATGGACGGAAGTAAGAAGGGGTTCTTACCTATGTTGCAAGGCAAGACATTGAGTAAGACTCAAAGTCCGGCTACGGCGGAAAAAAGAGAGATAATGGATTAAGATCCCCTATGCCTCAGCCATAGGCTCTATAATGTACGCCATGCTATGTACAAGACCGGATGTGGCACATGCTATTAGTTTGACTAGTAGGTACCAATCTGATCCAGGTTCGGAACACTGGATAGCGGTCAAGAATATCCTTAAGTACTTGAGAAGAACTAAGGATATGTTTCTTGTATACGGAGGTGAAGAAGAGCTAGTGGCTAAGTGTTATGTCGATGCTAGCTTTGACACTGATCCGGATGACTCTAAGTCTCAATCCGGATACGTATTTCTCTTGAACGGAGCAACAGTTAGTTGGAGGAGTTCCAAACAACCTGTGGTGGCTGGATCAAAGATGGAGGCAGAATATGTTGCTGCTTCAAAAGCGGCGCATGAAGCGGTTTGGATGAAGGGGTTCATAACGGAACTAGGTGTGGTTCCTAGTGCATTGGACCCAATGGTGATCTATTGTGACAACAATGGAGCCATAGCCAACGCCAAGGAACCAAGGTCTAACAAGAATTCCAAGCATATTAAGCGCCGGTTTCACTCCATCCGCGAGCATGTCAAGGATGGAGATATAAAGATTTGTAAAGTGCACACAGCCTGAATGTAGCAGATCCGTTGACTAAAGTTCTCCCTAGGGCAAAACATGATCAACACCAAAACTCCATGGGTGTTAGATTTATCACTATGTAAACTAGATTATTGTCTCTAGTGCAAGTGGGAGACTGAAGGAATTATGCCCTGAGAGGCAATAATAAAGTTGTTATTATGTATTCCTTGTATATGATAGATGTTTATTTTGCATGCTATAATTGTATTGATAGGAAACGTCAATACATGTGTGTTTAATAAACAAAAAGGTTTCCTAGTTATGCCTCTCTTATAGACTAGCTTGTTGATTAACAAGATGATCAAGGTTTCCTGATCATGGACATTGGATGTTGTTAATAACAAGGTCACGACATTTGTGAAATGATGTGATGAACATTCATCCGAAGTATAGCATTACGATCAAGTCATTATGTTTATATTGCTATAACATCATACGAAGTAATCTTTATCCTTAGACCATGAGATCATGTTAATTGCTAACACCGGAAGAGTATCTTGATAACATCAAACGTCACACCGTAACAGGGTGATTATAAAGGTGGGTTCAGTGCTACGAAGGTCTTATGTTGAGGCTCATGGATCAAGAGTGGAATTTGTCAATCCTGATGACGGATAGATATACTATGGGCCCTCTCGGTGATATCACATTAAGATAGCTTGCAAGCAAGTGATGTGATCACTAGAATGTTATATCACGGGAACGAGAAAAGAGTGCAGGTCGGTAACGAGATCAAACTAGGTATTTGGATACCGATGTCTCAATCATGTCTGCATTATTCGCGAACTGTAGGGTGACACACTTAAGGGTTGTCGGACACCATTTAGGAGCACATATGTTTCAGACAAAAGGTTTGCAAAGAGCAGGAAATGTTTCGATAGAAATCGGAATTGTTTTGGGTGAAATTGCAGAAAGTGGTTCTGCATGTGATATTGAAATGTTGCAAGGGGTTTTATGTGAATGTTTGTTAATTAAAGTAATTAACAAAATTCTGGATAAAATAAATAAAAGAGTTTTATTAATTGAGAGTTGCATTAAATTTATTGGAAATTTAATGCATGTGAGTGGAACTTTGGGTGGAGCTTGAATTGATGTGAGTGGAGCTTCCACCACATGAATGAGGAAGAGGAGGGGGCTCCCTCCTTGGCCGCCGGCCATGGTAGGGGAGGAGTCCCCCCCTCCTATAAAAGGCCCCCCTCTCCTCCCTCACAAAGTACACCTCCTCATATAGGATCTCTCTCCCCCTCTAGATATTCCCCCATGGTCTCGGATTAGCGAGATACATGTTCCCGGTGGCCTTGCATCTGGAAGGAGTTGTCGCTTTCGCTGATTATTTGGGCGAGGAGGTGGACGTTGTCCGGTGGCTTGAACGTGTGTGCGAGGACGGATGCGCCGCTGATTTGCGGCGCTCGGACTTCCACACAATCTTGAGATCGGCAAGCGTACGACTACATCAACCACGAGTTCCTACTCGTTAACAAAACTCGTTGTCTTCGAGGGTAAGTTATCCATGGATGTATGTCCACCCGTTGCTCTGTATCTAGTAGATAGATCTTGGTGTATAGTTCTCATCGTAGGAATTTTTTGTTTTCTATGCTGCGGACCCAACACAACTCTTGTAGGCACAAAAGCCTCAAGCGCCATAGTCATCTCTAGAACGATTTCCGGTGTTGCACTAGTTTGCTCATCTTGCTCAGATTCAAAACCTCATCAAGTGCTACTGTCCTCCCAATTAAACCTTTCGCGAAAAATTCCTTCTCGAGAAATACACCGTACTTGGTGATAAACACTTTTGCCTTTGGTTTTAAAGTAAAAGGAATACCTAGATGTTACTCTGGAATAACCTACAAAGACACACTCATTCAATTTTGGTTTGTAAACAATTTGCATATGTCTTGCATACCAAATTGTAAGAAAAGACAACTTGGGTTTCCCCATGCCATAACTCATATGGTGCCGTTTCAGCGGATTATGATGGTGTTATATTAGGTGTAAAAGCGGTAGTCGCTAAAGCATAATCCATACAAATATAATGGCAATTTTATTTATTCCATTAGTGATCTAACCATGTCCAACAAGGTTGGATTACGTCTTTTCTACACTCCGTCATACTATGGTGTTCCGGGATGCATAAGTTGTGAACACTTCCGCAACACTTCAGATGTTTGCCAAACTCGTAACTCAAATATTCTCCTTTATGATACAATCATAAACACTTGTTTTTTCTTGTTATCATGGTTTTCTACTTTATACTGAAATCTGTTGAACTCTTTCACACACTTATTTCTCATCAAATAGATACACACATATATATCCACTAAAATCATTGATCAAAGTATATGAAGTAGAAGAATCCACCACACGTGGTGATGGCTCAAAATATGTCGAGCTCGTTGGGAACCCCAAGAGGAAGGTATGATGAGCACAACAACAAGTTTTCCCTCAGTTATTAAACCAAGGTTATCAAACCAGTAGGAGTAAGGAAACAACTCCAAGGTGTTGCTAGCAACTTGGAATCCTGCACAACACAAACCACAGAACTTTGCCCCAACTTACAGTGAGGTTGTCAATCTCACTGGTTTTGCTGAAAAGAAAGGATTAAACATATAGTGTAGAAGATAGTAATTGCTTACAAAAAGTAAACAGTAGATGGTATATCAATGGTAAAGGAATGGACTGGGATCCATAGTTCACTAGAGGCGTTTCTCCTTAAGATAGATAGCATGTTGGGTGAACAAATTACAGTGGGGCAATTGACAGATTGAGAAAGCATAACAATGCATATACTAGACATCTTGATTCATATGAGATTTTATTGGGCATTACAACATTATACATAGACCGTAATCCAACTGCATCTATGACTAATAATCCACTTTCAGGTTATCATCCAAACCCCTTCCAGTATTAAGTTGCAAGCAACATATAATTGCATTAAGCAAAGTGTGTAAAGTAGACAATACAATCGCCCCATGGACAAAGGATTGTTGTTTTCTCCCTAGTAGCAATAGCACATCTACAACCTTAGAGATTCCTGTCACTTCCCCAGATTACTAGAGACATGAACCCACTATCGAGCATAAATACTCCCTCTTAGAGTTGCAAGCATCTACTTGGCCAAGATAGCTACTAACAACAGAGAACATGCAAGATCACAAATAACATAGACATGATAGAATCAATAATCAATCTGAAATAGTATCTCAATATCCATTGGATCCCCGCAAACACAACATGTGAGATTACAAATAGATGATCTTGATCATGAATGGA
This sequence comes from Avena insularis, assembly GCA_023614405.1. Taxonomy (NCBI): domain Eukaryota; kingdom Viridiplantae; phylum Streptophyta; class Magnoliopsida; order Poales; family Poaceae; genus Avena; species Avena insularis. Next base: position 32,538,538 of record CM042694.1, read on the forward strand.
ACTCACAAGATCTAAACATGATAGCACAAAGGAGGAGAACCAACCATCTAGCTACTACATGGACCCATAGTCCAAGGGTGAACTACTCACACATCACTCCGAAGGCTTGCATGGTGATGAAGAAGGCCTCTAGGGTGATCTCTCCCCTTCGGTAGGGTGCCGGAAAGAGCTTCGGATCCCCCCTCGATCTAGGGATGGATATGGTGGCGGCTACAGACTCTTTCATGGATTTCTGATCGGGTACTTAGGGTTTTCATCCCGGGAGGCTTTTATAGGCGAAGGGGCAAGGTAGGTGGAGCACCAGGGGGCCCACACCCCTGGTGGCGCGCCCCCTGGCCACGCGGCCACCAGGTGTGGCCGCCCTTGTGCGCCACTTCGTCTCCCCTTCGGTCTCTGTATTGCTTCGGGTAAAATATTGACTTTGGCTTTTGTCCCATCCAATTTCGAGAATATTTCTTTACTAGCTTTTCTGAAACCAAAAACAGCAGAAAACATGCAACTGGCACTGCACCATCTTGTTAATAGGTTAGTTCTGGAAAATGTATAAAAATACCTCAAAGTGTAAACAAAACATAAGAAAGTAGATATAAAACAAGCATGGAACATCAAAAATTATAGATACGTTTACGACGTATCATTTAATTATCAAGAAAACATTGTTATGAGTCGGGATGAGAAACTTAGATTAAGTGGGTCCAAAGGCAAGTATACATGTATAGTCCTGAATGAGCGAATATACGAAGAGGCCCTTATACAATGATAAAATACAAAGAGGATGTACACACTCTAACAAACATTAGAACATGTATACATTCGTTCTAATGCTTACGGAGACACCGATGCTACCTAATCCTACTACATTTGCCTACAACATGCTCGCTCTCCTGGTTGCCATGCCCACAAACATAGTTGTCGTGGTTGAGACGCCTTAGCATGGCCACCGACACGATCTACACCTAGCGTGGATGAGAGAACTCCTGTAGTGAACCGATGACAAAAGAAGATGAGGCCATGAAGGATCTACAAAACGTTAGATGCAATAAATATCATACAAAGAAGCTGCAAACTGATAAATACAAAGAAGAGTACCTCAGATTTCATTGGTACCTCGATGATGGTCATTGCTGCGCCTGAGGAGATCTGCATAGGAGTGTTTCACGTTGGTCGTCACTACACCCAATGTTCGAAGGACGTCACCTCAACACTTCTAGCAACTCCTGGTCAGTTGTGTACATGAGCGCCACATGTCCCGTGTGCTGATACCTCACGAACCCTTACCTCTATGTGTCCACGCACGACAGGACGATCTAAAGACGTAGAGATAACAATAGAAAACATATGAAGGAGCTCACGCTCGACATCAATGTAAAACGGATGAAGGAGCTCACGCCCCAAATGCAGATAAATAAAATAAGAAAAAGACTTAGACGTGCAGACTCACTTGCACTCCATCGTAGTAGTCGGCTATCGCTACCATCGTCTATCGATAAAGGACGACCGTACGTGTGGATCATCGCCTTTGTAGTTCCATGCTCGCAGGCTATGCTACTCGTGCTTCCATGATCCCCTCCATGTTTGCTATTCGTTATTATCGTCTATGGTTCCCATTGTCTGAGACGAAGTTGACCGCAACGTGACTAAAGTTTCCACCGCCAGAAAGTTAGAAAGGATGGAATACACGTGAGAGCACAACCAAAGCTACAACCACACCGAAGTGCGGGATCCCAGGCGCTCACTGTGTGTCCTACCATTTAATAGTTTGTCCGCCTCCTTTAAGATCATGCTCGTAACCATTCGCGTCGCCGAAACCGGGTGTGTTCACTGGATCATTGCACGCGAATGGCGAAGGGAGCAATCTAAGAGGAGACGGAGGTGGAAAAAGAGATAACCTATCTAGCGGATTGCATGGAGAGAAAAATGCGAGAGGATTCTTATGCATAGCAGAGCTTACCATGAAGTTGTACGATCTTGCCACGAGAACTCGCGGATGTCTACGGTCTAAGCCGCCAACTGGACTCTATGCCTGCGAGAAGACGCGTCCTCTACGTTCTACTCTAACAACATGCATGGGTTTACGTCACCACGTCGGCCTTTTGCGGGCTCTACGTACGAGAGAAACCACAACCAGCATGGGCTCATGGCGCCACATCGGCTCTATGCGGGCCCGTGACCACGAGAGTATGCATCCGGTATGGGCTCAAGCTGTCGCGTCGGCTCTCTATGGGCCCCACGACCGCGAGAGTCTACAACCGGTATGGTATGACGATGCCACGCTGGCTCTTGGTGGGCCCCACCAACTAGCGGGTGCGGAGGCGTGTTGTGCCGGGAACACCTCTCATAGAGCGCGGTTCTGCCCGTGTACGCTGACAGCGGGCCCATAGCGCGCACACGGTCCACCGTCCTGCGACATGGCGTACAGCACCGCCGGTACACCCATACGTGGTAGGGAATATTTCGCTTTGGACCACCATGGGTCCCGCCTCACGGGATACCAGGGCTCTATTGCGACATTGCCGCATGTATTTTTCGGCCTCCATCCCATGGTCAAAAAGAATCAGAACGACATGGATAACAGTTTGAGCTGGAACAATCTAGTGCTATTGTTTACTCATGATATTATAACAATGATTATGTCCCATGCCACTCATGCCCAATGAGATTACAACATAACACATCTCATATATCACATTATAAACTTTAGCTATACCACATCACTTTCCTACAAAAACAAGTTAGATGCTTCTAACACGCTTTGCTAGATTACGGGGTTCTATAGTTGCGAAGGGAATCATTTCTTAACTTACTAAGAACTGAAGGGTTCGCAACATAGAAAACAAAAAAATTAATTACGCCAAGATCTAATTTGCTAGATGCTAGTAATGAGTAAGGGGTTATTCAGAAAACTCACCCTCAAAGACTGAAACTTTTTTACGAAATCTGATTTCGTTGTTGATGTAGTCGATCACTTGCCGATGTGAAGATTGAGTAGATGTGCGCTGTAATCTGGAATTGCCTCTATGCTCAGTCACACGTACAGCTCTAGGACGACTCATGTACCCTCAGTCCAATGGGGTAGTGGAAGCAGAAGATCCGCCAAAGAAAACTACTTTATCATTGCTCTCGCTAATCCAAAATCCAATGGGAGGGGAAGAGAGTTTGTACTAGAGTGTGAGTATGAGAGGAGCACCACATCTACTTTTATAGGGGAGGGGTATTCCACCATGGGGTTCCCCCACCTCTCTCCTATTAAGTGGGTGGGAACTCCACTCGCTCCACTCACTTCCCCATAAATGCTGGTGGACATTCCACTCACAAAAATGAATTTAATTACTAAAAACTTTTTTATTTCAGAATTTTAATATTTGTTAATTATTTTAATAAACAAATATTAACAATGACCCCCTTGTCCTTTTTCTATGCCCCGAAACAACTCTGACTTTTCTCGAAAATAGCCCTCGAAATGATTCCGATGATTGCTAAACTTTTCTCCAGCATACTTTATCTTCTCAAATGCGTCAACGAGTCTTAAGTGTGTCACCCTACGATTCATGAATAATGTAGAAATGATCAAGACTCATCTATGATCAATTGTCAACAGTGGGACCTGGAGACCCGTAATGACTCCCACATATTCAACGTGAATCTTGTGATCATGTGAACCATTAACATCGTATCCAATTCCTTTTGTTTCGCGGTATTTTACTTGTCTGATATCCGATCATTGGTATCAACCATACCTTAGTTCGATCTTGTTACCGACAAGTACTCTTTACTCGTTTGTGGTATAACATCCTTGTAATCTGGTCACATGCTTGCAAGCGGTGTTGTTGTGATATCATTGAGAGGGCCTAGAGTATATCTCTCGGTCATATGGATAGACAAATCCCATTCTTGATTCATGAGCCTCAACTAATACCTTCAGAGTACCCAATGACAGCTTTATAATCACCCTTTTATGATGTGACGTTTGATGCCATCTAAGTACTCATCCGGAGTTAGTGATTGACATAATCTCATGGTCTCAAGATTAAGGTTACTTTGTATGTGTTTGATATAGCAATGTAAAGTTAATGAATAGATTGTATTGCTATACCTACTTTAGGTGTATGTTCATCATATCATTCTTCTAATAATATTATCCTGTTATTAACAACATCCAATGTTCATGTCTTGATCATCGGTTAGTCAACGAGCTAGGTAAATGAGAGGCATTACTAGGAACTCTTTGTTTGTTTATTAAACACACATGAATTAATGTTTCTGATTAATACAATTCTAGCATGAGAAATACACATCAATCATAAACCTGGAATAAGATAATAACCATTTTATTATTGCCTCTCGGGCATATTCTCTTCAGTCTTCCACTTGCACTAGAGTCAATAAACTAGTTTGAAAAACTTTGCGTATTGAACACCTATGGCTTTCTGGTGTTGCATATACGCGATTGCTAGTGGTTAACATAATCTTCGGATCTGACAGTTTCAGGTCCATGTGTATTTGCATGTCTTTGCGTCTCTACGCATCACTCATTCTCAAATGAGATGGCATTGTATAAATTTGGTCCTTTGGTGAGACCTTTAGTTCGTTCGGGTTAAAATATGTTGATATTATTGTCATATAATATATCTTCATAGTATTATCCCACTTTGAACCACACCTAGTTTGATAACAAACTACTTAACACAAATGCCCTCCTTTGCTGCTACTATAGCAGTCATATACTTAGCCTTTTGTTGTAGTATCCGTCATAATGTCTCAACTTTAGAACTCATCCAAATCCATCATGGAACATCCTTTACATTACATTGTGCCACCCGTAGTCTAAATTGAGATAAATTTAATTTGTCTCTTGTGACAAAACTAGTATCAATGTAACACTTTACAATGAACTACCTTTAATTATTTGTCACTTATACATGATATATTCTTAGTTCTTCCAAAGCTCATAAGAATATCTTTACTATTGTCCAATGATCATCTTATGAATCATTCTGGTATGTGCTCATAACATTTAGAGCATAGGACATATCTGGATATATACATATCACGGTATAATTGATCAAAATATTCATGTGATTTTACTCACCAAGTGTTGAAACACTTGAATCTTGATACAATCCTTTCCATGCAACAAGAACCTTTCTTGTTGTTTCCATATTGAACCCTTTTCAATATCTCATATATGTACGTCTGCACAACCATATTAGCGCCTCAATCTATCCATATAGACATTGATGCCGAATATTCCGGTTTTGCCCAAGACTTTCATCGAAATCCTATTTTAATGAAATTCTTAACTTGTGTCAATACAAGATACGTCATTTCCAATCAACACCATGTCCTATACATAATGTATTAGAAATATGTCTCAGTGCTCCCACTTAATTTCTTGCAAATGCAAGCATCTTCATCATCTCTGATGAATTTAAACTCCTTTAACATTTTCATCATGGTGAAGATTCCAACTCCGCTATGCTCACTTCAACTATTGAAGTTTGCATGCCCTGTTAGCACCCTTTGAATTAACAAAACCCTTCGGACTGTGTCATGTACACGTCCTAGGTAACCATTCTATTAGAAGAGCCTTGTTTTGTTTATTCAACTACCATATACCAAATTATATGTAGTGGTTGCTACATTAATCCGTCAAGACTAAATATCACTATGAAAGATCAAATCTTGTCATAGTCAACTCCTTGAACATTGCCGTAAACTTCTTTCCGACATGTCGACTATTTCATAGATGTTAAACATCCATGTCTATTTCTTTATAGATCCAAACACGACCGATAGGCTTCACGCCTTTCCGGAGGGTCTTCCAAGTTCAGAAACTTGATTTCTCGTGTATGGATACTATCACGGATTCTATGACTTCTAGTCATTTTATGGAGTCAGGGCCCATCATCGCTTCTTTGCATGCAGTTGGTTCATCATTGTAAAAACAATAATGACTTCTTTTTCAAATCTTACTATTTGATTCTTACCGACCCACATGGTTCAATAGGAACTCTAATCTCCAAGATCACACCCTTTGTAATCACGGGAGCCATGAGCATTGTGGCCGCCATCGACACTTTTCAAGGCCGCTACTTAGCACATATAGCTAAGGTTCAACAACCTTATCAAAGTTCTATTGTCCTCCCACTTAACTTTTCACGAAAAATTCCTTCTCAAGAAACTTGACGTTCCAAGCGACAAACTCTTTTTTCCTCGGTGTTATGGAGGAATTCCCAACAAATTCTTTGGGATAACCTACAAAGACGTGCTTATCTGACTTCAGTTGTAATCATTTTACTTATGCATAGCATACCAAAATTTAAGAAAAGACAATTCGGGTTTTATCCCAAACCATAACTCATATGGTGTCATTTCAACGGATCACGATGGTGCTCTTTTTAGTGTAAAAGCGGTAGTCTTTAAAGCTTTAATCCTTAAAACATAATGGCAGTTTTATAAATGACACCTTTGATCTTTCCATGTCAAACAAGGTTTGATTTGATCTCTCGAACATACCATACTCCTGTGGTTTATCGGGAAATGCAAATTCATGGAACAATTCCTAAAATCTTAGGTGTTTTGCTAAACCTGTAACTCAAATATCTTCCTTTATTATCAAATCATAAACTCTTTTATTTTCTTGTTACAATGATTTTTCACTTCATCTTGAAAGTCTTTGAACAATTTTCAAATGCTTCATACTTCTTCCTTATTAAGTAAATATATAGATATATTCACTCAAATTTCTGGAGAAAGCATATGAAGCAAAAAGATCCATTGCATATGGCTACACATAATGGACTATATACATCAACATGCATAATATCCAATAAGTTAGTCATCCTTTCCTCTTTGGGCTATGGACGGAGTTTCAATTATCTCGAGGAGAGTTTCACAAGCATCAATTGATCAAAATCAAAAGACTCCAAAAATCCATAAACATGGAGTTTCTTCATGTTTACTTTCCAATATAATTCAAACAGTGATGTCACTTCGTAAGTGATCTTCCAATCATTTGTCTTACGACATTTTAGCAATAATGTTTATGGATGTGATTTCTCCAACTATACTTGTAAAAGTTCATCCATCCATTATGGAATACGGCAATTATTTGAACAACCATTATTCTCGTAATACTGGAATAAAATAACAATTATTAAAACAAATCTTGAAGGCTAGGTTTGACGACAACGAAAACACAATAACACTTTATTTGTTTTCGATGAACATCATCACTTATTCTCTTGCTAGTTACTTAGGCTGTTGCAGTTCATGATTGTGTTGTTCTGTATGACACTTCTCACCAACCAATTAGGTATCCAATACCGGTATCCAATACCTTAGAACCGCATTGTTTAACAAGCAAGGAATACAGCCATAACATGTATATCTTCTATATACCTAAGTTGGACATCTTCAACCTTTTCTTTTCTACCAAATATTTTATAGATTCTCTTTCAACAATTCCTTTTCTTTTAAAAGAATCTATCAACATCAATAGTGGTGTCATTCACATGACACATAGTACAAAGTATATATAGTCAAATACTTAATACCTTTGGACTTGCACTTTGAATTGGATCACCATCATCAAATGTTTTGTGTTCTTTCAAAAATCCATTCTTTAGTAATCTATTAGTGTAGTAAACATTTTACTTACATCTTCTATTCATCCTTATCTTGAAAACTTTCATGATCAAGCTACTATAGCCTATAAGGAAGAATCGTGAGTATAATGTTAGTTCCCAAAACCTTTTTGGGAGATCCGGGTGCCTAGCATCTCCATCCTTCACAAATTCTCATACAATATGAGAACATGTATTTTGCTAAATTATACTCTATCATAATGCAACCAAAAACATTGTTTCAGATACCACAATATCTTTCACACATGATGGTTTCTGAAACAATTTTCAGCTCCTAGATAATCTTGATATTAAAACAACTTTTGAATATCAATATGTTGGGTCCACAACATAGAAAACAAAAAATTTCCTACGGTGTGAACTACACGCCAAGATCTATCTACTAGGTACAAAGCAATGGGTGGACATACATCCAACGAGAACTTACCCTCATAGACAACGAGCTTTGTTAATGAGTAGGAACTTGTGGTTGATGTAGTCGTACACTTGCTGATCTCAAGATCGTGAGGAAGTCTAGCAGGTCCGGCTCTAGCACGTCCATCAGATCCAGCTCCAAAGACCAAGTCCAAGATCCAAAGCAGCGGTGCATCCGTGATCGCACACACGTCCGGTACCCCGACAACCTCCGTCCCTCACTCTAGCAAAGCATCGGAAGCAGCAACTCCTTTCCAGATAAAGCCACCGGGAACATGTATCTCACTAATCCGAGACCATGGGGGAATAATACTAGAGGGGGAGAGAGATCCTTCACAAGGAGGTGTGTGTGAGAAGTGAGGAGGGGGTGGCCTTTTATAGGAGGAGGGGGTGCCCCTCCTTCATGGCCGGCGCATGGAGGAGGCGACCCTTCACACCTCATGTGGTGGTAACTCCCTCCACATAAATTTGCCCCTTCACATTCTCTTTTAAAGTCTCCACTTTAAATGCATTAAATTTCTCCAAATTTAATGCTCTCTCATTTAATAAAACTCTTTTATTAATTTTATTCTGAATTTTGTTAATTACTTTAATTAACAAACATTCACATAAAACCCCCCTACAACATTTCAATATTACATGCAGAACCAATTTCAACAATTTCACCCGAAACAGTTTCGGTGTCTATTGAAATAATTCCAGCGCTTTCTTAAATCTTTATCTGAAACATATTTGCTCCAAATGGTGTCGATATCCCTTAAGTGTGTCACCCTACGGTTCGCGAATAATGCAGACATGATCGAGACCCCTCTCCGATCAATAATCAGCAGCGGGACCTGGAGATCCATGCTGACTCCTACACATTCAACGATGACTTCTGTGATCGTGAGAACCTTTAACGCTAGTAACTAAATCCCTTTGTCCCGCGATATATTACATGTCCGAGATTCGATCATCGGTATCTCCATACCTAGTTTGATCTCGTTACCGACATGTACTCTTGTCTCGTTCCCGTGATATAACATTCTAGTGATCACATCACTTGCTTGCAAGCTATTTCAATGTGATATCACCGAGAGGGCCCAGAGAATATCTATCCGTCATCTGGATTGACAAATTCCACTCTTGATCCATGAGCCTCAACATAACACCTTCGTAGTACTGAACCCATCTTTATAGTCACCCTTTTACGGTGTGACGTTTGATGTTATCAAGATACTCTTCCGGTGTTAGCAATTAACATGATCTCATGGTCTAAGGATAAAGATTACTTCGTATGATGTTATAGCAATATAAACATAATTACTTTGATCGTAATGCTATACTTCGGATGAATGTTCATCACATCATTCCACCAATGGTGTGACCTTGTTATTAACAACATCCAATGTCCATGATCAGGAAACCTTGATCATCTTGTTAATCAACAAGCTAGTCTATAAGAGAGGCATGACTAGGAACCCTTTTTGTTTATTAAACACACATGTATTGATGTTTTCGAATCAATACAATTCTAGCATGTAAAATAAACATTTATCATAAACATGGAATAAGATAGTAACCACTTTATTATTGCCTCGCGGGCATATTCCCTTCACAATAATCATGGAGGCAAACATGATACTTTAGATACTAACATTGGAATTCTTAATCTTAATTTAATACTACTTATTAAACTTTATGGAGTAAATAGAGATTGTTGAAAGTTTGCAATAGGACTTATAAACTTTAAATTGACATTCAAAACAATACGATACCAGTTCGTAAAGTAAATATCCAGAATTCTATAGTTCTATTATCTCAATTCAAACTAAGCATAAGGTAGTGAATAGATGCCAATGACTACAACAAATTATGCAAATTCACTTCGATTTAGTTTATGACAAATTGAGTTCGACCAATCCAAATTAGAAATGAACTCCCACTCAAAAATGACATCCCGCGTGCCTTTTTGGTGATTACATGAACCAAATCCACTACACCAAGTCTGATCATCATGTGAGTCGGTGTAGCTTCAAAGGCGAGCATCAATATGGGCATCACATTAACTATATGACTCATGCTTAACCTTTCGGTCCGTGTTCCGAGGCCATGTCTGTACATGCTAGGCTCGCCAAGTAAGAACCTTAGTACCCGCGTGTGTAAAACTGTCTTACACCCGTTGTATGAAAGCGCGGAGTTGAGTACACCCGATCATCACGTGATGTCTCGAAACATGATCCATAGAACGGTGCATACTCAAGGAAGAACACATTTTATCTTGATATCTTAATGAGGGATCATCTTACAATGCTACTAAAAGCGCCAAACTAGCAGTATAAGATGTAAACATCTAATGTGTAAAGTGACATGATATGGTCCATGCATTTGATCTCTATCATTTGCATCGTGGTATGATCTCTATCATTCTTTTGTGTGTAAAGCCAAGGTATATGGAACTTACACGTTAAGTGTGTTGTAAGAGTATCTACCATACATCTACTTACAACATTACCATATCAATACACTAGCCCAACAACAATCTAAACTAGACGCCTCTAATTTATCCATTGCAAGTTTTACGTGGCTTAGGGCTTTCGGAGATAGAACCGGTCTTACCTACGAACATGGAACCACAACGAGGATAACTAAGTTATTAGCAACTCGTTGTAAATCAGATATTGACTATAGTAGGAGAGACAGACACTCGCTAACCACTTATGCAAAACTAGTTGCATGTCAGTCGTGGAACCGGTCTCATGTATGATGACATGTAAGGTTGGTCCGGGCCGCTTCATCCCACTATGCCACCAATATCCAAAATACATGAAAGAAGCAATAACATGATCATCATCGCCCACATATAAATATATGTGTACTACCCGTGCAAAGCACCTACGCATAGATCAGGCTCTGATACCACAGTTGGGTTCGCAGCATAGAAAACAAAAAAATTCCTACGATGGGAACTATCGCCAAGATCTGTCTATTAGATACAAGCAACGGGTGGATATACATCCATAGAGAACTTACCCTCGAAGACAACAAAGCTTTGTTAACGAGATGGAACTCATGGATGATGTAGTCGTACACTTGCCGATCTCAAGATCGTGATGAAGTCCAGCAGGTCCGCCCAAAGACGCCCATCGATCCAGCAAGTCCAACACCGCAAAGCAGCGGTGCATCCGTGATCGCACACATGTCCGGTACCCCGGCAACCTCCATCCCTCGCTCCAGCAAACCAGCGGAAGCAGCAACTCCTTTCCAGATAAAGCCACCGGGAACATGTATCTCGCTAATCCGAGACCATGGGGAATAACTAGAGGGGGGGAGAGATCCTTCACGAGGAGGTGTGTGTTGTGAGGAGGAGAGGGGGGAATTTTATAGGGAAGAGGAGAGGCACCCAAGGGACATGGCATGGCAGCCATGGTGGTGCCCCCACCTCTTCCACATTCATGTGGGTGGAGCTCCCACTCCCATAAAAAGCCTCCACTCAAAATTCCACTCACACATGCATTAAATTTCCACCAAATTTAATGCAAACTCTCATTAAATAAAACTATTTTATTTATTTTATTCAGAATTTTGTTAATTAACAAACATTCACATAAAACCCCTTGCAACATTTCAATATCACATGCAGAACCAATTTCAGCAATTTCACCCGAAACAGTTTTGGTGTCTATTGATATAATTCCAGCGCTTTCTTAAATCTTTATCTGAAACATATTTGCTCCAAATGGTGTCGGTATCCCTTAAGTGTGTCACCCTACGGTTCGTGAATAATGCAGACATGATCGATACCCCTCTCTGATCAATAATCAGCAGCGGGACCTCGAGATTCGTACTGACTCCCACATATTCAACAATGACTCTTGTGATCGTGTGAACCTTTAACGTCGTAACTAAATCCCTTTGTCTCGCGATATATTACATGTCTAAGATTCTATCATCGGCATCGAAATACCTAGTTTAATCTCGTTACCAACATGCACTCTTTTCTTGTTCCCGTGATATAACATTCTAGGGATCACATCACTTTCTTGCAAGCTATTTCAATGTGATATCACCGAGAGGGCCTAGAGTATATCTATCCGTCATCGGGATGGACAAATCCCAATCTTGATCCATGAGCCTCAACATAACACCTTCGTAGCACTGAACCCACCTTTATAATCACCCTGTTATGGTGTGACGTTTGATGTTATCAAGATACTCTTCCGGTGTTAGCAATTAACATGATCTCATGGTCTAAGGACTAAGATTAATTCGTATGATGTTATAGCAATATAAACATAATGATTTTGATCGTAATGCTATACTTCGGATGAATGTTCATCACATCATTCCACCAATGTTGTGACCTTGTTATTAACAACATCCAATGTCCATGATCAGGAAACCTTGATCATCTTGTTAATCAACGAGTGTAACACCCTCAAATCGGCCCTATGCAAGTTTTAGCCCTTTTCGCCAAACCCGCATAGAAACGATGCAAGGACACCCACTAGGCAATTTCGTGCGGGTGGAAAACGAAGTAATACCATTACACAACAGTCCTCGATGGGACCCACAGAACAGATATATATATACAACAGCGACTCAACGTGTCAAGAATACAGATATACAATACAAAGATCCAAATCACCTTGAAAACGTTACAGCGTCCGAGTATGGACAAGATGCAAATGGGGTTAAGAGCCCTGAAGAATAACCAATGGCGTCCATAACCCTGCCTAGGCCAAGCCGGAAGGTAACCCTGCTAACAACGTCAAACTTAAACCTGCTAAAACAAAAGGGGTGCCGACAAAGGGCAAAGGAAAAGAGGAGCGTCAGTACTGAGGCCAGTACACGGCGAGGCTAGAATTCGGCGGCTCTCGCCCTCATAGGTATGGTGGGCTGAAGAGGCAGCGTAGCGGCACTAAACAACCTATAGAGACTCGATACAACTGACGGTTATCAGAGAGGGATAAGAAAGACCTGTTCGGATCCAACCTGAAGCTAACACCAAACAAACCCATCCTGGTATTTCCCCCTCGAGACCAAACGAGGAAGTCGGACCAAGGAACTCACACAGTTGGCAATTTTACTCATTCCGTTATAGTTGTAGCAATTACTAATCAGATATAGATAACATGAGTCATCCTGAAGCATAAGTAGTGGGAAGTTTTAATTACCATTCTGTGGTCGTTGGAACCTTTACTAGTCAGATATAATTGTCCTGAGGAATCCCAAAACCCAGCAGTTGTTGGCACTTATATCACATTCCATTGGAGTTGCAATACTTACTAGGCATATATAAAAAACAACCCGGATCCACCAGTTGTTGGCATTTTTAATATCCATCCCGTTATAGTTGAATCTGATTACTAGTCATATATTAAGTCAAGTTTATAGCACTACTTTAGTTATGATTGTCTATGATCGAGATACTGTGCTCCAAGTCGTCCATAACCGCGGACACGGCTTTCAGAAAGTTTTACCCTGCAGGGGTGCACAAATAGCAACACACACTCGATCAACCTCGGAAAAACCAACTCAAAACCCAACGAGGCATTCACGACAAAGCGATCACAGGATTCAGAAATATTTCAGGGGGCCACCCCACTAAGCTACCCGCAACGAAGTTGGCCGGCTCCGGAACGGACCCAGGGTTTGCGTCAATGGCTGTAAACGACTAGGAACCCGAAAGTGTGACTGGGCTTGTCGATACCGCGAAAACACTCCGCGATCCTAAACAGTACAGGTGCTCCACGCACAATCTTAAATAAAGAAGTAAAGCATGGCATAAGTACAGGATAGTAATAAATCCCCAAACTACTTTGTGGCCCCAAGAAATAGAAATGAATCAAGCTCTGGCTCAGGGGGGGTCCATAAGGCCTCCCGGATGTGGATAGTGCGAAAAATCAAGGAACAGGTATCAAGTACTCGGGGTCCTACGGGACACAAGTGAGCGTGGAAGAACCAAATAACATCTATTGCCCACCGATGCCTCTGCATTAGTTATATCTAGCATTTTAATAGTTGTATTTAAAGTCATGATCATCTCCAACAATAAGCATCTCCACCAATAAACATCTGCCAGCATTTCAACAACTGTGGTACTCGACAACACAAGATCGCACCTGAGTAAGCAACTACGACTCGCAAGGCCAGCTATCTACCAAACACAGGTAATAGGAGGTGTCCAAGGCAATATAGAGGCTGCATGAGATATAACTGGGGTACGGAAACTAAAGCATGACGACACGGATAGCAATAGATCAACAGGAGGAAGTAAAGACTATAAATGCAAAATAGGTAGAAGGGGGAAAGATGCTCGCCTGGAAAACACTGCCGACGGATCATAGCCGGAGAACTTGTCGGTACTCGCATCCACTCATCGGCCTAATCCGCGAAGAAGCAAACACTAGAAGAAACACCGGATGCAATATTTAATACCACGGCAGAAGATTCGGCATGATCATGATATGATGCATATGCGGTGCAATTAGGCAATATTAAGCGGAACCAGGGTCCCGACAATTAATTAATAGGTTCGAGTTATTTATCTACCCCGCAAATTAAATGTTGACTTAACAAGGCGAAACAGGACATCGGTTCGCTACACCAATTTAAATGGAGTCCAGAATAAGACGAAGATATCCCGTAGATGGACTCCATATTTAATTTAGGTGAACCGACATAATACCCCCAAACCACATGATGCGATGCGGTATGGATAATTTAATATGCAACAACTTTGTATTTCATTTATAAAAATAGGGCTCAGAAAGGGGTCACACATGTTAGGGGTCGAAGGTCTTGGGGTGCCGGGGTCCGGGGTTCGACAGGGTCGGCGGGATCGGTCTTCAGACAGACGAGAGGTAGATCTTGTCACATCTGTGGTCTTTGGGTCCATGTCGACGGTCTTGTCGTACCGGGGACAATGTTCGGATCCGTGTAGAAGGTCTTGGAGTTTGGCATCGGTCTTGTCAGCGGTCGATCTTGACTTGCCGGTGGAGGTCGTGGCAGCTCTTGGTGTCGGCGGGATCGGTCTTCGGGTACCGTGAAGGGGGACTTGGCGTTCCAAGGAGATCTCCGGGTCCTTGTCGTCGAGCTAAGGGTTCTGGTTTTCGGTGGCGATGACGGTCTTGAATTAACACGGTGGTTCTCGAAGTCGATGTCAATTCTCTGGATGTGTCGAAGATCTTGACGTGGGTGGCGCCAACTACATCTCACTGGCTTGGTTAAAGAGCAGCAGCACTATGTCAACGTCAAACTACAGAATGCATCGAATGAAGGGAGAAAACACTGTTAGCTTGAGCTCCTACAAGCACACATGGGTACCAGTAGCTAGTAGGTAGGCGTCCGGGGCTGTACCTGCAGCACACACACGAAAAGACCAACACCCGAAGGCTCGAAAGAGGACGTCCAGGTGGACTTGGAACGATGCCATGTGGGGCAGAGGGCCATGGCGTCTACGTCGGGGTAGCCTGGCGCAAAAGCTTGAGCGGGAGAGGCGCGGGTCGCGTCGGCGGCGAGTTCTCTCGGCGCTGGGGCAGGGCTCCACCGAGAGGTGCACGAGGCCCAGGCTGGTGGCGGGCGCCCAGGAGGACGCAACCTGCGTGGCGGCGTCGCGCACAGGTGGAGGACGAGCGGGCGGCCCGGGGCAGAGAGGTGAAGCGGTAGCGCGCTCGGGGGCCCGCGCGGGTCGATGGCGGCCGGAGAGGTGGCGGCACCGGTGGCGGGTCTGTGGGGAGGAGGCGGAGGTGGAGCTCGGCCCGGGCGGGGAGGTGTCATCGGGGACGGCCACTGGTGGCGGTGCGCAGAGAGGGTCGAGGAAGAGGTGGGCTCGACCACGGCGCCGGTTGGTGGTGAAGAGGGCCGAGGAGGCGACGAGGTGGAGAGGCACGGCCAGGCTTGAGGAGATGGAGGGGTCGGCCGGCGGGGTCGCTGCGAGCGCGGGGCTCGGCGAGGCGCAGGGAGAGCCGGAGAGGAACACGGTCGGAGCGGCGGAGGAGCAGGGGCGAGGATGGGCACGGCGCGTCCAGGAGGAGGTCGGCAGCTCAGGAGAGGTGGTGAAGGGGCCCGCAGCGCCGGAGTGGAGGAGAGAGACGGTGGCAGCGAGGGTGGAGCGGGGCGGACGGGCGACGGCCAGCGAGGGAACGGCCGCGCGGCGGCGGTTGCCGATGGGGAGGAGGCGAGCGATGCAGCGAGTGAGGGGGAAGGAAGGGACCGTGGGGTGGAAGGTGGCGTGCGGGACACGTCCATGGGGTGGGCCAGGGCGAAAACGACAAGAGGGGGAGCGGGGGTCACGCGGAGCGCGTGCGGCGGTTGGGCAGGCGATGGAACCAAGGGAGGCTGGTGGGCTGGAGTGCGTGGTCAGTGTGAGGAGAGAGAGGCGGAGCGGGCGCTGGGTCAAGGGTTGACATGAGGTTCAGCGTCTGCAAGCGATGTGGGGCGCGCGAGGTGGGGCCAGGGGTGAGGTGGCTGGTAGGGAGGCATGCAGGTGGCGTGTGGGGATTGGGCCAGGGGTGTGGGTTGGTGAGGTGGAGGGGGCTGGGTAGGATAGGGTTGGGTAGAAAAGGGTTTGGGTAGTCCTGGTTTTGTACTGGGGGTGGCCGACTAGGTCGGATCGGCCCGGTACGGCTGCCCCCTAAAAATAAAATAAATATTTTATTATTTAAAACGAGGCTTTTGCAAACCGTATTTAGACAAACCAAAATATTCCGGAGACCCGGGTTTTGATTTGAATAAAGACGGGAATATTTGGAAAACAAAAACAGGCTTTTCGAAAATAGTTTTTAAAACAAACCATGCAAGATGATGACGATGCTCAAATGCAATGTGGCATGATGACATGAGCATGCGGTCATGATGATGCAATTCCCAAAAAACAACGCGATTTTCTAATAGTGGTTTTAGCGGGGCGCCACAACGAGCTAGTTTATATGAGAGGCATTACTAGGAACTTTGTATTTTGTTTATTAAACACACGTGTATTGATGTTTCCAATTAATACAATTATAGCATGCAAAATAAACATTTATCATAAACATGGAATAAGATAATAACCACTTTATTATTGCCTCTCGGGCATATTCCCTTCATCTACTATAACCTATAAGGATACACCGTGAGTATAATATTAGTTCCCAAAACCCTTTTGGTAGATTAGGACGCCTAGCATCTCCAACCTTCACAAATTCTCATACAATATGAGAATGTGTATTTTGTTAAATTATACTCTATCATATTGCAACCATAAAAATTGTTTCAGATATTACAATATCTTTCACACATGATGGTTTCTGAAACAATTATTAAGAATCATGGAGGCAAAACAACTTTTGAATATCAAGAATCATGGTGGCAAAACATGATACTTTAGATACTAACATTGGAATTCTTACTCTTGATTTAATATTACTTATTAAACTTCATGGAGTAAATAGAGTTTGCTGAAAGTTTGCAATAGGACTTCTAAACTTTGAATTGACATTCAAAACAATATGATACCCGTTCGTAAAGTAAATATCCAGAATTCTATAGTTCTATTATCTCAATTAAAACTAAGCATAAGGTAGTAAACAAATGCCAATGACTATAACAAATTACGTGAATTCACTTTGATTT
Source organism: Avena insularis (assembly GCA_023614405.1). Taxonomy (NCBI): domain Eukaryota; kingdom Viridiplantae; phylum Streptophyta; class Magnoliopsida; order Poales; family Poaceae; genus Avena; species Avena insularis. Next base: position 32,556,195 of record CM042694.1, read on the forward strand.
AGTTTATGACAAATTTGGTTCGACTAATCCAAATTAGAAATGAACTCCCACTCAAAAACGACATCCCTCGTGCCTTTTTGGTGATTACATGAACCAAATCCACTACACCAAGTCCGATCATCATGTGAGTTGGTATAGCTTCAAAGGCGAGCATCTATATGGGCATCATATCAACTATATGACTCATGCTTAACCTTTCAGTCCGTGTTTCGAGGCCATGTCTGTACATGCTAGGCTCGCCAAGTAAGAACCTTAGTACTCGCGTGTGTAAAACTGTCTTACACCCGAAATATGATCATGGATTCAAGTACACCCGATCATCACGTGATGTCTTGAAGCGGCAAAACATAAACGGTGCATACTTAAGGAAGAACACATTTTTATCTTGATATCTAAATGAGGGATCATCTTATAATGCTACTAAAAGTGCCAAACTAACAATATAAGATGCGAACATCATATGTGTAAAGTGAAATGATATGGTTCTTGCATTTGATCACTATCATATGCATCGTGGTATGATCTCTATCATTCCTTTGTGTGTAAGGCCAAGGTCTATGGAACTTACACGTTAGGTGTACCATATCATGACACAAACCCAGCAACGATCTAAACTAGATGCCTCTAATTTATCAATTGCAAGTTTTATGTGGCTTTAGGGCTTTCGAAGATACAACCGTTCTTACCTACGAACATGGAACCACAACGATGATAACCAAATTATTAGAAACTCGTTGTAAATTAGATATTGACTATAGTAGGAGAGACAGACACCCGCCAGCCACTTATGCAAAACTAGTTGCATGTCAGTCATGGAACCGGTCTCATGTGCGATGACATGTAAGGTTGGTCCGGGCCGCTTCATCCCACTATGCCACCAATATCCAAAGTACATATAAGAAGCAATAACATGATCATCACCGCCCACATACTCTTATGTGTTCTACCCGTGCAAAGCACCTACGCATAGATCAGGCTCTGATACCACTGAAGGGTTCGCAGCATAGAAAACAAAAAAATTCCCACGATGGGAACTATTATACGCCAAGATCTATCTATTAGATACAAGCAACGGGTGGATATACATCCATAGAGAACATACCCTCGAAGACAACAAAGCTTTGTTAGCGAGATGGAACTCGTGGATGATGTAGTTATACACTTGCCAATCTCAAGATCGTGATGAAGTCCAGCAGGTCCAGCTCTAGCACGTCCATCAGATCCAGCTCCAGCAAGTCTAGCACCACAAAGCAGCGGTGCATCCGTGATCGCACACACATCCGGTACCCTGACAACCTCCGTCCCTCGGTCCAGCAAAGCAGCAGAAGCAACAACTCTTTTCCAGATAAAGCCACCGGGAACATGTATCTCGCTAATCCGAGACCATGGGGGAAAATTACTAGAGGGGGAGAGAGAGATCCTTCACGAGGAGGTGTGTGGAAGAAGGGGTGTGATGGGGGTCTTTTATAGGAGGAGGGGGGTGCCCCTCCCCATGGCTGGCACCTCATGGAGGTGACCCCTCACCTCCCCCATTCATGTGGTGGTAACCCCCTCCACATAAATTTGCCCCTTAACATTCCCTTTTAAAGTCTCCACTTTAAATGCATTAAATTTCTCCAAATTTAATGCTCTCTCATTTAATAAAACTATTTTATTAATTTTATTCAGATTTTTTTTAATTACTTTAATTAACAAACATTCACATAAAACCCCCTGCAACATTTCAATATTACATGCAGAACCAATTTCAACAATTTCACCCGAAACAGTTTTGGTGTATATTGAAATAATTCCAGCGCTTTCTTAAATCTTTATCTGAAACATGTTTGCTCCAAATGGTGTCGGTATCCCTTAAGTGTGTCACCCTACGGTTCGCGAATAATGCAGACATGATCGAGACCCTCTCGATCAATAATCGAAGCGGACTGAGATCCATACCGACTCCTACACATTCAACGATGACTTCTGTGATCGTGAGAACCTTTAACGCTAGTTACTAAATCCCTTTGTCTCGTGATATATTACATGTCCGAGATTCGATCATCAGTATCTCCATACCTAGTTTGATCTTTTTACCGACATGTACTATTTTCTCGTTCCCGTGATATAACATTCTAGTTATCTCATCACTTGCTTGCAAGCTAACCAATGTGATATCACCGAGAGGGCCTAGAGTATATCTATCCGACATCGGGATGGACAAATCCCACTCTTGATCCATGAGCCTCTACATAACACTTTCGTAGCACTGAACCCACCTTTATAATCACCCTTTCACGGTGAGACGCTTGATGTTATCAAGATACTCTTCCAGTGTTAGTGATTGACACGATCTCATGGTCTAAGGACTAGAATTACTTTGTTAGATGTTATAGAAATATAAACACAATGACTTTGATCGTAAAGCTATACTTCGGATGAATGTTCATCACATTATTCCACTAATGTTGTGACCTCTTTATTAACAACATCCAATGTCCATGATCAGGAAATCTTGATCATCTTGTTAATCAACGAGCTAGTTTATAAGAGAGGCATAACTAGGAACTTTCCTTTTGTTTATTAAACACACATGTATTAACATTTCCAAATTAATACAATTATAGCACGCAAAATAAACATTTATCATAAACAAGGAATAAGATAATAACCACTTTATTATTGCCTCTCGGGCATATTCCCTTCAGATCAGCGAAAAGAAACACGAAGAACATCGCAAGGTACTGGGGGCTTAACGACATGTGGTACGGGTGCATCAGACCGTACGGTCTGCTCGTATCGAGTCGAAAAACTGTCCAGCTTGACCAAAAAATGAGAGGGAGAAGCGGAAAATACCCACAAAAAGAGAAAATGTCTCAAAAAGGGAAAAATGAGATAAAAGGATCATCGAATGCCTTATTCACCATACATTTGCTTGATGAGCTCCTCAGCTATTATTAAAGGGATTGGTTCCATTATGTTTACCTCTCCAACTCTGTAGTGCTTCAGACGCTTCCCGTTAACAACCCAAGACAAAGAAGGGGTATTGCCTTTCAATTTCACCGCTCCCGAGGGGTATGCATCGTCCACTTCATATGGAAATTCCCACTTGGATATCAACTTTTCTACAAAGATGTTTAGCCGAGAGTTGTAGAGCAAAAATCTATCTCTAGATTTAAATTCCTTATTCTCTATCTTTCTATCATGTCATCTTTTCACTTTTTCTTTAAATATTTTAGCATTTTCATAAGCCTCATTTCTAAGTTCATCTAGGGCATGAATGTCTAAAAGGTGTTTCTCTCCTATATAGTCTTAAAATCATAGTTTAGATTTTTAGTAGACCAATAGGCTTTATGTTCTAATTCTAAAGGAATATTACAAGCTTTACCATACTCCATCTTATATGGCGTCTTCCCATAGGATTTTTGTATGCAGTGCAATACACCCAGAAAGTATCATTCAACTTCATAGCCAAATCCTTTCTTGACTTTCAAACTATCTTCTGAAGTATGACTTTAATCTCCCGGTTCGAAAGCTCAACTTTCCCACTAGTTTGCGGGTGATAGGGTGAAGCTACATGATGCTCGACCCCATACTTATTAAGGATTTTCCTGAAAGTACCTTTCATAAAATGAGTTCCACTGTTACTAATTAGAAATCTAGAAACTCCAAACCTAGGAAAAAATATATCTTTAATCATCTTGATGGACATGGATGCATCGGCATGAGAAGTGGGTATAGCTTCAACCCATTAGTAACATAATCAACAACAACAAGGATATGAGTGTAACCATTAGAGGATGGAAATTACCCCATCGAATCCATCCCCCAAACATTAAATAGTTTTATTATAAGGTTATAATTCATGGACATTTCTTGTCTTTTCCCTATGTTACTCATACGTTGATAGGCATCACAATTCTTGACATGATTATGAGCATATTTAAATAAAGTAGGCAAATAGAATCCGGATTGTAATACTTTAGCAGCCATACGGTCCCCAACATGATGCCCTCCATAAGGATTGTCATGGCAAGCTTTTAAAATAGCATTCATCTCGTAATTGGGTACACATTTCCTAATCATGCCATCAAGTCCATACCTATAGTTGTCCCAAAAGTAATATTTTAAATCATTAAAGAATTTCTTCCTTTGATTATAGATCATTCCCTTTGGTAGAAACTTACCCACCAGAAAATTAGCATAATCTGCAAACTAGGGGTCATGTGATTCTACTGTGGCAAGGTATTCCCCATGCATAGATTCATTAATAGGAGTGGGATCTTCAATTATACCTTACATACGTGATAGGTGATCAGCAACTGGATTATCTTTACCTCTTCTATCAACTATTTGTAGGTCATACTCTTGTAGTAATAGAACCCGCTTGATCAAACGAGGCTTTGCAACTTCTTTGCAAAGAGATGTCTTAAAGCTTGGTGATCGGTATGAACTATTACTTTGGAGTTTATAGTATAATTTCTAAATTTATCACAAGCAAAATCAATAGCTATAAATTCCTTCTCAATTGTTGCATAATTCTTTTGATCTTCATTAAAAACACGACTAGCGTATTGAATAACATTTAAGTTTAGGCCTTGTCTTTGTCCAAGAATAGCCCCAATCGCATAGTCACTAACATCGCACATAATTTCAAATGGTTCATCCCATCTTGGTGGTTGAATAATAGGTGCAAAGACTTTTATCAAAAGCAAAAGGAATGTCCTTATTCAAGATGTAAGTCAAGGGTGCAGCTAGTTTATCAAAATCTTTAATGAAATGTTGATTAAACCCTACATGCCCAAGAAAACTTCTTACTCCTTCTATGTCTTGTGGTACCGGTAATCTTTATAAGGCAACAATGCTAGAATCATTAACCTTAATACCTTTTTCAGAAACTTTGTGTCCGAAAACTATACCTTCTCTTACCATGAACCGACAACACTCCCAATTGAGAACCAATTTAACTTGCCTACAACACTGCAACACTCTATTAAGGTTATAGAGACATTGTTTGAAAGCATTTCCATAAACAACAAAGTCGTCCATAAGAACCTCCATAGAATTTTCAACAAAATTGTCAAATATTTTTAAGACACGTCCTTGGAAGGTTGCATTTGCATTACACAAACCAAAAGGCATCAATATATGAGCAAAAGTCCCATATGGGCAAGTAAAGGTTATCTTCTCTTGGTCTTTAGGTTTAATAGTGATGGTTCTGAAATATAGTCATCTACGTCCATATTTAAACTGGATATTATTCATATTTTTGATGAAATGTCTCTCTAAACCCTGCCACTAATGAATAATAATCAAAGGGGTATGCAATCCTTCCCTTTTATTTTTCCTACGCAGATAATGACGCTTAATGATGGGAATCACTACATTAAAGTCAAAGATACGAGATTTCCAACAACTAGAAGAAACTAGGAGTCGTGGGTCAGAGGCAGATGCTTTAACGACCAACTATACGATCGGAATAAAATTCCAACCGTATAGTTCCGGCCGTATAGTTGCCAACGACACCGCTAGGTCAAACATAACAACTTTCATGAATGGACCCCTATATAAAGAAGCCTCAGGCGATAAGAAAAGAGCCTCGAGAGTCCCTGCCCCAGATCATCAGCCGCCTCTAGATCTCCATCCAACACACTGAAGATCCACCAGAAGAATAGACTTAGATCTAATCTCCAAAGCCCTTTTCCACCACCATAGCCTTATTCCACCACTTGTAATAGTAGATCTCATCTTCGATTGGCGACATTGTAAGACTATTTGCTATCAATCTTATGATTTCCATTACAATGTTTGTGATTGTTGATCTCATCTCTATGTGTGAGTAATTATCCTTGGGCTAAGGGCTTCGGCCTAGCCATGTAGCTTTTGTGCATGTCATTTATCATAGATGGGATCATGTATTAGTTTGTAGGACATGATGATTATTGTATCCTCTCTTGCCTCAATCTAAGGACTTGTTAGGTACCCAAGACCCTAAGGATTGAGCCAGGTATAGGGAGTATGAGTAATGACTAATCTGCAGGTTGGGAACTCCATTGATAGAAGGGGTAGTACAGCTGTATGTGAGGGATTTACTTGGGACTAACGGTGACGTCACTATGCATATCATTAGTTATCTTTCTTCTATGGATGAGACTAGTAGGTTATTGCTATAAGCAGTTGCGGAGGCAATAGCAATTATGGATGCACTACCCACATATAATTTATCTTGCTCTAACAATTACATGCACACTTTATCTCTATCTTTTATTCCCATCAGATGTTTTGTACAGCTATAGGTGAAACCGAACGCCCTAGGCCCTCTCTCTCTCCATCATCGACAACAACAAAAAGACGCAAACTCTTGGTCCGATAAAAACACAAAAGGAATTCTAAAACTCCCGAGAGTCCATTAAAGTAACTTCACTACGCATCTGCTTCCCGGGGATTCGATAAACCAGGTCTACTAGGTAAAAAGAAGCTATACTACATCCGTAATCCGGATCGAAGGTATAAACCCTTTTTCTGGCGCCATTGCCGGGGAAGCAATAGCTACCCTAGTGAGGTTAGTAGGAACCTTGCTAGTTTTAGTTCTTGTTTTTAATTTTGTTAGTTTGCTTTTAGTCTTTATTTGAAAAACCAAAAAATAGTTAGTCTTTAAATTCTTGATTTTACTATTACAAGTCTCTGTTTAAGAAAACCCAAAAACATAGGAAATATGGCTGAAAAGAAGCTTGGGGAGTTTGCTACTCCCAACAATGATTATTTGCGTACTCCTATTACTCAGCCAGCAATTGCTGCCGATGACTATGAAATTAAGCCCCATTATTTAAGTTTGGTTCAACATAATCAATTTGGAGGCTTTGCTGTTGAAGACGCATGTATGCACCTGAATACTTTCACTAAAATATGTGATATGATGCGCATAAAATACGTTGACCCCGATGCGGTCAAATTGCGTTTATTTCCTTTCTCTCTTAGAGGAAGAGCAAAAGAATGGTTGATATCTTTGCCTAGAAATACTATTACATCATGGGTGGAATGCACTTCTTTATTTATGACTAAATTTTTTCCACCTGCAAAGACTATGCAACTTAGATCTAATATTACTAGTTTTATATAGGAAGCGCATGAGCCACTACTGCTTGCATAGGAGAGGATGAAAGAATGCATGAGAAACTGTCCTAGTCAAGGGATGGAAGACTGGTTGATTCTCCATCTATTTTATAATGCTCTTAACCCTATGTCTAAGTCTATACTTGATACTACCAATGGAGGAACATTTATGGTAAACATATTACCGAAGCAAAGCAGCTGCTAGACAATATGCAAGACAACCATGCCCAATGGTATGTAGATCGATCAAACACGAAGAAGGTGAACTCTGTCTCACCACAAGAAAATGAAGGACTCAATGCTAAGTTGGATGAGCTCATACTAGCCGTAAAAGGTAAGGAAACCCAGGTAAGAGCTATCCCTGAAACAAATATTGAAGAAATAGACTTCATAGCTCGTAATGATTATAACCCTTCTTGGAAGAAGAATTATAATCCTAATTTTCAGAAACATTATTCTAGTCCTACAGGTAACTCTAATAATAATATGGGAACTAGTAATGGTAGTCTCCAAGAAACACTTAAGTCTTTTATAGACTCACAAAATGAACAAAACAATATTATTGTTAAAATAACGGAGAACCATGATGCTATGCTTGGTAAATTATCTAACCAAGCTGTAAGTTTGAGAAATGATTTGCAGGCCCTCCAAGAAAAAACGAGGATCGTTGAGGCACAACTAGGTAAGATAACTCTCATTGTAGCTAAATTTGCAGGTAAAGATGAGCCCAATCCTGTTGCAGACCTCAAGATGATGAGAATCCACAGGGAGGAGCCTGAAGAACTTGATTATAGTAATGCTCCTTCACCAAGCTACACCGTTGAAGATCTCGTAAAAAGGATAAACGTTAAGGTTCCGGTAAGTGAAGGAAATGAGGAAGCTATGTACCAATACTTCGTTAATCGGGTAGTAATAAAGGTACGAGAGCTTGAGGAAGAATATATTTGAGCCTACTATTAAGATTAAAATTGGGACCAATGAGATAGCTGCAATTTGTGATCTAGGTGCAAGCGTTTCAACAATTCCAAAGAGTCTTTTTAACAAGTGAAATCTTGGCTCTTTTGAGATCACCGAGTTAAAATTGCATCTAGCAGATTCTACCTACAAACAAGTCGTACGAATTAAGGAGAATAATTTAGTATACATTAAAGGCTGTCCTGCTCTTATTGACTTTGTTATTGTTGACATGCCTGGAGATGCTACTGCTCCTATTATATTAGGTCGTCCTTTCTTAAGAACTATTAAGGCTTTGATTAATCTACATGAAGGGAACATGAAGCTTCAATTGCCTTCGCGGGATCCTTTTATTATTCATTTCCCCAGGAAGAAGAAAGCCAAGCATGATGAAAAGGAGGCCATCACTTTGAAGACCAACTGTTTTGGAGTGGGTGTTCCACTCATCTAGCCTAAGTGAGCAACCTTGAGGTCAAGCTATTGCCCATAAAAGAGCGCTTCATGGGAGGCAACCCATGTGAAATAAAGGTTTGAGTAAAAGTTTTCCAGATTTAGTTTAAGTTTATGTTTAATAAAGAGTGCTAGAAAACTCCAATTAAGGAGAAGAAGTTCGGTACTACTAAAAATCCTGCTCTATTCATGCTGTTGTTGGTCGACAATATTTACTGTCAATTTTCTGTCAAAAACAAGGTATTTCACTAAGTTACAGGATAATAAATAATTTTCGAAGAAACATATTTTTTTGATGAATACAGAAGGTTTAACGACCAACTATACGGCGGGAATAAAAATTCTGGCCATATAGTTCTGGTCATATAGATATTTTTGCCATCGATAATTTTTCTTTCATATGTACTGACGGTTTAACGACCAACTATACGGCGGGAATAAAAATTCTGGCCGTATAGCTCTGGTCGTATAGATATCGGTGCATTCGTACAAATTCTTTTCCATGTACTGACAGTTTAACGACCAACTATACGGCGGGAATAAAAATTCTGGACATATAGTTCCGGTCGTATAGATGTCGATGCCTTTGTACAATTTCTTTTCCTAGGTACATACGGTTTGACGACCAACTATACGGAGGGAACATATTGTTCTGGCCGTATAGTTCCGGCCATATAGTTGCGCCGCCGGGTGGAAACCCTAAAATTTTGACAACAGGCCAACTATACGGCGGGAACACATGTTCCGGCCGTATAGTTGCGTCCGACTACAAAAACACCGCGGGAGGTACCTCCAACCCCAAAACTTCAATCGTTTTTCTCTCTTCTACCTCCAAACCTTCTCAAAACCTCAAGAGATCTTCATCTCTACTCAATTTCGTTCGATTTCTTCGCACACAAGTGATCTACGGTATGTTTCTCCTCCCATCCTCCAATTACTTTTTGTAAATTAATCTTCGATCTATTGTCATTATCAATCTAGGGTGAGACCTACTATGAACTAATTGCCATGATTCTCTTGCCTAGATTATTATTTTGAGGAGATTCTTTAGTGTGCTATGTGAGGAATATGTCATACTTACTATGGATCAAAAAGTTTTATTTTTGTCTTTCTTCATTGTTTTAGATGATGAACACAAGGAGCCAAACTCGTGCTCGTGCCGCCGCTAGCGCTTCTCGGGCTGTCACTCAAGAACGCATGGGGATACGGTTCAGGAATGAGCTCCAACGTGATCGCTTCAACAAGATCAAGAACCGCGAAGTGAAGGCCACCAGGTGGGCTTGCCCCATTATATTGAACCAACTCGGTATTTCTGATGACTTCAATTTACTTTTCAATAGAGCTGTCCTGCAAAACTTTGTGTACAATTATGTGCCCACTTATCGCCGCTTAAGTATTGAATTCCTAAGTTCGTTGCAAAGCACCGTTAAACTATGGCAAGGAGAGGACACGATTTCTTTCCGACGTATGAACAACAACTACACTTTAACACTAGATGAATGGTGAACATGTTTTAATTTGCCAAACAATGATGTTAATGCCTTACGTGCATCCTTTACTGGCTTAGACCCTTTCCGTACACAATATTATAATGGAATAAGTTTCACTACTAGAGTAAGCAAGGGGAAGAATATTCAACATCCTGCAATTCTCTATTTGTTCTATGTTATTGCTAACACCTTGCAGGCAAGAAATGAGTTCACAAGACTCAATGAGGAGGACATCCTAGTCCTCGCAAAAGCTGCTTACACCAACTGCGACTTGTCACTCAACTTGGGCGCAATCCTTGTGTGTTACCTGGAGCATCAATCTTCCCAAAGTCAAAGGACCAATCACATGTGGAGGCGTCATCACCGTGCTTGCCACTGCCCTATGCATCAACCTAGGTGAGTTGCAACCTGTGCTAGGTGAGCGACGTGTTGGTTTCTCTACTTTAAAGGCTTTTGGAATGCTCACTAGGAGAGGTGGTGTTTATTACCTGCATATTGCTGGAGTTGGGCGTCTCTACCCCACTCCTATGCCTAACGGTCCTTTCTCTATTGAGGAAGGACATTTGCTATATAACTTGGAGTTTGAGCAACACCAACCCGAGGAAGAGATTCTGGAGGAGGTTGAGGACCAAGAGGAGGATAAAGAAGTTCCTTATCAAGAGGAGCAGTCACAAACCTGGTTCGCCACATACCAAGACTTCCAAGGACTTGGAGGGACTGTGGAGAGGATTTATAGCCTCTCTTTGAACCTCCGAGGAACAACTAGTAATTTATCAACTCAATTTGCAAACTGGAGTAACGAATTTTTCCTGCCACCGCAATGATTTGAAGGGCTTGCAAAAGCCTAAGCTTGGGGAACTTTCCTCATGTATCTTTATTTGGCATTTATTTGCTTTTATTTAGTTCGAGGCTGTGTTTTTAATTCGAGTTTATAAGCATTCGTGTTGGTTTCCCCAACACTTTATTTTTTTAGTTCTTTCTATTTGCTTTTAAGATTTTCTAGCCGAGCTTTGCTGCCAATTTTCTATTCTTTAAATTCCCTCTCTTAAAAACAACAAAACGATTTCTCCATTTTTCTCTGTTTCCCTCTTTCTTTTCTTTCCACCTCGAGGTTCTCATGTATTTGCAGGAGAGCAATCAACTTCCAGTTTCCAAGAAGCAAATAAAAAAGGAAGAGAGAAGTGGAACCAAATATGAGAGGTATGCCTTATGACTCCCCACTTTTGAAGTTTGAGAAACCCATGATAGTTAGTAGTAAATGTTGAGATGTTATATTGGTGGAGTGAGTCTTTGTATTGTAGTAAGATTTTTGTTCACATGGGTATTTAGTTGGGTACGTTTTGTTCCAGCTCTTGTAGTTAACCAAGTCTTGCCTAAAAATTTGCTAAACAACTGTAATAAGAAAAAGTCTCACAATTGAAGGCTTGAGTGTTGTAGTGTTTAGTCTTGAAGGCTTATTTCTAGAGACACTCAACACCACTAAAAATGTTGATTGACCTGATATCTCTCTTTAAAAGGATTTGTTCGATTGAATTAATGTTTAGCGGTTTTTGTGAGCATACCAAAGTTTAACTTGTTAATCATAAGAATGATATAGCTTTATGCGTGTCAAACTTCATGGGATGCCAACAACTCCACTGGCCTACGAACGATCTTCATGGAGGAAACTCCTAGATTTCGGCTATGAGTTGAGTAAACACATGTAGCAGCAATGCTATAGTGGGTAAGATTCTTGGCACTCTCGGGTAGCTGTGTTCATGATGGAATCACTCCTCCGGCTATTATGAGTAATAATTATGCAAAAGGAACAAAAACCTTAGTGATGCCACGAGTGTCCATCACAGCCTGATAAACTATTTTTTTTTGGCATTCTCTCAATTACTCAAGAACTGAAATTCTTGGAGGACAATGAATAGAAAAGTAGTGCTTGAAAAGTCTTGATTTATTGATGTGGGAGAATTAAGATACTCTAGTGTATATGCTTTTCATGACAACTCTCACACTCTCAATTTACATGATTATACTTTATTTGTTCAAAGGCAAGCCTATGAGTTGATTACATGACATGGAATAAAGTTTACTCATCTGAATCATCCATGTTAACAATAATTTTGCTGCGCTATAAGGATGCATAAAACCCATATAATATGCTGGCCATTACTCTATCTATGCTGAAGTTTTTTAGATTTATGAAGTGGAGGAAACATGAGACTACCAATCATGAGTAAGATCATCATCTTGTTATTTCAATTTAAATGTTGAGTTCCTTTTTGATTTTGGTTTTCTTGCTCGAGGACGATCAAGTTTAAGCTTGGGGAGGTTGATGGCTCTAAAATATAGCCATCGACGTCCACATTTAAAATGGATATTATTCATATTTTTTATGAAATATCTCTCTAAACCCCGCCACTAATGCCTAATAATCAAAGGGGTATGCAATCCTTCCCTTTTATTTTTTCCTGCATAGATAATGATGTTTGATGATGGGAATCACTACATTAAAGTCAAATATACGAGATTTCCAACAACCAGAAGAAACCAGGAGTCGTGGGTCGGAGGCAGACGCTTTAACGACCAACTATACGACCGAAATAAAATTTCGGTCGTCAACAGCACCGCTAAGTCAAACAGAACAACTTTCATGAAGGGACCCCTATATAAAGAAGCCTCGGGCGACGAGAAAAGAGCCTCGAGAGTCCCTGCCCCAGATCATCAGCCGCCTCCAGATCTCCATCCAACACACCAAAGAGCCACCAGAAGAATAGACTTAGATCGAATCTCCAAAGCCCTTTTCCAGCACCATAGCCATATTCCACCACTTGTAATAGTAGATATCATCTTTGATTGGCGATATTGTAAGACTATTTGCTACCAATCTTATGATTTCCATTACAATGTTTGTGATTGTTGATCTCATCTCTATGTGTGAGTAATTCTCCTTGGGCTAAGGGCTTCGGCCTAGCCATGTAGCTTTTGTGCATGTTATTTATCATAGATGGGATCATGTATTAGTTTGTATGACATGATGATTATTGTATCCTCTCTTGCCTCAATCTAAGGACTTGTCAGGTACCTAAGACCCCGAGGATTGAGCTAGGTATAGGGAGTATGAGTAATGACTAATCTGCAGGTTGGGAAGCCCGGTGACAGAAGGGGTAGTATGACTGTATTTGAGGGATTTACTTGGGATTAACGGTGACATCACTATGCATATCATTAGTTCTCTTTCTTCTATGGATGAAACTAGTAGGTTATTGCTATAAGCGGCTGCGGAGGCAATAGAAATTATGGATGCACTGCCCACATATAATTTATCTTGCTCTAACAATTACATGCACACTTTATCTCTATCTTTTATTCCCATAAGATGTTTTGCACAGCTACAGGTGAAATCGAACATCCTAGGCCCTCTCTCTCCATCATCGACAACAACAAAAATACGCTAACTCTTGGTCCGGTAAAAACACAAAAGGAATTCTAAAACTCCCGAAGGTCCGTTAAAGTAACTTCACTACGCATCTGCTTCCCGAGGATTCGATAACCTAGGTCTACTAGGGAAAAAGAAGCTATACTACATACATAATCTAGATCGAGGGTATCAAATAGCAATTTGGGAATACCCTGAATAACCATCTAGAAAACAAAAATAAGAGTTGCTAGTTATTAATTCTTTCTAAAATACGTTCCATGAAAGGTATAGATTTATGATTTTGTTTAACTTCCTAAAGTCTATACACATCTTATACCCTTATATTGTTCTTGTGGGAATTAGCTCATCCTCATTATTTTTAATTATGATTATACATCCTTCCCTAGGTATGCAATGAGTTGGACTAACCCACTTCTGTCAGAAATTGGGTAGATAATACCAGAGTCTATTATACATACAGCTTCTTTTCTCACTACCTCCTTCATTCTAGGATTTAGTCTCTTTTGAGTATCAACAAAAGGTTTGGCATTAGCAATCATAGGTATCTTATGAGTAACTATGGAAGGATCTATCCCTTTTATATCACTAAGAGTGTATCCAAAAACTTCATGCCGATCAACAAGTACTTCTAATAATTTCCCATTTTCCTCAAGAGAAAGTTAATCATTAATGATTATAGGACACTTACCTTCTTTGTCTATAAATTCATACCCGAGCCCCGGTGGGAGGGGTTTTAGTAACAATAGAGGTGGATCCTCATCTCCCTTCCTTTCCAATTCTTCAAATTCATCTTTAAGAAGATTTTCCATGCGTAGTATCAAGGATATTATCGATATCTTCTTTTTCTTTATCATTTGGGATGGAGTCGTTATTGGTTAGGATTCTTTCCAATTCAGTTTGCAGAGTACCAAAGTAAATTTCCGCTAATTCTTCAATATTACTTTCTTATTTTATCTCAGTTTTCTTTTCATACGTCAACTTCTTGAATTGCTTGCAATTAACCTTTAGATATTCTTCTCCAAACTATAAGGACATAGTCTCTTTATTGTCATTAATATCAATGTTTGTAGAATTGTAAAATGCACTACCCAAAATAACAGGACAAAAGAAGTCTAATTGCATATCAATAATGTGAAAATGAATGGGGTAGACAAAAGTTCCTTGAGAGATGCAAGCATTGTGAATGATTCTGTGGGATTACTGCAAGGTTCTATCTGAGAGAATTATGGTTACATCAGTAGGTTCAAGCTCCGGTTCATCAAGATAATATCATAATCCCTCATAGATAGAATAAGGCATAATGTTTATGGAAAGAACTCAAGTCACAAAGTCCTACATAAGTAGATTTACCTAACTAGAAAGGAATTTTCTGTTTATCTTTATACTTACCGTTAGGATTACCTTCAATTATATCAAAGGATTCCCAACTTACCATTATTACTTTCTTTTCAATGACTTTGGGCTCTAGAATTTCTTTCACTATACAAATATTTGTCTTGATGGTCCCGAGATCTATGGTTAACTTCCCAATCCTCCTTTTGCCTTCATTTTCATGTTTTCTCTTTTTGTTAAGATAGCTTCATCTTTAGCAAATAGCATCTTCTCTACTCGTGTAAACTCATTCTCTGGGATAGTCTTCAGGAGATTTTCATTACAGGGTTGCTTGTAGAGTTCCCATTCATTCGAAATTTGTAAATGCTCAACATAGGTTTTAACAATCTGAACAATCATACGAGGGCCAAGTTTAAAGTTTCCAAGTAGTTTCTCTACTTTACCAGATGTTAGAAATTTCCTTAAACAATCATATTCTATAGGTTTTTTTGCTTCATTTAGTTCAATTCCACAATGGGCTTCTTCCATCCTACAAACTGTATCTAGCAAATTCCAGGCTCTTTCAACACTAAATTTAGTAAAGGATCCATTAGTAAGAGAATCTAAAGCATTTCTACTATCCGTGATTAGCCCTGCATAAAAAGTGTGTACTACCAACCAGGTCAGGAAATCGTGGTGAGGGCAATGATCAAGTAATCACTTAAACCTGAGTATCCTTTGTAAAGGCTTTCCTTGGGTCCACCTTTGAAATTTGTGATCGTACGTCTAGCTCCAAGGGTCTTCGTCCTTGGGAAGAAATCAATTAAGAATGAAGAGGATAGCCTCTCCCAGGAGTTAGTAAACTTTGTAGGACATTCAATGTAACAACAACGAGCTTCATCAATAAGAGTTCGACAAAAGAGAGTTGATTTAACCTCATCCTTGGTAAAGATATTAAGGCGAAAAGTCCCACAAGTCTCTTCAAAGAACCCAACATGCTCATATGGATCATCCGTACTGTCCCCTAAAAAAAATTTAGCATGCAAAAGATCCAGCAGCATGTGGTTAATGTCATACCCATTAGGGTTGTTGGATTTTAAATAAGCATCCATGGGTGGACCAGAATTCTTTATAGCTTAAAGCTGAATAATATTTTGGTACTTGCCCATGGTGTTTACCTGAAACTAGTGAACAACTTTAGTAAAACAATTAATAGAATAGCGACTTAGAACAAAAACCAGAAGCTCTTAGCTCTTTGGCAACGGTGCTAGAAAATAGCTTGATGTCTGCAGGTGCACATATCGATTATAGCTAGTTTTGAAATAAGAGTATCGAACCCACAAAGAGCTATTTGGTTAAGGTCTTTATGCCCCTTGTCACTATCTATCAAATGATACTCGTAAGCTTCCTTTGATCTCAAATAAAGGGTGTTTGAAAGGTTTTTGTGTTTGGATGCAAGAAAGTAATAAATTAAAATAAAAGTAAACAAGTAATAATGTGTTGGAAAAAGGGTATTGGAACTCAATAAGGCTAAAGTGTTCTTGGGGATGTAGGATACACCACTAGCATATGATAATTTTTCATTATTAGGATAATCTATACTTTTCGTCATGATATGTGTGCAGGGAGCTCCATAATAAGATGTTTATCACAAGTCTCACGAGCATCCGCTTCTATGCGTCAAGTTTTGAGGCCATGTCTAAATAACCACTGCAATTCCTGTGAGCAAACCACTTCTACATACCACCACAATTAAGGGTTTCCCCATGGATATCGTATGAGCTTAGTGAATCTCCCTTAATTACCCCTTTAACCATGTAAGTTATAAGATGATGCTTGCAGTCACAAAGTAGCACCAGACATACTCCCATACACGTCCAAAGGATATTTCCCTCTCCCTAGTCTTAGGCAAATGCTATGTGGTCAACTTCGCATACCATCTAGAGAGATCTAACACAATATCATAAATCAATAGATCAAATACCAAAGTTATAGATCATCTTTATTTCATTTCATAATAATGCTAGGGTTTCTCCATCTCCCCAAAAACAAAATAAACTACTCACACATGGAAGAAATCAACAACATCATCATATTCATATGGATGGATTGAAAGTATGAAGGTAAATCAAGTGCAAACCACAATTGTATTGGAATTACAACAAGATATAATGAATGTGAGTTGAGGTAAATGGTGTTGATGGAGATGCATCGGTTGATGATAAATGGGATGATGTGTTGTCCTCCAATGATCTGTGAAGCAACAAGGATTTGCCTTTCTCCAAGTTCCTCCTCCATATCCCTCTCTGGTGTGGTGTTTCGAGGCTGGAAATTTTATGAATGTCGGATCTCAAATCCGTCTTCGCATGGTGAGAGTATTTGAAGAGGCGGACGTCCTGACAGGTGGTATGGGTAGACGGTACGGGCGGGCCTCACCTGTACCACAGGTCATTAAACCCTTTGTTGCTTCCTCTCGCATCCTCTCTTCTCCCAAGTTCATGGAAATCATTTAAATGACTTTTATCACTTAGAAATATCATATTATTGCATAACATGACAATCCCAATTGATATATTCACAAAAGACTTAATAATTTAGAATCCTGTTGAAACAAGGACAAAAGGTTCACGCAAACACTGTGAAATACAAAAATCCTAACTCTACTTATGCAAAAACACAAGGTAAATATGCTTCAAAAATGGACTCATCATTGGACTTTGAGTCTTACTCAATATCTTGCCTTGCAACATAGGTAAGAACCCTTTCTTACCCTATCCATTCTGAACTTCTTCAGAATCTTGCCAAGGTATGTACTTTGTGATAGCCTAATTAAGCATCTCGATCTATCTCTATAGATTTTGATGCCTAATATATACGCTACTTCACCAAGGTCCTTCATTGAAAAACTATAGTTTAAATAATCTTTTATACTCTTTAAAAGTTCAATATCATTTCCAATCAACAATATGTCATCCACATATAATATTAGAAATGATATAGAGCTCCCAATCACTTTGTTGTAAATACAAGCTTCTCCATAAGTTTGGACAAATCCAAACCCTTTGATCACCTCATCAAAGCGGACATACCAAGTTAGGATTGCTTGCTTAAGCCCATAAATGGATCGCTGAAGTTTGCATACCTTGTTAGAATCCTTAGGGTCTACAAAACCCTTAGGTTGTACCATGTACAACTCTTTCTCAATATTTTCATTAAGGAACATGGTTTTCACATCCATCTGCCAGATTTCATAGTCGATAAATGCAGCAATTGCTAACATAATCCTAAATGACTTTAGCATCACTACGGGTGAGAAAGTCTCATCGTAGTTAACTCCTTGAATTTGTCAAAACCCATTTGTGACAAGTTGAGCTTTATATACGGTCACGTTACCGTCAGCATCAATTTTCTTCTTAAATATCCATTTATTCTCAACAGCCTTACGGTCATGAGGTAGGTCCATCAAAGTACATACCTGGCTTTCGTACATGGATCCCATTTTAGATTGCACGGCTTCTAGCCATTTGTTGGAATCTGGGATCACCATCGGTTCTTCATATGTCGCAGGGTCATCATTTCCATCTACCATGAAATTCATGTCAGAATCACCATACAGTTCAGGAGGTGCACATATCCTTATCATTAGTTCCCTCTTCATTCGGTGAAGTCAACACCGGAAATTTTTCCGATGTTGCGCCACTCGTCAATTCCGATGGTGTGCCACTTGCCATTTCCAACGGTGCGCCACTTTCCATTCCATGGATATAAGGTTCAATAACCTCATCGAGTTCTACCTTCCTACTAATCACACCATTCGATAGGAACTCCTTCTCTAGAAAGAATCCATTCTTGTCAACAAAAACCTTGCCTTCGGATCTATGATAGAAGGTATACCCAATTGTTTCCTTAGGGTATCCTATGAAGACACATTTTTCTGCTTCGGGTTTGAGTTTTTCAGGTTGAAGTTTCTTCACATAAAAATCACATCCCAAAACTTTTAGAAACAATAGCTTAGTTTTGTTGCCAAAACATAATTCATACGGTGTCATTTGAACGGATTTAGATGAAGACCTATTTAAAGTGAATGCGACTATTTCTAGTGCATGTCGTCAAAATGATAGTGTCAAGCCCATAAGAGACATCATAGATCGAACTATATCCAATAATGTATGGTTACAACGCTCACATACACCATTTCGTTGTGGTGTACCGGTAGGTGTGAGTTGTGAAACTATTCGACATTGCTTCATGTGTGTGCCAAACTCGTAACTTAGATATTCACCTCCATGATCGGATCACAGAAATTTAATCTTTCTATTATGATGGTTTTCCACTTCACTCTAAAATTCTTTGAACTTTTCAAATGTTTCAGGCTTGTGTTTCATTAAGTAAATATACATATCTACTTAACTCATTCATGAAAGTAACAAAATAATGACAACCACCATGCGCCGACACACTCATTGGTCCAAACACATATGTATGTATTATTTCCAGTAAGTCTATCGCCCATTCCATTGTACCGAAAAAGGGGGCCCTAGTCAGCTTGTCCATAAGGCATGGTTCACATGTCTCAAATGATTCATAATCAAGTGATTCCAGGAGTCCGTCAGAATAGAGCTTCTTCATGCGCTTAACACCAATATGACCTAGGCGGCAATGCCACATTAATGCAACATTATCATTATTCAACTTGATTCTTTTGGCATCTACATTATGAATATGAGTACTACTATCAAGATTCAAAATAAATAAACCATTCTTCACAGGTGCATGACCATAAAAGATATTATTCATATAAGTGAAACAACCATTGTTCTCAGATTTAAATGAATATTAGTCTTGCATTAAACATGACCAGGATATGACGTTCATGCTCAACACAGGCACCAGATAACAATTATTTAGGTTCATAACTAAACCTGATGGTAAATGAAGTGTCAGTGTTCCAATGGCGATCACTTCAACCTTTGATCCATTGTCAACACACATCGTCACTTCATCCTTAGCTAGTTGACGCTTTGTTCTGCAACCCCTATTTCGAGTTACATATATTAACAACTGAACAAGTATCAAATACCCAGGTGCTACTATGAGTACTAGTAAATACACATCAATAACATGTATATCGTATATACCTTTGTTCACCTTGCCGGCTTTCTTGTCAGCCAAATACTTGGGGCAGTTGCACTTCTAGTGCCATGTGTTCTTGCAATAAAAGCACCCAGTCTTAGCTTAGGGCCAACCTTGGTCTTCTTCTCAAGCGCGAAAACAACTTTGCTGCCCTTCTTCAAGTACCCTTTGACTTGCCTTTCTTGAAACTAGTGGTCTTATTAACCAGAACACTTGATGCTCCTTTCTAATCTCCACTTCAGCAGTTTTAAGCATAGAAATAAGCTTAGGTTGGAACTTATTCATTCTTTGAATATTATAATTCATCACGAAGTTCTTGTAACTTGGTGGGAGTGATTGGAGAACCCGATGAATTCCTATCTCATTGGGGATTAGTTTTCACAGAGCTACGAGTTTCTTGACATACCTAGACATTTTGAGTACGTGCTCACTAACGGAGCTATTCTTTTCCATCATGCAGTTAAAGAACTTTTTGGAACCTTCAAAACTCTCTACGACAATATGGTTATAAAAAATTATTCTCAATTAACCCATTGTATCATAGGAGTTGTCGTGCTCGAAATGTTTTTGCAGCTCTGGCTCTAATCCATACAATATGCCGCAATGAACTAAGTTGTGGTCCTCACTTCGAGTCAGAAAAACATTTTTCTCTTCATCGGGAGCATCATCAGCAGGAGGGGATCCCAGAGGCACATCTAGAACATAACTCCTTTGAGCAGCAGAGAGGAGAATCCTCAGATTAAGGGCCCAGTCTATAAAGTTTCTACCATTACTTGCTAGTTTCTCCTTCTCCATGAATACATTGAAATTGAAAGAATATGGTGTCATGATCTACAATATATTTGCAAAGACTATTTAAACTAAGTTTATGAAAGATTAAGTTCAAATTAATTCAAAATTACTACTAGAACTCCCACTCAAAAACAACATTCCTCCAGTTGTTTTGGTGATTACATGAACCAAATTCACTACACCAAAATCGATCATCGCGTGAGATGGTGTAGCTTCAAAGGCGAAATATCGAGATGTTCATCACATCATCCATAGGACTCATGCTTTATCTTTCGGTTCGTTGCCTCCATCATCGACCTCATCAACATTGTATCCTCCATATGGGTAAACCTGACAATCTAATTAGTAGAGTGTGAGACCCAAGGGACACACTCAGCAAGTACTTATGCAACTAAAGGGATAACCTTGGGTGACACAATTGCACCAAAAGATAAAATATATAATAGTTCTATAGAGACATGCTACAACATCCGCCTGACCAAATATAAACGGATGCACGTTATTTAGAAACTAACAGTGATATATACAACATAAAGTAAACATAACTCATCCTTCTTGCTTACAAACTATAAGACGGAAGAATATTCCATCCGTACACAATTTTATTACCATTCCATGAGTATTGCACTAATTACTAGTCATGTTTAGTCAAATTAAACATGGTACTTTAATTAGAGTTGTTTATGATCAAGAAATTATGCTCCAAGTCATCCATAACCGCGAACACGGCTTTTCAAAAATATTTACCCTGAAGGGAAGCACAAATAGCAACACACGCACGATCAACCTCGGGAAAATCAAATGAAAGCAAATAGGTATCATGGCAAAGCATTTGCAAGATTTTAAAAATGATTTCAGGGGACCATCCCACTAAGCTACCCGCAACAAAGTCGGCCGGGCTCCGAGACAGACCCAGAGGTTCGCGATAATGGCTGTAAACGACTAGGGACCGTGACTGGGACATCGCAAATAGCAACACACGCACGATCAACCTCGGGAAAAACCAAATGAAAGAAAAGAGGCATCACGGCAAAGCATTTGCAAGATTTAAAAATGATTTTAGGGGGCCATCACACTAAGCTACCTGCAAAGAAGTCAGCCGGGCTCCGAGACGGACCCAGAGTTTCACGACAATGGATGTAAATGACTAGGAACCCGAAAGTGTGACTAGGCTTGTCGATACCACGAAAACATTTCACAGTTTTTCCAAAATAGTACGAGGAAACACTCCTCGAGCAACAGTAGTAAATAAAGCAGTAAAGCATGACATAAGTGCAGGATAGTAGTAAAGCCCTAAACTATTTGTGGCCCTAATAAATAAGATGTGAATCAAGCGCATTCCAAGAGGTTCCATGGGCCCACGTGTGGATAGTGTGATAGTCAAGGAAAATGCATCAAGTAGTCGGGTCCTACAGGACACAAGTGAGCGGATAAAAGCCAAATCTCAGATATTACCTATTGGTGCCTCTTTCTTTAGTTATTCTGTTACTGCACAATTTAGTTGTTTAGGTACCCCATTATCCATATCAGACTCGCACAAACCCTACACATGCAGTTCTAGGACTCACATGGGTCAAAAAATTCATGTAGTAATGTCCGGTAGGACGGAGGGTACTAGCTTCATTACGTCTTAAAAGTAAAGGCTATGCAGTACTTTGGATTGCAATTTAATTCGAAACGTGATTCATGACACAAGAATAAAGGTAGAGACATAAGTGCTATATGTAAATTTCAGTATGGGGAATTGCTTGCCTGGAAGCTCAAAAGTGGGATAACCGGGTTTTGGGTAATACTCTGGTGTCTCTTGATAACCTCCTTGCTCAGCATCTATCCGGAATAAAAGCCAAACAAACAACGACCATAATAAATAAAGTGCGCAAACATAAGAAGCATATGCAACAATCAAAACATGGTATGCCATGATGAAATGATGCACAATTGCACGGTATAACATAGCTTGGCATGGTTGAGGCATTATATACAAGAATAAAGCATTTGGCAATTTTATTTATCATGTTTTACTTGCATAAACAGTTCTAGTTTAATAGTTTTTATATGATGCATTCTTCAATTGATATCATGGAATGCATAGTTGGAAAGGGATCGTCGTGTTGATCGATTTAGACATATTATTTGTTGAATGCGATTTAAAGAATTAAAGATATGCATTTATTAAGAAAAAACATTTAATAGCATTAAAACAATTTCGAAAACCCTACTAAATTCCTACCTCCCAACAATTGAGGATGCACACCTTGTTTAACCACCACCGCCACTAGCCTCATCTTAACCCAGTGTCGTCGCTGTCAAGTTTCAGAAAAACTGCGGAAGAGGTCGATGATGGAGGCAACGACTCGCTTGAGTAGAGATTTTAGGGATGAAGATCTCTGAGATCTGTGGACGGGAATGTGCTTTGTTTATGGCATCTTATGGTGATTTGACTCTTAATCCGTACTCGGATCTATGCTTTCTATTTCCGCCTAATGTTTTGATGAGTGATGTATGAGGATGTAATCCTAAAATATTACTACTATCTATCTATATATTTGGTTCTTGCTGTAATGACGTGGCAATATATTTCTATTTCTTTATAGATGGAATTGCTCTGATGTACTGTTGTATGTCGTTGGCATACATACTCATTTGTGTACGTTAGACACGCAGACCAGCCGGTCACGTTTCTTGCACTTGAAGATGTAACCTGAAAGTGGGTGTGATGGTTGGCTGGTACCGTGCCCTACTCAGCTTTGGCGGGCCTGCTGTGGGTGGCCTAACGACCTCCATGGTAGTACGTACTTCATCCACTTTTAGGTTATATCGGCTTGTGATTTAACGTCTAGGGGATTACACATCGTACCACTGCATCAAGTTCACCATCACATCAGAGGTTAGTATATACCACATCATCAAAATATACAGGCCATCGGAAGTTTTAAAGCCTTTGCAACCACCATCATCATCTCATCACCCCAAGGAACCATGACACTAGTAGTAGTGTTGAGCCACAGGACCATGTGCGCCTCGGCCGGCCTTCTGGTCAATGAGGTGGCTGAGAGATGCCATGAGAGCCTCCTAGGATAAATCAACAACACCCATGACAACCTCGTAGAGGCCAGAGTGCATGCTAGTAGGATTGTTGTCCTTGATGGCACGTGCGACGTCCCTGACAATGTCAGTGATGTTGCTAAAGGCTCGAAGCTCATCATTTTCCAGGGCGCCCATCTTCCTCTTACCTGCAGCAGCTGCATGGACATGGGCATGCTTGCCAGTGCTATCGATGATGAAAGTATCAGACTCTTGGTTATCATCTGCTCTCTTTGGTGAAGGTGTAGGTGTATTGAGGGCTCATTTGAGCCCATGACAAACTTGCCGGTGGCGATACCGAATGAGAAGATGGTTTGCATCTCATTGTAGTTGGCGATGGGCATGTTGAGGATCTCGATGTATTTCGGGTGATCCTAAGGAAAACAGATAGTGAGTTAGTTGTGCAAGGTAGTGATGGATGATCAATTGACACAAGTGCAAGAGAGTGTGCTAAACTAGAAAGAGGTGAGATTACTTACATTCATCGCTGGAGGTGGAGCGTGAAGTGGAGAGGTAGAAGAAGAGGACGTAGTTTCCTTGCCGCCCTTGCTGTTGCCACTGACCGTAGGGGACTGCGCCGTCGACACCGCCTTAGCTACTCACCAACTAGAGAAGAGAGCTCGATGGGGGAAATGCTTATTTGAAATTTGGAGGTGAGGGTAGACGGTAGAAACAAGGGAAGGGATTTCCACGGAAGGTGACCAAAATATTTCTGCCTCCTTTTCCACTACAATGTGCGAGCTCACGTCATCTCCGTGGTTGCAACGACTCGTGCATGAAGCGCTGCCTTTTGGCTCTAGGGAGGCTACCACGGCCCACGAGGGTGGCCTTGGGGAACGACCAATTCAGTTTGTTCCTGGTGGCCTAGCCCCGGACTAGTTTGACGCTCGCTAACCACAATGTGAATGGAGTCGAGTCGACCAATTGCCGTATTTTTGCCTCCCGAGGGCCTGATTGAACTACATAGGGACAACCAATCACACCCCAGATATCCAAAATCCATTCCAGCAACCAATCGCACAGTTAGAGCATCTCTAGTGGAGCCCTTAAATGCCTAGCTTGTAAATCGCGAGTACATAGCTGATGTACTCACGATTTCTAGGTTCTAATTAATCCGCATAGATCGGAGCCCGTGAATTCAACCCGCAAATTCGAAATTTAACAACTCCGGCGACAAATTTTACGCGCAAACGTACTAGTTCATCGGCAGATCAACCAGTTCATACAATACACACCAAAATCCTAAAAACAAACTTAATTAGGGGGAGAGCTCGCCAGGGGACACCGGCGCGTCCACGTGAGGCCAAAATCAAGCTCTCTGTGCTCTCCATGAAGAACGGAGATCCGTGGCAGCCGGCTAGTCATCGAGGACGACGACGTCCACCTCCATCTCATCGAGGACGCCGACCTCCACCTCCTCGTCAGCGCCGCCTCCGGAGCCGGCCGCGATCGCCTAGGCCTCCACCTCCTCGTCAGCGCCGCCTCCGGAGCCGGCCGCGACCGCCTCGGCCTCCACCTCCTCGACGCGTTGGGCCAAGGTCACCGCTACGATGGCCGCCTCCACCTCCTCCCGCTCGCCGCGGTCCCGTTCCTCTACCTCCGCCTTGGATTCCACGAGCGCGCGCAACAGCTCCTCCATCTCCTCCTCGTCATCGTGGCGCATCCACTTAGGGCGCGATGAGGCGGACGAGGACGGCTCCTCACGGGAAAGGAGAGTGCTCAGCCTCCGCTTCGGGCATGCCGGTGACATAGGGCGCCAGCGAGGGGGCGGCCTTAGACCCCGGTTGGTCTAGCGGCGCGCTGCCCGACGCTTAGCCCCGATGGACCGCACTAGCTTCGCGGCCGCCTCGTCGGAGCAGGGATGCGGGGACAACCACAGGAGCGGCCGCCAGCCACCACCTCCTCCTCCGCCGCTACGGCCTCCTCCCTTCCTACATCCACCCAGCAGCGTTGACATGGCGATGGCGCCGTCGTCGATCCGCAACCGCCTTGGCCTGAATCGCTCGCTGGAGGAGCTTTGTTGTGCGGTGGCGGCGAGGGTATAGGGTTTCTAGTGCGGCGGTGTGGCATCCCGCTAAAACCACTACTAGAAAAGCGCTGTGTTTTTGTGCATTGCATCATCATGACCGCATGCTCATGTCATCATGCCACATTGCATTTGAGCATCGTCATCATCATGCATGGTTTTATCTAAAACTATTTTCTAAAAGCCTACTTTGATTTCTAAATATTCCCCCGTCTTTATTTCAAATCAAGACCCATGTCTCGCCCGGGTCTTTTATTTTCCTAAAAAATTATTTGCAAAAGTATTTTTTTAAAATAAAAGTTAAATAAAAATATTTTTAGGGGAGGCCGCCACCGGCCAGGCCCAAAGGCCCAGCTGGCAGCAGCCTACTACCCCAGATAAAAGGCTAACACTAATCCTAGTCAGCTAACAAGCCTAAACCCTAACCAAACACCCCTCACTCTCCCTTCCACCCCAGCCGCCACCATCCTCTCACCGCATCACCCCACCCACTCAGCCGACCCGCCCACCAACCTCCTCCTCCCTGCCACTTTTTTTTCCATCCGGCCCCACCACTCAGCCCCAGGCCGCCACCTGCCTCCATCCTCCACCTCACTCCCTCCACTCACTTTGCCCACCTCACCCACAGGCCCACCTCTCCCGGTGGACAGCCACCCCGCGTGCCAACCACCACTCCATCTCCCGCCCACCACCGACAGCCTCCCCACCTGGGCGCGCAGCCCTAGACCCCCCACCTCCCACCGGGCCACGTCGCCCAACCCACTCCCCACCGACAACCACACCTGGCCTTGATCCCCTCTTCCTCTCTCTCTTCCCCTGGACCCACCACCTCCCCCGTCCCCAGGCTCCTCTCTCCCCGTGCCTCCCCTCCTCTGCCTCCGCGCGCCTGCCGCCGCCATCCCCGCCTCGATCCCCGCCCTGCTTCCTCCTTCTATCACTTTCGGCCAGCGCCGCCAGCGCCTCAACCTTCGCCCACAAGGCCCTGCCCCACCGCGTTCTCCCTCCTCTTCGCCCTGCGCCTCCTCTTCGGCCAGCTCCGGCTCCTCCTGCTGGCCCTCGGCCTCGTTGCGCGTGCTCGCCGCCGCCGCCGCGCATCCTCGGCCGCCGCGCGGTTGTGCCCTCTCTGGGTCGTCTCCGATGCCGCCGGGCCCTTCTCCGTCGCCTGCAGAACGCGAGCCGTGCGGCCGCGCTGCCATCTCCACCTCCTGCCGTCTCTGGCTCGGTCTGCCGTGCCCTCGCCTGCCCCTCGCCACTGCCGCGCCTCGGAGTCGCCTCCGGTATTCCTCGCCTCCGACGCCCCTCGCAGTGGCTTGTAGGGCCTTGACACCGTCCATGCCTGCTCCATCCTGCTTGACCCGTGGCCCGGGTGGGTGTGCGAGACTAGGAACCAGCCCAGCGTACCCATGTTCTGCAAGTTCAACATCGGACAAGGCCTTCTTGGTGAGGAATTCGTGCAAACCAGCAGTCCATGTTAACATGATGTGTGGTGTTGATGTATGGTTTTGAAAGATTGGGTGGTGGTGTGCTACTGATGGGAAGATGACGGTGTGGTAATGCCCGTGTTGGGAGCACCGCGACCTCAACTACATCCTCCCGACATACAACGATGGGGCATCGCTGTCGCCGACAAGATCTCCCGATGACCGCCATTACCGGAACCGAGTACACCTTTGATATTTGAAGCCGGAGCATCAAGACCTTCTTCATGGAATGCCAAGCCCCACGGATCCGACGCCTCGGAGCCGGACCCGAAGATCGAACCCCGAAGATTCCCGAAGCCCATGGAACGACATGATCTTCTTCACGAGACTTTGAGTTCGCCGTCACGGACGACAAGGCCATCGACCTGGAACCTGGAATCGACAAGTTCTTCTTCCCGAACACGATGACCGAGACCCCGGACGACGAGCTCTTCTACATGTATCCAAAGACCGCACCCGAAGACCACGGATGCGACAAGATCTACTTCCCGTTGTTTGAAGGACGATCCCCTGAGACCGAACCCCGAACCCCCGGCACCCAAGACCTTCAACCCCGATGTGTGAACCCTTTCCCGAGCCCCTATTTTTATAAATGCTATATATATAAAACTGTCGCATATTAATTTGTTCATGCATGCATATCTGTCTGTGGTTTGGGGGCATTATGCCGATTCACCGCATAATTAAATATGGAGTCTATATGCAGGCTATTCTAGTCTTATTCCGGACTCCATTTAAATTGGTGTAGCGAACCGATGCCATGCTTTGCCTTGTTAGTACAACATTTAAATTGCGGGGGTTCTAAATAACTTGAACCATCTAATTAATTGTCGGGACCCCGGTTCCGCTTAATATTGCCTAATTGCACTGCATCTGCATCATATCATAAGCATGCCGGATCTTTTGCCGTAGTATTAAATATTGCATCCGTTGTTTCTTCTAGTGTTTGCTTCTTTGCGGATTAGGCCGATGAGTTGATGCGAGTATCGACAAGTTCTCTGGATATGAACCTTCGGCAGTGTTTTCCAGGTGAGAATCTCTCCCCCTTCTACCTATTTTGCATTTATAGTCTTTATTTCCTCCTGTTGATCTATTGCTATCCGTGTCGCGATGCTTTAGTTTCCGTGCACCAGTTATACCCCGTGCAGCCTTTATATTGCCATGGACACCTCCCAATACCTGTTGTTTTGTAGATATCTGGCCTTGCGAGTCGTAGTTGCTTGCTCAGGTGCGATCTCGTGTTGTCGAGTACCACAGTTGTTGGAATGCTGACAGATGTTTATGGTGGAGATGCTTAGTGGTGGAGAGGATCATGAATTTATAACTAATGCAGAGGCATCGGTGGGCAATAAATGTTATTTGGTTCTTCCATGCTCACTTGTGTCCCGTAGGACCCCGAGTACTTGATACCTGTTCCTTGATTTTTTGCACTATCCACATCCGCGAGGCCTTATGGACCCCCCTGAGCCAGAGCTTGATTCATTTCTATTTCTTGGGGCCACACGTAGTTTGGGGCTTTATTATTATCCTGTACTTATGTCATCCTTTACCACTTTATTTAAGATTATGCGTGGAGCACCTGTACTGTTTTGGATCGCGGCACGATTTCGCGGTATCGACAAGCCCAGTCACACTTTTGGGTTCCCAGTCGTTTACATCCGTTCTCGCAAACCCTGGGTCCGTTCCGGAGCCGGCCAACTTCGTTGCGGATAGCTTAGTGGGGTGGCCCCCTGAAATATTTCTAAATCCTGTGATCGCTTTGTCGTGAATGCCTCGTTGGGTTTTGAGTTGGTTTTTCCGAGGTTGATCGAGTGTGTGTTGCTATTTGTGCACCCCTGCGGGATAAAACTTTCTGAAAGCCGTGTCCGCGGTTATGGACGACTTGGAGCACAGTATCTCGATCATAGACAAGCATAACTAAAGTAGTGCTATAAATTTGACTTAATCTATCTGACTAGTAACCAGCGTCACTATAACGGAATGGATATTAAAAATGCCAACCACTGCTGGATCTGGGATGTTTGTTATATCTGCCTAGTAAGTATTGCAACTCCAAAGGAAGGTGATAAAAGTGCCAACAACTGCTGGGTTTTGGGATTCCTTAGGACAATTATATCTGACTAGTAAATGTTCCAACTACCACGAAATGGTTAATTAAACTTCCCACTACTTATGCTTCAGGATGACTCATGCTAGCTATATCTGATTAGTAATTACTGCAACTATAACGGAATGAGTAAAATTGCCAACTGTGTGAGTTCCTTGGTCCGACTTCCTCGTTTGATCTCGAGGGGGAAATACCAGGATGGGTTTGTTTGGTGTTAGTATCAGGTTGGATCCGAATAGGTCTTTCTTATCTCTCTCTAATAGCCGACAGTTGTACCGAGTCTCTATATGTTGTTTAGTGCATGCTGCGCTGCCGCTTCAGTCCACCATACCTATGTAGGCGAGAGCCGCCGAATTTTAGCCTCGCCATGTACTGGCCTCAGTACTGACGCTCCTCTTTTTCCTTTCCCCTTTGTCGGCACCCCTTTTGTTTTAACAGGTTTGAGATCGACGTCGTTAGCAGGGTTACCCTTCCGTCTTGGCCTGGGCAGGGTTATGGACGCCATTGATTATTCTTCAGGGCTCTTAGCCCCATTTGCATCTTGTCCGTAGTCGGACGCTCTATCGTTTCGAGGTGATTTGGATCTTTGTATATTATATCTGTATTCTTGACTCATGGAGTCGCTGTTGTATATATATCTGTTCTGTGGGTCCCATCGAGGACTGTTGTGTAATGGTATTACATCGTTTTCCACCCGCATGAAAGTGCCTGGTGGGCGTCTTTGAATCGTTTCTATGCAGGTTTGGCGGAAAGGGCTAAAACTTGCATAGGGCCGATTTGAGGGTGTTACAGGCGGCGTTGGGCGGGTTGGAACCCGTATCCGCCCGACACACGTTATTTGTAGGGGCTGTGGAGTGGTGTTCGTGGGGGCCCGGGGAAAACGAATACGGGTCGGGGTCTTTACGGGCTAGGTTAGCTCGGCATCACGGCCCACGGCCTGTATTCTCGCCGGAATTTCACGGGTTTGGCCCTTTTAAGGGCTCCATTAGAGATGCTCTTAGGCCCTTGGTACTTCGGTTTTCGCTTCCCCCTCTTACAAATGACGAGTTGAACCTTTTTTCGCGAAAACGCAGAAGCTTTGTGTTTCGATTCATTGATAGGTAAAAGAGAGTTTTGTACAAAGATATATACAAGCTCCGCAGAGCTAACACCCATACAACTCGACCCACTAGGACTATGGGGCCGCAGGATCAAGGCCCTAAGGCCGGTCGCACTGGCAGCAGCCCAAGAACGAGCCTCCGATCGAATTGTGCCGAGAAGACTACCAAGGTTGGGTGACGTATTATCGAAAACGACCGTGTTATGTTGCTTCCAGATCCACCACGCCGTCAACATGATTAGCGAGGATGTCCCTTTGCACGTGGCCCGAGGGGTAGAGCGCGAAGCCTGCAACCACCAGTCCATGGAGTCGTCTTCTCCATCCGGTGGTGTGGCCTTGGATCAAATCCAGGACAGCACCTCGTGCCAGATCGCCTTAGAGAAAGGACAATCTACCAAAAGATGGGTCATGGTCTCATCCGTCTGGTCACACGGGGGGCAGCGCGGAGGGTAAGCCAGCCCCCGTCGTGTCAGCCGCTCAGCCGTCCAACAAGGGTCTTGACCAGCAATCCAAATGAAAAACTTGACACGTGGCGGGCCCAAACTTTCTAGAGACAACACGAGTTGAACCCGAGCTCAACTTTTAGCAGACAAGAGTCTCGGTACAGAAAGGTCAAAGCTACCAACTTGCCAAGTTGTCTCATGTCGATTGCGAGTTGCGACGATTCCAAGCGACTTCCGAGCAGATAAATAGTCGAGAAATTCACATGATCCACATCACATGTTCCGCGATAACTATCGTAGTCTCATTCTATTATCTCCTATCTAGAATATACGTCTTGTTGAATTCAAACCAAACATTTCTACCTTTGACCATCTATACACAAAAGATTACGGCATCCTAGACGTCCTGCCGGAATTAACTGATTCACATTTGTCTTACTGCACATATATACGAATCTAGACAAATGTAAGTCAGTTAATTCTCAGACAGAGTAAATATTAGATTTATTATGAATATTTTTTTTATAAATATAATCGGTTTTATGTGAGATGACATGTTTGCACAAAATTGGCAGCAAAAGCACAATCTTAAGGACTATGTCTTGTGTCAAGTGAGTTTGCGACGAGAGTTGGTAATTCGAGGTATCTTAAAAGTCAAAATCTGCCTTAGCTTAAACATGGCGCATTTTTCAACCAAGCTAGAAAAGACGCTCATACGTTGCTTATTGCTTTCAAGTCCATCCAGAGTCGAGCTAAAATATGAGTCAAGAAAATGCATAGTTAAATATAACTCACGAATGAATTCAACAAGATTATTTGTTATAGCTAAATTAACAAAAATATGTCGTGGCTGTTTGCCCTCTTTTAATATGTCAAAAACATACTGACAGCGACAGAGGTGATAAATAGAACACTTCACAGCAGTGCAGTGCTAAAGACAACATAACACGATCTGTATCAACTGACATCTGTTTACACCCATATGAAGTCTATCTCATAGCAGCAATTTGTTACCTTACAGAAGAGGAAGTCGTGAAAATTTGAGGAATAAAATGAACCTCTAGAAAAAAAGCTAAAAACATGACAACTTATGATCAAGACAGCATAACCTGCGAAGTTCTGACGGCAAATACCTTGATGTGGATCGGTAACCAAATGTCAGGATCTCATGCCCACAAATTCTTCTTCATTCACTCCTCTCCTCCACACCACACAAAAGTCCAGAACAAGACCAGGTTACAAGGTTGCCCTTCGGTGCTTCCGTGGATGCAAATGCAGTTGATCATATAACCACTAGAAGATATGTCAATTCAACTAGTTTTTGCTGTTTTCATTGACTGTTGACTCCGATGTGCTTACAATCACTGCTATGACCAGACTTCGGAGCCCTCGCAAAATATTTGCAGCCTCTGCATCCGCAAGCTCGCCTCCTCTTCAGTTCATCATGCCTCTCCTCCTCATTGTTTTCACCTTGCTCCTATACCTACGCATCCCAGGAAGTTCTGCCACAACAGACACCATCTTGGCAGGCCAAGCACTTGGCGTCACCGACAAGCTCATCTCCAAAAATGGCAGGTATGC
Organism: Avena insularis; assembly: GCA_023614405.1. NCBI lineage: Eukaryota > Viridiplantae > Streptophyta > Magnoliopsida > Poales > Poaceae > Avena > Avena insularis. The sequence goes on from CM042694.1 coordinate 32,588,668, forward strand.
TCTTGGCTTCTTCGAAACAAGTAGCAAATCCTCTGGAAACACCAACAACTGGTACCTCGGAATATGGTTCAATACAGTCCCCAAAATTACTTATGCATGGGTTGCAAATAGAGACAAGCCAATCAAGAACACCACCTCATTGGAGCTCACAATATCCCAAGATGGCAACCTAGTCATCTTAAACCGGTCCACCAAGTCCATAATCTGGACTACACAAGCAAACATCAAAAGAAATAGTACCACTGTTGTGTTGTCGAGTGATGGAAATCTCATCCTGAGAAGTTCTTCAAACTCATCAGAAGTTTTGTGGCAGAGCTTTGATCACCCCACAGATACATTTTTTCCTGGGGCGAAGCTTGGATCGGACAAGGTCACCGGCCTGAACCGCCGTCTAGTTTCTTGGAAGAACTTGGTCGACCCAGCTATCAGTGTGTATCGCTATGAGTTAGACCCTAGTGGTGTTGACCAGTTAGTGCTTGCACGACAGGACAGCTCTGTACCATATTGGTACAGTGGCGCATGGAATGGCAAATACTTTGCCTTGGTTCAAGAGATGGCACAAGACGTTAAATGGATTTCAAACTTTATCAAAACTGACCATGAGAAGTACTACAAATATAGCTTACTACACGAAAAGGCGGTCACTCGTCATGTAATTGATGTCTCCGGTCGAGTAAAGGTGTTTGTTTGGCTCGAGGGCTCAAAGGATTGGCAAATGGTCTTCGCCCAACCAAGAACTCCATGTGAGGTCTATGCGGTTTGTGGACCTTTCACAATTTGCAGTGATAGTGAACTTCTAGATTGCAATTGTATGAAGGGCTTCACCATCACATCCCCTAAGGATTGGGAAGTAGAAGATCGAACTGGTGGGTGCTCGAGAAATACTCCATTAGACTGCATTAGCAACAAAAGCACAACACACACCACAGACAAATTCTACCCTGTATCATGCGTTAGGTTGCCCCAGAATGCCACAAAAGTAGAAGCTGCTAAAGGCGGGAGTGAGTGCATACAATTTTGCCTGAATAATTGCTCCTGCACCGCGTATTCCTTCAGCAACGATGGATGTTCTATCTGGAATAATGAATTGCTCAACATAAAACAGGTACAGTGTGGTGTCAGTACCAATGCAAATGGAGAAACTCTTTACCTTCGTCTGTCTGCTAAAGATATACAAAGTTCGAAAAACAAGAGAAAAGGGAGTTTTATTGGAGTTGCAGTTGGTACAGGTGTTTCTGCTCTTGGCTTATCCACACTCATCCTCCTACTAAGGTTTTGGAGCAACAGACAGAAAAGGTCTGTCCGCAAAGTGCATGGTACTCAAGGTTGTAATGGAATCATTGTATTTAGATACACCGATTTACACCGTGCCACGAAAAATTTCACAGATAAGTTGGGGAGCGGCAGTTTTGGTTCTGTATTCAAGGGATTCATAAATGATTCAGTTTGCATAGCAGTGAAGACGCTTGATCGTGCTTATCAAGGAGAGAAGCAATTCAGAGCTGAAGTGACTTCGATTGGAGCAGTTCAGCACATCAATTTAGTTAAGCTTGTTGGTTTCTGCTGTGAAGGTTCTAGGAGGTTACTTGTTTATGAACACATGTCAAACCGCTCTCTTGATATTCATCTATTTCGAACCAATCCTACAATGTTGAATTGGACTGCTCGTTATAAGATAGCCCTGGGAGTTGCCAGAGGGTTAGCCTACTTGCATGAGAGCTGTCGAGACTGCATCATACACTGTGATATTAAGCCAGAAAACATACTTCTTGATGCTTCATTCTTTCCGAAAATTGCAGACTTTGGGATGGCAAAGATTTTAGGAAGGGATTACAGCCGAGTCTTGACTACAATTAGAGGAACTGCAGGGTACCTTGCACCTGAATGGATTACTGGCGTTCCTATTACACCAAAAGTTGATGTTTATAGCTATGGGATGGTGTTGCTGGAAATAATATCTGGAAGGAGGAACTCATGTGCACCATCTTCTAGTGGTGGCAACCTTGATGTTTATTTCCCTGTGCATGCCACACATAAGCTTCTTGAAGGAGATGTCGAGAGTTTGCTAGATCACAAATTACACGGTGGTGTCAATCTGGATGAGGCTGAACTGGTTTGCAAGGTTGCATGTTGGTGCATCCAAGATAAGGAGTTTGACCGACCAACAATGGGAGAGGTGGTTCAGATTCTTGAGGGTCTAGTTGATATCAGAATGCCCCCGATACCAAGACGACTTCAAGCTATTGGTGGAAGCTAGCATTCGACATGCTCATAACCTTCTTTTTACAAGGGAAAATAGTTCAATTGAATGCCTAGATGTTACGATTGAATACTATACTTATGTTTATATTTATATTTGAAGTGAGAGTTGTATTTACTATACAAATTTGATGCTTGTGACCAGAAATATAGTTGTGTTACTTACAACGTTGTAACTCTTTTGATGTACTCTTGAAAAATGTGCAGTATAATGTTAGCCATGAAAAATCCAGTATATAATTATTGACTTTGCTATGCTCTGTATATGCTTTAGAAATATTGTTTGACTCAAGGTGATGTATCTTTTGATAAGATTCAGACGGTTCCCACGACAACATAGATCGGTGTAAACATGACTTTGACAGTACAACACCATGGCGGTTTGGGGATGTACCAAATGGAACCATGGTGCATGTGCAAAGATGTGGGTCTGAGAGCAGGAACAGCCACCAGGGTTCAACAAGGAGAACAGGAAGTCAACTCACAGGATATTGGAGCGAAGAGGTTGCACAGCAACTCACCAGAGCACGCGAGACGCGGGCGCGGCAGTTTTTGCCGAAGGTGGCGAAGACGGCGACAGTTCGATCTCCGACGCAAATTGAAGTGGACGGGGCTCACCGGCCAGGGAGATCGGCGATGTGTGCCCCGGCGCACTCGATCCCGACCTCGGCTAGGGAGCTCCTGAGAGTGAATTGGGAATGTGGTACTGGGGAGAGAGGCAAAATTATTGGGGCGGGGGGCACGGCCTGTGATTTTGTGGAGGGATGCGGTCATGGCGAGTCGCCAGGTGCTTTACTGCGGGAGCACGCAAACGGTCAGCCTCCCCTGCACAGGCAGAGGAAGACTGGTATGCTCGGCTGGCGCAGGTAGGTCGAGCAGAAGGCTGGAGCGCGGGGGGAGACGACGGGACGAGGCGGGGGCGGAGGCACGGAGGCACTGGAGCGCGTCGGAAGCTAGGTCGATGCGACGCGAGCAGAGTAGGCCTTCTGCATACCTGCGCAACAGGAGGCGGAGGAAGGCGCGGGCTCTCACCGCACCGCCCGGTGATGCCGGCGATGGCGGCGCTGCTTCGCCGGCGCGGCAGGGGCAAAAGAAGAGGCGGAGGCGAGGGTTAGGGAAAGGTGTGACAAGTGGGACCTGTTAGTTCTGAACCTGAAAACACGCTCTGAAGATTTGTGCCGTGTAAACCTTAGAGCAACCATAGAGACTCTAAATTTTGGTGCTCCTTTTTTAGCGCACGCGACAGGCAACGGCTTCACCGGATATACGCTAAAATTCAGCTCGCGTCCGAAAACAGTTTACCGGAACCACAGCCATGTTTTTTCAACACAGGCGCAACAAACAGGTCCCTTGTTTTTTTTAAAAGACCCTACCCAGATACTAGAAAAAGCAATCGGGTCCTCTCCCTCCTAGTCTCCTTCACGCGACGGAGCTCCTGGGCACAGGGGCCAGCGGCCGCCTCCAGCAGAACCGCCACGGGAGGCCGTGGCTGGCAGTGAGGTGGGCGGCGAAGGTCTACGCTGGCACGGAGGTTCACACGGGCGGAGGGTCAGACATGATTCTGGCAGACGTCTAGGCCGGCGGCTAGGGTCGCAATTCCGGCGGCTCCGAGCCGAGGACCATCGCTTGAGACGCCAACCGCGCGGCGGCGGCCTCGCCATCGCTCACGCTCACAGCGGCGAGCTCCGCGTCCTCGACGGTGCTGCCAAGGACGACACGCCCCAGCTCTGGTCATCCAACACCACCACGCGGGTGGAGGGCCAGACGTGATTCTGGCAGAGGTCCAGGCCAGCGGCGGGGGTCGCAATTCCGGCAGACGGCCCAATTCAGGGTGGCTCCGTGCAGCCGCGGAAACTTTGGTCTCGCGCGCGTCCTCCAGAATTTCCAGCGCACGCTGGCTGGAGCGGCACATATGGAGCACAAGATACCGCATTTTAGCGCATGCGCTAAATTTTGTTGTGCATGCTCTATTTTTGGACGTCCGTTGGAGCACCGATTTTTGCCTCTTGCGCGCTAAAAATCGGCAATTTTTCCAATGCGGGCTCGTCTGTTGGAGTTGTTCTTACGCCTTTTCTCTCGTTCTTCTCCTTTTATATTTTTAACGGAAAGGAAACGTGACCTGGTAGATCGCCTTCCCTACGCCATGATCTGAGAATCTTGTGCCATCCCACGAGTCTAGACATGATCAATCACGATGCTACAGAAACGGAAACAAACTACCGAGTCCTGATGCAACAGGCTCGTTGCACGACACGCGCAAGTCGCGGTCTGTTCCTATTTACTGAAACTTAAACAGCTAGCTAACCTGAACTATGTGATAGACAAGATTAGACTAACAGGACGCGGTGGCAGCGCTGCGGACCTTTTTTTTCTTGCCGGCTCGTTCGGCACCGACGCGGTAACGTCTGCGGGTGTCACTGTCCTTTCTGAAGAGCGTCGAGGAAATCCTAGGCCTTGTCTAGACAGCAGCGTCATCTTCGCGGTCCTTCTTGAAAGTGTTGCTTGTTACGCGACACTTTAGAGTGCTAGGTTCATGGAGGAACTTCTCCGGAGGACGCAACGGTTACGGATCATTTTAGCTTTCATCAATCTGCCAGTGTTGACATTTGTTTCTCTTTCGTTTTTCTTTTTTTCTTTTTTAGGTTTGGTTGCGATGTTTGCCCTAGTTTTGTACTCGCATGTATCGGTTGGTTGGAGTATATTAATATAGCGGGACGAAAGCCTAATTCGAAAGTTACACCGATTTACAACTTGCCACAAATAAATTCAGAGATAAGTTGGGGAAGGTGGGTTTGGTTCTGTATTCAAAGGGCTTATAGTGTTAGATAGATCTCTAACGTGATGGCCCAACTACCAAAGACGCTTCTCTAATCGCTTCGATCGGCGCCCATCCTTATCTAGGACGGTGGGCCCCTGTCGCCAGCGCTATATAAAGTGGTGGGGAGCCGAGAGCACGATCTACGAGGTTAGCCGTGCCCTAGCCGCCCCACCTACAAGCCAATCCGATCCAGGCTAAGCGCTGCGCCGACGGGAAGCTCCACCGCCGCCACACTCACCCCCACCACCCATGGCCAACGACGGAGGTTCTAGCTCCGGCACCAGCTCGGGGATTCCTTCTGGTTCATGTTTGTCGAGCCAGGGAGCAGGTAGAGTTCATCTCGGTTCTCTCTCTCTCTCTGTTCTCGATCTACAAAGGTGATGTATAGTGCTACTGTTAGATCTAGACTAGATCCGTGGTAAAGTCATTTTAACATTGGTATCAGAGCCATGGTTTTAGTTGCTAGATTTTACAGTGCTTATTGTAGAAAGTAAAAAGGTTCAAAAGAAAGAATTAGATCCAAAGTTGCGCCTGCCATATGGCCGCGCCGTTCCTCTCGATCTAGATGGGCATCCATTATGGAGACATCTAGAAGAAGAACACACCCTTCGGGGCAAAGCAAACCCAAGATCTAAAACCCCAAAAAGATTCCGAACGCACCCCATAGATCCCCAAAGAAAAAGAAAAAGGGTCTCCTCCGGCCATCACCGGGAAAGTCTCCGCCCCACACCTCGGCTGGGGGTTATATACCCCGACCCAGCCAGAAACCATTGGATCTAGGGCGACCCCATCAACTCAGATCGATTGCGGGGCGGGTGGCCAGACGGACGCGTGGACGGCCACGCAGCCACGCGGTCGGCGGCAGCCACGCGGGCCACGCGGGCCACGCGGTCGGCGGCGTGACGCCAGCAGCCACGCAGCAAAAGCCGCAGAGCCAAAGTGCCATCATTGGCCGCGGCAGCAGTCACTGTTGGCGTGGAGGCTGCCGGTGGCGGTGGGCGCCGCAGTCCGCCAAAGAAGGCCCAAGAGGGCGTTTTCTTTTACAGTTTTTTCTTTTACAGAGTTGTTTTTTAACTGTTTTTGCTTAGTTTTTTAAGCAGTTTTTCAGCATAGTTTTCTCTAGTCATTTTATTTTATGCATATTTTGACTAGAGAATGATGTAAAGGCAGATTTTTTCTGTAAAGTTCAAAGTATAAAGAAAGTTATTATTAAGTTTCCGCTGCAAATAGTCTTTTTTTAAAAATTGCAAATAGATGGTTTAAATTGCAATAATGCAATAAAAGTTGATTAAATCTTGACATAAAGATGTGATTAAAGTGATTATGCCTCATGCTATTAATTGACCAACGTTATTAATAATCATGACCATAATCTTTTCCTATTAAGTATTAAAGGTGCATTTAAATTTATTTACGCTTAACGGTGATGTATTTTAAATAGCACGAACGATTGCATGCTTAATTTATACCAACGTTGAATTAACGCATACAGTTGTTTTACTTGGTGATCTCACATCTTTTGTGATTTTCAGGAGGTCTCAACCTCATGGCATGTTTGAAGGACATCCCGCTCCTAAGGGGGGACAACTACTCCGAATGGAGGAAGAAAGTCGACTTGGCGTTCGTATGCGCCGAAGTGGATTGGGTGGTTGACACCAAGCAACCAGTCATGACCCGCCGGGAGACGGTGAAGAAAGTGCTGACTTTGAGAAAAGGAAGAAGGACCATGCTCCATTGAAGCTGGCCTACTCTATTGATAACCAGAAATGGGTGAATGCCAACAAGAAGACTCTCGCTTTCGTAAAGAACACAATTGAGAACGCCATAGTGGGCTCAATTGGAGAGTGTGCTACCGTGGGCGAGTATCTCGCCAAGATAAAGAGCCGCATCGGCTCTTCAAAGATATGCGACCCAAATGTTAAAGCACCGGTTCTTGAAAAATACACGGAGGACCCCACGGAATAAGAGAGCACATCTTGAGGATGTCAAACATGGCGTGGCTCAATCCCATGGATGAGGACCTCGAGCTAAAGCCAGACTCTTAGTGCACCTTGTGATGGCCTCACTTCCACGCCTTTTGAAAACTTTGTAATAACTATAATATGTCCCCTGAAAAGTGGGACATAGAAAAGACCATTGGGATGTGCTCCTGGGAAGAGGAAAGTGAAAGCCCTTCACGGCGGTTCTCGAACTCGTGAAGGACAACAGAAGAGAGGCTTCACAGTGGCAACCATGGTGGCTCACCCTCCAAGCCCCATGGCAAGGGACCACCAATGCACAAAGATCTCCACCCACCCCTAGGGAGAAGGATCTGCCATCACTGCAAAAAGACTGGGCACTACAAGAAAGACTGTCCAGTTTGGCTAAAGTACATCATGGCCAAAAATGGTAAAGATATTGTTTCTTTTGTTAATGAATCTTTGTATGAAAAGTTTACTAGATCCACTTGGTGGATTGATTCTGGAGCAACTGTTCACGTTGCCAATTCTTTACAGGGGTTCCATTCGACAAGGACCACGCCAAGAAGAGAAAGATGCATTGAAGTGGCAAATGGAATAGAAGCAGAAGTGGAGGCCATTGGTGACGTCCCTCTGGAGCTGGCTGATGGCTCTTTGCTTTTGCTCAAAGATGTATTTTTCGTTCCTTCATTACATAGGAATTTAATAAGTGTTTCCTGTTTGGACAAAGATTCTTACGAATGTTATTTTGGAAATGGCAAGTGTGCCATTTGGTTGAAAGACAAATGTGTGGGTGTTGCTACATTATTTGATAAGTTATATTTGTTATCCCTACATGAGAAAGTTTTTTCTGTGTGTGATGTGAATGAAAAAGTTTCCTTGTCGAACAAAGAACAAAAGAAAAGAAAGCGAACTCTCGACTCATCGAAACTATGGCACTGCAGACTAGGCCATATTTCGAGGGGAAGAATAGAAAACCTCGTTAAAAATGAAATTCTTCCTCCGTTAGAGTTCTCCGACATAGAACAATGCATAGATTGCATTAAAGGAAAGTATGTCAAACAAATTAAAAAGGGTGCAAACCGAAGCATAGCTACACTAGAAATAATCCACACGGATATTTGTGGACCGTTTCCGGTGAAAAGTGTGGATGGCTATGATTCATTCATAACATTCACGGATGATCACTCCCGGTATGGTTATATTTATCCAATTAAAGAAAGATCTGAAGCGTTGGATAAATTTAAAATTTTCAAAGCTGAAGTAGAAAATCAGCACGATAAAAGAATCAAAATAGTTCGGTCCAATCGTGGGGGAGTACTACGGTCGCATACTCCATATGGTCAAGTACAGGACCCTTTGCACGGTTCCCGCAAGAAAGCGGAATAGTCGCCAAAGATTCTATGCAAGGCGAACCTCAAAGAAACGGAGTAGCTGAAAGGCAACTGCACCCTTATGAATATGGTGCGCAAAGATGATGAGCTATTCCACCCTCCCATTGGGATTGTGGATGGAGGCGCTTAAAACCGCCATTCATATTCTCAACAGAGTACCAAGTAAGTCGGTGCCCAAAACACCGTATGAATTGTGGACAGCAGTCCCCTCTTCACCACTTGAGGGTGCAGGGGAGCCCAGTGAGGCAAAAGTTTTCAATCCAAACATTGCAAAGTTAGACCCCAAAACAGTATCTTGCCATTTTATTGGCTATCCAGATAAGTCCAAAGGCTATCGTTTCTACCGTGTCCGACAGATACACAAAGTTTGTAGAAACGAGACATGCAGTCTTCTTGGAGGACGAATTGATGAGGGGGAGCACGGTAGCTAGGAAAATTGATCTTGAGGAGAAGAGGGTGCATGCACCTAATCCGATGACTCAGGAGCCATTTTTCTCGCTACATTTTGTGCCATCATCTACAACCCCTGAGGTTGTGGTGCCGGCACCTGTTGTGACTCCACGCGTGACAACAATGGGCGAAAGTTCGGAACCTGTCCATCAGGAGCCACCTGAGCCCACTGTTGAGCACGAAAGGGAGCCAGAACAGCCACCTACTGTAAATGTGCCTGAACCCGAGGCAAGAAATGAGCAAGAGTCTGATGAACTCAGACGGTCTAAAAGAGAACGAAGACCAGCTATTTCCAAAGAAATCTACAAAGTTTACAATGTAGTTCATATGGAGGGCGATCCTACCACATATGAAGAAGCCATGAGTAGCCCTCACTCAGCCAAGTGGGTGGAGGCAATGGAAGATGAAATGATATCGATGAGTTCCAACAATGTTTGGGACTTAGAGGAAATTCCCAAAGGAGCCAAAACAGTAGGATGCAAGTGGGTCTACAAAACAAAGTATGACTCCAACGGGAATGTAGAAAAGTACAAAGCTAGACTCGTGGCAAAAGGCTTCACGCAAAGAGAAGGCGTAGATTACAATGAGACTTTTTCTCCGGTCTCATGTAAGGACTCCTTCAGAATCATCATGGCACTAGTTGCACATTTTGATTTAGAGTTACATCAAATGGATGTTAAGACGGCATTTCTAAATGGAGATTTAGAAGAAAATGTTTACATGAAACAACCCAAGGGTTTTTTCATGGAGGGGAAGGAACATATGGGATGCCGCCTAAAGAAATCCATTTATGGGTTAAAGCAAGCCTCTAGGCAGTGGTATTTAAAGTTTAATGATACCATTAAAAGATTTGGATTTAAAGAAAATGTTGAGGACAATTGCATTTATGCAAAGTTCAAAAATGGGAAATATATTTTCCTAATTCTGTATGTGGATGACATTCTGCTTGCCAGTAGTGATGTTAGTCTACTACTAGAGACAAAGAAGTTCTTGTCATCAAACTTTGACATGAAAGACCTTGGTGAAGCATCTTATGTTTTGGGCATAGAAATTCACCGAGACAGAAAAATGGAGTGTTAGGACTGTCCGCAGTAAAGTGACAGAAAAGATTTTAAAGAAATATAATATGCATGCGAGTAATTCAACACCTGCTCCCATAGTCAAGGGCGATAGTTTTGGGAAATCCCAATGTCCAAAGAATCAATATGAGATCGATCAAATGAAGTCAGTACCATATGCTTCGTTGTTGAAGCTTACAAGATGCACAAGTGTGCACTTTCATACGACTTAGCATTTATCACCGGGTACTCGATAGATATCAAGAGAATCCGCATAGAGCTTTGGAAGATGGTAAAGAAAGCTTTGCTATGTGCAAGGCACAAAAGGCCTCATGCTAACATATAGAAGATCTGATTCCCTAGAGATAAAAGGGTATTCAGATGCAGATTTTGCGGGAGATAAAGACGACCAAAAGTCCACGACAGGGTATGTCTTTACTCTCGCAGGAGGTGCTATTTCGTGGAGAAGCGCCAAACAGTCAATAGTTGCATCATCTACGATGTATGCAGAATTCATAGCATGTTATGAGGCCATGGGACAGACGTTATGGTTAAAGAAATTCTTACCCGACTTGAAAGTGGTTGACTGCATCAAGAGCCACTAAAGATGTACTGTGACAACGAGCCCGCAGTATTCTATGCTCACAACAACAAGTCGAGTAATGCTTCAAAGTCTATAGATATAAAGTATTATGTTGTGAAGGACAAAGTCCAGGATCAAACTATAAGTCTCGAGCATATAAGGACAAAGGATATGCTTGGATCCGCTTAACGAAAGGCTTACCACCCAATGTGTTCAAGGAACACATAGCGGTATGGGTTTAACGGCAAGCCTATGATTCTGGACTATAGAGGCCCAAAAGTAGTAATTTGTTTGAACATGAAGGTGTGTAGTGGCTGTCTGATTCTATCGGCAATTGAGCTGAGACGATGAAACATGCTCTATGTATCATTCTGTGATGAAATAAGTAAAGAACAAGGTTAAAAGTAAAGTCGAGATCTAGGGGGAGAATGTTAGATAGATCTCTAACGTGACTGGGCCCAACGACCCAGCACGCCCCCCTAACTGCGCCCTGATCGGGGGCGCCCATCCTTATCTAGGACGGTGGGCCCCTGTCGCCAGCGCTATATAAAGTGGTGGGGAGCCGAGAGCACGATCTACGAGGTTAGCCGTGCCCTAGCCGCCCCACCTACAAGCCAATCCGATCCAGGCTAAGCGCTGCGCCGACGGGAAGCTCCACCGCCGCCACCCTCACCCCTACCACCCATGGCCAACGACGGAGGTTCTAGCTCCGGCACCAGCTCGGGGATTCCCTCTGGTTCGTGTTTGTCGAGCAGGAGGCAGTAGAGTTCATCTCGGTTCTCTCTCTCTCTCTGTTCTCGATCTACAAAGGTGATGTATAGTGCTACTGTTAGATCTAGACTAGATCCGTGGTAAAGTCATTTTAACATATAGATGGCTCAGTTGCAGTTGCTGTGAAGAGGCTTGACGTTGCTTATCAAGGAGAGAAGCAATTCAGAGCGGAATGTAAGCTCTATTGGAGCTATCCAGCACATTAATCTAGTTAAGCTTGTTGGCTTCTGTTGTGAGGGTTCTAAGAGGTTGCTTGCTTATGAGCACATGCCAAATGTCTCTCTTGATGTCCATCTATGTCGGACAAATAGTATGGTGTTGAATTGAACTGCTAGGTACTCTCTGTTTTAAAATATAAAATATTTTAGCTCTGTGAAAATAGTGTACGCAGATGTCTTTTAATGTGTAGGTTCGAAGAGGTTCACTTCGAATCTATACACTAAAAAGTGTCTAGATACATTATCTTCACAAACGTAAAACATCTTATATTATAAAACTGAGGGAGTACTTAGATAGCCCTGAGAGTTGCCAGAGGGTTAGCTTATTTGCATGAGAGCTGCCGAGACTGCATCTTACACTGTGATATTAAGCCAGAAAAACATACTGCTTGATGCTTCATTCGTTGCGAAAGTATCAGACTTTGGGATGGCAAAATTTCTAGGAAGAGATTTGTTAGAGTATAGGTATACCACAGTTTTGTATTATAGTAGATTAAAGATTATTATATTTGGTAGTTTAGTATTCTATCTCTACTAGGCTTCTTAGTTCTCAAGTCTTCTAGTACTGTATAAACAACCCAAGGGATCTCTCAATATAATCACCTTTTTGCAATATCAATACAATCAATATTTTGCAATCTATCATGGTATCATAGCCTTTCGTTTCTCGACCTAGGGTTTAGCCCACCGCTTCCGCCGCGCCACCCCCCAGGGAGATCGATCTCGTCGGGGGCTCTGCAACTTGTAGATTAGATCCAATAGATTTCGTCAAAATTTTCTCGCCAATATTTTGACCGGCGTTTCTTCTTATTTTGCCGATCAAAGATCGGACCGCGTCGCCCGCCGACCGTCGCCGCATGTCGTCATCACGCGCCTCTACTCCAACCTCAGCATCGACTCATCTCCGGCAAATCATCGTCAATGAATGTGCCAAGGAGGTTCCGCGCGACGCCCTAAGGGACACCTTCACGCGCTGTCGTCGGCTTCTCCGTCCATACGTCGCCTCCACGCTGGGTCGTCTTTGTTAACATCAACCAGGACACACATCCCCGAGTACGCGTCTCGCCATCAACAAGGGCATGTAATCACCTCTTGCAATATCAATACAATCAATATTCCAGAATCTATCAGGAATTTAGCCGAGTACTAACTACAATGAGAGGAACGGTAGGGTACCTTGCACCCGAATGGTTTTCTACCCGAATGGATTTCTAGCGTTGCTGTTACACCTAAAGTTGATGTTTTTAGCTACGGGATGATGTTACTGGAAATTATTTATGGAAGGAGGAACTCAGGCACAACATGTTGTAGTTGTGGCAGCCTTGATGTTTATTGGGATCCCTGTGCATGCTGCGTATAAGCTTCTTGAAGGAAACATTAGTTGTTTATTAGATCAAATGCTAAATGGTGATGATCGAGGCTATAATATCACTTTCTTTTTACCGCAAAAAAAAAAATCTGGACGAGGATGAACTAGCTTGCAAGGTTGCATGCTGGTGCATCCAAGATGTTGAGTTTGATCGACCAGCAATGGGAGAGGTGGTTCAGATCCTTGAAGGGCTAGTTGAGATCAGGATGCCCCCGATACCAAGAATGCTTGAAGCTATGGCCGGGAGCACACACATTCAGAAGTCTATATGACAATTGCAGTGCCTAGTCTATATGGCAACTGAAGCTATGATTGGAGATGCAGTTGTATATTTTCATATAAAGTTGTAATGCCCTTAATGTATTTTAGTGTTACCGTACTTTTGTTATACCTATCCATATTGAAATAGGTGCCGTAGTAGAGATGTCTCCTTTTCTCTGCTTAGCATGAAAAGGGACCTCTGCTTCCATGATATGCCTGCAAATTGCATACATTTCAGACCCGAGTCTATCCTCGTTCACAGTATCCGACTCATTCTCTTGGTCGGCGCTGCGACAGGTGACCCACGAGGCCGTGACCAATTCCCTTCCCGAGTTTCCATCCGTATATCTACTCTTGCGCCGTGCAAGAGCAGCTTGATGTAAAACTTCCCTTGTTACACTTTGAGACAAAATCGTTCATCCTGCCTAGGCCAGCTTCTCTGGTTATCACCATTATGTGGACGATCTGGTCGACAAGAAACAAATGGGTGCACGAGTCTGATGCGTATAACCCGGGAGCTCGCTGTATTGGATCGGAGAGTCGCCTATCATGCTTGAACTTCCAAGGCTACCTGAACCAAAGCCAGTGAAAGCTGAGCTGAGGTAGAAGGCATCGTCCGGTTGGGTTAAGATCACCGCTGACCAGACAACTGACGAAGCAAATAGACATGCAGGTATCTGACAGAGTAGTAAGGTCAGATGACCATGCTGAATTGCTGATCACTATATGGTCATAGAAGCGCTTTACTAGCCTGTGGCCTGCCTCAAAGGCATTTCTGGTGCTCCTCTTCAAGGATGGTCGCATTTTTTCTCGTGGTTGACTGCAAGTAGCCTGTTACAGAGTGGAAGCATAAAGAGGTGACAAATAGATTTATTTAGAGCGATGTCATGCAAAAGGAAACTTAGCGTTACCTGTATCTAGGATCAACTGAAGTTTCCTACTCATCTGAGCTTATCTTGTAGCAATAATTTAGCGCCTTCCAACGGAGAAAGCAGTGATAATTTGATGTGATATCATGAACTGTAGAAGGCAGCTGAGAAAATTTCAACTTAACATCAAGCTAGCCCCATAGGTGCTTACGTACTTGTGAAAAGAAATACTGTACCATTGATGTGAGCCGATACAAGTGTCAGGATCTCATAAGAAAAACCCTACTTTCTTCTTCGTTCACTTCAGTCTTCAGCTTATACCAAGTAAACCCTGTCCACAACATGGATGAAAAAAGAAGTTAAGGAGAATAAGTCCAGAACAAGACCAGACTACATGGCTGCCCTTCCGTGGACGCTCGGCAGTTGCTCATCACCAATGAATAAAAGTCAAGTCGATTAGTTTAGAGGTTATATTTGACTACTGACTCCACCGTGACACCCTGCCTATGTACTATTATGACCAGACGATAAGCACTCATCCTATATTTTTAGCCTCTGCGTCTGCAAGCCCGCCCTCCATCTCAGTTCATCATGCGTCTCCTGATAGGTTTCATCCTGCTCTTCTTCCTAGGAATCCTAGCAGGTTGTGCCGCGACAGACACCATCTTCCCTGGCCAAGCACTTGCCGTCAACAACAAGCTCATCTCCAAGAATGGCAGGTATGCACTTGGCTTCTTCAAAACAAGCAGCAAATCCTCGGATTGGTACCTTGGCATATGGTTCAATACAGTCCCCCAATTTACTTCAGCATGGGTTGCAAATAGGGATAAGCCAATCAAAAACACCACCTCGTTGAAGCTTAAAATTTCCCAGGATGGAAACCTTGTCATCTTGAACCAGTCCACCAAATCCATAATCTGGTCGACACAAGCAAACATCACACGAAATAACACCGTTGCTGTGTTGTTGAGTAGTGGTAATCTCATCCTGGCAAACTCTTCAAACTCATCAGAGGTTATGTGGCAGAGCTTTGATCACCCCACTGGTACACTTTTCCCTGGGGCGAAGCTTGGATGGAACAAGCTCACCGGCCTGCACCGCCGTATTGTTTCGTGGAAAAACTTAATAGACCCAGCTACCGGTGTCTACTGTCAAAGCTTAGACCCCAGTGGTGTCAACCAGTTCTTGCTTACACCATTAAACTCCTCAATACCATACTGGTCGACTGGTGTATGGAACGGCAGATATTTTGCCTCAATTCCAGAGATGTCAGCCAACAACCCTCTTTTCACCGCAACATTTGTTGACAATGACCAAGAGAAGTACATGACAACAAATGTAGTCGATGAAAATATGGTTACTCGTCATGTTCTTGACGTCTCAGGTCAATCAAAAATGTTCATTTGGTTGGACGGGGCACAAGATTGGACAATGATCTATGCCCAACCCAAAGCTCAATGCGATGTCTATGCAATGTGTGGACCTTTCACAATTTGCACTGATAATGTGATTCCACATTGCACTTGCATGGACGGCTTCACCATAACATCCATTGAGGACTGGGAGGTAGAAGATCGAACCGGTGGGTGCTCCAGAAATACTCCGTTAGACTGCATCAACAACAAAAGCACAACACATACCACAGACAAGTTCAACTCCGTGCCATGTGTTAAGTTTCCCTAGAATGCCCCAAAGATAGAAGCTGTTGCAAGCTCGAACGCGTGTGCACAAGTTTGCCTGAATAATTGCTCTTGCACTGCGTACTCCTTTGGCGACAATGTATGTTCTGTGTGGAATAATGAATTGCTCAACATAAGACGACTACAATGCAGTGACACTACCAATTCAAATGGAGAAACTCTTTACCTTCGGATTTCTACTAAAGATTACCAAAGTTTGAAAAACAACGGAAGAAAGATTGTCATTGGAGTTGCCACCGGTTTAGGCATTCCTGCTCTAGGCTTATTTATACTTATCCTTCTACTAATGATTTGGAGAAACCAAAAGAAGAGCTTTGGCCGCATATTGAATCGTGCTGAAGGTGGTAATGGAATCATTGCATTTAGATACAGTGATTTAAAGCATGCAACAAATAAATTCAAAGATAAGTTGGGGGAGGCAGCTTTGGTTCTGTATTCAAGGGGTTTATACATGACACAATTGCTGTAGCAGTGAAGAGGCTTGACGGTGCTTATCAAGGAGAGAAGCAATTCAGAGCAGAAGTGAGCTCGATTGGGGCTATCCAGCACATCAATTTAGTTAAGCTCATTGGTTTCTGTTGCGAGGGTTCTAAGAGGTTGCTTGTTTACGAATATATGCCAAATCACTCTCTTGACGTCCATGTATTTGGAAGCAATTCTACGATGTTGAATTGGACTGCTAGGTATCAGATAGCCCTGGGAGTTGCCAGAGGGCTGGCCTACTTGCATGAGAGCTGTAGAGATTGCATCATACACTATGATATTAAACCAAAAAACATACTCCTTGATACTTCATTTAATCCAAAAATTGCAGACTTCGGAATGGCAAAGCTTTTGGGAAGGGACTTTAGCCGAGTACTAACTACAATGAGAGGAGCTGCAGGGTACATTGCACCTGAATGGATTACTGGCATTGCCGTTACACCAAAAGTTGATGTTTTAGTTACGGGATGGTGTTGCTGGAAATGATATCTGGAAAGAGGAACTCATGCACATCATGTTCAAGTGTTGGAAATCTTGATGTTTATTTCCCTGTGCATGCCGCACATAAGCTTCTTGAAGGAGACGTCAGGAGTTTGGTAGATCATATGCTAGATGGTAATGTTAATCTGGATGAGGCTGAACTGGCTTGCAAGGTTGCATGTTGGTGCATCCAAGATGATGAGCTTGATCGACCAATGGTACAAGTAGTTCAGATTCTAGAAGGGCTAGTAGAGATCAGGATGCCCCCTATACCGAGACTGCTCGAAGCTATGGCTAGAAGCACACATTCAACATGCTCCTAATCCATTCGTTTCATCGCAACTAGCTGGATTGTGCTTGTCAAGACCCGAACCCGGTAAGGTGCAGATCCCTGTGTTTATAGTGCTAGTTCCTGGATCGAATAGCTAGCACCCACAGTTTAAGATGTAATATCAAGAAACAAAGGTCATATTACATAGCATATCCAGGAATAAAATAGTTCATTACAACTTACATAGCTCATATGGCTATCTTATTACAAGGCAGCAGATATAACTATATAGCATGGAGTCCTTCATCTTCATGTGCCACAGGCAAACATGTTGGGTGCAGACTCGTAATCCCTTACTCATCAAACTTCACTATCATCAAATAATCCTGCAACATGATAAGTTACAACCACAAGGGTCAATACATTTTGAATTGTATTGGCAAGTGTCACTAGTATGTGGATATAAAGTGAAACCTATTACTACATGCATATCTGGCCAGGTAGAGCTTTGGCTAGTTTGCAGCAAGAAAGTTTTTCCCTATCCTTTTATAAATAGTTTGCAACACTTATTATCAACTAAGTTACACTGGATACCCTCCAGGTAATATTTCCAATCACAACATAGTGGTACCAATGATAGAAATCAGTGAACCTAGGTTCCATTGATAGAAATCAATGAACCAACAACCCTTGTTCACCCATCAAGTTTTAACTTAGAGAAATTAGAATGATGAGATTCTTGATTCTGCTTCATTGTCTTGATGCTCAGAAATTGTCCATAACCGGAGACACGGCTAAGTACTTAGTTTTACCCTCTCAAGCGGTGGTGCACTTTCCCCACAAGACTCGACATGCATCGAGACGAGACTTTTCAGAAGCAATCCCTCAGACCACCACGGACGCGTTCCATCCTATCATCACTACCACCCTCTGTCCGTCTGGCTGAGTTCTCGCAACTTACTTAGTCAAGGCAGAGCCCATATGCCATATGGCTGCACTGGAAGCTTCGCGACAAGAACATCTCCAATCTCTTTGTTCCTGGGTGGCCGTCCACAAGTGCGATACACCATCCGACCATAGATATGGCCCCTGAGTAACCACTCAACATAATCCAAGCAAGTCCCATTTCCACCCAGGTGTTTCATTAAGTACTTGTTTTGTTATAGGAAACATATATTTTCCAATACTTCATATAATCATAATATGATATTCCACCCCGAAAACTATAGCAGGGCTAAGCATTTCTAATCTTACGATGTTTCACCTACCAAGTAGAAACTAACATTCCCTATTCTACATAGGAGATATAGCATAGCATAATAATATAGTCTATCATGCATATACTACAAAAATCCACTAAGTATAATAAAAACAGTAGGACTTGATGATAGTGCCACTTGCCTTGATAGTGGAATATTTAGGTACTCTCCTTGATCTTGCAAAGATTACACTTCTCAAAGTCTACAACAATACAATCAAGCAAAAAGCACTCTCAAAACTAGCATCACAAAACAACACATGAATACATTGAAATGCATGCAAGCATGCAACAAGATCACTTTATTCAACAAGTTGTTAGAATAAAGTTCTAAACATTACACACACCTACTGGTATTTTATATAAGTGGAATTCCAATTGGAACCATTTTAGTGCAATTTGGTTATTTAAAGTAATTTTCTTTTACTAGAATAAGGCATATTTATTGTGGTATTTGCTACTGCCATCAAATTATAAGTTTAATTTATGGTGTTGATGTTTCTGGTCACATGGTTCAATATACAAGGATTCACTCAAAAATAATTTACACAACAAGTTTTATACTCAAATTACTCCACAAATGGTTCTGTAAAAAGTGATTTTAACCAAAAAAAAGTACCAAATTATTGCTCCACTGTGTTCTACTCATTTTTCAGAATCCATAGACACCAAGTTTGTATTTTTCTGATTTGTGGATCAAAAGTTATTGAATTTCTAAGTTTAATCACTAAATTCCATTTAAATCTTTTAAATCCAACCGAGGGAGACACGTGGCCTAATTCTACTGGCCGGTACCGCTTCGGTCGGATCGACGACGTGGGCCGTTAGATTTAAGTGACAACGAGTGGGCCAGATCGATCGATACCGCTTCGGTAAGTGGTCTAATCTTGGCCCTAGGATCTAGATCCAACGGATCTCGGTAACAACCGCTATGGCGACGATGGCAGCCGGCGCGTCGGGAGGGTGGTGCTCTGGCGGTTCTAGAGGGGTAGGGAGACCGTGGACTATTACCGGAGGTTGCGGCGGTCGAGATGGTCTCGGTGGTGGTCGCGGTTGGGGGAGGGGCGCTCGGCTTCGTCCTGGATTCCTCGTCGGAGTTCTTGCCGAAGTCGGAGCTCGCGTCTCGAGACGGTGGCGTCGTCCTAGGGCTCGAGCAGACAAAGAAAAGGGTCAGTGAGGTGCGCCAGGTCTTGTACAAGACAACGATGGCTAAAAGAGGGCGGCGGAAACTCGAGTCTCACCGTAATTCGTCGGTGAACGGCGGCGGCAGAGGGAAACTCCGGTGGTGACCGTGGCAATGACCTGGGGCATGATAAATCGAACGAAGGGGTTAACAGATGCTCCTGAAGATGGCGAAGCTAATAGGACAAAGAGGAGGGCGCGGAACAGTCGGTTCTCGCCGGAATCGTCGCCGGAGTCGTCGGTGGCCGCGGCGATCCGAGCTCACAATTGGAGATCCTGGGGCTCTCTGGGGGTGGTGTCTGTGAGGAAAACGAAGAGGAGGGAGAGGGGGTTAAGAAGGAGGGGTCGTAGTGGAGATTAATTCGCGCAAACGCTCGAATTTGATCCGATTAGAAACGGCAGAGGAGGGGGAACGGTCTGTTCGTCGTTTGGTTGAAGACGGTGTGGTGGAGGTGACGTGGAAGTGGGGCCAGGGCGTCAGTGAGAGGGGTTCTGAAGGGAGACGGTGAGAAAAGAAACAGAGGGGGAGAGGGTTAGCCGGGTGGGCTTAGTGGGCTGGGTGTTGGGCCGAGCAGGCTGTTGCTGCTGTGTTGTTTCTTTTTCTTCCTTTAGTTTTTTTCTCTTTTTTGCTTTTCTTTTACCAAGTTTTGAATTAGCAAATTAGCTCCAAATAGTTTGAAACCAATTCTTGTGGCTTTATAATTTTGTTTACAAATATAGAACACTTAAGTATGCTTATGCCCAAATTCTATATGGAACATAGCCATAGAATTGAATTGAACTTGATGTGGTG